>OX326952.1:9877068-11352693 GCA_946800315.1 Misopates orontium
TCCTTACAAATGCTGAATGTTCCTTGGCAGAGCCCAGAACGCCTAGTTGAGTATCCAGATTGGCATAAAACTCGTGCACAATCTGGGTTACAAACGGTTATACCCTGCGAGTGGATTCAAGAAACCCTCTCCCTTCCAAAAACTCAATAACACCCGTACCCTCATAAGAATCATCATGAAGTTGAACTTCACGAACAGGAATGCAGTCAGTGAGACGAGTATACCTGAGTTTGGCATGAGATGTGTAGAACCTTTCGTAAAATGCCTTTTTCACCCTGAAAGGCTCATCGGACGGTGGAACACGGGGAGGGACTGCAAAATCTCCTTCAGCTTCTTCTTCAGCCTGGGCGTGACTGCCTTCCTCAGAGGCTGACTGGTCGCCTGACTGGTTGTCCTGATCAGACAAGGACTGAGCTGAGCGTTTCTGCTGTTTGCGGACAGGGCTGGAATCTGAGTCAGAGAGCTCGATTGGAGCAGAGTCCGAGGCAGCAGGAGTGGATCGGGGACGTTTGGATACAGGAATCTTCTTGCGTGTCCCGACTCGGCTCGCCACACCCTTTGCAACAGGTTTGGACTTTTGGCGAGCAGATGGGGTGCGCTTTGGAGGTTGAGCCTTCTGCTTCCCTTTAGCCGCGGCGGTGTGGAGGCGAGAGGATGCAGGAACAGGTGCAGGTGACGGCGAAGCGTCGTCCGGCATGGGAACAGAGTGCGAGTCATCCAAAGGAGGAGAGAACTCGCGTGCCAGAGGAGAAGTGGCACGGGGTGGTGACTCTGTTGTCGGTGGCGGTGGTATGTTGTCTTGCGGCGGTGCCTCGGAAGATGACGGTGGAACAAAGTCCGTCGGAATTCTAATTTTGAGCGGCTGTGGCTGCAAGACTTGGGCCAACTCGTTGCCCGTGGTGGATGCACTGTCAGGGTCGACTGAGACGATTCACCTGATGACTTAGTTTTCACCATGTTAAAAATTTTCTTGATAAACGTGGGTGAGAAAGAAGACATAAACACAAATCCACACACCAAAAAAAATGAACACACGAGAGAGAGAGAGAGAGATAGTAGGATGGCGTGAGATATGATATAAAGGTAAGATATATAAATAGATGAAATCAAATCAATGTCATATCTTCCATAATCATTATCCACAACTTCCCATAAGTGATAGGACTCTTACCAAGACTCATCAAGGAAAGATTCCAACAAGACATACGCACTCAATCTCTACGAAATTAAAACGCGGCAAAGCATAGGCGGGAAACAAATTCATGCCGAAATTAAACATATCGCGTTTTGAAGACAAAATAAAATAAAAATTGCACATGTTTAATAAGAATTAAAACAAATCAAAAACACAAATTAAAAGAAACAAACAGAAAGTAACTCAGCAAATTACTCACATAACTTACCGAGGACCGATTCAACTGGTGTAAGTGGATGTCGAGACACCCTGTCATGACAGACTATAAGACTGAGTATAAAACAGGTCAAGACTGAAGCATACTCATGAATCAGATGAATACATTAAAATGTGTGTGTGTGAATTCTCATATGATAAACAGATGAAAAGGAAGAGAATTTGAAAGGGGCAAAAATCGTTTTGCAAGATATCTCTTTTCAAACAATACAATTGCACCTTGAACACACACTTTGAGCCTTTTGCATAGAGGTAGCTTTCCACAGCTCATATGAGGTTGAAGATGTACCTGGTCGGAGGTAAGTGCGGTTGATGATAAAACATGCTGTGTTTACCGCCTCTGCCCAGTGACGCATGGGTAATCTCTTTGAGTTTAACATGACTCGAGCCATTTCAAGTAATGTTCTATTTTTCCTCTCAACCACTCCATTTTGTTGTGGAGTTTTAGGTGATGAAAACTCATGAGAGATACCATATTCTTCACAAAACTTAGAAAACAATGAATTTTCAAATTCCTTACCATAATCACTTCTTATTCTTTTAATTTTTAGGTCTTTATCATTCATCATATTAACGCTTAGTGCTTTAAAGACTTCAAATGTTTCAGATTTTTCTCTTAAGAATTTTACCCAAGTAAACCGTGAAAAATCATCAACACAATTAAATATGTACCTTTTACCACCTGTACTTTCTGTCTGAACTGGTCCAACTAGGTCCATATGAAGAAGTTCAAGAATGCGAGAGGTGATTGAATGATTACCTGTAGGGTGATTACCTTTCTTTTGCTTACCACGAAGACATAGTTCGCATTTTTGTGATGGCTTAGAACTCAAATCTGGAAGACCTGTAACAACTTTGGATCGACTGCGTTTGATCAGCAGTTTGTAGTTCCCATGTCCCATTCTTTGGTGCCAAAGTTCAGTGTGATCTGAGGAACTGAATAAACATGTAAGCTGTTGTGATGGTAGTCGCGACTGCGTAAGAGTGTAACAATTTTCAGCAGTTCGTTTTCCAGTGAGAACACACTTGTCTTGACCATTCACAACCCGGCAATTTCCTTTTGTGAAGTGAACAAACAGATCTTGGTCACATAACTGACTGATGCTGATCAGGTTTTGTTTAAGTCCAATAACATGATACACATTTTGGATCTTGGGAAACCCTTTGATATTAAGAGTTCCTCTTGCGACAATTTGACCCTTTTTTCCGTTTCCAAACTGGACTGTTCCTCTTGGATCAGCAACATAATTTGTCAAGATGTCTTTGTTCCCTGTCATGTGTCTCGAGCATGTACTGTCAAAATACCAACAATTAGGTGAGCCATGTTCAATAGAAGAGTAAGCATATGACACATTATGATAATTTGGCCGTTCCACCCAAATTTGCTTTGGATTTTGAACACTTCCCTTTTTCACTGAATTCTTTTGAGTCTTCTTAGGTGTTGGGACTCGTTTTGGGGACATCCTTGGAGAATGACCATTGAATAGATTCCCTAAATTGATAGCAATATGGACGAATGTGTCCTTCAACACCACAATGATGACATACAGGAATGAACCTGTCATAAGAATTACCAGAATGTGAGATATCAAAAAATGAGTTCTTTCTAGAATTCTTACTTGCATTCTTTCTTGGATGAAAAACATTTTTTGCTAAAGAATGATTAAGCTGAGACTCATTTGTTGCAAACCCAAGTCCTGCACGATCTCTCGTTGGCTTTTGATTTTCCAACACATGGTCCAATTTTTCTGTTCCAGAACTAAGAAGTTTCACATTCTTTCTGACTGCAGCAAGTTCTGCTTGAACATCTTGGTGCAGTCGCTCAAACAGGTTGGCTGTCCCTTTGGCTCCTTCCACAGCAGTAATGAGAGCTTTGTTTTCTCTCTTGAGATCAGTATTTTGATTTTGTAATTCACGAACTTTCTGCTCAAGGGATGCATTTGAATGAGGTATGCTGTGGCCATTGGACTTGATTAATTCTTCTAGCTCGGCAATTCTGATAGTTCCAGCTTTCCATTTATCTGCCAAGATAAGATAATTTTTGCCAAGAGCTTCTTGATCAATTCCTTCATCATCAGATTCTGAATATTCATTATAGTCGTCCTTTCCTGTCTTGACAGATGAGGAGTCCCGTCTGATGATTGAGGAGAATGCAACATGGCATTGGAGGTGAAGTTTCCTGCATTGAGCATTTCTTCCTTTTCTTTTGACATAAAGATAATTAGCAGCGGAAGAATAAAACAAATTATCAGAGTATGAGGAAGACATGTTCATACCTTCAATGTCCATAAAATCTGAAAGATCTAAACAAACCAGAATCTCACCAATGTAAGTAGGTGATAGGCTCTTGATGCCAATTGATAGATCTTTAAGTCTAATACTTTACGTTTTAAGCAATAGTTGCAATACCTAGTCTAGACAGATAAGTAAGACAGGTATGTAAGACAGTAAAGTAAGACAGCAGATTTTAACGTGGTTCGGACTATGTCCTACATCCACGAGGCTTTCGCCTGAATTAAACTTCTTTCAACGGACAAAAGTTATTACACCAACTGGTTTTACTCTAACACCGAATCCCTCTAATGTTGATACCACCGAAACCTTTTTCGCATCTACTCCATTTGACCCGTAAGACCAAAACTCCCGCAGTGATCTTCTTATGAGAATGCTTCCAAGCGAACTGCACGTACGTATAGATCCCTCTAACTGGTGAAATCATTTCCCGTTGAACTCCCTTCAACTCTTGTCGGCTTCTCACGTTCTTGATGTAACTCAAGAGGGCGAAAACTAAGAAATCAAAATAAAAGAGAACACCTAAAGATGTATATTTGTTACACGAGTGTTCTACATTGATTCCTAGGATTTCTACTATTTATAGGATAGCTCTCCTGAAAGATATCCTTGAATCTCGGCTAGTCTCCATATCCAGTCGAGACAGGATCTTTCCAAATATATCCGAATCTTTCCATGATAAGGCGATTCTTCCTTTTGATAAGTCTTTGTTTCCGTTTGATAAGATCTTCATGATCTTCGTATATTCTGCATATCAAAGACAAAGAAGAACTCTACAAGGAATAGATTACTAAAGGATATAGTAAAGAGTTTGATAAAGATTAACTTTCCATAAGATAAGATACTATAAGATCAAGTTAAATCTTTTCTAACTCACCTAAATATACACGCGTCTAATAACAAGATAAATACCATATAAAACCGAGTGAATAATTAAGTAAATAAATCAAAGTAAATAAAACGAATTTTCCTTTAAACTAATTTTGCAAACAAGGAAATAAAATCTAGTTGGACCTGGCAGTCCTGACTGTTCAACCGAGTTTGAAAGGTGTCGGACTTGCGGTCCTAACAACAATATCCTTGGATATATCCTTTTGAGAGGCTATCAACAAATTTGTATATATTTTTATTATATTTTATGCACATCATGTCAGTAACGTTCTTGCTAAATTGATGAAAATTTTAGGTTCCTACATGATTTGGAAATTAAATCTGGGAATCGAGCTAAAGTACAAGCTTCAATTATTAAAGCATATTTGAATAAGGGAGTCTCAACAGTTTAATCATTATACTGTAAGCCCAGTGTACAGAAAAGATTTACTCGCATTCCGCATAATGACGATGGCGGACACGTGGATCCAATAGGATACCTTTCAATATGTTCACAATTAGGACGATTATAGGGTCCTCCAATTAATCGCATGGTTTTGAGTAAAGATGAAGACAAATCTGCACACCGATATGTTCTACTAAATTGTGAAGAATTGGATCCTATCATTGAGTAAGTCAATTTTTTTATTTAGTTGATTTATTTTTTATTTACTATTAGATAGAATTTTTAATATGTTATTTAACGGTTTCTTTAGATGTTTGCTGTACTTATGACTGTGGAGAACCAAACAATATCAAGTGTAGAACTTAATAGATTACGAGATACGAAATTTTTAGAATGGTTACAAGAATATGTAAGTTCAATTTAAATCATTCACACAAAATATAAAGCAAGAAAAGAAAATTTTATTACCCATTACAGAAAAATAATTAAATAAACTATCAATTTCTCTTCAAAATTCATTACGTCATTTCGTGCAGTATTAGACGCGTGTTCTATATTATTTCATTTTATTCATCTGAAAGCATATCTGCAAACACTTCTTCGTACTCTACCTTTCCTCATTCTCATCTATCTTAGCAATTTGTCGTAGTTCTATAGAATACACTTCTTCTAGATTTCTATCATCATCCAATAAGATATTTACATAAATCATTTTCCAAAGAGATCCGTCATGAATCCAATGTCACCCCCTCTTGAAAAGGCCCTTCAGCCCTAGGCTCTACCTTGTCATTATCATTTAATAAAGACATTTTAATTCTACTCCTAGCCTCAATTTTAAAAATTGCAGTCACCACTTTGTCTATATGATGGGCGTCTTGGATTGTTGGAGTACTTGACTTGGTGAGCTTGTTGAGCCAGTATGAAATGGTCATTAGATCTCAGTCTTGACGTTTGATTGCCCTCTATAAATTTAAGCCGAAAGTGCACTTTGATGTCGTTGTGTGAAGAAGTATCATATGACTGACACCTGAATAGAATCACATTTTCTCCGGAGTAATGTAGCTTGATAGTTTCTTCAAGCATGCCATAGTAATCTAATGTCTCTTCTTTACTAGAGCTTCCATTGATGAAGTACCCTTACTAACATTGAACCATGCAGTGTGGGGAATATGCTATGTGTCTTATTTGTTCATCAATTGCGTTGCTCGTATCATTAACTTATTGACATATGCAGTTAATGAATATAATATTATAAAATTAAATAAAATAAGTAAGATGAGTTGAAAATTAACTTATAAATCAAATGCAAATAAATTCATTTTAATTCACACATCAAGAAATATTTGATGCATATCAATCAAGTAACTTAAGGTGTCGAACCCAATTACAAACATTTCTTTTCTGCTCTTTGTTTGGAGTGTAATATGCTTTTGATTTTCATAGTTTTCCCTTCTCATCATAGATCAAACTCAACTCAGGGTGATCACAAATAATCTCCAAATCTTGTTGACCTTCGGCATTATCTTTGGTCTTTCCTTCTATGTCCATGATTTTATTAAAAAAATTATCAAAAATATTTTTCTCAATATGCTTCATGTCCAAATTACGGAAAATAAGATTTGTGTGCCAATAAGAAAGCTCCCAACATACTCTTTTTCACGCAGTTATGTGACTCTTTGAAGCCACTTATTTCTTGTTTCCCACTCTGAGTGCCAAATATGATATTTTGAAGCTTTTTAACTTGCCTATGCATTTCTTCACCAGATATAATTGAGGAGGAACTATATCATTCTCTACTTTCCTTTTCTAATATTTTTAGTAACCCTACAGAAACGATGATGAGATAGCAAGAATTAGCAATAACAATCAAACAAAGAAGACTTTCTTTTATGTTTAAAAAGAATGACTTTGTACGGTTCATGCAATAAGGACACGCTAACTTTCCATGAGTGCTCCAACCATTTGATGAAATAGTTTTCAAAAGGGTAAAAAGTTTAAAACGCCCCGACCTATGGGGTGTTTCACAATGTGCCCCATGAACTACAAAAAAGAGCAATCTACCCCCCAACTTTAGAATTTTTGCAAAATGCCCCCGGTCAACTTTCCGGCCAAATATTACCGGTACCGTGCCCTGCACGTGATCACCGTGAGGGCATTTTTGTTTGTTCATATTTGACAAGAATCTTAAAAAAAAACAATCACCCCCTAACCTTTACCATATGTGCGAAATACCCCCTGGACTTTATGAGTATGTGCATTGTACCTCCTAAACTAAAGATTCGGCCTTCTAACTTTTCAAGTTAAATAAAAGCATTTAGTGTTGGATTTGAAAAATCTTTATTTATATAACACAACTTAATTTCAATCAATATCAATGTGAATGCATCACAAAATTGGTGGATTAGGATATCACTTACATTGTATTGGTTTGAGCCATAAGATGAGACTAATTGGAATCAAAAGCTAAAGATTGAGCTATTGATTTCATGGTACAGTGATGAGTATATATATGTGATTCAGTCTGTAGTTTGATATACAACTTGTGCATTATGCATTATAGCCGCAGTTTTTTTTTTTCATACTCCTTTGCTAGCAGCACTACATGCATCATTATTTGGTTCATCACAAGGCTAAATTGTCGTTTTTTTTGCCTCTTAAGGATTATAGAACCGATAACAATAGTAAAACACCTAGAAAGTATGAGAGTTTGTCTCATAAGTTGATTGCCTAAGTTCATGGAGAGGAGATAAACATGATGAGGGGTTTTTTCGATTTCATAGGATTCAACTACTATAATGCCATATATACACTAAGTAAAGTTAACTCGTCTAGTTTCGAGTACACAACATATGCTTAGGTTGTAAACATTGGTAAATAACTCATTTCCTTACATAATATATATTATATATTCTAGGAAGTGATACTTCAAGAGTGATTGGAATTTATCTCATGCATTCTTATAGAAGATCGAAATGGACACCAATTGATAAAAGAGCAAGAAATTGAAGGAGTTTTATACCGTAATGGACTCAGAAAAATTTTGAAACACATAAAACAAAAATATAATGATCCACTATTTTACATTATAGAGAATGATAGAGCACATTATTCAATTTCACAATTTTTTACTTTCACAAACTTTAGAAGATTCATCGATAAGTTTAAAAAAATGATGAGGTTGTGAACGACACTTTGGAAGTTGCTAAAGCCATAAAAGATGACATAAGGAAAGATTACATAAATGATCACCTATGTTGTTTGCATGAAGAAATTAAGTATTATCCCTTATTTTTCATACTATTTCATATAACAGGAATAACTTGTCTTGAGTTTTCACAATGCGATAAAATTTACGTCGTTATGAATAACTTAAGATTTGGCTAATGTGAAGTGTTATTTCGTGTGGTCGTTGATGGAAAATTTCGAGTTGTAATCTGGATTTTTAGTTCGCGTTGACCATAATTATTTGGAATTCCAAAATAACTTGAAGCTATATCCTAAACACTTAGCTCTCTAGTTCAAGAAAATTCTTACCCATAGAAATTCAAAACATCTTCCACAAGTATCGGATCAATGAGTTTTAATGTTTTGCACTAGCAGTGCTTAATTACTTCACATGAATCACCATTGTGCCAATTAAGAAGCCAGGTCATTAATAGGTCTCGCCATTAAAATGGCCCTTGTCTTAGGCAATCACCTAGAACTTGAAATTTTCTAGCCTACTCGTAATAAGTTTCAGAGTATATGGTGAACGAATTCATTTGACTAAGTCACGAAAGATTCCACAAATTCAGGGGTACAACGCACATGTTGGAAAGGTTAAGAGGCGTGATGATAAAGTTCAGTGGGTATTTCACACATATTGAAAAGGTTAGGGTGGGATAATAGGTTAAGGGGTGATTGTTAATATTTTTAAGTTTTTGTCAAATATGAATGGACAAAAATGCCCTTTTGATGATCATGTGCAACGCACGCTTCCGGTAAATTTTTGCCGAAAAGTTGACCAGGGAACATTTCGCACAAATTTAAAAAGGTTAGGTCGTATTGCTCTTTTTTGTAGTTTATGGGGCATATTGTGAAACACCCCATAAGTTGGGGGATTTTAAGCGTTTTACCCTTTTCATAACAAGGGAATTCCGTAATACAAGAATACGACAGTTTACACCCTTCATACAAATAAAGAAAATTTCCTTTGTGTACATCATATCTATTTTGTACGTTACTGCATAGAGGTGTCGCTATTAAGTTTTTGCATTTGAGTTTTTATTTTAACAATACCCGTATGTATGCCTTTAAAATAAAATATATTTTACTTTAGCTTTTACACTTAAGAAGACGGCAAATATGATAAAATTTGAATATTTTGAAAAAATAAAATTTTATTATGATTATCTTTAATATATTACTAACTTTTAAGTAGGGGTTTTAAGACTTTCAAGTATCTATGTTCAGATACCTTCTATAAATCACAAGGGGTTATTCGGTCCATGTTTTCACGTGAAAATGTAATGTCCTATTAGAATAGCGTGTGAATATTTACTATAAGCTCAAACAAAACAAATAAGGAATACCGGTACCCATAATAAGTAAGAAATGGTGACAAGAAAAAAGATGAAAAAAGTCTACACTAACTTACGAGAAGTGATGTACAATCAAAGACAAATTTCCTCGATCAAGTTATTTAGCGACCGGAAGAATTTCTGAATACCTTAAAAGAATAAGAATAAAATAAAATTAATCCCTACTTCTTATATTATACACTGCCGCAACTACAATTTACCACAAACCTTATCGAAGCATTCTTTACTACTACTTGGTGAATTCACAACACAAGAAGATGGAGAAAAGATGATGGAAGCAGGCGACGAAGTAAAGGAACAGTTATTCTTGAATTCTCTTTTCGGGAATGAAACGTTCCTCATCGAATGTGAGCATTTGCCTTTCAGTTCATGTAATGCGCATTTGCAATTGCGATGATACGGCCTTCGCTCGATATTCATGTCATTCATTGTTAAGCTACCATCGATGACACACCGAAACATAAACTCACAAGCTCCGGTAGCCATTCTCTCCTCCCTTTTCGAATCTTGTTTCAGAGATTTATAGTGCCGTTTCAAGTGTGAAAAATGTGTGTGTGAATTAATGTAAATTTAAGCAATAGAAATGAGAATTTCTGAGAATCATTCATGGTTGTTATAAGGTTTATATAGAGGATACGTTTATGGTATGATGATCAGTACTATGAGGATTGAGGAGGAGACAACAATTGTTTTTCAGTACTATTTGCGAAATATTCAAGAGAATTACGGTTTGGAGTTTTTTTCAAGAACTAAAATTTCTTTGTTCTGTGGTTTGAGTCTTAGCATCTTGTACTAGGGAATCTCTGGGGTCAAAAGGACACAAGCCGGATAAAAATAAACTATGATATAAAGTGCGCAAGAATCAATTGTTTTTGTTTTTCTCTTTTTGTACCATTTTACGTTACCTAGTCTCTTCATAGTGTAGTCCGGCTGAACCCTTTACTTGACCATATCATTCTGTTATTCGTTGTACGAAACTAGGATCTTGCTTCGTTGGACTCGTGTATTCTTTTTTTTTTTTGAAGCAATTGACTCGTGCATTCAGATGATGGGTTTAGTGGATCCTTGACATATGTCCAGTGGACATACTACCTTGAGACCATGACATGTGTCATGTGGTCCTTCAGGGTAATTAGCAAAAAAGTCCCCAACATTTGAAATATTCTAGTTCAATCAACCAAAGTTTATGGAATGAGTCCATTACGACCATATCAGGCCCAACATGCTTCCGTCCATATAATTAAACTTACAAAAATAAATAGTACCTCTCTTTGACCAAAATACCGTCGGGTATTCCACCAGATTTTACAGTTCTGCAACCAACCACCCGATCGCAACCGATGGTTCTGTACTGGCTCTTTCAACGGCAAATAGCACAGTGCCAGTTCGTTTCCTACACCAGGCGTATAAGATACTTTTGTATCTTTTCTTGAATAATTAAACGGGGACGCAGTGTTTAAGCAGAAACCAGGTTTTTATTCATAAATGGAAACTTATTTATTACAACATAATAACCCCTTTAGAGAAGAGTTACATATTTAGCTACTCATAGTAGCTATGTTTCCTACACACATACACTCGTAATTTAAAAAAAACAAAATTTGAAAACAACTTACAACAAACTATTTCACAGTATTTCTGATTACAAATTATTTTGATATGAAAACAGAGGGGAATGGTCGATGCCTTCTTCTTCCTTTAGCTCGTTCTTAAATAGATGAAACTTCTGGATTTCAAATGCGGATTTCAGCTACATTGTATTGTGGAATCGTCATTGTTTACGATTTTTCCACTCATGCTTGTGGTCCCTTCGACTTTATTGCTTTCAGACGAAGTGGATGCCTGGTCCCTCCATTCTTGGCCTTACTTTCGCTAGTGGAGGTGGTCCAATATTGGTCACATGGCTGCTTTTGCTTTATCAGCAAAATTCGTCTTTTTTCCAGCATGCGAAATCTTTCCCTGTTTCGAGGGACCCTCTATGTCTTTATCCCATTTGTCTCTTTTCATTGGGAACCTCTTTCTGAAAAGTAGCTCCTCCTGATCTGGACATTTTGGACTGACATGCTCTTTCCATCGTCTAGCGTGCATCATGTTGCAGAGTGTCCGACTAGTTTCGGGCGTCGCCGGGATTGCATTTTTCCACAACATTTACCTTTTATTTTCAAACATTGTTTCGGAAAATCTAGTGGTGTTGCTCGTCATGATGTTAAGCATAAAAGATCCGTTCACTGTTTTTTGAAAAATCTTGAACGGGTACTTCACCTTGTCCATCTCTGTGAGACAGGCACTAGAGCCCCCAAGCCCTTCTGGTAGAGATATCATCCTCTGATATTGGGGATACTAGTATTTGTTCTTCTGGTGGCGGCTTTATATAATCCATAGGCTGCAGGTTTGCCCTTTGCAGCTTGATAAAATGGAAACATGGGTAAAAGCCTTTCCCTGTTATTTCTGGAGCTACTGAAATGAACTTCGGTCCCAAAGTTGTTCCTCGTTCTAGTGTATGATTTTTCTTCCAGGTTTCATGCACCCCCTTGTAAATCCATTCTGGTAATTTAGAAATTTCCAGAAATCCTGGTGATGTGGTATAGACTGAAGCCAAACAGCCAAAGCCGAACCATTCTCGTACACTTTCCGATTTTGTACCCGGTCGTATCCAAACTCGTGGATATTTCCCTGACCAGTCGGCCATAGATTTTCCTGGGACAAGTCCCATTCTCGTATACAACCTCTCCCATGTTCATTGGTATTCGATTAACGGAGAAAGTTTTTGCCTGACAATATTAATCTTAGAGGTTCCTCCATAGGTCTAAGATTGATTTCGTCTTCTTTAACCTCTAAAACATGAAGCTGATTTGATTCTTTCGATGTTTCCATCTTAGAATCTTTCTCGTCCACGGTATCATTTCCTTCATCATAAGGATCCACCCCTGTATTTAGATTGGTGGCACTTGAGTCGCCAACATCTAATTTCATGTCCTGTATTCGCATATCAGAGACAATTTTAGACTCCGAAGCATCTCGCATGATGGGATCATAAAGACTACCCCATTAACTTATATTTCAAAGCAATGATGCTTTCATTGCTGTTTCGACCTTTTTAAGATCAAATTCCTGTACATGTCGAAAAGCCTGAGCATTGATTGCCATACTGTTAATTGACCTGTTGAGCTCTTTCAAGCTCTCCCTGTGGTGCCTCCATCTCGTCAGGATGGTATTAGCTTCATGTGGCTCCATCTCTTGTTAGGAATCTGCAAGAATATTTTCGTGAGATTTAATAATAACAACGTGAAAATCATAATATTGACATTCAGCTTGCCATCTTAATAATCTGGCTTTCTCGGGTTTGCTTTCGATCTTATTTTTCAGGAAAGCTTTAACACTTGATTATCAATTTTAAGGATAAATTTCTTTGCTAGTAAAAACAAAGGCCATTTTTTAAATGCGTTTCGAACTGCAAAGAATTCCTTAGTTAGAACCGGTGCCCACCAATGGTCACTAGCATCTTTAAATAATACTAGAACGTCTTCATCGTTAGGTATTGATAGTTTGGGAAGGTTCTGAGATAGCTTCTTAAGTTTTTGAACCGTTCCTCTATGTTCATCTGTCCATTTAAATTCTGCATATTTTTTAAGCAGAGGACTAAACACTTTTCTGTAACTTGCAACATTGTTAATAAACATTCCCGCAAAATTAACCAACCCCATAAAACTTTGGAGTTGTTTAACGGTTTTGAGATTATCTGGGAAGTCATGCACCTTTTCGACCAAATGTGTTTGGAGGATAATACCTGACTCGTCGATCTCAATTCCAAGGAATTCAATTTTCCTTGTTAAAATTACTGCTTTCTTTTTCAGATAACACTAATCCTTCCTTTTAACAAACGTCTGAGAAGACCTCAAGGTGTCTTAGATGTTCCTTGACTGTTTTTGAAGAAAAAAGGATATCATCTACATATACGAACATGAAACTGAAATAATCTTTGAATAGATTATGCATCTTTCTTTGGTATATTTGGGGTGCGTTAGCCAATCTCATTGGTAGCACATTCCAGATATAATGTCCTTGTGGTGTGGAGAAGGCCTATATTTTTTGCGTTCTTCCTCCATCTTAATCTGATAGAAATCAGATTTACAATCATATTTTGAGAATACCTTTGCATTTTGGACACAATTGATTAGGTGCTCTCGACTTGGGATGTAGTAGCCATGAAACTCCAAGAGTTTATGCCTTGGTAATTGATAACCAGTCTTGGTTTTCCTCTTTTGATTTCACCATGGTTTCGGACTAAGAATCCTGGACTACTACACAACGAAACTCCAGGCGATATTAACCTGCGGTCGAGGTGTTCCTTAAGAATCATCTGCATATCCTTCCGGTCAATCTAGTTCATCAGGATAAGCTTGTACCATACAAACTCATTTTCCTTAACATCTTTGATTTTGAAGGATGCTTTGAGTTCGTTCTTATTCCACCTTGCCAAAGGATTTCCGTTGAAATTCCTTCAAATCTTGTTTCTGACATCTTCAAGTGAAATCTGTTCTTCACTTGTAATGTCTGGTTGCGGACTTTTCTCAAGGCTTGCTTTTAGGATCTCAATTGTTTTAGTTTGGATCCTTTCTTCATTACAACCTCTTTGGCTCTCAATTCTTAATGTGAGGATTTATTCGCCATATTTCCTTTGGTCCTTCATTTTTGGATGTCGAAGTGTTCCGTCATCACCACGCTAGCTGCGAAAAAGAATAGGCATTTTGCGGTAAAATGCTTGTTGTAGTCTTTGAACAAGAATCTTATGATCACAAAGGGTTGTGAAGATAAGCCGTCGTGTCTCATTCTCCTGGGTAAATTTTTTAAACGTTTGGAGAAAATTATTCCCAATGAGAATATCGGCTCTTGTATCATGGAAGTATATAGGCGGTGTTTTAACCTTGTACCAAGGACTGCCTCCTGCACCTCCAATGAGTATTTCTGCTTGTCAAATTCCTCTTTTATAGACAATAATCTTTTTAGAGAAATCTCTTCCTGCAACTGCTGGTAAATCTTCTCCGATGTTGGAGGGAAACATGCCTTCTTTTGCCGTACAGATTCCTTCTCCTGAATCGATATAAGCAGCAAAATACTCGGCTTTGTAGTCATCATATAACATCCCGATTGAGATGTATATGGAGAATGGACTAGTGGTCATCTTATTCTATATCTTTTTCCTTCCACTGTACATTCCATTCCATCTGGTATTATTTCCCAAGGTTTGTGAACCTCAAAAAATTCAAGTTCGAGTATCAAAATCTCGGTAACTCGTCCTGCAATTCCCTGAATTGTAAAATCCATACCTCCCAGCTTTAGACGTCCTTGATATCTTCCTGGTAAGGGCTGTGGTAAATAATATAATGCATTGCTTGGGAAGGTGTTATCCTTCTGAGTGATATCAAAAATTATCTCGATTTCACTCCATCCTGCTGGACATTGAAGTTCTCCTTTGGTAGTGAACTAGCCCGACCCCGTAATGGCTTCAAGAACTGGTTTCTTTCCCCATTTTTGACTTGTCATTCTATTTTCATAGAAAGAAATCCTTCTTTGCTCGAACTGTTGACTAGTGTTTTTGTTCAGCACCGGTTGATCTCTGATAATCATATCCATTTCATGAATATGGGGCATATCGGAGATTTCTGGTCTAACTGCTTGAGCAACCTTCTCGAATATTTCTGGTATCTCAACGAACTCCTTTCGCCGAAATAAATCAGAATGATGCGTATTAGAAAGGGCGTACGAGATGCTGTAGGTAATAGAGTATGGTCTATTCCCTTCTTTCACCAGATCTTTATTCTTGAAGTCTTGATGAAGGGTAAGTACTCTATTAAAATCTCGATCAGCAAGGTTGTATGCAATCTTTGGATAAATGAAAGTTGCTACCTTTCCCGCAAATAAATTTCCTGAAATTCCTCCCAGACATGCATCCTTCAGGTTCTGGATTCGTCTATCGAAGATATCGATGTTGATTGGAGAATGGATTCCTTCTTTGAAAGTTGCTTTGAGTAAGATTCTTATGGCTCCTTTATGGGTCCATGACATCTTCTGAGCAACTTCTATGTTAAGTCGATTTAGCTCTTCTTTGATTTCCATCATCAGAACTAACTGCATTTCCATCACATTACTGGTCAGCTCCATTGGGATTGCAAGCTCTCCCCCGTGACTTTGTAAATAATATGATGTTTCCTTTGCCTTAAGCTCAATTGTGTTAAGGCTCTCTCTATTTTCCCGACTCTAAAGCCCGGATACATACGGAGCTTTGGATCTTCTCTCATGATTTTCATCAAAGCTTTATGGGATATGCTTGTTTGTGAGAAAAATTCTGAGATGGCTTCCTGGACTTCTTGATGGAAGCTCTCCTCTTTGTCAGTCTGATTCTGATTCCGAAGACTCATCATTGTATTCTTCTTCTTCGTATATACTTTCGTCTAAGGGGATATCCTCGAACTGGTATACTTGAACAAGATTTTGATGATAGACAACTTCTTTAATTTCAGGTGTGGCCCCAACCTGCTTACCTCCTTGCCTTTGATTTTCTGGACAATCGGTAGAGATATGGCCTTTAGCACAACATGTCCAAGAATTGCAATCTTTGAAACTTCATTGGCCCTAGTATGGGCACGTATGAAAGTTCTCCTGGCAGGTGTTCTATTTGAAATTCCTTGATTTGTAGCTAGACGTCCTCTACTTGGACCCGAGCGTTGTCCATTTTTATAGCTGCGAGCCTTTTGTTTGGACCAAAATCTTCTTGTTTTCCACGAAGATCTTTCTTCTTTAGCATAAGGGTATTTCATCATTTTCTTATGCGTTCTGGGATCTCCAATGACTGTAGGAATGTCATTGTTTTCGCAACAAAGGGTAACATTTTGTTTTACTCTTCGTAGCCTCTTGTAATTATTTTGTTCTGCTGCCTTTTTGGTGTAAAAGTGGCTCTGTTCCGAAGGAGGGTGGTAACCTTCCTCCATGTTGTCTTCCAGGAGAATCTAGTTTTGATTCCAAATTTCATATCTGGTGCTGAATATCTTAGAGTTTATCCAAAAATTCTGCTTGTGATTTAGTAATCTCTTCCATCTCTTTTTGCATGAGATAGATTTGACTCGTAATTTGTATTTGGTGATTACCAAAATACTGAATTGTTTTTTGGACTTCTCTAAGATCAACATGTAACTTAGAGTTATCTGGCTCGATTTCATTAAAAAAGTTAATGAGGAAAAACCACTCATTCTTGTTTGATAGATAAGTATCTACCGTAGTATTTTTTCTCGTTTCTCTTTTCCGAAGTTTCGAAATATATCTTGTATGAATACTCTTGTGAACTTAAGTTCATATTCATGATTTAAAAATACTCTTCTCATAAGTTAGTTAGATATTATAATAAATAAATTTCCATTTATAAATAAATAAAACTTGGCTCTGATACCAGTTTTCTATGATATGGTTGTAAAAGAACATTTCAAATTTTATGGGGGTTAGCTTGAAAAACAGCCAAACTTTGAAGGTCTTTAAAGGCAAAAATCCCAAAGTAAGCGCACTAGACATATGCCCAGGATACACCCAATCCAGATGATGATAGTTTGACAAATTATATAGTAGACTAAGTTATAGGTTTTATCTTTACCAATATTAAAGAATATATGTCAGAGATTTTTTCTGATCAATGTTTGTTCTTGGGTAGCAAATTTACTAGACGGTAACATAGCATTCAAATTTTGTGCGCGCCAAAATGTTGGGACATATTTCTATACACATAAAATTAATGCCATGTAAACCTATTCGATTTAAGTGATGTATAATGACTATGAGATAAAATAATATATGTAACTATATATACACCATATTCGTCCTCCTCATCTTCTTCATATACATTATCAACTTGCTTAATTTCGTCGTCTGCGAGATGTACTGGACCCATGTCAGGAACGGGCAGGACAATAGCTGCATTTTTGTCCTGATATATAGAAGTAGTATCGACGACGTATCTTGCCCTTGTTGTACACACAACCCACCACCCTCTTCTGCTCGTGTTTTGTTGGGAAGGGTAATTGGTGTAATACACTTGATGTGCCTGGCTTGCAAGTATAAACGGTTCAGCAGCTCCAATTTCTAATCACCTCTTTGGATTAATATCCACCAATCGATAACTAGGACGTACTGTCATCCTCTCGTAGATATCATACCAGTCACACTTGAACAGTACAATACTCTTTAATTCACCACTAACCTTATATTCCAACTCTATAATTTCATGTAACTATCATAATAGATCATATCATCTGATCCCCCAGCATTCCCCTTCAAATAAACGCCTCTATTCATCATCTTTTTGTCCCTTCCATGCTCCTCAGTGTGGAAACGGAAACTGTTAATCTTAAATGCCTTGAATGTTTTTACTCTTATTAGTGGGTTGTTTACTAAAGCACGAAGGCATTGGTCAACCGTGTAACGCCCGCGCTTGACAGTCCACGAAATAACTGTTGCGGCTTTCCTGAATCACATGATCCGGCATACCGGAACACATCTCATATTCAAACAACCTGTTACATATAAATAACTTAGCGTATATAGGAACGCATATAAGGACAGTTGATAAAAAAATATAAATACCTTAGCCACGGTTCGACCTCAGTGCAATTAAGAAGGACGTCTAACTCAGTGGCTCTATGCTCTGCAATTGTCTAATCGCATGATCTGTCTTGGCTCCCCATAAGTTTTCCTTTATTTTGAAAGACGGACAACTCATCGCTCAAGTTCAGATACCTCTCAACCTCATTCATATTCAGACGATTTGAACGTGTTTCTACTCCTAATCCGAAATAAATTGCACAAAGTTAGTAATTTCTCTTGTAATATTGGCCTTCACAATCGACCCTTCTATTCTCGCTTTAATACCCACTGATCTCTTCAAAACTAGCATGCACCTGGTATGAAACAAATTCAATTTGTTAAATATACTCAAATAACTAAAAATATAGAAATGAGTAATAAACCAAAAAATGTTACCTTTCAAATGGGGTACATCCACTTATATTGAACCGGTCTACTGACCTTCGCTTTCCACGGTAAATGAATCGCTAAATGCTCCATCGAATCAAAGAAAGCTGGAGGAAATATTTTTCCCAACTTGTACATCGTCTCCACTATTGACACCTCGAGCGTCTCGATATCGGATTTTTGAACATCAGAGACGCTTAAAGCTCTAAAAAAGTTGCTAACCTCTACTAATGGATCCCCAAACACCATCCGGTAATAAGTCACGAAATACGATAGGCAACAATCTTTGCATGAACACGTGACAATCATGACTTTTTATCCCAACTAGTTTAAGTTGGTCCATATGAACACATTATGAAATGTTAGAAGCATACCCATCAGGGAACCGCAAACTCACAACCATTCACACACCAATCACTACAAGAATTCTTTAAATTAGGGACGGCTTTTTTGGTACGGAATTATAATCCGTGCCTAAAACTGTTTTTCAGTACAGAATTTCCATACTAATTGTTTTAGTACCTAATAATATTTTTTAATTAAATTAATAAATAAAAGGATAACATTAGGTAGGGATTATTTGTACCTAATGATAAATAATTTTAAGAGTCACAAAATACCGGTAGAGGTGTCCAAATCAACATTAGGTACGAAAATTCCGTACCTAATAAAATTTCTGAAAAATTAAGAATGAGAAAAAGGAGGGTGTGTGAAAATACCGTGGCAATAACAATAGGTACGGATATCCATTCCTATTGCTTTATTTACCAAAAAAAATTAAATACACCTAAAAGATAAATCTTATAATCAAGTAAAAGGCCATTTAATATTTTTGTGACTTTAATAGTTGGGTTAATTATTTTTATTATAATACGATGATTATCGGTGTTACTAATTTGTGCAGATGATTAGCGTACAATTAGAAGCGTACTAGAGGAGCAATGTAAGCAAGCAAAAGGCAAAACAACAACTTATAAGCAATTAAAAGGCAAATCAGCAACTCATAAGTTATAAGCAGATAAAAGGCAAAAACTTCGAATCACCATAAAAACAGGGGCAAATAATTCGTCCAAAAAGAAATACAAAGCAAAATTGGGGCAAAACAGAAGAAAATGTTCTGGAAGCCAAAAACACACAACACATGCGTAGATGAGAATTGATCTATATGAATTATATTGAATTAATTTAGCCTAGTTATCTAAGAATTTGACCAATTCTACATGATTATTGTTCTTCGTAGAATTAATTCCTCTTTATTATAATGAAATAAACCAATCGTAAATGATTCTCAATAAGTAATAATTTATAGATTCTTACTATAAATGCGTGTATGTACGTATGAACTATTTGAATTATATCAAACTAATTTATTCTAATTATGTAAGAATTTTATTGATTCGAGTGATTACTGGTCTTCATTCAATCAGTTACTATTGATTATTATGAAATAAACAAAATCGATTGATTATTCATATTAATTGATAAATTCTTACTATATCTGTATAAATATTAATTTGATGATTTAAAATACTTGACTTAAGTTGAACTAACTTATCCTAATTCAAATGATTGATGCTCATAATTTAATTAATTACTTTGTTTATTGTGTAATAAACCAAATACAATTACTACTCATGTTAATAGATAAATTTTTACTATAAGTGTTGTATATATGTATGAGTTGATCTATATGAATTATATTAAAGTAATTTATCCTAGTTATGTATGATTATGACGAATTGGAATGATTATTGTTCTTAATTGAATTAATTACTATGGTTAGTGTTAATTAAACCAGATAGAATGATTCCTCATAGTAATATATATGTATATTATTGCCATAAGTGCGTGTATACATGTATGAATTGATCTATAGAAATTGCATTGAACTAATTTATCCTAATTATGTAGAATTTATTAGTGTTATTTGTTGAATTAGTTACTGAGTCATGATTATAATGAAATGAACCAAATTGAGCGATTTTCCAAATTAATAAATGATTTTCTTACTATAAATGCGTGTATATATGTATGAACGTGCTTTATGAATTACATTTGTCAAATGATTCATCCTAGTTAGGTAAGAACTTGACCAATTCGAATGATTATTGCTCTTCATGGAAGTAGTCACTTTTGATTATTATGAATCGAACCAAATCTTATGATTATTCATATCAAATGATAAATTCTTACTATAAATGTATGTATATATGTATGAATTGATCTATATGGGTTACATTGAATTAATTTATTACATATGTGATAATTTTATTATATTAAATGATGTTTGATCTTAATTATTAAGAAATGAATTTAGGGATTAGGAATGCAAACTTCCTACCAAATCATTATAATATCTTTAATCTTTTTGATTTATGAAATTATTAACTAATTAATGATAATTCTTTTTTAAAAAGACGGATCTGTAGGTACGGAAATTCCTTACCTAATACTTTTGGCGCCGCATTTGATTTTTTTTTCACCAAAAAATTGGCGGAGACTTTGGTTTTCAAACAATCGCCAAAACTTTTAGGTACAGATTTTCCGTACCTAATACTTTCACCAAAAAATTGCCAAACTTTTAGGTACCGATTATTCGTACCTAATACTTTCACCAAAAAATTGCCGGACCCTTTAATTTTCAAAATTGCTCCAAAACTTTTAGGTACTGATTTTTCGTACCTAATACTTTCACCGAAAAATTGGCGGACATTTCAATTTTCAAAATTGCTCCAAAACTTTTAGGTACGGATTTTCCGTACTTAATACTTTCCGCAAATTTTTTCAAAATTGCTCCAAAACCTTTAGGTACTGATTTTCCGTACCTAATACTTTCATCCAAAAAAATGGCAGAAAATTCAATTTTTTCAGAACTGCGCCAAAAGATAATGGTACGAAAAATCTGTCCCAAAAAAATATGAAATATTTTCTATATATACCACATTCTTATCACTCTTTAATCATAATTTAAAAAACCCACCTCCTTGTGCAAGTTTCTCCTTTCTCCATAAACTTCATCTTTATCTTCATCCTTATAATTTATTTAAAGTTTTGAATTTAATACTCTTATGCAATTAGTTATCATCTCATTCTTCCTCTTTCAATTGGTAAGATACTTATAATCATTCTCTTATTCAACCTTATTTATTATAAGGTGTTAGTATTTTCATAAACTTCATCTTCATCTACTTCTAATTTATTTTTTTGACTTTTATACTCCATTCATTCTTCCTCTTTCAATTGGTAAGATTTATTATCATCATTATTTTATTCAACTTCATATAATATAATGTATTAGTATTTTCATAAACTTCACCTTCATCTCCTTCTAATTTATAGGATTATATATACAAGTTTTGTCTTTTATATTCTTATGCAATTAGTTTTAATATATTTTTCAGTTAGTAAGACATATTTACATCATTATTTTATTTTGATATTATATAATAGAATGGTTTAATATTTTTTTATTATAATTTTCGAACAATTTATTATTTTTTTTTTCAATTTAATAGGCATGTTTATACATAATTTGTGTGTTCGGGCACCTTTTATTTTTTAAATGCCACAACTCATTCGTGATAGATTTTCCCTACCAACAGTTTGTATTTTTTTATTTTATGAAAGTAATTGGAACGGAAAGTCTGTACCAAATGCATTTCGATTTTAATTTTCATTAAATTTTAATAAACTAGTTGGGGCGGAAAGTCTGTACCAAATGCATTTTAATTTCTATTTCCATTTAATTTTAATAAACTAGTTAGGACAAAAATTATGTACCAAATGCATTTTGATTTTAATTTCCATTTAATTTTAATAAACTAGCTGGGATAGAAATTTTGTACCAAATACATTTCGATTTTATTTTCTATTTAATTTTAATAAACTAATAGGGACATAAATTCTGTACCAAATGCTTAAATATAATTAACCTTTATTTTTTTTCTCTTTATTTTTTGGTACGGATTATCCGTACCCAAATAGTAGGTACGGATTGCTCCGTACCGAATACCTTTAGGTACAAGCGCAATTTTAATGGACTTTTGGTATGGATTTTCCGTACCAAATGGCTATCGGCACGGATTTTGTGCTCTTTTGGTACGGATTTTGGCGTACCGAAATTTCACAATTCTTGTAGTGAATTTCTTTTGCTCTTTAGCCAAACAGTTCTTGGCTTTTTTCTTGAGAACTCTCCTACCTCGACCCTCATGCAAGAACAAATCTCGTCGGCTCGTTAACAATTGCAAATCTTTTCTTGCATTCAAGTTATCCTTAATCTTCTCTTGATCATCCATCACCGTGTTTTTGATATTATCGAAGAAGTTCTTTTCGCAATGCATCACGTCTAAGTTGTGAAGAATCATGTTAGTGCACCAATATGGTAGTTCCCAGAATATACTCCTCCGGTGCCAATTGTGATCTTTTCCAAAGTCTTCAGTGATCATAGTTTTGTTGCCGAACGGAATATTTGGCAAGAACTCTACCTACTGTCACATCTTTCCCCGGATCTTTTCAACAAGGGCAAAGACTCTTCTGTCTTGACTTTTAGGAAATCAGTGGTGTTGTCCCTGAAAGGGTTGTCAACTGGCAAGAAGCGTCGATGACAATCGAAAAAATAGTTCTCTCTCCCGTGCTTCAGTCCCCTCCATACAATATAGGCATGACAACCTGCCAGAACTTCAGGTTAAATCGTGATACACCCCATATTCACGCTTCAAATTTTGGCAAAAAAGAAATTTTTGACGAACGAATTCCGCCGGATTGTTGATCAATAGGCAAAATGCTTATTTATACATAGAACATGGGGGCAAGTTGCAAAACATTAAAAGATAATGTGCATGGGGAAAGGATAGAGGGTTTGACGCTTTTATACATAATTTTAATATTGATATACTGATGTACGGATCGTCCAAATTATATGAACTTCTTAAAGTCCCAAGTATAAATTTCACTGGGAAAAACTTTAAGACTGTAGGGAACTATCAAAATGTTAGTGGTTAGTTAGTTAAACTAAATTAATAAGAATTGAGAAACATGAAAAGACTATCTATGAATAAAGAGTATAGAGTTTTGGGCTCAACTGCGAGGACATAGTTCCAAGAAAAGTACATTTGTCACTTTTAGTAGCGGAATTCTAACAGAATACCAACATAAAACTAACTAAAAAATATTTAGGGACAAAAGTACCATCGAAATGTCCAACAATAAATTTTATGTCGCAATTCTGTTACTATTTCGTTAGAGAATGTTAAAACAAGGCAACATCGACAATATAGTTCCAACAAAAATAAATATATCACTATTATAAATAAAACTACAACGGGGCAGTAATAGAAATATTAACTACAATATTGATACAGAATGTCCAACTAGTTAATTCTTTGTCGCCATTCTAGTGAGAAATGTTCCATAATATCAAATTAAATTAAGTTCTTTCTTGAACTCGTTGGTGTTCAGTAGAATTGGAAACGTTTTGGCACCAAGTATTGTCTTTTCGCACCAAATTTAGCAACAAAGATTCCGTCACAAAGTCCGTTGTTAAAACTATTTAAAGACTAAAGCAAACGTGTCACTAATCATTGTTAATAACAAGATTACAACGACATACCAACATAATGGATTACAAAATGTTTGAGGACCCAAAAAGGGTTTGACCCATTACTTATTTGTTAAATTTTAGTGATTATAATGTTGGAGTACTCCTACAAAATCCAACAAGCTGATTAACTATATTCAAAATATTTGATATGTAATAAAATTTGTTGAAAACTTGTCGGTTAAATAATTATGAGATTTTACTTATTAATGTACACAATAAATTTGTGGAAAGTAATGTATGGTTATATCAAACAAAATAATAATAGTATTTTAAAATATTCAGTAATTTACAATATCGTTAGCTTTTATTAAGTGCCAACTAAAAATATATTTGTATATAGTAAATAAACTAAGGTAATATAAATTTTTGAAACATGGTGTGGGTAAATAATTACAATTTTTTTCTTTCAACATGTAGATAACTAAAGTGTAAAGAAAAATATAATAATTTGCTACACATTGTGATAAATATATATCATTGTCCATTTGGATCACAATAAAGTTTGTTTTAATACCAGTCACATAATATAAAGCAAGAAAAAAATAATTTCTTAGTCAATCGAGAAAAACTTTTAAATAAACTATCATTTTCTCTTCAAAATTCATTACATCATCTCATGTGGTACTAGACTCGTGTTCTATATTAATTCATCTTATTCATCTAAAAGTAGAACACTTCTTCGTACTCTTCGTACATGTGTGTAAATAGCAATGAATTACGTATATCAAATTTTTATTTAAGATAAATAATATTTTAATCTCCAAGCATTTTTTTTTGCTACATAATTTATCATCATTAAAAGATGTTAACCATATAAATTAACCTCAGCAATGCACACTACAAAAATAATTATGTGCAGAAAAATCCATACCTAAAGATCGAAAACCGTCCGTGACTTCGTATGAAAGTCCATACCAAAATCTTCATTCCAATTGCACACGGCCCTAAAGGTCATTAGCTCTTAGTTTTATTATTCTTTTACAACTAAGAAAGAATACAAAAATATGAATTTCAAGAAAGAGGGGGAAAGTGATATTTTAAGTCACAATATAATATCTGTAAGTATAATTTGCCGTATTATCTAAGAAGTTGTTATAGTAAGTCACATATAAATATCTATAAGTGAAATTAATCATATCAGTAAAACGAAGAATAGAACGATTTATCAAGAAGTTCAAAGTTAAATTCAGTTTTGTATCTATATAATACGTTAGGAGGTATAGTGCGAAAATTTCAATACGTTAGGGGATATAGTGCATAAACTTCAATACGTTAAGGGGGAGGGTAAGAAAGTTCAACGGGGCAACGTTACTCCAAAAGGTTAGGGGGGTAACTCCAAAAGTGGTTGGACGGATATACCTCTTTGGCAGGCACCTGATTTGCACGTTTTGGAATCTTTGGGAATATTCCGTCGGTCAACGCTTGAGGGGGCAAACCACACATTTTATGAAACGTTAGGAGGCAAATCGCTCTTTTTTAAAGGTCAGAGGGGACATTGCAAAACCCTCATACGTTAAGGGGGTGATCGCCATTGACCCTTTCTAATATGTTTAGTAACCATATGAAAACGATGATGAGATAGCAAGAATTAGTGATAATAATCAAACAAAGAAGACTTTCTGCTATGTTTAGAAAGAATGACTTTGTACGGTTCTTGCAATAAACGTAAGTTAACTTTTCATGAGTGCCAACCATTTGATGAAATAGTTTTCAAAACAAGAGAATTACGTAATACAAGAATATGACAGTTTACACCCTTCAAAAAAACATGGAAAATTTCCTTTGTGTACTTCATATCTATTTTGTACATTACTGCGTAGGTGTGACTTTTAAGTTTTTGCATGAGATTTTTTTTTCTTTTTATTTTTTATTTTAACCATACCCGTATGTAAACCTTTAAAATAAAATATATTTTACTTTGGTCTTTACACTTAAGAAGACGACAAATATGATAAAATTAGAATATTTTGCAAAAACCAAATTTGAATATGATTATCATTAATTTAATATATACTACCTTTTAATTAGGGGCTTTAAGACTTTCAAGTATATATATATATATATATATATATATATATATATATATATATATATATATATATATATGTTTAGATGCCTTCTATAAATCACAAAGGTTTCAGCCCATGTTTTCACATGAAAATGTAATGACCTATTAGAAATAGCATATGAATATTTACTATAAGCTCCAAGAAAACAAATAAGGAATACTGGTACCGTTAATGAGCAAGAAATGGAGACAAGAAAACAGATGAAAAAAGTTCACACTAACTTACGAGAAGTGATGTACAATCAAATTAAGGCAAATTTCCTCGATCAATTCATTAAGCGACCGGAGGAGTTTCTGAATACCTTAAAAGAATAAGAATAAAATAAAACTGATCCCTACTTCTAACATTGTACACCGCTGCAACTACAATTTACCACAGACCTTATCGAAGCATTCTTTACTACTACTTGGTGAACTAACAACACAAGAAGATGGAGAAAAGATGATGGAAGCAGGCGAAGAAGTAAAGGAACAGTTATTCTTGAATTCTCTTCTCGGAAATGAAACGTTCCTCATCGAATGTGAGCATTTGCCTTTCAGTTCATGTAATGCGCATTTGCAATTGCGATGATACGGCCTTCGCTCGATATTCATGTCATTCATTGTTAAGCTTCCATCGATGACACACCGAAACATAAACTCACAAGCTCCGGTGGCCATTCTCTCCTCCCTTTTCGAATCTTGTTTCAGAGATTTATAATGCCGTTTCAAATGTGAAAAATGTGTGTGTGAATTAATGTAAATTTAAGTAATAGAAATGAGAATTTCTGAGAATCATTCATGGTTGTTATAAGGTTTATATAGAGCAGATGTTTCTCGTATGATGATCAGTACTATGAGGATTGAGGAGGAACCAAGATTCTAGACAACAATTGTTTTTCAGTACTATTTGCGAAATATTCAAGAGAATTACGGTTTGGAGTTTTTTTCAAGAACTAAAATTTCTTTGTTCTGTGGTTTGAGTCTTAGCATCTTGTACTAGGGAATCTCTGGGGTCAAAAGGACACAAGCCGGATAAAAATAAACTATGATATAAAGTGCGCAAGAATCAATTGTTTTTGTTTTTCTCTTTTTGTACCATTTTACGTTACCTAGTCTCTTCATAGTGTAGTCCGGCTGAACCCTTTACTTGACCATATCATTCTGTTATTCGTTGTACGAAACTAGGATCTTGCTTCGTTGGACTCGTGCATTCAGATGATGATAGTTTGACAAATTATAAGTAGACTAAGTTATAGTTTTATCGAGAATTGTTTCTGATCAATATTTGTTTGTGGGTAGCAAATTTACTAGACGGTAACATAGCATTTCAAATTTTCTCCGCGCTAAAATGTTGGGACATATATTGTATACACGTAAGATTAATGCCATGTAAACCTATTAGAGTTAAGTGATATATAATGACTATGAGATGAAATAATATATATATATATATATATATATATATATATATATATATATATATATATATATACACCTTATTATTTAATATGATTTAATATCATATCACATTCTAAAAACACATGTCGTAAATTTGAAACTTGCACGTGAAGCGCACACCATTTTTTGCAGAATAACTGGATCTGTAAAATACAAAAAAACTTGTAACTAATTAAGCTAAATTTTTGAAAGTAGTAATTCACCCCATTTTTTTATTCTTCTATGTGATAATATACCTCAATTATTGCAAGTGAGTTGTACGAGGAAAGAAAAGACAATTATACAATTTTACATGAAATTAAGTAGCGAATTGCCGTCATATGCTACAAATATTATTCTTAAATTACCTCACCCGAGTAGCAATGATCCACATATAAGTGATAATGTTATGTCTTACAAACTAAAAAACATCAAATATTTTGAAAGAATCCAAGGAGCTGCTTTTTCAAAATAAAATAGGAGTTCCTTGACTACTTTATTCTCGCGTGATGATAAAGGTTCGTAAGTACTACATATAACGGTAATTTGCTAATAGCCCAATATCTTATGTTGTCGATGTTGTCGATTTTAAGTTTTTGCAACTTGCGCCCTATTATATCAATAAATAAGCACTTTGTTTTCTCATCATTCGTCATAAAATTTACTTTTGTCAAAATTTGAAACGTGAACATAGAGTTCATCGCAGTTTAACCTCAAATTCAATAAAATGCTCTCTTGTCAATTAAATATTCTTATATTATCTTAATTTTGAAATCCTAAATTTTTATAATAAAAATTTGGGCTTTAAAATAAAGAAAAATTACAAAATATTGAAGGAAGAAGGTGGCAAACTATTGAAATCCAGGTTAAATCGTGATACACGCCATATTCAAGCATCAAATTTTTGCAAAAGAGAACTTTTTTATGAACGAATTCCGCTGGATTGTTGATCAATAGGCAAAATGCTTATTTACTGATAGGACATGAGGGCAAGTTGCAAAAAATTAAAGGATAAGGTGCATGGGGGAAGGATAGAGGGTTTGATGCTTTTATTCCTAATTTTAATATTGATATGCATATTCATCGGTGTAAGGACGGTGAAAATTGTATATGAACTTTTTAAAGTCCTAAGTATCAATTTCAACGGGAAAAACTTTAAGAATTGTAGGGAACTATCAAAATGATAGTGGTTAATTAGTTAAACTAAACTAATATGAATCGATAAACATGAAGGGACTATCAATCAATAAAGAATCTAGGATTTTGGATTCAATTGCGACGACATAGTTCCAACAAAAGTACATTTGTCACTTTTAGTAGCAGAATTCCAACATAAAACTAACTAAAAATATTTAGCGTAAAAAATACCAATGAAATTTCTTGGAATTTATGTCGCAGTTCTGTTGATATTCCGTTGGAAAATGTTGAAACAAGGCAACATCGGCAATGGAGTTCCAAAAAAAAATAAATCTATCACTATTATTAATCAAATTACAACGGAACATTAATAGAAATATTAACTACAATATTGCTACAAAATGTCTAACTAGTTAATTCTTTGTCACAATTCTAGTGAGAAATGTTCCATGACATCAAATTAAATTAAATTATTTCTTGAATTCGTTGTTGTTCAGTAGAATTTAAGACGTTTTTGCACCAAGTATTGTCATTTTGCCCCAAATTTAGCAACAAAGATTTCGTCGCAAAGTCCGCTGTTAAAACTATTTAAAGACAATGTTCTTGAAACAAAAACAAACGTGTCACCAATCATTGTTAATAATAAAATTACAACGACCTGCCAACATATAATGTATTACAAAATGGTTGAGGACCAAAAAAGTGTTTGACCCATTACTTTTTGTTAAAGTTTAGTGATTATAATGTTGGATACTCCTATAACATCAACCAAGCTGATTAAGTATATTCTTTAATATTTGATATGTAATAAAATTTGTTGAAAACTTGTCAGTTAATTAATTATGAGATTTCACTTAGTAATGTACACAATAAATTTGTGTAAAGTAATATATGGTTCAATACAAACAAAATAATAATAGTATTTTAGAATATTCAGTAATGTTTAATATCTTTAGCTTTTATTAAGAGCCAACTAAAAATATATTTGTATATACTAAATAAACTAAGGTAATATAAATTTTTAAAACATGGTGTTGGTAAATATTTACAATTTTCTTTCTTTGAACATGTAGATAACAAAAGTGTAATGAAAAATATAATAATATGCTACGTACACACTGTGATAAATATATCATTGTCCGTTTGGATCACAATAAAGTTTGTTTTAATACCATTCACACAAAATATAAAGCAAGAAAAGAATAATTTCTTAGTCAATAGAGAAAAATAATTAAATAAACTATCATTTTCTCTTCAAAATTCAATACATGAGGTACTAGACTCGTCTTCTATATTAATACATTTTATTGATCTGAAAGTAGATCCGCATATACTTCTTCGTACTCTTCCCCTTCTTCGTTCTCATCCATCTCGGCAATTTGTCGTAGTTACGTAGGATCCACTTCTTATAGATTTATATTCTGATCAAACAAGATACTTATATCATCAAGAGCACTTCCCAAAGAGATTCGTCATGGATCCAGTGTCACCCCCTCTTGAAAAGGTCCTTCAGCTCTGGGCTCTACCTTGTCATTATCATTTAATAAACATATATTAATTCTATTCCTAGCCTTAATTTTATAAACTGGGGTCTAGTCACCACTTTGTCTATATGATGGGCATGGAGTAGTAGACTTGGTGAGCTTGTTGAGCCGGTATAAAATGGTCATTAGATCTCAGTCTTGAATTTGGATTTCTTCAAGCATGCCATAGTAATCCAGTGTCTCTTCTTTACTAGAGCTTCCATGTACACAAACACCGCTATGCATTGTTGTCTTGTACTTCCCATATTCAATTATTGAAATTTGAACCCATTGACGAAGTACCCTTTCTAACACTTAACGATGCAGTGTGGGGAATATGCTATGTGTCTTGTTTTTCACCAACTGCATTGCTCGTTAGTTTATATAATATTCTAGAATAAATTTAGTAAGATGAGTTGACAATTACCTTATAAATAGAATAAAAATGATATAAATTGAACTTACATATTCTTGTAACAATTCTGAAATTTTGTATCTCGTAATCTAGTAAGTTCTTCCATTGATATTGTTGGGTTCTCCATAATCATAAGTGCATCAAACATTCTAGAAAAACAAAAAGAAATTGTCAAATAGTGTATTAAAAACAATATCTAATAGTAAAAGGAGAATAAATTAACTAAATAAAAAAATTGACTTACTCAATGCTAAGTTCAATTCTACAGTGTTCAGTAGAACATATCGATGTGCACATTTGTCTTCATATTTACTTAAAATCCTACGATTAATTAGAGAACCTTATGGTCGTCCTAATTGTGAAAATATTGAGGTGTATTCTTTTGGATCCATGTGTCCACCATCATCATTACGTGGAACCCGAGTAAGTCTTTTCCGTACAGTAGGCTTGAAGTATAATGAGTAAAATGTTGAGACTCCCTCGTTCAGATATGCTTTAATAATTGAAGCTTTAACTTTAGCTCGATTCCCAGCTTTATTTTTCGAATCATGTAGGAACCTGAAATTTCATCAACTTAAGAAGAACATTGCTGACATGACAAGCTTAAAAATATAATAAAAATATATCCAAAGTTTTTAATAGTATCACCTCTCAAAAGGATACATCACAGGATATTGTACATGCCACCAACTCTCGCTTCATAAGCCAAGTGCATTGGCAAAGGCTCCGTGGAGTCGAAGAACCCAGGAGGAAAGATCTTTTCCAAGTTTTATATTATCACAACAATATTATTCTCGAGTTTCTCCATATCTTCCACATGGAGAGTCATTGAAACAATAATATCCCTAGAGAAATGACTCAAATGAATTAAAGTTTCCCATAATGGCTTCAAAAGAAGCTCGTGAAATGATATTGGAAGCAATCTTTGTTTGAATACATGCCAATCATGGCTCTTCATCTCATAGAGTTTGGATACATCTTCATTCACACATCAAGAAATATTAGATACATATCCATCAGGTAAATTAAGGCATCAAACCCAATCACAAACATCTCTATTCTGCTCTTTGTTTAGAGTGTAAGATGCTTTTGATTTCCATAGTTTTCCCTTCTCATCATAGATCAAACTCAACTCAGGGTGATCACAAATAACCACCAAATCTTGTTGACCTTCGACATTATCTTTGGACTTTCCTTTTATGTCCATAATTGTATCGAAAATATTATCAAAAACATTTTTCTCAACATGCATCACATCCAAATTATGCCGAATAAGATTTGTGTGCCGATAAGTAAGCTCCCAAAATACACACTTTTTCACCCAATTATGTGACTCTTTGAAGCTAATTATTTCTTGTTTCCCACACTCACTGCCAAACATGATAGTTTGAAACTTTCAACATGCCTACACACTTCTTCACAAGATAATCAAGGAGGAACTAATTATATGCATTCTCTATTTTTCTTTTCTAACATGTTTAGTAACCCTACGAAAACGATGATGAGATAGCAAGAATTATCGATAACAATCAAACAAAGAAGACTTTCTTCTATGTTTAGAAAAAATGACTTTGTACGGTTCATGCAATAAGGAGACGAACGTTAACTTTTCATGAGTGCTCCAACCATTTGATGAAATAGTTTTCAAAACAAGAAAATTCCGCAATACAAGAATATGGCACTTTACACCCTTCAAAAAAATATGGAAAATTTCCTTTGTGTACTTCATATCTATTTTGTACGTTACTGCGTAGAGGTGTCGCTTTTAAGTTTTTGCATGTGATTTTTTTTATTTTTTAACCATACCCGTATGTATGCCTTTAAAATAAAATATATTTTACTTTGGCTTTTACACTTAAGACGACAAATATGATAAAATTAGAATATTTTGAAAAAAATAAAATTTGATTATGATTATCTTTAATTTAATACTAACTTTTAATTAGTGGTTTTAAGACTTTCAAGTATCTATGTTTAGATACCTTCTATAAATCACAAAGGGTTATTCGGTCCATGTTTTCACATGAAAATGTAATGCCCTATTAGAGATAGCGTGTGAATATTTACGATAAGCTCAAACAAAACAAATTAATAAGGAATAAGCAAGAAATGGAGACAAGAAAAAAGATTAAAAAAGTCAACACTAACTTACGAGAAGTGATGTACAATCAAATTAAGGCAAATTTCCTCGATCAATTCATTAAGCGACCGGAGGAGTTTCTGAATACCTTAAAAGAATAAGAATAAAATAAAACTGATCCCTACTTCTAACATTGTACACCGCTGCAACTACAATTTACCACAGACCTTATCGAAGCATTCTTTACTACTACTTGGTGAACTAACAACACAAGAAGATGGAGAAAAGATGATGGAAGCAGGCGAAGAAGTAAAGGAACAGTTATTCTTGAATTCTCTTCTCGGAAATGAAACGTTCCTCATCGAATGTGAGCATTTGCCTTTCAGTTCATGTAATGCGCATTTGCAATTGCGATGATACGGCCTTCGCTCGATATTCATGTCATTCATTGTTAAGCTTCCATCGATGACACACCGAAACATAAACTCACAAGCTCCGGTGGCCATTCTCTCCTCCCTTTTCGAATCTTGTTTCAGAGATTTATAATGCCGTTTCAAATGTGAAAAATGTGTGTGTGAATTAATGTAAATTTAAGTAATAGAAATGAGAATTTCTGAGAATCATTCATGGTTGTTATAAGGTTTATATAGAGCAGATGTTTCTCGTATGATGATCAGTACTATGAGGATTGAGGAGGAACCAAGATTCTAGACAACAATTGTTTTTCAGTACTATTTGCGAAATATTCAAGAGAATTACGGTTTGGAGTTTTTTTCAAGAACTAAAATTTCTTTGTTCTGTGGTTTGAGTCTTAGCATCTTGTACTAGGGAATCTCTGGGGTCAAAAGGACACAAGCCGGATAAAAATAAACTATGATATAAAGTGCGCAAGAATCAATTGTTTTTGTTTTTCTCTTTTTGTACCATTTTACGTTACCTAGTCTCTTCATAGTGTAGTCCGGCTGAACCCTTTACTTGACCATATCATTCTGTTATTCGTTGTACGAAACTAGGATCTTGCTTCGTTGGACTCGTGCGTGTTTGTTTTTTTTTTTTTTTTTTTTTAAGCAATTGGACTCGTGCATTCAGATGATAAATTGGAAAAGATTACAGATTGAAATTCAAAATTCAATAATTCAAAGCTATTTAATTTTTTATCAAAATATGGCTAAAAACAAATTTATACAATAATGTTACAAAATTAAGATAGAGAATGTGAAAAATAACAAAATTTGGAAACATGTACTGTTATATCTTAAGTCTACAAATTTTTACGTTTAAAGACTACTAGTCGTGATAACTGTCATTACAGTAATAAAAAGAATCACAGATTTAACGTGGTTCGGACTTCGTCCTACTACACGAGGCTTTCGCCTAATAACTCAAACCTCTTTCTTTTGACCAAAAGTTATTAGAACTACTGGACTTTTATTTTAACAACTAGACACCCTCTATTGCTAAAAACCACTAGACTATTATCAAAATACACCGCTTCAATCCAAAGATTAGCTCCCGTTGATCTTCTTATGATTCGCTACCAAGCGCAGAACACGTTTCCTTGAACTCCCTTCAACTGGTGAACTACTTCCTGTCAAACCCTCTTCAACTCTTGAACAACTCTTCACGTTATACCTTTGAAAACAAAGATTGAATCTACGGAAAAACTAAAACAATGAACACGTATGAATCTTAATGATATACTCGAGTGTTCTAAGTTTCCTTAGAATTCTACTATTTATAGGATAGCACTCCTTAGAAGATACGTATCCTGCTGACAGTCTCCTACTCCAGTCGGGACTCTATCTTCCCAAAATATTGAATTCTTTCCTTTCGATAAGATCTTGCTATCTCCTAATTCTGCACAACAAGGAACGCAATAGACTCCAAAAGGAAGCAAACACTTGAGGATATAAACAAAAGATTGATAAAGATAAACTTTCCAAAAGATAAGATTTTGAAGATAAAACTCAATCTTTTTCCAACCCTTCCAACCTTACCAAAATTCTCACACTTCTTTTTGAAATACATTTTCCATAAACTCAAAAGAATATTTTGGTAAATAAATAAAAAAAAATCCTTTGAAATAATTTTTGCAAAATACGTAAATAAAAGTTAACGGACTCACCGTCCTAACAATCTACGCCAATTGACTTGTTTTGGCAAAACAATTTAAACCAAGGAAAATTCACAAAGCTGCATAAAACGGGTTAGAAAAAAAAACATAAAACGAACTTAACCAAACTAACCAGTCTTGTCAGTCATAAAAACTTGTTGCAACAGCAATGAAACATCCGCAAAACCAGTGTTTTAAAAGGCGGTTTTCACCTAAAACGCCTCAAGACACTAGAAAAGGCGTAAACGTCAAAAGGTGTACGCCTTTTTGTCGAGGCGTACGCCCTGGGCGCGCCTTTTATGCCTTTTGCGCTTTACTCAAAAACCTATGCTTTTCTGATGTGAGGTAAGAAAATGAAATTACTTAATCAATTGAGGGCAAAAAGCGAATCTCACTTCAATTTTAAAGAAAGTGCAGTAAAAAAAAATACGTCTCTTTTAGACTTTCACCTCAAATCAAAGCAAAATCCTTGTTCCTCTTTTTAGAATCATCCAGAATCATCATCAATTCACTAAGTATGATCTGGTCATTGTGAGAATCGCATCAACATCGTAATATTATTATGAACGGTTGTTCTTCACGATTGTTTTTCTTTTTGTTTTGCTTTTTCTTTTCTTTTTTCTTCGAATAGTTGATATACTGGATGCGTTTGAAAATTTGATGTAGTAAATAATAAAATATTTCTATTAGGCATTTGATTACAGTTCATATTTTAGTTTTTACATTAATATAAAATTGTTCTGATTTGGGAGTTTTTCTTGTACCTTTTTAGTATCAAATTGAATGGTTTCATATTGCAACTCTCTAACTTCATTGCTCTTAAGCTTTTCTTTATGTAATAATAATAATAATAATAATAATAATAATAATAATAATAATAATAATAATAATAATAATTTTTATTATTATAAGTAGACCATATATATTTTTAAAATATTAAATGTCATAATTCGCGAGGCTTGCGCCTCGTCTCTGGAGACACAAAACGCCTCGCTCTACGCCTTTGCCTTTTAAAACACTGCGTAAAACAACTTAAAAATAAACTAAGTACAAATGTACAAAGGCGGAAAACTAAAATAAACATGCAGCTTCAGCTCCCCCAATCTCTTTGCTCCCCCATTCTCCTTCATCTACCCTTCATCTATCTACTCCCCTATTTTGCCAGAATCAGTCAAGACCTGTCAGCCAACTGAGCAAGAGAGTTGTCCATGGACTCCAGAAGTTGAATAACTCGAACCAGTTGCGACTGAATGGTGTCGAGACTTCCCGTGGGGACAGATGGACCAACATCATCAGCATCAGGTTGCTAGGTAGAGACCACTTTCTTCACCAAGTGAGCATAGGCATGTAAGGCAGAGAGCTTGCGCGTCATTTTGTCTCGAGAGACCCGGACATTTATTTGTGAAATCAGCGTGCTCTAGATCAATGACGCATATCCAAGAGTCATCCGAATGGTCTGATCAAAGGCCTCCAATCGTATGCAACTCAATAGCAAGGTGGCCCAAATTAATGGAAGCATTGGAGCCAATACGAAACAGAACATACGCAGTAATACGAATCATGTGACATAGGAAACCAATTTCGAATCATAATACTAAAAAGCAAACCATACCACAGAGTGAGTAGCCCACGCTTCAGATTACCGTTATCAGGCCAAGACATCTGGCGGCCAGTGAGGGCGGTTGCGACTGCTGTCATGTCTGACTTAGGTTCAATCTCAGAATCATGATCAATGGGAACATCTGGAGTACCGAGGTGGAGGTTCAGAATCGTAGGGCTGAATTGAGAGATGTGGCCCCTGACAAACACCAACAACTCCTTCTCGAACCCGGGACGCCAAATTGTGTATCCAGATTGGCATAGAAGTCATGCACAATTCGTGTAACATATGGCTAGACACAAAGAGTGGACTCCAGGAAACCGCGTCGTTCAAGAAAATCAAGCGAGCCTGTGGTAGTATAGCAACTTTCATGAATCGGGACTTCAGGGACAGGTATACGCGCACCAAATAATTTGTAGAGATCCTTAGCTTGAGCAGTATAATATCGAGGTGAAAACGCCAACTTGACCAAGAATGGTTCATCAGAGGCGGTAACACGTGGTGGATTTGCATAACCGTCGTCGAGATCCACGTCCGGTTCATCGGTTGGAGGCTGGCTTACCTCGTCATCATCAACATCATCTTCAGCATTGGCAGCTTCATCGGAAGAAGACTCCATAGGCCTCCTGAATCTGAAAGAACGATGGGAAAGGACTCCTCAGCATCGTCTTCCTCAGGAACCAACTTCTGAAGTCGTTTCTTGGAAGCGATCTGCTTGCGTTGGCTAGCACGGGTCGTGACACCGGCAAAAATTGGTCGGACTGATTGTCGAACAAACGGAGTGCTCTTTGAAGATTGTGTCTTCCGTTTACCTTTTTGCTGCAGCAGAGAAGCGGCGAGGAGTATCAGAAAGTGGTACGAGTGATGACCGCGACAGTGGAGCTGGTACCGTCGGTGATGGCGTTGCAGAGGCCATCGGCGGTGGTGACGACTCACGGAGTGGTGGAGACAAATCATGTAGAGGAGAGGATTCGCGTGCCGGTGGTGAAGAAGCACGCGATGGTGATTCTGTGCTATGCGGTGGCGGTGTGGCAGCGCATGGCAGAATTGCTTGACACCGTGGTGGAGGCGGCGTAGTCTGGTGGATACCAAACTTGCAACGGGTTCGGGGGCAGGATTTCAACCTGTAACCGTGAAATTTGCTCACTATATGAAGAGTCAGCCTCATAGTCCACCAGTGGTTGTGATCCTGAGGGCACACACACTGGAGATGGTGGCTAGGTGAGGGGAGGGATGAAGGATGAAGACGGTGATGCAATTTTAGTTTTTAATCCTAATTCTATTTACTTATTTTTTAAATATTAAATTCTACTTAACTTTTTTTCTAATTTTCATTTAATATGAATTTAATAGTCTGAAAATTTTAAGTTTTAATTCTTGTTAAAAAAAAATAATAAGAATGAGGGGTGGTGTTCTTCTACAAGAACGTTAATGAAATTTTACTACACCTGATAGGATTTATTAATAGAAATTAGTTAGAGCGGTGATTTCTGTAATTTCTCAAACATATGGGGTGGTTTGTGAAATTTATCTATAAATTTTTCAATTTAGTTAAGTTTTTAAGCAAAATTGCAAAATTGCCCTATAACTTTTGAGAAGAACGTTTTTGTGTGAAAAAATCCACGTGGCAAAGCATTGTTACACCTGTACGAGTAATTTGACAGCTTGGCATCCACATGGGCGAAAAGCCCGTTTTGAGCTTGATTGGGCATATTTTGCAGCAAAAATAAAAAAACTACATGGGAAAAACACGACCCGAAAAGTTATAGGGCAAAAGTGAAACATGGCTAAACTTAGTGGGAAAAAATTGCATTTTCGCCTTCTTTTAATTTTGAGATCTTTTTCGTTCACCAATTTAACACTCAATACTTTAAAAGCTTCAAACGTTTCTGATTTTTCTCTTAGAAAATTTACCCAAGTAAATCTTGAATAATCATCAACCCAATTGAAAATGTACCTTTTACCTCCTGTACTCTCAGTCTTGACAGGTCCAACAAGGTCCATATGAAGAAGCTCCAAAATCCTTGTTGTGAGTGTGTGATGCCCAGCTGGATGATTCCCTTTCTTTTGTTTCCCATGGAGACAAAGTTCACACTTTTCCGATGGCTGAGAACCAAAATCAGGAAGTGCTTGTACTGCCTTTGATTTTCCGAGTTTCATGAGTATCTTTCTGGTGCCAAAATTCTGTCTGATCTGAAGCACTAAAGAAACACGTGAGTTGTTCTGATGGCCGTCGCGACCTTTTCAACGTATAACAATTTTCTGCAGTGCGCTTTTCAGTCAGAACACAAACGGCTTATCATCAACCACGCGACAATATCCTTTAGAGAAATTGACAAAAAAATCCTGGTCACACAGCTGACTAATGCTAATCAAATTTTGTTTCAACCCGACAACATGATAGACATTACGAAGTTTAAGAAACCCCTTAATGTTGAGTGTGACTCTTGCCACAGTTTGACCTTTTTTACCATTTCCAAACATAATTGTTCCTCTTGGATCAGCCACATAGTTGGTCAGAATGTCTTTGTTCCCTATCATGTGTCTTGAACAAGCACTATCAAAATACCAACAGTTTGGTGAACTGTTTTCAACTGAAGTAAAATCATGAGAAACAACAAATGAATAAGCATAGGCAACATTATGATAATCAGAATTAAAACGTTTGACCCAGATTTGCTTTGATGGTTTCTCTTTTGAAACAGTCCCCTTTTTCACAGGTTTTTCTGGAGTCATTTTGGCAGTCGTGACTCCCCTTTGAGGTTGTCTTAGAGCTTTACCCGTGAATGGCATATCCTAGTATTGGTAACAGTACGAACGAATATGTCATTCAACTACACAGAAAAGGCAAACTGGAATGAACCTGCGATCATGAGATGAAAACTGTGAGAAATTAGATCCATGATAATTATGAGATTTCTTACCAGACCGCTGTCGTGACTGTGGTTGTGAGTGAACCAAACTTTGATCTCCTTTAACAAGCTTCTGTTTATTCTGAGATTTTCCTATTGCAAACCCGAGACCTGCACGATCATTTTTTGGTTTTTGATGTTCAAGTACATGTTCCAACTTCTTTGTTCTTGAGCTAAGGAGTTTCACGTTCTTTTGAACAAATGCAAGTTTTGTTTGCACGTCTTGGTGCATCTGCTCAAACATGTTGGCAGTTTCTTTGGCTCCTTCAACAACAGTTTTGAGAGCTTTGAATATTTCTCTCTTGAGATCAAAATTTTTGTTTTGCAATTCAAGAACTTTCTACTCAAGAGAGGTTGTTGCCTAATGACTGTCGTGACTGACTGAATTGAGCTTCTCTTCAAGTTCAGCAATCCTCTTGGTTCCTGTCTTCCATTTGTAAAAAAGAATGAGGATGTTCTCTTGAATAACTCTAGGGTCGATTTCCACTATCGTCTTCTTCATCTGAGTGTTCCTTGCATGACGTGATAGGTAGGGAGTCCAGACTGATGACTGAGGTGAACGCAATATTTGCTCTTTCTTCTGGTTCTTCCTCACTTTCATCAGACTCCTCATCACTCCAGGTGGATATCATTGCTTTGTTTTTCTTCTTTGGGAGAAGATTCCCACAATTATCTTGAATATATCCAAAGCCATGACATTCCCTGCATTGAACACCTTTTCCCTTTTTTTTGATACTAAGATCATCAGCAGCGGAAGGATTTGATGAAACATCAGAGTTTGAGGGATTAGTGTTTGTACCTTTCTTTTTCCATGATTTGGAAAATTTCGCATTCCCTTGGAAAGAAACGCAATGGATTTCTCAAAGTCCACCTTCTCTTTAGATTGAGGTTTTTCTTTGATTTTAGCTTTAAGAGCAATTCCTTTTTGAGCAATCCCAATCATATTTTTCTTTAACTCATAGGTGGAAAGAGCTCCCATTAAATCTTCAAGTGGAAAATTTTTCACATCTCTTGCTTCTTCAATAGCCTCGATTTTCATATCAAATCTTGTTGGCAGTGTCCTAAGAGTTTTCTAGACAAGCTTTGCATCATTATAATCATCTCCAAGAAGAAAACCCTCATTTGCAATGTCACGAAGTTTGGCATTGTATTGGGCAATGTCCTCATGTTCCTCCATCTCGAGTTCCTCAAATCGAGTACCAAGAATTTGTCTTTTTGATCATTTGATGGATGGTGTTCCTTCATGAGCAATCCGGAGAGAATTCCATGCATCCCTCGCTATTCACACGTGGAGATGAGTTCAAACTGATTGAGATCGAGTCCGTTCAGAAGTGCATTGATTGCAATAGAGTTGTGACTCGCTTCGAGGTCCTCTGCATCACTTCAGTCAAGTTCTTCTTTGAGTTTACCATCTACTCCTTTTGGTGGGGACCATCATTTGAAAAATGCTTTTCCAAGCCTTCTGATTTTCTCGTTTGATGAGGGGTTTCATACGAACTTTCCAATATGAGTAATTAAACTCATAAAAAAGAGGTGGCTTGGACGAAGATGTCCCTTCTACGTTCTGTGTCATCTGCAAGATCTAAACTATATTAGAATCTCACCAAGGATAGGTGATAAACTCTTAATATCAATTGTTAGATCTTAAGTCTACAAATTTTTACATTTAAAGACTACTAGCCGTGATAACTGTCATGACAGTAACAAAACTGTGAAGTAGACTCATAGATTTAACGTGATTTGGACTTCGTGCTACTCCACGAGGCTTTCACCCAAGAACTCAAATCTCTTTCTTTTGATCAAAAGCTATTACACCTATTGGAATTTTACTTTAACAACTAGACACCATCTATTGCTAAAAACCCCTGGAATACTTTTATCAAAATACTCCGCTTCAATCCAAATATCAGCTCCCGTTGATCGTCTTATGAATCGCTTCCAAGCGTAGAACATGTTTCGTTGAACTCCCTTCAACTGGTAAACTACTTCATGTCGAACTACCTTCAACTCTTGAACAACTCTTCAAGTTGTACCTTTGAAAACAAAGATTGAATCTACGAAAAAACTAAAACAAATATGAATCTTAATGATATATTCGAGTGTTCTAAGTTTATTCCTTAGAGTTCTACAAATTATAGGATAGCACTCTTTAGAAGATAAGTATTCCGCCGGTAGTCTGCTACTCCAATCGGGACTCTATCTTCCCAAAATATCCAGATTCTTTCCTTTTGATAAGATCTTGCTATCTCCTAATCCTGCACAACAAGGAATGCAATAGACTCCAAAAGCAATCACTTAATAATATAAACAAAAGATTGATAAAGATGAACTTTCCAAAAGATAAGATTTTGAAGATAGAACTAAATCTTTTTCCAATCTTTCCAACCTTACCAAAATATTCACACTCCTTTTGAAATACGTTTTCTATAAAACTCAAAAGAATATTTTGGTAAATAAAAAAAAAATCCTTTAGTATAATTTTTGCAAAACACGTAAATAAAAAGTTAACGGACTCACGGTCCTAACATGAACCACCGTCTAATAAAAAGAGTTGGTTTTATACAAAATTTTAGGGCCTTTTTGAATCTTCCCAATTGCCAAAAAGAAAATTGAAAAAGAAAGGAACAATTAGCTAGTATTTTAGAATCTCAAGGGGTTATTTGCTCCCATTTTCCACAGGATTATTTACCCATTAGAACTAAAAGACGATCTTTTTTGGTATCAGCCCAAAGAAGGGAAATAACTAATATTCTTACGCATTGTGTGCAAATAGGGAGACAAGAAAGTCAAAGTGAAAAGTTTCATACTTGACACTAACTAACCAGAATGTACAATCAAAAGCAAACTTCCTCGACTCGTAGCGCCGGAGGAGTTTCTGAATACCTTAAACGGACTAAGAATAAAATAAAACTAATCTAGTAACCTATTCAAGTATTCTTTATTTACTACCTGGTGCATTACCAGCACTAGAAGATGGAGAAGAGACAATAGAAGCAGCCGATGAAGAAAAGGAAAAGTTGTTCTCGAATTTCCTTTTAGGAAACGAAATGTTCCTCGGCTGTAAACCAGAATGTGAGCATTTGCTTTCTTGTTTGTGTAATGCACATCTGAAGTTACGATGATTAGGCCTTAGTTCAATATTGTCATTCATTGATAAACTTCCATCGGTGACACATAGCAACATAAACTCACCTGCTCCGGTGGCCATTCGCTCGTCTCTTGTTTCTGCGCATTTTTTATGCCGTTTGAAGGGCGATAGTGTGTGAATCAATGTTAATTTTTATAATTTGATAGAGATTTGCTGAGAATCTATGATTCTTGAAGGGTTCATAAACAATCGGGTATGTATGGGTGTATGCTTCGATAATCACTAGCTACTATGATGATTGAGGAGGAACCAACATTCGAGAGAACAACTCTTTTTTCAGTTTTTAATAGACATTCAAGAGAAGTACTATGGTTTGGAGTTTTTTTCAAGTCGAAATGCTTCTTTGTTCTGTGTTTGAGTTTTAGCATCTTTAATTTACTAGGGGAGCCGTGGGGTCAAGAGGATACGAGTAGGACAAAATGTCATTGGTAAAATGTTAGAATCAATTGTTTTTGTTTAATATCCTAATAGTGTTATAACTATAAGGGTGAACACTTTACTTGACTTTATGGCACAAGGGATCTTGCTTTGACTTATGCATTCAATAATATGATAGTACCTCCTGCAATCGATTATAATACCTCCAGCTGACATAAGACTGCCCCATCATCAATTAGTATAAAGGTAAAATTTCATGACATGAAAATATGAAATATTCAAGTATTCTTTGTAATTTAAAAGCATATCAATATTCTAGTGCTCACCCTCAAGTTGGAAACGGAAGCAAAAGAGTTGGCTAAAGAGTTTATAAAATGTCCTTCACAGTTGTCAGAATCAAAATATCCACTTTGACATATTATCAAATGAGCATTGCGAAAATTATCCTTGTATTATTTTTTATTCAAATAACCTCCAATGTAATTTTTGTTAGCAAACACCCCCTATCACTCTTAATTGATTGTTGCTTACTGAAATTGAGAGCTAAACCTGACTTTTAACTGCACTTATTTTGATGTTTAAAGGGTTTGTATTGTTCAAATTGATTTTCCCTAAATTTTATAAAAAAAATACATTTTACATGTGTAAAAAAGATATGGTACTAGCACGTTCAAAGTGTTTTCAATAACCTCACAAACTTTAATTTATAATTTTTAGTTTGATTAAGTACATTTAAATAAACTTTTAATGCATAAAATAGTTAGTTATACATAAAATAAGTTGAAATATGGCATCAGGGTGTTATTTGCTAATTTTTTATTTCACAAGTATAGTTATATATATATATATATATATATATATATATATATATATATATATATATATATATATATATATATATATATATATAGTTTAGCTATTTATGTTTTCTTCATTAAAATCTCTTCTTCGTCATGTAACTCTTTCTAATAAAGTTTTTGCCTGACCAAAAAAAGAAAAAACTCTCTTCTTTCTAGTTTTCTTGATTTTATTTATTTTGCAATTTATTATATACGTTTAAGTTTTATAAACTTCATCTTAGATATATAATATTTTTGTTTTAGTCAAGTGATAGTTACATTCATATATATAGTTCACATGTAGTAATTTTAGTATATATAGTTGTTAATATTATGTAAATTTATTATAAACAGTATATATATATATATATATAATTTACAGATTAAATATACAAATATATAGATATATTTATTTTAGTATATAAAATTTGTTGATTTTCGACTTAAAAAATTAATATATTGCTATATTTTTTTTTTGAACTTAGTCAAAGGAGAAGGCACGACACATTGAGTAAGTGAGAGGTGTAGCAAAAATGTAGATTTGAATGTGTGTAAAGGAAGAATTCTTAATACAAGAACTAAGAATTTTTAGTGCGAGAACGAAGAATTTCTAAAGCGTCTTAGTGCGGAGCACACTCAATTCGCGAGAGCACGACAAAAGCACAGTACGTTGGCTAATGAAGAAGGATTATGTGACTTAGAACCTAACAGTTCAAACACCCAAGGACTGAATCCTGGTCTTAACAATCTGTACTCGAATGACTATATAAAGGTCATTTTCCTACATGTAAACATAAGATAAATAAAGGGAATTAACTCTTTAGGTATTTGTTTGGTGAATTAAGTCTTATGGTTGTATTACGTAAGTCTTGTTTTGTGATTAAATTCTTCCCACTTAATTTATATTTTCATTTAAAAAGAACTAACACCCACTACAAGTTTGTAATGCAATGGCTACAAAAATATGGTGAGTGATTTTAATCTGTAGCCATGTGGCTTCAGAATTTAAATCAATGGTGTCAAAAATATTTGTAGGCAGCAATAGTGAGAAAAAATTCACTCACCAAGCATGGGGTGAAAATATTCACTCACCATTAAACACAATGGTGACAAATTATTTTGTAGCCATGCAAAATAAAACAAAAAAAAAACGAAAATAGGCAATGGCTACAAAAAATATGGATGCCACATGGTGTCAGAAAAATCTGACACCATGTGAGCATCCAAAAAATTTGTAGCCATAATTTAAAGGACCAGATCATGCCGTGTGGCATGATCTGGTCCATCAAAGCGTGGTGTCCAATTTTTTGGACACCACGCTTTCCAATTAGTTATTTTTTTTTTATAAACCGTGGTGTCCGATTTTTCGGACACCACGGTTTCCTGTCTTTTTTTTGTTTGTTTTTAAATCGTGGTGTCCGATTTTTTGGACACCACAGTTTAAATGTTATTTTTTTCCCTTTTTTAATCTTTACAAACCTTAACACGATTTTTATATTTTTTCCCTTTTATGACAATTATAGTATAATTAGTAATTAAACTATAAATTTCATAGTAATTTGAGTAAAATTAATTAGTAATTACGTTTAGCTAGGTAAATCATGATTATATATGTGTACTCATTCTATAATTAGTAGTAATTAGGAGAATTGTATTTTAATTAGGGTAGTTTTAGTAAAAGTGTTGGATTTGTTTTAAAAATTAGGAAAAGTTAAGAAATATTATGGAATTTAGGATAAAACTAAAATTTAGGATAACATAGGAAAATTAGATTTATAGTTTAATAAAATGCCATAATTATATTAGTAATAACACTTTGAAGACAATTATTGTGTAATTAGTAATTAAACTGTAAATTTCATAGTAATTTGAGTAAATTAATTAGTAATTAAGCTTAGTTAGGTAAATCATGATTATATATGTGTACTCATTCTATAATTAATAGTAATTAGGAGAACTTCATTTTAATTACGATAGTTTTACTAAAAAGTGTTGGATTTTATTTAAAAATTAGGAAAAGTTAGGAAATATTATGGAATTTAGGATAAAACTAAAATTTAGGATAACATAAGAAAATTAGATTTGTAGTTAAATTAAATGGCATGATTACATTAGTAATTAACACTTTGATGACAATTATTGTACAATTAGTAATTAAACTATAAATTTCATAGTAATTTGAGTAAAATTAATTAGTAATTAAGTTTAGCAAGGTAAATCATGATTATATATGTGTACTCATTCTATAATTAGTAGTAATTAGGAAAATTCGTTTTAATTAGGATAGTTTTAGTAAAATTCATAGATTTTGTTTACAAAATTAGGAAAAGTTAAGAAATATTATGGAATTTAGGATAAAACTAAAATTTAGGATAATATAGGAAAATTAGATTTGTAGTTTAATAAAATGAAACGAATGTATTAGTAATTAACACTTTGATGATAATTATTGTATAATTAGTAATTAAACTATAAATTTCATAGTAATCTGAGTAAAATTCAACACTTGTACTAAAACTATGAAATTTATAGTTTAATTACTACTTATACAATATTTGTCATCAAAGTGTTAATTACTATATAGTCATGGCATTTTATTAAACTACAGATCTAATTTTACTATGTTATCCTAAATTTTAGTTTTATCAAGATTAAAATGCAATTCTCCTAATTACAACTAATTATAGAATGAGTACACATATATAATCATGATTTACCTAGCTAAACTTAATTACTAATTGATTTTACTCAAACTACTATGAAATTTATAGTTTAATTACTAATTATACGATAATTGTCATCAAAGTGTTATTACTAATATAATTATTGCATTTTATTAAACTACAAATCTAATTTTCCTATGTTATCCTAAATTTTATTTTTATCCTAAACTCCATAATATTTCTTAACTTTTCCTAATTTATAAAACAAGTCCAACACTTTTACTAAAACTATCCTAATTAAAATAAAATTCTCCTAATTACTACTAATTATAGAATGAGTACACATATATAATCATGATTTACCCAGCTAAACTTAATTACTAATTAATTTTACTCAAATTACTATGAAATTTATAGTTTAATTACTAATTATACTATAATTGTCATCAAAGGGAAAAAATAAAAAAATCGTGTTAAGGTTTGTAAAGATTAAAAAAGGGAAAAAAATAACATTTAAACCGTGGTGTCCGGAAAATCGGACACCACGATTTAAAAAGAAAAAAAAAAACAAAAACCGTTTCGGACACCAAAGTTTAACAAAAAAAAAAAAAAAAAAAAAAAAAAAACAGGAAACCGTGGTGTCCGAAAAATCGGACACCACGGTTTATAAAACAAAAAAAAAAAAACTGATTGGAAAGCGTGGTGTCCAATTTTTTGGACACCATGCTTTGATGGACCAGATCATGCCACATGGCATGATATGGTCCTTTAAAATATGGCTACAAATTTTTTGGATGCTCACATGGTGTCAGATTTTTCTGACACCATGTGGCATCCATATTTTTTGTAGCCATTGCCTATTTTCGTTTTTTTTTTTTATTGTTTTAGTATAATTAGTAATTAAACTATAAATTTCATAGTAATTTGAGTAAATTAATTAGTAATTAAGTTTAGCTAGGTAAATCATGATTATATATGTGTACTCATTCTATAATTAGTAGTAACTAGGAGAATTTTATTTCAATTAGGATAGTTTTAGTAAAAGTGAAGGATTTGTTTTAAAAATTAAAAAAAGTTAAGAAATATTATGGAATTTAGGATAAAACTAAAATTTAGAATAACATAGGAAAATTAGATTTGTAGTTTAATAAAATGCCATAATTATATTAGTAATAACACTTTGATGACAATTATTGTGTAATTAGTAATTAAATTATAAATTTTACAGTAGTTTGAGTAAAATTAATTAGTAATTAAGTTTAGCTAGGTAAATCATGATTATATATGTGTACTCATTCTATAATTAGTTGTAATTAGGAGAATTTCATTTTAATTAGGATAAAACTAAAATTTAGGATCACATAGGAAAATTAGATTTGTAGTTTAATAAAATGCCATGATTATATTAGTAATTAACACTTTGATGACAAATGTTGTATAACTAGTAATTAAACTATAAATTTTATAGTTTTAGTAAAAGTGGTTAATTTTACTCAAATTTCTGTGAAATTTATAGGTTAATTACTAATTATACAATAATCGTCATCAAAGTGTTAATTACTAATATAATCATGGCATTTTATTAAACTACAAATCTAATTTTCCTATGTTATCCTAAATTTTAGTTTTATCCTAATTAAAATGAAATTCTCCTAATTAATAAAATGCCATGTTTTATCCATGTGAAAGCAATGGTGAGTGATTTTTTGGACCCCACAAAAGCACAATTCAGATGAAAGCAATGGTGAGTGATTTATTTGACCCCACAAGTAGCACAATCCATGTGAAAGCAATGGTGAATGATTTATTTGACCCACCAGTAGCACAATCCATGTGAAAGCAATGGTGAGTGATTTATTTGACCCCACCAGTAGCACAATCCATATGAGAGCAATGGCTACAAAAAAATCTGTTACCCCATTTTCCTTTATCTATAAATATACCCCATTTTTCACAAACTTCATCTTTTCATTTCTCTCCCTCAAAAAATCCGAAAATACTCCCAATACCATCAAAAAATCCGAAAATCATCCCCTCTCCCTCAAAAAATCCGAAAATCATCCAATCTCCCTCAAAAAATCCGAAAATCATCCCCTCTCCCTCAAAAATTTCGAAAATCATCCCCTCTTCCTCAAAAATGTCGAAAATCACCTCTTTTTCCTCCAAAAATATGAAAATATCACTCTAAAACAAAAAATCCTCTTCTTTATCACTTTTTTTTTTTGGTGTTATATTAATTATGTATTGTTTGTTGTTTATAATATATATATATATATATATATATATATATATATATATATATATATATATATATATATATTGATTTGTGTTTATATATATATATATATAGATATATTTTACACACTACATAACATATAAATATATATATACATAAGTTATATAAATATATTTTAAAACATATATATATATATATATATATATATATATATACTATATATTCACGTTTTTATATATACCCCCAAAAATGAAAATTTTGAATTTTGGGCAAAAAAGTGGCGGTAAATCCGCCACCAATTTTTTTTTTTTTTTTAAATTTTCGGAATGTGGTGAGTGAATAATCACTCACCACGGTTTTTACGTGGTGAGTGATTATTTACTCACCACGGTACAATGATTTTTTTTTAAAAAAAAAAACAAAATACCGTGGCGTCCGATTATTTGGACGCCACGATACAACGTCTTTTAAAAAAAAAAATTAAAAAAACCGTGGCGTCCGATTATTTGGACGCCACGGTACAGCATTAAAAAAAAAAAAAAAAAAAATAGCGTGGTGTCCAGTTAATCGGACGCCACGCTATAAAAAAAGAAAAAGAAAAAAGGCATGGCGTCCAGAAAGTTGGACGCCATGCCTTTTTTTTATTTTTGTTTTTCTTTTGAATTAAATGCGTGGCTACAAATTAAGCTGACACCACATTGTGGCTACGAATTATTTTGACACCACGTGGTGAGTGATTTTCTTGACACCACTGTTGGTAACAAATTAATTTGTAGCCATTGCTGACATAACTTTATGCCTACAAGGCCAATAGTTACAAAGGCTGGCTACAAATTTTTTTGTAGCCATTGATCAATGCTCACTGAAAATATAGCAATGGTGAGTAATTTTTTTGACACCATTGCCACATTTTCTTGTAGTGACGTATATATTTAAGAGTTTATGCCATATTTAAGATAACAAATAAGAGTTCCATTAATAAAAATCTAACTAGAATATACATGCCGGATAACTTTTTACATTGTTCTTCGCTACGTACTACTGAACTCTCATCAATGATGTATCAAGTACTCGTAATGATGAATTACCAGCACAAGAATATTGAGAAGAGAGAATACTGGAAGCCGACAAAGAAACGGAACACGTTGGTTTTGGAAATGAAACTTTTTTTGGTTGTGAGCCAGAATGTGAGCATCTGCCTTTCACTCTGTGCAGTGCACATTTGCAGTTACGATGATACGGCCTTCGCTCCACATTCATGTCATTCATCGATAAGCTTCCGTCAGTGACACATCGAAACATAAACTCGCCTGCACCGGTGGCCATTCTCTTCTTTACAAATTTAATTGACTATGGCTTAAAGTGTGACTCTTGTGTGAATTGGTGGTATATTGTAACTTAAAAGAGACTGATCTCTTAGTTAATTAGACAACTTGTGTGTTTCTTGAAAGATTTATATATAGAGAGAAGTAAAGCATAGTTAGTACTTAGTTGAATGGAACTATGAGTTGGCTACGTTAGGGAGTAATCTAGATTATTATTTGTTGTAAAGTGTTTTTTTCCGTAATGTTCGAGAGAATTGAAGTTTAGTGTGGACTTTTTCGAACTATGAGGTTGCCTTGTTCTGTGTTACAACTTTAGCACTTTTGTGGGTCTCGTAGCCGCTCGTGGGACCTGACATAAGAATGGAATTTGAAGGAAAGAGAAAGCTGAAGAATGAAAAAGAATCACTTAATTGTTAGTGTTAATTTTTGTTTCTTACACTTCCAACTCTTTGGCGAATCTATTTCCCATAGTTCAGCTAGCTGGCGCGGTAATTTGGATGCTTCCATAGTTTTCTCAAACTACAAATTTTGTCCTTTATTAGGTTTGACTTGATTCTCAACACACATATACCTAGTTAAATTAAACATGTGTCGAACCTTTAAGACACCGTTGAGAGTTTTATGGAACCGGTAAAATAAATATTATGGCCTTCACTAAAACTGCAAATGAAATATACACTGACTTCATTTCAGATTTAACAACACTTTACAAATGTCTTGCAAGTTTTGCACTTCGATTATAGGCCAGCACGAGTTGAAATTGATTGTAACCAAATTCAAACATTTTAAGAGCTAGCCTCAAAAATATAATAATTAATAATTTTCGCATAAAATGGTAAAAATATAATTTTTTATATTCATCTAAAAAAGTTGTATTTTTACCATTTGATGCGAAAATTATCTTAATATAATTTTTAGGCGTGTTTTCGTTATATATTTTACTTTTTTCTTTATTATATTTTCATCTTGAATCGCTTAACATTTATTTTACTATTCAATCTAAGAATTCTCAACTTTGTTATCAATTTCGTCTTCCTTTTTTTTTTTGGGTAAATTAACGAGTTTTCACTATTTTATTTATCTAACTCAAAAGAAAAAATCAACGCAAACTGCCTCCAGCTTCTAAAAATTGGAGCAATATGTATACCACATGCAAAATCCAAAAATTTGTGCTCAGACACCATTATCACCCATCCAAATTTCAAGTCTAACTAAGGGAGTGTTTGCAAGAGTTGATAGAAGGAACTTATTCGCTACTTTTGCTTAAAGCTACTTTAAGTGGCTTCTAAAAAAATAAATTTAGAGCGTTTGCATATTTCTTTAAAAAGCTATTTAAAGCAATAATTAGGTGTTCGCATTAAATAGTATTAAATAGCTTTTTCTTTTAAAAACTTTGTTAAAATAGCATATTTTCAAAAGCATCACAAGGCATACTTTTGCAGCTTATGCTTTTTTTTGATTTTTTTAAAACAAGTAAAAACAAAATTCGTTAATACAAACACTAAAAATATGTTTTTACGACCAAGCATTTGCAACACCCCTTACATCTATAGTGATTTTTGTCTACCTAGGAATTTTGATACTTTCTCATAAATGAACCAGCTTCTTCTCACAAGTCAAAGAAAGACATATTACTTTGATAGCTGGCTTGAAAGTCGCATTGTGCATTGTTTCATCTCGGACTTTTTAATTCATTGAGTGCTCCGGACAGGTCTTTATAAAATTTGTCGGTACCTTCTTGAAATATATTCTTTCAAATAAGTAGAGAGCTTTGAGTGAAGTGGCATAGCACTTTGTTATACAACGGTTTTTTGTCGCGAACGTATCATAAGAAAATTATGATAAAGAAGCATTTTTACATTTGACTAGATCCTATTAGCAACTTTATATTTACAAACTTAAAATTCATTTAAAGGTTGACAAAGTCATGAAAATACAACAACCTATTATCATTTGATTTTTTTTAATATTTATAGGATGTTTCGCATCATTTTACTAGTAATATGTAAACTATGAGAGCAAATGGATCATGTTTAAGTTAATTAAATAAATTAATAACTTAAATTAAGCTTTCGTACTTTTACTACAAAAGAATATCTATTTACCGTCACTTTTAAAAGTTGCCTACGGGTCAATGGGTAGATAGGGGTCTATATAGAAAAACTGAGACCTTAATGGGTAATTTGCCAACGATCATACCTCAAGGTGATATATGTCTATAGATGAAACGTCAAGGAAGTATTTGACAATGTATGAAACCGTGGATGTAAAATACCCAACTTGTGCCTCTAAAACATGCTCAAAATTGGTTTTCTATCATGCATGCAATTGTATCAGCAGCCATGAGTTTTAATCCAGAAATCAGAGAGTTAATCAAATTTCATATCCACAGTATAAATTTTTGAAAATAGTTTCGAAACAAGAAAATTTGGCAGCCAGTCATCTGTATACAAAAATTAGATAATTATTTACTACCATCTATAAAGGAGAGAGAAATATCAGAAACCTCCCCTGATAAAAAACTAGGGATAATATCACTCACACCCCCTTAGGTTTGGGGTAATATCAGAAACCTCCCCTGAGATTTCAGTAATATCAGTGACACCCCTGAGGTTTGCAATAACATATCAAATAGACCCCATATCCCTGTTTTGTTGTTGCTTTAATTTGACCAACTTGTTACTATTTCAAATCAGAAACCTCCCCTGAGATTTCAGTAATATCAGTGACACCCCTGAGGTTTGCAATAACATATCAAATAGACCCCATATCCCTGTTTTGTTGTTGCTTTAATTTGACCAACTTGTTACTATTTCAAATTAGAAAGTGTATCTTTGATATGTACTTAGTGTTGCATTATATTTTAACACTGATTTTCATAAATTCATACGAATATCGTATTCTTAAATATTACGGTTTAAAAAGATATATATTTAAACAAAATTCAAAAGATATTTGCAACAAAAAACATTAAAAAGGAATAGATCTAAAAATAATATATATCTTGACATAAATATATATATATATATATATATATATATATATATATATATATACATATTCCGAACTTTTTTTTTTAGAACTTATTTTTTGAATATTTTCTAAAATAAATTGCTAATAATCGAATCCTGTATATCTAGAAAAATTTAAATTTAAGATATATGTTTAAAATTATTTTTTAGTTTTCTTTTAATTTTTAGATGCTTATTTTCTTGTATAAAAGCTTTATTCAAACACATGCATTCAAAAATATAAACTAAATCAATATTTACTCAAAAGTATGGTTTTATTTTCAAGTCTCTTTTAAATTTTTATTTGAATAGCAATGGGTGTATTGGGTCTTACAAGGTGGTTAAAGTTGATCCAGGGCAAAAAAGGAATAATGGACCTATTTGATATGTTACACCAAACCTCAGGAGGTGTCACTGATATTATTGAAACTTGAGGAGAGGTTTCTGATATTATGCCAAACCTCAGGGGGTGTGAGTGATAGTATCCCTAAAAACTAAACTAATCTAGTACTATCTACAGAATCTTCGTTGAAGCATTCGAGCTAGCTACAAATCGATGAACTAACAACACAACAAGATGGAGAAGAAATCATGTCAGGCGTCCGAGCAATCGGAAGCCATGACAACTGTTTCCTTTTTTTTTTTTAACTTGTTTTGAATGAAACGATAATTTTGAATCAAACGATAATTTTCTTTTTTTTTAATTTGTTAATTGTTTCGTGCGATTTCTTTTTTTTTTTAATCAATTGTTACCGTTTGATTCGAAATTTGATCCCATTTATTTAAATCGTGGTGTCAAAATTATTTGACACCACGATTTAACTCTCTGGATCATGTAAAAATACATGATCTGGACCGTTAGATTTAATGGAAAAAAAAACGAAAAATAGGCAATGGCGTCCGATTTTTCGGATGCTACGTGTTGTCAGAAAAATCTGACACCATGGCAGGCATCCAAAAAATCAAATGCCATGCTTCAACGGATCAGATCTGACACGGCATGATCTGATCCATTTGGTTTTTTTTTTGCTTCTTCTTTTCCTTCTCATGATTATATTAGTAAATAACACTTTTATGACAATTTTTGTATAATTAGTAATAAAATTATAAAATTCATAGTAATTTGATTAAAATTAATTAGTAATTAATGTTAGCTAGGTAAATCATGATTATATATATGTACTCATTCTATAATTAGTAGTAATTAGGATAATTTTATTTTAATTAGGATAGTTTTAGTTAAAGTGTTGGATTTTATTTTGAAAATTAGCAAATATTATGGAATTTAGGATAAAACTAAAATTTAGGATAACATAGGAAAATTAGATTTGTAGTTTAATTAAATGGCATGATTATATTAGTAATTAACACTTTGATGACAATTATTGTACGTATAATTAGTAATTAAACAATAAATTTCATAGTAATTTGAGTAAAATTAAGTAGTAATTCAGTTTAGCAAGGTAAAATCATGATTATATATGTGTACTCATTCTATAATTAGTAGTAATTAGGAGAATTTCATTTTAATTAGGATAGTTTTAGTAAAAGTGTTGGATTTTGTTTTAAAAATTAGGAAAAGTTAACAAATATTATGGAATTTAGGATAAAACTAAAATTTAGTATAACATCGGAAAATTAGATTTGTAGTTTAATTAAATGGCATGATTACATTAGTAATTAACACTTAGATGAAATTTAATGTATAATTAGTAATTAAACTATAAATTTCATAGTAATTTGAGTAAAATTAATTAGTAATTAAGTTTAGCAAGGTATAAATCATGCTTATATATGTGTACTCATTCTATAATTAGTACTAATTAGGAGAATTTCATTTTAATTAGGATAGTTTTAGTAAAAGTGTTGGATTTTGTTTTAAAAATTAGGAAAAGTTAAGAAATATTAAGGAATTTAGGATAAAAATAAAATTTAGGATAACATAGGAAAATTAAATTTGTAGTTTAATTAAATGGCACGATTAAATTAGTAATTAATTAACACGTTGATGAAAATTATTGTATAATTAGTAATTAAACTATAAATTTCATAGTAACAATTAAAATAAAAAATAAAAAAAATCGCACGATTGATTCGAAAATGGTAACAATTACAAATTTAAAAAAAAAAATTTACTGTTTGATTCGAAATTTCGAATCAAACGGTAGCAATTTGATTTAAAAAAAAAAAGAAAAAGCGTGTCATGGCGTCCGATTGCTCGGACGCCATGACACGCTTGGACCAGATCATGCCACATGGCATGATCTGGTCCACGGAATGGGCCCATCTGATTTTTTTTTCCTTCTTTTCCTCCTTTTCTTTCTTTTCCCCCCATTTTCTTCTTCCCACCTTCTCCAAGCTTGGCCCTACACAAAACCCTATTGTTTTTATAAATCTACTCAAATCCTCTCCAAATTCAACAATTAATTAAGGTATGTTCTTGTATAATGTTTGGAGAACACTATTATGCAAAAAAATCGATTTTCTATGGTTGAATTGTATGTTTTAGATTTCTTAATTTTTTCTATTTGTTCTTATAATTAGTGAGTATGCACTTTATATGTTGATATTGTTGTGTTTATGAGTATTGTTAGAAAAATATAGGATTTATTGGATATTAGCTTGTTTTTTTAATTTTTAATAAATATTTAGCATTTATATTTGTTTATGCAATTATTAGTGTTAATTAGAATGTTAAGCATGCAAGCATGTCTTAATTATTTGTTATTAGATAATTAAAGTGTAATTAGGACTACAGTATGTGTACGCATTTCATAATTAGTGGTAATTAGAAGAATTTCACTTTAATTAGGATAATTTAAGTAAACGTGATGGAATTTTGTTATAAAAATTAGGAAAAGTACATAAATATTATGGAATTTAGGAAAAAATATTAATATAGCATAAAATAGCAAAATTAAATTTGTAGTTAAATTAAATGACATTCTTACATTAGTAAATAACACTTTGATGACTATTATTGTATAATTAGTAATTAAACTATAAGTGTTGCGTCGTTCTTGAATCACACAATCCAGGACACCGGAACACATCTCGTGTTCAAACAACCTATCACATATAAACAACTTTAGGGGAGGTACTAAAATTACACACACACACACACACACACACATATATATATATATATGAACTCATAACATGACCGATTATAATATAATAAATACCTTATCCACGGCTCGACCTCAGTGCAGTTAAGAAGGACGTATAACTCTGCGGCTCTGTGCTCGGCAAGGTCAAATTGCGTGATCTGTCTCGACTCCCCATAGGTTTTCCTTTATTTTTAAAGACGGATAACTCATCGCTCAAATTCAGAGACCTCTCAACCTCATTCCTATTCAGGCGGCTATAACGGGTTTCGACTCCTGGTCCAAAGTAAACTGCACAAAAGTTAGTAATCTCCCTCATAATATTGGCCTTCACAATCAACCCTTCTATTCTCGCTTTATTACCCGGGTATCTCTTCAAAACTAGCATGCACCTGGTACGAAACTGTGAGGACCGCGCCCCACGAGTCACAATCCGATCCGAGTTGGTCCGGTATTGGTCACCTAACAAACTCAACTTAGACCGAACTGTAGCTCATAGGAAGGGGTCTCACTGACCAGGATCAAAACCATAGCATTATAAAATAATTTTACTTTAAATACAGCGGAAGTCTTTGGAATACAAATACATTTTACAATTTTAAAATGATGTAAATACAAAATCAAACACTTATCAATTTTTGCAAAGTTTCCAAAAAGCGGACTTGTCGATCATTCGTTCCATCTGTGCTGCTATACCAATCTTACTCTGAGAAAGGGACATATAGAACAAAAGAGAAGTAAGTCTTTAATGACTTAGTGAAATTCTTAGATCATGACAATAATCAAACAGTAAATCAGAACAAAACGAATAAGAATGACCAGAATAATTAAATCTGCATCATTGAACTGAAATTATCGATTTTTAACGATAATACTGAAATAGTCAGAAGAACGAGAAAATGAACTTGTGCAATTACATATAACAGATCCAACCTTAACTCCCAAAATTCAACTGTATACCTCCCTACGAGGAGGTACCTCACAACAGAATAGAAGACATGCTCGAGTACATGTCAATCTAACACGCGGGTCACAACCAACTCCTGGCTGCAAGCGGCGCTTAAACAGAATGGGTATTAAGTTGAAATACTTAAACTCACAGCCCTTTGCTGCCCAGCAGTAAATCTTCTCAATCCCTCGGCCCAACTTGCCAAAGGCGTCCCAATGGGTGAAATAGATTTATCAGATGAGCTAGTAAGCCGGACAATATCTTTTGCTCGTTTTTGAGCTACATAGGCCGAACATAGTTCGTTGCTCGTTGCACAATTCAAGAATTGATAGGGTGATCATGATACCAGGATAATTATGATTATGAAGAAAATTTCCGATTATGAATTAAATGAGATTTGATTTAACAATAGGCAAGAAAACTGATTATGTAAGAATTAACGGTTATCAATATAAAAGCATTAAAATGGTGATAGAATGTTGCTCGTGACTCGAAACAAAGAATCCTGTCCAAGTTTCTCAGGGCCGGATGCCAAACAGGATTTTGAACAAATCAGAAATCCAACCTCACCTTTTACCGTATGGGAAATTCTTGATTAACGTCGATAATTGTCGAACCTTAAATAAATCAAAAAGATATAATCAATTGTTTGCTCATAAATTTACAAAAGTAAACATATATTTTCAATATTTATCATATTTTAAGAAGTTCAATTAAATATCTAATTCTTGTTAATTTTGGTTAAATCCAACATTTACCTATTTTAACTTTAACTATGACGTAAAAATATAAATAATGAGATTTACCATTTCAATGTAACAAGTTGAAGACTAAGTCAGTTACAAAATAATAATTAAAATCTCCATTTCTAATTTATTAACAACATATTTGATATTAATATATACATATGCATCAATGCATATTTAAACCCGTTTTAAAACAATATTTCTTAACAAAATTCTTGTAAATTACTTATTACATAATAATCTCAACTCAAAAGTTTTACCATGATCTTAACATTGAACAAATATCTCAGTATGCCCTTGAATAAAATTACATCACATATATAACTTTGGTAAAAACCATTTTTCTTATAATTATTAGTATTAAATAACATAATATTGCATATATCATTAATAACAATTAAAATGAATTGTAAACATGTAGATCTAATTAAAATTAATATTTCCAGAATACTTATTATGCTAGTAGACTAGATTAGATGGTTAGATCACAAGATAAACACAATACTTTACTTAAAGTTAAAGAAATTGAAAGATCAACCGTAAAATAAACTATATGTCATCTTAATGTTGAAAAAATCCATGAAAATATATTAAACCCGATTCTAAATTATGATCAACTGATCTAACATCATTATTAGTATGTAATGAGTCCGTATTAATGATCAATTTCATGATTTGGATAGCTTTTGCAACATATATTGGTTAATCAAAATGTTTATGCAAATATAAGGCAGAGAACTATAGCAACCTTAGATTCACCTTCAATCGAACTTTCAAACGATATGATAATCTGAAATTGGTTGAGGGGCTCAATTTTAAACATCCTGGAGAGTATGTAGTTTCAAAATCAGATCAATAGGACAAGGTTTGGTATTTTAAATAAATCATGAAAGCTAGGATCTGTTTTCGGGTTTTCAGGACAGTGGTACGTATTTATCATTTTTAGACCCCTCAAACGACTTTGGTTGAAGAAAGTTTATGAACATGAAAGTTAGCTTACACAATAACCAGTATGTGGTAACAATTTCAGAGAAAGACTCGAAGTTTTGATATGGTTTTCGGACTTCCAAAGTTTCTATACCAAAACTGGCAGTTTTGACCAAACTCGGTTTTGAGGATTTTTACGGACTATAAAGAAGGCTTAAAAGACTGAAACAATTTTTATAGAAATCTAAACATCAAGAGAAAGGACTTTACAGAAGAAAAGAAGAGAAGATTTGGAGTAGACAGGTGTGTGAAAAATGTTGAAGAGAGCCTCCCTTTTATAGGTGAAAATGGGAGACAAATGATTAATTACCATACCCTACTCATTTTGATTTTAATCCAAGCTAGGCCACTCTAATTATGAAGATGTTTCTAGGCCTTATCTGATAGGATTTTATAAGAATAAAATATTAGAAATATCTAGTATAAAAGACAGAAAAATTACATTTTCTCAAATGTAAATGTAATATGTCAAGATTTACCATTGTCAATGAATGTTTGGATATTTCAAAACTACAAGGGACCAATTTGAAAGTTTTGATAACTCATTTGGTCTTAAAGAAAATATTTGTGGTCAATCATAAATTTTTCAAAAGGGGAAGGACTAAATTGTAACTTTTCAAATCTTTTGGGGTCAAAATCATATTTTCAAAACGTTCAAGGACTAAAGTGAAAATTCGAAATTACTTTTATTTTCTTCCAACTTTCAGGGGCGTTACAGAAACATATCCAATTTATTAAATATATATACTTTACTAACTATAAATATAGAAATGAGTAATAATACAAAGATTGTTACCTCTCAAATGGGTACATCCACCTATATTGAACCGGTCCGCCGACCTTCGCTTCCCACGGTAGATGAATAGCCTAATGCTCCATCGAATCAAAGAAGGCTGGTGGAAATATTTTTTCCAATTTGCACATCATCTCCACTATTTATACCTCGAGCGTGGCCATATCGGATTATCGAATTTCAGGGGCGCTCAAAGCTCTAAAAAAGTTGCTGACCTCCACTAATGGACCCCAAACACTATCCGGTAATAAGTCACGAAATGCAAGAGGCAAAAATCTTTGCATGAACACGTGACAGTCATGACTTTTCAACCCAACTAGTTTAAGTTGGTCCATATGACCAGAACGTGAAATGTTAGAAGCATACCCATCAAGGAACTTCAAACCCCGCAGCCATTCACACACCAACTTCTTTGCTCTTTACTCAAGCAGTACTTGGCTTTCTTCTTCACAACTCTACCATTTTGGCTCAGCCCCAAGAACAACTCCTGTTGGCTCGTTAACAACTCCAAATCTTTCCTCGCATTCAAGTTATCCTTAGTCTTCTCTGGATCATCCATCACCAGTTTTTGATATTATCAAAGAAGTTCTTTTCACAATGCGTTACGTCTAAGTTGTGACGTATCATGTTAGTGCACCAACAGGGCAGTTCCCAGAATATACTTTTCCGGTTCAAATTGTGCTCTTTTCCATAACCTTGAATGATGATATTTTTCTGGCCAAATGGAATATCCGGCAAGCACTCTACCAGTTCCCGCATCTCTTCCGCAGATCTTCTCACAAAGGGCAAAGACTCTTCTGTCTTGCCTCTTAGGAAATCAGTGGTGTTGTCCCTGAAAGGATGGTCATCTGGCAAGAAACGTTAGTGACAGTCAAAAAAACAGTTATTCCTCCCGTGCTTCAGCTGAAATGCTTTGGTCCCCTCCATGCAATATGGGCATGCCAACCTGCCTTGGGTACTGCACTGTGAAAACATGCCATACCCTGGGAAATCAGTGACGGTCCATATAACTCTTGCACGCATTATGAAATTTTGCATCCTAAAGTTGTCGTATGTCTCAAACCCGACCTCCCACAGTGATTTCAGCTCATCAATCAGTGGTCGAAGCAAAACATCTATGTTCTTCCACGGGCTTCTGGGTCCAGATATCAATAAACTCAAGAAGATGTATTCTTGCCTCATGCAAAGATCGGGCGGAAGATTATACGGCTTGACAATGGAATCTCATCATCCATACATAACGAATTGGTGTGGTATATTCATATCATAATATATGAACAGTAAGAACTAGCATTCTTATTGAGACTAGAACTCATAGGGAAGAAAATAGATTTATGGATGGAATCAAATATGCAGTATTTACAGACAAAAGTATTCGGTTATTGGGGAAAAATCAATATACTTCTAATGTCGAATCAGGATCAACTAGGACAGAACTAAAGCATTGGGTCGAACTCTTCTTTGGTGTCAAGGTAATAGCTATGAATAGTCATCGACTTCCGGGAAAGGGTAGAAGAATGGGACCTATTATGGGACATACAATGCATTACAGACGTATGATCATTGCGCTTCAACCGGGTTATTCTATTCCACCTCTTAGAAAGAAAAGAACTTAAATCAAAATACTTAATAGCATGGCGATAATTTATACAAAACTTCTACCCCGAGCACACGCAATGGAACCGTAGACAGTCAAGTGAAATCCAATCAAAGACAGGCCAACAAGAGTATGGAACGACATTATTCGTAAACGGGTTGAGTCCATCGGTGCAAAATCTGGGTGCGTTGCATCAAATGATTTCCAAGCTTCTCCATGTGCAGAATGGATCATTTGATCACGATCTCTCCGACATTTCAAATGCCACGTCATGTGTTCCGCATTCACGCGAGACATGTAGAGTCTTTGCAGACGTGGCGTCAACGGCAGGTACCACAGCTTCTTGCGACCAACCAACTTCGCTCTGTTATGTGAATTCAGCCTCTCTTCGAACCTGGCTTCCTTGCATTCAGGACACACCGTATACTTACTACCTACGTACTCGCCATAAAATAAGAAGCAGTTGTTAACGCAGACATCATATGTTTGGTAGCCCATCCCCAATCGGTTCATATATCTCTGCATGCTATACATACTGTCTGGCATCCTCTGTCGATCTTCGGGACTCAGCCATTGGCAAAACAGTTGTATGTTCTTTTCGCACGCTACATTAGGGATAGAGTGGAGTAACTTGTTATTGAGAAATTCAGCTACCCATCCCAATACTGTGTTTCCCTCTCCCGCTCGTATGGTCTCCTCGGCCTCACGCAACATTTGGAAGAATGCTTGTGCCTTCTTATTCGGTTGTTCGTTTCCAATCTCAAATTCATTTATATTATCGAATCGGCCAGCAAATGCATCTTCGACCATATCTCTTTGTCGATCCCGTAAGTTATGCCCAGACGACAACTCGTCCATGTTTGTGTCGTAACCCTTATTTGTATCAAACCCCTCCTCGGACCTTCGAATTTCACCATGCCCAGTCCATACGTAGTATTCAGGCAAAAATCCATTCTTGTAAAGATGAAAGCGAATACCATCTCTACCACCAAACTTCCTATTGTAGCACTTAAAGCAAGGGCACCTAGCTTTTCCATTTCGTAGTAATTGTTGCACTAAATGCGTGGTCTAGAAAAATTCCCACGCCGGCTTCAAAAACAGGATTCAAATACCCATCATCACCACGATTTAATCTGTCGTACATCCAACTTCGGTCTTCGTTGTTATACATTTTATAACCTATCACAAACACAAAAAACTACCCTTAATCAATGAAAAATTACGTGTGGGGGTTTTCTATTAGTAAAATGGGAAAATAAATATATCACTACATTTATCTATGTACATATATGCAAAACTACTTAACACTTAATTAAAACAGTTAAAATGCACTAACGAACTATTTCTAAACATACAAACAATATACCAATGATGATCATATGTATACCACATAAAATTAAACTATTGTATTTGAATAATTAAATTGCATGCTAAAACATAATAATTTAAAGTAAATAAATAACCCAAATTTAAGCAATTAAAATCAAGCCAACAAAACACAGTAAATGTATTAAAATTACCTTGTAATTGCCGAGAATTTTGAGCAATGGAGGGATTTTGCGTAAATTTTTAGAGAGTTTGTTGAAAAAAAATGGAAGATGGAGGTTTTTGGGGATAAAAACGGGTGAAAATGGAAGAAAATGGGGAAATGGGGGGAAGAAGATAAGATATCTGTGATATATTGTGATATATTGTGATATCTGTATAGCTTCAAAAAAATCACTCACCATAGATTAGCAATGGTGACAGATTTATTTGTTGTTGGGTGTGGGGTCAAGAAAATCACTTACCATTGCTTTAAAGTTTGTGGGGTCAAAAAAATCAGTCACCATTCAAAAAAATCTAACACCATTGATATCACATGGATTGTGCTTTTGTGGGGTCAAAAAAATCAGTCACCACAATTTCATATATCTATAAATATACCCCATTTTTCACAAACTTCATCTCTTTATCTCCTCTCTCTCAAAAATCCGAAAATCCTCCCCTCCCCCTCAAAGAATCCGAAAATCCTCCCCTCTCCCTCAAATAATCCGAAAATCATCTCCTCTCCCTCAAAAAATCCGAAAATCATCTCATCTCCCTCAAACAATATGAAAATCTCACTCTAAAATCCGAAAAACCCTCTTCTCTATCACTCTTTTTTTTTTTGGTTGTTATATTAGTTATGTATTGTTTGGGTGTTTATATAATATATATATATATATATATATATATATATATATATATATATATATATTGATTTGTGTGTTTATATATATATATAGATATATTTTACACACTAAATAACATATATATATATATATATATATATATATATATGTAAGTATATTTTTCAACATTTATATATACTATGTATATATATATTTGTGTGTGTTGGTATATTATTAACTATATATGTATATATAATAAAATGGAGGGAAAAAGCCCACCAAATTGAAAAAAATGAAACTTTGGCAAAAAAGTGGCGGTAAATCCGCCACCAAATTTTTTTAGAAATTTTCGAAAATGTGGTGAGTGAATAATGATTCACCACGGTTTAAAAAAAAAAAATTAAAAAACCATGGTGAGTGATTATTCACTCACCACGGTTTTTTTTTTAAAATAAAATTAAAAACCGTGGCGGTACAATCGTGGTGTCAGATTATTCTGACACCACGATTTAAATAAATATGAAAAAGCGTGGCGTATGATTTTTTGGACGCCACGCTTTAAAAAAAAAGGTGTGGCGTCCAAAAAATCGGACGCCACGCCTTTTTAAAAAAGAAAAAAAAAGGGTGGCGTCAAAATAATCGGACGGCGCCCTTTTTTTTTTAAATTTTTGATTTTCTTTATTCTAATTATATGGCTACAAATGCATTTGACCCCACGTCATGGCTACAGATTATTTTGACACTACGTGGTGAGTGATTTTCTTGACACCATTGTTGGTGACTAATTAATTTGTAGCCATTGCTGACATAACTCTATGCCTACAAGGCCAATAGTTACAAAAGCTGGTTACAAAATTTTCTTTAGCCATTGATCAATGCTCATTGAAAATATAGCAATGGTGAGTAAATTTTTTGACCCCATTGCTACATTTTCTTGTAGTGCCAGGAGAAGTTTGTCCTGGCAAAACCAATGATCATGATCGTTTCGTCGGATGGATCCGGTTCTTTGACATCGCCTTGAAGGTAGCCTAACAAGTTAAGGTCACTGAGTTGTACCACAACTTGAAGACGCCATGAGAAGTAGTTATGGGCGGTAACCAGAATTATGGTCGGAATAGGGTTGGTATGGGCAGCGGAATTGCCAGCGGTGGAGGAGGCGGCGTCCGACATGGTCGGAAAACAAAAATAATGGCAGAGGATCGATTGAATCGTGAGATTATGGTGGCTCAATGTGATACCATTAAGGAAAATATAATGTGTATATTTCTTGATTCACAAGAGTATAAGACTACTCTATATTTATACAATTTACAAGGAAATAAATAAGGAAAAACAATCATATCTATACTAAGAAAAACCTATCTAAACCTGATAGAAGATTAGATAGAATCAAGAGCCGATTGATGTGAGATTCGGTGATATATTTCCAATAAAACACGGCTGAAAAAGATGGTCGACAGATAAGTTCAGTTGAGGGAAAATCGAGTCTGCAGCAGATCTTGGAATGGTAAATCCTCCGCTTAGGTCCGCATCTGAAGTAGATAGAACTTTCATGAAATAAGAAATGTCGGTTTCATCATTATTACCGTTCTCATCATCATTCTCGTTTATGGCGGGAACCTCCGACGTCACAGGATGGAGTTGGATCTTGACAAAGTATTTGTCTGTAGAAGAGGTGGATAAAAAGCGAAGCGATATAACTCGGCACACAATCAGTGAAACACAATTGTAATTATAGTCAGCGTCGGAGGAAGAGTTTTCCAGGTGTCCTTGAGGGATGTAGTATAGGTACGAGTTTACGGCGGGAATCTTGATGGAAGGTCCGGCGACTACTCGCCAGATTTCTTGATTAATGGCGATCGACATGGACGGACGGTGGTGATTTTTCGAGAATGTTTATGTATCGATGAGAATGTGTATGTATAGGAGTGATGAAGATTGCGACTGACTAACTACTAGCTGAAGGAGAAAATTACAGGGACAATATAGTGAAGGAGAAGGCGATATTATATATAGTGTTTCCCTAAAATGCCCTCTGTGTAACTAACTTTTTTTTTTCTTAAGTAACTGGCATTTTAGCAAATGCGGGATGAAAGTTTGCACGAAAAATGTCAGTGCTTCACATTTTTGACGCAAAATTCTTATTCTTATAGTTTCTTAATTGATGGTGGTTTTCATTTTTTCTTTTCACAAAATTGTTCTTCTGGATAACAGGTAACTAATAAGAAATTAGTAATTATAAATATTAAACTAAGAGCCACCACTGTTTCATTATGGAGAATCCATTTATTATTTCAAATCGCGCGCGAAAGAACAACAATGTAAAGTTCATATCGATAACTCTAGGTGTATTTAATGGTAGATTTTTTTATATTTGTTGTATCTATTTGTTGACTTTCTTTTCATGTACCTTTCATAGCTTGCTTCTGTCATCAGATTTATTATTACAGTTACACTAAAATTATTTATTAGGAAGAAATGCAAGAAATGCCCAATAAGTTTCGCGATTTGGCACTTTTGCCCAATATCTTTCCGGCCGAACTTTTGCCCTGTAGGTATCGATAATCGCCGCAGAAAATGCCCAATCAGGCTCTGCATGGGCTTTTTGCCTACATGGACACCCAACGGCTAAATCGTCATTCCACCTGAAAATCGCACGCCACGTGTATTTGCCACCTGTAAAACACGATTTTTACCACACTTATACATTTTATAAAAAATTTCATCAGCCTATTACACGATGAAAATCAAAAGCCCAATCCCTAATTATCTATCGCGAAAAAATCCTAGGAGATAAAATTCATCAATCTGCCCCAAAATTTCTCAAAGATTATCATCAATTACGTGTATTATGTAAGTATGCCGAACTTGAGGACGGTTCTACGCACAGGAGCAGATGCGGACCTACCCAACCCTAAATACCGTAAGTTTGCTTCTGATTAAATGTGATTTTGCTTAAAGCATGTGGGTGCACTACAAAAAAATTGCTTTTATGCGACGCCAAATATTGTCATGTAATCTCTAAACTTCGTCACATAAATGTTGTACGACAAAATATTTCGCTACGAAATTCGCCGCGATAGCCCCGTCACTAAAGGCCGCATGTGACAAAATTTCGTTGTTGCCACATATAGTTGTGACAAATGTGCTTTTGTCACAAAAAATGGTTAATTTACATGACGAAATATCGTCACATGAGCTGTATTATTTCGTCATCATATCATCATATCGTCACATGAAGTTTTATATTTAAAGTTTTGTTGTGACAATGTAGTTCGTCATTAATAGTTGAATACATTGTAATTCTGTGACAAAACCTTTTTACTACGATGTAAATTGTCATTATAGTGTTATTTGAATTTTTCTTGTGACAAATATATTGTCAATGGAATATTAATTATTGTCACTATAAATTGTGTTTGCTCTCGTTTTATAATTGCCGTTTAATTAAGAACATACACTGCAGTAAAATGTGATTGACTATCTAATAACCATCGTAATAAAACAGCAAAACACATGATCACATAATTGAGGACCTCACTATAAACTGTGGTAATAAATTTGATGACAGAATACAGCACAATGTGACCAGATATGGAAAAAAAGTCAATAAATAGTTGTACCGACCGAAAAATAGTTAATACAAAAGAATCTACTACTAATTATTCCTAAATTTAGATACCTAAATATCCCAAATTTTCATCCCCTTGCTGAAAATCCCTTAATTCCCAGACATATCACAAATACACCATTTTCACAAGACACTATATATAGAACCCTTTTTTCAGTCTTCAATCTTCACTCTTCTTCAGCTTTACCAGTGTTAGTCACATATACATACACATCCCTCACCTATACATAAACTCCTCCTCCATCTACACCACTATCAATGTCGATTGCAACCTCCAAAGTCAATCACAAAATCTGGAGGGCCGTCGTCGGGCCCTCCATCAAAATTCCCGCTGTAAGTTCGTACATACACTATTTCCCTCAAGGCCACCAGGAAAACTCCTCCGGTGTTGACTATAGTTACTATGATGTTCCAACGTCGATTCCATGCCGAGTTCTCTCTCTTTGTTTTTTATCTACCTCTTCTTCAGACGAATGTTTCGTCAAAATCTCACTCTATCCGGTACACGCAGTGGAGATTTGCGCTAACAAAAATCATGACGAGGATGATGACAATCAAAACAACATTGCTTCATTCCCAAAGATTCTAAGTTCTTCAGACGTGGGAAACCACAGAGGATTTGAAGTTACAAAACGCTGAGCGAACACGATTTTCCCGAAATTGAACTTATTGGAAGATTGTCTTGTGAAAAAATTGAGCATTCGAGACCCTCACAATAATGCGTGGGAGTTTCGTTATGTTTTTAGAGGGACACCTCCGCGTACTCGTCACTTACTGACAACCGGTTGGAGTAAGTTTGTTAAGAGCAAGGGACTAGCTGCTGGAGATTCTATCGTGTTTATGAAAAGAGAGTCGATGAGGGAGATGTTTATCGGAATCAGGAGAATGCTCAATTAGACGGTAATGAGAATAACAGAATTCAGGCGGCATGGGAGGCCATCAAAAAAACAAAGAGTTGACGGGAGTTTGAAGTTGATTATTATCCGAGGTTGGGATTTCCGGAGTTTGTGGTGAGCGCAGCGAGAGTAGAGAGGTCGATGCTGACACAAAAGGTGTAGAGGAATGAGGGTGAAAATGCCAGTAAGGACGGATGATCCAGGGAGGTTCACGTGGTATGGCGGGAGAATCAGATTAACAAAGTCTCAAATTAGTGAGAAGGCGCCTCAATATCCCTGGCAGACACTTCAGGTATATAGATTTGGATATGAATGATATTTTGCTAGATCCAATTGTTAAAGCACTGTCTTGATTAAAAAAACATCTCAATTAACTTTTTTTTGGTATATATGCGTGCAAAATTAGTGCCAGAGTCCGGTTTTTGTTATGCTTAGGATATTGTTATATACCAAAGTAATGAAAACGTCAATGTAAGAGTCAAAGTCTCTAAACCAGAAATGGGACGTTAGCATTTATAGTGACATTTGCAAAATAGTTTTATCGCGCAACTTTTGCCTTAAGAAAATTCATAATTTCTCATAATCCATTTTCGAGAAATCTCTCCTCATCACCATAGTACTTTTGAATCCTGAAGGGGTTTTGGGGATGTTGGGCTTGTCAATGACCCAAGTACGAGAATTATCGTACTCGAATCAGCCGGATTGTCACAGGACACGCCTGGCCTTTTGCTACAAACAAAATGGTCTTCTATGAATTTACTCCGGATTTTGTCGTAGTCTTTTTCAGTCGGGATCACCCGCCACTTTGCGCACTCTCCACATTACACACTCCATGTGTCAGTTAGGTTAACAGTACTGAAAGATTGCCTTTTAGATTGGTGAGAGTTCTTCGCCATAACAGGGGTTTGATCAGAAGCGTGTTCGATGAAAGACGGGAGTTGCAATTTGGCGAACTTCATAAGGGTTTTACTTTCTTGTCAGTCTACTATTATTTTTTATTGTACTTATGATGATTGTCATGAGGTACTGATATTGTATTAGTAATACAAGTTAAGAAATAACTTATTTAAGATTTTGATATTGTGATTGTGAAAATATAGATTTATCCTGGTTTGAATTTTCCTAAAATAGTCATTTACCAGTTCGATCCAACGGTTTAACCGATTGAAGCTGAAACCAGTAATGTCAACGGTTTACTGTTCTGTCCGATTTTCAAAACACTGATCGTGACATGAAAGTACTTTACAAAAATTATATTGCTTTATTTTGGTTAAAGCTTTATATATATGTACCCAAAATGAAGAAATAGAAGCATGTTTGATAACGGGTGAGGATATTATAATTGGAAATCAAATTTCACTGCGCCGTGAAATTCTATGTACTACTTTCCTTTTATTTTTACCAATACTGGGGAAAAAATTATATTAGGGACAGTGTCATCACTAGCTAGCTGCCTTGAAAATGGGTATTTAAATTAATATGACTATTTGACGTATCACCATTAAAAACAAATTGCCACTTTCCCATTAAAAACAAATTGCCACTCAGAATCGCGATAGGGCCCTCACTAGTCCGACGGCAATTATTGTCTCAGGGCACACTTTTTGCGCTATGGCAAATAAGATTGCTCTTTAGTCTTTGGTGCAATAGAACATCCAAAGAGTCAAGAGGTATCTATATATTAGTGTGTTACTATGGCACAATATTGGATTTCATATATTTGCGGAGTTCAAACTGATAACTTGATGACAAATACCAATGACATTGTTTTTTATTTTTGAGTTTATTTTAAAATCCGAAAGCCTGAATAATTGAGATGACAACAAAAGCGTTAGTAAATTTAATATACCAGTTTGTTCTTAAAATAATTTCAACCAACATTTATAACTTCAAATTATGAAACAAGCTCTTGCATAATATCTCCGATATATATATATATATATATATATATATATATATATATATATATATATATATATATATATATATATATATATATATATATATATATATATATATATATATATAAAAGGATGCATAAGTCAGCACGACCCAGTCCCACCCCACCCTCGATACACATATATCTAGTATAAAATAAACTTGCAAATGTTAAAAGCTTGTTCAATGGTGAAATGTGCCAATCCAAAACTAAAAAAAAAAGAAAGAAAAAAGGCAATAGTGCCATAAACATAAACATTGTCAATACTAAAATAGTTAAATAAATGAACATTGTTACATCCCGTGGAATCTCTACGAAGATCAGCCTCTAAAACTTCTAAAGTTAGTCAAGAAATCTGGCGCTCCATCGCTGGACCCTCCGTCAAAATTCTTGCCATAAACTCGTACTTATACTAGTTATCTCAAGGTCACCTGAAAAACTCTTCCGGCGTTACTGTAACTACAACAACGTTGCCTCAATTACATGTCGAGTCTTGTCTCTTTGATTCTTATCCATCTCTTCTTCAAATGAATCCTTTGTCAAAGCCGTTACACGCGGCGGAGCTCCTATACACAGACAAGAACAATAACAATGAAACCAACATTATATTCTAACTTCTTCAAACGCGAAGAAGGGCGGAAAGGACCTCCCCTACTTGATCATCCCTGAAACTGCGCATTGTCCCTTATATTGTTCTATTTCCCGGTTTTGGTTACACTGGAAAATAATTCTCTTTTCTTTTTTTAACAAAGGAAAATAATTGTTCAGATCAATGAAATTCTGATGTTCAATTATAACAAGCTTACACACAAAACGTGTCCCAAACTAGATCAATATTTAGGGTGTAAAAAGTCAATGGTTTGGGGACATTATCGCACATTTGTAAAGAGACCCAATAGCTTGGAAGTTTGCTGCAATACTACTACCTTCTACTTATTAACATTCTTCTATGAGTAAAGTAAAATTAACAATAAGTGTAATATGATTACGACTTTGTACATTATAAGTGTTATAAAATCGCTTCAAAGTTCATGGTACATATAATTTGAAATTATTGTAATCATCAACATCAGATGGTCCAAAAAATATTTTTAGAATTTAAAATTTAATCCTTTTTTCAGTCAATTGTACATAATATAAATTGTTTGGTACTTAAGAGAAATTGTAGTTTGGAACATAAGAGAAATTGTTTTGTTCTCATTTTTTATAGATGGGGACTATAGATTGTTATAACCCTTTTTTGAGGTAGCTAGTGAACTGCACAATACCTTATATTATTTTATTTCCTAATGTTGGTAAAAAGAAAAGGAATATAATAACCAAAGTTTTATCTTAATAAAATTTGGAATCTATTAGAATATCCCCACCCATATATCAAAAATACTTTTATTTCTTCATTTGGGTACATATAAAACTTCAACAAAAAAAAAAATTAATTAATTTTCAAAAAAGAAAAAAAAAAGGAAGGAAGAAAACTTTATGTCACAATGAGAAGAAATTTCAAACAACAAACTAATGTACACAGAAGACTACTGGTGCAAAATGAAAATTGTCAAAAAGAAAATCTCAAACAATACTCGAACGTCCGAAGAAGATTATTGGTACCAACAAGAAAATGAGTATTTTGTCCTAAAGTTTGAATATTATTGCAGCAAGATTTATTTCTCGTTTATTGCAGTAGGTAAGAACGTTAAAGATGTGGATACCTAAAGATTAGGTAAGAAGTTATTATGTACTATAAACTGTCAGAAAAGTTTATAAAGAACGTCAACGAGTCATCCGCTTTAAAATAAAGTTTCTCGAATACATCAGAATTTCTTGTACTTGTAACTCCGTAATAGAAGTCATTGGTTCACAACAACAAGAACATAGCTATACAAAAAGTTGGTAGAAATAATAAGAAACTATATCTCTAAATTGTAAAAAAGTATTTAGTAATTTCAATAGTTTTAAAGATTGTACATTCCAAAATACATGTAGTATGATCATGACACTAATATAAAATAAGTGACTTTATATTCTCTAGAAAATCCGTAATACATATGATTTTATATGATTATGGAAATAAATTTGATGACGAAATCAAGCACTATATATGTGACCAGACATAGAAAAAGAGTAAAAGATTATTAAAAAGAAAGTCAACAAATAGTTGTAACGGACCTAAAAAAATTAATAAATAGGTATACTATTAAATTTACCTAAATTTAGATACACCTAATATTGTCCGTATATGAAGCGTTGTTTATTCACACGCACATTGAAATAATCTAAAAACTAAAGCTTTGGGGGGTTTAGATTTTCCTATATGAAATATTGAGGTCTCAGTTCATAAAATTGTATTTATTAATTTATTGCCATTCACTTGAACACATTTGTGGAGAAAAAGAAAGAAAAAAAACAAAAAACAGAGAAACACAATTTAGAACCATAAATTAAGAATTAGTTGAAATACGCGAACAAGTGATGAGAACAGGTAGAGTTTAATCAAGTAGAGAAGTGTGTGGAATATCCCAAATTTCCAACCCCTCATTTGCTAAAAGGCCCTTGACTCACATACATATTACATAGAGAGCATTTTCACAAAACACTGTATATAACCCTTCTCTCTCACTTTCTGTCTCGTCAGTTTCACTTCGCATCGTACATCATATATACGTACACATCTCTCATCTATACATACACTGTTCCTCCATCTACACCAATGTCGATCGAAGTCAATCACGAAATATGGGGGGCCGTTGTCGGACCCTCCGTCGAAATTCCCGCTGTAAACTCATATGTATGCTATTTCCCTCAAGGTCACCTGGAAAGCTCCTTCGCATGAGGGGATGAGAATTTGCAGTGCTTCACATCTTTGACGCAAATTCTTAATTTTATAGTGTTTCTTAACGGTGGTTTTCATTTTTTTTTTCTTCTTCCACAATGATTGTGCTTCTGAATAACAACTAATAAGAAGTTAGTAACTATAAAGTTTAAACTACGAGTCCAATGTTTCACTATAAGGAGAATCCATTTATTATTTCAAATAGCGCGCGAATGAACAACGATTTAAAATCTGTATTGATAACTTTAGGTGTATTTAGCTGTAGATATTTTATATTGGTTAGGATTATTTTGTTGACTTTCTTTTTCAATTCATTTATTTTCTTATTCACTTCGAATCTTTCATAGTTGCTTCTGTCATCAAATTTATTATTATAATTACATTAACATTTAAAACTACCATGAATTTTGTAATAGTGAGTGTTATGCTCTATTGCACACGGACACGGGGACACGACTGCGACACGATACAGACACGACGATACGGATTTTTAAAAAATAGTATGACATGATACGACATGTATACATTTTAATTTTTATAGTAATATATATATATATATATATATATATATATATATGTATATATATATATTGTAAAAACACCATTAAAAATAAAACTGTATCATTACTATTTTAAGTTTACTCACAAACTAAATATAGAAATTCAAACATGAATAAAAAGTATAAGAATAGATAAAAGATCCCTATAAATTCAAGTTTTACATGTAAATCCTAATAAATTTTTAAAAGTCAAAACTAGTGAATTTCGAAGAAGTAAAAGGAAGAAGTTAAAGAAAGAAAGAAAGAAAGAAAGAAAGAAAGAAAGAAGATTCAAGCTTGCATAATAAATAAAACTAGGAAGAAAAATCAAGCTTGAAGTTAAAGATTTTTTGCACAAAAGTTGAAAAAAAGAATTTTCAAAGTTTAACATTGAATTTGCACATAAGGAAGAAGTTAGCTTTTGATTGTAATTTTGTGTCTTTATCTTTTATTTTATAAGTATTTTATCTTGGCTCATAAAGTATTAAGTGTTTGCAAAATAAATAAGAAAGTGTCCAAAACGTATCGGACACGCCATAAAAATGTGTCCGACACGTGTGTCCTTATATTTCTTTTTTAATTTAATTATCGACACGCCACGTGGCTTGTCCGAGGAGTGTCGTGTCCTTAATGTGTCTGACACGTGCATTTTTAGTTTTTTTGAAGTGTCCGTGGGACATAGGTGTTAAGTCAATAATGTATATAGTCATCATGATCATATATATGTGTTATGAAATTTATACAATCATGAAAAATATTGAAGTGTTTGAGATATATACTTGCTAACTTTTTTACTGCCTCAAAATAGTTTACTCTTACCAAATTCTCATAAAAATGCTACCCTTTCTTCATTTTGTGTACATATATAACTTCAAAAAAATTAAAGTCAAATACTTTTCAAATAAGAAAAAACTTTCATGTCAGAATGATAGGAAATTTCAAACAATAAACGAACGTTCCAAAAATACTACTGGTTCAAGAATTAAATAAACATCTCGATAAAGAGAAAATTTCAAACAACAAGCGAGTGTCCGAACAAGATTATTGGCACAACAAGGAAATAAATATTTTGTCAGAGAGTTTGAAAGCTATTGCAAGAAGATTTGTTTTTATTTTGTTTATTCCAGTACTTTGTCTGGGAGTTTGGAAACTACTCCTATCTTTTTTCGTTTGTTTTATGTACCTCAGAACGTTGAGACGGATACTTAGAAATTAGGTAAGAAGTTATTATTACAAGCGGTCAAAAATATTAAAAGGATGTCAAAGAGTAGACCTGTATTATCAATAAAGTTTCATACATCAGAATCTATTGTACTTTCAACTCGATAATAAAAGTCACTGGTTCACAACAAAAATGATATACCTAACATAAAAATTTGGTAAGAAGAAACAATGGTAAAATAGTAAGAAAGTTTGCTAGTGTTCAATATTTTCAATAGTTTTCATGATTGTAAAATACAAATAATATTTGATATGATTATGACTATACAGAATATAACCGAAATTGTACTCACTACAAAACCCTGGAGACATATGATTTTAATAAAATCGTTGTAAAAAACTTGATGATGGAATAGAACACTATGTGACCAGATATGAAAAAAAAGTCAATAAATAGTTATACTGATCTAAAAATAGTTACTACTAAAGAATCTACTATTAAATATACCTAAATTTAGATACCTAAAGATCCCAAATTTTCATCCCCTCATTTGCTAAGAAGCCCTTAACTGCCAAACATATTAAAAATGGACCGCTTCGTCAAACACTATATATACAACCCCTCTTCAATCTTCAGTCTTCACTCCTCTTCAGTTTAATTAGTAGTGTTTGTCACGTATATATACACATCTCTCACCTATACATAAACTCCTCCTCCATCTAAACCACCATCAATATGTCGATCGCAGCCTCCAAAGTCAATCCCAAAATTTAGAGGGCCGTTGTCAGACCCTCCGTCAAAATTCCCGTCGTAAACTCATACGCATACTATTTCCCTCAAGGTCACCTCGAAAACTCCTTCGGGGTTCATGATTATAATTATGATGGTGTTCAAACGTCTATTCCGTGCCGAGTTATTTCTCTTTATTTTTTATCTACCTCTTCTTCAGACGAATGTTTCGTCAAAATCTCACACTCCATCCGCTACCCTCGGCGGAGGTTTTCTCTAACGAAAATCATGACGCGGATGACAATCAAAACGACATTGCTTCATTGCCAAAGATTCTAAGTTCTTCAGATGTGAACAACGACATAGGATTAATTGAAGTTCCAAAACACGGCGTGGACACGATTTTCCCGAAAATGAATTTATCGGACGATCATCCTGAGCAAAAGTTGAGCATTAGAGACGCTCACAACAATGCGTGGCAGTTTTGTCATGTTTCTAGAGAGACGCCGCCGCGTACTCATCACTGGCAGCACAATAGTCACTTACTTACGACTGGTAGGAGTAAGTTTGTTAAGAGCAAGGAACTAGTTGTGGAAGATTCTGTTGTGTTTATGAAGAGAGAATCAACAACGGAATTGTTTATCGGAATCAGGAGAAATGCTCGATTAGGCGGTGATGAGAATAATAGAATGCAGGCGGCATGGGAGGCCATTGAGAATGCCAAGAATTGATGGGAGTTTGAAGTTGATTATTATCCGAGGTTGGGATTTCCGGAGTTTGTGGTGAGCGCAGCGAGAGTAGAGAGGTCGATGAGGACTCAATTGTGTTGAGGAATGAGGATGAAAATGCCAGTAAGGACGGATGATCCGGGGAGGTTTACGTGGTAATGTATGGCAGGAAAATCAGATTTGCAAAGTCTCAGATTAGTGAGAAGTGGCATCAATATCCCTGGCGCACACTTCAGGTATATAGATTGGGACATGGATATATTATATGATATTTTGCGAGATTCGATAGTTAATGCATTGTTTTGATTAAAAAATTATCTCAAATAATTTTGTGTGGTATATATGCGTGCAAAATTAGTGTCAGAGCCTGGTTTTTGTTTTGCTGGGAATAATGGAAATATCAAATTAGGACTCAGACTCTTAAAACCTAAAATGGGACATTGGCATTCCTATTTAATAGTGACATTTGCGAAATAGTTTTCTTGCACAGTTTTTGCGTTAAAAAATTCTGAATATCTCATTGTTTTTAATGTGTTTAACACTACTGCAGCTATCTTGGGATAAATTTCCAGTTCCTTCGTATATGAAAAAAGTTAACCCATGGGAAGTACATGCGCCATCTCACCTTTTTTCAGCCGTTCCTCCAAATAAGAAACCCAAACTCTTGCAAAATCCTAATCTGAACTCGGCGCCCAAGTTATACTACCCCCCATGTCCAGCCACCGTGCAGTGTGACGATTCCCACCACCAACCATCCACCAAAGTTCTTAGAAGGGAGAAGGAAAAAGAACCCCAAGTTGTCTCCACTGCGCCAAATATTGGGACTTCAAATTATGAACCTAGTTCAACAAACTTTCAGCAAAGACGTAATACTCCGACAGGAAATGGGACGCGGCGTTCTATCGTATTGTTTGGAAAAAAGATTCAGACCACGTAGAAGGCGGTTGATATGGTTGGTTCGAGAAATGATGGTGGGTTTGCTAGAGATGGGGAAAGGTCATAAATTATATTAATTCATTATTTTGTTATTTTCCTTTTTAGGAAACTATTTAAGTGTCTGTTAGTTACCTTAGTGTAGAGTTTCCTTTTGTGGAAACTTTAGTTAGTTAAATCTGTTAGTTTTCTCTTATAAATAGGTGGAGTGTGTTGCTCTTTTCATTCGCTTCACTTATACAGATTACATCTCCTCATTGTAATCAAACACAATCTCTGTAATATTTTTCAATTGTTGATATATGAAATCGTTCATTTTCTTAATATGGTATCATTCACTGGGAATTGCTGATTGATTTGATCCTGTTCTTCGTTATTCTGTTGCTATTCTCCTTGCTGAATTGATTGATTGGTTCAGATTTTCATATCTTCTTCTGCAATTTTTGGTGATTTTGCCCTAATTCTTCCGCGACTTCAAATTCGTTGAATTTTTAATCAATTTTACCGATCATTATGTCTAATAACTCAGATTCTGTACGAAAGAATTCTAGTGAGGAATCCGCTTAATATACTATGATTAAGAAAAATTACAAACTAAGAAGATTTTAGTTCATGAAAATTATGGACTACAAAGCGAAATGCCTCCTAACCTTTTAAAATTTGTGCGATTTTCCCCTCGATGCTAAATCACTGACCAAAATGTAGAAACGTGTATAAAATCCAATGGTTGATAAAAGACTCAGGCAATTCCTACATTTTTCAATAGGGAATATCATATGAGGCATTTCACACATTTTGAAAGGTTAGAGGGCATATTGCAATGAACCCCATAGGTAAACGGGTTTGATGCAATTAACCTTTTTTTACATGGGGTAATGTGTCTATTTAAAATTGTAGAGCCGGATAAAATGCCGTTAACTCTTTCATACATGCAAATTAAGATTGTTATAGGAGAGTGGAGTTTAGTTGCGAAAAAGTAGAGTGAAATTTGTATTTTTGTATGTAAAATTAATTTCCTTGATATTCTAAAAAATAGTACAATTTTGTTTTTCACTCAAAAATACAAAATATTTAGTAAAATATTATGGTCTATGTTTAATAATAGGAAGTAGCAAAATGAAATAACACCAAACAAAATTGACAACAATATGTATATTTTATTTTTGTACTAATTCTTTATTAGAAAGCTATTTTAATTGTTTCGAGTAAATTAAATTCATAAAAATTAAACGAAGAAGAGTTAGACAGTGTGGCTATTTCGAAATTGAATATCTCTTTTGCTATTAACTCCAATGAGATATTGTGGCAAAAAACGTTGATATATACAATCAACTGTATAACAAGCAAAACAAAAGTCCTGCCATCTAGTGCATCAAACAATCTACAACAAATTAACAATACACTGCTAGTACAATTCGGTCCATGAAAGATGAAGCTGCAAACAATCTAAAGAGTCCAGCAAGTGCAGCACATTTCTATAGATAAAAACAAGGGAAAAGCGTTAAACCCTCTGTACTTTATCTCATATTGCATTTTGCCTCTTATTCTTTTATTTTTGGCAACTTGCACCTTGTACTATGGATAAATAAGTAATTTGTCCTATGAGTCACTTTTTCACCATTGAATTTGGACACATGTCCGCATTTTTTGCCGTTGGGTTTGGCTTCAGGGGGCAAAGTGCTTATTTGTCAATGGTCTGGGGGGCATATTGCTAAAAACTATAGAATAGGGGGCAAAGTGCAATCAGGGCCTTAGTATAGGAGGATTGATGCTTTTATCCCTAAAAACAATATATGTTTGAACATGTATGAAACTGGTTTATGTTGGCGGATTTTTATTGTCTGTCTAACATGCTATAGAGGATTGAAATACTGAATCCGATAAAACTAGAGGAGAAATAAGGCACAATGATCAATTGATTAAAATCTAAGACCAATTTTTCTTGACACAATAATCATTGAAACACCTGACAATCTAAAACAATAAGGAGAACAATAGCAAAATTGTCAACAAAACAAGGGAAGGAAACATAACATACGACTCACATTCATTTCAATGCACAGTAAGGAAGCTTTAGATAATAATTGCAATATGCCAATGAACTTAATAAACCTAAATCTGCAGAAAACGATTCAGTAGATAGAAAATTTTCATGTCCACAAACATAGATAAACTTTGATATATATGTCATGAAAACTACAACATCAATAATTATGAAATAAGTTTATAATGGTAATTAGTTCATTGTTACAACTTCTGAATAAAACATTATTCCTGAACATGTGTCCTCCAAGTTGCTGCCTAAGAAGTCCCAGCGTTCCCATATCTCACAGTCCTGCCTTCTGCTAAACCAAGAATCAAAATATTAATTAGAAGACAAATATCCAATTTTTGGCGTAAAAAAGTAAACAATATTGAGCTAATACTTGCCTTCATGTCTGAGTTTCCTGCATTGTATAAACTGAAGCCTAATTTTCATTAGTTCAGCTAGGACATCTTTCACTTTCATCCGCTCGCCAGGAGCATCCATGGAGCAACGTAGAGCTAACTCCATAACACATGCTATGCAACGCATCTTTTCACTGAAGTTCTCTTCCTCTGGCCTTATCAAGTTGCAATCAATTACCTGATCCAATGCATTATTAGACAGTGAATATTGAACCCAATTCTTGAGGTTAGAGTCTCCAGAAAACATTGCATCGCTAGGCTTCTTTCCTGAGAAAGTTTCCAATACCATGATGCCATAACTGTACACATCGCATCTTGTAGTAACCGTGCCTTCCAATCCATATTCTAAAACAAATATTGCTATCAGTAAAATGAGATTGATCATAATGCAAGAAAAAAACCTTAAACAAAGCTCTGGAGAAAGAAAGGAATGAAAAGAGAAGTTTGTTTGCCTGGTGCCATGTAACCCATAGTTGCGAGGGTCCTGGTATGAGTGATGCTCTTATCTTCACTCAACAATTTTGCTATACCAAAGTCACTCACATGAGCAGTCATATTTTCGTCGATAAGGACATTACCAGGCTTTAAATCACAGTGAACGACAGGTGTTGAGTAACCATGGTGGAGATACTCCAATGCGCTGGCCACATCTATCAGTATATTCAATCTTTGCTTGATGTTCAGGAAGTAGTTTTCAAAATACAACCATTTCTCCAGGCTTCCATTTGGCATGTACTCGAGTACTATCGCTTTAGAATCCAGGTTAGAGCAACTAGTGATGACCTTAGTGAGATTCCTATGGCGAAGATTACGTAGTACTTGACATTCAGCATCGAAAGACTTCAGTGCATCTTCTAGTTGCATTTTGAACACCTTTATGGCAAAAATTGTCCCATCTCTGAAGACACCTTTATAAACCGAGCCAAAACTTCCTTCACCTAGCAAATTGCTTTCACTATATCCATTAGTTGCCTGTAAAAGGTCATAATGAGAAATTCTTGCAAGTCTTGCAGTGGAAGATGTATCTGAAACTGTTGGAGATTTATTCTTCCTGCGGTTTCTGAACACTATCAAGGCCCAGACGATGATAAACATTAAAGATGCAATGCCAAGAGGTATGAGTATAGATAACAATACTTTCTTCAGCTTTGATATATGCAGTAATCCTTTGCAAGGTGGAACATCGTACCTAGGAAGCCCGCACAGTGCGGCATTGGAAATAAAGGATAGGCTTGTAAAGTTTCTAAAAGGACCGCCTGCGGGAATCTCTCCGGATAACTCATTGAAAGAAGCATTGAAGTACTTGAGTTGCTTAAGTGCCTCTAAAAATATTGGGATCTTACCAGAGAGATTGTTATGGGAAAGATCCAGTGAGACCAAATTCAACATTCCACCAATGGACTTTGGGATGGATCCTTGAAATTTATTGTTAGCAATTGAAAAGTTGATTAAACTATGCATGCCTTCAAAGACATTAGGAATATCATTTGAGAACTGATTAACTGACAGGTTTATGTACGTTGTTAACTTCAAATTTCCTATTTCTGGAGACAGAGAACCGGTTAAGGAATTTGAGGAAACGTCTAGCCTCAAGAGATCTTGTAATTTCCATATACTATCAGGTAACTGAGAAGTCAAGTTGTTAGAATTCAGATAAATCTCCCTTAAGGAAGAAACATTTCCCAAGCATTCTGGAATCGGCCCTGTTAATTGATTGTGGTTCAAGTTTATCACCCCCAAGTTCTGTAAATTGCATAAATTTCCGGGTATGTATCCTGTTATTTGGTTGTCTCCAAGATACAATTGTTGAAGGCCCGATAAAGCATGAAGTGTTTTTGGAATAAATCCAGTCAAATCATTCCTTGAAAGATCTAATGATACCAATCCACTTAAGTTACCGATTCCATTCGTTATCCGGCCCTTGATTTTGCAATTCGTAGCATCTATACGACTTAGGGAAGAAGAAAGATTTCCCAAGGATTGGGGTAAAGTGCCATCTAAAGGATTATAACCAATACCCAACGTCGTTAAGTACCTACAATTCATCAAGGAGGTGATAAACCTCAATTCACTCACAAAATTGTTCTCCTGGAAGTTGAGGAATTTCAGGTGTCTTAGCTCCCCAAGGGATTCTGGGACTGAACCCATGAAATTATTTTTAGAAATGTCAAGATCCACAAGCTTAGAACAATTTATAATAGAGCTTGGTAGAACCCCGTCAATGATGTTATCCCCTAGATAAAGGAATTCAAGATTTGGAAGAAGATAACCAATATTTAATGGAAGAGTGCCTGAAAGGTTATTACTTGCCAGTGAAATCATTCTCAACGTCGAGATGTTGAATATATTCGAAGGTATGGAACCGCTTAAACTGTTCAATCCCAAGTCTAGTAAATCCAAGTCTAAAAGCTCACTGAAGCATTGTGGTATTACACCTGGAACAAGATCAATTATATATATGGGTGAAGTTATTAGCCTTATACAGAGAAAGAGACTATTTATTTTTTTCCTGATGTAATCCACGTACCTGTGAAATGGTTTTGATAAAGTCCAATCTCCTTAAGCATGGTAATATTACAAAACTCTTCTGTTAGGGACCCACTCAGATTGTTAAATGGCAAAAATACAACTTGCAAAGATGACACATTGAATAGAGAAGATGGTATAGTGCCCCTAAGCATATTACTTTGCAAGGCCAAGACCTGTAGATTTTGAAGTTTTCCGATCTCTAAGGGAATTTCACCTGCCAAAATAAAGGGAACCACAGTATATATATATGAATTTAACGAGCATGCTATATTATATGTTCAATAGGACAGGAGCTGCAAATAGCCAACATAAAAGCATCAAGAATACTGATATTGTAAAGATTTTATTTTAACCTTCAATTAGTCGCTCAACAAACGAAAAATAAAATATTACGAGAGACACATTAATATTAAATCGCAATTACGTCACCCCTTAAATCTATCCCTAACTTATACACTTAGCAAAGAACTCTTAGAATTCGGACAAAACATTATCGAGGGTCACATGTTTTGTCACAAGAACATCTTTTAATCATTGACTTAAGCTAACAACTCCAACCCTTAAAATGTATCCATCCTTAGATTTGAGTGTAAAGTCAAATGATAGTTTTTCATAGTGACAATTTGTCTACATGTTTATCCAAAAACTGTTAATATATTTAACAAATTTCAGTTTACTTCGTTGCTAGAAACATTTTTACAAAAATCATTCAGCCTTGTTGCCACAAATTAATTCTAGCGCGGGAGTCAGATTTTATGTTTTTGAATGAATATTTTTCTGTGAATACTTTAATATGTTGTGATTAATCTGGCACCTCCTGAAAATTGATCGTGCCTCTGTACTTTTATAAAGCAATATTTGTGGAAACCGTCGGATTATGTTCTCCGGCAATAAAGTTAATGACCCATGAGACAGTTTGGGCAGCTTAAACCCATTTTTCTGTAAAAAAAATTGTTTTGCAAGTTATCTTGTTTGTTAAAAATGTAATTAAATTTTCAGAATCTTTTATAGGTATTTCTCTTTATATTACTAATATAAGTATGTGCCTTGTTGTATTTGAGTTTTTAAATAAGCCTACTAAAAAGAACTGTTACACTGAGTTTCTCTACTCTTTTTGTTCTACATGCAACTTTATTATACATTAATTAATGTTTCTAGTAAGTCTCTTATGAATATTTATATCTTATTAAAAAATAAAACACACAGTACCTACTTAAAAGTTTGAGTTTAACAGAGCTTTGGCGCCTTTTTTGGTACAAACAATAACTCTCTGTACGATCTCGCCATAGTTATATGTTGCATGCAATTAAATGGTCTGTACTGTGACATATATAATATGAGTACTTTGTACTAACATTGAATTAGATTAAGATCGTATTATAATTTTAGTATTTACGTGCTCTGATTTCTTTTAACCTTGGCAAACATGTGGTTGATGTTGTTCAAGAGTCACCTTTTTTTGGGATCTTTTCTTCTTTTTTTTTTTGTTTTTCTTTTTATCATTGAGGAAGGGCGGGTGACAACAGCTACATAAGAAAGCTAAGATTGTTGTATTAAGTCTTCTATTCACGCTCACAATTAAATCTCTAAATAACCAAGGAAAGATTATGTATAAATTAACCGTGGTAAGTAATATCCTGAAAAGGCAAAATAGTACCTGTTAACTCGTTGGAGCCAAGATATAATTCCTCCAGCATCTCTAAATTTTCAATTTCTGGTGGTATGGTTCCAGTGAATTTGTTATTTGACAATGACAGAATCTGGAGCCGAGAACATGTAGAAACATTTGATGGAATTTGACCGTGTATCTCATTATCAGATAGATACAGCCCCTTGAGTAATGGAATTCGGAGGCAGATATCATCTAGAAGGGTACCAGATAAGCTATTATTAGTGAAAGAGACGTATTCTAGCGTAGAGATGTTGAAGATGCCTAATGGGATGGAACCTGTAAGCTAGCTGGTTAGTTTGAACGTTCAACCAATTCAGAATACGAAGATTCCCAATGTGTTCTGGGATCGTACCTTGGATGGAATTATGTGACAGATCTAAAGCCTCCAAACGTGACATGTTCACGAGGGAAGAAGGGATGAAGCCCGAGAGCTGGTTACCTCCCATGACCAATACCTTAAGATTCTGGAGATTGCCTATGGATTCTGGAATGTTACCTTGGAGAGAATTGAATGCAATGTCAAAAGCCTCGAGCTTTGACTCATTAGAGAAAGAGTGCAGGAATAAGTTCAAACTGGTGAAACTGTTGTAACTGAGGGACAAGAGCTGAAGTTTAGGCAAGAAAGCGAACCAAGAAGGAACTTCCCCACTGAAGCTATTGTAACTCAACCTGATGATTTTCAACCTTCGCAAACGAGCCAACTCTCGAGGCAGAATTCCGCTAAAGTGGTTCCTTTCCATGTCGAGAGAAACAAGAAAGGAGAGGTATCCCAATTCAGGAGAAATACCTCCAATAAGCCCCATGCTGGATACGTTTAATGTTCTGACTCTCCGGTGCCGGGAGCCACAAGTGACTCCAATCCAGTCGCAAACTGAAGATGAAGTGGTCCAATTTTCAAGGACGTTGTAGGGGTCGAAGGTGACTCGTGCTTTGAGAGCAAGAAGAGCCGACTGATCAGGGGTGACGTTGGTTATGGAGGCAGCTGAGCCTGCCAAGAAAAAATGCAGGAGTAAGCCTGCTGTGAGAAAGTGAATAAAACGGGAGGTTCCCTCCATAGGATTCACAACGTTTTTTAATAAACTTGGGTCAAGTTTTATGAATTTCTGCAATAGTTTAAAATGTAATATGGATATATATTCGAACTGAAAGAAAAAATGTACAGGTTTAAATAGATGATAAAACGCAGGCATTTTGATTAGAGGTTTAATTATACAGTGCAAAAATGAAGTGGTTATAGTCAATGATGGACAATGACGCGGCAATGAATTAAGAAAAACTCATCATTATAGATCCAATATCTTCAGCTAAAGACCTTAATTTATTAAGTGGGAAAGCAGATTTGACACTGCCTCCGTGTTGCCTAAGGTACAATCACTAAGTGTGCAAAGGAGACCAAAAGGTTTTAAGTCCACTCCCAGCGACTTTCTGCTGTATGAATTACTATCCTAGGGAGTACTGCAAATAACACATGAAATTTACATATTTTTGTGTGTTAGTCCCTGTACAATAACCACAAACTCGAAATCTGATCTTTGTCGATGGAACTACGACATATTTTATGTTCGTTCTATAGACAGGAAAGTAGACATATTTCATGTTCATTCTATCGGCAGGAAAATAAGAAGCGCAGTCAAAGCGAGTAAATGATATATAGATGATAATTTTTTATTTTTTTTTGAGTGAAATGGAAAACGGATATGAAGTCGATAGTAATCCCAACTAGGTTGGCACCACCATCAACTATCCCTGAAACTCAAATATATTAAAAATAAATCAAAACGAGTTCAACAAATTAAAACTATTGTTTGGCCTATTACAATAATCATCATAAACTAAACTACTAATGAAAGTTGGGTGTGTCGACCACCATTGAGCTCCGCTTTGATGAGCTCCGAAATTAGCAAGGGCATCTGCCACTCGGTTACCCTCTCGAAATATGTGTGAAACCCGAAAGCTGATGGAGTTTTTGAATCTCAAACAAGCGTAGAGAATGAATAAACTTTGTATATTGAATGCACTAAAGAATAATTACAACAAAGAACTCTATATATAATTACAAAAGTAATCTCTAACTAAATCTCTAACTACGGTAAGATAAGAATAGGAAAGATATGAATATATCTTGCGACTAAGATAAGGAAGAATTCCTAATATTCTTGGTCTCCCTAATACGCCCCCGCAAAGCTGCCGTTCCATCGGCTAAGGCGATTTTGAACAACAAGAGACGAAAACGAGCACGCGGAAGAGCTTTGGTGAGAAGGTCCGCCAATTGATCTTTCGTACTAATATGAGAAACATAAATTAGACCTTTAGAAACCACATCCCGAACAAAATGTATATCAATGGCAATGTGTTTCATGCGCGAGTGAAGAACCGGGTGCAAAGAAAGATGAGTTGCACCAATATTGTCACAAAATAGAATCGGCCGAGAGGAAAGAGATACGTGAATTTCGGAAAGGAGATTTTGAATCCAACGAACTTCCGATGTGGCTGTGGCAAGCGCGCGATATTCAGCCTCGGTGGAGGAGTGAGCCACAGCCCGTTGCTTGCGAGAACTCCTGGAGACGGGGTTCGGACCAAGAAAAATAATAGAGGCTGTAGTAGAAGAGCGATCCGTAGGATTACCCGCCCAATCAGCATCCGAGAAACCACGAAGAGAAAGAGAAGAAGCGCGGCGTAAGAGTAAACCGTGAGATATAGTACCCTTGAGGTAACAAAAAATCCTTTTGACACCCGCCCAATTATGATCCAACGGGTGAGCAACAGCTTGAGTAAAGCGATTGACAGCAAAGGCTATGTCCGGACGAGTAAGAGACAAATATTGAAGTTCGGCAATTGCTTGGCAATATTCTTTAGCATCACAAACACGATCGGAGGATGAAGCCGTCGGTGGAGTAGTAGCCATTGGAGTCGACACCGGTTTGGCTCCATCCATTTTATGGCGAACAAGAACGTCATGGATATACTTTTGTTGTGATAGAAGCAAACCATTAGAGCAAGGAAGAACCTCGACGCCCAAAAAATAAGAAAGAGGGCCGAGGTCCTTTATAGCGAACATGGAGCTAAGTGCAGAAATAATCGATGCTATGCGAGTTGAATCTGAGCCCGTAATCACGATATCATCCACATAAACTAAGGCAAAAATCTGGACCAATTGTTGGCGAAGAAAGAACAACGAAGAGTCTGAACAAGATTGAATAAATCCCAAAGATAAAAGAGAATTTGAAAGCGCGTCAAACCACTCACGTGGTGCCTGTTTGAGGCCGTATAATGACTTGCGAAGACGGCACACATGAGAAGGAAAAGAGGAATCAATAAACCCGGGTGGTTGTTGCATAAAGACGGCTTCACGAAGATCCCTGTGCAAGAATGCATTGCTCACATCAAGTTGGCGAATCGACCAACCATGAGTGACCGCAAGCATGAGAATTAGGCGGATAGTCACGGGTTTGACAACGGGACTGAACGTCTCTCGAAAGTCAACCCCGGGGCATTGATGAAATCCTTTCGCCACAAGGCAAGCCTTATATTTATCAATAGACCCGTCCGGCTTTCGTTTGACACGAAAAATCCACTTGCATCCGATGATGTTGGTAGCTTGATGAGAAGGAACAAGATCCCAAGTCCCATGAGCCATGAGTGCATTAAATTCTTCGGACACGGCGCGACGCCAATTAGGATCCTTCAAAGCGTCAGAGAAGCACGATGGTTCAAGATCAGACGGCAAGGGATGATTTGTAGCATTATTGAGAACTTTCGGACAATGGATATTATTTTTCGACCTTGTGACCATGGGATGACAATTCGTGTGAGGTCGGGAAGATGTTGCTGGCGGTGACGAGGCCGACTATTGTGGCATCGAGGAACAATCAGCAGGCAAAGCAGAAGACAAGGAAGGACAGAGAATTAAAGGCAGAGACGCTGGTGCGGCGAGTGACGGCTGCACCACCTGACAAACCGGAGCTTTGATGCGAGAGGAAGAATTCTGTGGTTCGGCCGAAGGAACCTCACGAGTGAAAGGAAAAATATGTTCCACAAAGCGAACACGACGAGAGATATAAACACGACGTGTAGTCAAGTCCATACACTTATAAGCACTTTGCGACGAGCAATAGCCCAACAATAAGCAAGGACGCGAGGGAAAAGATAGCTTGCCGCTAGTGTACGGACGGAGCCACGGATAGCACAAACAACCGAAGACCCGAAGATTAGAATAATTCGGCGGTGAACCAAACAATTTTTCAGCCGGGGAAAGATTTCCAATTGATGAGCACGGTTGGCGATAAATCAAGTAAACCGATGTTTGAAGTGTGAACGACCAAAAAGACGAAGGCAAGTGCGCCTGATGCAATAAGGCGCGACCAATTTCCGTAATTTGGCAATGGCGATGTTCGGCGAGACCATTTTGTTGTGGGGTATGTGGTCGGTTGTGAGCCAAGAGATGTCTGCCTCACGAAAATACGATTTTAAAGCAACAAATTCACCCCCATTATCACTATAAAAATTCACAATAGAATGCTTGAATTGTTTTTCAACTAAAGGTCTAAATTGCCGAAAAATATCACACACTTGCGACTTTAAGGTCAACGGAAAAGTCCAACAATAGCGAGTAAACATATCAACGAAAATAACATAATATCGAAAGCCTACCAACGAGGGTTTAGTAGGGCCCCAAACATCCGAAAAAACATAGTGAAGAGGATGCAAAGCAACAAAAGATGTATCTCAAAACGGCAAACGATGAGATTTGCTCATAGAGCAAGATTCACAATGTCTATCCTTCGCAGAGGATTTATTATAAAGTGGTAAATTGAACGCAAAAATAATAGAAAAACTTGTCTTGAACGCCGGGTGGCCAAAGCGCGAGTGACATGTCCCTGCAGTGGTCCGAACGCCTAAGGAAGCAAATTTTTCTTAGGACTGGAAATAGTAGGATGGTAGTCAGATGTGGTAGATGCCATTATGACATAGCCCCTTCGCCAGAGGGTCCCCCGTACATGTGTCCTTCACAAGAAAATAGTCAGGAAAAATTTCTAAAGAGACATCATTATCCCGAGTGAATTGGTGAACAGAGAGGAGATTCTGTTTCGACGATGGGACACACAGGACATTATTTAAACGAAACTAACGTGCCGGAAAATTAAGAAAAGAGGAGCCCATATGGGTAATTTTCATACCAAAACCATCGGTCAATTGAACCTCGTCCGTGCCGTCATATTCCGAATGAAATTTAAGATTATTGATATCACCTGTAAGGTTGTGGGAGGCGCCTGAGTCGACAAGCCAGTTTCCATTATGTGCGGGACGGTTCTGCGGTGGTGGTGTACTGGCGGCATTGGCGGACGGATTTAATGCATTGAGGATGCGATAGCAACGGTTGGCCGTGTGACCCTGTTTGTTGTAGAATTGGCAAATCACCGGTTCACCAGAGAGTTGGCCAGAATTTTGAAAGCCGCCACATGAGTATCCACGACCACGACCACGGAAGTTGGAATTGCGGCCGCAACAATTGGAATTGTAACCACCACGGTCGCGAGAACCATTGGAGAGGCCACCACGATTTGAAAAATTTTCCGAAGACGTTGCATTGGCTGTTGCAACAAGTGTTTTATTTTCTTGTTCAAAGCGGCGGAGGTATGTTTCATGATTAACCAACGCGCTATGAAGTTCAGCGAAGGACATGGATTGTTCTCAGAGACGAATAGAGGTGGCAACATCACGATATTTGACCCCTAAACCGTTGAGAACATAGAGTGTGACATCGTCAGGGTGAATGGGGCGATCTATCATGGCGATTTTATCAACCTTCGCCTTGATGTCCATCAAGTACTCGGAGACGGAACGAGAACTAAGAGTTGTGGAATTGAGTGCATCTTTAAGAGCCATGACCCGTGTGCGATCAGGGCGCACAAAAGCAGCATGAAGGAGAACCCATGCTTCCGAACAATTGTTGGCGGAGTGAATCATTGGTACTAACTCGGACGCCATAGAACCAACAAGAGCCGCAAAGAGTAATTGGTCTTGTTGGTACCATAAGGGATACTCGGAGGAATCCTTGGTGGGAGGAGATCCTTGGAGATGGTGAAGGAGATTTAAGCCGTTAAGTTGAGCAACGACTTGAAGACGACACGAGATAAAATTGGATAAGGTGAGACGTAAGGTAAAGTGATGATGGGCGGTAATCAGAATTAGTGTCGGTTGAGTCACGAGAGCGGGCGAGGGCGTGGATGTGGCGGTGGAAGATGATTCACTGGCGCACATGATGGGGCGATAGGATCGGAAATAAAAAATCGATGAGATATTTGTGGCTATCTTGATACCATGTAGAGAATGAATAAACTTTGTAACTTTGTATATTGAATGCACTAAAGAATAATTACAACAAAGAACTCTATATATAATTACAAAAGTAATCTCTAACTAAATCTCTAACTAAGGTAGATAAGAATAGGAAAGATATGAATATATCTTGCGACTAAGATAAGGAAGAATTCCTAATATTCTTGATCTCCCTAATACCAAGTTCCCCAACGACTTCTCAAACTCCACGGCACTTTTTCTGAGTTAGCTTAAATTAGACCGACCACGAATGTTGAATTGCTTTCCAACCATATGTTGTTCCAACCAAGTTCCCTCGCCTTTTCCAGTGCCATAATAACAACCCAGATTTCCACTTCAAAAGCAAGCAAAGATGCTAATGGAGCAGCAAAAGCACCTAGTGTAAACCCTCTAGCGTTACGAAAAATGTCTCCCGCGCCTCCAACTCCGGATTTTCTAACGCGCATCTGTCGGTATTACATTTTATCCAGGCTGAAAGAGGAGGGTACCAGATTACTGGGATGATTTTTGGTGCTCGTCGAGGAATAATCTTCATGTCAAAAACCTTTAAAATCCGCAGATCCTCGGCCGAGAAAGCTAATCCATGCTTGAAAAATTCCACAGCTTTGATGCATTTCCAGATATGTCGTAGGAACAGGTGAATATCTGGTTCATCTTCCTCAAAAACATACCTATTCCTAGTTCACCATAAGAGCCAAACACAAGAAATTATCGCCGTAAACCATAGAGCACTCACTTGCGAACTAAATCGTGCCCGAGATGCCTCAGTGAGCAGCTGAATGAGGGAAGAAGTTGTATTAAGTTGGTGCCTGCAAACACGCGAAATTGCTGTCCAAGCCGCTCTAGCGAAATTGCAATGCACCAACACATGATCAACAGACTCCTCTGCACCACGACATAAATGACAAATTGAAGCAAACTTCCCCTTTGCATAAGAACCTTCTCTGTTGGCAAATAACCGAGAGCGGCATTCCAACATGTTAAAGAACGTGATGAGGGCAAGAATTCCTTTCATAGAAATTTAAGCCAACTGTAACGAGACGAGGCAGAAGGGTGGAAAGCCTTGTAAGCGGTACGCACCCTAAAATCGCCGTCCGAGCTTAAACTCCAAACGCAAGTATCTGGACCATCATTTTCAAAATTGTCATTTTGCACCAACGAACTAGAAACACTGCTTGGTAAAATCCAGTGACCATTGCGGAAGGAATCTGAAATCAGTCCCCGACATTTAAAGTTCTCTGTTGCGCTCATGTTGAGCTGATCCGCAATATATGGATATATCCAATTATCACTCCAGAAATTGCAAGACGAGTTCGGTTCCACCAACCAGCGAATGGAGTCCAAAACCTCCACGGCACAATGTTTAAGCGAGCAACAATCGACGAAGTTTGATGCGTTCTCTTGAGCATGCATTTTCCAGCAAAAAGTCTACCCTTCACTAAGCAAAGCGGGTATGCATCCGAAATGATCAACCGCCAATACAACTTAGCGAGCAGAGCACGGTTGAGACTAGCTAAATCTTTCAAGCCTAGACCACCCTCACCAACCGTCAAGCAACATCTCCCCCACGGAACCGTGATCAACTTTCTATTTTCAATCGAGCCCGACCAAATAAAATTCCGAATAGCCCTCTCCAATTTAGTAATCAAACTCTTGGGCCGAATATAAACAGAGATGATATTCATTCTAGATTTTCACTCAAGTGTTTAGTTTAATACGTGACAAATTACGCTTTCTGTCTTTTACAAAATAGGCAGCGCAGTCTAAGCCGAGTTTTTGGCACCACACGTCTGTCTTTTACAAATTACCCCCTTTTTTGGAGATTATTTACATAAAATATTGGGCAAATAACGACAAACCCCCCAATCTATGGGTGTTTGCATTATTGTGCCTCCTAACCTATGATAATGTGCGATACGCCCAACCTATTGATTTTTGTACAGTTTGCCCCCTAAACTATTGAACAACCTTTAATTTTGTGTTGATATCCCTCCAAAACTCGCCAATGATTTTGAAATCTTGTGCTGTCCCCCACAATGATTTGGTACCCACCTTCTAGTCTTATAAATTTTGCTCAAAATCTTTTTTTATGAAACCACAAAGGGGTGGTTTAGAGAGTGTTTTATGAAACTACAAGGGGGATTTTAGATAATTAACAAACCACAAGGGGTTTTAGTGCATGATTTCGAAACAATTGGGGAGTTTTGGAGGGATATTAAAACAAAATGATAGGTTCCCCAATAGTTCAGGAGGCAAATCGCACAAAAATCAATAGGTTAGGTTAGGTGGCACATTGCAAATTACCCCATAAGTTGGGGGATTTGCCGCAAGTATCCCTAAAATATATAAATGTCAATATTCTATGTAAGCTTGAGCTTTTAGAGAGAAGGTCATTCAACATGGTATCAGAGCTCGGAAAAATAAGAGATCTGATACAAATCTCACTGCCACCCACTTATCAAAATGTGGTACGTGTCAAGCGTTACAAAAAGATTACCAGCCAACACGTGAGAGGCGTGGTGGAGATTATGTACATAAAATATATAAATGTCAATCCTCTCGATATACTTGAACTTTTAGATAGAACGGCATTCAATACCCTTGAAAATAAGTAAATGGCCAAGCTACTCCATATGTTTTGTTTAAACAGGCATATTACCCGACATAATAGGGTAAAATGCCGTTAACTCTTTCATACATGGCAAATAAGATTGTTTTAGGAGAGTGGAGTTTAGTTGCGAAAAGTAGTGTGAAATTTGTACTTTTGTACGTAAAAAACAATTACCCTGATATTTTACAGAATAGTATAATTTTGTTTTTCACTCAAAAATACAAAATATTGAATAAAATATTATAGTTAATGTTTGATAACACGATGTAGCAAATGAAATAAAACCTAAATTTAACAACAAAATATATATTTTATTTTTATATTAATTCTTTATTAGAAAACTAATTTAGTTGTTTAGTAAATTAAATACATATATAAAAATTAAATGAAGAAGAGTTAGACAGGGTGGCTATTTCGAAATTGATTATCTGTTTTGCTATCAACTCCAATGAAGTATTGTACAATTAATGTTGATAGAATCAACACAAGCAAAACAAAGTTCAACCGTTTAGTCAAGCAAACAATTTATAACAATTTAACAATACACTGCTAGTTCAAGTTGGTCCATGAAAGAAGAAGTTGCAAACGATATAATTGACGAGTCCAGCAACGTCAGCACATTTCTATATAAAAACAATATATATATATTAGCTTTGTTCCACTTTATCTTCTATTCTTTTATTTTTGGGAACTTGCCTCTAATAACTATAGTTTATGAATAAATAAGAACTTTGCCCCATGAGTCACTTTTTGACCATTGGATTTGGATATGTATCCACATTATTTTTGCCGTTGGATTTGGCTTCAATGGGCAAAGTGCTTTTTTTCTTTTCAATAGTATAGGGGGCATGATACGAAAAAAAATAGAATAGGGCGCAAAGTGCAATCAGGGGCATAGTATAAAGGGTTTGATGCTTTTATTCCTAAAAACAATATATAGTTGAACATTTATAAACTGGTTCATGTTGGCGGACATAGTATTCTCTTTCTAACATGCTATAAGGGAGAAAATTCAACATTAGTTCTCTAACTTGGCCTCGATTTGGAGATCGTCACATAACTTGGCACCGCATAGATTTGGTCCGCTAACTTGGCATAAGATTCAATTTCAGTTCTCTAGTACCAAAAATTACTAAAACTCGTTGGATTATAGCACGTGAGTGGTCATGTGACCCCAAATTGAAATTTTAGTACTTGGAATTGCCACACGTGTAGTTTCACATAGCTTATTGAAATTTACATATTTTGGTGTGTTAGTCCCAGTACAATAACCACAAACTCGAAATCTGATCTTTGTTAATGGAACTACAACATATTTCATGTTCATTCTATCGACAGGAAAGTAGATCATATTTATGTTCATTCTATCGATAGGAAAATAGGCAGCACAATCAAATCCGAGTAAATGATGGCTGATATGCATTCTAGATTTTCACTCAAATGTCCCTCCTAATCTTAACTTGTGTAGTTTTTATACGTGAAAAAGTACCTTTTTCTGTATGAGAGTGAAGTTTTTGGCACCACACGCCTGTCTTTTACGAAATAGGCAAATTACTCCTTGAAAAAAAAGTAAAATGGCCAAGTTACTCCATGTATTTTGTTTAACTAGGCACATTACCTGGAGATAATGTGTCTATTTAAAACTGTAGAGCGGGGTAAAATGCCGTTAACTCTTTCATACATGACAAATTAAGATTGTTATAGGAGAGTGGAGTTTAGTTGCGAAAAAGTAGAGTGAAATTTGTACTTTTGTATATAAAAAATTAATTAGCCGACTACAAGAAATATGGCCTATAGCAAGGTCCAAAAACCTTGCTATAGGTCCAAATTCCCTTGCTATTGATCTATAGCAAGGGATGTGGACGTTGGTAGCATCCCTTGCTATAGGTGGCGTGGGTGCAGGTAATTTGCATGCTGCAAGGGAAAAGGACCTTGCTATTGCTGTTCTGACACACACCTGTAGCACGGTCCCATTTCCCTTGCTATAGGGTGCTGACACACAGCAACGTCCACAGACGTTGCTATTTGTTCTGACACAAAGGTCAATTGCAACGTCTAAGGACGTTGCTATGCATTCTGACACAACCTCAATTGCAACGTCTTTTGACGTTGCAATTGAATTAAGCACGTTTTTTTTTTTTAATTTCATTTTTGGTTTCGATAAAATACAGCAACGTCTACGGACGTTGCTATAGTTTTTTTTTAATTTCATTTTTTGTCCGGACATTTAATTGCAGCAACGTCCACGGACGTTGCTATAGTGCCCGGAGGATTTTTTTTAATAATATGGCAGCAACGTCCGGGGACGTTGCTATAGTAGCCCGATTTTTATTTTTTCAAATTTTGCAGCAACGTCCTCGGACGTTGCTGTACATAAATAATTTTTTTTTTAAAAAAGTCGCGGTAAATACCGCCTCTTTTAATAAAATGTTTTTTAATATATATATACATATATATATATACACACACTCACATTATACATTAATTGAAACCTCAATATTATATATATGTATAGTATGTTAAAAAATATAATACTAATAACTAAATTATACACACACACACACACACACAAACACACGCACATATATATATATATATATATATATATATATATATATATATATATATGTATATATATAATATTAAGAAATGTTAGATAACATTTTAAAAATATAATGATATATATATACATACACACACTAAACTTTACAATGTATAATTATAAAATAATCTCACTAATTATAATTATACAATATATATGTATATATATATATAGTATAAGATGCATGCATATATAATATATATATAAGTTGATGATGATGCAAAATAAATTAAGGAAAAAAATAAAGTGTAGGAGAGAAGGGGAGAGAAGAAGATGATAATAATATGAGAGGGAGAAGTGGGATGGATGAGTGATATAGTGGGGTATTTATAGTAGTATAGTGGAAGGGAGAGGGAGGGAAATGAAATTTTTTGGGAAATTTGAAGTTTCCGCCAAAAATTTTCTGAAATTTTGTAGCAAGGTCCAAATCCCTTGCAACAGGTTGTAGTCAGAAAGCTGTTGCAAGGGAAGTTGGAATCCCTTGCTGCTGTGTCAAAGCTGTTGCAAGGGAAGTTGGAATCCCTTGCTGCTGTGTCAGAAAAGTAGCAATAGCAAGGGATTTGGACCTTGCAATAGCTTTATTAGAAAAATGTTTTAATTATATATATTTCCTCATTCAATCAGGATAAATATATCCATATATAATTATGGCTTGTAAATCATAATTAAATGAGACTTGTGCTAAATATATAGAACTAATCTTGAGCTTGGTTAAATTAATTAATTAATAAAACTTATTTGATTGAATAATTATTAATTACATAAGAAAATAGAACTAATCTTGATATTTATAGCTATATATATATGTGAACTTATTTGAATGAATAAGATCCTAATAACATAAATGAGAACTGGACTAATTAGAATTAATCTTGTATTGTAAAATTAATTAAAGTTATTAGAATCAATAACTTCTCATTAAATAATAATAACCAAACTAAACATACGATTCTTGATTTTCATTAAATAAACTGAATTTATAAGAATGAATAATATTTATACTACATAAGAATTGATGATCAACTACGTTCAGGAAAACTTACTGTTTATTTTTGTTGAATTAATTAAGAATATGATTGATAACTCAACATTACATTAGAATTGAACTAATTAAACAAAACTAATCTTAATTAAATTTTAATAAATGAATTGAACTTGTTTGAATGGACAACTCCTAATTAACTACAAATATATAAGCATCAACTAAATATAACTAACATTGACTTTTGTCAAATTAGTTTAATTACTCAATTGAACAAATATTAAATAAGAACTAAATTAATTAGATTTAATAGCATTGATTTTATTATGAATAGTGTTATTACATAAGAATTGTACTACGTACAAGGAATACAACTCTATTTGAAAATATGATTTTGACCCCAAAAGATTTGAAAAGTTACAATTTAGTCCTTTCCCTTTTGAAAAATTTATGATTGACCGCAAATACGATTATTGATTTTCATTAAATAAACTGAATTTATATGAATGAATAATATTTAAACTACATAAGAATTGATGATCAACTACGTACAGGAAAACTTACTGTTTATTTTTGTTGAATTAATTAAGAATATGATTGATAACTCAACATTACATTAGAATTGAACTACTCTTTATTTTTGTTAAATATATATATATATATATATATATATATATATATATATATATATATATATATATATATATATATATATATATATATATATATATATATATATATATATATATATGTAAAGAATGAAGAATGCAGCTTTATTATATTAAAAAATAAGTAAAACAAAACCTGCAAGGGAAGAGAAGGTTGCTGAAGCTGAAAGGCTACTGCAAGGGCCTTTTTCCCATGCAACTGTGTCAGAAAAGCTGTTTTTACAGCAGCAAGGGATTTGGACCTTGCAATAGATTTATCAGCTTCATATCCTCTCCTCCACACATTTCATTATCCATACCTTCGTTTCACAACCCCAAAATCTACTGCATAACCTGCATTTCATTATCCAAAATCTACTGCACTTCTTCCCCTTCTCTTCTCTATTTTTCAGCAAAATTTCATTTCTTGCTTGTGATTTTTTTGCAAAACGTACGTAATTCTCAGCAAAGCTCACTCCACGAGAGGTATCAATTTCAGTATTATCGTAATTCGTTGATTAATTTTATATATATATTGTTGATGTTGTTGCTTAATTTAGTGATTTTTGTAATATTAATACCTATTATTCATCATATTTAGAGTAACTGAGATCTAAGCGTGATTTGATTAGTAGTATGCTATATATATGCATGTGTGTAATTAATTGCTTACACTGTTAGTATATGATGATAAGTTTTAATTAGCCTTACTTTCGTTATTAAATAGTCAGTTCTCGTGCTGATGCATTGTTAATTTGATTTTAATTAGATAAAAAATGTATAACAACGAAGATCGGAGTTGGATGTACGATCGAGGCAACGTTGATGAGGGGTATATCAATCCATATTTCATAGATGGCGTCAACAGATTCCTAGAATTTGCATTTTCTCAAGGTCAACGAAGAGTTAAGTGTCCGTGCACTCGGTGTGGGTTTAGCAAAAGCAAAAAGAGGGATGTGATTCAGGGACACCTATTGACGTACGGTTTTGTTCCTCATTATTACGTATGGGAGGCACACGGAGAAAGGAACAACTTTTCTGGCAATTACACATACGCAGGAGAGTCATCGACTCGTAATGATAATGTCGAAAGTGGTTACGTAGATATGGTCAATGATGCATACGGAGGTCAGTATGAAGGCACGCACTATAATCAAAATACAGAAGAAGAGCCAAACCGTGAGGCCCGAGACTTTTTTGATATGCTACGGGAAGCCGAGGTGCCAATACGCGTTGATGTGGAAACAACACCATTGCAGTGGTTAACATCATTTATTGCCGACAAGGTTCGTCATGGCACAACAAACGCCTCTGCTGACAATCAATTACAAGCGGCCCGCAGATTAATGAGTCCTGCAGATCGTCATAGATTGCCTGAAAATTGGTACGGAGTCAAGAAATTCATCAAAGGTTTAGGACTTGGGTACAAAACATACGATGTGTGTGTTAATACTTGTATCCTTTATTACGGGGAGTATGAAAGTAAGCGCTGGACCGAGTGCCCCCATTGTGGCGAAGCTAGGTACGAGGAATGCACCAATAAGAAGAAGCTCGTTCCTCGTAAGAAGCTGTGGTACTTGCCTATTACGGATCGATTGCAGAGGCTTTACACATCACGCAAAATATCGGAGCACATGACATGGCACTTGAAGTGTCAGGCAGATACCGATCAAATGATTCACCCTGCTTCAAGTTTGGCCTGGAAATCTTTCGACAGGACATTTCCAGATTTTGCTGCCGAACCGAGAAACGTTAGACTTGGACTTTGCACCGATGGTTTTAATCCTTTCGGGAGCTCCTCAGCTCCTTACTCGTGTTGGCCAGTATTTGTGACCCCTTATAACCTCCCTCCCGACCTGTGCATGCGGCAAGAATATATTTTCCTAAGTTTAATGATATCTGGTCCGAAGAGTCCCGGCAAGAACATTGACGTATTACTCAGACCCCTTATTGATGAACTTAAGTCACTGTGGGATTCGGGTGTGCCAACATACGATAGTTTTCGGAAACAAAATTTCCAAATGCGAGCTTCATTGCTATGGACGATTAGTGACTATCCAGGGTATGGCATGCTATCACAGTGGAGCACACATGGTCGTTTATCTTGCCCGTACTGTATGGAAGAAACCAAGAGTTTCCAACTTAAGCACGGTCGAAAGACTTCTTTCTTTGACTGTCATCGTCGATTCTTGCCTCCGGACCATCCATGGAGACTAAACACAACTGACTTCACGAAAGGTAGAATAGAGACTGATGAACCTCTACCAAGAAGATCAGGGATGGACATGTGGAGACACGTTGAACGTCTTCCACCGGTCGTATTTGGTATATGCGGAGAATTTGTTCAGGGCTTTGGGTTGTATCACAATTGGTGTCGTAGAAGTATATTTTGGGAACTTCCGTATTGGAAGCACAATCTGATCCGCCACAACCTAGATGTCATGCATTGTGAAAAGAACTTCTTCGACAATATCAAGAACACTGTGATGGATGACCCTGAGAAAACCAAGGACAATATGAACTCTCGCAAAGATTTACAATTACTGACGGGCAGAAGATCTTTGTTTCTACAGACTGGACCGGGAGGGAGGTTATACAAACGTAGAGCATCGTACTGTCTCAGTAAGGACGAAAAGGTTAAAGTGTGTGAGTGGTTGTGCAATCTCAAATTTCCAGATGGATACGCGTCAAACATTTCGCGTTGTGTTCAAATGCCACAGCTTCGTCTAGTGGGAATGAAAAGTCACGATTGTCACGTTTTTTTGCAAAGGTTGGTTCCGATTGCATTTCGTGACTTCTTGCCAGATAATGTCTGGGGGCCGCTAGTGGAGATCAGTAATTTTTTCAGAGCTTTGACAGCTCCTGACATCCGATATAGTGACATGGATTTATTAGAACGTTCGATTGTGGTGACTATGTGCAAGCTGGAAAAATTCCTTCCTCCATCGTTCTTTGATTCCATGGAGCATTTGGCGATACACCTTCCCTGGGAGGCAAAGGTCGGTGGGCCCGTACAGTACAGGTGGATGTACCCATTTGAGAGGTAAATACCAGTTACTGTTATATTGATAACTATACGATGTTCAAAATATGACTGGTTAATCTTTTTTTGTCTTTGTTAGACGGATGTTTGATTTTAAGAGACCAAGGGGTAACAAGGCACACATAGAAGGGTCGATTGTTGAGGCGTACATTTACGCAGAAATTGCAAATTTCACCTCACTCTACTTTGACAGCAACATTGAAACAAGAGCAACCCGTTTGAACAGGAACGAAGTTCCAATATCTATTGACCCCAACGACCAATTATCAGTATTCCAGAGTAAAGGGAAAACAATGGGGCGTTGTGTCAGTTACAGAAATTTGTCTCTCGCAGAGTGCAAAGCGGCTCATCTATATGTCTTGTTGAATTGCCCAGAGGTCGAGTGTTGGTTAAGGTAAGATTAGTAATTGCCATACGATGTATTCTTGCTAATATATCAATTGATGTTTTAAACGGCTTCTTTCTGCGACAGTGTGTTTGATGAACAGATGTGCGCAGGATATCCGCAAGCTAATAAAGATCAGATACGTAAAGCTTATTTTATCGACTGGTTCAAACAAGTTGTTGTGTCTGGTAGTTACAGTGTGGATCCTAGATTACGCGGTCTTGCTCGGGGTCCTGTTTTGAAAGCAAAAACGTATAATGGTTATACGGTTAACGGATTCAAGTTTCATACAGAAGCATATGGGGCTGGTGGGTAAACAATGAACAGTGGCGTTTATGTGAAGGGCGACACTGGCGACCCAGACGCACGTAATTTCTATGGAATGCTTCAAGAGATTATACAGCTTGATTACTGGGGCAGTGGAAACTTGGAACAAATTGTTATGTTCAAATGTGATTGGTACGACGTGTATAATGGAATAACAACTCATCCGACTTATGGCCTTGTTGACATTAATCCAACAATGCGACTCGGGACAGGAGCGTCTGAACCGTTTATCCTAGCAAGTCAGGCGCAACAAGTCTATTACACTCTGTATCCATCACAAAAAAATACGAGTAGGAGAGGATGGTGGGCGGTTTGCACGACAAGAGCGAGGTACCTCGTTGACACAACTGCAGTGGCTAATCTCGACATTTATCAAGATAGCACCGCACCTCAGCTAAGATTGGATGACATCAACAATATCGACAATACACCTATCAAGCTTGCAGACGATGATATTGTGGAAGTCGATGAAAACGACACGTTCGCCGACGATGACGTGGATGAAGATCATGATGATGGTGACGACGACGACCCTGATTATGCGTAATGTGTGTTCTAAGCAATATGTTTGCCTATGTAGTAAGAATTCGTGAACTTAAACAATGGTTTATTTGCAATATGTAAGTTTGCGTTGTAATATTTGAGTTATTTGAATTGTAACGTTTTTTATATATATATATATATATATATATATATATATATATATATATATAAAACTAGTGTAACTTATAAATATAAATAAAAACATAAATAAAAACATAAATATATATAAGGTGCAAACATAAATAAAAACAAGCTAAAACAAACCACGTTTGTTCATAATTATACAAATACAAATAAAAGTAGCAAATAACAGTCTAAATTTCACTATCCGCTTCAAATTACATATCACCCAAGCCAGTGGTGTCGTCATCACCGCCCCCCGAACTTCTTTCCTGGTCTCCTTCGTCCTCCTGACCGATAGAATGTGACTGTGGTCGATAGAATGAACCCCCTGATACTCGCCCGCTGCCGACACTCGTGTTCGTCGGTTGCAATGGTTGGTGGAAAACTGCCGGGAAGTTGTTAAACTGTTGTGGTTGCCCCTGTTGTTGTTGACCCTGTTGTTGCGCTGACCCCCACAACTCCTCGGGCACCGGCACATTCATCTGTGACATAAAGTATTTGAGCACATTCTTTAAACCGGCGATTTCCTCATTTTGAGTAGCCGTTACGGCCCGCAGTGACTCACATTCTGATCGAAGCGGCTCCAAGCTACTAGAGCCAGTCTCAACGAACCTAGAATGTCTTCGAGCCTTGAATCCTACGCGCTCGGGCTCACCGTAACTCGCCAGACCCACCACCCTATTCTTCTTTACACGTCCGGCTGTGGCAATTTCCACCCACGGTCTCACGTCCCAGACCGGCCACTGGCTCATATCGGGCCCATGTTCTCGTAGGCAGTGTTCCACGTAGGCATCCTGCATATGACATATTATGATTCAAAATATTTTTTGTAACAAACATAAGTATAATTACGACAACAACAATTATTAACGATTACACAACTTTAATGAAAGAATATATTATACTCACGTAATTAGCCTTGTCCTCAGGGTTTGGCCACTCAACCGTACCGTCGTCGTGTTTCTTTGCACGAGTCTTTACAAAGACATCCTGAAACGGCACCTTGTCGGGCGTTGTATTCATTTCCTTGGCCTGTCATAATATGAAAATTCATTAAAGCAAATATAGATCACATTATTAAATCAATGATGATATTTGAAAAATAACCAATCATATTTTTCTACTTACCAGATCTATCCTATGCTTGTTCGTGCTGCGCGACCCACCCCTATAGTTTACTGTTTTCCCCTTATCTCGATTTTTGGCGTTCTGCTCCGAACGACCCTTCGTGGGCTCAAGCTCCCAGTAATCATAAAATGCCTGCCGAAAATCTTCGTGAATCCAACAGCTGTGAGTCAAACTATAGGTGGGGTCAACTCTGCAGCGCAACCACCATTTCTTGGCGTGGTTTACCGAACCTGCAAATCTCGCAGTGGCGACCTTATCATACCATTCCCTGACTGCATTTTCAATGGCAGGATCCCACTGGTAAGTGTGCTGCATTTAATACAGACATAAAGAAAAGTTGGTCACATAAATGAATAAAAATGAACAAATATTTATAAATATTTAATAAATATAGAAGCCAAACTAATTCCTTACCTTAAATCTGTTCCAACACATTTCCTTCTCCTCTTCTGGCCACATGCCGTACGTGAAGTATGGCCCTTGCATCATGTTCCTCAAATTTGTACCAATCGTCGTCACGGCGGAAGGGTTCTCTATTGAGCCGTCAAAGAATAATTCCAGTACCTCCCTGTCATCCGGATTTGCCGGGGGCTCGCGAGGTTTAGATTGTCCTCGCACTGCAACCCTAGCAATACCACCATCGTCTCCTGAATCATCGTTACCCCCCTCATCCTCGGCTAACTCCTCAGAAACGCCATGAGCACGTGAGCCTGAAGCTCGTGTGCCCGAAGCACGTGTGCCTGAACCACGTGAGCCTGAACCCCGTGAGCCCGATGATGATGGCCCAACAGTACTTCCCGTCCCCTGAATCTGTAGCTGTGGCCTCGTTAGCGGTGTTTGTGGCACACCAAATCCAGATCCACTCCCAAACCCAGGCCCACCAAATCCCGGCCCACCAAATCCAGGCCCACCAAACCCAGGCCCACCAAATCCAGGCCCACCAAATCCAGGCCCACCAAATCCAGGCCCACCCAATCCAGGCCCACCCAATCCAGGCCCACCAAATCCAGGCCCACCATAACCAACCCCGCCGTAACCAGCCCCACCAAATCCACCACCCCCATGATATACACCCCCCATTGTCGATCCTACACCCATCAATTGATTGGTAAACGGCCCACTAGCGCGGGCTCCTGCCTCATTTGATCCTCCGGGAAACATCGGCATCATCGCTGAAAGTGATCCCATCGAACCAAGATCAGGCTGCGAAGAGAATGATCCTCGAGGTACCCCTTCCGGGTATGGCACCTGGTTCTTCGACACCTTCTTTTTTCCTTTCTCCCTACCCTGATCTGACGAGCCGGCCATCTGATAAATAAATATTTAGAATGGTCAAATTAATAATTTCTAAACGCTACTAACCTTAATTTTTTGCATATCTAATTAACATAAATACGTTCTAACATAAACACAATTATATATGTTATATAATACAAAGTTAATCGATTAAATTCTACAAAAATCATAAGAAAATACGTAGCTATATTGGTCACATAATCACAAATCTAATATTAATTAATTAAGCATACATATATATATACACTCGAATCAACAAATTACATCACTATTATGCGATAATATTACACAAATCTAACCGATTAATTAAATTAAACCTTAATATACATATATAGATCGTCACATAATTACACAAATCTAACAAATACAACACTATGATGCTATAATATTACACAAATTTAACAAATTAATTAAAAATAAACATTAATATACGTAGATCGTCACATAATTACCTCTAATTAATTAATACCTTAATTAAGCATAAATAATTAACACAAATATGCCTAAAATCAACAATTATATCACAAATAATCTAATTACACAAATCTAACCTTTAACTTAAAAAAACAAACATAATACACATATATAGATCGTCACATAATTACCTCTAATTAATTAATACCTTAATTAAGCATAAATAATTAACACAAATATGCCTAAAATCAACAATTATATCACAAATAATCTAATTACACACATCTAACCTTTAACTTAAAAAAACAAACATAATACATGCACATATATAGATCGTCACATAATTACCTCTAATTAATTAATACCTTAATTAAGAATAATTAATTAACACTAATATGCCTAAAATCAACAATTATATCACAAATAATCTAATTACACAAATCTAACCTTTAACTTCAAAAAACAAACATATAATACACATAGATCGTCACATAATTACCTCTAATTAATTAATACCCTAATTAAGAATAATTAATTAACACTAATATGCCTAAAATCAACAATTATATCACAAATAATCTAATTACACAAATCTAACCTTTAATTTAAAAAACAAACATAATACACATAGATCGTCACATAATTACCTCTAATACCTTAATTAAGAATAATTAATTAACACTAATATGCCTAAAATCAACAATTACATCACAAATAATCTAATTACACAAATCTAACCATTAATTTAAAAAAAAAACATAATACACATAGATCGTCAAAATTACTTCATCAAATCGACTAATATCTTAATTAATCATACATAATTAACACAAATACATCAAATCAACTAAAAAAATCATATTTATGCAAAATAATAAAAATCTAACCGATTAAATTAAAAAAAAAATATGTATAACCGTAATTTTGAAGACATTGAACACATACCTTAAAGAAAGAAGAGATTTGGAGCTGAAATTGGTGTGAAATCGAATTAAAACGAGCAACAAAACCCTCAAAAAAATTTTTTTCGGAGAAGGAGGCAGCAATGGCAAATTCGCAGCAGAAAACTGCTGCGAATTTGCCATATATATATGGCACCAACGTCCTGGAGACGTTGGTGCCATATCGGTGCGCTGCTGCTGCAGCTTTGTGTCTGCTGCAGCAGCAGACACAAAGCTGCAGCAGCAGCGCATGAGCTGGCAGCAACGTCTATATAGACGTTGCTGCAGGCAAACTGTTACCAACGTCCTTTTCGGACGTTGGTAACATTTAAAAAATAAAAAAAAAAAACCGGAAAACAGCAAGCAGCAACGTCCGTAGGACGTTGCTGCACTGCAGAAGACCTGCCAACGTCCACGGACGTTAGCAGGTCATTTTTTTTTTTGAATTTTTCTGTACCAACGTCAGTAGACGTTGGTACATTAAAATACTGCAACGGATTGTAAATCCGTTGCAGTATTGGCGTTGCATTTGCGCCAAATTCTTGTAGTGCCGGATCTTTTTTAAGATAAAATAATTTTGTTTTTCACTTAAAATTACAAAAATATTGAATATAATATTATAGTTAATGTTTAATGACAAGAAGTAGCAAAAGGAAGTAAAACCAAGCAAAATTGACAACAAAAGATATATTTTATTTTTATACTAATTCTTCATAAGAAAGTTGTTTCAAGTAAGTTAAATACATATATAAAAATTAAATAAAGAAGAGTAAGACACTGTGGCTATTTCGAAATTGAATATCTTTTTTGCTATTAACTCCAGTGAAACATTGTGGCAAAAAATGTTGATATATACAATCAACACTATAACAAGCAAAACAAAAGTTCAGCCATTTAATGCAGTAAAAAATATATAACAAATTAAATAAACTGCTTGTACAATTTGGTCCATGAAAGAAGAAGCTGCAAAAAGTCTAATTAACAAGTCCAACAAGTGCAGCACATTTCTATATAAAACAAATATATATCTGAAAATGTATAAAACTGGTTTATGTTGGCGGACATATTAATATCGGATAAAAGCATTAAACCCCCTGTACTATAGGGGTGTAGCGATTTGTCCCCTAAACTTCTTTTTTTGGCAACAAGCCCCCTGTACTATGGATAAATAAGCACTTTGCCCCCTCAACTATTGACTAGAAAATATAATTTGCCCCCTGATCGAATTTCCAGCCAATTTTCGCCGGAATTTAAAACGTGAACATGGTGCATGGTTCATCACTACTTAACCTCAGATTAGATAAAATGACATTTTTTCAATTCGATTTTTGTTATATTTTTCTGAATTTCCAAGCCCTAAATTTTGATAATTTAAACTATGGTTTGAAAATTAAGAAAATATAACAAAAATCAAAGTAAAAAAAGGGCATTTTATTGAATTTGAGGTTAAATAATAATAAGCTCTCATGTTCACGTTTCAAATTTCGGCGAAAATTGGCCGAAAATTCGATCTCGAAGCAAGAAGTTTTGTTTATCCATAGTACAGGGGGCTTGTTGCCAAAAAAAAAAAAAGTTCAGGGGGCAAATCGCTACACCCCTATACTATAGGGGGCTTAACGCTTTTATCCCTATTAATATTGTCTTTCTAACGTGCTACGGAGGATTGAAATACTTAATCCAATAAACTAGAGGAGAAATAAGGGACAAGGATCAATTGATTAGAACCTAAGACCATTTTTTCTTGACACAGTCATCATTGAAACACCTGACAATTTAAAACAATAAGGAGAACACTGGCAACAATGCCGACAAAACAAGGCAAGAAACAGAACACACGACTCATATTCATTTCAATGCACAATAAGGAAGCTTTAAATAATAATTGCAATATGTCAAGGACGTTAATAAGCTCAATTATGAAGAAAACGATTCAATAGATAAAAAAATTTCATGTCCACGAACATGGATAAACTTGCTAGATATGTCATGAAAACTACAACATCAATAATAAAGAAACAAGTTTATAGTGATAAGTTCATTGTTACAACTTCTGGCATAAAACATTATTCCTGAACATGTATCCAGAAAGTTGCTGCCTAAGAAATCCCAACATTCCCATATCTCACAGTCCTGCCGTCTGCGAAACCAAGCATCAAAATATTATTTTAGAGTCTCCAGAAAACATTGCATCAGTCGGCTTCTTTCTGGTGAAAGTTTCCAGTACCATGATACCATAACTGTACACATCACATCTTGTGGAAATCGTGCCTTCCAATACATATTCTAAAACAAATGTTGCTATCAGTAAAATGAGACTGATCATAATTATAATGAAAACAAAAATCCTTAAACAAAGTTCTTGAGAAAGAAAAGAATGAAAAGGGAAGTTTGTTTGCCTGGTGCCATGTAACCCATTGTCGCGAGTGTCCTGGTATGTGTGAGGCTCTTATCTTGAGTCAACATTTTTGAAATACCAAAATCACTCACATGAGCAGTCATATTTTCGTCAATAAGGACATTACTAGGCTATAGATCACAGTGAACGACAGGTGTTGAGTAACAATGGTGGAGATGTTCCAATGCTCTAGCCACATCTATCAGTATATTCAATCTTTGCATATAGGAATAAGTTTTCAGAATACAACCATTTCTCCAGGCTTCCGTTTCGCATGTACTCGAGTACTAAGGCCCTAAAATCCAGGTTAGAGCAACTAGAGATGACCTTGGTGAGATTCCTATGACGAAGATTACGTAGTACTTCGCATTCAGCATCAAAAGACCTCAGTGCTCCTTCTAGTTGCATTTTGAACACCTTTATGGCCCAAATTGTCCCATCTCTGAAAAAACCTTTATAAACTGGGCCAAAACTTCCTTCACCTAGCAAATTGCTTTCGCTATATCCATTAGTTGCGTGTAAAAGGTCATAATGAGAAATTCTTGCAAGTCTTGCAGTAGAAGATGTATCTGAAACTGTTGGAGATTTATTCGTCCTGCGGTTTCTTAACATTACCAAGGGCCAGACGATGATAAATATTAAAGCTGCAACGCCAAGAGGTATGAGTATAGATATCAATACTTTCTTCAGCTTTGATCTGTGCACTAGTCCTTTGCAAGGTGACACCTGGTACCTAGGAAGACCACACAGTGCGGCATTGGAAAGAAATGATTGGCTTGTGAAGTTTCTGAAAGGACCGCCTGTCGGAATCTCTCTGGACAATTCATTCGAAGAAATATTGAAGTATTTAAGTTCCCTGAGTGCCTCTAAATACCTTGGGATCGTACCAGAGAGATTGTTGTGGGAAAGATCCAGTGAGACCAAATTCAACATTCCACCAATGGACTTTGGAATGGATCCTTGAAATCTATTGTAGGCTAGAGAAAAATTAATTAAGCTCTGAAAGCCTTCGAAGACGTTAGGAATATGATTCGAGAACTGATTTACTGATAGGTTGATGTACGTCGTTACCTTCAGATTTCCTATTTGTGGAGACAGTGGACCGGTGAAGGAATTTGAGGAAAGGTCTAGTTCGAGTAGATCTTTCAATTTCCAGATGGTATCAGGTACACCAGAAGTCATTTTGTTAGAATTTAGATAGATTTGCCTTAAAGATGAGACATTTCCCAAGCATTCTGGTATTGGCCATGTGAGTTGATTTTGGTTCAACTGTATTGCCCCCAAATACTTCAATTTGCAGAGATCACTAGGTATTTGTCCTCCTATGCGCTTGTTGCCCAGAGACAAACGTTGAAGGCCCGAGAAACCATAGAGTGTTGTTGGAATAAACCAGCCTAATCATTCCCAGAAAGATCTAACGTGATCAATCCACTTAAATTACCGATTTGATTCGGAACTGGGCCCTTGATTTTGCAATGAGAAGCATCCATAGTTTCCAAGGAAGAAGAAAGATTTCCCAAAGATTGGGGAAGAATGCCATTTAGAGGATTATTATCAATATACAACATTGTTAAGTTCCTGCAATTCATCAACGAGGTGATCAACCTCAATTCAGAAGTCATGGGTTCATCAAAATTGTTAAACTCCAAGTTCAGCTTTTGCAGGAGTCTTAGCTCCCCAAGGGAATCAGGGATGGAACCCATGAAGTTGTTTCCAGAAAGTTCTACAATCTGAAGCTTAGAACAATTTATTATGGAATATGGTAGAAATCCATCAAAATTGTTCCTGCAAAGATAAAGGCGTTCAAGATTGGGTAAAAGATAACCAATATTTGATGGAAGAGTGCCTGAAAGGTGATTCATTAAAAGTGATATCACTCTCAATGTCGAGATATTGCATGTATTCAAAGGTATAAAACCGCCACTTAGACCATTTTCGGTCAAGTCTAGTGTCTCTAATTTTAAAACTTCACCAAAGCTTCGTGGTATTACACCTGGAAAATACAATTATTGATGAAATTAGGCCTATAGAGCACTTTTTAGGCCTATAGAGCACTTTTTAGAAGCACACCATAAGCTTCACATAAAAAGCTGGTAAGAGACTTTTTTCTTTAGCATATGTAAGAGATTTCGCAATCTCCGTACATATTAGATAGTGTATATATTAGAATAGATATTGTGTATTTGTTATTCTTTTATTATTTAGTTTAGTATTTTATATTTCTGTAGTTAATCTTGTAACTTATTATTTAAGTACCCTTTGTGGTTAATGAGAATGCATTCAGTCATATTTTACAAACCCTATTTCTCTTATATGGTATCAAGTCGCCAAAATCTCTCACGCGAATCTTGATCCATGACGAACCCTGAATCCTCCGTCAACCCGATCGCCGCCGCTAGCTCGGATGTGGCCACCTCCTCGTCGTTGCTTCCACTCAGCAACGCGCCGCGTCCGCCGCTTGGCGGTGATACGTTGATCCCTATCAACGCTCATCAACAGCTTCCGCTTTAGCTAACCGGAAGCAACTACTCATCATGGCGTTCTCAAGTTCGTCATCTGTTTTTTGGCTATGGCCTCTTCGGGTATTTGGATGGCACCATACTGCCTTGCTCCGGGTTCTACTTCGGATGGACTTGCGGCTCATGTTTTCTGGAAGCGTCAGGATTCCTTGATCCTCTCGGCGCTCTTTGGTTCGGTTTCTGCGGAGATCGTTCCCCTTATTGCTTCTGCTGATTCGTCTGCTGAAGCTTGGTTAACTTTACAACAGTTATATGCAAATCACTCTCGTTCGCATGTGATGCAGTTGAAAGATGAACTCGGTTCTATGAAACTTGGTTCCCATTCGGTGTCTGAATTCCTTCAGTTGATAAAGTCTAAAGTTGATGAACTTGCTGTTATTGATGGTCCGTTGAAGGATGATGACATCACACTCTATATCCTCAATGGATTGGGCTCTACGTATCGGGATATTGCTGGTCCGGTGCGTGCTCGAGAACACCCCATCTCCTTCACTAAATTGCATGATCTTTTGGTGAGTCAGGAGACCTATCTGTGCCGCTTGGATTCAGAGAACACCACCCTCGTCGCCTCTGCCAATGCCGCGACCTCTCAGAATCGATCGAACAACCGTCGCGGTCGTGGTCATCCCCCAACAGCCGGGTCGTGGCTCCGGTCCTTCTGGGCTCCGCGCGGCCCCGCCCCAAAATCCCGGGAGTTCGGAGTCTTGCCCTTTAGGTAATGGTCAGTAGCGTTCCTCCCTTATTTGTCAGTGGTGTGGCATTCAGGGTCATGGGGCTCGTAGCTGTCGTCGGATTCTTCAACCCAGTGCTCATGTGGCGGCGTCTCCACCGTCAACCACTCAGCCTCGTCAGGATTGGTTAGTGGATTCTAGGGCATCTCACAACCTTACCTCGGATCTTCAGAATTTGACTTTTCATTCTGAATATGAGGGTCCAGATGAGGTCTTTACTGTCGATGGCACAGGTTTGCCTATCTCACACGTTGGCTCTTCTCATGTTATTACTCCGGCTTGCACATTTTCTCTTGATCATGTTTTATGTGTGCCGACCGCTCGGCGTAATCTTCTTTCTGTTCATCAGTTTACTAAGGCTAATAACGTGTTTATTGAATTCTTTCCTACTCATTTTGTTGTTAAGGATCGCAATACGAGGGCTAGTCTGTTTCAGGGGGCTTGTGTGGACGGTGTGTATCAAGTTCGGTTTCCGCAGGCAATTCGGCCTCTCAAACTTGCGTCGGTTGGTGAGCGTGTCGATCGGGGTTGCTGGCACGATCGTCTTGGTCATCCGTCTGCCAAGATTGGGTCATTTATTTTACGCAATTTTAGTTTACCTTGTACTAGTTCAGACAATTGCAATTCTTGTTTTGTGAACAAAAGTCAACAATCAGTTTTTAATAAAAGTTCTCTTGTTTCGAACTATGCTTTGCATTATGTTTATGCTGATGTGTGGGGCCCTGCGCTTGTTGCGTCTGTGAATGGGTGTCGTTATTATTTAATTCTGGTCGATCACTTCACAAAATATTGTTGGTTGTACCTGTTGTCTGTGAAATCTGAGGTTTACAGGGTTTTTACTCAGTTTCGTGCTCTTGTTGAGAAACAGTTTGGGACCTCCATTAAGAATTTGTACTCTGATAATGGGGGTGAGTTTGTGGCTCTTCGTTCCTACCTCTCTAGCAATGGTATTAGATGGCTCACGACCGCACCACACACCCCTCAACAGAATGGCACTAGTGAGCGTCGTCATAGGTCAGTTGTGACCATTGGTCGTACTCTTCTCACTCGTGCTCAACTTTCCCCTAATTACTGGGATGTTGCTTTTTCCGCTGCTGTCTATCTGTATAACAGGTTGCCCACTCCGGTTTTGCATCACAAATCTCCGTTTGAGGTTTTGTTTGGTCGTGCTCCAAACTACTTGAGGCTTCGCACTTTTGGGTGTTTATGCTACCCGTTTCTTCGTCGGTATTCTCCGATAAAGTTGACTCCTCCTTCCACGGCTTGCCTTTTTGTCGGTTATTCCTCCACTCAGGCTGCTTATAAGTGTCTTGACCTGGTTTCGGGTCGGTTATATCTTTCTCGGCATGTTCGGTTTGTTAAAAACATGTTTCCCGGCCCCTGCATGCTGCACTGTCCGTCGGCCTCGGCCCCGCGCGCGGCCCCTATCCAATCTGCCGCTCCGCTGGCCGTCCCGCGCCCGCTCGCTGGCCCGACCCCTGTACTGGTTGCCGCCCCTGCGCCAGACCCCGCCCCGAGCCCGCTCGCTGGCCCGACCCCTGTACTGATTGCCGCCCCTACGCCAGACCCCGCCCCGAGCCCCACTTCTGCTTTGGCCCCAGGCTCGGCAGATCCTCATCTCTGCCCGACGGCCCGCCCGAGGACCCGCCTACTCTACCGAACCCGGGCTCACCTTCTCTTGCTCCCGTGGGCTCGGTTTTGGCCCAGGCTCCGACTTCAGGTTCGGCCCCGGCCCCACCGCCGCCTTCCGGTTCGTCGTCTCATCCAATGATCACTCGCTCTAAGAATCACATCTTCAAGCCTAAGCACTTTAATCTGGCCACCAAGCATCCGGTTGCAGGTCCGGTTGAACCTACTTGTGCGAGTCAAGCCCTGGCTGATCCTAAGTGGCGAGCTGCTATGTTTGAGGAGTTCACGGCTCTTACTTAGCATGGCACATGGACCTTAGTTCCTCCTCTATCTTCTCGGCATATCATTGGTTGTAAATGGGTCTTTCGAATCAAGCGGCGCCCTGACGGTACGATTGACAAGTACAAGACTCGGTTAGTTGCTAAGGGTTTTCATCAGCGTCCGAGTTTGGACTACAAAGAAACCTTCAGCCCTGTTGTCAAACCGGTAACTATTCGTACTATTCTCTCCTTGTCTATTGTTCATAATTGGCCTATTAGACAACTTGATGTCAGCAATGCTTTTCTGCATGGTTCTTTGTCGGAAACTGTTTATATGCGCCAACCTCCCGGGTTTGTGGATAAATCCTTGCCTCAACATGTCTGTCTTCTGCGTAAGTCCCTTTATGGCCTCAAGCAAGCTCCACGGGCGTGGTATCTTGCCCTTAGTGCCGCCTTGGTATCCTTCGATTTTGTTCAGACAAAGTCCGATACTTCGCTGTTTGTGCTTTCCCGTGGCTCGGTGAGGTTATTTCTTTTGGTCTATGTTGATGACATCATTGTTAGTGGTTCATGTTCTTCTTCTATTTCTTCCTTAATTGCTCAACTTGCTCGTCGTTTTGCTATTAAGGATATGGGGCCACTATCTTATTTTTTGTGTATTGAGGTCTTCTGGTGTCGTGAAGGTCTTTTTCTATCTCAGCACAAGTATATGCTTGACTTGCTCTCTCGACATAAGATGGACGGTGCCAAACCTCTCAATACCCCGATGGCGTCAAACCCGGCGGCTCCGACATCTGACTCAGTGGTTGATGCCACTACTTTTCGTCAAATCATTGGTGGTTTGCAATATCTTACCCTCACTCGTCCAGATATAGCTTTTTCCGTAAACCGTTTGGCTCAGCGTATGGCGGCCCCTGATTCGTCCAATTGGGTGGCTCTGAAGCGTGTTTTGCGTTATCTTAAAGGTACTCTTTCTCACGGTGTTCTTCTTCGTCGTGATGTATCTTTATCTCTCATGGCTTATTCGGACTCAGATTGGGCGGGTGATACTTTGCATGGTACTTCCACTTCTGCTTACATTGTGTTTCTTGGGTCCAATCCTATTTCTTGGTCCTCACGCAAGCAACGGGCCGTTTCTCGGTCCTTTACTGAGGCGGAATACCGTGCTCTGGCTTCGGCTTCGGCTGAGTTTCGTTGGCTTCAACATCTCTTCGGGGAACTTGGTTTTCCTCTTACTTCTCCACCTTTGATTCGGTGTGATAATATGGGTGCTCTTCGGTTATCCTTGCATCCCGTGCAACACTCTCGTATGAAGCATATTTCTGTGGATTTACACTTTGTTCGTGATCTTGTTGCAAAAGGCTTAATCCGGGTTTCTTATGTCAATACTCTTGATCAGCTTGCTGATATCTTGACGAAGCCTCTGTCTCGTTCTCGGTTCTCCTTAATGCGCTCCAAAATATCCGTTGCTGATGGAACGTCAATTTTGCGGGGGCGTATTAGATAGTGTATATATTAGAATAGATATTGTGTATTTATTATTCTTTTATTATTTAGTTTAGTATTTTATATTTCTGTAATTAGTCTTGTAACTTATTATTTAAGTACCCTTTGTGGTTAATCAGAATTCATTCAGTCATATTTTACAAACCCTATTTCTCTTATAGTACATACCTGTGAAACTGTTTTCACCAAGATAAAGCTTCTTAAGCATGGTAAGATTACCAAAATCTTCTATTAAGAATCCACGCAGATTATTTCCCTGCAATGATAGAAATTGCGCAGATGACATATTGAATAGGGAAGATGGTATAGAGCCCCTAAGCATATTGCTTTCCAGGCCTAAGAACTGGAGACTGTGGAGTTTTTCAATATGTGAGGGAATTGCACCTGCCAAAATAAAAGCAGTCATCCCCCTTGTACATTATCTATTTTGGAAAAAAGACAAATTAGATAACTGCCGTGTAAGGAAGATGATATATACAGAGCCAAATCTCTATCAAGAGCAACTTCATATTGCTTACTATTTTACCCTTCTCAAATCTACCAGTTAATCTATTTTTCTTTTCTAGCTCTTTTATTAATCCTATATTAAATCACCATAAAATAGAAATATTCGTGTACATTATTGGTGATATTATCTTTTATACATGATGACCACAAACAGATAATAATTAACTTCTCTATTCGTGATTTTTTCTAAAGTTATAATATAAAATTAATATTTCTGTCAAATCTTTCTCGTGGATTATAGTTTTTCTTCTCTTTAGTTATTATGGGGGTGTTTGCAAAAGCTTATAGAAGAAGTTTGTTCATTACATTTGTTTAAAGTCATTTTAAGCGGCTTTTGACTTCCAATAACTAATTATTTTTTACGCAAATCTATTATATATATATTGTGTGCTAGCTTTCCAAGAGAACAGAAAAATGATTTTAGAAATAAATCTTGAAACATGATTAATTATACAAACCTAATTAGAAGAAAAAAGTTTTTAAAGATATATACTTTTAAGGCTTTAAGCTATCATAATATTTAAAGTTTTTATTTGTAAACTTAAATGATACAAGCTTTTTTTGTCATGTTCAATGATATACCATGATGTGGGGTATTTTCGTCTGGATACATGTCCACTCTCCAACACTCCACGTCAGACTGCTTCAGTTCCTCTTGGATGCTCAAGAAGCTTTTGAGTTCGGAACCTGCACTCAACACCAAACATGAACTAAGCCGGTGCCTTCTCTGGCGAAGGCACTCCGACGCTCAAGTCAGACGGGTCGGAATATGATATCTTGTTGAGCAAGGCAACAAGTCGAATGAACTGGCTAAAATAGGTCGAATGAACTGAGAGCTATAAGTCGAATGTGCAGAAAGCAATAAGTCGATTAAGAAGGCCAAACAAGTCGAATGAACTGTGTCAGACGAGTCGAATAACATAGAACGAAACAACTCGAATGCAAGCCAAAATAGGTCGAACTCGAGCTATTGACGAACAACTCAAATGAGCTTGAGGAATAGGTCGAGGTCGACTTATATAACTCGAACTTAGAGCTTAGAATAATGTAAAACGTACCTTAGAATGAGTAATGGGATCCCTTTATATAGTAATAAGAGTCCTTATTCCGCTAGAAGCGCACTCCAAGTAGGAATATGAGTTGAATAAGTCAAACTAGGACTCTTCCAAAATAACTCGAATGATCTTCAGGAATAGCTCGAATGACCTGCCACTGAAATATTTCGAATGAACTAAAAACAGCTCGAGTTGGGCCTAGAACAACTCGAATTGGGCTTGTGAAATCCGAATTGGGCCCTGAATAACTCGAAATTGGGCCTGCATGGGCCTAATTTTGAGTTTTGCCTTAAATTGTAATTTTGCATTAAAAATTAATGGTGTTGTCGTGGCATAATATTCCGATATACTCTCGTAGATATGATATCGAATATTATGACGTGGCGATACCGAAATATGGTACATCATGGAGTCCCCCAGTTTGTAAGAGTAATGTGAGTAAACATTGGTCATACAAACTAAAATAGCGTAAGAAACCCCGGTAATCGTGCAACGAGTCGGGCCACAAAAATTACGAAGCCAAACTCTTAGAAAAAGTTAGAAAAAATTTTCCTGAAAAAATAAGTCGAATGAACTATAGCTCGAATGAACTATAGCTCGAATGAGTGAATCAGGGGTATATTGGTAATTTTGGTGCTGGCCGCTCCTATAAATACCCGCCGAACAGTAAATCATTTTACTTTAGATTTTTCGCAAATAACTCGAGCTCCCGAAAAAATCTCGAATAGAAATAGCTCGAATACACTGATAGTGTCCCAACAGCTCGAATACCCAATTAAATAGCTCGAATCCTCATAGGTATAGCTCGAATTAACTCACATAACTCGAATACACACCCAAATAGCTCGAGAGATCATAGGTTTAGCTCGAAGAATCCCATATAGCTCGAGGTCATATGAAATAAATCGAATAAGAGTAAACAACTCGAATATATTGCAAATAACTCGATAGATCGAGTAGAATAACTCGAAACTCCCTGAAATAATATGCTCGGCCAAGTACATTCGACTTATCTGCTTTAGGTCGGATGTGCTTATATTCGAGCTATAATACTTAGAAAAATCTTCAGAAAAATTTTTCAACTTTCTCAAACTGATTTTGTACTAACTTTTTTGCAGATTTGTCACGACGGCTCGTTCAAATAAGCACCGTTCTCACCACGAACCACCTACACACTCTGATCGCCATCCATAATCTGCACGTCCTACTGCCGATCGTGAACGCAACACAACTCATAGGACCAGCCCACCACGTTCAACTCGACCTTCCCGTCCGGCTAAAATTCAAGTTCCGGGTGCTCCCAAAATATTTGTCCCAGCGAAAAGGTCCTACGGGAGGCGTGATCCTGAATTCGAAAGAGTCATTGATCTAAACCCTAGAACCGGTAAACACTAACTTCCTCCTACTTAGTACTATAATGGCTTCTGAATCAGATATGGAAGCCACTAGTTCTTTAGGTGTCCTGATGTCGTTGAGTCGTCGGGTTCTGGGTCTGGTTCATCCTCGGGTAGTGGGGATTCAGATAGTGATGCCTCTTCATCTAACGCCCAAGGTTCTGATAGAGAAGTGAATATTATGGACCATTCTGACGAAGAGTTTTTAACTAACATTGTTGAACCAACCCATGTGGTAGAAGATGAGTCTAGTACTCCCACCCCTGTAGAGGTCGATGCCAATATAGTAGATGAAACCATGCAAGAGTTAGCTGAAGAGGGTATAAACCTCGATGCTCCGTCCCCAGCAAATAACCTTCTAAATTTTGCTGGTATTCGCCCTCTTGACTCCCATGGCGCCTTACACTATAGGACTATGTTATGAAGTGCCTGATCCTTACGAGATTATCTTTCCCGGTCCTGAGGATCACTTAGACACTCCTCCGCCTGGTTGTTTGACTGCTTTTCATAATTTCCTTTCTTGCGGTCTTAGATTTCCGCTCCACGATGTTGTGCGTCAAATTTTGGTTCGTCTGCCCTCTTGTCCTTCTCATTTTACTCCCAACACCTACTGTATTATGCATGCCTTCATCATTTTAATGAGGGTATATAAGCTACCTTGCATGCTGATTCTTTCTTCCAAATGTTCCTTAGCAAATTTAGAACGACTGTGGTGAGGATGCGGGTTTTCATTTCTTAACTGCTAGGAAGAACAATAGTTTCCTGACCGGCCTCCAGTCTAGTTTCGGAAAAGAATGGAAGAATCAGTGGTTATACATTAAAGAGTCCACGCCTGGAGAGTTCAACTTCAGGCGAGATTGGACTGATGGAGCCCAAGCCCCCCGGTGTCCTCCTGCTTCTTTATTTTCTGATGACATACTTATGTTGAGGAGTCATAAGTTCGATGCATCTTCCCTGACGAAGAACACCATTCTCCGTGCTGGGGGGTATTCCGTCGTTCCATATAAAGAAGCGATTGATTTTGGTATATTTGTCTTTATTCATGCTTATTTACTTTTCCAAAGTCATTCGTATACTTTAAGTGTAATACTAACCTTTGTTGTTTTCTCCTTGCAGAGAAGATGGTTATCAGCAAGTCCAAGCGTAAGTTAGCTGCGATGTAGGAGGTCTTTGAAGATCTAGCATCTGGAAGTGCTGATGCCGGGGTTGAAGTCCCAGATCTAGCTCCTTCTACCGTTCCTTCTTCTGCTAAGGCGGGGCATACTACTGCTCCTACTACTGTCACGACCTCTGCTGCCGCCTCGCTTCCAAGTGCTCCTTCATCTCCAGGTCCATCTCAGAGCTCTAGGAGTAAGGCGACGGGCGGATCCTCTCGTCCGGCTCCTACGCCTCTTACTACTACAAGCGGCCGGGAGCGCAATCCAGCGGTGATTAAAGCTGTGCGTGAGGGCAATCTGGCGGGTCCCGATCCCAATGTACGTAAACGCCTTGCTCCTTCAGACGACCGCCGCCGCGAGAAGCGTCCTGCGCATGATGATTCCAATAGATACACCACTGACGACTTGGATATCAATGTCGAGGATGTATCTCGTGCTTCCATGGATGTTGGCTATTACAAGCTGACTGATACTGCTGCCATGCGCGGTTGCTAGGGCTTTCTTTCTTCCTTTGACAGGAAGAGGTACTTCGAGGAGGTTGGTCCTGAGGGTTTGTGCAGCAGCATTGCTCTAGCTTTTTCCATTGTAAGTTTTCATTGTGCTTATTTTTTCATTCTTTCTTTTATCCTTTGGAGTACTTGTCTTGACACTTTGACTCCTTTGATTTTCAGGCTATGATGAACATGCAGACTATGGTGGAAAATTTTGACATCTTCAACGATGCTCGGGTTGAGTACAATTCTCGATTGGATCATTACAAGTCTACTGCATCGTAGGCTCAGATTCTGGAGGAGCAGACGAAGAAGAGAACTCGTGAGGTGGAGGCCACCATGGAAAGCGTCGTGGAGGAGCTACGGGTGGCACATGCGGAGTTGAAGAAGTCACAGGAGACTCATGCTGCCAGCGATGCCAAGTTGAATGCATTGTCAAAGGACTTTGACAAGCTTCAACGGGTCAAGGATGACCTATGAATTAAGGAAATCCGTGCCCAGAGTGAGCTGACTGCCTTGGCTGCCCGTTTGAAGGTTGTTGAGGATGAGCGCGACGCGGCTCGGGCGCAAGCTGCTACTGCTGAGAAGATCGGCTACGATCGTGCTAAGGCTGAGGTTTGCTTTCTCTCCTATCATTTCGCCGTAATTTTCTTTCTTATTTTTTTTATTTATACTTTCTTGTTCTTTCTTTGTTGCAGGGCCTCTTGAGAGATGACAAGGTTGCAGCGGTGGTTGAGTTCCTACGCTCTTCCACTTGGGGCACCATTTGCACCGTGCGCGGGGGCTATGACTTAGCTAAGGGGTATGACTACGCCTTAGATGATGTGGATGGCAAGGAGGGTTTTGCTCCTGGTCGCAAGAAGGAGGAGTTCGACATCCTTCAGCGACTTTCTGAGGAAGTGCTTGACTCTGACAACGATTACGTCTCAGAGAATGAGGTCGTTGATCGTTCAGAGACTTTCCAAAGGATAGGGCGGATGAGAGACATTTGGCTCCGCGATCCTCTGAGAGAGCTCAGGCGAGGTCCAAAGCTTGGAAGGAGGCTGCTTTGCGTGCTGCTGCTGTCGATTCTTCCTCTAGAGTACCTTCCACTAGGGTGCCTCTGAGCGAGCTTCTTGAGGAGGGAGAGCTTCTGACGGCCCCTTCCCCTGCCGATATGCCCAATGGAGTACCTCTTGCTTCTACTGGCCTTGTGACTATCTCCGTACCATCTCCAGGGCCTGCAGCTAATCCTGCTGCTGATGCTGTTCCCAAGCCTGCTCCTGCTCCGACTTCTGTGCGCCCTGAGGATGACACATCCCCATGGAGTGATTCAATGGAGGAGATTGCTCGACAGAGCCGGGGCGCCTTGAAGTCAGTTGGTCTCCGATTGAAGAAGTAGCGGATCAGTTTGTGAAGCCAGCCTGTGTGCTGTGATTTTTGGGCCTGCGTGCCGCTATCTCTTTTCCATACATTTGAACATTTAGTTTTTGGTTATGTTGATATTTTTGTTTGGTATTTTGCTGTTAACATTGCGCCACTGTTGCGCTTTTCCCTTTCACTTCAATAGATGTTGAATTTTTGCATTGCCTTTGTATTTTTTTAGCTTGCGTGTTTGTTATTTCCTTACTTGTGTGCTCTGTAGACTTTGAAGCCATCCTTGCATTCCGTGCTAGTTGGTGTGTCCTCGTTCCTTTTGTTGAAAATTTTTGTACTTGTGTTGTGAATGTGATGATTCATCTCTCGAAGTGATCCCGAGGCAATGCCCGTCTTACGAATCGATTACGAGTCGAGGCTCGTCTTACAAAGAGGCTGCGAGGCACTATGCTCGTATCACGGGACGATTGCGAGTCAAGGTTTGTCTTACGAAGAGGCTGCGAGGCACTATGCTCGTCTTACGGAACAATTGCGAGTCAAGGCTCGTCTTACGAAGAGGCTGCGAGGCACTATGCTCGTCTTACAGAACAATTGCGAGTCGAGGCTCGTCTTACGAAGAGGCTGCGAGGCACAATGCTCGTCTTACGAAGGGGCTACGAGGCACTATGCTCGTCTTACGGTACGATTGCGAGTCGAGGCTCGTCTTACGAAGAGGCTGCGAGGCACAATGCTTGTCTTACGGTACGATTGCGAGTCGAGGCTCGTCTTACGAAGAGGCTGCGAGGCACTATGCTCGTCTTACGATATCGGTGCCATCACGCTTGTGTCGATAAGTATGTAAATAGGATGTAGGCAAACAATCAAACTTGAATAAAATATGAAATTTTATAAGTTTTGGGACTGAGCTTGAGTAACTTCCGAGTTGCCTACGTATCCCGCCATGTATAGGTGGCTAGGAATCAAGTCCCCGTAGTTCGCTGCTAAGTATTACAATTGGAGTTCTCACGCCGAGACTCGTAATTCGTAAAAGAATAAGTGAATAAAGCATTGAAACTACGGTCCTATCTTGCCACACGGGTTGTTGTACTGCTAGTCTCCTAACTGTAAAACCTTCTCAAGTTCTTGACGTTCCAGAGGCGTGACAATGTCCTTCCTCCCAATTCTTGTAAGTAATAGTATCCTTTTGCGCTCGCTTTCTCTACTTTGTATGGTCATTCCCAGTTTGGCTTCAACTTCCCCACATGCTTGGTGGCTTCTACTTTTCTTAGGACCAAGTCCCCCACTTGAAAGTTCCTGGATCAAACCTTGTTGTCATATGCCTTTGCCATCATGGATTTGTAAGCTTGAGTGCGTTGGTAAGCTTCTTCTCTTGTTGCTCCTATTAATTCAAGATCCATTTGTCTAGCTCTTATTGCTTGTTCCTCATTGTATGTGACGATGCGATAGGTTGGCATTCCAATCTCAGCGGGTATCACTGCTTCGGAACCATATGTTAGTAAATATGGAATTTCTCCGCTAGTATTCCTGGTAGCTCGTCTTCCCAATTTCCTCCTTCTCCTTGCAACCTTTTCTCCAAACTCTTCACAAGCGTGTTGTTTGTGGCCTCGACTTGCCCATTGGCTTCTGGATGCGTCACAGATGTGAATCGCTACTCAATCTTCATATTCTTGCACCAATCTTGAATCTTGAATCCGTGGAATTGTCTTCCATTATCAGATATTAGTACCCTTGGGATTTCGAACCTGCATACAATGTTCTTCCATATGAATTTCTTCACATTGGCCTCCGTTATTGTCACAAGTGCTTCAGCCTCAACCCACTTGGTGTAATATTCAACCGCCACCAATAGCCATTTCCTCCCGCCAGACACTACTGGCATTGGTCCAACGATGTCTATTCCCCATTGATCGAATGGACATCCATAGCTCACGATCGTCATTGGCTGCGCTGGTGTATGAATGATTTTTGCGTGTAATTGACAGCTTCTGCACTTTCTAGTATAATCCATAGAATCTCTCATGATCATTGGCCAGAAGTATCCTTCCCGGAGTATCTTCTGAGCCAAGGACTGCCTTCCAGAATGATTTCCACAGCTTCCTTCATGAATTTCCCTCAAGACTTGTGTCGCCTGGGTTGGTGACAGACATCTTATGAGTAGTCCTTCGAACGATCTTTTGTAAAGTTCGCCGTTAAACATTGTGAATCTCGCCGATTTATACTCGAGTCTTCTAACGGCTTGTGGATCAGTTGGCAAATTTTCATTTTGTAGATAGTCTATGATTTCATCCTTCCAACACGCCTCGACTTCCACCGGCAAAACGTAGTCCAAAGCTTGTGTTGGCTTTGACTCGACGCCTTTGCTAATCGAAGGTTGCTCTGCAGCCAACAATGTTACTCGTCTCTCCACAAAGACTTCTGCAGTGCTTGCAAATCTTGATAATGAGTCAGCCCGTTCGTTCTCCGATCGTGGAATCTTTGAGATAGTGAATGTCTCAAAGTTTGATGTCACCTCCTTCAGCTTATCAAGGTATTTCACTATTGCGGCCTCCTTAGCTTCGTATCTCCCTTCAAATTGATTAGCAATCAATTGAGAGTCTGTGAATGCCACCAGTTTTGTTATCCCCAGCGACTTTGCCATTTGAATACCAGCTAGCATAGCTTCATACTCCGCTTGATTGTTTTTGACTTGGAAGTTCAACCTTATGGCATAATCAAATTCTCTTCCATCTGCCGATCTTAAGTAGATTCCTACACCTCCAGCATCTACTGTGGAAGATCCGTCCACGTGCAAAGTCCAAGTCTCCTTCGCAACCCCGGATGTATTCTTCTGATTGTTTTCCGTCACCATAGCCACATCAGGCACTAGTTCTGCCTCTGAGATAGTTTCTGCGACAAAATCCGTCAGTCTTTGTGCTTTTATTGCAGTCTTTGGTAGATACCCCAGACCATATTCTCCTAGCTCGATTGCCCACTTTACTAGCCTGCCTGATGTTTCTCGCTTTGCCATCACCGGATGTGATTGAAAATATTGTCTTAGTTTCCTTGCAGTTATCACCAGTGCGTATGCCAACTTCTCAATCTCAAGGTAGTTCAGCTCTGCCCCGTTAAATACTTTGCTCACGTAATAAATTGGCAGATGTTTCCTATCTTCTTCTCGTACTAACACTGTGCTCAGTGAATTCTTCGTTATGGCCAAGTAGAGATATAACATCTCGTTGTCCTTGGGCTTAAATAATAACGGTGGTGTTGTGAGATAAACCTTCAACTGACGAAATGCCTCCTCACAATCCTCCGTCCAGACAAACTTCGGCGTTTTCCTCAGCTTCTTGAAGAAAGGTAAACTTTATTCTGCGGAATGTGAAATGAAACGACTGAGTGCCGTTATTCTCCCCACCAATCGCTGGACTTCACGAACTAACCTGGGAGATGGTTAGCCTTTATTTTGCCTGGGTTTGCTTCAATGCCTCTTTCGTTCACCATGAAGCCTAGAAATTTTCCAGCCTTGACTCCGAACGTACACTTCTTTGGAATTAACTTCATTCCATATTGCTTCATGATACCAAAAGCTTCTTCAAGATGCTTGACATGATCCTTCGCCTTTAAACTCTTGATAAGCATATCATCGATATAGACTTCCATAGTTTTACCAATTTGATGATAGAACATCTTTGCAACCAGTCTCTGGACCGTTGCTTTTGCGTTCTATAATCCGAATGGCATCACTCTGTAACAGAATATCCCTCTGTCTGTAATGAACGCCGTTTTGTGTTGATCTTTGACCGCCATCAAGATTTGATGAAATCCACTCTGTGCATCGCAAAGACTAAGTAGTGCACATCCAGCTGTTGAATCAACCACAAGATCAATCCTAGGCAAAGGAAAAGGATCTCGTGGACAATGTTTCTTCAAATCCGTGTAATCCACGCACATACGCCATACAGTCGGTTTCTTTGGCATGAGGACAACATTGCTGAGCCATTCCAAATATCGAACTTCGAATATGTGGCCTGCCGTTAACTTTGTTTGCACTTCCATTTCTGCAGCCTTATTCTTTTCGTCACTGAAATGTCTCTTCTTTTGCCGAACAGGTCTTGCATTCGGATTGAAATTCAGGTGGTGTACTGCAACTCGAGGGTCTATGCCTTTTAAATCCGAATCAGTCCATGCAAATACATCAAAGTTCCTCTGCAAGCATTCTATCAGTGCCTTCTCGATCTCCAATGGCAATTCGCTTCCAATTTTGATGATCTTCTCCGACTCATTATTCATCAGAATAACTTCATTAAATTCTCCAGAATTCTTCATGCGTTCAATCTCCAATTGTTTCTTGTAGCGCAGAGGGGTTTTATCCTCCTTTTCTTCCTTGGTCTGTTTCGGTTCAACTTCCTTCGTGGGGGTATCAGAATCTTCAGGCGCTCCTTGCTGATCCTCTTGTGTTACAAGCACTATCTCAGCATCCGTACTATCCGCAGTTTGTGGTGTTCCTGCATCTTGAGCTTCGATTAAAGCTATGTCCGGAGCAGCTTTCGCCTTGATTGGTTTTGTTGATGTAACATAACAACTCCATGAATCACGATAGTTTGTTGTGAGCTCTGCGATTCCCCAGGTGTTGGAAACTTTATCTTTTGGTGCACCGTTGAAATGATCATAGCAAATGCTGTCAACATGTTGTATGCAAACGGGATATCAACAATAAGATACTCCACGTTTAATGTTCTCCTCTTTTGATTAACACCAAAAGATGTTGGTAGCATTATCCTTCCGATGGGCTTAACTTGACCCCCACCAAATCCCAATAGAGGTGAATTCACCTCCGTGATCTCGTATTGTCCTAACTTCATTTGTTGTAATGCATCCATAAAGATAATGTTAGATGAGCATCCACTATCTATCATAATTCTTTTTACCGCGTGATTTGCGATCACTGCAGTAACCACCATTGGGCAATTCAAATACTGAGCCTCCTTAGCTTGTGAAGATAGGCTATCAAAGTCGCTATCATCAAATGTGATCCTCGTATCCATTTTGTCCACTGCAAAGACAAGATCTATCTCTGGACGTTTCAAACGCTCGTATTGTATATCGCATGAGATCCGTTTCCTGCTTTTGGTTGAATCTTCACCAGTTGGTCCCCCGGCAATCACATTTCATCGTTTCTGTTGCCCTTCCTTCTCCTTGGTTTGTCCTTTTTTTCTTTCGGTGAACGACTTTGTTTGCGTCCACCTGATGAGTCAATAAGTTTTCCCTCAAGAATAAGTCGTTCAATCTCCATCCTCAAGGCCCTGCAGTCATTAGTGACATGTCCGTTTTGCTGGTGATACTTACAATATTTCCTGGATTGCTTCATCTCTTCAGTTTAAACCATGGGTTTCGGAGACCTGTACCTCTCCTTATCTTTAGTAATTGCATAGATTTCTCCAATTTGCTTTTTCAAAGGAGTCCAATTGTCGAACTTCTTGAAAGGTTGCCGATTGTAATCACAATCCTTTCCTCTAGTATCTCTCCTCCAGTCTTTATTCTCCTTTCCTCTAGGGACTTCTGATGGGTCCATCAATCCCTGGTTCATAGTTACCTCCTCCACCTCGACAACTTTATTGGCGAGATCCATGACTTGCTCTATCGAATCAGGAGCATCCCAAGTAAGTACTTCTATCAGCTTTGCGCTCTGGCAACGATTTTGCAATACAGAGATAACCAAGTCAACAGTTGGAGCATTCACTCCTCCAATATCTAGATTGAGACGTTCTATATATTTTCCCAACATCTCATCAGGCTTTCTGTAGATATTGAACAAAGTACTTGGAGACTTCTTCTTCAATCAATAAGTGGCAAATTTCTCACGAACATGCTTTTGAATTGTTCAGCTGATTCGATCGTATGGGCTTTCAAATTCTTGAACCATTCCTTAGCAGTTCCCCTTAAGTTTAGTGATATCAGCTTTGCCCTAAGGTTCTCGCTGTAACCCAGAATCTGCAGCTCGGCATCCAAGTCATCGAAATGTGTCGTAGGATCCGTTGTTCCATCATACTTCTTCATGTCAGGAAGTCTCACTCCCTCTTTGAATGTCAACCTGCTGATCGCTTCAGAGAATGGAGTTGGTCTCTCAGTTGATGGAACATTCTCAACGATAACTGGTTCCGGCCTTGGTACCACTCTTTCAAGTTGATCCCTACTCCTGCCTGCTGTGTGACTTGCAGCAAGACGATCTTCAGGATCTCTTAGCCTGGAATTGACTTCTCCTCCCTTGTGGTTTGCTCGGCTTGGGGCTTTGTTTCCTGCAGTCTTTGCTGAACGTGGGTTCCTGCGTTCCGGGGAAGGTGATGGATCCCTCCGTGTTTGTCTTGTCATCCTTGACTGATGTTGTCCTGAATCAGCACGACGCTGCGTGTGATGTGATCTTTCTTGCTGTGCCGATGTCTGTCGTGCATTTGATGCTGGGACATTCTGCTGCAATCCTGTGCTGGCCAGTTGTTGCACGATCATTGGCACCATGGTTTGTTGAAATGCTGCCATGATCTGAGTCAGTTGAGCAGGATTCAACAATGGTTGCTCCGCGGGAGGCACTGCTGGTTGGTCCGCTACGGAGCGTGTCTGATCCAGAGAGGCATTGGGAGCGGCCACCGAAGTGTGCTCAGAAGCGTCATCAACTTGATTCTCATCCTCCCTATGTGATCTTGTTCTTCCAGCCATTCTGTTCTTTTCTGCGGCTCTGCGATGAGCCATTGAATCAGTGATAGTGTTTGCTCCTAAGTGTGTTTAGTGGTTCCCACAGATGGCGCCACTGATGTGGGGTATTTTCGTCTGGATACGTGTCCACTCTCCAACACTCCACGTCAGACTGCTTCAGTTCCTCCTGGATGCTCAAGTAGCTTTTGAGTTCGGAACTTGCACTCAACACCAAACGTGAACTAAGCCGGTGCCTTCTCCGGCGAAGGCACTCCGACGCTCAAGTCAGACGGGTCGGAATATGAGATCTTGTTGAGTAAGGCAACAAGTCTAATGCACTAGCTAAAATAGGTCGAATGAACTGAGAGCTATAAGTCGAATGTGCAGAAAGAAATAAGTCGAATAAGAAGGCCAAACAAGTCGAATGAACTGTGTCAGACAAGTCGAATAACACAGAACGAAACAACTCGAATGCAAGCCAAAATAGGTCGAACTCGAGCTATTGACGAACAACTCGAATGAGCTTGAGGAATAGGTCGAGGTCGACTTATATAACTCGAACTTAGAGCTTAGAATAATGTAAAACGTACCTTAGAATGAGTAATGGGATCCCTTTATATAGTCATAAGAGTCCTTATTCAGCTAGAAGTGCACTCCAAGTATGACTATGAATTGAATAAGTCAAACTAGGACTCTTCCAAAATAACTCGAATGACCTTCAGGAATAGCTCGAATGACCTGCCACTGAAATAGCTCGAATGAACTAAAAACAGCTCGAGTTGGGCCTAGAACAACTCGAATTGGGCTTGTGAAATCCGAATTGGGCCCTGAATAACTCGAAATTGGGCCTGCATGGGCCTAATTTTGAGTTTTGCCTTAAATTGTAATTTTGCATTAAAAAATAATGGTGTTGTCGTGGCATAATATTCCGATATACTCTCGTAGATATGATATCGAATATTATGACGTGGTGATACCGAAATATGGTACATCATACCATAAGCATATATATATATATATATATATATATATATATATATATATATATATATATATATATATATATATATATATATATATATATATATATGTTTAATTACCATGATTATTACCTACTAACATCTAATCTTAATAACTAATAATATATATTTGTGAATTTGATACAGACATTTTAATATAAATACTTGTGCTGATATTTTTACAAAATATTCAAGCCTCAATAATATATTCATCTCTTCATATATTATGAAGTTTGAATCTTGGATATTAGCAGAAAATTAAGATTTAGAAATATATGTATTTTTCAGAATAATTGGTGTAAAATTTGAAATGAGTAATAATTGGTGAACTATGCTTCAATACAATTGCTTCCACACACACACACACACACACACACACACACACACACACACACACACATATATATATATATATATATATATATATGTATGTATTTATATTACAAATATAATTTTTAAAGTGGAAATAGAAATATGAGAATTGAATTTTGCATTCCTTAACTAAGCGGGGTATATTAGAGATATTAAAAGAATTTCTTTAGCAGCAACATTTTTTGGTTTGGCAATATCGCCAGCCTTTATGAATATGAGACGTTTTGGACGACGTAGCCCATTATTTTCTGAGAAGATTTTTGTCGTGTAGTCTTTTTTGTTAAAAACTTAATATTGAATATTCATAATATTTTTAAAAAAATTATAAGTACGCCACCAATTGTATTTTTAATTTTTAAATAGCCCTTGATCAAAAAATTTGTTTCACAAAGTTTCTCTCTTTTTCTTTTTGTGATAATTTTATTTAACGTTTATTTAATGTGTGATCTTATAATTGTTTGAAAGAAAAATTAGAATGAGCATTAACTGCTAAGAGAATTTGATTTCAGTAAGCTTTGGTGCTCTTTTTGTATGTGAGTGTCTTTCTTTACGATTCAACACAATTATAGGTTTGACTTGAATGGTTTTAATATACATAATAAGACTATGTGGTATGTTAGCATACGATTAGGTTTATCGTGGTATTATTTAAGTATTTTATTTAAATTACTTTAGCACTTGTTGATGTTGTAATACTTTCACGTCTCGAAAATTTAGGATTTCGTTGGGGGACGTGAAAATGTCTATATTAAGTTTTGTAACCAGACTATGAATAAACTAACCCTTGTATTTAAATAATATCTTGAAAAGGCAAAACTTAACCTGTTAATTTGTTGCCGCCAAGATATAAAATCCCCAGCATCTCTAAATTTCCAATTTCTGGTGGTATGGTTCCAGCAAAGTTGTTATATGACAACGACAGAATTCGGAGCTGAGAACACGCAGAAACATTTGATGGAATTTGGCCATGTATCTCATTGTCAGATAAATAAAGCCCCTTGAGTCGAGGAACACGTCGAAGGCACATGTCGTCTGGAAGGGTACCAGATAAACTATTATTCGTGAAAGCAACAACTTCCAACGTAGAGATGTTGAACATGACAGATGGAATGGAGCCTGTAAGCTGATTACGTTCCATGGTCAACCGTTTTAGGTTAAGAAAATTCTCAATACCTTCTGGTATCATCCCTTGGAAAGAATTATCAGTAAGATCTAAACTCTCCAAACTCGACATGTTCACGATGGAAGAAGGGATGAAACCCGAAAGCTGGTTACCTGTCATGCTCAATTCCTTGAGATTCTGGAGATTGGCTATAGATTCCGGAATATTACCTTGAAGAGAATTGAAATCAATGGCAAACTCCTCGAGCATTGAATCATTAGAGAAAGAGTGCAGGAATAAGTTCAAACTAGTGAAACTGTTGTTACTTAGAAACAATATCTGAAGTTGAGGCAAGAAAGCGAACAAGGAAGGAACCTCCCCTGTGAAATTGTTGTCTCTCAAATTGATGAATTTCAATCTCCGCAAACGAGCCAACTCTTGGGGTAGAATTCCGCTGAAGTCGTTTCTTATCATGTCGAGAGAAACAAGAAAGAGAGATTTCCAAATTCAGGCGGTATTTCATCAATGAGTTCCAAGTCGAAGACGTCCAAGGCTCGTACTCTGCGATGTCGAGAGCCACAAGTGACTTCAATCCAGTTGCAGACTCAAGATGAAGCGGTCCACTTTTCCAGGACGCCATAGGGGTCAAAGGTGACTCGTGCTTTGAGAGCAAGAAGAGCCGACTGGTCCGTGGTGATGTTGGTTATGGAGGCAGCTGCTCCTGCCAAGAAAAAGTGCAGGAGTAAACCTGCTGTAAGAAAATTAATCAGACGGGAGGTTTCCTCCATGTGATTCGCAACGATTTATAGCAATTAATTTGGGTTAAGTTCGATGGCCTTCTTCAAACTAATTGAAAAAATGCACAGGTTTAGCTTGTTTAAGTAGATGATAAAGCTGTTATAAAATAAACTCGGATTAGAACGTAAGCACGGCTAATAATTTGAAACGAGAATATAAATGACTCACAGATTTACGTGGAAAGCCCCAAATTACTTTGAGGTAAAAAATCACGGGCAAGATAGAAGAACTTCACTATGAGGTAAAATAGAAATTACAACTCTCGGATTTTTACCGTAGTAAAATCCTCAAACTCTCTATTTTTTACTCTCACACTAAACACTCACTTAACACTCTAACTATACAAGAAAGCTAAGAGAGAATTTTTTGTTTTGGGATGATTGAAATGTTGCATAAACCATCTCTATTTATAGGATGATTTTTGGGGGTGCAATGTATATTTTCTATAGCTCTAGGGACCTATATGCAAAAAGTACAATAGGCCCCTATATGTAAATTGAGCACAGCTCAATTCCGCCCCCTACTTCACCTGTAATTATTTGGCCCATACATATGCATAATGGAGGATTGAATTTGTGTCTGCAGCCCCCACTTGCATGCCCATCACATGCATGTAAATGGATGTCCTTGCCGACAATCTCCCACTTGAAAATTTGATTAGTGATTAATTAGATCTTCACACCATTCTTCTAACTTGCCCTTTCATGTTGCTTACGTTTGTCCAGGCCACACGAGGATCGATACTTGATGAACTTATCAACATCAACACTCTTTGTCATGGAAATCAGCTATGTTATCCTTAGTGTGAATCTTCTGCATATCCACCGTACCTTCTTCGACCTTTTCTCGAACGAAGTGATACTTAACTCGAATATGTTTTGACTTAGAATGAAACGCCGGATTCCTTGCTAGATGCAACGCACTCTGATTGTCACAGAATAGAGTAATCATCTCTAGATTGTGCCCGAGTTCCTCCAGAACCATTTTCAACCAAATTGCCTCTTTGCTGGCCTGCGTAGCTGTCACGTATTCAGCCTCTGTTGTTGATGTAGCAACAACTAACTGTAACTTTGAAACCCAGCTTACTGCTCCTCCAGCAAGAGTAAACACATATCCTGTTGTGGACTTGCTTTTGTCAAGATCACCTGCGTAGTCCGAATCAACATATCCTGTCACTGTAAAATCCGATCCTTCGTAACATAATGCAACATCACAGGTTCCCTTGATGTATCTGAGAACCCTCTTCACTGCACTCCAATGCTCTTTTCCAGGATTCGCCATGTATCGATTAACCACTCCCACTGCATGTGCAATGTCTGGTCTTGTACAGATCACAGCGAACATTAAGCTTCCCACTGCTGATGCATACGGTACTCGAGACATTTCCTTCCTCTCTACTTCACTGCTAGGACACATACTTGAGGATAATTTAAAACTAACAGAAAGCGGGGTAGAGATTGGCTTACAATCTTGCATATTGAAGCGCCGCAAGATCTTTGACTGGTAGTTCTTTTGAGAAAGCCAAATCTTCCTGCTATTTCTGTCTCGGTAAATCTGCATCCCTAGAATCTTGTTTGCTGGTCCCAAGTCCTTCATTTCAAATTCCCTAGCCAGTTGAGCCTTCAATTCCTGAATGCGAACTTTGTTGGGGCCTGACACCAACATGTCGTCAACGTACAGCAACAAGATGACAAAGTCATCTTCACCAGATCTCTTGTAGTAGGCACACGGATCTGCATTGAGTCTGCTGTATCCAAGGCTCATTATGAATGAATCAAATCTCCTATAACAACACCTTGGCGCCTGTTTTAGACCGTATAGAGATTTGGTCAACTTGCAAACTAACTAAGTTCTCTTTTCCTTCTTCTTTGAATCCTTCTGGTTGGAGCATATAAATTTCTTCGTCAAGTTCTCCATGAAGAAATGCTGTCTTTACATCTAATTGTTCAAGATGTAAATCGAATGTATCACACATAGCCAGAACTACTCTAACAGTTGTTAGTCGTACCACTGGAGAAAATATTTCATTAAAATCAATACCTTCCTTTTGAGCATATCCTTTCACCACCAACATTGCACGATACCTTTCCACCTGGTCATCACTGTTCCGTTTGATCTTGAACACCCATTTGTTGCCAATGGGTTTCCGGCCTTTTGGTAGAGACACAAGTTCTCATGTGTTATTCTTATGAAGAGCTTCCATTTCCTCCTGCATTGCTGCCATCCACTGAGCCGCATCTGAGCTATTCATAGCCTCCTAAAGAGTTGATGGCTCTCCATCCTCGGTTAGAAGACAGTATGCAACATTGTTCTCCGTAATATAGTCTGAGTGCCAGCCTGGTTGTCTCCTGACACGCATTGATTGTCGCGTTTCAGGAACTTCAGACTCCGTTGTCTCCTCGGGTTCGTGGAGTTTGTCTTGTGCACAGCAGGGGGCACAACAGCCCCCTCTCACACATGTGCGGGGCCCACGCGGGCCCCATGCGCATGGGGCCGCGTGCATGTGTGTGGGGGCTGTTGTGCCCCCTGCTGTGCACAAGACAAACCCGGGTTCGTGCTCTGGTTCAGAAGGACCACCCTGCTTAGAATCCTTCTTGACTGGTACTGTTTTAGTTTCTGAACTTTCCTTTGAATTGCTATCATCCTCTTTCTTATCTTCTGCGAAGATAACATCCCTGCTTATCACAATCTTGTGGACAGTGGGGTCCCACAAGCGATACCCCTTCACTCCTTCAGCATACCCTAAGAACAAACACTTTCTGGATTTTGGGTCCAGGTTCGTTATCTCTTGAGTATTAAACATAACATAAGCGGGACTTCCGAATATATGGAGATTAGAATAATCAACTGGTTTACCTGTCCACATCTCCATTGGTGTCTTCGAGTCCAGTGTTGTTGAGGGAGATCGATTCACCACATAGCAGGCACTACTGACTGCTTCCCCCCAGAACGACTTTTCTAGACCCGCAGTTTGTAACATTGCTCTTGTTCTTTCCAACAAGGTTCTGTTCATCCGTTGTGCCACTCCATTTTGTTGAGGAGTGTACGCCGTGGTAAACTGTCTCTTAATCCCAGCCTGTTTACTAAAGTCATTGAATTCATTGCCAGTATACTCTCCTCCATTATCCAACCTTAAACACTTGATCTTCTTTCCAAATTCGAGTTTGACTCGTGCTTTGAACATTTTGAACTCTGAAAATACATCTGCCTTCCTCTTGATCGCGTACACCCAACATCTCCTGGAATAGTCATCTATAAAAGACACAAAATACAGTGCACCTCCCATGGATCGAACCGGTGCTTGCCACACGTCAGAGTGAATTAATTCTAGAATAGCTTTACTTCTAGAATTTGAACTGCTAAACTTTAAACGATGTTGTTTGCTAACAACACAGTGCTCACAGAAAGATAAAGATACCTTCGTGAGCACAGGGAGTAGTTTCTTTTTAGCAAGAACCCGCATGCCTTACATATGTCCGAGTCTCTGGTGCCAAATAATTGATGATTTCTCGGCTGACTCTGACGAAGCCACTGATGCTTCTCCTTCTTGCAAAGTCTCCCCCTGTAGCACGTACAGATTTCCAGCAGTCTTGTCGCCTTTCATATGTACAAGCGCACCTTTGATAATTTTCATGATCTTGCCTTGCGACTCCATTTTGTAGCCAAGATCAGCCAGTTGTCCGAAAGACAACAGATTTTTTCGCAAGCCCTCCACGTGTCGAACCTCTTCAATGGTTCGAACAATCCTGTCAAGCATCTTCAGCTTGATTGTACCGATGCCAATAACCTTCAAGGCATGATCACTGCAACTGTACACAGATCCTCCAGAGACAGGTGTATAATGGTGAAACCATTCCCTCCTGTGAGTCATGTGATAGCTAGCTCCTGAATCAATAAGCCATATATCATCAAAGCCTCTCATACCTCGAAGTGTTGTTGCAGCTTCACAACACATAGCATTCCCATCATTTGAAGCACTAGCGGCGTTTGCCAAAGGTTCAGAATCTTTCTTCTTAAGATCCCAACAGTCCTTCTTTTTATGACCCTTCCTACCACATTGCCAGCAACCGCCATGGATCCTTGACTTGGATCTACCTTTCTTCTGACTCCCACTTGCACCACGTTCTGTTGATCTTCCCCTTGTCACCGCCAAGGCACTTTCTTGTTGAGAGCCTGCCTCCCTATCCTCTTTGTTCTTGCGCCAATTTTCTTCTTCAAGAACTGCGGCTACAATTTCCTCAAAGACCAAATAATCCATCAAAGTATTATTTGTTAAGTTGATGACAAGTTGATCATATGAATCTGGCAAACTCTGTAGTAGGATTTCAGCACGTTCTGCAGACTCTATTTTATGACCCATAGAAGTGAGTTGCAAAAATAAAGTATTCAAAACGTTAATATGATCCGTTACCGAGGTAGATTCCAACATCCTCAGCATGTACAGTTTTCTTTTAAGGAAAATCTTGTTGTGGAGTGACTTGGATTCGTACATTTTGTTGAGATGATCCCAGATCTCCTTCGCCGTCTTCTTTTCCTCTATACTTGACAACACTCCATCCGCCAACGCCAGGTGGAGATTTGCAATAGCATTCCCGTCCATATTGTTCCATTTCGCATCATCTGTGAGTTCCACCGGTCTTTCACCGATCGCAGCGAGACAACCATCTTTCCTCAAGATGGCTTTGATCTTCAATTTCCAAAGCGAGAAATTGCTCCTGTTGAATTTCTCTATCTCAAATTTTGCCGTCATTGCTTCTATCACGAACCACCGTTACTGAAAATAATTTCAGCATGATACCTCCAAAATAATATTTCAGGCCCCAGAAGTGAACCGAGGCTCTAATACCACTTGTTATAAAATAAACTCGGATTAGAGCGTAAGCACGGCTAATAATTTGAAACGAGAATATAAATGACTCACAGATTTACGTGGAAAACCCCAAATTAGTTTGATGTAAAAAACCATAGGCAAGGTAGAAGAACTTCACAATGAGGTAAAATAGGAATTACAACTCTCGGATTTTTACCGTAGTAAAATCCTCAAACTCTCTATTTTTTACTCTCACACTAAACACTCACTTAACACTCTAACTATACAAGAAAGCTAAGAGAGAAGTGTTTGTTTTGGGATGATTGAAATGTTGCATAAACCATCTCTATTTATAGGATGATTTCCGGGGGTGCAATGTATATTTCCTATAGGTCTAGGGACCTATATGCAAAAAGTACAATAGGCCCCTATATGTAAATTGAGCACAGCTCAATTCCGCCCCCTACTTCACCTGTAATTATTTGGCCCATACATATGCATAATGGAGGATTGAATTTGTGTCTCCAACCCCCACTTGCATGCCCATCACATGCATGTAAATGCATGTCCCTGCCGACAAAAGCGTAGTATCTTGATTGGAGTCAGCAAAAATTAAGTGGTTATCGTCAATCAAGTCAATGCATTTGTAAGTAAAGTTCTTCATTACCGTTCCAATCCAGTTGCTACAAACAAGATAGATTATCTTCATCTAAAATACCTTTCTTAAGTAAGAAAAGAAGACCAACTGTCAAAAAAATCAAATGGAATATCAAAACAAAAGCAGAGTTCACATAGCCTCGATCTGTGTTGCATATGGCACAATAATTAAGTGTGCAAAGAAGACCAAAAGAGTTTAAGGCAAAAAAACTTTTCTTGAATAGATCACAAATTACCATATCTAGCTATGCATAGATCAAACTTTGCCATTCCACGGGGAATCAACCTAAAATCTCCTTTTGGTTTCAAAAACCAGCACGAAACCCCCTTGTGGTTTGTTAATTGTATAAAATCCCCTTGTGGTTTCATAAACTCTGTACAAAATTCCCTTTTCATGAAATCACAAGGGGGTTCTGTGCAAAACTTTTTGAAACTACAAGGGGATTTTGTGCAAGTTTGGGAATTTTGTGCAGGATTTATGAAACCACAAGGGGGTTTTAGACAATTAACAAACCACAAGAGGGTTTCGTGCAGGTTTTCAAAACCACAGGGGGGTTTTATGCATATTCCCCCCATTCCATAAGGTGCGAAAACATCACACATTTTTTCTTGAATGCGTTTTCTAATTGCAAATCAAATACCTTTACAGCTAGGGAAGTACAGTTACAGAAAACCAATTTATATTATTCAAGTTTTATATGCAAAACATTCTATGTGAAATATATATATATATAACTATATATATTGTATATATATATATATATAATGAAAAATTCTTTGCGTATTTTTATTTAGGGTTTTCGGCGCAACACCGCAACACCGCAACACCCCCTGTGTTATATTATTTATTTTTTTGATCGGACAATTTTTTTATTAAAGAGTACAAGGAGTACTCAAACCCAAATGTACAGAGAGCAACAAAACATCAAACTGGAGAAACTCAGTTTCGCCAAAATTAACAAAAACAATCAAAAGGTGAGATACACCAATCTGTAAAAGAAGAAAAAAACGAAAGGGTAATCTATAAATTGAGAATTTATTCGCCTACAAAAATTAGAGGGCAATAATGAAGTGTTAATTTAACCTTCTCACTAAAAATAAAAATTAAAAAAGTTCGAGTTTCATCCAAGTCCAAATTCAGTCGCTAAAGAGTTTTAGACTCCAAAAAGTTGTCACAAAAAAATCGACCTTGAAACTCTGAACCTAATATTTTCAATGATAAGATAATATGGATTGCTCACCAGAAAAGCATTAGCGAGAACTTATGGGAAATGGTTAGTTGTGCCTTTAATTTTTGGTAAGATATGTTAGTTGTGCACTTGTGCCTAATATGCTATATTATTAGAAAAAATACTTGTCTCTGATATATCTGTCGCTTTATAGATCACCAAAAAATTAATTATCTCTAATAACTTATAGTAACAACAACACTTATTTCATCGTTGATCATGATTCCAAAATTAAACTGAAAAATGTTATCAATGATAAAAGTTTGTCCTAGGTAATATTAAATAAATAATATATATCGATAACATAGTTTTTTTGATAAAATAGATTTAAATAAAAAGCTAAAATACAATTACTTGTTATATAAAGGATTAAAAGCATCAAACCACCAACCTAAAGCCCATGTGTGATTCGTCTCCCAGCCTATGAAATGTTATGATACACCTCCGAATCTATTCAAAATTTGTGAGTCCCCCCTGAGACCATATCTTACGGTCAAAAATGTAGAAACTTGTTTGAATTGAACGGCTGATCAACGACTCGAGGCCAATTCGCACATTTTCTAAAATGTTAGGTTGTATGTCGTAACTTTTCATGGGTTGGAGGACAAATTGCACATGGCAATATGCTGGGGTGTTTGATGCCTTTTGCCCTTATTTAAAATAGATTGCATTAATCCTTTACATTAGTTATATGTTTATACTATGATTAAGAAGAAATATAAATGGTAAAGATTCTAGTGACTTTTCTTTCTCCAAAACTGCTTTTTTATTACCTAGGAAAATTAGTTAAAAATTTGATAGACCCCCCATAAACGAGATCTCTCCCAAACCATGAAGCAGTAATTTTTTCTAGTCCGTGCTGAGTCTCTATAAGGCAGTGAGCTATGCATTGTGTATGCAAATTTATCTATTAGTTACATTGAATATTGAGTAATATCCCAAAGAAACACCCATTTTATATGATTCGATCTGCATCTCATTCTGGATGTAGCCTTCAGGCCCTTCACCCTATCGCTCATTTCTTCACGATGTTGGGAAGAAACTGATGGAATTGGTTAGAAGTGCCAAATATCTATCACTTTAAACTATACATATTTAATATAAAATAAAAATGAAGACAGACAAAAAGATATATTTAAAAACATGATACCATTGCTTGAATTCTTTGGAATAGTTAGCAACCTCTTTGAAATAGCAACATTTCATGGAAATTTTGTCATCTTCAATAATTCATATTCCTTCTTCTTTTAGTGAATGAGACTCCAAGAGATATGGGAAAACATTTAAAGAAGAGCATGCATACGGAAATTGATAAAGAAAGATATAATGGAGAAATGGTGAAATAAGAGAAGAGTTAATGAAAATCTGAAAGAGGTGTGTAAATATAATGGTAGACGTCACTTTTCTGCGACAGTTAATTTTTCCATAAAAGTTTTGGCGAAAATTAAAATTTTTAATATTGCTCTCATGTTTCATTGTTCGAAAAGTACTTTGTTGTTATTAGTGTTCACCATGGATCAAAGTTTCTTTTCGATAGTATGTTTCGGTGCTTTAAATATTAGAAACATTTTGCAATATTTCGAAATCTTTTTGATATATTTCAAAAATTTCGTAAAAATTGTGAGCACAATAGATGTAGAAAATATGGTATGTTTAATTTCTTTTCCACAAAGTCAAAAATGGAAATGTTTTATCTCCTATTCAAATTATTAGTATTATCTCCAATTTTTTATTTTTTTTTTATAATTTCACACATACACCTGCACACATGCACGTGTATATATAAATGTGTGTATATATAACGTTTATTTATATTTTTGTTGTATTATACAATAATTATTCTTCCTACTTGTCGTACCATCTATTACAATAATCTTTCATTTTAAATGTATTAATAACACTAATAAGTTTAAAAAAGAATTTAATGAAATTAACTATGTATTTCATAAAGTTAATTTAATTATTATGGTCAATGATAGACAATGACCTGGTAAGGCTGGAAGTTTGTACATGTGACAGTAGTTAATTGGGTTTTTGGCACAACACCCCCTATGTTATATGAAATAGGCCCTTGTAGAAAATAAATGACCAAATTGGCCTCATGTGTTGTTTTACATTGGGCACATTACCATTTGTAAAAAATAAATAGGCAAATTACTTCATGTGTGATATTGAATAGACATAGAGATGTGCTGTGAGGACCGCGCCCCACGAATTAAAATCCGATCCGAGTTGGTCCGGTGTTGGCCACCTAACAAACTCAACCCAGACCGAACTGCAGCTCATTGGAAGGGGTCTCACCGATCAGGATCAAAACCATAACATTATAAAATAATTTTACTTAAAATACAGCGGAAGTCTTGGGAATACAAATATATTTTACAATTTTAAAATGATGTAAATACAAAATCAAACACTTAACAATTTTTGCAAACTTTCCAAAAACCGGACTTGTCGATCAATCGTTCCATCTGTGCTGCTATACCAATCTTACTCTGAAAAGGGGGCATATAGAACAAAATAGGAGTAAGTCTTTAATGACTTAATGAGATTCTTAGAACAAAATAGTCAAACAGTAAATCAGAACAAAACGAACAATAATGACCATAATAGTTACATCTGCATCATTGAACTTAAATTATCGTTTTTAACGATAGTACTGCAATATTTATAAGAACGAGAAAACGAACTTGTGCAATTACTTATAACAGATCGAACCATAACTCCAAAAATTCAACCGTATACCTCCCTACGAGGAGCGACCTCGCAACAGAACAGAAGACATGCTCGAGTACATGCCAATCTAACATGTGGGTCACAGCCAACTCCTGACTGCAAACAACGCTTAGACAGAATGGGTATTAAGTTGAAATACTTAAACTGACAGCCCTTTGCTGTCCAGCAGTAAATCTTCTCAATTCTTGGGTCCAACTTCCCAAACGCGTCCCAATGCGTGAAACAGAATTATCAGATGAGCTAGTAATCCGGACAATATCCGTTGCTCGTTTTTGAGCTACATAGGCCGAACATAGTTCGTTGCTCGTTGCACAATTCAAGAATTGATTGGGTGATCATGATATCAGGTTAATTATGGTTATGAAGAAAAGTGTGATTATGAATCAAATGATAGGTTTAATTTAACAATAGGTAAGAAAGCTGTTTTCGTAAAGAATTAACGAATATGAATATAAAAGCATTAAAATGGCAATGGAATGTTTCTGGTGATTTGAAATAAAGAATCACAATGATTATGTCCAAGTTTCTGAGGGCCAGGTGCCAAACGGGGCTTGAACAAATCAGAAATAAAACCTCACCTTTTACCGTATGAAAAATTCTTGATTAACGTCGATAATTATAGAACTTTAAATAAATCAAAAAGATATAATCAATTGTTTGCTCACAAATTTACAACAATAAACATATATTTTCAATATTTAGTATATTTAAAGAAGTTCCATTAAATATCTAATTCTTGTTAATTTTGGATAAATCCAACATTTACCTATTTTAACTTTAACTGTGACGTAAAAGTATAAATAATGAGATTTACCATTTCAAAGTAATCAGTTACGAAATTATTATTAAGATCTCCATTTCTATTTTATTAACAACATATTTGATATTAATATATACATATGCTTCAATGCATATTAAAACCATTTTTAAAACAATATTTCTTAACAAAATTCTAGTAAGTTACTTATTACATAATAATCTCAAATCAAAAGTTTTACCATGATCTTAACATTGAACAAATATCTCAATAAGCACTTGAATAAAATTATATCACATATGTAACTTTGGTAAGCTATTTTTCTTATAGTTATTAGTATTAAATAACATAATATTGCATATATCACTAATAACAATTAAAATAAATTGTAAACATGTAGATCTAATTAAAATTAACTTTTCCAGAATACTTATTATGCTAATAAACTAGATTAGATAGTTAGATCACAAGATAAAGACAATTCTTTACTTAAAGTTAAAGAAATTGAAAGATCAACCGTAAAATAAACTATATGTCATCTTAATGTTGCAAAATCCATGAAAAATATTAAACACGATTTTTAATTAAGATCAACTGATCCAACATCATTATTAGTATGTAATGAGTCCGTGTTAATGATCAATTTAATAATTCGGATAGCTTTTGCAACATAAATTTGTTAAACAAAAGGTTAATGCAAATATGAGGTTAAAAACTGTAGCAGTCTCGGATTTACCTTCAATCGGACTTTTAAACGATATGATAATCTGAAAAATTGGTTGAGGGATTCAATCTTAAACATCATGCAGAGTATGTAGTTTCAAAATCAAATCAAGAGGACAAGGTTTGGTATTTTAAATAAATCATGAAAACTAGGAGCTATTTTCGGATTTTCTGGGCGGGTGGTAGGTATTTCTCCACTTTAGACCCCTCAAACGACTTTGGTTGAAGAACATATCTGAACATGAAAGTTAGCTTATTCAATCATCAGTATGTGGTAAAAAGTTCAGAGAAATATTCAATGTTTTGATATGGTTTTCAGACTTCCAAAGTTTCTGTACCAAAACTGGCAGTTTTGACAGAACTCGATTTTGAGGATTTTTAAGGACTATAAAGAATGCTTAAAGGACTGAAGCAATTTTTCTAAAAATATAAACATCAAGAGGAAGAACTTTACATAAGAAAAGAAGATCAAATTCTGAGAAGAGAGGTGTGTGAAAATTGTTGAAGAGAGCCTTCCTTTTATAGGTGAAAATGGGAGACAAAGAATTAATTACCATACCCTACTCATTTTTATTTTAATCCAAGCTAGGCCACCCTAATTATGAAGATGTTTCTAGGCCTTATCTGATAGGATTTTATAAGAATAAAATATTAGAAATATCTAGCATAAAAGACAAAGCAAAGTTACATTTTATCAAATGTAAATTTTAATATGTGAAGATTTACCATTGTAAATGAATGCTTTGGATATTTTAAATCTACAAGGGACCACTTAGGAAGTTTTGATAATTCATTTGGTCTTAAAGAAAATATTTGTGGTCAATCATAAACTTTTCAAAAGGGGAAGTACTAAATTGTAACTTTTCAAATCTTTTGGGGTCAAAAATGTATTTTCAAAAAGTTCAAGGACTAAAATAAAAGTTAGAAAATTCTTTTATTTTCTTCCACTTTCAGGGGCGTTACATGTGCAACTTCTTAAAATGACGGAGGGTAAGTCACCTATTTTTAATCACATGATGGTAATCTGCCTTATTCAACATAACACAAGGGGTAAATTTTGCAAAACATTTTTATGCGGAGAAAAAAGTTTTAGATTTTTTTTTTTTTGTATTTATATACGTGAATTTATTTTTATTTTTTTTATATATACTGATGTTCACTATTGGAAAAGTAAGAGTTTTGTATGTAAAGAAAAAATTAATACCCTTAATACATATTCTGTTTTTCACTTTAAAACACTAATTTCGTTTTTTAATAAAAATGGAGGGTTAAATTACAAGAATTAGAAAACTAAAAAATCCTAAACAAAATGGATAACGATATTTTTTTTTTTTTTTGAAGTTTTGATATTAATTCAGTTAGAAGATTTTGCCCTTTTCAGGCAAAAATATTCCAAGTCAACCTGACTTCGAAAAGCAACAACAGATGGTATATTCAGTCACTAACCATTACCTATATATTATTCCAGCCACTTACTGTTCTTTTTCCAAATAGTCAAAAAGCTGCATAATTAACTCCATTTTCCATATTGCTCCAATTCATTTTCCAGTTGCACTTTGAAAAAGCTATACAGATATATCCACTTGAAGACTTTCCTTACTCGTTGAGATTTCAAGTCAACCATTACACTGAAAACATTTAAAAATTCAAAAGTAAAGTCACTTACTGTTCTTTTTCAAGTTAATTGCAGAAACTACGTACCCCTGTGTTATTCGTAATTGGCAAATACTACACCTGTGTTGGAATCTATTAATATTACATTACAGGCCATTGAATGTAAAAATCTAGAGGGGATATGGTGGGAATAAGAAAAATTGAAGATCAGAGAATGCAAAATTAGTCATTTAGGTGCAGAGTGTAACAAAAGTTGTCCTATACAAATCGTGATAATTTACTCCATATAACGCCAAATTTCTCAAAATAATCTAATGGATACAGATGTTATTTATCATGCAGCAACATCATTCTTTTGTTCATGAGCATCGTAGAGCTAACTCCAAAACAAATTCTATGCATCATATTTTTTCATCCTCCAGTGTTATCCTAAGTCACATAATCCTTCGTCGCGGGCCAACGCACTGTGTTTTAGTCGTGCTCTCGCGAATTGAGTGTTTGTGCTCCGCACTTGGACGCTTTAGGAATTCTTAGTTCTTGCATTAAAAATTCATAGTTCTTATGTTAAGAATTCTTCCTTTACACACATTCAAATCTACTTTTTGCTCCACCTCTCACCTAGTCGATGTCTCTAGTGTCTTCTCCTTGCCTAAGTTGAAGGAAAAAATGGACAAAATGAAATTAGAAAAAAGAAATAATTCAATTACCCTCATTAAAAATCAAAAATTCACCCCTACCTTTGGGTAGATAGGTAGACATCAATGAATTATGTGTGTAATAGATATAATTATTCATAATAATTTATTAGTTATTTTAATCATTTATATTTATTTAAGTATATATTTAATTATTTTAATAAACGCACTGACGCACTCATATTCATGAAATTTTAAATTTGACGCACTAACGCACACGCTCCCGATCTCACACTTGCTCACGCATCCGCATCATGTGACTTAAGTCTTTTCAAGTTGCAATCAACAACATTGCAAAATTGGTCCTCTAGTGTGTCTCGGTTCCAATTTTAGTCCCGAATTGGTAAATTGCTTTAAGCATTGAAGAGGATTGAAAGAAAGGTTGTTTGAGTTCTGTAACCATTTCTCCAGGCTATAGTTTGTCATATATATACTCTAAGGCTTTACATTCAAAGTTCTAATCTAAGCAGCTTTCCTCTGATTCTTAAAATAAGCAGCATTGCGTGTTTTTATTCAATGAAAAACTCCCATAGCATCCACGTGTAGTTCTAAAGATGGAAATTTTCATGTCTACAAACACAAAGTAACTTTGAAGTATCAGGGAAACTACGACTCCACGAGAACAAAATAAGGTTATTGTGCTAAGTTCATTACAACTTCTAATCTACACAATTGTTCCTGAACACGTGCAAGTCGCTGACTAAGAAATCCCAGCATTTCCATATCTCACTGTCCTGCCGTCTGCTGAAGCAAGCACCACATTATTAGAAGATAAATATCAAGCTTTTAGTGAATAAAATTTGTGTCTGAAATGTAAAAGATTCAAGACATTGAAGACCTTCAAAATTAAACATTTCTTTTGTGTACAACTCGAAAAGGAGTGCTAGAATCGAAATTTGATTTTATCGAATAATTATTTGAATCACAAGAACATATATTATTCAATCTTGTGAGACTTTGGCCTTATGTGATTGATTGTTTAGTGGTTCTCTCTACTTACTTATCTTAGTTGATTGTGTTAGATATTATTTTTCAGAATACTTGAGGATATATATAAAAACTTAGCTATATATTTTCAACTTCAAGAAGTTCAAATTAAAACCATAACTAAAACAATTAAGACTTATTAAAACGTTCATCGGTTCAAACTGCACTTCAAACAATTAAAAGACTTTAATGAAAAACATTTGTTTATTTTCTTTGAAAAATGCTTTCTCCATAAGATTTATGGTCATTTATGGCAGTAGATCAGCAGGAAAGTAAATAAACAAACACACCAGGTTTTACGTGGTTCGGAAAACTGTCCTACTCTGTGATGTTTCCCGCCTAATACTTTAGACCTCTTTCAAAGTATCAACGAAACCCTGAGGTTGTTGCATGAACATCGTTCTTCAAGCGATCCATGGAGGAACGCGTTGCTAATGTCGAGTTGGTGGATCTGCCATTCGTGAGAGACGGCAATGGACAAGATGATACGAACCATGACCAGCTTGATGACCGGGTTGAACGTTTCAACATAATCAAGGTTGGACCGTTGATGAAACCCCTTTGCAACTAAGCGTGCCTTATATTTTTCAATAGAGCCGATAGGGCGATACTTAGTCCGAAAAATCCACTTGCAGCCTATGACATTTTCATGAAGAGAACGCGACACTAAATCCCAGGTTCCATGTTGCATCAATGCATTGAATTCTTGCGACATGGCTAAGCGCCAATTTTCATCTTTGAGGGCGGTAGAGACACAAGTTGGTTCAAGTGGAGAACAGTGGGATGACGAGAGTCGGCATAGACCAATTTAGGTTTGAAAATATTATTTTTATCGCAAGTAGTCATAGGATGCGCGTTAAGTGGTGGCCCGTGAGGAGGAGAAGGTTGTGCCAAAGTACAAGACCGCGAATGATGTGAAGGCCGTGGTGATTGATCCCGTGGCCGGGAAGAGGATGGCATCAGGGAAGAATCCTTTGTGCGTGGAAGAAGAAATATTGGAGATGGTGGCAACACTGGTGGTGAAGGAGTGGAAGAGGGTCGTGGCATGTGAGTAAATGGAAATCGATCTTCCACAAAATGAACGTGCCGAGATATATAGATGCGTTGCGTGTCAGGTTCGAGGCATTTTAAGCACTCTGAGTCGTAGAGGAACCAATAAAGATAGACGGACGGGAAGGATAAGATAATTTCCCGTGCACATATTGCTTAAGCCAAGGATAACAAAGACATCCAAAAACCGGAAGCCGAAGATAATTGGGGTCACGGCCAAAGAGCTTTGTGAATGGTGTGCCGTATTGCAAGACGGAGGAAGGCAGGCGGTTAATCAGGTACACCGAAGTATGAAGTGCATAAGACCAAAAATTTGAAGAAAGAATTACATGACGAAGAAGGGCACGCCCTGTTTCAAGAATATGACGATGACGCTGCTCAACAATTCCATTTTGTCGTTGGCGTGTGAGGAGCGACTGTTAACCAGCTTATGCCTTCACTTATAAAATAAGAATGGAGTGCAACAAATTTTCCCCCGTTGTCACTGAAAAAGTTGGTGATGTGATACAACATCCGCAAAAACATAATTTAGCGGATACTCGAAAGACAAGAGTCGCAAAAAGAAGCCTTCGCAGAGGGGTGACTACTAACTGGCAATTTAAAACGAAAAATTAAATAAGAACTAGTTTGAGGCCCCAGATGGTTGAGTTTTTTATGCCAAGTTGATGCGGCAGAACGAACTCCCATGCTAGCTAGCTTTGCATCGATTTTAAGATAATAGGAGGGAGTTCGGATGTAGTAAACCCCATCAATGCATGCGTCATGAGCCAGTGGATCCTCCGTTTGTTGTGCCTTAATAATAAAACGGTCAGGAAAGAATTCAACAGTTACGTTATTTTTTTTCGTGAGTTGATGCACCAATAATAAATTTTGTTTAGTCGAGGGAACACGCAATACATTTGTTAACCAAAAATAGCGAGAGGGAAAGTGAAGATAACCAAAAATAGCGAGAGGGTGAGTAATGCGCATCCCATTGGCCGTACGCAATTTGAACCTCATCAATTCGATCGTACTCAGAATGAGAATTGAATTGTTGAGATCCGGGGTCATGCTGTGAGAAGCACCGGAATCAACAAGCAAATTGTTAGAGGGCGCCCTCTGCTGGGGGTGAGGTGGAGTTCGGGCAAAGTTGGCAATGGCCGAGTGAAGATTGAGAAAGTGGTAACAAGTGGAAGCCGCATGGCCGTTCTTGCCACAAAACTGGCACTGAACCTGAGCATAATTGTAGGTAGCATTATTATACGACCAAGAATTATTTCCCTTACCACGACCACGATTGTTGGAATTACGCCCGCCCCGACCACGATTGTTGCCATGACCACGTTAATTGGAGAACTGTTCTGAGTCCGATTGAGCGGAGTGAACGATAGCGTTGGTTGTGGCAAAAAATGGAGTTGTGTCGAACTCAAGCTCCCCGCGTGCAAAACTTTTGTGCTACAAATTTGCTTGATGTAACGCGTCATTTTTCAACTTATGCATGCTATCACTCAGCTTCAAAGTTCAAGTGCTTCAAAAAACTTATTCCATTTGAATTAATATAAAGGATATAAAACAAATAATTTAAATCCTTCTCACAAAAAAACACAAAAAAGAGTAAATAGGAAGAATTTTTTTTGCATGTATACCTGTGTAGGTGACCACGACACTCTTGTAGGAACATTTACTTGGAATTGCTCAAAATCTACACGTCCTGTAGTTTAGAGCAAAATGTCATCCAATTCTAATGGAGACATCAACCTGCTTTTTTAAGAAAGTGAATATTTGGATTATAATTTCTAGAGTAAAAGGTAAAGAATTCTCTTATGCTAAGAACTCAAAAAAGGCCAGAAATTTAAAACAATCTATTTGCGCAGATAAATAATTTATTTTTGACAATCTAAAACAGATGTAAAATCAAATATTTGGGGAAGAGGAACCCCACCTTATAACAATAAACAGGGAAAAGAAGGAAATGGAACAAATAATTAGAGAAAAACGTGGGAGGTTTGTTTAATGTTGGACAAATGTATGGTGGTTATATTTCGAATTCCAAATTGTTTTTTAAATTTGCTCTTAGGCACGGATAGTGAAGTTTAAAAACTGGGGAAGTGGGGAGGTTTTGGAAGAAACAAAATTACAATTTAGGCGTTGATATTAAGTTCTGCAAGGACAAAATTAAAAGAGTGGGTATTTTAGGAACACTATTAATTTGGTATCACAACAGACACAACTCCTCATATGTGAGCAAAAACATGATTTCCTTATATAATAGTAATAGATATATAATAGATTTTCAAACTTTTTGAGAAAGATATTTAGTTTTCTTGTTGTACAAATTGGTTCTCAAATTCTCAGACAACATATTTGTTTTTCTTGTTATACCAACAGTTTTGTCTAAATGTTCATTTGTCACTCACTTGCTTGAAAGTTTATTTCACGGTCAGAGGCGGAGGGAGGGGCATGTGGGGCCCACTATATATATATATATATATATATACAAGTTATATAATTCAATATTTTTAAGTGTATTTTTTCATAAAATATGAAGTCTTGATATAAAGAGTATTTAGCTTTTGTGTAATATTTTACTTAATTCGCTATTTGATTTTATGGTAATTTATTTCACTCATCATATTACTTTCGAATGACCTTCAATTCGGGGATTTTGACCCAATACATGACAAACGACCTTTATGTTTTAAAGATCATATTAGGCTATGTGTCATATGAGGAGTCATAATTGGGTCAAATCTCCAAATTGAAGATCATTTGCTTGTCACATGCTTCATTTCCGGCCAAAACTAGAAATTTCCGGCTTCAGAGTACTCAATGTAAACGACATGACCAACATATCATATGAAGTTCATGTGTGACAAATTAAGGCAAAAAGAATATCACGCGAAGTTAGGGTATGAGAACTGATACTTTCCCGGCTATGCCACCATTAAATTTCTTCAAGGAAATGCATTTACAAACATTTTTTTGATCATCACAACATCTTTCTCTCAAATATTCTTGGGTATAGAAAAGTGTAAATTCTTATTAGATTATTTTCATAATTTTACTAACTACTCGTTGTTTCTTTTGTAATGATTTACTTGCTTGATCTAATAAAGTACAATGAAATCATAGGGGACTCATGATCATATCAACCACAATTATGAATAGAACATGGAAATAATACATATGAGTGTGATACTATGGCACAATATATCAAATAATATGCATACATATATATATATAGGTTAAAACGCTTAAAACCCCCAACCTATAGGGTGTTTCACAATGTGCCCCCTAAACTACAAAAAAGAGCAATCTACCTCTTAACCTTTTAAAATTTGTGCGCAATGCCCCCTTGTCTACTTTACGGCAAAAATTTATCGGAAGCATGCCTTGCATGTGATCATCAGAAGGGCATTTTTGTCCATCCATATTTGACAAGAACTTAAAAAACTAATAATCACCCCCTAACCTATTTTCCCACCCTAACCTTTTCAATATGTGCGAAATACCCCCTGAACTTTATGAGCATGCCCCTTAACCTTTCCAATTTGTGCGTTGTACCCCCTGGATTTGTGCAATCTTTCCTGCCTTTGTCAAATGAATTCATTCACCATATGCTCTAAAATTTGTTACGAGTAGGCTAGAAAAGTTCAAGTTCTAGGTGATCGCCTAAGACCGGAGTCATTTTAATGGCGAGACCTATTAATGACCTAGCTTCTTGATAGGCACAATGGTGATTCATGTGAAGTATTGAGCACTTCTAGTGTGAAACATTAAAACTCATTGATCCGATACTTGTGGAAGATATTTTGAATTTCTCTGGATAAGAATTGTTTTGAACCAGAGAGTTGATTGTTTAGGATATAGAGCTTCAAGTTATTTTTGAAGTCCAAATAATTAATGTCAAATCGAACTAAAATCCAGATTACAACTCGAAATTGTCTATCAACGATCACATGAAATAGCACTTCACATTAACCCATCATTCTTGCCGTATCTTAAATAATTCATTACGAAGTAAATTTTATGGCATTGTGAAAACTCAAGACAAGTTATTCTTGTCATATGAAGTAGTGTGAAAAATAAGGAATGATACTTAATTTCTTCATGCAAACAACATATGTGATCATGTATGTAATCTTTTTCCATGTCATCTTTTATGGCTTCAGCAACTTCCAAAGTGTCGTTTGCTACCTCATCAATTCCTTAAACTTATCCATCAATTTTCTAAAATATGTGAAAGTAAAAAGTTTGGAAAATTGAATAATGTGCTCTATCATTCTCTATATTGTAAACAAGTGGCATTATAATTTTGTTTTATGTGTTTCAATATTACTTTGAGTCCATTAGGGTATAAAACTCCTACTTCAATTTCTTGCTCGTTTATCAATTGGTGTCCAATTCGATCTCCTATGAGAATGCATGAGATAAATTTCAATCGTTCTTGAAGTATCACTTCCTATCACATATAATATATATATTATGTAAGGAAATGTACATTTACCAATGTTTACAACCTCAGCATGTGTCGTTTACCTGAAACTAGAAGAGTTAACTTTACTTAATGTATATATGGCATTATAGTAATTGAATCCTATGAAATTGAAAAAAGCCCTCATCATGTTTATCTCCTCTTCTGTGAACTTAGGCAATCGACTTATGAGACTAACTCTCATACTTTCTGGATTTTTACCTACTATTATCGGTTCAATAATGTTTAAGAGGCAAAAAAAAACCACAATTTAGCCATGTGATGGACCGAATAATGATGCATAACTAGTAAGGGATATAAAAAAATAATGCAGCTATAGTGCACAATGGACAAAGTTGTATATCAAACTACAGACTGAATCACACATATATACTCACCACCGTAGCATGAAATCAATATCTCAATCTTTAGCTCTTTATTCCAATTCGCCTCATCTTATGGCTCAAACCAATACAAAGTAAGTGATATTCTAATCCACAATTTTCGTGATGCATGCACTTTGATATTGATTGAAATTAAGCTGTGTTATATAAATAAATATTCGTCAAATCCAACACTAAATTCTTTTATTTAACTTGAAAAGTTAGAAGGCCAAATCTTTAGTTTAAGAGGTACAACGCACATACTCATAAACTGTAGGGGGTATTTCGCACATATGGTAAAGGTTATGGGGTGATTATTTCTTTTAAGATTCTTGTAAAATATGGACGAACAATAATGCCCTCACGATGATCACGTGCAGGGCACGCTTCCGATAAATTTGGCCAAAAAGTTAACCAGTGGAGATTTCGCACAAATTCTAAAGGTTTTGGGGGGTAGATTGCTCTTTTTTGTAGTTCAGGGGGCACATTGTGAAACACCCCATAGGTTGGGGGTTTTAAGCATTTTACCCATAAATATATATATATATATATATATATATATATATATATATATTTAGAGTTCAAACTATATGATAAGTTGATAAAAAATATCAACAACAATAACTTTGATTTTTGATTTTATCTTAGAACCGAGACCCAAAATAATTAAGATCACAACAAAAGCGTTAATATATTTAATATATATACTAGAAGTTTTTAAAATAATTTCAATCAACATTTATATATAGTTTCAAAATTTGAAACAAGCTCCTGCATTATATCTCATTTATATATATAATATGTCAAATTTACTAGCTACTTACTACAATGAGTTATACTCAGGGGCCCAATGGGGTGTGGGGGGGCGGTGTGGAACGGGTGCTCACTAGCCCATTGCACCCTCCAGCCCGGCCCACAACACTCTCTACACACACACACTCACACACACACACACACAAATATATATATATATATATATATATAATGTGTGTGTGTTGGAAAATATTACAATTGGGCTTGTTGAGAGGCCCAAACAATATTTGTGTGTGTGAATGTAATAGCTTATTGAGAAGCTAGTGGGATTTCTCCCACATTGAAACTTTACTACACTTGAAGCATGTTTATATTATTTTATGCTTTAGAGAGGTGTAGTGAAGTGGTGAAGATAGGCTCCTCACGTCGTCGTCGTCCGTCCGGCCCGGCGTCGCGTGTCCCTGCCGGGAAGGCATCCTAATCTTTTTGGTGAAATTTTATTTATTTTAATAAATAAAATAATCTGGATTTAATATTTTAATCTTCAGAAAATTGAATTCACTTTTTATTGTTGCGTTTGAACAGCTTAATGGTGTCATAATTTAAGAAATGTTTCAGACGTTTATGATGAGATTAATGGCCAAAATTGAATCCCAAATTAATTTCCTGTAGTGATGAATTCGTCTGTTTCATTTTCCTTCCTCTACCTATATATAGTGAGGCCTCAGGCAGTGGAAAGATCATCCAAGCAACAGCATTACACTTCATACCATACACTCATCCAAGCAACTTCATTACACTTCATATCATACACTCTTAGTTTTCTGCAAATATCACTAGGTCCGATTGAGAGGAGTAGCCCGAGCTTCAAGACTGTTATTTGCGACCAGACGTTGTACCTTGGGAGTTTGTATCCATTGAGGGCGGAAGCTATACACCAGCGATATTGAACTTAATGGGAAAGGGGAATCTCTTGACTCGTCTGCACATTCAACAAGTTCGCGTTGAACTCATATGTACTTAAGCCTATATCTAGTTATTATAATTTGTTGTTGTGCGTCTGCTCCCCCAAGGATTCGAACCTGGAACCTCCCTATTGTTGTGACTCTCTTTTTCCAATAGGCCATCTGTTTACTTTGTTAATATTGCTATCAGAAACTGTTTATGATAGTGAGCTGGCATTTTATGCTTTATTTATGCTAGTAATTATTAGTGATGCTATTACTTGCTTACTTGAATTAATCACATGGTTTACCTGTCTATGTGAATTATCTATTCATGTTTACGCATGCTATGTATGATAATTGAAGTGAGGCCCAAACGTTTTGAGAAATTGCAAAAGAACCCTTTCATGCGGGAAATTTTTATTCTAAGGAATTGTTATTGTTAATATTCCAAGTATTGAGACTTAAGAATTATTGTGAAGGAAATTCAAAGTGAGAATACATATACGGATTGTTCTGTCTATAAAAGTGGTCACAAGAAGATTCGTTCCACCACCGGCCTGGGAACTTAATATTCTCTCTAGGATTCTGGTTCTAACACGAGCTTAAAAAAATCCACCAGAAAAACCTAGGAATATCTGTGTAAGTATTTGAGTTGAGAATTTTTCATCATAATAATAATTTATCTGATTGCGTGACTTATTTGCTTATAGACATGTCTGCTTAAAACAACACTGTGAACGTGGGAAACTCCCAAAACAGGGCTAGCGGTACTGAGACCGTTACGCCCGTAGTGAGGACCAACATGTTGTTTTCTCATCTTTAGAAACCGGAAAAGTTCATGGGTTCCAACTTCAAACGTTGGTAACAGAAAATGTTGTTCTATTTAACAACCCTGAACTTGACTGAGTTTCTTACGGATAAGAAACCTGAAGAGGATTGTGAGAATCCCAAATCTGCTGCAGCCGTGAAGACATGGCAAGACAGAGACTTCCTCTGTCGCAATTATGTGCTTAACTCTCTAGACGATGCACTTTTTAGTGTGTATTCCCCAAAAGCGACCGCAAGGGATCTTTGGGAATCGTTAGAGAAAAAGTACCAAGTTAACAATGCTAGTGCAAAGAAATTTGCGGCTAGGCGATTCCATGACTAGCGTATGGTGGATGAAAGAGTGTAGTCATGCAATGTGAAGAGTTGCAGCTGATTTTTCACGAGCTTGATGCTGAAGGTATGGGCTAGATGGATTCTTTCCAAGTGGCGATGATGATTGAAAAATTGCCACCTTCTTGGAAGGACTTCAAAAGTTACCTGATGCACAAGAGAAAGGTGATGAGCCTTGAAGATCTTGTCACAAAACTCAGGATCGAACAAGATGACCGAAAGGCTAATAAGAAATCGAGCGGCATGATTACAAATGCGAATGTGGTTGAGACTGAGGAGAGCTCACGTGGGACTAAACGAAAACATGCAAATGTTTCTAAGGGAGAGTCTCAAAACAAGTTCACAGAAAACTGCTATGTCTGCGACAAACCTGGCCACAAAGCTGTCGATTGTCGTCAGCGTCCCAAAAAGGACAAAAAAAAAGAAACCAGTGAAGAAGGGGAAAGGCAAACGGGCACATGCAAATGTAGCTGAGGCAAGACAACACTCTGATGATGAGAAGCACTTCAGTGTTTGGTGTCTGAAATCAATCTGGTTGGAGGAAACTCCAAAAAATGGTGGTTGGACACAGGGGCTACTCGCCATATCTGCATCAATAAGTGGATGTTCAAGACCTATCAACTGATAGAGAACGAGAAATGTTACGTGGGGAACTCTTCTGTCTCTAAATTGGAAGGCAAGGGTAAGGTGGTGCTGAAAATGACCTCGGGAAAGGAGCTGATCTTGAACGAGGTACTTCATGTTCCAGACATCTGGAAGAATCTTATTTTTGGAGGGGTATTGATCAAGGAGGGCTTCACGATGGTCATTGAGTCTGGCAAGGCTGTTCTGACTAGGGTGGAGTATTTTTAGGCAAGGGCTATGAGTTGAACAATATGTTCAAAATGTCTGTATTGACTATAGCACCTAAGGCTAAGGCTAAGAGTAGTGGTGATGATAGCTCTTCTATTGTAACCACTGATGTAAAATCTGCCCAAGAGGCCAATAAAGTTAATTTTGATTATTATTTTGTGTCTTTATGGCATGGTAGATTAGGACATGTGAATTTTAAGTCTTTACAAAGATTAATTTCACTAAATCCAATACCAAAATTTAACATCAATCGCAAACATAAGTGTGCGACTTGTGTGGAAGCAATATTAGCCAAGTATTCATTCCACTCTATAGAAAGAAGCACTAACCGTTGAGTTTGATTCATATTGATGTATGTGATCTTAAATCTGTGCAATCTGGAGGCCGTAAAAGTTATTTGACAACATTTATCGATGATTGTACTAGATATTGCTATGTCTACTAATGAGAAGTAAAGACGAAGCAATAGACATGGTCATTCATTATAAGAATGAAGTTGAAAACCAACTTGGTAAGAAGATCAAAAATCATCAAAGTGACCAAGGAGGTGAATATGAGTCGCCATTTGCACAACTTTGTGCTGAGAATGGAATCATTCATCAAACCACAGCTCCTTATTCTCCCGAGCAAAATGGTATTGCAGAAAGGAAGAATAGAACGCTTAAGGAAATGATGAATGTTATGCTCATATGTTTTGTTATACCACATAATATGTGGGGGAAGCTATTCTCTCCGCCAACTATGTGCTAAACAGATTACCGCACAAAAGGTTGAATAAAACGCCTAATAAATTGTATAAAGGTCACGCGCCTAGCTACAAGTTCTTAAGGGTTGGGGGCTGTCTCGTAAAGGTTCTCATTCCTCCCCCTAAAAAAACTAGGATAGGACCTAAGACAGTTGATTGTGTATTCATAGGATATGCGCAAGATAGTAGCGCCTATCGGTTTCTGGTACAGATAACTCTGAAATGAGTGTGAATACTATCATTGAAGCTCGAAATGCTTATTTGTTTGAGGAGATATTTCTCTACAAAACTCAATCCGTGAAGGAAAATGAAAGGAATGTGGGGGAAGGAGAATCTCTTGAGAAAGAAGAAGAAATTCTGAGAAGGAGTAAGAGAGCTAGAAAAGAGAAATCTTTTGGCTCAGATTTTCTGACATATATGTTGGAAAATGAACCGACTACTTTCAAGGAAGCAATATGCTCTCTGGACTCAGCTCTTTGGAAGGAAGTGGTGAATAGTGAGACAGATTCTATCTTACAAAACCATACTTGAGAACTAGTGGATCTTCCCTGAGGGAAGTAAACCACCAGGTCATAAGTGGATCTTCAAGAGGAAGATGAAAGCTGATGGTACCATTGACAAATACAAGGCGATGCTTGTAGTCAAGGGGTATAGACAAACCGAATGTGTCAATTATTTCGATACTATGTTCATGTCTCCAGCAAAACGTCAATCAAGTTAATCATTGCTTTTGCGGCTCTGTTTGATCTTGAGATCCATCATATAGATTTAGAAGAGGAAATTTACATGGAACAACCTGAAGGGTTTCTGGTTCCAGGTAAAGAACATAAGGTGTGTAAACTTGTAAATCCTTATATGTATTGAAACAAGCATCTAAACAACGACACGAAAGATTTGATAGTGTGATGCTTTCAAAGGGATTTCGTATAAATCAATGCGATAAATGCGTCTACGTGAAAGGAGATAAGAAAGATTATGTAATAGTCTGTCTCTACGTAGATGACATGATAATCGTAGGTAATAATAATATTAATATTACCAAGAAGTTGTTGTCAAAGAATTTTGACATGAAAGACTTAGGTATTGCTGATGTAATACTTGGGATGAAAATCCCCAAGAATGCAGTTAGGTATATACTTTCCCAAGGTCGTTACGTCGAGAAAATCCTTGACAAGTTTGACAAGGGAAGTAAGGCCATTGCGAGAATTCCAATTGATGTAGTATGCAATATGTACAAGAACACTAGGGAAAGTGTGCGACAATATTCAAGGATCATAGGCAGTCTGATGTACCTCATGAATTGCACTAGACCTCATATAGTGAATTCAGTAAATAGACTGAGTAGGTATACAATCAATCCTAGTGAAGAGCACTAGAAAGCAATAGTTAGAGTTCTTAGATATCTAAGACATACTGCTAACTTTGGATTGCATTATACCAGAGACCCAGCTATCATAGAAGGGTAATCTGATGCAAACTGGATTGCGAACTCGCAGAATATACAAACCACGAGTGGGTACATATTCACTATTGGAGGTGCTTCAGTTTCTTGGAAATCGTGTAAGCAAACCTGCATAGCAGGATCAACTATGGAATCAGAATTCATAGCATTGGATCTTGTAGTAGATGAGGTTGACTGGCTTCGGAGTTTTCTTCAAGATATTTCGATGTGGCCAAAACCAGTGCCACCTATTAGCGTGCATTGCGATAGTCAAGAAGCTATAGGAAGAGCACAAAACAATGTATACAATGGGAAGTCTCGACATATACGTCGAAGACACAAAAGCATGCGCTAGTTATTGAAAACTGGAGTGATATCTTTAGCCTTTGTGTGATCTAAACAAAATCTAGCAGACCCATTGACGAAAGGTCTACCAAGAGACCTAGTAGAGAGTTCATCGAGGGGAATGGGATTTAATCCCATGAAAGACTTCCATCAATAATGGCAACCCAACTTGAATCGGAAACCCCAATTTGCAAGTTCAAAGGGACAACTGAATTGTGGAGGTGAGGTCTAACAAAGCACTTAGAGAATCGAGTCCCTAACCTATTCCTATGATGAAAGAGTGATAGACCTATACATGGTGAGAAAAACTTTAAGTTTTGATGATCCTTGTGACTTGTGAGTACAAGTGGGGTATTACAGGATACCTTTTATAAGAGATCACCTATATCGAATGTGAAGGGGGCCGCTTCTATGAGATGTGTTAAAGGACTGAATCTCGAGAGACGTTCGAAGAATGTTCCAAGGCAGTCCACGGTCAAAACGGACAACAACGAATGGACAAAAGTGATATTGGAATGAGTTGTGTGAGTATCATTGTCTGGGTATACACAAAACGCCAAACTATTCAAGGCATCACGTCCACCAATTGACAAGTATATCCGATGGTATTTCACTAAGGAAAGTTAAAGGCTGATAACCACATTTCCTGATGCAACAAGTTACCACAGAATTCTGAAGTTGCATATAGTTTTGTTAGGCTCACGTGCATTAAGCCATTTCATTCATGTGGAGGATTGTTGAAAAATATTACAATTGGGTCTCTTGAGAGCCCAAACAATATTTTTGTGTGTGAATGTAATAGCTTATCGAGAAGCTAGTGGAATTTGACCCACATTGAAACTTTACGACACTTGAAGCATGTTTATATTATTTTATGCTTTAGAGAGGTGTAGTGAAGTGGTGAATATAGGCTCCTAGCGTCGTTGTCGTCCTCCGTCCTGCTCGGCACGGCTCGCCCCGCCCAGTCGCGTCGCTCGTGTCCCTGCCGGGAAGGCAGCCTAATCTTTTTAGTGAAATTTTATTTATTTTAATAAATAAAATAATCTGGATTTAATATTTTAATTTTCAGAAAATTGAATTCACACATAAAGGTTGTAGCTGTTACTCGTTTTTATTGTTGCGTTTGAACAACTTAATGGTGCCATAATTTGAGAAAACGTTTTCGACGTTTATGATGAGATTAATGGCCAAAATTGAATCCGAAATTAATCCCTGCAGTGATGAATTTGGTTGTTTCATTTTCCTTCGTCTGCTTATATATAGTGAGGCCTCAGGCAGTGGAAAGATCATCCAAGCAATAGCATTACACTTCATAACATACACTCTTAGTTTTCTGCAAATATCACTAAGTCCGGTTGCGCAGAGTAGCCCGAGCTTCAAGGCTGTTCTTTGCGACCAGACGTTGTACCTTGGGAGTTCGTATCCATTGAGGGTGGAAGCTATACACCGGCGATATTGAACTTAAGGGGAAAGGGGAATCTCTTGACTCGTCTGCACATTCAGCAAGTTTCTGCATTTCTGTATATTGAGGTTTATCTAATTTAAATTTCTGCAACTCTTGTAATTGTTTATCATTGTTGTTATTATATGTTTATATTCTGAAAATTATTCGTGGTATGTTCTGTGACTTAAGCACGTTTCCGACAATATACGCATGGTATGTTTGATGATATAAGTATATATATATATATATATATATATATATTCCATTTAATACTTATATATTATCAAATATTATCATAAATAATATGAAACTATAATATAACTTACCACTAAAAAAATTTGTGTCATTTCTTTATTACCTACTTAATTGTTTAACTTCATAATATAATTAATTTATGATTTGTTGTACGACTTTTTTGTTTTTACTGAAATTTTCTCTTACTCTTTTCATGTAGTTAATGAAACTAATTTAATATACCATCTAAGTGTATATTTTACTATTAGGATAATTCAAATTTTTCTTAATTTATTTTACATGAAACAAGTATTTTGTATTAGAAAACTAACTGCGGCAATGTTAAAGATAAAAGCTAGAGATAATGTCGTTAGTATTGCAGTAGTAATCTCAATACTTTGATATAATTTAGTTATCAGTAAATATTCTCTAAAACCATACGACACGGTTGTAGATATCTAAGCGAAGATAAATTTCTAGAAGCGTATACAACATTTGTATTTCATATGATATATTTTTGGTATATCTCAATCTAGTTGTACTTTAAATCTCTTAAACTTATCAACTACAATCTTGTTAGTAATGTTTTAAACTTTCAATATTAATTATCTTTTTAAGATACATATGTTTTCAAGAAAGTTTATTATTTTGAAAAAAGTATAAAATTAACCAAAAGAAGCTCGTATTTATACAAAGATTTCTTTACACGAACTCGCACCTGCCTCCCCCCAAATCGGATTGCTGGCTTTGACCCTGGTTGTATGTTGGAACTGTGAAATTTAATCCTTCTTTTTGACCATGTTAGCATCTTTTTGGATGGTCATATGCACCAAAAAGTAGGTTACCATTTCACGGGTGTTCACGGTTGCGGTTTGAACGGTTAATAGCACCGTCACCGTTCGAAACGGTTAAACCAAACTGACCACTTGCCAAACAGTCCGATTTACGGATTACAAAGATTGGCCAAACGGTTTACCGGCCACTGCTATAGCCGGACCTCGGTTAACGATGATTAACTAGCAAACCCGGTAAACCAATAAACTGCTATTATTGATAAAATAAAAAAATAATAAAAGCGTGAATGCGATTTCTACTAAACAAAGTAAAAAAGAAAATACGCAAGAAAACACGCTTATTGAGAAAGGTACGCATTTTTAAGGCGAAGATCTGAACTTATACGATTGTGATTAAGAATAACGTAATATTAACATGTTTATTATTTTTTAAATTTATCTAGGACCTTACGTTTTACTAACTTATACAATTTATTTACTAACGTATGTGAATGTGCGGGTCTTTGGCGTCTCGTGATTATTGGCGGCAGCTTAATGTTTACTTTAGACTTATTTTATTTTTGTTGGATTGAATGACTTTATGGGGTTTTTTTTTTTTTTTTTTTGGATGTCTTGTTAGCTGTAACTTATGGTTTCATGGAATTATTGGAGTTTGTGGACTTTATGATATTTTTGTTGAATTATGAGGATTGTAATTTGGTTAGCTACAGATTGAATGCAAGTATGGAGTATTTAGCTCTTTCTTGACTTCCTTATTAGCTCTATCTATGCCTATGGGGCCCCAACAATTTGTGAATGATTTGTTGTCATGGTTTATGATATTATTTAGGTATCTTTGATTTTGCGGGATTTTGAATTGCATATTAGGTGGATTTTTGTCCTAATTTTAAAGCAATGTTTTTTTAAGAGCAGTTGGTGAAAAAATCGTAAAGCCGCAAACCGGCGCTTAAACTGTAACCAGACTATTCCAAAATGGTCCGATTTGTGGTTTGGTTTTTTAGGAGCAAGCGGCTTACAGATTTATTTATAAACCGGACCATTCAGTCGGTTAACCGACCTTAAACACCCCTAATTTTATGTGTCAATCTACATACAGAATGGCGTGAGACAATTTCAATTGGACTGGTGAGCTGGATCGTAAATTTAAATGCATAGTTTTTGTTCTCATTTCTTCGTGCTGGAATGACTATAGATAGTTATAGGCTATAAGTTATAATCCGTCTAGGGGTAGTGAAGTGTACTGTTCCTTATATTGTTTTATTTTTTGATGATAAAAGAATGAAACAAAATAACCATAATTTCACCTCAGTGAAATTTGGAAGTCTATAACAATTAATATCCTCTCACCCATTATAAAACATATTACCATTTCTTCATTTTGTGTACATATATAACTTCAAAGTCAAATAGTTTTTTTTAAAAAAAAATTCATGTCAGAATGATAGGAATTTCAATCAGTAAACGATCATTCTGTAAAGACTATTAGTTCAAGAAGAAAAATAAACATCTTGTTAGAGATCGAAATCCAAACAAGATTTGTTTGCTTGTTTTTCGTTTTTTTTTTTTTAGTAGTACTTTGTCCGAGAGTTTGGGAACTACTGCACCAAGATTTGTTTTTTTTTTTTGTTTTTTGCAGTATTTCAGAACGTTGAGATAAGTACTTCAAACTTAGGTAAGAAGTCATTATTATAAGCGGTCAAAAGTATCAAAATGACGTCAATGAGTATACCTGCATTAACAACAAAGTTTTAGACATCAGAATTTGTTGCTCTTTCACTCATTCACAACAAGTCGTTGGATTTGGCTTTGGGGCAAAGTGCTTTTCTTCAATAGTATAGATGGCATGTTGCCAAAAAAAAAAAAAATAGAATAGGGAAAAAAGTGCAACCGTGGGTATAATATAAGTGGTTTAACGGTTTTATCCCTAATATTTATTTGATTATGTCAATATACGATATAAGTGACGTTATACTCACTACAAAATTCTAGATACATAGGATTTTAATAAATTGTGGTGATAAATTTGATGACGGAATACAGCACAATGTGACCAGATATGGAAAAAAAGTCAATAAATAGTTGTACCGACCTAAAAATAGTTAATACAAGAGAATCTACTATCAGTTATTCCTAAATTTAGATACCTAAAGATCCCAAATTTTCATCCCCTTACTTGCTAAAAATCCCTTAATTCCCAGACATATCACAAATACACCATTTTCGCAAAACACTATACATAGAACCCTTTTTCAATCTTCAATCTTCACTCCTCTTCAGCTTAACCAGTTTTAGTCACATAAACATACACATCTCTCACCTATACATAAACTCCTCCTCCATCTAAACCACTATAAATGTCGATTGCAGCCTCTAAAATCAATCACAAAATCCGGAGGGCTGTCGTCGGACCCTCCGTTAAAATTCCCGCCATAAACTCGTACGTATACTATTTCCCTCAAGGTCACCTGGAAAACTCCTCCGGTGTTGACTATAATTACTATGATGTTCCAACATCGATTCCATGACGAGTTCTCTCTCTTTGTTTTTTATCTACCTCTTCTTTAGACAAATGTTTCATCAAAATGTCACTCTATCCGGTACACGCAGCTGAGATTTGCGCTACGAGAATCATGACGAGGATGATGACAATCAAAACGACATTGCTTCATTCCCAAAGATTCTAAGTTCTTCAGATGCGGGAAACCACAGAGGATTTGAAGTTGCAAAACGCTGAGCGGACACGATTTTCCCGAAATTGAACTTATTGGACGATCGTCCTGTGCAAAAATGGAGCATTACAGACGCTCACAACAATGCATGGGAGTTTCGTCATGGTTTTAGAGGGACACCGCCGCGTACCCGTCACTTACTAACAACTGGTTGGAGTAAGTTTGTTAAGAGCAAGGGACTAGCTGCTGGAGATTCTATCGTGTTTATGAAGAGAGAGTCGAGGAGGGAAATGTTTATCAGAATCAAGAGAATGCTCAATTAGACGGTAATGAGAATAACAGAATTCAGGCGGCATGGGAGGCCATTGAAAAAACAAAGAATGGACGGGAGTTTGAAGTTGATTATTATCCGAGGTTGGGATTTCTGGAGTTTTTGGTGAGCGCAGCAAGAGTAGAGAGGTCGATGCGGACACAATGGTGTAGAGGAATAAGGGTGAAAATGCCAGAAAGGATGGATGATCCAGGGAGGTTTACGGGTATGGTGGGAGAATCAGATTAGCAAAGTCTCATTATTAGTGAGAAGGCGCCTCAATATGCCCTTGCGCACACTTCAGGTATATAGATTTGGATATGAATGATATTTTGCTGTTAAAGCACTGTCTTGATTACAAAAATATCTCAATAAACTTTCTTTTGGTATATATGCGTGCAAAATTAGTGTCAGAGTCTGGTTTTTGTTTTGCTTAGGATTTTGTTATATACCAAAGTAATGAAAACGTCAAAGTAAGAGTCAAAGTCTCTAAACCAGAAATGGGACGTTAGCATTTACAGTGACATTTGCGAAATAGTTTTATCGCACAACTTTTGCCTTAAGAAAATTCAAAATTTATCATTGTTTTACATGTTTAACATTATTGCAGGTATCTTGGGATGAACTTAAAGTTCCTTCGAATGTGATGAACAAAGTTAACCCCTGGGAAGTCGAGTGCAAACGTGCCTCATCGTAATCCCATCTTTTTTCAGCCTGTCATTTTAATAAGAAATCCAAACTCTCGCAAAATCCAACAGGAATTTTGCCTCATGATGATTAAGATCATGGAGAGTTTTCCTCCCCTATTTTGATTGAATCAAATATGAACTCGAGGCCCTCGTTCCATTACCCTCCATTTCGAGCCACCGTACAGTGTGACTATTCACACCACCAACCCTCCAACGAAGTTCTTAGAAGGGGGGTGGACAAAGAACCCGAAATTGTCTCCAATGCGCCAAATATTGGGAGTTCATGAACAAACTTTCAGCAGGGACATAATTCTTTGCCAGGAGATGAGACACCACGTTTTATCATGTTGTTTGGAAAAAAAATTCAGACGACGGAGAAGGTGGCTGACACGGTTGGTTCGAGAAATAATGGTGGGTTTTCTAGAGGTGGGGAAAGGGATGTTCACTACAAGAAAATGCCCAAATAGAAAGACTCAAATCCCTTTCCATAGGGTAGAGCTACAAAAAGGGATTATGATGTTTCCATAATCCCTTTCAGTAGGCATGGTTGCTAAGAAAAATCAGAAAGGGGAAAATATTCGCTTTCTAGCCTAGAAAGAGAATAATCCCTTTCTTCCATAGAAAGGGATTAGGTTCTTTCTCTGACACAGAAAGAGAATAATCTCTTTCTTCCATAGAAAGAAAAAAATGTACTTTCTCTGACACAGAAAGAGAATCATCCCTTTCTATGCTATTACTATTTTTAAGCTAAACAAATTGGCGAGAGTGGAGACAATGTGAATTGTGAAAACTTGGGAAAGAGACAAATCCCTTTCTATCACATTTTTTGAAAAATTTTAAAAATTTGGCAAACAAAATCGGCGGGATCTGAAAATTTGAGAAAGGGAGCATTCCCTTTCTCTAATTAATCCCTTTCTACCATAAAAAAAAAGTAGTGAATGAATATTATAGATACAAATAATACCATTTATTTATTACGGAAAAAATAAAAATCAGGGCAGAAACGGAAAAATCCGTTTCTGTCATTTCCGAGAATAAAAAAAAATAGATTTTATTGCCACTTTTGTATTGTAATTAGATTTTAAAAATATAAATTTAAGTTTTTTTAATTTGTAACTAAGTATGTAGTATATATGTATTTATATATAACACATTTAAATTATATATCTACACAACTTATATTGATGGTATAACTACTAGGGTAATTAATTAAAAGTTAAAACTACAATATAGTTTTAATATTCTACAAGAAATAGCAAAATACTATTAATATACATTATGAAAGATAAAAAATTCATGGATGAAACCTAAAAATCTCATGAATGAAACAATGTTATATATTATATATATGAATGAAACTACAATACAATATTATTAATTACATAAAACTATCAAAAACTATTAAACAACTAAGGATAAAAAAAAATGAAGAAGATGGAGATCCTTGAATTCTGAACTGCTCTCTTTTTTTGTTCTCATGAAATGTAATTACAATTTATCATATGGTTTAATGAAATAAGATGGAGAACCTTGAATTAAAAAAAAAGATGGAGAAATGTTGAGGGTGAGGAAGAGTAAATTGTGAATAGGAGGTGGGGGTTTTTATAGAATGTAATAAAATGTGAAGAAAGGGACAAGTCCCTTTCTTCACTCACGCGGATCATGCCCAAAAGGCATGATCCGCGTGTTTTTTGTGAAGACCGGAGAAAGGGATTTAATCCCTTTCTTCCGTAGAAAGGGAATATTTCCTTTCTTCCACTTTACAGCTATTTTCCCTTATCCCCTCTCTGCATCACACGTTCCCTATCTTCCCCAACACTTCTTCTATTCCTCTTCATTCACAAAATATACTACGTTTTTCCCCTTAAAAATTCTCTTCAAATTTTTATTTTTAAGAAAAGCTCTCAAGTTACATATTCACGTTGACCTTCAACAACTCCGACATCTAGAGGTATTTTTCCTTCATATATATTTCATTTCTTTGATGTTTATTTTGATGTTTGTTTAAATGAGTACAATTGATTAATAACTAGAATTAGTACTATATATCATGTAATTTGAAGTATATTAATTGATTGATATGTGACATAAATGTGGAATTTATTGTTCATTTAAATTAGTTAAGCTTTGATATTTTTACGAGCTTTAATATAGATATATTCCATTTGAATCAAATTATTATTTGTTAATTTGATTTAAGTTAATTTGTTAATCCAAATTATTCTCACAATGCATAACAACCAAGATCGGAGTTGAATGTATGATAGAATGGATCACAACCGAAATTTGACTAGTCATTTCCAAGAAGGTGTCTACAGATTTTTAGAATTTGCATTTTCACAAACTCAGTTGTTAACACGTGGACAACCTAAATGCCCGTGCATAAGATGTTGTAATAGTAAAAAAGGGAGATGGGAACAGATCCAGAAACATCTTTATAAGTGGGGTTTTGTTCCTCAGTACTACGTGTGGGCTGCACATGGCGAGGAAGTTATGAACCACCTACGACTTACTTTGGTGAGTCATCTTCTCATCATGACAACGCAGGAGGTCGGTATAGAGAGATGGTTGAAGATGTATTCGGTGGCCAGTTCCAACACACGAATTACAATCAGGATGAACACGAAGAAGAACCCAACCGTGAGGCAAATGATTTTTTTGAAATGTTACAGGAAGCAGAGGTGCCTATACACATAGGGGTAACCACAACAGTACTGCAGTGGGTATCGCAACTACTCTCGAACAAGATACTTTGTAAGATTACAAATTTTGGTTGCGAAAAGATTATACAGCACGCACACACACTGTTGAGTCCTACTGATCGTCACAAACTGCCTGATTCTATGTACAGTGTGAAGAGATTTATGAGGAGGTTAGGTCTCGGTTACAAAACCTATGATGTTTGTGTTAACAGTCGTTTTCTGTTCTACGAAGAATTCGAGAGTGATAGTTGGACAGCATGTCCAGAATGCGGAGAATCGAGGTATGAGCCATGCGAGATTAAAAAGAAGTTCATTGCACGAAAGAAATTGTGGTACTTACCATTGGCACCTCGTCTACAGAGATTGTATATGTCACGTAACACTGCAGAACACATGACGTGGCATACAAAGTGTCGAGGAGATAGTGATGTAATGATTCACCCTGCATGTGGTGAAGCTTGGAAATCGTTCGATGCCACATATCCTGATTTTGCTGCTGAATCGCGTAATGTTAGAGTGGGAATTTGCACGGATGGTTTTAATCCTTTTAGAAACTCTTCAATTCCTTACTCGTGTTGGCCAGTCTTCGTGACGCCGTATAACCTTCCTCTTGATTTGTGCATGCAACAAGAGTATATCTTTCTTACTCTACTGATTTCTGGGCCAAAGAGCCCGGGCAAAAAGATTGACGTGCTACTCCGACCGTTAATTGATGAACTAAAAATGTTATGGGAGTCAGGTGTCCAGACATACGACAGTCATCGAAAAGAGAATTTTCAAATGCGAGTTGTAGTAGTGTGGACGATCAGTGATTATCCAAGCTATGGCATGTTTTCCCAGTGGAGTACATGTGTTCGACTATCTTGTCCCTATTGTATGGAGAACACTAAAGCATTTCAGCTGAAGCACGGTCGAAAAACCTCCTTCTTCGATTGTCATCGTCGGTTTTTGCCTATTGACCATCCATGGAGAATAAATGCTAATGATTTTTTGGAAGGTCGAATAGAGACAAATGCACCTATCTTGAGAAGATCAGGTTGTGAAATAAAGAGACAAATAGAGCTTCTTCAAGATGTTGATTTTGGTACCGGTCGAGATCATATTGCTGGATTTGGTAAAGAACACAATTGGTGTCACAAAAGTATCTTTTGGGAACTTCCTTATTGGGAAAAGAACTTAATCCGTCATAACTTGGACGTGATGCATTGTGAGAAGAACTTTTTTGACAGTATCAAGAATACAGTGATGGACGATCCGGATAAAACGAAAGACAAGATGAATGCCAGACGAGATTTACAGTTGTTAACAAATCGAAGAAGTTTGTTTTTGCAAACAGGGAGAGATGGCAAACTGTACAAGCGTAAAGCAGTGTATTGTCTGAGTAGAGATCAAAAGATCAAAGTGTTGGAATGGTTACGTGGTCTTCGATATCCAGATGGATATGCATCTAACATCTCAAGGTGTGTTCAAATGCAACATCTTCGGCTGACTGGGATGAAAAGTCATGACTGCCACGTTTTTATGGAAAGATTGATGTCAATTGCATTTTGCGACTTGTTGCCAGAGAGTGTTTGGGGTCCACTAGTCGAGGTTAGTAATTTTTTCAGGGCTTTGTGTGCTACTGAACTACGGAAATCGGACATGGAGGTTCTTGAGAGTTCAATTGTGGTGACAATGTGCAAACTAGAAAAGATATTTCCTCCATCATTTTTTGATTCGATGGAGCATTTGGCAATACACCTTCCTTGGGAAGCAAAAGTTGGCGGTCCTGTTCAATATAGGTGGATGTACCCATTTGAAAGGTAACTAGTAATTTTTTATATTTATTTCACAAATACATTTTTTGTTTATAGCACTAATTTTTATTATCTTTTAATGTTAGGCGCATGTTTGAATTGAAGAGGGATGCGGGAAACAAGGCTCGTGTAGAAGGGTCAATTTGCGAGGCGTATGTCATGGGTGAAATTGCTAACTTTTCATCACATTATTTTCAATATGGTGTTGAAACTAGGGCGAATCGTTTGAACAGAAACGAGGTTGAGATGGATCATAATGAATCTACGATATCTGTCTTTCAAAAAAGAGGGAAGGCCTTGGGACGTGGTAGTAACAAGAATTTGACACAGGCAGAGTATCAAGCGGCTGAGCTTTATATTCTTCTGAACTGTCCGGAAGTGGAATGCTGGCTAAGGTACCATTTTGTACGTATAAAGTTGACTTGTAGTAATCATTCAAACGACATACGCATATATTAACTTGAAACGTGAATTTATTACTTTGACAGGTTGTTTGACGAAGAGATGTGCAGGGGGGTTCGGGAGAGCGAGATTGACTCAATGCGCAACAATCATTTTGTTGAGTAGTTCAAAGAGGTTGTGTACTCCGGGCGATATGATGTGGATCCTCAAATTCGTGGATTAGCATACGGTCCCAATTACAAAGCTCGAAGTTATAAAGGGTATACCGTGAATGGATTCAGATTTCATGCACTGACATATGGCACAGGCAGAAAAACAATGAACAGTGGAGTTTATGTTAAGGCGAGTACAGGTGATCCATCAGAAATAGTTTTTTTCGGAATGCTTCAGGAGGTGGTAGAACTGGATTGGGGAAGCGGACTTTTACAAAATGTCACTCTTTTTCAAATGTGATTGGTTCGACATTTATCATAGAATGAGAACGCATCCAACTTATGGTTTGGTGGACATAAATCCTGGAAAGCGCCTTTCGACAGGTACATCTGAACCGTTTGTTCTTGCAAGTCAGGCAAAACAGGTGTATTATATGACTTATCCATCTCAACAAGGTGCAAGAAGAAGAGGTTGGTGGGGAGTTTGTACAACGAGAGCTAGATATGTAGTTGACACAACCTCTGTTTCTGTTTCGCCAACAACAAATGTCTACCAAGACATAGGCACTTCGTTGAACACAACAGTTGATGAATTCAATGTGAACGATAACAGCATATTATTGGCCGATGATGAATTTGTGTGTGTCGAAGATAATGACAATGCTCAAGTTGAAGAAGAATATGTTCGTGAAGTATATGAAGAGGCAGACGATGTTTTAGAATGCGACAATGAAGATGACCCCGATTATATGAAACAGTGAATTTTAACTTCCTCAGACTCTATGTTTTCAAATTGAAAACAGAGAATGTGAAGCATTGGATTCACTGCCCCACTTTCTTTTGTTTTCAATTTGAAACAGAACTCTATGCGAAATCACTGCCCCGAACTCAATGTTTTCAAATTGAATACATGCATTTTGAGGCAGTGAATTCACTGCCTCAATTTCTTATGTTTTCAATTTGAAAACATAGAGTTTCCCTCAAACTCTATCAATGACATGCACATTCACACAATAAACACTTTCAATGCATTCACAACTGTCCATCAAATCAACAGTACAATCCATTCTATCAAATTCAACGCAATCTATTCACAAAAGCAATAGTACTGTCCATTCACAAATGTCCACAAAAGCAACAGTACAATCCATGAAATCACTGTTCAACACAATCTATTCGCAAAATCAACAACGGTTCCCATATTCACAAAATAAACACCGTTTCCCATATTCACAAAATCAACTCCGGTCCCACATTCACAAAATGAACCAACTCACAATTAAGAGATCAAAATGAATCGACATCCACGACTAGATTAGTAATAATAACAAAATCAACCTATGTCGGTTAGAGTAGTACAAAATACATTCGGCTATCGAAAATGTATATATATCACTAGATCTAAAAAGCATAATCTCCAAAATCTACATGCTCGTCAATACCTCCTGGTCGTCTATTACGATGAAGCTGGGAACCATGTGGATCTTGCGGTGGTCGAGAGTCTTTATCAGGTGGTCCTGGCCTGTACACGTCGTCATTCTCCTGTCGGGGACCCTGATGTGCCGTCTGGTGGGTGGAGTCAACATGAGCCTCTGTCGACACATAACAGGTCTACGCACTCGACATCTGAATCCGTGCAGGGATAGGCATGCCGACCTTCTCAGAAATCGCTGCCAACCAAGCCAACCAAGCCTTCAAGTCTTCATTATCCTTCTTCAACTCCTCGTTCGACGACTGTAGATGTTTAATTTGGCCATCGTATTCGCGTCTTGCACTGCTTGATTCGACATGAATGTACTTTGGGTGTTTGCGAACCTGGATCCCTAATAGTTCAGGATCACCACTTGTAGGCAAGCCAGACATCCTATTCTTCTTTACCGGCCACTTGTCCAAATTCCAAATGGGCCAATCGGCTTCAGATGTCCACTTATTTTGGCAATAAGCAATGTAAGCACCCTGTTAATAGAATATTTGTCACGTAAACATACTTATACAGTTCATTAAAAAATATACAGAACAATCTGTTAATATTATACTCACGTATGCCTGCTTCACTCTCGGGTTTGCCCACACCTCAGTTCCATCGGCCAGTACCTTGACATGAGTTTCTCTCCAGACCAAATGGAATGGAACATCATCCGGATCAACATTTAGTTTTACGGCCTGCAATTTAATGCATTAGAAACTATAATCCAATGCATTCACAAAATCAACACAATCCAATGCATTCACAAAATCAACACAATCCAATGCATTCACAAAATCAATGTACCGTCAACAATCAATGAAATCCATCTAATCAAAACCATCACAACCCATTCACAAAATCAACACTCAATTGAAATCTATGTCCATCAAATCAACACAATCCATTAACTAAAATACAATTACTTGCACAAATCAAGTGTTAAACCACATTCATTTCACAAAACAAGGATTAAAGTGCAATTATTTCACAATTTCACTTAAAAGGAAAGCATTTATAATATTAAACTACAAAGTCGACATGGTAATCATTAGAAACATACCAGTTTCTCCCTATGGCCATCAATACTAATCGAGCCTCCTAAGTAGTGAACCTTCTCTCCTTTCTCGCGGTTCTCTGAAGCTTGAATTGACTTCTGTTCAGCTTCAGGGGACTTCCAATAATTGATATAGCCCCTCAGTAATTCTTCGGGTATCCAGCATTTGTGTTTCCTAGCATGATCGGGGTTCTTTTGACATTTCTGCCACCACCTCTTGGCATAATTCACCGACCCACTGAATCGCTCCCGAGCCACCTTATTGTATTGCTCACGTACACGCATCTCCAAAGCTGGATCCCATTGAAAAGTATTCTGCAATATCAACCATATAGAAGCTTAATTGACATCCATACGTGCTAAAGATAAGTAACCTATCTTAAAACTAATAAAAATAACAAAATTGTTAACTACCTTAAATCTTCGCCAACACGCTTCTGTGTCCCGATCCAACCACTGGCCGTATGTCAGGTACACATTTTTGCACATGTTCCACAGGTTTGCGCCAATTGTGCCACTAATCGTCCCCGAATCTCTAAACCCCCCACTACGATTGAATGAAATCCAAGGCCTCTCTGTTGGACTGGCGGGGGGCTGAAGGCCTTTGGTACGGCCTCGTGATCCATCTTCGTACTCAATGATCCCATCAACCTCCAGATCACCTTCTCTACCCTCGTTCTCTGCTTGTTGCTGCAAGGTATTTGCTGGCATTGAGGCTGAGTGTGATCCCTGTGATGAAGACCTCGAGATGTGCCCCACGCCAAATGAATGATGCACTCGGACTGGGGTTCCTGAAAAACAAGGGGATGGTGATGGAGCAGGCTGCATAAAATGAGTAGATGTGTCCGCTCCATACACCGGGAAACCACCGGGATATTCTGATTCAGCAGACGGCCCTGGCCGCATCATCCCTCCAAAAGTACCCTGAACTCCAGCCACTGTCAGGGTATCTGGTCTTGTGGGTGCTCCAGACATCGCCTGATTCCTCCCTCTACCTCTGCCTCTGCAATATGTAATGTTCGTTGCACGTCCACCTCTGTCGGTCATAGGATTCCTGTTATCCATCTAAAATAAAAATAAATAGAATTAGTTAAATCAATATTCTCAAATCAAGTAAAACCCAAGAGATAACTGCATGTATTGACATAGAATTGCACATTGACATAGAATTGCATGTTGTTTCTTGTCTCAAACTCAATTTTTTCAGATTATAAACGTTGAGTTTGAGGCAGTGAACTCACTGCCTCAAACTCCATGTTTTCAGATTGACAATATCCTGTGCCCCTTATAGTCAAACTTCAACCTTAATTCTATGTGAACAAGGGCCTCACCAACAAAAGTAAGTAAATGAAGACGTATATTCAACAAGAAAAGAATTGGTATTCATTTCCCCACTTTGATTATAAAAAAAAAACATAAAACAAATTTGACACTTTTACACAAAAAAACCAAACCAACATTCTACCAACAACAAAGTAAGCAGATACATTAGATTTAAAATTCCAGTTTGGGCAACTTTTTCAGGATCAATCAGACTTTGTTTCCTATGATTTTCTCTGAGTCCCATGTTACGGTGCCTTATCTTCAAGACTGTGAATATACTAAAGCATACCTCCCCTTGTAGTGACAGTTCCTGTATAAAGTATGCATTTCCATGTAGATAGATTTAATCCTTAAATATGAGCTTATTAGGCTGGAGGTATTCTTCATTTCGGTGTAAGATAAGAAAGGATTTGCACGAGATGAAAGGAATGCCTAGTACTCTAACTGCAGCAACTGCTCCATGAACTGGTGATGCAATAAAAAGATGAAATGACAATAACTCGTTGGATTGACAAATTTGGTAGCTCTAAAATGCAAAGACTGCCAACACTCTATTATAAAAATTTAATACCTTTCATGTCCTTACAACACAAATAGGCAGAAACCCTTAAAAACCCAAATAACCAAAAGAAGTGAAAGGCTACCATATTAAATATTAGCCAAGAATTACTCAGTTATTAATATAAAATCCTGGAGTAAATATGCAAAACCTTCTTATCCCAGCAATCAATCACCAAAATTAAGACCATGCCACCATGGAAGAACCAAATAATCACATGCAACAGCCCAGCAAAATCCATAAATAAACAACAATATCTTCAAATTAAAGCTTACACAGCCCATCAAAAATTTCAAAACAGTTCAACCTAAAAATTGAAAAACCCTCAAACTAATTTGCACTTTTCCCCATAAACTTAATCATCCAAAGTCACAATACCCACAAATTGCTTTAAACGGAAACCCCAAGAAAATTAATTCACCAAATACATGCAAGATAATCAAAAGGGACAAAGAAACTCAGCAGCCACACAAAAAACAGGGGAAAACAGAGAAAATTAAACCGCAAATATTGAACAAATCAGTAAACAGAACACAGAACACAGTTCGGAGTATCAAAAGCTGGAACGATTTCGAGTACAAACCCTAATTTTTCGAAGAGATTTTTAGTGAGAGAAAGTAGAAGAATAGGAGAAATTAGGTCGATTTACCTGGTTCTAGGAGAAATTAGGTCAATTTACAGCTTCTTTGTACGCGAACCTGAAAAACCTGAAATTTGGGGGAGAAATTGGGGATAAATTTCGCGGGAGTGAAGGGGGAAAGTGATTTCGCGGGTGAAGGAAGAAGGTGGGAGAGAGAAAGGGAGAGATCCGTTTCTCAAAAGTAATATGGCAGAGAGAAACGGATCTAGGCCTTTCTTCACAAAGAAAGGGAGAGATCCGTTTCTCAAAAGTAATATGGCAGAGAGAAACGGATCTAGGCCTTTCTTCGTGAAGAAAGGCCTAGATCCCTTTCTCAAAATTTTCTTTTCTTTTTTTTAATAATTTTGAAAAACATAGAAAGGGATTCGGCCGTTTTTTAGCCAGGAAACGAATTATTCCCTTTCTCAGGCTTTTCTTTTCTTTTTTTTTAATAATTTCGAAAAACATAGAAAGGGATTCGTCCGTTTTTTAGCCAGGAAACGAATTATTCCCTTTCTGTTATATTATTTTTAATTTTGATTAAATTTTACACTTATTCAGAAAGTGACTCCAATTCCCTTTCTATATTCACTTTCTAATTGGACATTTTCTTGTAGTGTTAGTGGTCAAGATGTGTAACCTAATTCTTCTCCGGAGTTTAAGAACAATTGTAAGGGGAAAAATGTCGTGTATGAACAAAAATTTGATTATTTTCCGTGGCAGTCATTTCACAACATTGCAGTCTTATGAAGTTAATTTGTGAAGTATATATGTTGAAACTAACTTAAATGGAGAGAGAAGGATGTCACAATTGGGCAACTTTTGGGCGTCTTCTGTGCCAAATCTTGTAGTAATAAGCTTGGGAACTTACTCAAAGAGTTGGTCCACAAGCTGCATAATATCACACCAATGCAAAGAAGAAATTACTGCACTACAACCAGATCAACCATTTCCTGTCTACCAATTATAGATGAGCTCAAATTGTATCTCCAGAAATGTATATATTCATCTATATCTGTTTTTACGCAACAAAATTGCTCATGGTACGCATGAAGTGACCAAACACCATTTCAATCAAGCCTTCTTTGGTCCACTAAAACTGAAATTCGAGATAGAGATTTTCTCTTTGTATTCTGGATTCTTTTCCTAGTAGGTTTCATAGTAGCAATCCATTTTCGAGAAATCTCTCCACATCACCATAGTCCTTTTGAAACCTGATGGGGTTTTGGGGATGTTAGGCTTGTCAATGACCCAAGTATGAGAATTATCGTACTCGATATCAGCCAGATTGTCACAGGACATTGCTGGCCTTTTGCTACAAACAAAAGGGTCTTCTATGAATTTACTCTGGATTTCTTCGTACTCTTTTTCAGTCGGGATCACCCGCCACTTTGCCCACTCCCCACATTGCACACTCCATGTGTCAGTTAGGTTAACAGTACTGAAAGATTGCCTTTTAGATTGGTGAGAGTTCTTCGCCATAACAGGGGCTTGATCAGAAGCGTGTTTGATGAAAGACGGCAGCTGCAATTTGGCGAACTTCACAAGGGTTTTACTTTCTTGTCATTCTACTATTATTTTTTATTGTACTTATTATGATTGTCATAAGGTAATGATATTGTATTAGTAATACAAATTAAGAAATAACTTATATAAGATTTTGATATTGGGATAGTGAAAATATAGAATTATCCTTGTTTGAATTTTTCTTAAAATAGACCTTTACCAATTCGATCCAACGGTTTAACCGGTTGAAGCTATAACTAGTAAAGTCAACGCTTTAATGTTCGGTCCGATTTTCAAAACATGATCGTGACATGGAAGTACTTTACAAAAATTATATTGCTTTATTTTGGTTAAAGCTTTATATGTACCCAAATCGAAGAAATAGAAGCATGTTTGATAATGGGTGAGGATAATATAATTGGAAATCAAATTTCGTTGATGTGAAATTCTATGTACTATTTTCCTTTTATTTTTACCAATATTGGGGAAAAAATTATATTAGGGATCGTGTTATCACTAGTTACCTGCCTTGAAAATGGGTATTTAAATTAATATGACTATTTGACGTTTCCCCATTAAAAACCAATTGCCACTCAGAATTGCGATAGAGCCCTCACTACTCCGACGGCAATTATTGTCTCAGGTGAGGTCACACTTTTTGCGCAATGGCAAATAAGATTGCTCTTTAGTCTTTGGTGCAATAGACCATCCAAAGAGTCAAGAGGTAATCTATATGTGAGTGTGTTACTATGGCACAATATTGGATTTCATATATTTGCGGAGTTCAAAGTGATAAGTTGATGACAAATACCAATGACATTGTTTTTTTATTTTTGAGTTTATTTTAAAATCCGAAAGCCTGAATAATTGAGATGACAACAAAAGCGTTAATAAATTTAATATACCAGTTTGTCGTCCAAATAATTTCAACCAACATTTATAACTTCAAATTATGAAACAAGCTCTTGCATAATATCTCCAATATATATATATATATATATACACGAGGATGCATAAGCCAGCACCACCCAGTCCCACCCCACCCTCAATACACATATCTAGTATAAAATAAACTTGCAAATGTTAAAAGCTTGTTCAATGGTGAAATGTGCCAATCCAAAACTAAAAAAAAAAAAGAAAAAAGAAAAAAGAAAAAAGGCAATAGTGCCATAAACATAAACATTATCAATCCTAAAATAGTTAAATAAATGAATATTGTTACATCTCATGGAATCTCAACGAAGATCAGCCTCTAACACTTCTAAACTTAGTCAAGAAATCTGGCGCCCCATCGCCGGACCCTCCGTCAAAATTCTTGCCGTAAACTCATACTTATACTAGTTATCTCAAGGTCAACTGAAAAACTCTTCCGGCATTACTGTAACTACAACAACGTTGCCTCAATTACATGTCGAGTCTTGTCTCTTTAATTCTTATCCATCTCTTCTTCAAATGAATCCTTCGTCAAAGCCGTTATACGCGGCGGAGCTCCTATACACAGACGAGAATAATAACAATCAAACCAACATTATATTCTAACTTCTTCAAACGCGAACAAGAGCCGAGGATTTCGATTCCAAAGGACCTCCCATACTTGATCTTCCCTGAAACTGTGCATTGTCCCTTATACTATTCTATTTCCTGGTTTTGGTTACACAGGAAAATAACTGCTCTTTTTTTTTTTTTTTTTTGAACAAGGGAAAATAATTGTTCAGTTCAATGAAATTATGATGTTCAATTATAACAAGCTTACACACAAAACGTGTCCCAAACTAGATCAATATTAGGGGGAAAACACCAATGGGTTGGGGGCATATCGCACATTTGTCATGAGTTAGGGGGTAAAGTGCAAGAGACCCCATAGCTTCGAAGTTTGCTGCAATACTACCTTCTACTTATTAACATTTTTCTATTAGTAAAGTAAAATTAACAATAAGTGTAATATGATTATGACTTTGTACATTATAAGTGTTATAAAATCGCTTCAAAGTTCATGGTACATATAATTTTGAAATTATTGTAATCATCAACATCAGATGGTCTAAAAAATATTTTTAGAATTTAAAATTTAATCCTTTTTGTAGTCAATTTGGTTAGGTCTATTGTACATAATAGAAATTGTTTGGTACTTAAGAGAAATTGTAGTTTGGAACATAAGAGAAAATGTTTTGTTCTCATTTTTCATAGTTGGGGATTATAGATAGTTATAACTTATAACCCTTTTTTGAGGTAGCTAGTGAACTGCACAATACCTTATATTATTTTATTTCCTAATGTTGATAAAAAGAAAAGGAATATAATAACCAAAGTTTTATCTCAATAAAATTTGGAATCCATTAGAATATCGCTACCCATATATCAAAAATACTTTTATTTCTTCATTTGGGTACATATAAAACTTCAACAAAATAAAATTAATTAATTTTCAAAAACGAGAAAAATGAAGGAAGAAAACTTTCATGTCACAATGAGAAGAAATTTCAAACAACAAACGAATGTACAGAGAAGACTACTGGTGAAAAATGAAAATTGTCAAAAAGAAAATCTCAAACAATACTCGAACGTCCGAAGATGATTATTGGTACAACAAGAAAATGAGTATATTTTGTCAGAAAGTTTGAATATTATTGCAGCAAGATTTATTTCTCGTTTATCGCAGTAGGTAAGAACGTTAAAGATGTGGATACCTAACGATTAGGTAAGAAGTTATTACGTACTACAAACTGTCAGAAAAGTTAAAGAACATCAACGAGTCATCTGCTTTAAAATAAAGTTTCTCGGACACATCATAATTTGTTGTACTTGTAACTCCGTCATAAAAGTCGTTGGTTCACAACAACAAGAACATAGCTATACGAAAAATTGGTAGAAAGAATAAGAAACTATATCTCTAAATTGGAAAAAAACGTATTTCAGTAATTTCAATAGTTTTAAAGATTGTACATTCCAAAATATATGTAGTATGATCATGACACTAACATAAAATAAGTGACTTTATATTCTCTACAAAATCCGTAATACATATGACTTTATATGATTCTGGTAATAAATTTGATGTCGAAATCAAGCACTATGTGACCATATATAGAAAAAGAGTAAAAGATTATTAAAAAGAAAGTCAACAAATAGTTGTAACGGACCTAAAAAAGTAAATAAACAGGTATACTATTAAATCTACCTAAATTTAGATACACCTAATATTGTCCGTATATGAAGCGTTGTTTATTCACACGTGCATTGAAATAATATAAAAACTAAAGCTTTGAGGGGTTTAGGTTTTCCTATATGAAATATTGAGGTCTCAGTTCATAAAATTGTATTTATGAATTTATTGGCATTCACTTGAACACATTTGTGGAGAAAAAGAAAGAAAAATGTAAAAAACAGAGAAACACAATTTAGAAACATAAATTAAGAATTAGTTGAAATACGCTAACAAGAGATGACAACAGGCAGAGTTTAATCAAGTAGAGAAGTGTGTGGAATATCCCGAATTTCCCTCCCCTCATTTGCTAAAAGGCCCTTGACTCACATACATATTACATAGAGACCATTTTCACAAAACACTATATATAACCCCTCTCTCTCACTTTCTGTCTCGTCAGTTTCACTTCGCAGCGTACTTCATATATTCGTACACATCTCTCATCTATACATACACTCTTTCTCCATCTACACCAATGTCGATCGAAGTCAATCACGAAATATGGGGGGGGCCGTTGTCGGACCCTCCGTCAAAATTCCCGTTGTAAACTCATATGTATACTATTTCCCTCAAGGTCACCTAGAAAGCTCCTTCGCATGAAGGGATGAGAATTTGCAGTGCTTCACATCTTTGACACAAATTCTTAATTTTATAGTGTTTCTTAACGGTAGTTTTCATTTTTGTTTTCTTCTTTCACAATGATTGTGCTTCTGAATAACAACTAAAAGAAGTTAGTAACTATAAAGTTTAAACTACGTACGAGCCCAATGTCTCACTATACAGAGAATCCATTTATTATTTGAAATCGCACGCGAATGAACAACAATTTATAATCTGTATTGATAACTTTAGGTGTATTTAGCTGTAGATATCTTATATTGGTTAGGATTATTTTGTTGACTTTCTTTTTCAATTTATTTATTTTATTATTCATTTCTAATATTTCATAGCTGCTTCTGTCATCATACTTATTATTATAATTAAATCAAAATTTAAAACTACCATGAATTTTGTAATAGTGAGTATTAAGCTACATCGCACACGGACACGGGGACACTACTGTTACACGATACAGACACGACGATATAGATTTTTAAAAAATAGTAGGACATGATACGACATGGACACAAACTATTTTTAAGTTTACTCACAAACTAAATATACAAATTCAAACATGAATAAAATGTATAAGAATAGATAAAAGATCCATATAAATTCAAGTTTTACATGTAAATCCTAATAAATTTTTAAAAGTCAAAACTAGTGAATTTCGAATAAGTAAAATGAAGAAGTTAATGAAAGAAAGAAGATTCAAACTTGCATAATAAATAAAACTAGGAAGAAAAAATCAAGCTTGAAGTTAAAGATTTTTTGCACATAAGTCGAAAAAAAGAATTTTCAAAGTTTAATAATGATATTTGCACATAAGGAAGAAGTTAGCTTTTGATTGTAATTTTGTGTCTTTATCTTTTATATTATAAGTATTTTATCTTGGCTCATAAAGTATTAAGTGTTTGCAAAATAAATAAGAAAGTGTCCAAAACGCATCGGACACGCCATAAAAATGTGTATGACACGTGTGTCCGTATAACTCTTTTTTAATTTGGTTATCAACACGCCACGTGGCTTGTCCGAGAACTATCGTGTCTTAAATGTGTCTAGCACGTGCATTTTTAGTTTTTTTAAAAGTGTCCGTGCGACATAGGTGTTAAGTCAATATTGTATATCGTCATCATGATCATATATATGTGTCGTGAAATTTATACAATCATGAAAAATATTGAAGTTTATGAGATATATACTTGCTAACTTTTTTATTGCCTTGAAATAGTTTACTCTTACCAAATTCCCATAAAAATACTACCCTTTCTTCATTTTGTGTACATATATAACTTCAAAAAAAAAATAAAGACAAATACTTTTCGAATAAGAAAAAACTCTCATGTCATAATGACAGGAAATTTCAAACAATAAACGACCGTTCCAAAAATACTACTGGTTCAAGAATTAAATAATCTCGATAAAGAGAAAATTTCAAACAAGAACCGAGTGTCCGAACAAGATTATTGGCACAACAATAAAAATAAATATTTTGTCAGAGAGTTTGAAAGCTATTGCAACAAGATTTGATTTTCTTTTGTTTGTTCCAGTACTTTGTCCGAGAGTTTGGAAACTACTCCACCAAGATTATCTTTTTTCGTTTGTTTTATGTACCTCAGAACGTTGAGACAGATACTTAGAAATTAGGTAAGAAGTTATTATTACAAGCGGTCAAAAATATTAAAAGGACGTCAACGAGTAGAACTGCATTATCAATAAAGTTTCATACATCAGAATCTGTTGTACTTTCAACTCGATAATAAAAGTCACTGGTTCACAAAAAAAATGATATACCTAACATAAAAATTTGGTAAGAAGAAACAATTGTAAAATAGTAAGAAAGTTTGCAAGTATTTCAATATTTTCAATAGTTTTCATGATTGTAGAATCCAAATAATATTTAATATGATTATGACAATACACAATATAAGTGACATTATACTCACTACAAAATTCTGGAGACATATGATTTTCATAAATCGTTGTAAAAAACTTGATGACGGAATAGAACACTATGTGACCAGATATGAAAAAAAAAAAAAGTCAATAAATAGTTGTACTGACCTAAAACTAGTTAATACTAAAGAATCTACTATCACAACACTCTCTCTACACACACACACACACACACACACACACACACACACACACACACATATATATATATATATATATATATATATATATACACACATATATATATATATATACATACATATAGTATGTTTGATAATATAAGTATATATATATTTTCTACATAATACTTATATATTATCAAATATTATTATAAATTTTCTGAAATTATGATATAAGTTAACACTAAAAAAATTGTGTTATTTCTTTATTACCTAATTAATTGTTTAACTTCATAATATAATTTATAATTTGTTGTACGACTTTTTGGTTTTTACTGAAATTTCCTCTTACTCTTTTCATGTAGTTGATAAAACTAATTTAATATAACATCTAAGTGTACATTTTACTATTAGGATAATTCAAATTTTTCTTAATTATTTTTACATGAAACAAGTATTTTGTATTAGAAAATTAACTGAGGCAAAGTTAAGATAAAAGCTAGGATAATGTCGTTAGTATTGCCGTAGTGATCTCAATACTTTGATATAATTTAGTTATAAGTTGATATCCTCTTAAACCATACGACACAATTGTAGATATCTAAGTGATGATAAATTTCTAGAAGCGTATACAATATTTGGTTTTTATATGTGATTATTTTGGTATACATTAATCTAGTTTTACTTTAAATCTCTTAAAGTTATCAACTATAATCTTGTTAGTAATGTTTTAAACTTTTAATATTAATTATCTTTTTAAGATACATATGTTTTCACGAAAGTTTATTATTTTGAAAAAGTATAAATTAACCAAAAGAAGCTCGTATTTATACGAAGATTTCTTTACACGAACTCGCACCTGCCTTCCCCCAAATCGGATTTCTGGCTTTGACCCTGGTTGTATGTTGGAATTGTGAAATTTAATCCTTCTTTTTGGTCATGTTAGCATCTTTGTGGATGGTCATATGCACCAAAGATTAGGATACCATTTCACGGGTGTTAACGGTTGCGGTTTGAACGGTTAATAGCACCGTAACCATTTGAAACGGTTAAACCAAACTGACCACTTGCTAAACGGTCCGATTTACAGTTTACATAGATCGGCCAATCGGTTTACCAGCCATTTCTATAGTCGGACCTCGGTTAACGACAGTTAACTAGCAAACCATGGTAAACCAATAAACTGCTATTATTTTAAAAAAAAATAATAAAAGCGTGAATGCAATTTCTACTAAAATAAGTAAAAAAGAAAATAGGCAAGAAAAATCGCTTATCGAGAAAGGTAAGCATTTTTAAGGCGAAGATCTTAACTTATACAATTGTGATTAATAATAACGTTTTACTAACATGTTTATTGTTTTTTAGATTTATTTAGGACCTTACGTTCTACTAACTTATACAATTTATTTACTAACATATGTGAATGTGCGGGTCTTTGGCGTCTTGTTATTATGGGCGACAGTTTATTGTCAACTTTAGACTTATATTATTTTTGTTGGATTGAATAAATTTATGGCGTAGTTTGATTTTTTTGGATGTTTGGTTAGCTGTGACTTATGGTCTCATGGAATTATTGGAGTTTGTGGACTTTATGATATTTTTGTTGAATTATGAGGATTGTAAATTGGTTAGCTGTAGATTGAATGCAAGTATGGAGTATTTAACAATTTGTGAATCATTTTTTATCACGCTTTATGATTTATGAAAAGTTTGTGATATTATTTAGGTATATTTGATTTTGCGAGATTTTGAATTGCATATTAGGTGATTTTTTGTCCTAATTTTAAAGCAATGTTTCTTTAAGAGCAGCTTGTGAGAAAATCATAAAATCGCAAACGGGCGCTTAAACTGTAACCAGACTATTCCAAAATGGTCCGATTTGCGGTTTGGTTTTTTAGGAGCAAACAGCTTATAGATTTATTTATAAACCGGACCGTTCAGTTGGTTAACCAACCTTAAACACCCCTATTTTTATGTTTCAATCTACATACAGCGTGGCGTGAGACAATTTCAATTGGACTGGTGAGGCCTGGATCGTAAATTTAATGCCTATTTTTTGTTCTCATTTCTTCATGCTGGAATGACTATAGATAGTTATAGGTTATAAGTTATAATCCGTCTAGGGGTAGTGAAGTGTACGGTTCCTTATATTGTTTTATTTTTCGGTATTGATAAAAGAAGGAAACAAAATAACCACAATTTCATCTCAATGAAATTTGGAAGTCCATTAGAACTAATATCCTCTCACCCATTATAAAACATACTACCATTTCTTCATTTTGTGTACATATTAACTTCACAAAAATTTTAAAGTCAAATAATTTAAAAAAAAAAAAAAAACAATTCATGTCAGAATGATAGGAATTTCAAACAATAAACGAGTTCTGTAAAGACTATTAGTTCAAGAAAAATAAACATCTTGTTAGATATCGAAAATCCAAACAAGATTATTAGCACAACAGAACAAGAGTTTGAAAACTATTGCGACAAGATTTGTTTTTTTTTTTTTTTTTTTTGGTTGCAGTACTTTGTCCAAGAGTTTGGAAACTACTGCACCAAGATTTTTTTTTTTTTTTTTTCGTTTTTTGCAGTATTTCAGAATGTTGAGATGAATACTTAAAACTTAGGTAAGATGTAATTAATATAAGCGGTCAAAAATATCAAAAGGACGTCAATGAGTATACATGCATTAACAACAAAGTTTTAGACATCATAATTTGTTGTACTTTCAACTCAGTAATAAAAGTCATTGATTCACAACAAAAATGATATACCTAACATTAAAATTTGGTAAGAAAAAACTATCATAAAATAGTAAGAAAGTTTTCTAGTATGTATTTCAATAATTTCAATAGTCTTCATGATTGTAAAATCGAAATAATATTTAGGGATAAAAGCCTCAAACTCCCTGTACTTTACCCCATGTTGCGCCACCCCCTATCCTTTTTTTTTTGGCAACTTGCCCCTGTACTATGGATAAATAAGCAGTTTACCCCTTGAATCGTTTTTCCACCTCTAGATTTAGACACGTTTTTGCATTTATTGCCGTTGGATTTGGCTGTGGGGCGAAGTTCATTTTCAATAGAGGGCATGTTGCCAAAAGACAAAAATAGAATAGGGGATAAAGTGCAACCGTGGGTATAATATAAGGGGTTTGACGCTTTTATCCCTAATATTTATTTGATTATGTCAATATACGATATAAGTGACGCTATGCTCACTACACAATTCTATATACATATGATTTTAATAAATTGTGGTAATAAATTTGATGACGGAATAGATCACAATGTGACCAGATATGGAAAAAAAGTCAATAAATACTTGTACCGAGCTAAAACTAGTTAATACAAAAGAATCTACTATTAATTATTCCTAAATTTAGATGCCTAAAGATCCCAAATTTTCATTCCCTTACTTGCTAAAAAACCCTTAATTCCCAGAAATATCACAAATACACCATTTTGGCAAAACACTATATATAGAACCCTTCTTCAGTCTTCAATCTTCACTCCTCTTCGGCTTTACCAGTGTTAGTCACATATACATACACATTTCTCAATATACATAAACTCCTCCTCCATCTACACCACCATCAATGTCGATTGCAGCCTCCGAAGTCAATCACAAAATTTGGAGGGCCGTCGTCGGACCCTCTGTCAAAATTCCCGCCATAAACTCGTACGTATATTATTTCCCTCAAGGTCACCTGGAAAACTCCTCCGGTGTTGACTATAATTACTGCGATGTTCCAATGTCGATTCCATGCCGAGTTCTCTCTCTTTGTTTTTTATCTACCTCTTCTTCAGACGAATGTTTCGTCAAAATCTCACTCCATCCGGTACACGTAGCGGAGATTTGCGCTAACGAAAATCATGACGAGGATGATGACAATCAAAATGACATTGCTTCATTCCCAAAGATTCTAAGTTCTTCAGATGTGGGAAACCACAGAGGATTTGAAGTTGCAAAACGCTGCGTGGACACGATTTTCCCAGAATTGAACTTATTGGACGAGCGTCCTGTGCAAAAATTGAGCATTAGAGACGCTCACAACAATGCGTGGGAATTTTGTCATGTTTTTAGAGGGACACCGCCGCGTACTCATCACTTACTGACAACCGGTTGGAGTAAGTTTGTTAGGAGCAAGGGACTAGCTGCTGGAGATTCTGTCGTGTTTATGAAGAGAGAATCGACGAGGGAAATGTTTATCGGAATCAGGAGAAATGCTTGATTAGACGGTAATGAGAATAACAGAATTGAATCGACATGGGAGGCCATCAAAAAATTAAAAAAAGGGCGGGAGTTTGAAGTTGATTATTATCCGAGGTTGGGATTTTCGGAGTTTGTGGTGAGCGCAGCGAGAGTAGAGAGGTTGATGCAGACACAATGGTGTACAGGAATGAGGGTGAAAATGCCAGTAAGGATGGATGATCCGGAGAGGTTTACATGGTATTGCGGGAGAATCAGATTAGCAAAGTCTCAGATTAGTGAGAAGTCGCCTCCATATCTCTGGCGCACACTTCAGGTATATAGATTTGCATATGTATAAATGATATTTTGCTAGATCCGATTGTTAAAGCACTTTCTTGATTAAAAAAATATCTCAATTAATTATTTTTTGGTAAATATGCTAGCAAAATTAGTGCCATAGTCTGGTTCATGTTTTGCTTAGGATATTGTTATATACCAAAGTAATGAAAACGTCAAAGTAAGAGTCACAGTCTGTAAACCATAAATGGGACGTTAGCATTTATAGTGACATTTGCTAAATAGTTTTCTCGCACAACTTTTGCCTTAAGAAAATTCTGAATTTCTCATCGTTTTACATGTTTAACACTACTGCAGGTATCTTGGGATGAACTTAAAGTTCCTTCAAGTATGATGAACAAAGCTAACCCCTGGGAAGTCGAGTGCGAACGTGCTTCATCGTGATCCCATCTTTTTTCAGCCTGCCATTCTAATAAGAAATCCAAACTCTCGCAAAATCCAGGAGGGATTTCGCCTCATGATGAAGATCATGGAGAGTTTTCCTCACCTAATTTCATTGAATCAAATATGAACTCAAGGCCCTCGTTCCATTACCCTTCATTTCCAGCCACCTTGCTGTGTGACGATTCCCACCACCAACCGTCCAACAAAGTTCTTAGAAGGGGGATGGAAAAAGATCCCGAAATTGTCTCCAATGCGCCAAAAATTGGGAGTTAGAATTATTAACCTAGTTCAACAAACTTTCAGCAAGGACATAATTCTTTGTCAGTAGATGAGACACAGCGTTTTATCATATCGTTTGGAAAAAAAATTCAGAAGACGGAGAAGGCGGCTGACGCGGTTGGTTCGAGAAATAGGGGTTGGTTTTCTAGAGGTGGGGAAAGGGATGTTAGGGGTCAAGATGTCAAACCTAATTCTTCTCCGGGATTTAAGAAAAATTGTAAGGGGAAGAATGTCGTGTATGAATAAATATTTGATTATTTTCCATGGTAATCATTTCACAACAATGCAGCTTTATGAAGTTAATTTGTGAAGTATATATGATGAAACTAACTTAAATGGAGAGAGAAGGATGTCACAATTGGGCAACTTTTGAGCGTCTTCTGTGCCAAATCTTGCCATTCTATTATTATTCTTTACTGTACTTATGATGATTGTCATGAGGTAATGATATTGTATTAGTAATACAAATTAAGAAATAACTTATTTAAGATTTTAATACTGTGATTGTGATATAGAATCATCCTTGTTTGAATATTTCTTAAAATAGACATTTACCAATTCGATCCAACGGTTCAACCGGTTGAAGCTGTAACCAGTGAGGTCAACGGTTTAGTGTTCGATCCGATTTTCAAAATACTGATCGTGACATGAAAGTACTTTACAAAAATTATATGGCTTTATTTTGGTTAAAGCTTTATATGTACCAAAAATGAAGAAATAGAAGTGTAGACACATTTATTTTATTAAATAATTAAATGTGTGCAATTTGAGAAAATAAATATTCCATAAAATTCCAATATTCTATGGATGGAAATATATTCATTAAATTTAAAAAAGATGGAAAGTTTATTCATCAAATCTCAAAAGATGGAAGGTCTAGTCATCAAAATCTCAAAGCATGGAAGGTCTAGTCATCAAATCTCAAAATATGGAAGGTCTAGTCATCAAAATCTCAAAGAATGGAAGGTCTAGTCATCAATTCTCAAAAGAAGGAAACTATCTTTCATCATGGAAAGAAAGGATTTCCCCAAATTGTGCATTCCATATCAAGGGTTGATCTTAACCATTCATCTCATCAGAAGATTCTCCTTCTAACACTATAAATAGAGGTCTTCATGAAGAGGAAAATCACAACAAAAACTCAAACATTCTTGGAGTATAGAAGTTCTTCAAATCCTCTCCCCCAAGTTCATCATCTTCAAAGGCGTTCATCCAAATACTCAAATTGTTCGTCGCGGAGGTCAAAAAAATTCTCATTTTGATTCGGGATCAAGCTCTCACGCCCTCGAATTAAAGTTTTTCAAATTCAAGTCAAATTCAACGAAGATCAAATTGAAGAATTCAAAAATCTTAAATATTGTTGTTCTTGAAGAAAAGAATCAGATGAATTCTAGAGATTGTAACTCGAATTTCATTAATTTTACATAAAGTTTATTTGTACTAATTCTTCTTGTCTTTTATTTTTAAGGACTCGAAATTTGTTGTTACAAGAAGCATGTTTGATAATGGGTGAGGATCTTATAATTTTATAATTGGTAATCAAATTTCATTGCGGTGAAACTCTTTGCTATTTTCCTTTTATTTTTACCAATATTGGGGGAAAAATTATATTAGGAACCGTGTTTTCACTAGCTAGCTACCTTGAAAATGGGTATTTAAAGTAATATGACTATTTCACGTTTCCCCATTAAAAACAAATTGCCACTTGCCTCATTAAAAACAAATTGCCACTCCGACGGCAATTATTGTCTCAGGTCACACTTTTTGACTATGGCAAATAAGATTGCTCCAAATTATGTAAGTGTGTTACTATGGCCCAATATTGCATTGCATATATTTTTGGAGTTCAAACTGATAAGTTGATGACAAATACCAATGACATTGTTTTTAATTTTTGAGTTTTATTTTAAAATCCGAAAGCCTGAATAATAGAGATGACAGCAAAAGCGTTAATAAATTTAATATACCAGTTTGTTCTTAAAATAATTTCAACCAATATTTTATAACTTCAAATTATGAAACAAGCTCTTGCATAATATCTCCGAGATATATATATATATATATATATATATATATATATATATATATATATATATATATATATATACACACACGAGGATGCATAAGCCAGCACCACCCAATCCCACCCCACCCTTGATACACTTACATCTAGTATAAAATAAACTTGCAATTGCTAAAAGAAAAAGAAAAAAGGCAATAGGGCCATAAACATAAATATTGTCAATCCTAAAATAGTTAAATAAATGAATATAGTTACATCCCATGGAATCTCAACGAAGATCAGCCTCTAACACTTCTAAAGTTAGTCAAGAAATCTGGCGCCCCATCGCCGGACCCTCCGTAAAAATTCTTGCCGTAAACTCGTACGTGTATTAGTTATCTCAAGATCACCTAAAAAACTCTTCCGGCGTTTCTCCAACAACGTTGCCTCAATTACATGTCAGAGTCTTGTCTCTTTGATTCTTATCCATCTGTTCTTCAAATGAATCCTTCGTCAAAGCCGTTACACGCGGCGGAGCTCTAATATACAGACGAGAACAATAACAATCTTACTGACCATTATATTCTAACTTCTTCAGACGCGAACAAGGGCGGAGGATTTCGGTTCCAAAGTACCTCCCCTACTTGATCTTCCATGAAACTGCGCATTGTACCTTACATTGTTCTATTTCTCGATTTTGGTTAATAACTGCTCTTTTTTTTTTAACAAAGGAAAATAATTGTCAGATCAATGAAATTCTGGTGTTCAATTATAACAAGCTTATGCACCAAAACGTGTCCAAAACTAGATCAATATTTAGGCGGCAAAAATCAATGTATTGGGAGCATATCGCACATTTGTCATAAATTAAGGGTAAAGTGCAAGACACCCCATAACTTGAAAGTTTGCTGCATTTCAACCTTCTACTTATTAACATGCATTTCAACCTTCTACTTATTAACATTTTTCTATGAGTAAAGTAAAATTAACAATAAGTGTTAAATGATTACGACTTTGTACATTATAAGTGTTATAAAAATCGCTTCAAAGTTCATGGTACATATAATTTTAAAATTATTCTAATCATCCACATCAGATGGTCTATAAAATATTTTTAGAATTTGAAATTTAATCCTTTTTTATTCAATTTGGTTAGGTCTATTGTACATAATAGAAATTGTTTGTTATGTAAGAGAAATTGTAGTTTGGAACACAAGAGAAATTGTTTTGTTCTCATTTTTTTATAGTTGATGTGACTATAGTTATAACCCTTTTTTGAGGTAGCTAGTGAACTGCACAATTTCTTATATTATTTTATTTCCTAGTGTTGGTAAAAAAAAAAAGAAAAATAATAACCAAAGTTTCATCTCGATAAAATTTGGAACCCATTAGAATATCCCCACCCATATATCAAAAATACTTTTATTTCTTCATTTGGGTACATATAAAACTTCAACAAAATATAAAATTAATTAATTTTCAGAAAAGAAAAAAGGAAGGAATAATACTTTCATGTCAAAATGAGAAGAAATTTCAAACTACAAACGATTATACAGACAAGACAACTGGTGCAAAAAGAAAATTGTCAAAAAGAAAATCTCAAACGATACTCGAACGTCTGAGGAAGATTATTGGTACAGCAAGAAAATGAGTATTTTGTCAGAAAGTTTGAACATTATTGCAGTAAGAGTTATTTTTCTCGTTTATTGCAGTAGGTAATAACGTTAAAGATGTGGATACCTAACGATTAGGTAAGAAGTTATTACGTACTACAAACTATCAGAAAAGTTAAAGAACGTCAACGAGTCATTTGTTTTAATTAAAATAAAGTTTCTCGGACACATCAGAATTTCTTGTACTTGTAACTCCATAATAAAAGTCATTAGTTCACAACAACAAGAACATAGCTATACAAAAAGTTGGTAGGAATAATAAGAAACTATATCACTAAATTGTAAAAAAGTATTTCAGCAATTTCAATAGTTTTTATGATTGTATATTCCAAAATATATGTAGTATGATCATGACACTAATATAAAATAAGTGACTTTACATTCTCTACAAAATCCGTAATACATATGATTTTATATGATTCAAATAATAAATTTGATGACGAAATCCAGCACTATGTGACCAGATATACAAAAGAGTAAAAGATTATTAAAAGAGAAAGTCAACAAATAGTTGTAACGGACCTAAAAAGGTTAAGAAAGACGTATACTATTAAATTTACCTAAATTTAGATACACCTAATATTGTCCGTGTATGAAGCGTTGTTTATTCGCACGCGCATTGAAATAATATAAACACTAAAGCTTTGCGGGGTTTAGATTTTCCTATATGAAATATTGAGGTCTCAGTTCATAAAATTGTATTTATTAATTTATTGGCATTCACTTGAACACATTTGTGGAGAAAAAGAAAGAAAAAAAAAATAGAGAAACACAATTTAGAACCATAAAATAAGAATTAGTTGAAATACGCGAACAAGTGACGAGAGCAGGTACATTTTAATCAAGTAGAGAAGCGTGTGGAATATCCCAAATTTCCATCCCCTCATTTGCTAAAAGCCCTTGACTCACATAAATATTACATAGAGACCATTTTCACAAAACACTATAAATAACCCCTCTCTCTCACTCTCTCTCTGGTCAGTTTCACTTAACAGCGTACATCATATATACGTATTTTCTCTTGTCTATACATACACTCTTCCTCCATTTACACCAATGTCGATCGAAGTCAATTACGAAATCTGGAGGGCCGTTGTCGGACCCTCCGTCGAAATTTCCGCCATAAACTCGTATGTATGCTATTTCCCTCAAGGTCACCTGGAAAGCTCCTTCGTGCATGGGGATTACAATTACCAAGGTTTTCCATCGATTCCATGCCGAGTTCTCTCTCTTCGTTTTTTATGCACCTCTTCTTCAGACGAATACTTCGTCAAAACTTTGTTTTTGCCGCTAGCTATGGTATATTCAAAAATACATGAACGAAAATCATGAGGAGAGCGATAACAATAATGATACCGACATTGCTTCGTTCTTGAAGGTTCTAACTCCTTCAGATGCAAACATTAATGGCAAAGGAGGATTTTCGATTCCAAAGTACTGCGCCGACGAGATTTTCCCCAAACTGAACTTATCGGATGATCCTCATCTCGTGCAGAATCTGAGCATTAGAGACCCTCACAACAATGCTTGGGAATTTCGTCATATTCATCGAGGAGCACCGGGTCGTCACTTGCTGACGACCAGTTGGAGTAAGTTTGTTGGCAGCAAGAGACTAGACTCGGGAGATTCTGTTGTGTTAATGAAGAGAAAGTCAACGGAGGAATTGTTTATTGGAATCAGGAGAGATCAGGCGCAATTAGGGGGAGATGAAATTAATAATAGAACTCGGGTGGCATGGGATGCAGCTGAGAGTGCTCTAAAAGGGTTGTCGTTTGAAGTTAATTATTATCCGAGATTGGGATTTCCAGAGTTTGTTGTGAGCGGGGCGAGAGTAGATAGGTCACTGAGGATACAGTGGCGTGCAGAAATGAGGGTAAAATGGTGGTACCGGCCACAGATGATCCAAGGAGAATTACGAGGTTCGAAGGGAAGATTGAATCAGCAAATTCTTGAAATAACAGTGGGCACTGGCCTCAATCTCCCTGGCGCGTGCTTCATGTATTAATTTTGTTAGATTTTAAGAGAAAATGATATGATAATATTTCGTTAGATTCAATCTCGATAATTTTCTGTGTTATGTCTACTTGCAAAGTTAGTGCGACGGCTTGGTTTCTGTTTTGCATAGTTACTGTTTTGTTGTGAACATAGTTATAATCAGTGTTTTAAAAGGTGTTAGGCGTAAGGGGGGGTGTTTCGTAGACATAGAGGTGGGGCGTAAGACCCGAAGCGTTGGGCGTATGCCTCACAAATTTTCATATTTAATTTATTAAAATTATATATTTATGATAAAAAGTAGAGACTAGAATTAGGAATATAAAGAATAAGTTAAGATATACATGAAAAAAAATAAAAAGAATATTAGTGCCAATATAAAGTCAAAAAAAATATTAAAAAAACGTTATCATACTTTACATATTGTATAAATTTAATATCAACTCATCCCTAGAAAACACTACATAAATGACGAAAAAAAACTCACAAAACAATGACCGTCAAACTAATTTAAAAAGGAAGACGACTTTCGGATTTAGAGAATAATTTAGCAAGGGTATCAAATATGTTCTAATAGACTTGTTAGATTTAGTCAAATATATATTTTGAAAACATAGTAAAGAAGAAAACTTATAAATGAGTGAAAAAAATCAACCTTATTTGTTATCTTTCTCGGGCGTAAGCCCAACAGCTTAGGGCGCAAAAGGCGTAATTTTTGACTCCGTGCGTAAGTCCTAAATCATGGGGCGTAAGCCCCGTGAAGGTTAAACCCCAAACGACTGCCCCAAGGCGTTTTTGGGTCAAAAAAGCCCCGGGCTAGCTCCGGGGCGAGTTTTTTTAAACAGAGGTTATAAAGCACGATAGTGGAAAACTCAAAGAGTCAGACTTTTATACTTGATATGTACTTTAGAATCTTCATGTCGTTAGCATTTATAGTGACATTTGCATGTTTTCTTCTTTGATAAGCATTTAATTTCCGAGTCCAGTTTCCTTGCACTTATTTTGCATTAAGAAAATACGAAATCCTCATAATTTTGCATTATTATAAACTGCAGGTATCTTGGGATGAACCTGGAGTTCATCCAAATTTGAAGAAAGTTAGCCCGTGGGGAGTCAAGTGTGAACGCTTCTCATCGTCATCCCAACTTTCCTTACCCTTTCCTCCTTGTAAGAAATTCAAACTCTCGCAAAATCCAGCAGAGATTGTGCCTGATGATGATGGAAATCACATCTCAACTCGATACTGATACACTTTTGATATCGAACTTTCTTTCTTCGAGTGAGGAATGACTCCAAGAATTGAGATGGGAAGTGTTTAGAAAATAAAATAAAATACTTTTTCATTGATATCCCAAACGTACGTACATACTCTGACTTATAAAGAAATCAAATAATGGCTACAAATCTCTAATGCCTCAGATTACGCTTATCTCTAACTTATCTCTAACTTAATACTAGATAAGAGGAAATTAAATAACTGAAATAACAAATAATGTTGAAATAAATAATTAAAATAACAATTCTTATCTAAGCCTTCAATTGATATAATCGGTGGCCCAATATGGTGGTCGAGTGGAACGTGTGGGCCGAGTTGTTGAAGAGTGGGCCTTAATATTCGTATGAATCCCTGCCCCATAAGACTTGGCCTGGTCCTCCAGGCCCATAGGTTGAGTGATTGTTGCCCTGGATGACTTCGCAGCTGTATCCTCGTCCCTCCGATTAAATCTATCGATCAAGGGTGCATGCTCTTCCCACGTGGCGTCCTCAGCCAAACACCCCTTCCATTTGACTAACAGCTGTTCTTTGTTTTGTCCATCTATAGAAATCGTGCGACGGTCCAAAATCTCCTCAGGTTCAAGCAAAACGTGGCCTTCTTCATTTTCTGGTGGAATCGTCGGTGGATTCGTCGGAATGGTGCCGTAAAAAGGTCGGAGCAGTGAAATATGGAAAACGGGATGGATGCGACTGTGCGGTGGAAGCTCCAATTCATAAGCGACGGCTTCGATTCGGCGGTGGACGCGGAAAGGACCAAAAAACCGGCGGCGGAGCTTGCTGTTGGTTCGACCTTTGACGGAATTTTGCTGGTAAGTCCTCAACTTCACTAAAACATAGTCCCCTGTAGCAAAAGAGAGATCCTGACGATGTTTGTTGGCTTGGTTACTCATGCGTGTCTGACTTTTTTGCATATGTTCTCGTAGTTGTGTTAGGATCTTTGTGTGAGTCGTCATTGTTGAGTCAATGGTCGCGTTTGGAGACTGTCCAGAGTTGTAAATAGGAATCGATTTGGGACAGCGGCCAAATAATCCTTCGTATGGTGTAAGTCCCGTTGCCGAATGGTTGGTGGAGTTGTACCAGAATTGTGCTAGGGGTAGGTAGCGTGTCCATTTTCGCGGTTCATCGGCCGCAAAACATCTTAAGTACCCTTCTAGTGTGCGATTAACCACCTCGGATTGGCCATCCGTTTGAGGATGGTAAGCACTGTTGAACTTTAATGTAGTGCCGACCTGTTTAAAAAGTTCCTGCCAGACATGACTTAAAAATAGGGGATCCTGATCCGATACTATGGATTTAGGTAACCCGAAAAGGCTATAGACCTCAGTTATAAAAACGTTAGCTAAATAGGCAGCAGTAAAACGGGGAGGGAGAGAAATAAACCGAGCAAACTTAGATAACCTGTCCACCAAAACCCACACGGTAGATTTGCCATTAGAGGAAGGAAGGTTGGTTATGAAATCCATGCTAATATCTTTCCACGTGTTTTCTAGAATCGGAAGAGGGTTAAGTAACCCAAACGGTTTCCCGGTTAAATATTTCACTTCTTGACAGATTGTGCACTGTTTTATGTAATCCTCGACTGTTGTTTTGATGTTAGGCCAATGGACAACAGTGGACAACCGAGCAAGTGTGGATTTGACCCCAGAATGGACCCTGTTGGTGAATCATGAAACTCATGCAGCAGCTTCTTTTTAAGATCCAGTAAATCAGGTATGTATAACCTGTCCTTGAAGTATATAAACCCATCCTTTGCCTGCATATTTTCAGTGTTAGTAGATAATTGAATTTTATCATACAGTGGCTTACCTTCGGAGAGATAGTGCTCACGGAGAGTGTCCAACCAAGGTGCTGTGGAAACCATGATGACTTGAAATTCAGGTAACTCTGTCCTAGACAATGCATTTGCTACTTTGTTATCCTTGCCTGGTTTATAATGTACCTCATATTGATACCCAATAAGTTTGGATATCCATTTTTGTTGAGCTGGTGTGTGAATGGTTTGAGACAAAATATGCTTTAGACTTTGCTGATCTGTGTGAATAATAAACTTATTGCCCAAAAGATAATGTCTCCACTTTTTGGTTGCTTCCACCACAGCAAATAACTCCTTGTTATACGCAGATTCAGTTTGCATCCTGTTGGACATTTTCCGGCTGAAAAACGCGATCGGGTGATCGGCTTGGGACAGCACGGCGCCAGCAGCGACCGAAGAGGCATCCGTGGTGAGGTTGAATGGCAATGAGAAGTCCGGCAGTACAAGAACAGGGGCGGTAGTCATAAGACTCTTTAATTTATCAAAAGCTTGTTGTGTATTTGTATCCCATGTAAACATATTTGCTTTTAATAAGTTGGTGAGGGGAGCGGCGTGAGTGGCGTAGTGACGCACAAAGCGTCGATAATATTCGGTGAGGCCGAGAAACCCACGCAATTCGGTGACCGTGGCAGGAGTTGGCCATTCGAGAATGGCTCGTATCTTGTCGGGGTCAACCCGAACTCCTTCTTGCGAAATAATGTCCTAAATAGTGAACTCTAGGAACTGCAAAAACACACTTAGAAAGCTTTGCATAAAACTGGTTAGATCGTAACAATGTAAATACCTGTTTTAAATGCTCCGCATGTTCCGTCCAAGTCTTGCTGTAAATCAAGATATCGTCAAAAAAAACAAGAACAAATTTTCGCAAATAATTTCTAAAAAGATCGTTCATAGCTGATTGAAAAGTAGATGGTGCATTAGATAAGCCGAAAGGCATTACAACAAACGCATAGTGTCCATCTATCGTTCTAAAAGCTGTTTTAGGAATGTCCTCTTTTGCAACACGAATTTGGTGATAACCAGAACGCAAATCGAGTTTTGTAAAAATAGTTGCTCCATGCAGTTCATTTAGTAGTTCGTCAACGGTCGGTATTGGAAATCTATCTCTAATAGTTATTGCGTTTAAAGCTCTATAGTCAACACAAAATCTCCATGTACCATCTTTTTTTCGAACTAATAGTACCGGTGAGGAATAAGGGCTACTACTACCTCGTATGATTCTCTCTTTTAACATTTCTTGAATCATTTCCGTCATGATTGCTTTTTGATAATGAGGGTACCTATAAGGCTTAACATTGACCGGTTTAGAATCAGGAATTAAATCAATGTGATGATCATGCACTCGATTTGGGGGTAAAACAGTGGGGGTCACAAATAAATCATCAAATTCATCAAGGATGTCACGTATTTCAGGATTCTGTTGCAAATTATTGTATGAATCAGTAATTAAAGAGGAACAAGAGACAGAATGTACCGATGCAACCGCTCCCTTTTTTATCATTCGTTGTAAGCCCTTGGAGTTGACCTCGGTTATCCGTGGCTCTCCTTTTAAACACACCCATTTACCTTTGTGTTTAAATTGCATGCTAGGTTCTGCAAAACGGGCTAGGACCAATCCGAGTTCTTGCAGCCATTGAACTCCTAGTACCAAGTCCGCGCCTTGAATTGGAAGTACTAACGTGGAAATCACGAACTCTGCTCCTTGCATGAATAATTCCAACCCATGACATTCGCCCTGACATTTTATTCTATCGCCATTCCCTACCATTACCGAAACTTCTGCCCGAGTGTGAACTTGTAAGTCCAGCATCGTTGCTAGTCGGGGCTGTAGTATGTTATGTGTGCTGCCCGAGGCAATTAGGACCGAAATCTCCTTTCCTTTGAGAATTCCTATCACCCGTAAAGTTCTAGGTGACGAGATTCCCATGTATGCAGCTAATGATAGATGAAATTCAGCACTATGATCCTCCATTCCTTGTATAAAGGATTGATTCGAATTTGGCGGAAAATCGAGTTCCTCCTTGTCGGTTTCTGCACATGTAATCTGCTCCGTGCCATCTTCTACAAGAAGAGTTAAAAATTGGGATCCTTTACACCTATGGCCTGGCGAATATTTTTCGTTGCAATTAAAACAAAGTCCCTTTGCACGACGAGCTTGCATCTCCGATTGATTCAATCGTCGTATCGGCAATTGTACGCCTCGAGCCGCTGGCAACGCCATTGTTGGGTTTTGCAGTAGTGGTGTTGGGTTCGTCACCGATCCCATTCTCGGGTAATTAATCGTGAGTCCTTCAATTTGGATTCCACGAGCTTGGCTTGTGATATAGCTTCGGAGATGGTGCTTAGTTTATACAGGGCTAGCTCATTTTGAATCTCCGTTTTTAACCCCGAGATGAAACAGTTCAAAATTGCTTCTGCATTCAAACCCGTTATACAATTATTTATTTGTTCAAATTGTTCTTGAAAATTACTTACCGAACCAGTTTGCCTTAATTTGAAAAGCGTGGCTTGATGATTTTCGTAGGATGATGGGCCAAACCATATGGATAGATCGCGTACGAATCCTTCCCATGAGTGCAACTGGAAATTGTTGTGCATCCATTTGTACCAGCTTAGAGCCCTTCCTTGCATATGAAAAGCTATTAGTGGTAAACGATTTTCAGGATTAATTTGATAAAGGTTAAAATATTGCTCAGCCTGAAATATCCAATCTAATGGATTAGACCCGTCAAAGGACGGAAGTTCTAGTTAGTAGTCCTGGGAATTTGGAACAAGGGATTAGTGTAGTGAGGATTCGGGAATTGAGTGGGCATCGACGGGTTGTCCACATGATAAGGTTGTCCGGGAAGCGGTGGCGGTGGCGGTGGAATTTGATGAGATGAGGATGCGCCATGAGATGGTGTAGGTTCATTAGCTCGTTGATTGTTTATTCTCATGTCATCAATGAACTTTGCAAACAGCTCGGATTGTTGGCGACTTTCTTCGGTTTGCTGCCGATTTGCTTTGGCTTGTTGCCGATTTGCTTCCGCCAGTTGCCGATTTTCTTGCCTGACTTCTTCCAGCCCGGCTTGCAATTGTCGGATTATTTCGAGCATTGGATTTTGAGTTTCATCGCTTGGTGAGAGAGTTTGAGTTGTGCGAGTCATGCTCTCAATGAAAGCACCAATGATACACTTTTGATATCGAACTTTCCTTCTTCGAGTGAGGAATGACTCCAACAATTGAGATGAGAAGTGTTTAGAAAATAAAATAAAATACTTTTTCATTCATATCCCAAATGTACGTACATACTCTGACTTATAAAGAAATCAAATAACGGCTACAAATCTCTAATGCCTCAGATTACGCTTATCTCTAACTTATCTCTAACTTATTACTAGATAAGAGGAAATTAAATAACTGAAATAACAAATAATGTTGAAATAAATAATTAAAATAACAATTCTTAACTAAGCCTTCAATTAATATAATCGGTGGCCCAATATGGTGGTCGAGTGGAACGTGTGGGCCGAATTGTTGAAGTGTGGGCCTTAATATTCGTATCAGATACCCTCGTTCCAGTGCCCCTTCGTTTCCATCGACCCTTGGAAATTAACTTTGACTATTTCTTCCAGTACTTTGAGCAACTTTTGTGCATCTTCTGAGCCATATTTTGCCAATATTCTATGTGACACTATTAAGTTAAACCGCTTACGATGATTATTATGAGACAGTAATGATGTGTATGATTTTATTTCTAATATCTCAGTGCATCAAGTTTCATGTGGGACCCTAGCATATATATGTCTGCCATAAGTGTATTTTATTTGTTGTTTTCCCTCATTTAGAATTAAATAATACCTTTATATCTCATGACTCGTGAGTAAACCTCTTACATTTTTGAAAGATTTATGGATATGTATTCACGATATCCCGTCTCCCTCCAATGAAGCATAAAAAATTATTGCAATTAGTAATATATACGTTAGAGTTGTATCTAGCTATGTCAGAATATATATCAGGGTTTTCATTAGGGTTTCATTTATGCATGGTTCTATTATTACATTTGTAGGCATCCAATGTTTTTTGAAATGTCTCACGACAAAAACTTAACTTGTATATATGTAAAAAATAATTGTTGCATTTAAAAAAAAAAAAAAAATCTTAAGATAGTGTATATGATATGAAAAAGAGTCATGACGTTAAATGAAAATAAAAGGTCATGTAAAGCTATCAACAATTTATGTTGGATTGGGGAGGGCTATATAGTAATGTAAAGTGTAAACTAGCATGTGTCATTTGGAATTTGTGTTTAAATTATAATATCGCTTATGTGTCATTGCAAAAGAGATTAAAGCCCAACAAATGACAAAAATTACAGCATAATTTTATACGGAACATTGAAGCGATTAAGAACGAAATAAGTCTAAATATTCCATACCAACTCTATTTGAATTTTATGTTCATTACATTTTTGACTCATATTCTGATATGTAATGAAATTTTAATGTACGAAGTATGGTTATTAAAAAAATATATACTACGTCGTCAACCAAATTGAAACACGATGCAATGTGCGGGTTGTAACCAAACACGGGAGAAAGCTTCCGTTAGTAATTTAACTGGTCCGTTTTATCGGAAAAATTATTTTATGCATTCGTTGCATTTTTGATGTGGTGCAACCAACAGTCAAGATAATAATATTTTTTCAAAATGTAGGCACCAACCACCCCACAATCTCCTCCCAACCGTGCATTGACACACTAATAACCGACTTGTTGTGTCACCTCATCGGGCAACTGTTTTACGAAATAATCTCTCATCTTATCGGGTTCATAGCCTTTTCACCGGTTCTTTTTCCTTCTAGCCTAGATGAGTGTGTGTCAGAATTCTCAAAAACGTTTGGCTGACTAGTTGCGAATCCATGGGAAAGTGCTTCGCCTCTTGATAGAGCATAACTTTTGCTGAGAAGAATTACATTCTTTTCGTGATAACCCAAACAAGTTTTGGAATTGGACACCTCATAAACTCCTAGTCTTAAACTTCAATCTGCATGTTATTCTTCGAGTATCGTTTAAATTTTTTATCATACATATCATAACAAATGTCTTTAAAATAACATACACCTTAATCTCATTTATTCTTTGTCAATTATCACAACATCGAAAAGTGTATGTATGAGTTGCAATTATTCAACTATAATTATTGGTATCTATGTCCAAGTGTTAAAATTCAAATAAAACTATTGAGCGCGAGCTCCTTAAGTAATTTGACCAAAATGTCTAACACGAAGTGAACGCTTTATGAAAACCTTTGTTCAATGATTTGCTACCAATTCAGTTTATGATGCTAATATTGCAAAGTTCACATATAACAAAATTGAGGGAAATAGGACATTTTATTAAAATTGGACTAAATCAAGATAAAATCTCACGTTTATGCTTCAAGTTTCGATAAAAAAAAATAATAATAATAATAAAGAAAAAAAAGAAGCCGGTGAAAAGATTAGATAGCAAAGTTAAATGATGTGCAACTCACACATTTTCCTGAAAGTTGGGAGAGATTTGTCCTTTTTGAAAGTTGAGGACATTCTATGAAACAATTTGTGCGTCAAGTAAACTTTTCGTATTATAAGGCTCCGATTGGTTCCACGAAAAATGGAAAAAATGGAAAGAAAAAAAAAAGGTGGAAAATAGGAATTTTCAACAAAACTTCCATGCAAAATAAAAAATTTCCTCTGTTTTTCATGTGATTGGTATTACTTTAGTTTTTTGGGAAAATTTTATAATTAGTTACTTACTTATCATCAATTTAACCTTGTAACAGGTATATTATTATATTTTAAAATTTAAAGTATATGATAAATCATAATAAAAGTTAGGGATAATATCACTCACACCCCCTGAGGTTCGGTGTAATATCACTCACACCCCCTGAGGTTTGAATAATATCAGTGACACCCCTTGAGGTTTGATTTCTAGGGGTGTCACTTTTAAAAGGACACGTGTACTCTTTAATTTAATATTATAAAATACCCTTCAATAATTAAAAGACACAAGTACCCTTTATTGTTCAAGTAATCAAAATGAAACAATAATATAATTAAAAGACACCAAGTACTTTTTTTTTTGTTTTTCTTTACATTTTGTTAAATCATTTGTTTTCTTGTTAAATCAAAAATCCCAGTCAAAATTAATTTGTTTTAATTCATAACTACAAAACTATTTTGTAGATATAATAATTGTTTATAATGATGTTAACTTTATATTCTTGACGTATTATTTAGAGTTCTTCCTCGAGGCTCGGTAATATAATTCATACTAAGGAAAGGGCCACCTAATCTTAAAATTTTGAAATCAAGTGACTAGGGTTACAAAGGACTTTCTTTTGTCTTTTTATTATTTAATATAGGAATTGTTTTAATTTATGCAAGATTATCAACGATATTCTTAGTTGATTTTATTATTTGAACAATAAAGGATACTTGTGTCTTTTATTTTTTAGAAATTTTAGGTAATATTAGACTAAAGGGTACAAGTGTCATTTTATAAGTGACACCCCCCTGAAAATCAAACCTCTGGGGTGTCACTGATATTATTGAAACCTCAGGGGGTGTTACTGATATTACACCAAACCTCAGGGGGTGTGAGTGATATTATCCCTAAAAGTTACTCTTTTTTAAACTAAATTTATAGTTTGGTTTTTGAGTTTTGAGTTTTTTTTTAAATATATCTGCAACTTATAGGGACAAAATCATCTAAGTTAAGAAATCTAATACTAACTTACTTTATTATACCTTAAAATTTATAGGTGCTATAAATATATATTTGAAACAAAAGAATACAGACAATATAAATTTAATATCTTCAACCTTCAAATAAAACTATTACAAGTGCTATGAATATATTTGAAACAAAATAATACAGACAATATAAATTTAATATCTTCAACCTTCAATTTAAAATTATTACAATGCAAATTAACCTGTATTGGAAGGAAATCAAAAGGTTTGAGACTAATATTATTCGGTTACATTCGAGATTAAATTGATTATTGTTTTTCCTCATATTTTTGTGGAACCAATCTCAGCCTAAAAGATTTGATGTCCTCTCCTACATAATGTCCTCCATCTTCTCCTACGCTATTCGATAATTGCCACATGTCCTTTTAGCATACACAAAAGTATACAATTAAACTTTCATCACTCTTCTCTCTCCAAAATTAAGGCTAGATCTCTTTCCATCCCCATTTTTTTTCCTTTTATCAATCTCTTTCCATTCTCACCTCTCCCTGCTCTCCAAAATTATGGCTACAAATTTCGTATATAATTTTACTTTTTTAATATAATTCAAATACAATAAATAATCGTGAAAATATAAATACCTTAAGAAGCATATGTATAATATTAAAAATAGAAAATTAAGAGTAAAGTAACAAAACTATAGCTATAATTTATAACATATTTCAAATTCAAACGACATACACACAAAAAAAAAGTATCATAAAACTATGATATATTATACACTCCTAAAAGTTTTCAATTATTTATGTTCACTTAAGTCACTAGTTACTTAGACATTTTTAATTGTACTAAGAGGATATTAGATTATTAAATATCTTTTTCTTTCTTAATTCTCAATGTGTATTACTAATGCTTTAATGGTTACATTTATCTTTAATCAATAATTATATTTTCACCATTCCTTTTGTCGTAAAAAATTTTATTTAAATAGTTTTGTGAAAAAAATAATTCATCTTTAAAATGAAATTTATATTCAAATGAAATATTAGATGATTCCATTTTATTCAAGTTTACTCTACAGGAACATTTAGAAAAGATTAAGATAAAAATTGAAATCAGGCTTAACAAATTATTGTGAAATTAATAATTGAATAAATAAAAGAAAACAAAACAATTCTTTTGTGTATAAACTTAAATTATATGAGCCGTGAGATAAAAACTAATTGGGGGTGCTATAACTCAAAATCGATAGAAGAAAATCTATGGCATTAGTTTTGGAGAGAGAAGAGAGATGAAGATGGAAAGAGATCCGATAAAAGGAAAAAGGAACGGGATTTAAAGAGCTACATGCGTAATTTTGAAGAGAGAGAAAAGAGATGAAGTTCAATTGCTTGTATTTTGTATATGGAAAAAGGGACATGTTGCATCATTTGGATAGCGTAGGAGAAGATGGAGGGTATTAATGTTGGAGAGGATCTTAACCGAGACAAGTTACGTACTACCAAGTAACAAAACTTGTCATTTCTTTTTGGAAGGAAACTCTTCCAACTAAGAGAACCTTGATTCAAGTGACTTGCCACTATGTTATAGAGTGTTTCTGTGTCTATAATGTATCATATTATCGTCAACTAACAGTGAAATTGTATCATATTATCGCATTTAAATAGAAGTATATGGTTAGTGTTTTCAGCAAAATGAATTTAACTTTAAGTTTAAGTTTCATGATGTGGCAACCGTAACTAAAGTCCTTGGATTTCTTTACACATAAATTCATGCTTGTTGACATCAACACTTCTTGCATTTACTCTTCACATTTTTGGACAAAAAATGGCAATCATTTCAATTTTATTTATTTTAAGCATATAGTATGCTTTAACAGTAAGGCCCATAACATAGCGGAGGGGATAGTTCTAACACTTGCTATTTATGGAAACAAGCAAGATGGAAAGTCCAAACATCAAGACTTTGTTTGGATCCATTTTTATTCAAGTATTTGGAAGTTTCATTCACTAAAATTGGTTTGGAACCCTTTGAAAATTTTAAATTTGAAATGTATTTTGGCCCAATTATCAAACCCTACTTATAATGATTTGATGCCTATGAACCTATTTTTCACAATTAATAAATCTTCATTTCACTCATCAAACAATCGTGTCAAATGTTTTTAATCAGCAAACAATGATAACAGATTATTATATTATTTCTACACTCTTCTACCTAAATTGATTTGATACATATATACCTTTTTGTCACCCTAAACTCCTACACTCAAATTATATCCAAATCATATTTCAACTTTTTTATGTACACTAAATTATTTTGAAATTACATCCAAACTATATCTCAAAGGTTTTGCACATATTTCAAAATAATCTCCAAAACATCCAAATAAAAGTTGAGGGAGCCAAACAAGTGAAATTACATCCAGGGCCCAAGCCTTTTCACCCGAATCATTTACGGTTCAACTAATGGAAATCAAACCGAGAACTACTTCCATGGATAAAAGTAAACTCATACGGAATTACGGATTATAAGCTTGTCTTTGGTCGGGTTCAGACCGGTTCACTTGGATCGTGATTTGGAATTGCAGAAAAATCAAGAGTTTTACCTAACTCTTCGATAAAATTAAATTCACGATTCTCCGGTATGTTTAAGATAATATTAGCACTCATAGCTTATTACGAATTGTTTGTCTCTGAAAAAAGTCTTCAGTCTAAAATCAAAATTAAATGCATTAAGACTATTATTTAGTGTAGGTACTCATTCCGCCATAAAGCTCCTAAATATGAAAAGTTTCAATGAGTTTTATTCCATCTCCAAATCACGAATGCCCAAAATCAATCATGGGCAGAATCTTAATGGGTCGTAGCTCAAATCCCATCTATATGAATTTAACTTTATAGTTATTACATGCAACAGATTTTAGTTATTAAAGGCATTTAAAAGATCCATTCCTCTTATTGCAGACACGAGTTTGAATTATGCGGAAACACTTGATACAAAGTACTAAAGTATAAACTAATTCAAACACGTTATATCTTATATGACCTTTATAGAGCGATATAGGAATAATTCTTAACTAAACCATGTCAATGGGCCCTGTTACTACAATTTTTAGCAAGAGCATTCAGAAACCACAATGACATTATTGGAGCGACAATTTTAATACACGAACAACTGTAACCACCAGAAGAATCGCCATAGAACTAGCGTATGTTTAACATTTTATAATTTACAAGCATCCTCCTTGTCTTGACGTAAAACACCTTAGTTATGCCATCATTCATTTTACACCACTTGCTATATTTCATGTTTCAACAAAAAATACTAACAATGCAAGTGAAATGAGGTAAACTCGCAGATCATGCTGCAGAAAAAGCTAAAATATCAAACACCTCAACAATCGATTCCATTATTTCAAGTCTAGACAACCAACAATGCATATGAAAGATATATAACTATGCCGCATCCAGTACACATCAAGCCACAAATGGCAGTCTTACTTCCCTAGAGTGCAAACAATTCTATCTAAAAAAGAATTCAAGAAAACTTCAAACGGTTATCATTTTTTATCAGAGTTTCTATATGGTGGGGGGGGGGGGGGGGGGGGGGACAAAAATAGGGGAACAACAGAACATACTCAAGCTGATCTCAATTTGTTTCAACCTTGATAAGCACTAGTACATTTCCGAAAGATTCTCAATGACCAAAGATCTAATCTAGCTTCACGGAAGAAAACAGATAGTGCACGAACCAGAATGAAGAAAGGAACCCAACCGTGCCAGTTGCTAGCATAATAGCTATAACCATGAAGAGTGAATAACCGAGATAAAGTGTTGCTGAGACTGGTCCGCTCAAACTCTTAAGGTCAAATATCAAATAATTAACGGAGTAGAGAAAGATGTATATGGCAACGGAACCAGAAGCAAAGAACGATTTCCACCACCATTTCCAATCCTCCACACAGAGATGCATGTATGTCAGAACAAGTGACACCTCAGCACAAACTACCACCAATAGGATCATGACAACGAGAAGGAATCCAAAAACATAGTACACACGACCCATCCAAATACTCGACATGATGAAGAAGAGCTCGATGAAAAGTGTCCCAAAAGGGAGGGTACCAGCACCAAGAACCAAAAGCCAAGAGGGGTACTTTTGAGGTGGGATTTCTCGAGGAATTTGATTAGTTCGCACAGGATATTCGATATGAGGTGCCTTTGCACCAAAGTAACCACCGACAAGGGTAAGGGGAACCGAGATACAAAACCACAGCAAAATAAGTATAACAAACAAGGAGAAAGGAATGGCTCCGGTGCTGTGACTTCCCCAAAGCAAGAAGTTTAGAGTAGTAAGAATAAGGAAGGCAATACCAGGGAAAAAACAAGCAACTTTCCATGAAACTGAAACCCATCCCTTGTGATTGCCAACAAAGATAGTCCTCCACAGACGAACAGCAACATAACCAGCTGCAATCCCAAGGATCAAGTAGAAAAACAGCATACCTGTTATCAAAGTCCCCCGAGATGCTGGGGACATAAATCCAAGGGCTGCGAACAAAATCGTCACGACTGCCATTCCAAGAATTTGAACACCGTCTCCAACCATCACACACAAAAGTGCTGGATTACTAGGTGCCCGGAAAACATCAGCAACGACAAGTTTCCATCCAGATAACTCCTCGTTCATCTGGGCTTGAGCTTCCTTATCGAGCTCCTCATACCGCGTAAGATCCCTCCTAACAGTCCTCAAGAAGATCACAAGTACAATTCCAGCCAAGAAAGTAATCACCATAAGAGAGTTCAGAATGGAGAACCAATGCACCTTTGCTCCCTCCATCTTCAAATATGCATCCCATCTCGATGGCCACTTAATGTCCCTCTCCTCAAACGTTACCTCATAAGTAAAAGCTATAGGTTCATTCTCTTTAACAGCCATGGCAACTGTTCCTGGATCACATTTAATCAACCCCGGATACTTGTCGTACATTTTCAAGTTCTTCACAGAGTCAGCATTGTGCTGGAAACTACAAGGCACCACCTCAAACCCAACCACCATGTACCCAGGCGCATCAGATGCCGACTTTCCAGCATTAGGAATTACTTCAGCCGCATCACCAGTACCCATAACACGAGCCACATTGGTCTCTTCATATTTATTAACAAGGACCGTGAACTTCAAGTGATTATATATATAATACCCTTCTTGCACCTTAACACCGACAGGGTACCCTGTCCACCTCAACATAAAGCCATCCTTCTGAGTGTATCGAATTGCTGGCAAGTTATCCAAGATCACGTTCACCTGATACATCTCATCAATCCTCTTGATCAAAAGCTTGAACTCCTCAGAGGACAAAGGCTTACTCTGGCACAGGAAAACCTCAGTCTCATTGGTGTACATCTTAAATCTATACGGCGAGTTCTCGATCCTATCCCCCATTAGAAGCTCACCTAGATTTTCTGCACTATCCTTAATACCCTCATTTGGCTGACAGAATGGGAGACTGTAATAGCTAAAGGGCATTTCAGTATCAATAGAAGTCAAAGAATTGACCTTCACATTCAAGAAATCGCCAACTCCATACTGGTGAGGATAACTACCAGGGAGATAAAACCCATAAGCTAGTTCAAGAAAAGCCATGAAAATAAGCAAAACCCAGATCTTGAACTTGTTGAAAGATCCCATCTTTACGGTTTTGACGGCAGATCTGGCTGCCCCAGATCAAGAAAATCAACGGTGTACGCCAACAAGAGGCAGTCTTAACGAGTGATGATAAAAGATCTGTGTCAAAAATTCAAATGATTATGATGGTTTTCGATAACACAAAGTGGGTTCGAATCAGATCACGAGAGTTCACATAATTCACCAAGGAAACAAGAAAAGTCAGTGAGGCGTTACACTGGTAAGAGGATTCTCAAAACATACGAAAATGTAATATGCAAAGTGTACACTGATGAGACATTATAATTACCTGTTCGATACCCAGTGAAACTGCAGAGATTGTGCAAATGTGAGAAAGTTTACAGAGAAAGGGATAATTAGGCACCGCTGGTACTTGGTCTCTTGGAGCGTCGGTGAACTGTGACTCTATGAATGATAATATATATATATATTAATAAAATATTAAAATGTGATGGAATTTAGTTCTTTTTGAGGTACACGAAATCTCGAGATTTTGTGTCCAATGCAACTTCTGGATCCGCCCACATATGATTTATGTGCTTGGAGTTAAATATTTGTTAAAAACATATTGGACTTCTAAAATTTGATGAATCAATTCAGCTTTTTTCTTTAATGGATTTGTATGTGTATAATTAGCAGAAACATTAATAACCTGAATAATAATATTCTTCTATGAGAGGAAAACTTTATCATTCCTCGAGTATGGTAAATGATATATATGAAATTTGGCATGACTGGTGTGACTATTTCGGTTCATGTCATGATGCAAAGAATTGTTGAAAATTCAATTGATCATTCATTGAAAAAATTTCTAATGAATTTTCATGCGTTGCTTTTTTACAACGCAAATTAACAAGGCCATTACCAACCAAAATTAATTATAAATCCCCTAAATTTCTTGAACGTATTCGGGCCGATACATGTGAACCAATTCTTCTACCATATGGAACATTTATATATTTTATTATTTTAATTGATGCTGATGTACCATATTTCGGTACCGCCATGTCATAATATCCGATACAGTACACGAACGTATTTCGGGACATATTATGCCACGTCAGCACCATTATTTTTTAATGCAAAATTACAATTCAAGGCAAAACACGGAAATCGGCCCAAGTAGGCCCAAATTGAGCCCAAGCGAGACCTATTTGGGCCCGAAAAGGTCCGATTCGAGCTATATCAAGCCCAATCCGAGCTATATGGGCTCAAATTCGATCTATTTGAGGCCCAAAAGCCAAATTCGAGCTATATGGGCCCAAATTCGATCTATTTGAGGCCCAGGAGTCAAGTAAGAGCTATATGGGCCCAAATTCGACCTATTTGAGGCCCAATTCGACCTATTTGGAGGCCCAATTCGAGCTATTTCAAAATAGCTCTAATTCGACCTATTTTGAGTCATAGTTCTACTTGGATTGCACTTTTAGACGAATAAGGACTCTTATTACTATATAAGGGGGTCCCATGCCTCATTCTAAGGTACGTTTTTATTTTCTAGCATTTAATTTCGAGCTATATACATCGAATTCGAGCTATAGAGCAATAATTCGAGCTATATTGCAATAGCTCTTGTTCGATCTATATAGAGTGTATTTCGAGCTATTTGAGAGTAATTCGATCTATTCGGGTTTTCTCATCACGGTTCTCAATACCATTTTGAGGTGTGCTAATTCGACCTATAGGGCCTAAATTCGACCTATTGGGCTTATTTCGACCTATATATTCGACCTATTTTCGAGCTATAATTTCGAGCTATTGTCTCTGACGACAATACCTCAAATTCCGACCTATCTGACTTGAGCGTCGGAGTGCCTTCGCCGGAGGAGGCACCGGCTTAGTTTACGTGTGGTGTTGAGTGCAGGTTCCGAACTCAAAAGCTGCTTAAGCATTCAGCAGGAACTAAAGCAGTCTGACGTGGAGTGTTGGAGAGCGGACACGTATCCAGACGAAAATACCCCACATCAGTGGCGCCGTCTGTGGGAAACTCTATACGCACTTAGTAACAAACACTGACACTCAATGGCTCAACGGAGGGCAACGGAGAAGAATGGAATGGCAGGAAGGACTAGATCACAGAGGGAGGATGATAATCGGGCACATGATGCTTCTGAGCGAACATCAGTGGCAGCGCCTAGCACTCCCCTTGATCCTCCAACTCAAACAGCGAATCAACCTGAAGTTCCTCCCACGGAACAACAGCTATTGAATTCCGCTCAGTTGGATCAAATCATGGCGGCATTCCAAAGGACTATGGTCCCAATGATTGTGCAGCAATTGGCTAACACTTCTGTTTTACAGAATGTTCAAGCTCCAATAGCACAACAACCAGCAACACGGCCTGCAGCACCGCAGCAAGGAAGGACTCATCCGACCCAGCGTCGTGATTCGAGGCAGTATACGCAAACTAGGATGACAAGGCCAAGGGATCCATCCCCCTCGCCTGAAAGGAGGAATCCTCGTTCAGTGAGGACCAATGCTAACCGAGCTCCCAGTCGGGCAACTGGTCGAGATAGAGAAGGAAGGGATGGAGAGGTGAATTCTAGGCAGAGAGTTCCTGATCATCGACCTGCAGCAAGTCGAACTGCCGGAAGAGATAGGGACTTGCCTGAGAGAGTCGCACCAAGATTGGATCCTGTTGTAGCAGAACACATTCCATTAAGGGAGAGGTCAAATCCCTTTTGTGAGGCGATCAGTAACTTGACGTTGAAGGAAGGAACTAATCTTCCTGTTCCAAAAGAAGTATGATGGAAATACTGATCCAGTTGCACATTATGATGAATTAGATGGAGATTTGCAGGTTTTGGGGTATGGAGAGAATATGAGGGCGAAACTTATTTCGCTCAGTCTGAGAGGTCCAGCAAAGGAATGGTTCAAAAACTTGCGTTCGGGATCAATCGAATCATCTGAACAGTTTAGGACCATGTTCGTAAAGAAGTTTGCTACTTATCGCGTAAAGAAGAAATCTCCAAGCACGCTGTTTAATATCTATAGAGGACCTGATGAACCTTTGGGGAGGTATATCGAGCGTTTGAATTTGGAGATTGGTAGAGTAAATGCTCCCAATGTCGACCTGGTCATATCTGTATTGGAGCATCGTTGCCGGAGTAAAAAGCTTATAGAAGTGATAACATGGAACACACCTGATTCCATTGAGCAAGTAATGGACCTAGCTAGTAAGGTCATTGAAGTAGAGGAGGCAACCATGAATCAAGGGTTGATGGACTCGCCGAGAATTCATGGGGGCAAAGAGAATAAAGATAGAGATTGGAGGAAGGAGCAAAGGGGAAAAGATCGAGATCGCAATCGACAACCCTTTAAGAAGTTTGAGAACTATACTCCGCTGAGGAAACAAATTGGTGAAATTTACGCCATTGAGAAAGATAGCGGGTTGCTGAGAACTCCAAAACCGTTCCGAGAGACTGAGGAGACTAAGGGATCGAAGAAATATTGTAAGTTCCACAGGCAGAATGGGCATTTTACCAATGAATGCAAGGCTCTAAAGAACGAGATCGAACGACTCATTCAAGGGGGGAAACTCATCGAGTACATCCTGGAGAATAGAGAGTCACGTGAAGAAAAAGCGTCAGCTGGACGTAAGCGAGATAGATCCCCACATGAGAAGAAGGATGAACCAAAGCGTAAACGAGGAAATGGGAATGATGAAATCGAGAATGGAATCAATGTGATAGCTGGCAGACCTACTGGCGCAGACTCAGCCAAAAGTAGAAAACGCATCTCACGAGACATATACAATGAACGACTGAAGCGTCCTGAAATAGATCTTGTCTTTGCGGTGGACAAATTGGATACAAGAATCACATTCGATGATAGCGATTTCGACAGCTTGTCTCCACAAGCTAAGGAAGCGCAATACTTGAATTGCCCTATGGTGGTTTCCGCGGTGATTGCAAATCACGGGGTAAAAAGGATAATGATAGATATTGGATGTTCGTCCAACATAATCTTCATGGATGCTTTGCAACAAATGAAACTTGGACAATATGAGATCACGGATGTTAATTCACCACTAGTGGGATTTGGTGGAAGTGAAGTAAAACCCATTGGAAGGATCTTGTTGCCCACGTCCTTTGGCGTAAATCCGAAGAGGAGAACACTGAACGTGGAATATCTTATCGTTGATATACCATTCGCATACAACGTACTGATTGGAAGGCCAGGAATAACGGCATTTGCTATGATCATCTCAACGGTTCATCAGAAGGTCAAATTTCCAACGCCTGGTGGAATTGCTGAACTCACTACAAACTATCGTGATTCGTGGAGTTGTTATGTTACATCAACTAAACCTATCAAGGCAAAAACGGATCCAAATGTCGCGATAGTTGACATACATCCAAAGGAGACGCTTGAAATAGGGGAACAAGTTGATACAGAGATGGTGCTTGCTGCGCAAGTAGACCAAGAGATGTTGAAGGAGGATCATACCCCTTCCAGTATTGAGGACTCCTTGAAGAAACTGGATGAAGAAAAAGAAGACAAGACGACATTGCGCTATAAAAAGAAGATGGAAATGGAGCGTCTGAAACCTTCGGGAGAGTTTAAGGAGGTGATCTTGTCAGAAGATGAGCCTGACAAGATAATTAAAATTGGTAGCGAGTTGACTTCGGAGGTTGAGAAGGCATTGTTGGAATGCTTGCGAAGAAACTTTGATGTATTCGCATGGACGGACTCGGACTTGAAGGGAATAGATCCTCGAGTTGCGGTACATCACTTGAATGTTAACCCAAATGCTAAACCCATCCGACAAAAGAAGAGACACTTTAGCGACGAAAAGAACAAGGCTGCGGAGTTGGAAGTACAAACAAAACTTGCTGCAGGCCATATATTTGAAGTTCGATACTCTGAATGGCTAAGCAACGTTGTGCTTGTCCCAAAGAAGCCGACCGTATGGAGGATGTGCGTGGACTACACCGATCTGAACAAACATTGCCCGCGAGATCCTTTCCCGTTGCCCAGGATCGATCTCGTAGTTGACTCCACAGCAGGCTGTGCGTTGCTAAGTCTTTGTGATGCACAGAGCGGTTTCCACCAAATACTAATGGCAGTAAAGGATCAACATAAAACGGCCTTCATCACTGACAGGGGGATATACTGTTACAAAGTGATGCCGTTTGGTCTAAAGAATGCAGGAGCAACCTTTCAGAGGTTAGTTGCCAAGATGTTTTATCATCAAATCGGCAAGACAATGGAAGTTTATATTGACGACATGCTCATCAAAAGCCTGAAGGCGGAAGATCACGTGAAACATTTGGAAGAGGCTTTTGGTATCATGAAACAATGTGGGATGAAGCTAAATCCTAAGAAGTGCACATTTGGTGTTAAGGCCGGAAAATTTCTGGGGTTCATGGTCAATGAGAGAGGAATCGAAGCTAACCCTGACAAAATTAAAGCTATAATGGATTTACCATTCCCCAAATCCGTTCGAGAGGTGCAACGATTGGTGGGGAGGATTACGGCACTCAGTCGATTCATATCGCATTCTGCTGAAAAGAGTTTACCTTTTTTCAAGAAGTTACGCAAGACACCTAAGTTCGTTTAGACTGATGATTGTGAAGAGGCTTTTCGCCAATTGAAGGTGTACCTTACGACACCGTCATTACTATCTAAGCCCAAGGACAATGAGATGCTATATCTTTACTTGGCCATAACGAAGAATTCATTAAGCACAGTATTGGTGCGCGAGGAAGACAAGAAACATTTGCCTATCTACTATGTTAGCAAAGTGCTGAATGGGGCAGAGGTGAATTACCTGGAGATCGAGAAGTTAGCATACGCACTTGTAATAACAGCACGAAAGCTAAGACCATACTTTCAATCACATCCGGTTACTGTCTTAACTAGCCAACCACTGAAACAAGTCATGGCAAAACCGGAGACGTCTGGGAGATTAGTAAAGTGGGCAATAGAGTTAGAAGAATATGGCTTGGAGTATATGCCAAAACCGGCGATCAAAGCACAAAGATTAGCGGACTTCGTGGCTGAAACTATCTCAGAGGCAGAGCAAGCACTTGATGTAGCAATGGTAACGGAAGAGGACAAAAGAGACAAACCTACAGTTGAAAGGGCAACTTGGACTCTGCATGTGGATGGATCGTCCACGAATGACGCTGGAGGTGCAGGAATATACCTAAGATCGGCGGATGGTAGAGAATTTGACTATGCAATAAGGCTAAATTTTCAAGTGACCAACAATCAAGCGGAGTATGAGGCTATGCTTGCTGGCATACAAATGGCAAAATCGTTGGGTATAACGAACCTTGTAGCATTCACGGATTCACAGTTGATCGCTAATCAATTTGAAGGAAGATATGAGGCGAAAGAGGCTGCAATAGTAAAGTATCTTGAAAAACTGAAAGAAGTGACATCAAATTTCGATACTTTCTCTATCTCGCAGATCCCTCGATCAGAGAATGAACGCGCTGACTCCTTGTCACGATTTGCTAGTGCCGCTGAAGTGTTTGTTGAAAGGCGGGTAACTCTTTTGGCGTCAGAGCAGCCCTCTATAGGCAAGGTAGTTGAGTCAAAACCAACGCAAGCATTGGATTACGTTCTGCCAGTAGACATAGAGGCATGTTGGAAGGATGAGATTATCAATTATCTTCAGAACGGGAACTTACCTAATGATCCTCAAGCGATCAGAAGGCTCAAGTATAAATCTGCAAGATTTACTATGTTCAATGGCGAACTGTACAAACGGTCATTCGAGGGACCACTCCTGAGATGCTTATCTCCCACGCAGGCAAAACAAGTCTTACGCGAAATTCATGAGGGGAGTTGCGGAAATCATTCAGGTGGACGATCTTTGGCCCAGAAAATACTCCGACAAGGATATTTCTGGCCAACTGTTATGAGAGATGCTATGGATTACTCAAGGAAGTGTAGAAGTTGTCAACTGCATGCGAAGATCATTCATACACCTGCACAACCTATGACAACAGTGAGTTATGGATGTCCGTTTGATCAATGGGGAATAGATATAGTTGGACCAATGCCTAAGGCTACGGGAGGTAGAAAATGGTTATTGGTGGCTGTCGAGTACTATACGAAGTGGGTTGAAGCTGAAGCACTTGTAAATATTACGGAGGCTAATGTGAAACAATTCATTTGGAAGAACATTGTTTGTCGATTTGGAATACCAAGAGTCTTGATTTCCGACAACGGAAGGCAATTCCAAGGTTTTAAGATTCAAGACTGGTGTAGAGACATGAAGATTGAGCAACGTTTTACATCTGTTACGCACCCCGAAGCAAATGGACAAGTGGAGGCCACTAATAATACTTTAGTGAAGAGTTTGGAGAAAAGGCTGGAAGGAGAAGGAGGAAATTGGGCGGATGAGTTACCAGGGATACTATGGGCATATCGCACAACTCCTCGTACCTCTACAGGAGAAACTCCATACTTATTGACATATGGATCTGAAGCAGTGATACCCGCTGAGATTGGAATGCCAACTTATCGAATTGTTACTTATGATGAGGAGCAAGCATTAAGGGCAAGACAAATGGATTTGGAATTGATCGGAGCAACTAGGGAAGCAGCATACCAACGTACTCAAGCGTACAAATCCATGATGGCGAAAGCATATGACAACAAAGTCCGTTTCAGGAACTTTCAAGTGGGGGACTTGGTACTCAGGAAAGTTGAAGCTACTAAGCATGTTGGAAAATTGAAGCCGAACTGGGAAGGACCTTACAGAGTGGAGAAAGCAAGCTCAAAAGGATATTATTACTTACAAGAATTGGGTGGAAGGACTTTGTCACGCCCCTGGAACGTCAAGAACTTACGAAGGTTTTATAGTTAGAACACTAGTTTTCTAATGGCCTTGTGGCACAATAGGATCGTAGTTTCAGTACTTCATTCGCTTATTCTTTTACGAATTACGAGTCCCTTTACGTGGATTCTAATTGTAATAGTTAGCAGCGAACTACGAGGACTTGATTCCTAGCCAACCTATATACGGCGGGATACGTAGGCAACTCGGAAGTTACTCGAGCTCAGTCCCAAAACTAATAAAATCTCTTATTTTATTCTAGTTCAGCTGTTGCCTACTATTTATCCGCATGATTACAATCTATCAAGAAACATGAAGATGAACTCAAACTGTCTACTAACTTTAAGTTTAAAAACTTAATCAAAACGAACATTAGCTTCGTATAACGAGCACTAGCCTCGTGGAGTCAAGCACAAGTCCTTGCACTCCCGCGAATATAGCTTCGCAAGCGCAAACACAGCTTTGCACAACGAGCACAAGCCTCGTGGAGTCGAGGACAAATCCTCGTACTCCCGCGAACATAGCTTCGCAAGCGCAAACATAGCTTTGCACAACGAGCACAAGCCTCGTGGAATCGAGCACAAGTTCTCGTATTCCCGCGAACATAGCTTCGTTAACGCGGACATTAGCTTCGCACAACGAGCACAAGCCTCGTGGAGTCGAGCCCAAGTTCTCGTGCTCTCATAGACACTTGTTTATAAAACTTAAGTGTTTTAACAAGTACCAAATTTAAACTTAAAAAGTAGACACATATGAGTGAAGATGTAACAAGACAAAACAAAGACATACAAAAGATGTTGCAAGTCAAAACTGTACTAAGAAAATTGTTAAAGCGCTAAAATCGCGCGAACGTTAGCAACAAATACTGTACGGAAAGAATGTACTAGGACTAAATGTATATACGGAAAGTAAAAATGTTCAAGAACAAGGCACAAATGCCAAAGATAAAGGCATGCAGGCCATTGTAGAGGATCAAGGCAGCAGGTTCAACCCAAGAGCCTTCACCGCACCCTCGCTCTGCTCTTGGATATCGGCAAAAGACTCGTTCAGAGGCCCAGTGTCATCAAGAGGGGAAATCTGACGAGGAGCAGCAGCGGCGACAGGAGCATCAGGCATAGGCTGATCGCCATCAGCAGGCTGATCCAAGACCTGTGGATCAAAACCCAACTCACCCTCCTCGGGAAGTTCATCTGGAGCAGCGTCAGAAGCAGCAGCGGCAGTGGACGTAGAGGGAAGCTCGTCAGCAAAGTCGGAGAGCCACACCTGCCGAAGAGGATAAAAGGAGGTGAAGGGGTCATGCTTCGGCTCTTCGTTGACCATAGTCGCTGCAGGTTCGCCAGAAGGAGGATCGGCCGGAGTAGGATCCGCAGCAGCAGCACTAGAGGACTCGCCGACTTCAGTGTCATCCTCATTCAGGCAATTGAGGACATTGAAGTCCTCCCTCTTGAACCCATGAGCAAGAGCACCGCGGGCAATGATGTCATCAAGGGCCATGTTGTAGCCCTTGGTTGTATCAAAACCGCCCCGCTCCATGGCAATCTGCTCCCAGGTGGCTGAGCGGAAGAATTCGATGGCCACCATCACCTTGTCTTCATCGGGGAGCTCCTACGAAACAAGTAAAGGAAATGTAAGTGTGTAACATGCAAACTTCAAGGAAAAAGAAATAAAATCAAGTTTGAAATGAATACCTCAGTCATGGCCCTGTTGTACCCATCCTCCTCAGCAGTCGCTATGCGAGCTCGTGCATCAGCCAACTCAGCCTCCAGTCTCAGACGTTCGGCCTCAGCAGCAGCAGCAGCATCCTTCATCGTCCGGATGGTGTCGACATGATCGTCGACAAGGGCAGTGGCATGCTGGCAGTCGGTGGTGAGCTGGTTGGATAGGCGCCTTTCCTCGGCAAGCTCCCGGTCAACGGTGGCTTTTGCTGTCTTCAAGGCTTCAAGCTCCGCCTGCACTGCCTTCAGCTCATCAACAGCAGCGACCAGATGTTTCTCCACTTCAGCCTTCGCCTCCTTGGCCTGTTTCTCCAGCCGTTGGGCTTGCAAGGCCGAAGAGTGGTGCCTATCCATCAAGGCCCTCTGTTGATCCTGAGTAGTCATGACCATGTTGAAGTTCTCAGCCATGGTCTGGACATTGACGAAGAACTACAAGAAAGAAAAAACGTTAGTGATAGTCAAGTATATACAAAGATAAGGGAAAGCTCTAAATCCACATACCTCACACAGAGACAAGGCCGTGCGACTGACCAGCTTCTCGTGGCCCATCGCCTAGTAATATGCCTGACGATCGAAGTCAGGCATGAATCCCTTGACAAGTCGAAGGGCGGTAGTGTCCTTCAGAGTGAACTGCCCCGACTCGACTGAAGCTCTGACGATCTCCTCCACGTCAATATCGACGTCATCAGCATCATATGCTCGCTCCTGCGCGACGCGTTTACCCCGTCGGATCTCCTCAGCAGTAGCAGCAGACCTCTTCCTCGTTGCTGCTTCAGGGTTGGCTTCATTGAAGCGACGAGCCGCGTCAGCAACTGAGGGAAGATGCACTCTTCCAGATGAAGGTGCAGATGAAGGAGAAAGATCCGGAAGGATCAGCTCAGAACCGCCAGGGGGTGAAGCGGGAGCAGTATCAGCAGCCGACTGAGCATGAACAGTCTCAGGCACTAGAGCTGGAGCAGGAACAGGGACAGGAGCGGCACCTCTACCACGCCCTGATCCTTGTGTCGAGACAGTAGAAGTATTACCGCTTCTTGAACTGGTACCAGCCGTCTTCGCACCACGACGACTGGTCTTCTCAGGAATGGGCACTGAGGACTGAGGAGCGTTGGCGCCACGCTTCATCGCAGCCAGCCTCTTCTTCGTTTTGTCCATCACGATTCGCTCTGAATATCGTAAACAATGCAAAGGTTAGAAGACAACAAAGGAAGATAAAAATCAACGAATAGAAAAAACAAAAACATGCATAATATTATACCAAAGACAGAAGGCTCAACGCCTGCACGATAAGTATAACCGCCGGCCCGCAACACTGGGGTAGTGGTCAACTCAAAGGCATCAAACTCGTGTTCTTTCAAGTTTTTTACGACCGTCAAGGTGTAGACTGGAGGATCGGGGCGTCTCGGTGAAGGACGGGCATCAGTCCAAAGCCGCTTGAATCGAAATTCCTGCGGCTTGGATTCTTTGATATAAAACCACTGCTTCTTCCAGTGAGCCCCGAAACTCGTCTGCAAATCAGATAAGAAGCATTGCTTCTTTCGCGAGCTCAGATAATAAAACCCGGCGTCTACACCTCTGTTGCGGAACTTCACTATGAACAGTTGCCAGAAACCGGCCACAGAGCAAGGCAAGTTAAAGATGCGGGTTAGCATCGCATAAGCATACATTTGAGTGTATGCATTAGGGGTAAAATGTGAAGGACAAGAGTTGAGAGAGGACATGATCTCTGAGACAATTGGGAAAATAGGAAAACGTAAACCACACTGCAGATAACCACTAAAGATGGTAAGACACCCCTCTGGAGGGTTGTTCATCCTATCATCTGGCCCAGGCATGATAATTTCATAAGTGTCGGGAATGTCAAACGTATCACGGTAATAAGCTATGTCATGCGGCAAAGAAGAAGGGAACTGATCAAAATTGATCAGATTAGGCGGAGCAAGTTGTTCGGGAGAGTTAGAGGCAGGTATGGGAACATTCGCAGACGGAGATAAGTAAGGCACTATGGGGAGAGGGTTCGATTCAGCCTCGTCATCTCCTAGGATGTCTACGTCTACTTCCATATCAGACACCCTATCATTGCTGTTTCTCTCATTACTAGATGAGCTATCGTCACTCGAGTCGTTACTACTATCGCTAGTTGACGCATTCTCTCTAGCTTTAGATGCCATAGACGACTCGCTACTATTTTCTCTACTACTACTACTGGAAGATTCAAGGTCAATAACTCGCGTCATAAAGAGGGTTAGGTGGAGAGTTTACCGGCACGAGGATCTAGATCTACTGAAACTTCTTCGTTTGGGTGAATTTGCTCGTAGGACCTCTGTGCAGGTGCAAAGAGTTTTGGAGCGCCCGGCAATCGGATTCGTGCAGGTTCTGGCTGACGAGGACGATTTGGGGATGATGGACGTCGTGTGTTTGATTCACGAGAAGGCCGATATGATGAATCTCGGGAAGGATTACGAGCGTTATAATAGGCTCGTTGATGTGATCGTGGTGGTGATGGACGACGTGGAGAACGGTTACGTCGGAGTCGCGCCGTTGTGAATGAATCTGCGCAAAGATTTGAATATTAGCATTTTTTATAAAATTTTCAGAATTTTTCAAAAAATGCAGAATTTTTCGAAGTGCTATAGCTCGAATTTCCCCATCAAATTCGAGCTATATTTTCGAGTTATATGAAAATTACTCAAGGATATAAATAGCAAGATAGTTTTCGAGCTATTCCAGTTAAATTTCGATCTATTTGCGGTCAATTTCGAGCTATAAGGAGTATTTTCGAGCTATTTTGCTACACTTACTAAATTTGGACGGTTTTTCGAGCTATTTCAGTGAACTTTCTATTTTTGGTAAATTCGAGCTATTATTTCGAGCTATTTTTTGGGAGCTCTGAAATGATTCTTAGGCGCGAAATGAGGAAATGAAGCTGGGAGTGGGGTATTTATAGGAGAAATGATGCGGGAATTACCAAAATGCCCCTAAATTCGAGCTATTTATAATTTCGAGCTATTTTCCTAAAATTTTTCCGGCAATTTCGATGAATCTTTTTGGAGGCTAAATTCGACCAATATGGAATTCGAGCTATTTTCAGGCAAATTCGAGCTATTTTACGGAAAAAAAATTCATGGATTTCGAGTTATCTTTTACCAAAAAAAAAAAAAAAAAAAAAAAAAAAAAAAAAAAAAAAAAATTCGACCTATACCAATTCGAGTTACCAAAAATAGTAAATTCGATCTATTTTCGAATTTTGATATTTTTGGTCACATTTTTGGTTTTTTCTGACGACGTCGATCTCGTTGCACGATTCTCGGTTCTTTGACTTTTTTATAGTTCGTATGACCAATGTTCGTACACATTACTCTTACGAACTGGGGGACTCCATGATGTACCATATTTCGGTACCGCCATGTCATAATATCCGATACGGTACACGAACGTATTTCGGGACATATTATGCCACGTCAGCACCATTATTTTTTAATGCAAAATTACAATTCAAGGCAAAACACGGAAATCGGCCCAAGTAGGCCCAAATTGAGCCCAAGCGAGACCTATTTGGGCCCGAAAAGGCCCGATTCGAGCTATATCAAGCCCAATCCGAGCTATATGGGCTCAAATTCGATCTATTTGAGGCCCAAAAGCCAAATTCGAGCTATATGGGCCCAAATTCGATCTATTTGAGGCCCAGGAGTCAAGTAAGAGCTATATGGGCCCAAATTCGACCTATTTGAGGCCCAATTCGACCTATTTGGAGGCCCAATTCGAGCTATTTCAAAATAGCTCTAATTCGACCTATTTTGAGTCATAGTTCTACTTGGATTGCACTTTTAGACGAATAAGGACTCTTATTACTATATAAGGGGGTCCCATGCCTCATTCTAAGGTACGTTTTTATTTTCTAGCATTTAATTTCGAGCTATATACATCGAATTCGAGCTATAGAGCAATAATTCGAGCTATATTGCAATAGCTCTTGTTCGATCTATATAGAGTGTATTTCGAGCTATTTGAGAGTAATTCGATCTATTCGGGTTTTCTCATCACGGTTCTCAATACCATTTCGAGGTGTGCTAATTCGACCTATAGGGCCTAAATTCGACCTATTGGGCTTATTTCGACCTATATATTCGACCTATTTTCGAGCTATAATTTCGAGCTATTGTCTCCGACGACAATACCTCAAATTCCGACCTATCTGACTTGAGCGTCGGAGTGCCTTCGCCGGAGGAGGCACCGGCTTAGTTTACGTGTGGTGTTGAGTGCAGGTTCCGAACTCAAAAGCTGCTTAAGCATTCAGCAGGAACTAAAGCAGTCTGACGTGGAGTGTTGGAGAGCGGACACGTATCCAGACGAAAATACCCCACATCAGATGCATTAACAAGATGATCTACCTAAAATCTAGCGTTGCAAGGTTACTTGCACAAATAATTTGCTTGAGAGCACAATTCTTTGATTATACAATAAGAAAAAAAAACGTCTTGATAATGCTGGTGAATTTTCATTCCAAAATTTTAATGATTATTGCATGTCAATTGGAATAGACGTTGAACATCTTATAGCTTATGTTCACACGCAAAATAGTCTAATTGAATCATTTATTAAACGTCTTTAATTGATTGCAAGAGTAACTTATGATGTCTAAGCTCTCGAGTTTTGCTTGGTGACATGTCATTGATAATATTATATTTTAATTAACACTGTCATCAAAATTATTAGTATAAAACTAAAAAGAAATATTTTTGTTTTTATCATATATTTTAAATCTATACTTTAAAAACAAAATTGTTAAATTTAATTTGTAGATTACCCTTATAAAATCTTAATATGTAGCAAAATACTCAATGCTAGCCCACTTCAGTTATTAATTTTACATTAAATATATAAAAATAAAAACAAATTCTATTTTATCACCTTAGTTGATGTAGGTAAAATCTTTTTTCCTCTGCTACGACTTAACCTGTTATAAATTAATTATGCAAATAATATTTATGTCAACTCAACTCATAGCTAGAGATGTTTTTACAACCTTTTAAAGTAAAATTTAACTTCAAAAGGATTAGGGAAAAAAATTCATTTCAAAGTACCGGTTAGCAATGTCATTTACTCAAGTCTCAGGGCACGTTGGGAGTGTACGATATTTACTCAAAGTCTCAAACATCAAGATACAAACTCAAATTTCAGGAGGTCAAGGGGTCTGGTTTGCACTCATAGAGTCCCTAAATATTCCGCGGTGCCTCAAAAATTAGTACTTAGTAGACAGGATCGTATAAAACCTTCATATGCATGTAGGAATCTAGATCTTTTTTATCCTCATTTCAGATGAGAAGCCCCAAGAATTCTCCCAGTGAGGTAAATTAGGTGGCAAGTACAGATTCATAACAATTGTGCGTGCAGTGCATGCGTGTTTTAAATGTGTGCGAGAGAGAGAGAGGTCAGAGAGGATTTTATTCAGAAACACTGGATAAATCCATTTATTCATGGCCTAACATTTCATCCTTGTTCGATCAAACATACATATCGAAAAACAATAAAATACAGCAGAGCGGACGCCAATAAATTGAAGGCATAGACCATGAGAACCGTACTATGTACATTAAGCAATTATAAGTTATATTACCAACTAAAAAACCTACTGAAATCAGATAGGAAATTTATAGGCCACCTCTCTGGTCTCTATGAGAGTACAGCTACAACATTCAACCCTCAGCCCCCAATCCCCTTGCTTTTGGGCGCCGTACTGCAAATAAAGGGGAGACCATCCCTTGCGAATCCTTGCCCAGCCCCGTCCCTTCCACAAACCCCATCTTCGCCATCATCTTTGAACCAAACCCCTTGGTGTGCTTCTCAAATGATCCCAACTTGTTAATCTCCTTTCTAGTTGATTTACCACTTGTTCCAAAAGACTTGGCATCTCGTGCAATTAACTTCGTCTTCGGTTGTACGTTCGTCGATTTAATACTTGTTTCAGGCACCTCAGCACCCAATCCAAGAGACTTAGGCCGCTGAAACACTTCAATAGGCTGTGCCATGCCTTTACCATCCTTTCCCAATCCGCTTCCTTCAACATATCCCATCTTAGCCATCATTTTCGAGCCAAACCCAGTCGTGTGCATCTCAAATGCACCATAATCTGAAGTGTTGCCCATAGTTTTAGCCTCTTCGCCTGTTTCTTTTGTCTCGTTAGCTTCAATGCTTCCCAGCTCAACAATTTCAGCATTCAGAATACCACTTGAGACAAAGGATAGGGGCTGAGCAGAAAAAGAACCTACTTTGCCGGTTCTCTTGTTCTTTTTCGCTTCCTTAGTAGCAGTGTAGTTTGCTAAGTTTTTATTTGACTTGTCTCTGGGAGTCTGTGAGCCTCTTGGAGTATAAGCGCCAACTCTCACAGCTCTCTTAACAGCATTTGGATCCACTTTAATAGGCTTTGCACCAGTGACAGAGAAATCAGCATCCTCATTGCCGAGTCCTATCAGCTGAAATTTGGAACAGCAATATCTTTATTGAGTATGATAAATAGAATACCACTACTGGAACTCTGAATCAAACTAGGAAATACTATGATGATTTGAAGGGGGAAACTCATTTAGTAAGTAAAGGATGAAGACAATTACTGCAAATACCTTCTCCAGCCGAAATTTATCAGTCGAAGATGGCATACATGTGTGCTGTGTTCGTATCACTGTCACAAATCTGAAAACCAAAAAACCGAGTTTGTCTTCAAATTTAGTTCTCTACCACAACTCTAAATCTCTATTCATCGAATATAATAGCAAGAAAATTTAGGGCCTTTCCACCTCAACCCAAAATCTCAGAACTCAAAACATGACAAACACACCATTTGTATTTGATTGAGGTTAAGGAATAATGAGGAAAGAAAATCTCATAAAACGGGGATTGGAGGATCTACTTATGGCCAGGAAGTCGATTGACCCCATTGGGTTAATAAAATTATCCGTAGTTATAAGTTTGATCAAAAATTGTTTTAAGCAACCAAACTAAGTGCTGAGCCAAAGATTAGTGAATAAAAGAAAATAGGCAGTTAAAAAGACGATTTCGTCATAATTCATGAACCAAATAACGGGTAATAAATGACTTATTTTCTTAGGACACAATAATTAAGAAATGAGTCACAGTAGGAAAACTGAAAGGATGTGCGCACAAGCCTGAATATTTTTACTCGATAACCTAACATGTACGCTTTCAAGGCAATAAATAATGTGATGACATTTGAAAATAGCGAACCAGAGTTTGAGGGGTGGGGCAGTGTTCTCCGATATACAAATCAACAAGTTTCACTTTTTTCTCGTAAAATAGAGAACAAACTGAATACAACACAATATACCTCTTTTTGCCAGATCCTTGGCTTCCACTCTGTAAGCGGTAAATGGCAGCTAGTTTCCGAATCTTTAAAGAACCAAAAATAAAAACCATTAAAACTGCTCGCTAGTATTACAAAAACCACAATACATAAACATATACTACCCATTATAATGCTTAAAATTCATGACATTTCCACCTCTCACAGCATAAAGGTTTTGAAATGCATTTCAGTTGACATTGTACTTTTAACACCGTCGATGCTCGTTAGCACAGTAAATTCACAAAAGATAGCAGCCTTTCAACCGTATCTCACATGTAGAAGGAATATAGAGCAACGACAATAAGAGGATCTGTATATTGCTAGAGGGTCAACAAGTCATCAAATATATTTGGCCACTAATAACAATACCTGAGAACAATCTCGTGTGTGCATAGGCTGAAATGAAAACATATCTTCGCCATCAAGAACCATCTGCTGCAGTTTCTGCAATTTAACAAAAAGATAATGTTACTTACTTCACGTTAATCAGTGTACAAGTGATTGACTCACACGGCGATCTGGAATATTGGCATTAAAACTACTCAGGACCAATTCTAGTTGGTTGCCTGAGTCGGATCACTTTCCATTCTCCAAAAGAATTCACTGAATCCAATAATAAACACGTCTATCTGTATCTAGCATAACCTTTTATCTAGGCACAAAAAATATTTTCTTATATAATTTGGCTCCTCTACAGTATTTACACACTACACCCGGAGTTTCTGACAGCGTTATCGAAACCAAAACTCTAATTGATTAAGGTTCTTATCCAAATCAATTCAATGAACATCAGTATGAAAAAACATTAACTTGAAAACATCAGTATGAAAAACAATACCCCAAAGGGAGAAACAGATAAAGTAAGGAGGAATGAACAGCCGTTTTCTAGTTCCCTTTTTATTCAGTTTCCACCCTGGCAGATTGATTCCCCAAATTATCAAAACAATCTGTAAATATATTACCAAATTTATCTTCTGAAGATCTACACCACGCCGAATCATTCTGTCCAGACGCTTTGCTGCAATCATTTCTTTACGGTGCTTCTTTTTCTCGCCTGAAATTGCAAATATAAAATGGCTTGAAGCCAAGTAGGCAAACAATCAAAATGAAGAAAATGAAAAGAACATCAACAAAGATGAAATACAAAAGACCCTCTCAATGTGAAAGAAAGCCAGGGACACAGATTTTCTTCCCACCATACAATTAAACATGAAAGAACTAAAAATACAAACATGAACTTGTATTATGAGGACACCATTCTATCAATTTCCCCACATCAGATCGCCATAGGGTTTCGCATACTCCTAAAACTTAAATAGTGCTACCATGTCCAATCACTGGCTTGTGGTCCATTCAACAAACTTAAGCCCACCAGTGACGGCAGCATTAGGATGTCTGTCGTAACAATGTCCTTAGACATTAAAAGTTCATCGGGAGCTGATGATCAAGGGGGCATTACACTCATTGCATATGTAACACAGGAATCAAAAAACATCACCAGGCTGATTTATTCTCCCAAGGAAAGCACGTGGAAGCTTGAATTGTGAAAGAAATAAGTTTCACACTTCCCTTTATGAGTCAATCTAGTTTACTTCTTGGTTCATCAAAATACTAATAAACTAGAGTATGAATCTTGTACAGAAATTTTGAATTTTGTATCATGGCAACAACACATCTTTCAAGGATTTTGAGTTATAATGTGGTTTACTTTGGTTCTGTTTATCCTCTAGAAGAACAGAAAAGAATCTTGAAGTTGGAGACCGAAAACCACAGTCTATATGGACGCAAGCTCCACTTGCACCAATATATATAATATGGAACCAGGTCATGTGGATATAACAGAAAAGAACGGATGGCTCAAGAGACAAAGAACCCAACAGCTCACAAGCTAGCACTAGCCTACTTCCTATAATCATCCAATAATTGCTCAGCTGTAGCTTCTTCCTTGATATACCATCAGCCTCACACAATGGTGCTGAACCGAAAAAAATTTAGAATGCTAACAATAATAATACTTACAATAATCTTCAAATTAAGAATTCCTCTTAATATTGAACAGATCTTCATACAGTCAGTCATGCATCTCTCTTCAGGTTAAGCTAACTTTGTGAATGCACAGCAGTGAGTAGGTTTCTGACTGATTTTTCACATGCAGGATTTGGTAATTTGAAATTTAAGCTACAGAAATTATTAGTCCAAGTCCACAAAAATAGTGGACTCGTAATTTCTGGCAGGTGGCCAGGCACACTGCCCCACCTCGCCGTCAAAGTATTCATCAAGAATGAGAGGCACACTCATTTCTTTTCAAGGATTCTGCTTTAGGGGGTAGTTAAAGCATACATAGAACACCAATCACATATAGGCCAAGACAGATAGAGATTGTTCTAGACAGCCAACACCTAATACATTATGGCAAATGAGAGTTAATAATGTTAAGGTGAGGAATAAATCAAGTAAGAAAAACTAATCAGGACAAATAAATAAGTCACAAAGCCGATAAAGTGCAAGTGGAAATACTTCAAGATGTTTGTACCTAATCAATTACAAAAGCTGCAATTGCATTAAATAATTATCACATACTTAGTCATACCTGGTATTTTCCTGAACTTTTTGCTCTTGCGAGCTTCAGAAGGCCAAGACTGTGGAAACCTAGCAACATGTTTTTTTCTCCCAGAAAGAGTTCTTGGATCCTTAACAAACATTAGGTCATCCAGAGGAGATGACCAAGCATAATTACCACTCTTTGATTTTCCACGTTCTGCGCGATATTTTCTTCCTGACCCAGGGTTTTGCAATCCATACTCTGCCGATGCCTCCTGAAGAGCAATCCCACCCAACTTCTGGAGAGTTTCATTATATATGTCTTCAGAATCACTGTCATCACTAGATACATCAGGAAGTTGTCCAACCAGTTGATCTACATTGATGATGTTCCCATCCCTCCCTATACCCTCAAAGTAATCTGCAGCAACCTCATCATCAATATCAGAACCACTAGATGATGATCCATCATCATCATCATCATCATCACCACCACTAGATGAGTCAGAGCTTTCTTCGTCACTCGATTCTTCTTCTTCATCATCATCATCATCCTCGTCAGTAATATCTTGCGTATATATTTTAGTGCCTCCAATCAAGATATAACCTGAATTTTCCTCAGGGAAAGACATCTCATCCTCCAAGGTCTCACCTAATTCGGCATCTACAACATCTGTTTCACTTTCACCGGAGGATAATGAGTTGATAGAACCACTCTCTTTCTCTTCCATTTTGGATGAGGATCCAATACCATCAGGATTTGTTTCCTCTTCATAATGAAATCCCAATCCTCTATGTGTGCTCTCATCTGGCGTAAAGCTTGAAGCATAGTCATACATATAATCCACATTCTGGGATTCCTTAACCGGTCCATCATCAACAACAGGGGTCTTCCCTGCATCAATCAAGACCACAGGATTTGATCCCTCCATATTACTTTCGCCTCCATCTACATATGCATTTTCCTGTAAATAATAACCCATTAAAAAGTTATACACTCAGCCCAGTGCTTGAAATCAATAAACCGCCGCTTCTCATAACATTTTCAAAAACCCAGTCTGCATCAAACAATCTACGCATACACAAAATTCAGCTTTTCTCAAAAAAGATGAGCATTTTTTCACATCTAAGAAGTATTCCTTTTACAATCAAAGGACAAAAGTCAATCTTTTGAGGCAACATAACACAACTGTTCTCATTTGTTATAAACACAACTACAAGTTAATACAACTACATACAAACCAACCTATGTGACAATCAAATAAGAGATTATTACCATCAAAACAAACATATATGTTACCAACAACAACAAGCATGACTAGTAATATCCTCTTCATCAGTTAAATACTTTCTCTCTCTAAAAGCTTACTTCAAAAACAGGGAATTACTACCTGAGGAGGAGGAGGGTACACGTAAGCTATAGCATTTCCTTTACTCATCATCCGTGAGGATTTGGTATCCGAATTGCTGCTCCATTTTCCATTAACGGATCTTGAATTAACTTTATTCAAACCTAAACAATAAATAATCACCATTAAAACACACACACAAAAATCAAATTAACATAAAATTTAGAGAGAGAGAGATTAAACAAACACCTCTTGAAGGAGGAGAGTTGAAGGGGGACCAATCGGATAATAATCCCCCTTCTACGAACAATCCACGATTCGCCGATGAAGAAGCTCCTTTTGATCTGTGGCTCTTCGATTTGTTCACCTTTTTTCGATTATTTGCACCCATTTAACAAGTGTAACTGTGCAGATTGTGTAGATAGATACAGAACAACGTGTGTGTATGTGTTGTGGAGCTGTGGTGGTGAGGTTTGTTCGAGTTTCGATGAGATGCGAAAATGGACCTGAAGGAGGAAGAGGAGGAACAATCGTCTGTAACGGGGTGCAGGAATTAATGGTGTCTGACCAATTTTAGGTGTTTTTTTTTTTTGTTAAAAAAACCAATTTTAGGTGTTCGTTTGTACAATTTTAGATACAAAGTGCCATTTGCAAACTTATGCTCAAGGAATATACCTAAATGCCATTCTATGAACTAAAAAAAGAAAAAAGGGGGAATTTCTGATTTTGTATTGGAATTGGGCTCAAATATCTTGAACGAAAATATTTTTCTTGGGAGCAATAAAACACCATTTGTGTCCAAAATATAGATAAAACCTTTATTTTATCTAAAAGTTCTTGTTTTTAAGTTCTTACATATCTGTATTTTTCTTCTTGTAAAGCTAATTAGATGTTTTCATACTAATAAAACTTGAAGTAATAATCCTTCAACATATTAAGAGATTTACAGGAATGAAACTTATAACTAAATTTGTATCTTTGATCTTATCAAAGAATATGATAACGGATATGGAACTCAAAACTGATTAGTATTTGGTAGAATCTCTTCTTCTAGTGCTAACCTAAAATGACTAAATATTATTACAAATACTAACTCACTAAAATTTAGAGTATAGCTTAAATATCTCAGCTCTAAACACCACCCTTATATTCTAAGAATTTCTGCTATAAATGCTAGCTATCTATACTAATATATAAAGGAATACGTACTTGTGACACCAAACTTTTGATTTTCAAGTTTAACCTTATAATTTATGTTCTATTACAGCATCTTATTATTAATTTAAGAATTTAACCCTACAATTTAAGTTAGACAAAATTAATTATACCATTTAGGCCTTTACTAATAATGATTTAGTTCCCTATAATTCATAATCTTTTAATGAAAATTACTTGTCTTTTCATTCTACTTTAATTATGTTGATTCACTCTTCCATTAATTCAAACTCTTTCCATATTAGCATTTCTTTTTTTTGCATTTTCTTTTCTTCCATTTTTTTTTCACACTTGACTATAATCATCTAATACTTAATATATAAAACATTAATTTGCGCGGAGCTCCGCGTGCCACCGTTTCTAATAAGAATATAAAAGTACTAATAGTCAGTCATATAGCTACAAAATATTCAGAATTTTTATAATTAAGTTATTTAAGGGGTGATTGAGCTATCTTATAATAGCTAAACTAAGTGAATAATTGAAAATTTAAAATCTAAAATTCGCATAAACATAAACCAAAGCATTATAAAGGTATTATGAATGTTAATTCCTACTTAAACTAGCACCAAAACTTCCTGAAATACCTAAGACTACTAAGCAAAAAGTTTATGTTACGTTCCTGGTATTTGGAAGAAAATAAAAATTATTTAATATTTTTACTTTAGTCCTTGTACTTTTGAAAGTCTCATTTTGACCCCAAAATGTTTTAGAAAAATTTTATTTTTGTCTAAAAGGTTTTAAATCAGCTCAAAATATTTTAGAAACACTTCAATATTTCTGAAATATTTTTATAAAACTCAAATAAGTATAATTATCTCAATCTTGAATTAATATGGCATTAACGTATTCTTTATAGCTATATATAATTTCTTTTAGTCCAACGTTTGAATAGATTAATATTAAATGGCATGGTTATAAATTTTCTTTTATCTATATAATATTTATTTCACGATGATTTAAAGATTTTTGGAGGAGTTAACTAGAAGTGAAAACTTAAACTAAGCTTGATTTCCATTTAATTCAAGAAAACCTATTAAAATTTATTCAAAAATAAGCTAAAATTTTGAAACAAGTATCTGGATACTAAGAATATAATTGATTCAAAACTAAACTAAAAATAAATAAAATGAAATTGGAATATGTGAATAGTATTTTTACTATTTGTTACTATTCAAAATAATAGGAAGACTTGTCTTTATAGCCAAGCAGTCTTCTTCATTTGTTTCGTACACCACTTCTAGTCCGAATTTCCCCACACTTCGTTCCGGAAAACTTCACTACTTTCAGTGTGATTATGGGAAAATTTATATCACGCCATAAAACCTCCATCATCCTCAAAAATCACCAAAAATGGAGTTATATATAATCCGTTAGTTTTGGTGCAGTGACTTTGAAAACCCAAAAATCACATCAAACGTTCATATTTTGCTCTGAAATTTTAACCCCATACTCTCTAAATAGTGTAGAAGCACATACCTAAAATAACCTATCGTCCATCTAAACAACATAAAGGGTCGATTTGAGCTTTGTCCTTTTGAATCGCCAGAAAAAATAGAAAACTGGGATGTAGAAATGACATCTTGTGACATTTCTTTAATTTCTCTTAGATGGATTGTTAGAATTGTAATTTTCTCGATGATTTAGAAACTAGACACACATAGATTTTGAACTTGGTGGGTGGTGTTGAAACCCCTCTATTTTATAGTGTTGTAAAGCCTAGGAAGATCATTAGATGACGTTGTGGTAGAGATTAATTGTCTGCTTAGTAATTTTAGGTGTTTTAGGAAGTTTAATTACTAGTTTTAGTATGACTTAGTGATAAGGATATATTTACAATGCTTTGGTTCATGATCTTGCAAATTTTCAGATTCTTACATTTGATCATTAACTTAGTTTAGCTCTATCATAAGTACTAAGATGACTTAATTACGCCATTAAGTAACTTAATCATAACACTTGTGGTTATTTCATAGTTATATAAATATTAACATTTTTAGTCTTATATTTGGTGTTAGGTGCAGAGATTTTAAGATATAAGAGTGTGATTAGAGTAGGACTATTCATTATAAGTTTTAGTAAGTTAGTATTGATAATAATGCTTAGCAAAGTTTAGGGTAGCACTAGCACTAGATTAGTTATCAAACACTAATTAGTTTTGAATTTCATATTTTCATTATTTCTTTATAAATTGATGGGACATGAGCTATAAATTTTACTCTTATAAATTTTTTAATAATGTTAAAGGGGTATTATTTCAAGACTAAGTATTTTGACAGAATATCAAACTAGTTCTACAACCCCAATGTTCTACATTTCTAATTAGACTATGACTTTTCTAAGAAAAATATTTTACTATGACATGTTTAACTTATCATTATTTATTTTAATTAAAACGAATATTTGTTGTTTATCATAAGTAAAAATAATTGTCTCGTTATTTATAATTTTTTTAACTTAAAGTAGTTCTGTTAAAGAAAATAATATTTTTGTTATTGTTTACTTAACATATTTTCTAAATATTTAGGAGATGACAAAAGCATCAAAATAAGCCAAGATTATGTGTATGAGGCTCGATTCTGAATTTGTTCTACCCTATTTAGCATCCGACTCATAGGACTTGGACATATTATTCATGGTTCTTTGCATTCGAATCACTAACAACCTTTCATTTATCAGTTTCTCATATTTATATTTCTCAATGATTATCTCGTTACATGTTCTAACCCATTCTTTTATTTTTCCTTATCCGGATAAATGATTCTCATGTTGATTTGGATTTTCTTATTCGTTGTATCATGTTGATTAATATCAATATCAATTATGTTCTAATATGACAATTCATCTATTGGTTCTTGAACTGTGCCATGAGCAACGAACTGCGTTCGGATTTATAACTCGTAGAGCAATAGATTATATTCATTAAACTAGCTCACTGATACTTTGTTACCCATTGGGATGCATTTGGGAAGTTGAGCCCAAGGATTGTGTCGAATTACTGTTGGACAACAAAGGGTTGTCGGTTTAAGTAACTCTACCCAAGACCCATCTGATCTATGCTCTGCTTGTAGTCGTGAGTTGGTTGTAACCCGTGTGCTAGATAGACATGGACTAGAGCATGTCTTTTTTATTTTGTGCGAGGTCGCTACTCGTGGGGGAGGTATAAGGTAGAATTTTGGAGTCGTGGGTTGGATTTGTTATGTCTTGCTAGATGCACATGTTCATTCAACCTCTAGTCTTTAATATATATTTCTTGTCTTGAACTTCCTGTACTATAGATGATTCGTTCGGAACTCCCATTTTACTGAAGCTCCTTTTACTTCTCGATTAACTTGTCACTTTTTTAAGAATCTCACTGAGCCACCAAAAGACTTACTCCTCTATTTCTTCTGTCTGTCAATTCCTAAAGAAAGAAGAAGTTGACGACACACCTGAGTTGAAAGATCCCGAATTTTATTTGAGGCGTGTCGACTATTCATCATGCATTTAAGAAACTTTGCGAATTTATGAGCAATCTTGATTAAGAGAACATCTCATTAAGATGTAACAATAATTTATGACTTCCACTGTAATAAATATGAAAGTTGCTTTTATAATTTGTATGCTTTTGATCCTGAAAAGTGAGGCCTCTCTAAGGGTTATGTTTCAGTCTGAGTTGGACAAGTATTTGGCCAGCACCGAACTTACTCGGGTTGGAGCATGACTTGTGGGATGCGGTCGTCACAGTTTATCTCATACAATACCACCACCTAATGATCTCATGCCTTAAACTGCTATGAAACGAAGAGAGGTTTCAACACCACCCACCTAGTTCAATATCTATTAGTTTCTAGTTTCTAAATATGCAAGAAAAATGATATGTAACCAGCCAACTAAGAGATATTAAAGAAATGCACAAGGGGTCATACAATAAGCTAAAACAAGGAAAAGTTGGTGTTTTCATCTTTGTGGGACAAGGTTTGTTCATAGTTATTGTTCCTAACACTATGGATATTATATGGCAAAATTCCATATCAAAAAGTAAGGTTTTATATGTTTCGAGGTTTTACGAAGATGAACCTAGCTTGTTATTTTACTGGCAACCTCATAGAGCAAAACTCAAGTCGATAATTTATGTTGTTTGAATGGAACTAGTGTTTTGGATTTTTAATTCTAAATATTTTGGAGAGTTCATAGTGAAAATTTCAGACTTAAATATGAAGGTTTGATATGTCTTTGAATCTTCAAACTCTCTGCTTCAAAACTAGTAGATTTGAGAGAACTTAGTTTTGATTGTTTTGGAGGATAAAAAAGAATGTTTTAAAGGCTTTCATAATTTTTTTTCATAATCTAGACATTAAGGGAAATCAAGTTGCAAAAGAAAGTGGAAGGTAATTCCAATTACGGTGGTGTGCAAAAACTGAAGAAGAATGTTTGGTTATAAAGACATTTTTTTTCACTATTTTGAATGATGATAAAAAGTGAAATTACTATTCACCCAAGTTTTTTTCTCATATTTTATATTTAATCTTGAATTACTTTAGTTATTTAAATACAAGGGGCATTGCTCGCCAAAGTTATATGACCAATATTTTACCGCAAGTGTACGGATCACAAGTAATAAGGAAAATAGAATTAGGACCCGAAAATATCAATCCCATAGAGAAATTACACGAAATGACTAAAGAATATTAACTTTTAATCCTAATTTCTAATTATTTAAACTATTAGTAACTAACAAATAAGTAAGTAGGGGGTTTCAACAAAGCTAGTTGAGTTAACAATTGTAAAATAAATCAATAATAAAAGCAATTCTGGAGTGTTGGTTCTCATTATATGTCAATCAATGGAGTTAAGATATCCTAGTATTTTATGCAAGTATTGTTATACTAGTGATCAGTAGTTGGTTATGGGTCCTCACACTCATTAGAATGGTACTCGATGTACTTTGTTCCTTTGAATGCATTAACTTTAATGAATTACCTATGTTTTAATAACACAAAGCAACACAAAACATGCACTAGGTTGTCAATCTTTTAGTATTATTTTATGGATTATTTTATACATGAGATCTATGCCATATAACTATTCTCTTGAATTATCATACAAAAATCACTACATTAATATGTTGGTCAGACGTAATAACGCCTTCATAATGAATTCCAACGAGAATGTAACACGGTTCAATCATAAACATTAACATCATGAATTTAAAGAATAAAAGAAAGAGCAAATTTGGGTTGATATTCTCCTTCTCCTCCGAATTCTTCAGCGAATCATCGTCATTTCCATTCTTCGTAACTCATCTAATTATGCTTGAAAAATTAAGAAATACTATATAATCTAACTAAAACTAACCAAAAAAAACTTTTATGTTGTGTAAATCATTGCAAGTCGTCTAACTCCTTGCCAAATTGCCTCATTTTTCATAAGACTTGTTTCCTTGTACTTTTATATTCTTTGGTAACTGAAAATAGGGCTTTAGGATGAGTGGAACGGATTCCAAGAAAACTTCTGTTAAAAACGTGACTTTGTAATTCCAGCGTCGGGATATGCGATTTGCATTCCAAATTACGCAATTTCAAAGATTTATGCAATCGCATTTTTTCACATTCCAATCGCATGATTTATAACGTGACTCCCTGTAAATATTCCACGACCAGTATGCAATCATGTATTTTCTCTCTTTGTCTGCATTAGTTGGACTGCATACTTTCTCGCTTATCTTTACTCCTTGAATGTTCTCTTCATAGCTTCTGCTCCGTAGCTCCGTTTTCACTTTGGTTTCTTGCGTCGAGCTCTTTCTCCAGTCCTATTTTGCATGGTGTTGATCTCTTCCTTGAGGATCATTCACTCAATTTCTCGTATTTAGCTTCAAAATAGCTCTTATTTGCGAAAAAACTCTTAAAACACAAAAATACTGGAAACAAAAGAAAAAGGCTCAAGATACTCAAGGATTCACAATAATATTAGTCTAAAAGTGTTCGATATATGAGTATAAAATATATTCATTAAGAATTATAGTTGGTTCGATGATTTGTAGGAGGGATCTTTGTATATGACCACGAGTAAGTGGAAGCTTGCTTATATATTGATTGAGGTTGTGACATCAGTGTCATGCATAGTTTCAATTGACCTAGGAACTTGAAGAGTTCGAAGATTTGGTATTGTTGTTATTTATGAATTGTTTATTGTTAAGAAGTTGAAGAGGTGATTACGTATGAATTTAGTCTTTGAGTGGGAGATTCTTAGATTTTGGAGTCTGTATTACCTAAGAGTTGTAGAGATCCAATTAGCCTTGGAATTTTAGGGACCAAAATTTCATTGGAGTTGTAGAGGTTACATAAAAATTATAATTAGGATTGAGTTCTTGTTATGAATACCCCACTTTGATGTAAATATATTTTTCGCTCATCGAAAAATAGTAAAAGATCTTAGGTCGAAGTTGCCCCAAATGTAATCAATCTCACAAACTCAGTTGCTTTTTATTTTTTATGAATTTCTTTTATTACATTATTTCGTATCACAGTCTAACATTAGATTCTCATCTTTTTGTATTTATTGTGTTGTTCTTATTCTTTGAACCTACTATATTATTATTTCAAGCATATCTGGCTGAATTCACTATTGTTTAGAGCACCTTTCTTGTTGAACCATTAGTTTTATTAGGTGTGTAAATCAAACCGGGTGTTAGGAATATTGTAGAAACCATAAGTGTGGGTATCCCAATTCTTAGGGCGTATGATATGTATTAAGGAATTAGCGAAATTGCTTTGAAGAAGAAAACAGAGAGTTTTTGAACTAATTGTTTTATCAATGGTGTAAATCAAAACCGGGTGATATGAATATTGCAGAAACCATAGTTTGTCGCGTGGTGTCCCACTTCTTAGGGCATATGGCATGTATTATGGAATTAGTGAAATTGTATGTGGTTAACTTTTGAAAAGGAAAACAGAGAGTTTTTGAACTAATTGTTTTATCAGTGGTGTAAATCAAAACCGGGTGATATGAATATTGCAGAAACCATAGTTTGTCGCGTGGTGTCCGAATTCTTAGGGCATATGACATATATTAGGGAATTAGTGAAATTGTATGTGGTTAACTTTTGAAAAGGAAAACAAAGAGTTTTTGAACTAATTGTTTTATCAGTGGTATAAATCAAAACCGGATGATATGAATACTGCAGAAACCATAGTGTGTCGCGTGGTGTTTCAGTTCTTAGGGCGTATTATATGTATTAGGGATTAGCAAAATTGTATGTGGTCTTACTCTTTAAGCATGTCTGAACTCATTAACTTTTGAAGAGGAAAACAGAGTTTTTGAACTAAGTGGTGTAAATCAAAATCGGGTTATAAGAATATTGCAGAAACTCGCGTGGTGTCCCAATTCGTAGGGCATGTGATATTTACTAGGGAAATTGTATGTGGCTCTTCTATAAGTCATTAACTTTTTGAAGTGTAAAATTATGTTTTACCAGTTATCCAGCTCATTTACTTGCATTGGATACTGTCTCCTAACAGAAGGCATACTATGCGCCATAGCTTTAGCCGTTGCTGCTGTGGCTGGGGGACGTGGAGGACGCCGTCGTAATGCCCGTGGCTAGTCAAAGGTATGTAAGCTCAATCCCGCGTAGAAGCATTTTTCTGGACATGCAACGTATGTGTATCAGGTGCGGATGAGTATTCTTAGATGGCTTGGAATTGAGTGGGCGATGGGCTGATTCCCGAGCAACCCTTTCTCTCAGTTTGTTGGTCTGCTACAAAATAAGAAAAGGTTGTTGAATTGCCAATGCATTTAAATGCATGTTTGTTTGCTTCGAAACCTAGGCAGCTAGAAATAGCATTCTTTTTAAAGAAGCAACCCCTCCATGCAAATTTAGTTGACTCAATTAAGGCTCGAGTTTAGAGTTGGATTAAATCTGAATCCCTGCTTTCTCCTATTCTTTTATAGAATGGTCGAACCATCTTTTGAGTTGTAATATTTGATGAATGTTGTTCTTGCAAGAGTACATATTATACTCCTCTCTTTTTCCTTTAATAAATTCATTTTTGGATTAAAAAAAAGAAGTTAGAGATGAATTGTTTTATTAAAAAACAATTCTTTGACTTGAATGGTTCACATCTGTTTTTTACATTTGAGGTCTAGTTCTTGATGCCTTTTGGTTTTGATTAGTTCATAAATGATAATAGTTGTATGCATGAAGAACTCGAGGTGAGAATGGATAGGGCCAACCACATATTATATAACACACTCCATGTGCGACATGATGTATTTATACATGGTCTATGTTGAATAAAGCATAGATTCACAAATAATAAATGCTTTTCACATTATTAAAATCACAAGCAAGATCAAGTCCGTATCAATAGCGTCTAGAATCACTAAATTGAGAAAGATTTAAGGACCGTGACCATCTAAACCAAAACTAATATAGGAATTACTTGCATTTGATATGTTGAATCTAATGAACACGAGGGATTGTCTATGACCATATCTTCGATGAAATCAACATTCTAAATAATTCTTTCATTACCTTATTTGCTTTAATTTTAATTCGATTTTTAGTATTTTAGTTATTCATCTCAAATTCTGAAGAAACCCCAAATCAGAATAGGATTGAGGTAATAAGGTTAATATTACGTAGTTGCTCAAGTCTTCGAGAAATGATACTTAGGACTTATAAAACTCTCTGTATTACTTGAGATTGTACAATTTCGATAAAATATGTTTTCATTTGAAATGGACACCAACACCTTTACGTAGATCTACATATGTTATGGTTGAACTAGAGTTCAGAATCACTGGAGTCATCGAAAAACATGAACCTAGAAACCTGTTATATAGTTCTGATGTGTGTGAGATTGAGGGTTTGATGGTTGACTTGAGAGGTTTACGTGCAGTGGCCTATTCAGAAATTTAGTCTAGGGAGGGCCAAAATATAACGACATTAAAGTTAGTAATGAATATTGTAGTTCAAAAGTAGAAACAAGTATTCATGCATAAATTAAATTATTTTTAAACATTTAATCATAGATATAAATTTAATATTTTTTTAGTAAAGGAAGTAACTAATTTCTTATTAAACTTTTTATAACTTTATCAATCCATAGGTTTTAGTAAAAGAAGTAATACACAATATCTAATATGAAAAGTGATGACATAAAGACAATATTTAATATTAGAAAACGAATCAATGTTAAAAATACTTAAATAACGATCACTCAACTACGCAATAAAAAAACTAAAGAGGTTGGTCTATATAGAAAGAATCATACATTTTTAGTCTTTCTAGATAATTTGTTCTAAGCAAATTATTTATTTTAAATATTTGTAATGTAATATACTGCATCACAAACACTAAATATGTTAAAAGCAGAAATTTTCATCTTACGCTTAATAAATAATTTTATTTTTTCTTGATTAGAAATCATAAACTAATAAATAAAGTTGGGCAAAATGTTTGGAAGGGTTGTAGCCTACCAAGCCCAAAGGTGAATACGCCCCTAGTTACATGTATATATCAAAAGTTGGTTGAGTATGGCAACCTTCAAAACATCGAGGAATGGGAAGTCGTATAGTCACAACTTTTGAAGGGTAAATCATATATTATCTTGAAGTTATACAATTTTGCATATCTAATCAAACGACACGATTTAATTTAATACGCAAGTTATTGGGCTACTGGCTTTGGAGCTAAACAAATCTGTTTGGACCAAAAGTACCGTAGATGTTATTTTTGTTGGACTAGTGCAGAAAAAAAAAAACACTCCCTTACCGAATTTCCAAATCTTGAAATCATTAGTTATAAACAATAAGATAGTCCAGATTAGACAACTCAAATTGCTGAGAAAAAAAAAGCCAACTTATTTTAATATACATAAAACATAGTGAAAATTGTTATAAATAATTAAATACATTATATATTAGCCATCCAACTTGGAATGGATAATTGAAGAGCACATGATTTGTCCAACTTGTTGTATAGTTGTCTTAAAAAATAATTCATCCATTTAATGTGATGGAGAATTTGCAATATTATAATTGTATAATTTTCCTATAAATAGGTGTTCAATTCATTTGTAAATTACACTTGAAAATATATTGAAGAAGCAAATATTCTCTCACTTTGTATCATTCTCTCAAAATTAACTTAAGTTTATTTTAGCTTTAATCGCATTATTCACGACACGTTATCAGCACGATCACTCTCGATCGAGCCAAGCCTACGCAAGTACATTTTTAAACTTTTCTATGTTTTAAATTTTTATTATCTATATATTTTATCTATCATTATTATTATGGACAAGGCGGCTATGCCGCCTATTTATAATTTTATGATTAGATGAATGAATTACTTATATATTTATTATTGTGTAACACTAATTCTAATTATTCATTGATACTTGCGTGAATTTAATACCAAGCTAAAAACGATTACTAACACATTACTAACATCTAACTCGAAAGGTTTTACCTCCTACATTATGTTATCATTCCATAAGCCCATGAAAGTTTTTACTTTCTATTCTGGCGGAAATTATTTATTGTTATTTTACTTGTTTTTACTAACACATTACTAACATCTAACTCAGAAGGTTTTACCTCTTACTTTATGTTATCATTCCATAAGCCCATAAAAGTTCTTACTTTGTAATGTGGCGGAAATTATTTGTTGTTACTTTATTTATTATTCCATAAGCCCATAAAAGTTTTTACTTTGTAATGTGGCGGAAATTATTTATTGTTACTCTACTTATTATTCCATATGCCCATAAAAGTTTATTTGTGGCAGAAATTAAATTGTGCCATTAATTATTATAATTAACTTATCTCTGATTATGTGATTAATTATTAAAATTATATTATTGTTTATCATGCTAGTTAAATAAATAAAAATAAAAAAGAAAGTATTTTCCAACGGCTATGTAACGGATCTATAACGGATATAATCACACTTTTTACTCTATAAATACACAAATTTCATAACACAAATTTCACAACTAAAATTCGTCATATTTCTCTCTTCACAAAAGATGGTTTCTTCCAAAATAATCATACTTTTAGCAGTTGTTTTAGTGGTCATTGCCATGCTGATGATTGAAGAAATTTCAAAGGTCTTCACTCTTGTGTATGGTTTGTTTGCATTGACAATGGTTCTTGTTCTTTTTGAGCTCCCTTGATAATTGTACTTTATGATTTGCAGTTTGTTATTGCATATTAAATAAAATGTTTAAATTCTAATTATGTTTATCATGTTTGTTATAGCATGTTTGTCAACGATTAATATTTCGAATTATTTGGTATTCGTATCCAATTAGCATATTGTGAAAGAAAGATTAATGATGAGGAAATGATAGAAAACTCTTTCTACTTTCCATATTAACCATGTTGTTCTTCAACAACAATACAGAATACTGCGTTTCAAAAATATCAAGATTTTCAAAGGGTTCTATTAATGGCAGAAAATAACCATGACCTCTTAAAAAAAATCACGAGTCTCGTCCTGCAGGCTCACAAGCATTACCTGGAACAAACGCCATTAATTATTCAAAATATTCTGGACAAAGAAGCTAACTTTAATGAACAAAACCCCGATGATTATACTTATATGGAGGCAGTCAATTTACTAATGATTATGACATTCATTGTGCTTGATATATATGTTTTATGTGTTTTAAGTATTGTAAGTGTTTTCATGTATTTTAAGTCTTCAATGTTTGTTTGAATAAAATGCATTCCATTTCAATATTTGATCTATTTGAAACATTATATTTTGGTTAACTCTGTTTGTTTGAAATGAAGTACATCATGGAGCATATTGGTGATTTTTGCATACCTGACAGCGGTACAACTCATACAATTCTTACAAGTAAGAAATATTTTATAAATTTAAAACCAACAAAGGCAAAAACCAATACAATATCAGGTCCTACTGATCTGATAGAAGGAATTGGTAAAGCCCGATTCAATTTACCAAATGGAACAAATTTTCTCATAAATGATGCCTTATTTGCCCCAAAATCCAGGAGAAATTTATTAAGTTTTAATGATATATATCGTCATGGATTTGATACTGAATCAATGACAGTGAAAAACAAAAAATATCTTTATATTACCAATTATATATCAGGAAAGAAACATATATTGGAAAAACTACCAAAACTTTCTTCAGGATTGCATTATACACATATAAATGCAATTGAATCAAATATGGTGGTTAAAGAAAATCCTGAATTATTAACTCTTTGGCATGATCGTCTTGGTTATCCTGGTTTAACAATGATGCGAAGAATAATTGAAACAACACATGGATATTCTTTAAAAGAATTTAAGATCCCACAAAATATCAGTCCATGTGAAGCGTGTTCTTTGGGAAAATTAATCATAAAGCCATCACCAGCTAAAATTACGACAGAACTACCCACCTTTCTTGAACGAATTCAAGGTGATATATGTGGACCAATTCAGCCATCATGTGGACTATTTTTATATTTTATGGTCTTGATTGATGCATCCAGTCGATGGTCACATGTATGTCTATTATCTACTCACAATATGGCATTCGCGAGATTATTAGCTCAAATTATCAAATTAAGAGCACAATTTCCAGATTATACAATCAAGAAAATCAGACTTAGCTTGATAATGCTGTTGAATTTACATCCCAAGCTTTTAATGATTATTGCATGTCAACTGGAGTTATAGTTGAACATAGTGTTGCACATGTACATACACAAAATTGTTTAGCTGAATCGCTGATTAAACGTCTTCAGCTAATTGCTAGACCATTAATAATGAAGGCAAAATTACCAACTACTATATGAGATTATGCCATTTTACATGCTGCATCACTAATTCGCATCAGACCAAGTTCTTATTATGAATATTCCTCATTACAACTTGCTTTTGGTAATGAACCAAATATTTCCCATATAAAGATTTTTGATTGTGCGGTTTATGTACCGATTGCACCACCACAACGAACAAAAATGGGACCTCAACGAAGGTTGGGATTATATGTTGGATATGACTCACCATCAATAATTCGATATCTTGAACCTAGAACATGTGATGTCTTTACGACACGATTTGCTGATTGTCATTTTAATGAACAAATCTTTCCTCCCTTAGGGTGAGAAAAGAAACAATTCGAAAAAGAATTATCATGATATACTCTACATTTATCAAACTATGATATTCTATCAAAACAATGTGATTTTGAAGTAAAGAAAATTCTACATTTACAAGATATTGCAAATCAATTACCTGATGCATTGCATTCACTGACACAAAAAGGGTGACAAAATCACAAATACCAGCTGCAAATGCCCCCGCTCGAATTGAAATTCCAAAAGAAATATCCAACAATGATAACACTAACATATTCAAAAAGCGTGGTCGCCCTACAGGTGCAAAAGATAAAAATCCTCGAAAAAGAAAAGGGGCAGAAAAAATCAATAACCTCATCGAGGAATCAACTCCTGATAAAACAGAAACAGTTCAAGAGCCTGATGAATCAAATACTAAAGATAAAGCGAATATATTGAAGTCTCTATTAATTATGTCAATTAAGGAGTAATATGGGATCGAAACAAGACAGAAAATATAAATGAAATATTTTCATATTCAGTCGCTTGTGACATTATGAATGAAAATGATGATCCCGAACCAAAATATGTAAGTGAATGTCAAAAAAGGGATGATTGGATTAAATGGAAAGGTGCTATGCAGGCTGAATTAAATTCGCTTAATAAGCAAAATGTATTTGGACCTATTGGTCTCACACCTGAAAATGTGAAACTTGTAGGATATAAATGGGTTTTCATTCGGAAACGAAATGAGAAAAATGAAATTGTAAGGTACAAAGCTCGCCTTGTTGCACAAGGTTTTTATCAAAGACCCAAAATCGATTATGAAGAAACATACTCTCCAGTAATGGATGCAATTACATTTCGATTCTTGATTAGCCTTGCAGTTTATGAAAATTTAAAAATGCATCTCATGGATGTTGTTACAGCTTATCTTTATGGATCACTTGATAGTGACATTTATATGAAAATTCCCGAAGGATTTAAAATGTCTGAATCAACAAGTTCTAAACCCAAAGAAATATATTCAATTAAATTGCAAAGATCATTATATTGGTTAAAACAATCAGGACGCATGTGCTACAAGCGCTTAAGCGAATATTTGCTGAAAAAGAGATATATTAATAATCCTTTATGTCCATGTGTTTTTATTAAGGAAACAACATCCGGTTTTTTAATCATTGCGGTTTATCTAGATGATTTAAATATCATCGGTACTGAAAACGAAATTCAAGAAACGATGAATTATTTAAAGAATGAATTTGAAATGAAAGATCTTGGTAGAACTAAATATTGTCTTGGTTTACAAATTGAGCATACTAAAAATGGAATATTAGTTCATCAATCCAACTATACCACGAAGATCTTGAAACTTTTTAACATGGATAAAGCAAATTCTTTGAATAACCCAGTGATTTGCAGGTCACTAAATGTTGACAAAGATCCATTTCGCCCTAGCGAAGAAAATGAAGAAATTCTCGGTCCTGAAGTTCCATATTTAAGTGTTATTGGTGCTTCGATGTATCTTGCAAATTGTACTAGACCTGATATAGCATTCACTGTGAATTTACTTGCCAGGTTTAGCTCATCCCCCACGAAGAGGCACTTATGCAGGTTATCTTTCAGATCCGCATAAAGCCAGATCTCAAACAGGATATGTATTCACATATGGAGTTACTGTTATTTCATGGCGTTCACAGAAACAGACACTGGTTGCCACATCTTCAAATCATGCAGAAATTATTGCACTTCATGAAGCAAGCAGAGAATGTGTATGGTTAGATCAATGACACGTCATATCAAAGCAACATCTGATTTAACAATTGAGAAAGGTCCAACAATATTATACGAAGACAATTCTGCATGTGTTACTCAGATGAAAGAAGGCTACGTCAAAAGTGAGAGGACAAAACATATACCACCAAAGTTCTTCTCATTCACTCAGGAACTTGAAAAGAATAAAGATATTGATATTCAATATGTTCGATCATGTGACAACAAAGCAGATCTTTTTACAAAAGCTTACCTACAACAACTTTCAGAAAGCATGTTCATAGTATCGGGATGCGACTATTGCAAGATTTATAAAGACGGACCACCTATGTCTACTTGAGGGGGAACACACGCAGCTGTACTCTTTTCCTTTCTATGGTTTTTATCCCACATGGTTTTTCCTAGTAAGGTTTTTAACGAGGCAGCATGGAACGTGTGTGCAAGGCTGATGTACTCTTTTCCTTCACTATGGATTTTATCCCAATGGGTTTTTCCTAGTAAGGTTTTAACGAGACATCACGAAAGTTTGGACAGTTAAAGGGGGAGAGTTATAAATAATTAAATACATTATATATTAGCCATCCAACTTGGAATGGATAATTGAAGAGCATATGATTTGTCCAACTTGTTGTATAATTGTCTTGAAAAATAATTCATCCATTTAATGTAATGGAGAATTTGTAATATTATAATTGTATAATTTTCCTATAAATAGGTATTCAATTCATTTGTAAATTACACTTGAAAATATATTGAAGAAACAAATATTCTCTCACTTTATATCATTCTCTTAAGTTAAGTTTATTTTAGCTTTAATCGCATTATTCACGACAAAGTTAACCACGCAACCGAAGAATTATCCACAAAGGACATATAACGAAGAAAAACTATTTGGAGCACGAAGCAACTCATGACTCATACTAGTCTTTGTGAACCACATGTACGTTAACGTGTACGAGTTCCATCCTCTCTCTCATTTCTATCATGAGACCCAATTTGGTCGGGTTTCAACGTGCGCTCAACTAGTGTACCGCTGACCCATTGATGTTTGGTTGGCATATTCTCTTGTCACGCAGTTCACCAAAATTAATCCAAATTAATTTGAAAATATCTACTGATTAGGCGCACTCTTTTAGGGCCACTAGCTATTTCCTCAAAATATAAATATGTTCTCAATCACAATTTAGCTATAGATATAGTTTTAATTATTATTTCTTGAAAAGGACAACCGACTCGCCATTGAACTAAAAAAAGTTGGAAGTCAAATAGTCAATATAAGTGACTATTAGCTACTTTATAACTGACGACTAGAAATATATATATCAAATATTCAAATTGGTCGTACCGATGAGTTTCTTGGCTTGCGCAACAACTTCAGGAAACCGTTTTAATTATTATTTAGTATCATTTAGAATATATTTTTATAGATAAAGAATATGAGAATTTTATTAACAACTCCATATGATCACTATAAATTACGTATAAGGTCATAAAAATAACAACTGGGATCTCATAAGTCATAACTATCTTTGTCTATGGACAATATTTTAAGAAATTATAACAATTGACCAATAATATTTTTTTTTTAAAAACAAGGTCTGTCAAATAATAGAAATCTCGGGAGCGGCGAGAAAGAATTAATTTATAAATAAGGATGACTTATTTATAAATGATTAATGGACCACACGCAATTAATTCAATTTGTTGGACATAAAATTGCCAACTTCACAAAATCCAAAGTCGTACATGTTTAGTCTAATTACAAGTGAATCATGTGGAGAAGCCAGGCTTACCGGCCGCATTATTTCCCGCAGATAAAACAAGATAACATTAACAAACAACCAACTTATTTTAACCAACTTTTTATTACATAGAAATGGACGAGAGTTACACAAATATACAACTTCTATTCCAAACGAAAGTCGAAACATTTATTACATGTTGACTTTTGTTGAAGGTTAGTTGTGGGTACATATATAACAAACATCTTATCTTCGGACTAGAATCAGTTGAAGCTCATCAAAGCTAGCTACTGCAAATGGCGGGCGGGTCACTCGGGCCGGTCGGAGTGTCGAAAGAGAGGGCGGGGGAGTACAAGGGAAGGGTCACTCCTTTTGTGATCATTGCCTGTGTTGTTGCTGCTGTTGGTGGTTCACTCTTTGGCTATGACATCGGAATATCAGGTACTTCATTTTGTCTTTTTTGTGACATTATGTGGAAATCTTGTTCTTGCCTGTTGACTAATCTTTATTAAACACAAGAAAATAAGAAGTTAATGAAAAGTGTCATGGATGGATACTTGATGAATGATGGATGATAAGTGCAAAAGAAGACAAGTCGTGTACAGTTCTTGAACTAATTAACTGTGTGAAATATATAATGAAAAAAAATCCAACTTTTCTATGTTTCTGTGTAATGTTTCCTAATTCAATTTAGAAAAGCATTTCCCAAAAGAAATTATTGCCTAAACAAGTCAGGATAATCCAGCTTCATTTTTTATTATGTTGAACGAATTTTCACCATTTTGTGTACTAAAACTAGAGGAGAACCCATAATTGTAAAGATTGTGAAATAGAACACATGTGTACTTTACATTTATGTGGCTTTAATTGGGCTTCTATCATCTACCAAAATTGTTTTGGAAACTCTGTTATGATTACTAAGAAACTCTCTGTTTATATGTTATGTCCCTTTACTTCAGGATTCCTATCTAATGATTCTAAGTGGCACGCGAAGAATAAATATGTAGATAGTATTTCTTTCCTCGCTTTAATTTTTCTTCATCTCCTAAAATTAAAGTTTCTGATTATGAGATGTATGTACTCTTTTCCATATTAAAACGATGATTGTATCGTTCTACAAGGTTAAGATGTTGATGTATTATATTGTGCATTCAACATGGTAATATCAGATCCAGCCAAGTGCAAAGGAAAGATTATAGCCTGCACGCGAAGTGCGAGATAGAGTCTTTAAAATAATAAAATTCTATCCTCTCTTCAAGTTAAAAGTTTTGACTGACATGGTCATTCTATATACCAGAGCTTGTGTTTCTCTGGTTTGTGTGTGTCAGAGACTCTAGAGAAATTGAGTCTTCATTCCTGTTGTTAAACAGGAGGAGTTACATCAATGGATGGATTTCTCGAGAAATTCTTCCCAACTGTATACAGAAGTAAAATGCACGCTCGTGAAAACAACTACTGCAAGTACAACAACCAAGGCCTTGCTGCATTCACATCCTCTCTTTATCTTGCTGGTTTGGTTTCTTCCATTGTGGCATCTCCAATCACAAGAAAGTACGGTCGTCGTAGAAGTATCATATGTGGTGGAGTAAGTTTCATGATTGGAGCAACTTTAGACGCTTCAGCCGTAAATCTCGCCATGCTCATTCTAGGCCGGATCATGCTCGGTTTTGGCATTGGATTTGGCAATCAGGCAAGTTTCAAATATTATATTACTGAGATTCAATTTTTGTACTACTTAGTTCAAAATGTAAGCGGGGTGCAGTTTCTTGCAACTTAATTTTCTCTACTGTCTGAAGGCAGTACCTCTATATTTGTCAGAAATGGCACCTACTCATCTTCGAGGGGGGCTGAATATGATGTTTCAATTGGCAACAACACTCGGGATATTCACAGCAAACATGATAAATTACGGGACAGAAAAACTTCAGCCATGGGGTTGGAGGCTCTCATTAGGACTTGCGGCAGCACCAGCTATCCTGATGACAGTAGGAGGGATTCTGTTGCCTGAAACACCAAACAGCTTAATCGAGAGAGGGTTAGAAGAAAAGGGCAAACGAGTTCTTGAAAAAGTCAGAGGCACAACGGATGTTCATGCGGAATTGCAAGACATAATTGATGCAAGTGAGCTTGCTAACTCAATCAAGCATCCTTTTAGAAACATTCTTGAGAAGAGGAACCGGCCGCAGTTAGTAATGGCAATCTTTATGCCGACTTTCCAGATATTGACAGGCATAAACTCCATTCTCTTCTATGCACCGGTGCTGTTTCAGACGATGGGTTTTGGGGGGCACGCAGCTCTTTACTCTTCAGCTGTGACTGGTGCTGTTCTGGTTTGTTCGACATTCATTTCTATTGCGACAGTTGATAAATGGGGCCGGAGAGCTTTGTTGATAAGTGGAGGAATACAAATGGTCATTTGTCAGGTAAGCACAGAAAACATAAATTTTCAATTTCAGGATGATCAACAAATGTGCAGATTAATTAGAGAAGAACATGTAAGATTCACGTTTCTTTTGAAGAAAATGATAGTAGAATCTTGAATAGCATTGGTAGCTAGTGTACATAAAATTTTAAGGCGTATTCCATTAGAAGATGGAGTTAGGATCGAGGTTCCATTATATCTGAGCATATATATAATCCAAGTACTAGAGACGTACTTGGAAGGTTTGTGGCGCTAATAGCGAAGTAAAACCATGTGTTATGTGTAATTGTCAAATAACCCTTCGGATAAAACCATCAAACCCCCTATAATTTACCACTTATTGCAGTTTGCCCCCTATCCTTTTATTTTCTCAAAACTTACCCCCGTACTATGGATAAATAAGAATTCTACCCCTGAGTCGTTTTTTCACCATTGAATTTGAACACGTGTCAGCATTTTTTGCCTTTGAATTTGGACTCAGGGGGCAAAGTGCTTATTTATCCATAGTAAGGGGCAAGTTGCCAAAAATAAAAGGAGTGGGACAAAGTGCAATCAAGACATAGTATATAGGGGGTGTAACGCTTTTATCCCATTTTATTATTAACTGTCAATTGATGTTTTGAAGTTTTGTTGTTTTATGTCTTTAACTTATCAAACATTTTTTAATTACTTGTATTTTTAAGAGTAAAATCAAGAGATATATCCATTTTGTAAGGTAAACGGGCCGGTTTGACAGTCATTTTGAACACAAAACTCAAATCCGCTCTTAATTTCTTATTGATAAATTGTACTCTCATCTAAAAAAACGATGCTTCAATGAGTTTGCAAGCCCACTTTTCTACAAGGCTACTTTGCCCACTAGACAGGGGTTTCTTTTGCTTTTCGCTCTTGAGTATGAACATATTCATGCACTAATCGAACTGCATTGCATATTGAAAACAGGTGATAGTCTCAATCATACTGGCGGTAAAGTTCGGCGGTGACAAGGAACTCTCCAAAACTTACTCTATACTGGTAGTGGTGTTCATATGTCTATTTGTCGTTGCGTTTGGGTGGTCATGGGGGCCTCTCGGGTGGACAGTCCCGAGTGAGATATTTCCGTTAGAAACGCGATCAGCAGGACAGAGCATAACCGTGGCAGTAAACCTATTCTTCACATTCATAATAGGCCAATCCTTCCTCTCCCTTCTCTGTGCATTCAAGTTCGGGATATTCCTTTTCTTCGCTGGATGGATTATGATCATGACGGTATTTGTGTATCTTTTCTTGCCCGAGACTAAGGGTGTTCCGATTGAAGAGATGATTTTCTTGTGGAAAAAGCATTGGTTCTGGAAAAGAATTGCAGTGTAGGTGTTCAAAGCTGCATAGGAAGAGGTGTAATGGAGTGCAGTATGTGTGCATTAGTTATCCTTTTGAAGTTATGTAATACACAAACCTTTTCTTAACTTGCAGATCATCATTACAAATTACAAGAGCTAATGAGGAGAAGAGATGATTTATATTTTGATGGTAGTGTATTTTAGAAGTAACTTCCTATTAGAGTTGAGAATCGATGTGATGCAACTTCTCAGAATTGCAACAGTTCAAATTATTTTTGAAGTTCTCAAGGCGAAGAAGTACTTGCAAGAAGTTGATAAAGCACCCGTACCTTAGCAAATAACGTCTAACTTTTTGAGTTTTAGATGAAAAACATTTTAATTGTTGTAAAAGACATTTATGCAACTTGTCACCTAACCTTAAAAAAAGTACATCTAGCTGCACAACCCTTTACTAATTGCTGCATAGTCCCCCTATCAATTTTTTGGCGAAATCTTTTCGTTGATAAATTTGTTTTCACCTGAATCAGAAGTACAATCATGAGGTTCGTCTTGATTAATACTAATTCACTAAAAAACCTCCCTTTTCTTTCAACCTCATATCAATTTCCATAATAGGGACTTGAAAAAAGGAATTGCCTAAATTTAGGATTTAAAAATTAAGAAACATATAACAAAAATTGAAGAGAAGAAAAACATTTCATTGAAATTGAGGTTAAATAAATATGAATCCACACGTTTACGCTTCAAATTTTGACCAAACGAGCTCTTTCCACCAAAAGTTTGACCAAGAGTTAGTAAGCACGTTTTTGAATAAAAATGGGGTGTTAGTTGTATAGACATTTATTAATGTTATATACTCATATTTAGCATACTAAATCACTTGCTTTCATGTTATTTCTTAGCATTTTGGAGTTATTTATTATGATTTTGTGTTTTTGTAGGTTACGAGTAAACTTGACAAAAAGGAGCAAAAAGAGGACAAAAGAATGTCCAGTAAACTAAAGTCACGAACGTGACTAGCACGCGAACTCGCGCACAAGAAAGGAGAAATCGAGCTGCAGAGAAGGCACAAGTTGGACGCGTCATGCATTCTACTCGGGCATACGAAGATTTTTGTAACCCTAATGTTAGCCGCCAAACGTTCCCGTCTGAAGAAAGCATGCATGTCATCCGATAGAGTTAAAGTTCTGGTGATTGCACACTTTGTGCAACACGCCGCAGAAGCATGTCACTCATATGTTCTTATTTGCGAAAAAAGGCCTATTTTGAGGAATTTCAACCCATATGAAAAGTAAGACCTCCACAACTAAAAAAGGGGATGATGTGCACATTTTTATGTAATTTATAGGTAGCATTAGTCTTAGTCTTAGACTGCTTTTAGCATTAGGTTTTTACACTTTTCTTAGATTAGATTTTATGATGCTTTGTTGTATCTATCTCTATTTTAATTTAGCTATTAGCATGAGTACCTAATTTCGCATTTGTATCTAAAGTTCGGAAGTATCTAGAAACAATCATATGTTCAATTATTTGCTTTGATTTATATCACCACGTCGTTGATTTGATATCTTTATGTGAATTGAAAGAAGAATTGTTTGAATAGATCTCATAGAATTAATTAATTTCAAGATTACCCAATTGCCTCAAAAATATGTTTCAGGGATTGTGTTGCTATGAGTCGTAAACATAAGTGAACTTAATTTATTCTCCCCAGTTAAAACTATATGTGAGGGTGTAGTTTGTACCAAATGTGACTAGACTCAGCTCAGTGGGATATGATCAGCTATGATATATGCATATTATTTAGATTCTGCATTAGGAACACCAGCATTGATAAGTAAATAAGGGATAAAGCATTAAACCCCTTATACTATACACTCTATTGCACTTTGCCTCATGTTCTTTTATTTTTTTGCGACTTGCCTCCTGTACTATAGGTAAATAAGCACTTTGCCCCTGAGTCACTTTTTTACCATTGGATTTGAATACATGTCAACATTTTTTGCTGTCGGATTTGGACTCAGGGGACAAAGTGCTTATTTATCCATAGTACAGGGGGCAAGTCGCAAAAAATAAAAGAATATGGGGCAAAGTGCAACATGGGGTATAATATAGGGGGTTTAACGCTATTATGCCAGTAAATAATAAGGCAGTGTTGTCAATGAGCCCGTCGCATGCATTCTAGTGAAATGGAGGCTTTAGATACAACTCATCTCATTATTTGACTATATTTTATTGTTTATCTTCTTTTATTTAGTTTCATTGTTTTTAGATTAATTAGTAGTTTATAACCAATTCAATGAAAATAATCTCTAATCTACTTGAATTAGATAAAATAGCTTAACATTTGTGTACATTATTCAGTCTTTGCAGGATAAATAACTTTGTGACACGAATACATCACTTTATTATGGGTTTTTTTCAACTTTGGTCCCTTAATGATTACTGATTCCATCTTTGGTCCCCTGTTGAATTTTTTTGTAACTTTAGTCCCCTAATAGAAAAAAATTTGCCTTAAAGCAACAAAAGAGGGGTGCGATTTCAGAATCGCGACTTCTTTCCCACATGAAAACAACCCTCATGTGACCATGTGCACAACACGTGATTTTTTTTGGTAAAAAAGGACGATTTCGGTGGAAAAAGGGATCAAATATGAATTGTGAGACACATTAGAGGACCAAAGTTACAAAAAAATTCAATAGGGGACCAAAGATGGAATCAATACTCATTAAGGGACCAAAGTTGAAAAAAACCCCTTTATTACTTGATTTGTATACTTGCGATAAATTATTGCAAATTTTGACCAACACCAATTACCTCATAAGCTTCAAAATCCATGGAATTTCACGATACCTCACACAATACTTTCGATGTTCTTTATGAGATTTAGGTGCAAGTGATAATTTAAACCCCGTGTCTGTTTTCATATCTCTGGGGCTGCAAATGCCAACGCCCAGAAGGCTCTCCTTGTAGCTGACAGACCAGTCAATATGATATCACGAGGAACTCGAGAGGATGTAATGTTGAAGGTGGGAAATTTCACATTTTCAATGAATTCCTCATTATTTAGCCGAGTTGGACATGTACCTGCTAAACAAATTGGAGGAAAAAATGAGTTCTAATGCATGGAGAAGCAATTTTTATTTGTTTTAAGTTGTACTGCCTTAGCGATGCCCGTAGAAGGTAAGGCTAGTAGCGCTACCAAGGCATGGGCTTCCTAGTCAGGTGTAGCCATATAAATAAAAAAAGAAATATCTTTGGGGGCACCAGTGGAACCTTAACAATGCAACATTGCCTAGAAAAAAAGAAAGAAAAATCATACTCCTTCCCCCTTTATGCATGGTCTAACACTAACAATAAGATACACACATAACACTTTTAATCACAATTCTACACGTCTTTTACTTCTTTTATAGTCAAACTAGAATTCCAATCACCAATAGGTAAAATTTTACAAGGTTAGACTATTTATAAGTTGTATTGCTGGTTTCGATGTCTCGTCCACATATTTAAACTGTGATTGGTGTTCTTGTGTTTTTATTGTAGGTTGCTAATGATTTCCTTGGAAGAAAAGTGCTTAATTTTTCTTACCTATGAAAAAGCGTGTTATCTTGTTACAAGGTCTGCCCATCGTCGTATAATTTACTTCCCCCCCAAGATGCCATCATATGATTTTTTCTCACGATGGAAGTAATCATTCCTCTTCTTATTTTATGGAATGAGTACATTGCCTATTTTAAAGTTTCGAGGTAATTTATAGGATGTAGTGAGATAGTTTTGTATTGTTCAATCCAAGTTTGTCATATCTTCCATGTTTACTCATTAGTTGGATATTTATCAATGCATTTGTGGGTTTATGTTTTCTTTTAGAGTCTATATATGAAAATTCCAAACCAAGTACTAAAACTAGTATGTGATGGGATGCACAATATTCACCTTAAAGAACGAAGTGAAATAGCAATGAATTTGTGAAACGGAACGGAGCTCGACAACCCCAATGGAGTATCTGTGAAATTTTGGAGCGAACTATGTTGATTAAGGGCAGAAACCTTTTTGTTCTTCACTTCTATACCAAAACCAGAAAAGATACAGACTCAATCTGGGAAAGTTGTATAGATACAATTAAATCGTATCTATTTTAGAAGCATATCTAATTCCCGTCTTCACCGCCCATTTTCCCTTTTTTCTTTTTTTTTTTTTATTGTAAATGAATACGAATAAATCGTATCTTAACATATGAACAACTCTATCCATCTACATTTTTTGGCGGGGTTAACTCCTGCGGCTTATGCCAACTATTTTTCGTTTTTTTTAATCTTAAATCAAGCAATAGATAAGGATATATATATGTATCTATATTTAGATACACATATATCCTTATCTATATGGAAATTAGGGAGGAATCCAATTAATCCTTACCTATTGATTTATTTTAGGTAAGACTTTGTCCCTCTTTCCTAATTATTTGTCTCTAATTTCATATTTTCTTGTAGTGCTCGCTCAACCCAAAACCTCTTGACTTAAGCATCAGAGTGCCTTCACCAAGAGGGCCCCGACTTAGTTTGAGTGTTGTGTTTCAGTGCAGAAATCAACCCAAAAGCTGCTTTAGGATCTAGTAGAGATTAAAGTAGTCTAACATTGAGCATTGAGCGAGTGGACACGGAACCCGACAAAAGTACTCCTCATAAATGGCGCCGTTTATGGGAACCTCTAAGCACACTTCAATACAAACACCATAGCACAAAAGAATAACAAAGATAAGAATGGACCAGCTCGGAGAACGAGGTCCCAACGAGATGAGGAAGTACACAAAGAGAAAACTTATGAACACACTTCAACAACACCAACACACCGCTCATTTTTGACCCTACGCCACCACTGGCACTACTACCACTCTTGCACCCGACTCACATTGCCCAAGTAATCACTGCACTCCAACAAATTGTCATACCAATGATAATTTAAGAGTTGGCTGCCACCTTCACAAAGGAAGGGCGAATAGGTCAAGGGCTTAAAGTTGGAGGAATGACTCAGGAAGAAGAGATCGTGGACTGACAAATTTTTTGTAAATGGCTTGATGCCTAGAAACATTGTATTACGGTCAATTGAATAGGGCTTACAAGAATCAATCAATCTTCAATCTATGCTAATTACAATATATTCCTAATCTACCTAAGGAAAGAAGTATCGAAAAAGGAATACAAAATAATACAAATTTATACATAAATGATTTGTGGAATTTATGGGATTGTTTATTCTGATTGTGCGAATCATACCTTAACATCTCCCCCTCAAATTGATGATGGGAGACTAGCAAGCATCAATTTGCTAATAAGAAACTGATGACGTTGGCGACCCAAAGCTTTAGTAAACACATCTGCAGTTTAAACCTCTGTGGATATATGCGGAAGAGTGATGATATGTTTATCAAAAGCCTCACGAATAGAGGGACAATAAACTTCAATATGTTTGGTACGCTCGTGGAACACCGGGTTAGTTGCTACCTGAACGGCACTAGTGTTCTCAGCATGGAGTAATGTACGGTGGTGTTGAGGAAATCCAAGTTCAGCTAACAGACCTTGGAGCCAAATAATTTCAAAACAAGCAGATGACATAGCACAGTATTCAGACTCAGTAGAAGATTTAGAAAAGAGATCTTGTTTCTTACTCTTCCAAGACACAAGAGAGTTACCAAGAAACATACACCAACCAGAAATAGAACGACGAGTGTCCGAGCAACAAGCCCGATCCACATCATTGTAAGCAGTCAATGTAATTGGAGAGTTCACAAGAAAGAATAGACCACGAGTATAAGAACCTTGTAAGTAACGAAGAATACGATGAACACGTGACAAATGAAAATGAATAGGGGTCTGCATAAATTGACTCACTTGCTGAACAACAAAAGCAATATCCGACCGAGTAATCGTCAAGTAGTTGAGACTCCCAATTACCATTGTCACATTGATACTTCATATTGACCTCTAACGGTGTATCGACTGAGCGACCATCCTCAAGATTAGCTAACTTAATTAACTCTTGAATGTACTTATGCTGATTCAAGAAGATACCAGCTGCAATTGAATGCACTTCCAAACGTAAAAAATAATGTCAGGGATCTAAGTACTTCATATGAAAGGAGGTTTGAAGGTGCGCCTGAAGTTTAAAGATCAAACCAGTATCATTCCCATTAATAACAATATCATCCACATAAACCAGAAGTATGACAATCCTAATAGCAGTTTTGTAAAGAAATAGAGATGAGTCATATTGAATCTGAGCAAATGAGAAGCTAAAAAGCGTAGCACGAAACTTCTCCAACCAAACACGCGAGGCCTATTTCAGACCATAATGAAAACGTTTCAACTTGCAAACATCTGAAGATGGAATCGAGAACAATCTAGGCGATGGAGTCATATAAATCTCTTCTTTAAGATCTCAATGTAAAAAGGCATTCTTGACATCCATTTGCAGAAGAGGCCAGCCATGAGAAGCAGAGATAACCAAAATAAGGCGTACTGAAGTCATCTTAGCAACGGGAGCAAAAGTCTCGTCATATTTACCTCGTATTCTTGTCTGTTACCAAGTGCCACTAATCGCGCTTTATAACGATCACGAGACCCGTCGGAACGTAACTTAACAGAATAAACCCATTTGCAACCAATTGGCTTAACACCAAGAGGACAAGAAGTAATGTCCTAAGTGTCTCAAGTGTGATTTTTTTGAAGAGCCTAAAGTTCCTCTTGCATAGCTCGCTCCCAACAAGCCTTTTTAACTACATAAGAATAAGAAGTAAGAACTGTTTAAGATGTCAACGTCGCAGAACAACCGTACCTATCAGGGGGACGTATCCCACGGGTAGATCGTCAAAGGACCATAGGAGCGAGATCCGGATCAGGTTCGGGAAAGGGGTGGCGAATGGGGGGCATGTCTTCGCTGGTAAACAACTCCTGGTTTAAAACGCTCCACAGATGGTGAAAGAGCCTCAAAAGATGGAAATTGAATGCTGTCAAGAGATACCATACCATTGGCTGCTGAAAATAGTACGAATGTTTAAAGAAAGTTACATTTCAGTGTAGGCGGTTGCAAACACCATCATAACACACAAATTCCTTATGTTTATTGTTATATCCCATAAATGCACATTGCACAGATTGAGTAGATTGTAACGCCCTGAAAATTCTAAGTCTAAAAGATACAACTATTCGACCTTAAACTGAATTCAGAACAAAAACAGAATGAATCTCAAAAGATTTATGACATTCTATACAAAACAAACTACAGTCTAAAAATTCAGGAAGAACAAATCTAACTCAATACAACTAAAACCAATTTCTAAACAGAGCCCAAAATCACCAACTCTCCCATAACTATGCTCCCCAATGTCTCATCCGGTACACGCCTAACTCTGAAAGGAAGGAAGAAAATGTTTTATGAGATAAAAATCTCAGTGAGCGCTCGGTGTGTGTGCAAAGTGATCATAATTATTATTTTTTAAAATAAAATAATTTTACATGCAGAGGCACATTAGAACAATTCATGTAACACGCAAGTAGAGTGTAAGAGTTGTTATTTTACTGATACAATTATCAAATCTAGTTTTCTTGTCATCCCTCCTTATCGCTCCTTTACGGTACCCCTTGTCGCCCCGTCCAATGAGCTACTATGGAATCGGTAAGCATGCCATGGTACATGCATCGGTGATCCCAAAAGACACTAACGAACCTCCCGCAGTGTCTAGAGGGAAGGGGCAAGGAGAACAAGAAGCTTAACTGACAGCCCTCTGCTGCCAAGCGCCACTCCGTGCTACCCGAGCCAAATGGATCCAACGGTCAGTCGTTACGGTCGGTCGTTCCTGTTACTCTTTCAAAACAGTTATAACCTTTGAAGACATTTCTTTCAATAAGTAATTCAACACGAATTAATATTGCACTTTTAAGGAAAATAATTGCATAATACTACTAATTACACGTAACATGCAGCCTTCCAGTTTTGCAAAATAATAAGTTTTGTTGGAGCACTCACCTGAATCGCTAATAGCGGGGATGACATGATACCCTAAGGTCAAATCGATCTACCTATTGATCAAACGAAATATTAATTGCAATGCTACTCAAAGTCTAATCCTAATCAAACCAAACAAATTTATAGCTATAACTACTATATAGAACCTATGCTAAGCAAAACTTCGTTGATACTACTAGTTCTAAGTATTTAAATTCACATTAATATCTATTCTCTATATATCTCAATATAATGTTTATAAGGTATACACATAAAAATTAGCACACAGATTATTGTATATCCACAATAATTAGGACATACAGATTTGTACACCCAATGCAAGGTTTATACTTCAAGTTCTTATCCACTGTACTTTATACATTACATTAGGGCACATTGAGAGTAATTATTACAATATAAGTTACACATGTTTCATTAGCAAGATCAAACATGAACCCCACAACTACATCTCACAAACTTTCTGAAAATTTATCTAGGTTGGCCCACCATATGTTCAAGTCTTTTCAATATAATATAATAAACATCAACTCCCAACTCAAAGAATAATTTAATTCTTGAAGCAACACATTTAATTCTCATGCTCAAGATACCATCTTCTCATGCGTTGAAATTTCAGGAATCACAAACATGAGTTTAATTTTGCCTTTTCCTCTTAACTACCGTGACCTTCCCCAAACAACCAAACAATCATGATTCTTTATGACATGGCATATTAAAATCTCACATTAACTAAAACAGAATTTGACAATTAAAGGGTGAGCAATTTACCTGTGCAGTGTAGCAATAAATGAAACCATAAAGGAAAAAGAATGATGGCGGCTGGTTGAACGAAAAATGCGGCGTAGATGAGAGGAAGCGAATGAAGTAGTGAAAATATAACATAAAACCCTTAATCTGATAGTAGCAATTATAATACGCATATCCCTAGTTTTAGGATTCGGTTTTTATTTTGCTTTTACAAAATTTAAGTATTTAATTCATATTTAAGACATAAGTAATATATAAATATAATCAATTCGTAAAAGCACAATTCTTGAACTAAAATAAAACAATCCACTTCTAGACTCAATTTTTTAAAAAAAAACTTTACAAAAAAATAACAATTTCGATAAATTTAAATTTGATTTAACCAAAAAAATATTAGGGTATTGCAATAGATAGTTTATGGCGGTCATGAGGAGGAAGCAAAACAAAGCAAACACAACCAAATGTTCGGAGGCTAGTGTAATCAGGAGGTTTGCCATAAAGATGATAATAGGATGACTCAAATCAAAATGTTTAGCAGGTAAGCAGTTAATCAGATAAAGAGCAGTGGAGATTCTTACGTTCTGCCTATCTATTTTGTTGCGGGGTATAAGAGCATGAATTTTGAGAGATAATTCCTCTTTCTTGTTGGAAATTTTGAAAAGACTTAGACACATACTCACCGCCATTATCAAAGCGAAGGCTTTTTTTGTAGCAGAAAATTGTGTGTCAATCAATGTAAGCCAAAAATTTCTTACAAATGGAGATTCTTACGTTCTGCCTACCCATTTTGTTGCGGGGTATAAGAGCATGAATTTTGAGAGATAATTCTTCTTTCTTGTTGGAAATTTTGAAAAGAATTAGACACATACTCACCGCCATTATCAAAGCGAAGGCTTTTTTTGTAGCAGAAAATTGTGTGTCAATCAATGTAAGCCAAAAATTTCTAAAAAGCACTGAATACTTCTGTTTTGGAACGCAAAAAATAAATCCAAGTAAGACGGCCATAATCATCAATAAAAGTCATAAAATACTTAAATTGATCATGAGTAATAATAGGAGAAATACCCCAAACATCTCTGTGGATAATCTGAAAACAAGCAGTAGCACGACTACCATGCGTAGGAAAAGTTAGAGTTTTGCTTTTGCCGATCGACATGCATTACATTCAAACGGATGGGAAAAACGTTCTTTATTACCCAAAATGTTATTACAAATAGTATTGGATAAAATCTCATTATTCGGATGACCTAATCTCCTATGCCAATCCCCTGACTTATTGCTACCCGTCATGCATGCCAATGATAAAGAACAAGAAATAGAAAACTGCAACGGGAACATCCGTCCCACCTTAGGCCCCCTCGTTATCACCTTCCCCGACAAGTGATCCTACACAATACACCCATTATGAGAAATATGTACAGTACATTTGTTATCCACTAACTGGTCGACAAAAATCAAACTAGTAGATAATGCAAGAGATACATAATGAAGGTCCAATATCACCAATTTCTTGAATAAGAAGAACACACCCATTAGCAATCTGAATAGTTTGCGTACCCGTATATTTTCTCAAATTATGTAATGAGTGTGAAGAACTTGCCATGTGATTAGATGCACCAGAATCGATTAACCAAGGAAGAGAAACAATTTTACCTTGACCTTGCAATCCTAATGCAGAGAATGCTGAAAGTATCATCTGTTGAAAAACCTTTGGAGTAAGAGTAGCCTGAGTGGTAGAAGAGACTGTGGGGTGAGTCGAAGGGGCACCAGCCTGGAAAGCATTGACACTACGATTTCCAAGATGAGCCCTACAGTCTTTGATGAGATGGCCACTTTTCGTACAATACTTGCAGAAAAACTTAGTGCAGGTGCGAGCAATATGACTAACTTCCTGGCAATTATAACGTTTTTTAGCCTTTGGTCCTTTGTTCCTCCCTTTTGTTGCATAGGCAACGTTCATCGCCTCAGATGTTTCAGACGAAATGGCCATACTTGCATACGTTGCCAATCGGTGTTCTTCGAGCAATAGTTCCCCAAGACACACATCCAAAGAGGGAACATGATTTCTGTTGAGTAGCCCAACACGAACAATTTCAGATTTTGAGCGTAGTTTCATCAAAAGTTGTGTTCTCATGGACTGTTTGGAGAGCAATAAGAGCCTCCTTGGGTACCTTGCTATATGGTATACCAGAATACTCGCTCCATAGATTAAGAAAACCTGAATAGTATTGTTCAACATTGAGATTACCATGACTATAGTTGGAGATTTCGAGCTCCAACTAGAAACACCTAGCGGTATTATCTTGATGATATATGAGGCGCATATACTCCCACATTTCCTGTGCTTTGCCAAATGAACGCAAGTTATTCAGCATATGGGGTTCACCTGACCTCAAGAGCCAAGAGATTATTCGAGCATCTTGTGTTTCCCACTGAGCAAGTGCTTTAGCTTCGTTAGGAATCATATAGGTCCCTTCAATATGTCGCCAAAGTTCTCTCCCTTTCAAAAACATCTTAAATTGAAACTCCAAAGCAGCATTATTTTGCCCCGTAAATCTAACAGAAAAGCCTTAGCTAGTCATTAGAGTTGCAAAATTATCACCGAAGTCCAAAATTGCAAAATGGAACCCAAGAGCAAGCAAAAGTCAGCCAAGTTGAATGAAAATTGCAAATAGTCAAACACCACTCACGGCAAACTGGCAAACAAAAGAATCAGGGACCAAATTGTAGAATCCAAATACCAAGTACTCACGATCCAAACCCTTATCCAAGGAGCAGAAAATTGGCTTGAGAAGAAAACCCGATTGATCGCGTCAATCAAATTCTTCCACTGCCAAGCCAAATCCGCGCAACCTCCGCGCAAAATGGAGTCGTGCCGTTCACCTGGGAATTCTCCAGCAAACACGATGCTGACCACGCACCAAATTTTCCATCTGGAGGTAGACGTGTCTTCTACAACAGTCGCCGCCGCACACAGTAGAAAAAGTCTCGCCAAAAAGTTCGGCTTTCAGAGAAGAAGTGAAAAAAAAAATTCAAACCCTTTCTGTTTGATGGCTCGATACCATAACAGATTTTCTGTAAATGGCTTGATGCCTAGAAACGTTGTATTGCCATCAATTAAATAGGGCTTACAAGAATCAATCAACCTTAATCTATGCTAACTACAATATATTCCTAATCTACCTAAGGAAAGAAGTATCTAAAAAGGAATACAAAATAGACAGATTTATACATAATGATTTGTGGAATCTATGGGATTGTAATTTTGATTGTGCGGATCATGCCTTAACATGGACAATCTCCACCACGGCGTTTTTAAAATTACATGTTAAAAGAAAAATGTAGCTGAAATTTTTGCGGTGATAAAGAATCATGGACTCTTCCAAACACCTCAAAGATTTAAAGAGACACGCGAGATAAAATTTGTCACACATATTGTAAGTACCACGAGTAAAACGACCATTAGACTGTAATTCGTTGAAGGATGAGATAGAATGTCTCATCCAAGATGCACTACTGTAGACACATTTATTTTGAGTCTAATTAAATAATTAAATATTTGCAATTAGAAGAAAATAAATATTACATAAAACTTAATATTCTACGGATGGAAATATATATTCATCAAATCTCAAGAGATGAAAACAAAATTCCATCAAATCTCAAGATAAGGAAATAATTCTCCATCAAATCTCAATATACAAGAAATGGAAAGAAAGATTTCCTCAAATTCTATCTTCCATATTGAGAAATTCAAGAGTTAATCTCAACCATTCATCTTATCAGGAGATTCTGTCTGAAATCTTTTCTACAACTATAAATAGAGGTCTTCATCAAGAAGAAAAATCACAATTAAAAAAAAAAACAAGCATTCTTGAAGTAAAGAAGCTCTTCAAATTCTCTCCTCAAGTTCATCAAGTTTCAATGTGTTCAAGCAAAATTCAAGTTGTTCGTCGCGAAGACCAAAGAAATTATCCATTTCATTCTACATCAAGCTTCAAGGCCGTACTATTTCTGAAGATCGAGGTTCCTCCAAAGAAGATCGAACTTCAATATAATTTAGGAATTAAAGACAAAGTTTCTCGTTCTTCAATAACATTCAACACAAATTATATTTTTATTTTGGATCAAGCTTTCATGCCCTCGAATTAAAGTTTTCCAAGCTCAAGTCAATTTTGGCGAAGATCAAGCTCAAGACTTTACCTCCAAATTGTGATATTCTAAAGACTTTTGTTCTTGAAGAATTGAATCAGAGAAATTCTAGAGATTGTAATTCTAAATTTATATAAAAGTTATTTGTACTAATTTTCTTGTCTTTTATTTTTAAAGACTCGAAATTTGTTGTTACAACTACTCATATAATTTATGTTGAAAACTCGGAATAATCGGGATGATCAATCACCTGCTTGGAAGAAATAGATGAGATCACCAATGGAAAAATGTGAATCTAGATCAAGCCAACCAACGGAAATCGAAAAGCTCCTAGCATGCGCGAACTCAATGAAAAGTAAAAAAGCAGATATTACGAGACAACTATTAAGAAAAGCTGAAGTGTGCGCAACAAGCTTTGTATTTGCATAAAAAAAAAAAATAGAATTATAAGATAACTTTTGATGATATTAATTGGGACAACCTCTCAGCCCAAGCAGCAGAGGCAAAGGGGGTCGATAGGTGGTGGGTGGTGGGAATAAGTGAAGATGAAGTCCCAATTTCCAACTTTTTGTTTTTTTTTTTCTTTTTTGTTAATATTAAAATGATTTTACAACTATATTTTTCTTAAAATTTCAAAACCGTTTAAGAAGTTTTACTTAAGATTACAACTTATATTGATAAATAATAATATAATAATATATAAACATACACTGATTTTTCTTTATTTTAAATCGTAAATAAGAAGTATAAAACCTTATATTAAGAAGAGAATTTTCAAGAGTAAGTATGGAATTTAAGGTGTACTTTTTTCTTTACGTCATCTTTTTTTTTTAGTATTTAACACCGTAAGGGGTAACTGTAATGTCAAAAACAAAATAAGGATATTCGTATAATTTTTCAAACATGGAGGGTGGTTTGTGTAATTAACTCATAGTTCGGGTTAGTTTGTGTAATTCTCCTAAATACAATAGTTGTATATCATTTTTTTTAGTACCTTAATTTCGAAAACTATTATGATTTTCCAATATCATGATATAATAACGATACTTCAAAAATATTCTTATATGATACTCTTTTGAAATTAAAAACACGCTACTTCAACTATTTTGTAACAGATGATATAAATCGGTATCTGGTCCCTGCTAGTTATTTACATTTAGATGTTTGATTTGTCGCTGTCTTCTCCTTTTTCACTTTTAATTAAGTACTTATGAAAGCTTTGGGGGTGTTTTTATAACTTATAATGGCTTATTTAAAAATGGAATATGTGAAAATCGTATCCGGCCAAAATTGTAGCAAGATGTGTAGTTTGAAAGCTTAAAGACTGTCAGCTCAGCACTAAAAAAAAAAAAAAAAAAAGAGCTTTAAATGAAAGAATTCTTTATATTTTCTATAACATTTTATTTACTCTTTAAAATTGTGATACACCCAACCTCCTCTTACAAATGGGTGCATTCAAAATTTATATTAAAGAGTCAACGCCGTTCACAAGAGGCAAAATCCAACTGAGAGTGCATGAAAAATAGAAGCAAATGCATGCAATACAGATAGATCACTATCTTAGTTTGAGAAGGATCAAATAAATAAACAAATTACAAGTAGCTAATACATTATGATTAACGCATCCTTTCTTCTTTGACTTACATGTTACTACAAAAAGGAATGATTGGAGCTGGCACCAAAAACTGATTTTATATACATTGATCAAAATCAGTAACTTGAACTCACTAAATAAATAATGCCTCACTTACATCCCTAAGGCTACAGCAGAATCGAGCTCCACCCGATTTAGTCTAACTGTTCCAAGAATGTATTCTGGAAGTTCTGCCTCTTCTTTTGCCTGTTAACGCACATATATAATATTTCATCATCTAAATGTAGCAAGATATTAAGACAGTGAATGGCAATTGCATGCTTTATATCCTCAACAATTAACAGAAGTAAAAGCATTTGTAAGTGGATTCTACGAGACGCATAATGGTTTTCTATGAAAAAACGATCTTCTGAATGACAGAGCTGAGAAATCATATTTAGTTTCAAGAGTAAAACCAGAAGCAGCCTTATGACGTACGTAATCATTATGAGAACATGTGTTTTTGTGCGAAAAGAACTATGCACATGAACCGGCGACTCACTAGTTTAGGCTTATTATTGATGCAAACGCATGTCGATGTTCAAAGTTTAGTAATGAGGGAAAGAATCAGTAGTAAGTAGACAAACCTCTATTACTATTGCAAGATCAACAACAATGCTTGTCACGTATCCGAGGACAAGACCAACTACGCTCCGTGCCACAGATGACGAACCAATATCCACGTCAATCTGCAGGAAGGGTTATAAGTTAGTACTTCAAATGAAAAGGGCACATGGAGTGTTCCAATCAAGTGTCAATGAATCACAAAATGAAAAATCAATTTAGTTATCTATTTCAACTAAATGAATCATAATATCAGACTGATGGCAGTGCAGAAAGGCTTATAAAAACGCGCAATGAGGCTGCTTTTTCGTAATTGAAATATCCAACAAAGATCTTATTCTGTAATTGTTATGTATAAGTTCTTCTCACTGGAAAGTATAACTTCCGAAACTTGTTTGCTTCAATTGTACAAGCACGTTTCAATTCATGCACCTACTGTCGCTATAAAATTCAAGTCATATTCTGGCCAGGCTGAGATAAGCGCTTCCTTGTTTGTTTCACAGGTTTGACCACTCAGGCAAAGCTTGTCCTTCTAGTTTTAAGGCGTTAAATGCTTATTAACTTGGACATACAAGGATGTTGAGTTCTAACATATGCAGCAGGTAGCTGGGTTTTCAGAGCACTTCCATTGAAATAAAAACTGTATAAGGGTGAACTACAAGGAATATAGGGTGAAGATCCTCAAGTCCTGTTAGAAATGGTTACTCACTCTCCGGTACAGTATAACGGTACAAAAATGTCCGAAGTATTTCGTATTTCATTTCAATAGTAGCACATGGAACAGTATAGAAAAACTGAGAACTCTGCATAAACTTCAGCACTATTAAAAACAGATGCTGGGACCACAGAAGTTCCAATCTCACCTCCAGAAAATTGTCTTGCCTCAGGTACTTGCAAGTTACTGCTTTTCCTAGCAGGCAGGCTTTTGTTCCGACCGCACGCTTTACCATCCAGTAGCCCTGTTGTAAAAGAACAATTATGAAGGATATTATGAACTGGTCATAGTAAGACACATATTATTGATATTGCAAAACAATGCTACCTCAACAATGCTTGGAATAAGTTTGAATCTTGAATTACGAAACGCATCAGTTCCGTCAATAAATTTACTCAGCAACGAATTTTCGTTCACAGGCCTGTTTGCAGCATAATAAAGAACCAAGCTGTAGTTTGGTCTGGCTGGTACCTGATACAGTGAAACCAATACAAAATTCTTCCACTTAAAGACGTTGTGAACCAACAAAGTAAACAAGACATCCATAGTGTATTTTACTACTGGTTTCCATAATGAAGTAACTCTATGCATCTCAACACAAAAGGACTGATTACGCAGTGTCTCGTACTACATCAGTGTTTTTTAATCAGAGTGCACATTTACAAAAATAAAAAAGTTATAGACATATGTTTGTTTTTATTCAGAGTAAAATACACACCCATACAACAGAGGTATTATATGGAAGAGAGAAAGATACTGGTAGGCTCCTAATAACTGTGTGGCATACGTTAGCGCTTCATAAGAGTATACAGAAGGGAAGAGATTTTAGTCATAAACACACCTCAAGATTGATGATAAGGATAAATGGAAGCTTTTTCCCTTCGTCGCTCTGCATGTAGACACGATATTTAGTTTAAATATTTCAAAAAGCAGTTTCTGGAAAATTAAGGATTACAACCAAGAAATTTACTGAAAATTATCACAGAAACTAATACCACATGTTGACATCAGCACTTTCAGCAAACACTTTAATAATCAACATCACATTACAAACAGAGAGAACTAAAACTAACAAAACAAAAGAAACCAAATCACTGTGAAATAAATTTATTAAGAGATGCATTGATGTGTCTTTATTCAGCAAAATTAATTTTGAGAAGATTTTATAGATATGATTTAAGCATAAGAAGACAGTCCTTAACTGGCATCAAAAGTGGCAACGGTTAACGGAAAAGGGATGAATCAGGAATATTTGGTTCCTCCTTCCACAGACTAAAATTGAAGTAAGGACAACAAGAAAATTAAGGGCATTTATACCAACTAAAAGTATAAAAAGGCAAGAATCATGTGCATCAGTTTAACCTACATTGTATTATTAACTATTCATCGGAGTAATAGTTTCAGCCCTGAATCTTTTATCTATCATTAATTCATTACCAGTATCAGTATCAGTCTTGCAGCCATAATGTAATCTTTTGAGTAACAATTTGCCTGCAAATTACTTGGGACTATAACAGAGAAGGTATAAATCTAAGAGCATTTTCTTCTACACGTCACATTGAGAAAGATCTTCACATCCGTTTCCACGTCAAAACTTCAAAATCTACAGCTCACAAACTCTCAAAACCATTGTTTAACATATAGAAGATAAGTTCATCAAATCTGTGAACTTTAAGAGCATCATCATAGAGCAGACAGGAAACACGAGAAAGTGCTTCAGTTTTTTCTGATAATGTTAAATGTGAAACGTAAGGCATCTGCGTCACCTGAACAAGGCTTTTAGGATGCAAGGCAACCTTGGTAACACAACTTTCCACCTTGAACCAATCAACTGCAATGAGCTTAAGAAGAGGTTCTCCACCTTGTACCTGAAAACAGATTGTTGGAATTGTGATTGAGTTAGAACCAAATGAACATGGAAATGAGGGATTCATAGAAAATGTTTTAGGAAGCATATGTGTAAGTTCCATGAAATTAGTTTTCCATTTTTATATCCTATTCTCTCCCAAAATCAATACGTAACGCCTTGTATACTGCTATTTTGCAAGTAATTGGATAATGAGAAATTCTCTCTAACTGAGAATTTGTTTAGAGATGATGCAATACAACTAACGGCAGTTAGCTGGATTCTGAGGATCGATATAAGATAGTAATGAAACAAAATTTTAGATCTGTTCTTGAGCATTAACTCTTGCTTCAAAACTCTTCTTTGAATAAATTAGAGTTATTTGATATGTGGCTTATTAATATGTTTATGACAGGAGGAAAGAACTAAACTACTATGTTCAAAGATGTAGTATTTATTACAATATTGTCAAAAGAAGAGAAAGAGAAAAAGGAATTCTCTAATTGAGCCTTTGACTTCACATGAAATTATAATAGTGAGCTCCTTAATCAAAATCAGAAATTATTCAAAAGGAGAGATGTATAGTATAATGTATATGCAACTATGTCTCTGAGACTTGAAAAAAATCGACCTCAACGAAAAAGTTTTTATAGAGGAGAAGCACCATCGATCTGATGATGCTCGACTTTATCAAAGATAAAGGTCTACAGACGGAACAGCGAATAAAAGGACCATTGCTAAAGGCGTCACATAAGTAAAATTACATATCAACATTGGAGTTCCGTAACCACATGAGAATCTATTGAATTCCGGAATCAAATTTAATAAACTTGATGAAGAACAACACAAGTTATTGAAATGACTTTTAATATCTCACCTACTACATGTTTCTTTAAACCTAGAAAATTATATCTCACCACGAATATGGATGTCATTTTGACTTCAAAATCGAATGAGATAAGCTTAAGTATAAAACTAAAACCATCTAAGAAGTCAGTTTAACGATAATGATATCCTGCTTATCTCAGACATACAAAGTCTGTCTCGATGCAGACCGTGGTGCATGTCTTGTGTACAAGAGTTATCGAGTAAATATAATCAAGGGATAAAAGCGTTAAACCCCATATACTATCCCCCGATTGCACTTTACCCCCTGTCCTTTTATTTTTGGCAACTTGCCCCCTGTACTACGGATAAATAAGTACTTTACCCCCGAGTCCAAATCCAAAGGCAAAAAATGCTGACAAGTGTCCATATCCAACGGTGAAAAAACGACTCAGGGGGACAAAGTTCTTATTTATCCATAGTACATGGGGGAAGTTGCCAAAAATAAAATGATAGGGGGTAAAGTATAGGGGGTTTAACACTTTTATCCCTATAATCAATATATGTATAACTTTCAATTCTTTGAGAGATTGACCTAAATGGACGACTCGGGATAGTTTTATGCAGAGCAATATGTTAAAGCTAAATCATATATAGTGGAATATATATTGACCAATAGTTTTCAAAGTAATCATTTAATTGTGCAAAACATAAACTGAAGTATACTGAAAAGCTTTTGCATTTCATTCCAAGAAGATAAGGGTTGGTAATGTAATCCATTCTATTTGAATTTATATGTTGGAACAAGAGGGATCAAGTTCTATTTAAAAATTACTACTGCTACAAGAGGATTATAAACTTTCAGAAAAGCAATATACTTAAAACTTTATGAACTCACCTTACTGCTATCTTTCAAGTATGACTTCCCTCTGATCATGTATGAAGAACCATTAGGAGAAGTCCAGCAATTCTTATCAGCTTCATCCTTTGCTTTCCTCATGGACCCTTGAAGCTGAGGCGAGTCGAGATTGACTGGAGGTACACTTGAGTTCAATTCCTCACTTGCATGTGGTGCTGTACCAGATGAAGAAATGAATGTTTGCAGACAACTTAAGGTTGTAATGTCTTTCAGTTTATTTCACTTTTTCAACACGGGAGAGGCTGGAATGAAAAAGTACCTGATGCGCCCTCTTGGATAGTACTTTCTATAATTTGGTTTATTTTGACCTGTAAAATCAAATGTACTCTAATATAAATATAATCTCAATGTTGAATGAGAATAGAGTTGTTCCTCCTTTGTTTTTAGGAGGGTAACGTACCAAATAAGCATAACAAAGAGGGCGAGTTCGTTTATAAAAAAAAAAAAAAAAATGGTACATGGTCAACAAAGGAAACAAAATCATGCAGTCTCTCAAAAGTTGAAACAGATCTGTCCAGCCACAAAGGAAGAACCATAAACCTGATTTAGTCTTCTTTCAAGGACTATATCCTCATCTTCTGATGACGAGTCAGCAGCAATTGCATCGTAAAACTCATCTGCTGCTTTTTCATCCTCAGCTTCACTATTGGATCCAGAAAGATCAGATACTTTGGCTCGATATACTGCATTAGAAGGCACAGACAGAAGGGATGGATTTGCTCCAACATATTCCTTCAAACCTGGAAATATTATGAAGCAGAATAGTTGCTTTATAAACTAGTTTAATTCCAGAATATTCAAAGAGGATAAAGGAAATCAAAGAGAAGTATGTTATATAGTGGACTTAGACTAAGAGGAAGAAATAGCTGCCGCGAATGAAGTATAATGTAGTGCTTTGCTGCTAAATACTTTAAGGGAATAGTTCAGGAGAAGTAGTGTTGAAGGCAAACCCTGTCCGATTTGGGTCACTTGTAGTCGTAATGGTTTGTGTGCAAAGCATAAAGAAACAATAAAGACTACTTTTGACTGCAGGATTATGATGTGTTTGTTAATCTTTTATAGTTTATGATGGTGTTGTACAATGTAAATCCAGAGTCTTATAACAGTACACACTTTAGGAACAAAACAGAGATCACAATTACGAGACCAGTATATTCCAAATGATTAAGTAATTTAAAGTAAGAATTTTTTCGAGATTTGAATGACAAGAGTGACACGGCGGCACTGACACTAATTACATTTTAACTGTTACATAAACAACTTTAGTTATACCAAAATCAAACTTGGGCCTTCACACTCCTACTAAGGTGCCTGGCATGAATATTTTGTGAGACAGTTTAGCTTGGTTAAATGAAGTGAATGATCAAAAAATACTAGCTACATATTAATCTGATGGATATGCTTCGCAAAATACTACTGAAAATAGGATACAAAATTGTTAACCTGCTACTTGACTCAGCAACGCATATGGAACAGTCTTTTCAAACTTCTGGCAGTGATCGTTTCTCCATTTAAACCAACCTTTGGGGTTTATTTCTAGAGTTTGTGTCACAAGGCATCTTGCAGCATTTGGTGAAGAAGACGTGCTTAAATTACTTATCTCCCAGGTGGAGGCTACAGAGAAAAATCAAAGAAAAGAAATTAGAAGAATTATTCATAACCCCCTAGCCCCAAAATCATGAAAGTCTAGAAATATGGTTCATAAGCATCATCTCAAAAAGTATTAAGAAGAAAATATTTTAATTATTTCATGCTTCAAGAGCAGCCGAAGAAAGGAAAGAATCTCGTCGCCACAAAGTTACAAGTGTATGTAGGCCGAAAACAGAATAGGAACATATCAGTTGGGATCTAAATTTGGTTCAAACTCCAAGTTTTTTGCATGTATTTCAAACAGAATAAACCCTTCTATAACTAAAATGGGACATGCAAACACAGTATTGGCAAGTTGTTGCTGTGGACATTGTGCCATGTCCCTCGAAAAATCATCAACTACAATTATTGCTACTCTGCGCCTCTAACGAGCCAGTGACCACATAGGACGAAGGAAGACGATCTGATCCACATTTCTGAGGAGTTCCATAAACATGGCAGTTTGCCAGGTCATTTATATAGGAACTAGTATAACCTGATAGTTTGTCTAGTATATAAGCTTTTAATTGTATGCTTGCACTTAAAAAACCAACAAGGAGAAACTAAAACATAAATGTTTCAAGTCTTTATTCTTCTTCAGATCACAAGAAATGCTTATGTCAATACTCAAAGTTCTATTTTTAATTTAGAGTTAGATTCTCTTACGATTAAGTTTTGTGCGCTTGTATCCAGATTTTGAAGGCCGCTTCTTGTGTGATGAGGGAAACTGCAGGATAGCTGCATCATAAGTGTATACCAAAATGTCAGTTTTTCATATTGAACATCTATTTATCATTTTTAGAAAAAGTTACATTCACACTTGCTGAAGGTTGGTCTAATTACAAGAATCTTTCCTCAGTTTAAATGATTACAGAGACACTCCATTAAGTTCTAAAAACATAAAAAAATAGGAGACTCATCTGTACTGCTTTTATATCTTCAGGGAATGTCTTTGTAACTATTTTAACCAGGAATTCTACATGCAATTCAGTTTTCAAGAGATTTTTTTGTAATTATTCAAATAGGAGGGCGGGGGGAGGTGGCCGAAGTTCATTTTAATAGACAAAACTTTATCTTCATGTCTTCTGAGAATCAAACATATGCTAGAAACAGCTCTGAAACGAACCATAAAGAGCGTACTTTTATTTCAATTGGAAACTATAAATGGATGAATACAAAACTTGATGTATGAATCTTAAGCATCAAGAAGAACAAGCTAACTAGTAGGAAGAGATGAGCTGTAAGAGCTGCTGTGTCTTACTGTATTTTCCATCTTGCCCACGAAACCATTGCCTGGTGAAGACAAAGTCCCTTTTTGACCGGCGCCTACATGTAAAACATCTGTGAAGTGACGACCAGCAATGTATGTTGAGAAATTACGCAAAAGTAAAACCAGCTTTCTTCCATTTAAATGCTCTCAAACAATTATTACACTGAAAGATTGCAACTTATAGACTGATGAAGATTGGAAAACATAAAAACCTTGATCAATAAGAACTAGACACTAAAATATATAAAAATCTCATGAAAAAACAGCGCCAAATGCCCATAACCTCACAAGCTCATGCAGCCAATGATGAGTTCAGAGGGTTATTACAAATTTTGTTTTATTCAGATGCACTTTTACAACATAAAATAACAAAAGGAGGATTGGTGATATCTACCTATATGAGGGGAGAAGGTCATAAAACACAGGACAAATTCTGCAAATTCAGTTAATCGTAAAACTTTAACTTTATGTCAAACTGACAGAGACATATTCAAAGTGGTTACTATTAAACTACATAAGGCCTTTTATGACAAACATTAAAGAGACTTTAATTTCTAAGCGGTGTCTGATCTCAATAACTATCAAACCAATGATATGTTTGATGTCTACCCACATAATGGGACCAAAATAAGTATCGGTCCACACATGAGAGAGCATGTTATGAGTTGTCCTACATGGCTCGAATTGCAATGTAGGACATTTTATATAACCGTGTTCCATGCTCCCCGCGTAAGGTTGAGGAGCCAATGAAAGGGCTTTAATTTCTATTGAACAGACAAAATAAACTTACCAAGTTAGGTAACGTGGATCAAAAGTCCCGTACAAAACATCAAAGTGTCCATCTACAGAATCAACCAACTCCAAGTTACCTGTCAAAGTATCCCACCTGCAAAAGATCATTAGATGTGTCTTTAAGCTGAAAAGGCAAATACAGGAACATCAATCCTAAGAACTCACTCATATCTACTTTGTCGATCAGGACTCAACACAACTTCAAAAACAGCTTCTGCACTCGCATCAACAACTCCAACTGCTTTGACCAGAATGCCTTTACCACTCTATAAAACAAAGTAACATATTTTAAGAAGTTGTTGTAAAATATTCACTTGGTCCTCCGTTTAAACAATTAAGAAAACATAGGCTCCCTGGGGATTTTAAAGGGCGTATTGAACATAATCATGTAAACTTTTGTCAAGTAAGTGGCCAAAAATCTTTCACATAAAATTTGAATATTGTGTCTCAAATGCGTTCTCGTTCGTTCCTTTAATTGAAGCAACTACTTCCAGCAATTTTATACAACTGATATATTATCTTTAAAGGCTAACTCTGATGAGACTTGTTAAAACAGATAACAAGGAAACTGTAGTCTTTTTAGCAAGAAATGTGCTTCTAGTGGTTTAGAGACTCAACATGCAACTACCAGTGGAAACTGAAGCAAAATGCTTAGGTACGGGAAACACATTTTGCTTAACAGACTATTAATGTAACCTAATGCTTAACATGTCACAGAAGCCAATGAAGAGTCGATCACTATGAAAAGGCATAACCACTTTCACCAACTCGCAAAACAATGCTAAAACAATGAAAGTGGTTAGTAACAATTTATTGAGTTATACTACATGAACCAGACAGAAAAATTGCTGCCGAGTTGAGTCAAGAACTTCGCCACATGGTAGCCTTCACCAAATAGAGTTCAAACCCATGGTTTATTAGGAGTATACAGCACAATAGCAAAGACATGGAGATTAATCTAAAATTACAAGATACCTTTGAATTGGCCACATCTTCGAAGATCCTGACACCTGAAACCCAAAAATATTGAAACCAAATCTAGCTTAGTAATCTTTCTCCAAATAGGATAATAATTGTATCATAAACTAGTATCAATATGTAGCAATTTTTTTTTGTTTGGTTATAATATATTGACTTTGTTTTATCCCGCTGTTATCAACTCAAAACTTGCTCCTCCTTATAGGTTTTGATATTAAGTTCATAATTTGCTAGCAGAATTAGTAGTAGTCTTCAAAAGTTTTAAGATGATACTGTAGAAGATGAGGATATAGCAAGGTCACAGTAGTTCTATAAGAACTCCCCTTTTTAACTTAAATGAAGTTCTGGAATCCAAATACCACTGGTCAAACACGAGATATCCCATTAGGATTAGGTCCGAGATTTCCATGTTAACTCGAATATTTCCACTCGAGCAACAGGACAATCCCGAAGATATTAAGTTACCAGCCTGACACCCCCAGCTTCAAAGATAGTTATCTATGATGAAAGGAAAACAGTGCAGTGCAACATGTAGCTAAATTGTCTTATAAGAGACATATGATAAATGTAGATAATGACATTTTCGGCAGAAAATTCAGCCAGTTCTCTTTAGATGATGAATTAGTAACCAAACTTCGGTAGTTCCACTTGAACAAATTGCTTCACAATTCCAGCAAGAAGTCAGGCCTGTGGAAGTCTATAGTCAACGCTACAATAAAAGGCTTATAAATGTGGAACCATTCATCTTGTTTTTAGTGTCAATATGTTTTCACTACATCAAACAGAGACTCCCATTCAAAACTGAAATTCCAATCCATGATCCATATTTCAGCCAACACCCTGCAGAGCTAAACCCATGCTGAGAAGGTAATTGAAGCCTTTTCTGGAGACATTTTCAAATGTTATACATTTCAATAAAGTATTTCTGTACTCCAGACGTAGCTGTAGTGAGGTTCATTCCTCTCCCTCCAGCAGTGGCATTCAACCCCACTGCTGATGGTGCACTTCGTTCCATCTTCCATTGTCAACCTTAATTTTTCCTTCTGTTGCATCCTTCCACTTTTGATCAGGGTGACTACATTGAAGTTTTTTGGAATGGAGGTGGCACTATAGCGTTGATGACTGAGCCTAGTTGGTAGACTTGACAATAGGGAGAAGCAATGCAAGTTGATAACAAGGCTGTACCATTCATGCTATCAGGTGGTGTGCCAGCTAGAAGAAACGAAGCTGAATGCGCACACAACTGATTCACAATGTGAAGATGCAGATGGCCTAACGATCATTTTCCTATTGCATTATGCATCCTACCTATAGTACACCTAATCTCAGAGCTGCATTTTCTAAGATTGTTCCAAACACATAACTTCTTGAACCTTTCTCGAAATAATATCCTAATATTATAAAACGGAGAAGAAAACGTCCTGTAAAAACTATTTAGTGCCGCTGCGAATAAATAGAAGAGTCTTTCTATTTCAGATCTTGTTACAAACTACATATAGACATGAACCTGCCAATTTGCTTTGTTGGAACATAGGCATACTTAAAACAGATATGATAGAAAAAGGGCCAAGTCGACCAAGTTTAAGTAAATCTTGGGGGCATTAACATATGATAGGCCGCCCAGAGTTCTCTAAAGAAGGGTTGCTATAGAGGAACAAGCCTTCTAGTAAATGCAGTTTTTCAATGATTATGTTATCTAAAACATCAACCTTGTAGAGATGAGATATATCTAATTCTTTATTGGCTCAGACACGGTTACGTTAGCACCAAAAATAGTCCAAAATTAATGAAAATTAGCTAAGCAGAAAAAATGCACCAAGTTAAAGCATTGGTATTAACCTTTACATGATAAATGGTAAAATGAGTAACTTCATACTTGAATACCAATCCTTTTAAGTTGTTCATGATAATGCAAGAAAACTGAGAATCCTATGATGTTTGGAAGTTGAGGATGGTAATATAAATGAGAAACTTGAAGAATAAAAAATCACCATTGATTGTACGAACACATTTCCATTCATGCTCTTCGACCACATCTCCACCTTCTGCATCAAAATATGCTTCCAATCTATCATCGCCACCAAATGTTGGGGATTTCTCCAAAAGCAATTCCGGTACTATGTATAAGAAGACAATAGCAATCAGAAAGCAAACAATATTAGAATTGTTTCAGTGAGTATGTAAGAAGAAAAGTAGATTTTCCAGAGAACTACAATCACTACAAGGACCTGATCATGTGTACTCCAAAATATTAGGCCATAACAAGTAAGAAGCTGGACAGATGTGATATATTTTAACGTTGAGATGAAAAAAAAGAGTACAAGTTTAACTCTCAGAACTGATACACTCGTGGACAAATATATCGTAAGAATCTCATGCTGATGGAAAGTATTTCAGTAAAATCTTATTTTTCTTTAATCAACTGATAATGTATAAACAAGGCTCATCCAAATATACATGTAAAAATATACTGTATTGAGACCAGATGGAAAAAAGTTGGACAAGATTAAACTCTTCAGGAATTCACTCACTCTCTCCTCCCTGTTCCGCCTTCCACCCTCAGCCGTAGTAGACATGTTGATAATCAAGAGTTTATTTAAATTAGGAGTCTTATTTATTTCGAGAGTTTATTAAGATTAGGAGTCTTATTTATTTTCTAATTATTTATTTCATAGTTATCTTGTTACTTTATTTAAGAGTTCTAGTTTTAGTAGGTTTTATATTCTTTGCTTATAAATAGAGGTCTATGATTTTATTGTTAAAACGAGTTATGATGAGTTGATTATTATTGATTGCTGTTTTGCAATTCTACCTTCTAAGTTCTCTTATTTTCTTCTAATTCTTGTTCTTATTCTGTCTCTAATCCTCTTAAATCTATTTCTTCTCTCCTATTTCTCTAATCTCTCTTCTCATGAGTACCCGATCTCTATCAATTTGGCACCAGAGCCATATCTATCCTTTATTTTCCGCTGCATTATTCTGTGGTGTTTAAAAAAAAAAAAAAAAATTCGTTTAAGTTTTTTTCTCAAATTTCGAGTTCCTTTAGAAAAAAAAAATCTGTCCAAAAAAAAAAACCTGCCAGAAAGAAAAAAAAAAAAAAAAAAAAAAAACTCCAGCAGCAATTCTGCCAGATCTGCACCAGCATCAGCATCAAGCCCTAATTTGTCAACTCCGAGCCATCATCAGATCTTTCGTTCAAATCCGAATGATATGAGTTCATCCATGGAGTATAACAGTCGCACGTATCACGTCTACAATCACGACAGGTATAGAGAGTATGAACATTACCCCAATAAGCATGATTTTGGGTACCCTATGTGTTTGTCTTTTAATAACATGCCTGAATTTGATGGGATAAATGGTTATATTTCTTTTGATGATTGGATGAAGTGTTTAGAAGGCTACTTTGAATATTATGGTATGGCAGACATGGATAAAATTCGTTTTGCTAAAACGAAATTAAAAGATTCTGCTAGAGAATATTGGCAAAGTATTGGGATGGGGCGGGAGCAAGAACATAAACCACCAATAACTTTGTGGAATGAGATGAAGTATATGTTGAGAGAAAAATATTCATATTCTTTTTATAGAATGCAATTACTCAATGAGTGGTTAAATTTGAAACAATTATCTTCAAGTGTGGGTGAATACTTTAATAGATTTAATGACTTGAAGAAAAGATGCAACATTCAAGAAGAAGACTTGGTGACAACCGTAAAATTCATCAATGGGTTAAATGGGTTAAGCGATGATCTCAAAAGAATAGTTGATTTGCGTAGGCCTCAGGCTTTGTTTCATGCGTACCGAAGAGCTTTAATTTATGAAGAACGCCAAAGGTCAACTTATTCGGGTAGTTCCACTTTTCAAGTCGGGGAGTCTATAAATCTGAAGATTATCTTAGCTGAAGAGTTTGATAATTCTTTCAAGTCCTCTCAAGGCGTTGATCAAGAAGTTGTGTGTGATACATGTCAAGAAATTGGTCATTCGTTCTCTAATTATCTGCATCAAGAAGAGTCTACTAAAGATAACCAGGAACTTTCATCTTATGAGACTACTAGTGCAGAGTTGCGTTCAGAGACTAATTGTGAAAAGGAAGGTGGTTTTGCTACTTCTTCAATTTTGGTTCCTAGGCTACTTCACATACAACTCTTGAAGGAAGCCTATGCTCGAAACAAGGTTGGAGATGGGATTTTGATGTATTTGGTTCGATGGAAAGGTCATCCTGACTTGAAGAAATTGGAGACTCGATTGTTGCATTCACTCGATTTCCACACTTCCTGACGAGTATCTTCATGCAAACTCTCCGAGGGCGAGTTTTTTTCAAGCCGGGGAGAATGATGGAAATCAAGAGTTTATTTAAATTAGGAGTCTTATTTATTTCGAGAGTTTATTAAGATTAGGAGTCTTATTTATTTCTAATTATTTATTTCATAGTTATCTTGTTACTTTATTTAAGAGTTCTAGTTTTAGTAGGTTTTATATTCTTTGCTTATAAATAGAGGTCTAGGATTTTATTGTTAAAACAAGTTATGATGAGTTGATTATTATTGATTGCTGTTTTGCAATTCTCCCTTCTAAGTTCTCTTCTTTTCTTCTAATTCTGTCTCTAATCCTCTTAAATCTATTTCTTCTCTCCTATTTCTCTAATCTCTCTTCTCACGAGTACCCGATCTGTATCACATGTATATATATGTAATTTTATGCCTGAATAAGTATTATTCCGAATGAACGAGAATCGGACAAATAACTCTGTAAGAGAGAAAAATAAAAAATAAAACTCAAGTCACTGCAATCCTATTCTTTTTCACTAACTCAGCAGTTTACATCACATATTAACAAAAGAACATAAACCAAGGAATTAACCAAAGCACATTGCATTTTACAACAAAGAAAGTAACTGTTTCCATGCACATACATCTTAGAATAGGCATTCTTTCAGTGTACATACATTCGACATAATGACATATCTCTCATAAATGAACCAAGCAAGCCATGATTAAAATTATGAACCACAAGATAGCTACCTCACCTTTTCCTCCAATCCTTATCCTCTTTTTAAGAACATGCGCATAACGCCGTACTCTAGGCCGATGTCCCCCCAGGTTGATCCTTCCAAAAAAGAATTATTTTAGAAGTTAATGATCTTCCTTCAAGAGCTAATGCAAAGAATTACACGTTTACTCAGAATTCGACAATGCAGAACAACATTTACTTGTGTGAAGGAGCAAGCACAGTTGTAGCATAATGCAAAGCAGTATGTTCAAGCTTTATTAAGTTTTTGAGTTTAACGCTTTAATAGTCCCCATGCAGTAGATATAAGGTAATATATTAAGAAATGTGAAATTAGTTCACAAGACATCTTATGAAGAATTAATCTCTCTAGGAGAAACAGAAAGAAATAATATTCTTCTATTCTGTTTCATAAAATTAATAATTAGAGAGTATGAACTTACTCATCCTCCATGCTCAGCTTTTTTCTCAAACTAGCTCCTCTTGTAAGCTCAACGACTACCTACAATGAACAAATAGACGGTGTAAATACCAGTTATAGCAACAGCATGAAGAAAAGCTGGACTAGGAAATGTATAGCAATGTGGACGACAGAAAGTAATCAGCAACTATACCAGGATTTCAGCTTTGCAAATAAATTAAAAATGAGTGCTACAACAACCAAGAATGTAACCCACTTAGTGGGGGTAGGCTATATGAATCAAACGAGGATCACGTCAAGTCGCACATGAATTCTCTTTCTTCACTCATTTCGATTAAGTAGGATGTCATCATTTAGTCTTCTAATGATCATATATCATTTCGTATCACCTCCATCTACGTTTTTTTCGACCATCCTCTGTCCTAGATTGAGAGTTTCAATGCGTCCCATTACATCTATGAGTCTTTGTCTCACATGACCAAACCATCGTAAACAATTCTCTCGCATCTTCTCTTTGGTGGGTGCTACGCGACACCTGACTTTTGCAAATGTCATCATTTCTATCTCTTGTAATCTCACAACACATCCCAACACAACATGCGCATTTCAGCTACATTAATCTTTTGAGCATGATGTTGTTAAATAAACCAACATTTAGAGCCTTATATTAGGCATGCCTAATAGCGACAGTATAAAACTTTCATGGCAATTTTAAGTAAAATTATAATCACACAAAACATAATGCAGCGGATCTTCCATTTCATCTAGGCAACTTAAATTAAAAGCGAGTGCACAATTCATAAAATCATTTCAATCAATCCTTTCAAAAGTTAAACAGATGCATGTCAAGTATATAGTACATATGGCTCTGAGGAAGGTTGGTGAATCAACAAAACAGTAAAATACTCAAAGTTAAGTCATACATGTCAAACAATCCAGAGTCAACACCAGCACATTACAACGGATACTTCCTAACCCATCAAATAAAAGAAGGAAGATCAAAACCGACTCACTATAATATTATCTAATACCTGTTGCTTAGCATGATCAAATGCTTCGATCCATGTCTTTGCATCAGCAGCTGTAGCACAAGCAATCTTGCAAAAGAAGGGGGGGTAATCATTCAACACTAGCAAGTTAAAAAAATATAAGCAAGCCATCCAACCAATAAAAAGAAATGCAAAATAATGACAGCATATCAAGCCCACATCGAAACATGTGCAAAATAACGTACTTACGCCAAAAAATCTACTCCATATCAAAGATGAAACTATTAGCTTGATATTTACATCTTCGAGTACGTTTTCTATAAATATATTGAGTATTAAGCAACCCTTTGGGTCCCGACTAACCAGCTTTAATTCATAAAATCTGTGTTGAGTTTTCTTGTCCAGTACCAAAAAGAAGGATAAAAGGAGAAGCTCCACCAAATCATTGTGAGTATGGTAAATTAATAAGTCTGCCAAAAGGCTACATGATCAGTCTGTCTAACGCAGACACATAGATATAAAGCTCGTGTTACAAAAATCAGAATATATTATACTTCAAAAGGGTCTCATCAGATAAAACGTAAAGGCCAAACTTGTGAAAAATTACAAATCCAATAACTCTAGTGATGTTTTTTTTTTTTTTTTTTCTAGTGATGGGTAATCACTACTAATGGAAATCAAGATGGTTGTCATCTTCATAAACAAACTAGCCATCTCTATTATAAACCAAATATAATGAAATTGTAACTTACTTCTCCCTTTTTTGTTTCATCCAACCGATTGTAGAACCTTAGCACATAAACTTCCTACAAAAGCATCAGAAAATATTGGGGGAAAATAAGTTTACGTTTATTTCAGAAGCATTATACATGCTCTAAGTACTCATAATTGAACACGAAAAAAGAAGAGGACAATGAATTCAAAGTGTCAAAATGCAAAGTATGACAGATGGAGTTAAAAAGCTCCAAGTCATGAAAAGGATACTAAAAGAAGATGTAGAGGCCTTACACCATGGTACACTTTCCGACAACCTAAATCCTCCACCATAAGTGTATGACTTATGACACCCCTTCTAATAGGTTTCTGCAAAAAATGTACAGCCAAAGTCATTGTAGGTGATATACTTACCGGTAAAAAGTTGAATTTAATATCCAGCAGTAGTACTAAAAGGAACAAGTCACAATCTTTTAGCATGCAAAAGGTTCGAATTCTAAAGAGAAACCAATCAATGTATTGGAAAACAATTTAAGTGATTCTTGCAGCTACGTCTGCAAGAAACTAGGACGTTTACGAGTTGGATAAGACAACACCTACACACTACAAATCGTAATTCAGATGTATGGTCAATCACTCATTCTGATCCACAGCAGGTGGCATGATGGTTAGAATCATTCAGTGTTAGGAAAACCTCACATGAAATAATGAGATTCAACCTGTTCAGTCCCACTCTAGATAAGGTCGTTCCGCGAATACAAACGAATAATGGGCGTTAACCATCCATTTTCCACAACAGATAAGTATGGTCAAGCTAAATAGGTCCATTTAAGATGTAGACATTGACGTGATTCTAATTGTGGAAACGAAACATAATCCTTCATTGGATACAGCTTGCTAATAAAGCCAACATAACAACACACACACACACACACACATCTATACGAATCTAATTGTGGAAATGAAACTCAATACTTCATTGGGCACATATAGCTAATAAAACCAACGTAAGGAACGCATATATAACGGTGAATACTGCAATAAGTTACGATAAATTTCTGTTCATTGCAAAGAAAAAAGTAGAAGATATAACATACAATTGAGGGATTTTCGTGGGGATCGCGTTTATACATCTCGACATACTTGCCGCGGATGAAGAGGAAGCGAAAGTGGCAATACTCTTGTCCAATGGAATTAATACCGAGATGATAGACCCAACCGAAATACTCGCAGCGTTCACCGTCGATGCTGTTGTTTCTAATGTGAGTGCTGCGTTTGGTTGATGATGATCTTGCTTGGGGGGCAACAGGACTGTCCGACGCCGTGGTCGACGAAGAAGATCCTCCGACGCTCCCCCACGTCTTCAGTAGAGGCCCCGAAGCCATGAATGCCACCAAACAAGATGAGCATGTATGGTGAGTGTGAGGGTGATGCGCCAGAGATAGAGATAGAGAAGAACAAAAAAAAAGAAAAAAAAGAAAACAGAATGCGGGCAGTAATGGTAGGAGGAGGGACAATTCAGTTGGAATTCAATTATCGTACAAGTGTGTGAAAATGGGGTTCAACTGTAAAAAGAGCACTAGGAAGGACCGTAAAATGCGTCGAAATGTATATGTGAATGCTCTTAGCTACCGCATGTTGAGATGTACGTACGTCACATGTTCAACACTCATAATATAATTTTTTTTTTTTCGATTTTCTTTTCATTTCTCACAATCGTCAAAAGAAAAGAAATAAAAGAGAGAGTTATATCTACATTATTTTGAAACTTACTCTAGTCATACTTTCATAATATTTAAGTATGGTTCTTCAAAAAATAAAATAAAGCCTAAATCTGAGCTAATTGCAACAAAAACCCCCAACCTATGGGGTTTGTTGCACTATGCCTTCTAACCTATAAAAATGTCCAATATGCCCCCCACCTAATTGATTTTTGTGTGGTTTTCCCTTGGTGCCAAATCTAACGGACAAAAACTCGAACACGTGTCCAGAAATGGACGGTTGATAAATGACTCAAGGGTCTAGTCGCACAAAAATCAATAGGTTATGGGCATATCGCACATTTTCATAGGTTAGGGGGTAAAGTGCAACAGACCCCACAGATTGAGGATTTGTTGTAATTTAATATAGAGAGACTCAAGCTTTAGAAACGTGAAAATCTGGCATTTATATATTGTTTTTCAATGATGTATAATCAAAGTGGTTAGCCTAGTAGGACTTGCCCATTACATCTTATACGGAGGTCATAGATTTTAACCCGCTTGCAATAGTAGTCAATGAACTAGGTACTCTTTAGTGAACGCGCTTCAGATTTACTAGCATCTTGGAAGAGTAGTGGGACAAACTCGCTCATTTGGTCAATTTTAACTATGGCTAGAATCAGACAATGAACAACGACATGGGACCTTACTGTCAATTCATAGATGATTGTTCGTTCTAGTTGCCCTTTTCTTGTCTTTACAATTATCAAAATAAAGAACTTCGAGTGATTTCTATTAGGGGTGGGCACAGGGGTGAAGCCAGGAATATGACTTAGGGGGGACGAAACATTCCAAAGAATTATTTTATATAGTATACATATTTTTAATACATGCATTTAATTAATTTTAAAAATAGTAAATTATTGTAAAAACATACATAACTTAAGAACCAAGTATGTACTATAATAAAAATTTACATAGTGACTTTAAAGTGAAACAACGATAATTAAAATTTGTAAAACATTAAAATAAAATTACATTATATATGTGAGCAATATGTCATAAAAAGTATACACATTTGATTCTAAAAAAACAAAAATGAACAGAAAATACACCTTTGCTTGTAAAAGAAATGAACAAAAATTCGAACCATCCCAAAAATCAAATTATACAATCAAAGTTATGGCAAATATACCCTCAAAGTTACACTAGATAATCATTCTTTACTGCATTATTTATTTACTACATAGAATGAGTAAGAAAAATTGAGATAAAATTTACAAAATAGTATGATAAATTCGAGAGAAAAATCAGTAGAATTAAAAAATTGAATAAGTCAAAAAAACTAGAACAAAAATTCTGAGTATTAAATTAAATGTCAGATTACCTAAAAGTATATTTAATAACATAAGCATGTTTATAAACCTATTCTGAAATATAAACTTTAAATATTATAGATTGTAGGTTTATATGTTAAATAATATATATTATATACAATAAATGTTGTATATACATACTAATCACGGGTAGATTTTTTCACTATTACACATACAACTTAAAGTCAAAAGAAAATTTTGCACAGCCCTCGAGGTTCCATTCAAAATACACTTAAAATATTCAACATTTCATTATAGTTACTGTTCATCATCTCCTTCACCACGTACAGCCTGTTCCATTTTATTACAACCCCCACAACCTTTTCCAGCTTAAAACCTCCACAGCACGCGTGCGATTCTGATTTGTAGGCAACGAGCAAAGTGTGGCTGTGGAGAATATGCAATACATACATATATCTATATAGGGGTGGGGCTGGAGCTGGGGGGGCGACCGCCCCCATATGCCCCCCCCTGGCTCCGCCTCTGGGTGGGCATCAATTGTCAATTCTCTAATCTTATCCCAGCTTGATATGGTATCCTTCCAGATCAAGTCAGGATACCCGTGTGTATTAGGTGAGAGTGGTAAGTCGAGATTGATGCGTGTTACACGTGCAATCACAAAAATCACAAATGTACGAGTCAAGTATATAAGTCCCAAGTTATAGATTCCACAAAGACTATCTAACGTTGATTATTGACTCAACATGTCTTAATCTACTTTGATGCATCACTTTTTTATTTTGGTTTAATTAACTAAACTTTAACTAGTAAAGCAGTTAGTAAAAGATATTCAATAATTATGAGAGCCTAGGTTTCGGATTACACCATACTCCTCCTAAGGCAACTTCAATTACTTTGTAGTTGATTTATTAAGAATAATTAACTGAATGCAAGTGTTTCTCCCCCCCCCCCCCCCCCCCTCTCTCTCTCTCTCAGCTTGTTTATGATGATCTCAATATATAGTGGTAGGTTCTTTCCCTTTTTAAATAAGCACCCACACATTTTTCATAGGATTTGTGTGTGGCACTACTTTTCTTGGTGGCCTATGAATTAGGTGAAAATTGGTGTTAGTAGTGTCGGTCTTTCAGTGCGTTGTCTCCAATAGCTGACTGCGTCAGTCTACTTTGACTTTATGTGGCTTTGTCATTTGGAAATAACTTGTTCTCTAGAAGTCAGAGATGCAAACTACTTTAAGTGTTAGAAGTTAGATACCAGTAGCTTTTCGATGATGATAGCTTGTTGCCTAGTTGCTTGGACAAAAGTGACATAAATCACGCAAGTCTTGTTCCTTTTAGCCACTTAATCCTCTAAACCTTGAAAATATGGAAACACCGAAAATAACTAAAAACAAATAAGAACAAGAACAAAAGCATGCCAAAATGTGTACTTTAGACGCTCATCAACACCCCCCCCCCCCCCCCCCAAATTACCATTCTACTCGCCATCGAGCAAATAGTACAAACTAAGACAACTAAGTTAACTAAATAACAAGTCAGCTCAGTTTGCTTTATCATTTAAGCCATTGTTTCACCCTCAGATACTTCCAATCAATCGATGGCAAAGTAATGAAATAAAGCAATGAAGTGCTTAGTCACAACCCCGGAGTTGATCAAATTATCACATACAAGTCTCCATTGTGAACATGGTGTGAACAGTTTTCCAGTGCAAATTCAAAAGAGTTTCTTGATATATAAGAATGAGTATTTCGAATTTGATCACCTTACTATATATGCATAACTGTTTCATCGTCTCTCTACTAATGTAGTGACCTATATAGAAGATCAATAGGTCTTTATATGCTTGTAATGTCTCACCATGGTTGAGGCTTAACAAACGGAGGATGGAAAATCACAAAGCTGGAAAATCTATTAGTTCATAAACTCAACTCTTTTGTAATTTAGGTGTATTTCTTTTTTCTGTATTCTTCATTTTTCATTCTTTTTTCCCTTTTCTATTTTTGGATATTTTTCACTATCCGTTATCTCAATTCATATTTCTTTTCTGTTCAGCATATATTTTCTTTTTATGCTCTTTCTTTCAACCTTATCCCCTTTTCACTCTTAATCTTTTTCATTTGTATGATTGCATGAAGTGGGTGTGCTTGACTTTCCTCTTCTTTTTTTTTTTTTTTTTACATCCTTTCCCTTTTACTCATTATTTTTTCATCAGTCACTCTCCAACTCTCTCCACAAATCATAATTTCTTCTATATAAAAGTTTCGTGGATGAACATATATATGAATCCTCTAGAAAGGGTAAGCAAAGTAGTGAATGCGGCTAAGTAAGTAGATAAATGTAGCTTGTGAATCAAAAGGCTAAATTCACAACAAAGAATTTAGTGGGGTATTAGGGAATATTGTATTTGTAAATGGTTGGGCATGAAAGACTCAAACGTATACTAAAGATAGATGTCCTAAATTAATTTCCTGATAAATCTTAATCTAGGCTTTCCCGTAAATAAGTGATGAATCAGGTTCTTTGGCTTGGTAAACCACTTAATGTTTTTCTTATCCAAATAAACAATCTCAAATAATGTTCAACAATAAAGTGCAACAATTATGAAAGTGTATATGGAGAGGGTATGTCCAATATAGACTAAACGAATAGTTTTTTAGCTACCGCCTACTCATCGACATCACAATATGACAATCAACACTAAGCACAGTATTCAACGTCCATTTATAGCTCACATAGTTCAAGCAACGTGAATTAGACCAAAAGCAGTAAAAGACAGGGATTTTTGGATTTTTGGATATATTGTTTTGTTTGTATTATGTTACATATTTTTGCTTTATTATTTGTAATTTGTCCTCGTATTACTCCTTTCTCTGATGACTCGTTACATAAGGTAATCTCCAAGTGCAGTATATTAATCCTTACTCTATTCCTTTTTGGCTGGCCCAGTGCTCAACAATTATTCTTGGTTCAGTACTTTTAGGTGAATGTTTTGATATTGTATCCCTCCATTTGGTGTACGCTCTATTCACTACAACTTTGATAAATACTGAATATGTCACGAGCTTGTATTCATAAATTTAAATAAAACATAAAATATAAACCGGTATATATGTAGCTCCACTATATTACTTTATAATTGATTGAGATTTGAATGGATGTTAATATGTTTCTTGTTTATTTTCTTTGACGTGCGTGAGAACACATGAATGATTACATCAGGTATGAACAATTTTTCTGTGGTTTGTGAAGGATCTGATGGTCATGTATTAGTCATTTGATTAAGTAGTTAGGCTACTTAAGTTCTTTCTAGGAAAAGTTCCGATAATTATGTTGAGCAAATTTGGATTTATGGGGTGTTTTATGTTCGTTTTTGTATAAATGTCTGGATTTAGTTGCTATCTACATGATTAAATTGCAAAGACTGCTATTAAGCTTCAATGCACCTATGTATCTTGACTTAAACCTATCTTATACTTCGAAAATGTAGTGACAGATAATTTCGTAAATATGGTTGATTAGTTGGATAACTTTCCTGCAGTTTGGCAATTTCTTGAATTTTTTCTGCAAGTATTTGCTTTGCTGTTATTCTGCAATTTCCCATATCCTGCAATTGCTGATTTTTTCTACAGTTTTCCATTCTTCTGCAATTTCCATATTTTCGAAAATGTATTTTTTCTGCAATTCCTATATCCTATTATTCTTCAAGTATTTGCTTTGCTGATTTTTGCAGCAGTAGGGCTACAACTAAGTATCTTCATCTTCTCTTAAGAATAAACCTTTTTTCTTTGACTGAGCATATAATTCAATTCCATATTCTTGCACTAAGCATGATGCCATTGACATGTCTAGTGATGCCAATTGGTAGCTGATCAGTTATATAATTAAGAAAGTTTTTTTAAGATTTTGTAACTTTTGATTCTGAATTAAGTACAATAGGTTTAAAGTTTGTATTTTAATCCATTGGAACTTAATTTATATCTCATTTAACTAAAATATTTGTATACAGATGGGTGGTGGATCGGAGCCCAGTGGTAGAGGTGTACAACAGCCCACAAGTAAAGTCTTAGGTAAGAGGAAAGCCTCAAATCCGTGGCAGCTAGATCATTAAGGTCTTCGAGTGGCGGGATCAGCAGTGGCACATCACTCGGGATCACACGGATCAGGAGGGGTCAATCTTGGCTCCTTGCCGCACCACTATCGAGGGCCTTACATCTTCACTTCCTCGCACAAACACACAATCACATCATTACCCTCTCTCACAGCCTAATCCTCCACCCACACAATCACCACATAACCCTCTGCCAAGACAGTCACAGTCACCGTCACAGTCACCACCTAACCCTCCTCCGCCCACACAGCCATCGCCTAACCCTCTGCCTACACAATCACCGTGTAACCTCTTCCCCAACAGCTATCGCCTGATCCTCTATCCACACAATCATCACCTAACCGTCCACCCGTTCAGTCACAACGTCACCCTCCGCTTGTAGTGTCACCACGATTGTCGTCAACTTCAACAGAGTTACCTCCTGCCAATCCTAACCATCCACATGAGCGAGTTATGCGAGGGCGAGGTGTTGGGGTTCAGCTTGCAGAAAATGGTGCAGTCAAGGTTTTCATTTGGTTGTCAGTGACAGGGAACTTTGGAACTCCATACATTTTACGCACCATCAGCCGTCTCTTGAAGGATCACCTGCGTACAGTTTGTAGGGTTTATGGTGAGTGGTCCGACGATGACAAGGGAGAAATGTGGGTGGAATTTAAGGTATGATATTGTATTTTTCTAATGTATTAACATATAATTAGTTAAATTTAATGTAATTATTATTCTAACTATATAATGTTTTATTGTTGTTTGTAGAGCATCTTTGAGTGGGACGCCCTCGATAATGACAGGATTAATATTCCTCTACAATTCAGCCTGCTCCTATCACTTTAGTCATGAGTTGAGCCGAGCTACGAGGATATATTTCAAGGGCCTAAATGATCCGGACTATAAAAGATCTATAGATACAGAATGTCACTAATTAGGTACAAATATCTCCTTATCTAATCATCCTTTTTTCTTGAAGCTCGAGCTTGTTGTTGTAGAACCAAAAGGTCGAAATTGATCAAGTCAAATTGAACAGTTCAAAATTCTTTACCAGGTTGAAATAACCTTAGGTTGAAATTGTTAGTATGGTCAACTGCCTTATATCAAAATACATAATAGGTCGAAATATATTGTGCCAAAACATGTCTAAATTCCCTTAGTAGAATAGATCAAATTTCTATTTGAATAGCTCCAATATACTACAATATATGATAATTACGTACCCCATAGTCATAATGACGCTTTGACTTGTATATTATTTTCTTAATTATCGGGGGTAGGATGGGTCGAGCCCATGGGCCCACTTTAGATAGATAGAATTTAGAGGTTGGGATATCTCGAAAATAGCTTCCCAAGTACCTCAAAATCCCTCTACAATAGGTCAAATTGACTCGAAAACCCATTTCCTTCAATGTTTGTTTTCATTGAATGCATTGAGAATGGTGGTTTTGTTGGGCTTTGTTGTTTACATGAAACCGAGCGGATTCTTCACGTGTTGCCTTTGCTACATACTTGTGGATCCATATCAGTATGACACGTGGCAATGCCTAAATATGACACATCTGGAATGATTTGTTTTACTAATGCAAACATCAAAAATTTTGAAGAAGGAAGTAAACCAAATGCGGAGAGGAAAAAGTTGTTGAAGCTAAACCTTGTTTACATAGGCACGGATATGAGAAATGAAGTAATTATTAGACCCTACCCATTTTTATTCTAACCCTAGCTTGGCCACCCTAATTATGATGATGTTTCCAGGCCTTATTTCATATTTTATTTTTTTATAATAAACAATAAGAAATATTTACTATTATTTCCTAAATAAAAAAAAAAAAAAACAAAACGAACTCTAACTTACTTTTCAAATGTGAATGTAAATCTTCTTGGAGTAAAGAGGTTTACCATTTTCTTAGGAATGTTAAATAATCTCAAAACCTTTGAATGCAAAATAGAATTGAAATTAATGATTATGATGAAAAGTGTTAACCTTTACTTATTTATAATTGAACAAAAACAAATAACTAATTATTATCTTTAGAAATAAATATGATAAGTTCATTTAAAAATCGAACTTATGATATTTGAACATAATAGTTACTTTAAAGCAAATGTAGTGACTACAATATTTTGGGGTGGAAGTGAAAATCATTTTGGACTAAATTGTACTTTTCTCAAAATTTTTGGGTCAAATCTTATTTTCAAAATGTTCAAGGACTATTAAAAATTTGAAAACACTTTTACTTTGTTCCAAGTTTCAGAGTGTTAAAGCCTATCTGGTTGTTTTTTTCAGAACTTACCTCTATTGTTGATCATGTGGTACTTCTTCTAAATGTAATAGTGAGTTGCATTCTGCATAAGATGTTGAAATTGCAAGAAATGATAACTATTGGTGTACACGCGATTGGAATTGGGATTAATCTTACATCATGCTGAAAAGACTTGTCGAAGTTCTCATTTTGTTTCAATTCGAAGTTCAATAGATATATATATATATATGATGTTGTAATTAAAGTTTTGAAAATTATGATAAATGAGAGGTCCTCCAACTCCATACAAGGAGAAGTTTTTGGTTGTTGTATTCTGATGAAATCCTATGATTCTGTATTCAACTTATATTTTACACATATAGTTATGAGGATTACAAATTTACTTTGTATGCTTTGCAAACTATTAATGGATCTTGTTTCTTTCACAAAAGTTTTTTTTTTTTCTTCAAATATTGAGATTATAGAGTTTTGCTTGTTTTCTTCTCCTTGTGAAAAGAGATTGTGAAAAGAATATTATTAAGATACATAATATGGGTCGTCAGTGAAAGGAGCAAATCACAATTGAGCATCATGCTCACATTGATGTGTTTCATGCTACAAAGATTTTTAAATGACGGAGCTCAACGATAAATTGAATGATGGGGTGGTAGACATTTTGAACCTAAGTTCTGTTTCCTAATCTAAATAAATTTGTTCAACATATATCATATATGTAGCCTTGCAAAGAAATTTTATTTGGTGATTTTACAAAACAATAAATGCATTATTGGAGATGTCATTCATGGCATTATGAGTTGGACGAACTTCGACATTAGAGATATCAAAATGACCAACAATTTAGAATTATGTCAAAAACTAGTTGATACAAATAAGACACAAGACTATAGTTTGATTGACATGTTAATCCTATTTTTACTCTTTTAGGTTATACTGCAACAACAAAACGTGCATTTCAGCTATGAAATATGTAAAACCGTTCTTCAAAACAAAATGAAGGATGAATTCTTGTTAAATTCTATGGTTGTCCACATTGAACGAGAGTTGGGAGAAGATATTTGTTCTAATTAAACTGATGAATTTACTTTGTGAAGCACCACATGACACAACTGAACTAGTATTTTTGTTTCGTATAGTAACGGTATGTAATTTGATTGAGCATTGTGTACTTTTGATGTAGTACTTTATGTCCAATTAACTTTATTTTATTAAAAAATAGATATTATTCTTTACTTTATCCGATGCATATAAAATTCCCGAATACGTCATTGAAGCATGTGATCATCACAAATATGTGGGATAAAGAGTGTGATACAAAATGAGACAGAAGACCCGTACTGATTTCAGACACTTTACAACCTTCTGACTCTCCTCCAGATAGATTACTAGGTATAGCGGTTGTACAATGAGGTAGTAGAGCCAATTCGTTATTAGTTTAATTGCGTGGTTGAGAGGTTTTGCCGTATAATTTGGAATATATATATATATATATATATATATATATATATATATATATATATATATATATATATATATATATCTATTATCTATTACTAATATAAAAGGGAATACTTTTTGTGAGACAAAATGGAGGTTTTTTAAAACATTTTACAACTTTATCCCTGCAGTTTTTCACTAACTAAAAATCTGAAATTTAGACCTGAGGGTAAATATGGAAAACATATTAGAGCTAGAGCAGTTGTTGGTCCATCGGACCAAATTGTTTTCATTCTTCCAAATTTAACCTCAAAATAAATCAATAGGAAATCAATAGGAAGGACAAGATAGACTTTTTGTAACACCACTCTTGGGTAACCCACTATCTCCACTTCGTGTCTTCTCTTCCAAAACTGCCGCATCTCAAAAATTCTTCAATTCCTGCTCTTTGTTGGTGAATGAGAGGTTTTCCTGGTTCATTCCTCTTTGATTCAATTCTCCTCGCCCGTCTCTCACCCGTTTTCTAGCGCTCTAATGCTCTCCCCGAAACTAAACCAAGCATTCTATCTGTAAGCGCCAATCGAGAGCTTTCGTTAATGAAGAATTGGAATTTCCAATTTCTAATCAGGTAACTAAGAATCATCGCGCTTAATGTGTTGTTTCTGTTTTTCTTTTTTTTTTTTTGGGGGGGGGGGGGGGGGGGTAGGGTGGGGGTTTAATTTGACTACAATAAGTCAATAACTATAAATTGCCCTAAGATCAGAAAAGTATAAATCGTTACTTACATCGTTGTTGTATTGCCAATCAAGTTGGGGTTCTCTTTAGCGGAAGTTTCATGAAGGCTGCTCTTGACTTTGGAGGCCTATATATGTTGAGGTAACTATGACAGTGGAGTAACATGATTTGGAAACTTAGTCCAGTAAATGTTATAGATACTTAGTCCAGTAAATGTTTAACATTCCTCTTCCGAGTTTTGTATTTTAGCAAAGTCGGGTTTAATGAAAATTCTCAATTGACTTTGTTAAGTTTATTATTTCTGTTTGTTTTGTCTTCATGATTTATTTAGGGAAGAAAGTTTTTGCTCTGGACCCATTGCAACATTTCACTGATAAACACCACGCAATGACTTAAAAACACCAGGTTTGTTCTTATGGCTCATCGTTGTCTGCTAACCTCATTTTCAGTTCATTTGTTGTACTTCGTTGGTCAAATTCTCGAATTGCAAAGCGTTGAAGTTTCATTGTTTGTTGAATAAGTAGTAGAAAATTGAGTTCTTCAATGCATATAATAAGGTGAACCCTCATAAACTGGAGTTATCACTCGAAATGAAGAAGTTTTCTTTCTGTCCATGTATCTAAATTTCCTGAGTTTCAGTTTGTTGTGAATCTTTTCAATTTTTACCTATTGGTATTAATTATACATTTAGTCCACCTACTTCTTTTCTTTTTCTTATTGAATTCTAGATTTGTTACTTCTCTAATTTTTGCAGATTGAGTTTCCATCTGAAGTACAACTGGTATAACTGTAGAGTGCAATTAAATTTTGGCTAATTCGTTTTACTTTATTTTGTAATTTTTACAGTTCAATGTAGACTACTGTGTTATTGTAGACGAAGTTTGTGGTTTGGAAGCTCAAAAACGGGTTTAGCGAACTGCCCGTTGCTCATGTGAATATTTGGTCTTTAGACTTCTAGGTTCAATATAATTTATTTAACTGTCCAGTCCAGTTTATCAATATCACTTTGTGAAATTGATTTCCTCAGCATATAGACTTTTATGTTTGACTTATATTGGTCGTTTACATTATGTCCATGACTGTTGATTGTTCATTTTACTAACCATAATTTTAATGTATCAGGACAGAAAATCGCCTTTCACTCAGATTTATTAAGTATTGTGTTCGTGGATGCTGCAATGTTTTAAATAATGTAAGATAACACGCAAGAATTTTTTGCTTATTGGTCTAACGAAGCAATTACTTTCATTGTCTTGACATGCTATTGTGTATATTTTCTTTCATTTGCATAACATTTTTATTCAGGATACTGTGTGGACTTTTTATCTGCAGTTGAAGTTATGGGTTTGCTGATTTAGTACAATTTTTTGTGTTGTGAAGCAGTAAATACTCTTGCATCTTTCCTATGGAGTGTAAGAACAAATGTTTTTATATTCATTTTCTCTGTGGTTTTGAGGACCAAATCTTGATATCATAAGTACAAGTATGTAAAAACATAACTGATTCTTTTAGTTTGTGGCTAAATTACAAATTGCTGCATTATGAAGGCAACTTACTTTTTTACTAGAATTCCTATTGCCCTTTCAATAGAGTATTTGTTGTACTTTTTGGTCTTCTGGATGGTAGAAATGGCGTTGTTTGCATCTTTCCATTGGATTGTTACTGCAAATTGTCTAATATGTTCATTTTCTGGTGTGGTAATTATTTGATTTTATGAATCTTTAAGTTAAATAACTGTTGTTTGCATCTTTCCATTTGGAGTGTTCTAATATATTGTTACGTTCATTTTTCGTGTGGTAAATATTTAAGTACATAAATCTTTAAGTTATGAAAGTGTTGTGTACATACTGCAAACTTTTCTAATATGTTCATTTTTGGCTAAGTTAATTATATAAATCTTTAAGTTCAAAAAGTATTACATGCACAGTTTGCGATTGTTACAAATATAGTCGAGTTAGCAAATGATAACAATATATTGCTTGATATAAACGTTAGTGCATTAAAAATAATGTTCTCTCATTTGAAATGTACTGTATAGCTAGCTTTATACTCATGTCAACTGAAAGAATTCAAATGCATATATTAAAAGTCTTTACGAAAATGTTGCGTTTCACATGAAAAATTATGAAATAAGATCAAATAATCAATAGGATTTCTTGATATAAACATTTTCCTTAATGCAGACACTATTTTCAGGTTCATTCATTTGAATCATGAATAATTTTATACAGTAATACGTAAATAAATGCCTTTACAAGAATTTAGTATATTTACAAATGGAAAATGCAAATAAGATCGACCAATCTATTGTATTTGAAAATTTATATGAATATCAGCAAATAGTGGAAAGGAAAAACAAGATCGTGGCAAGATTTTGTTCTTTACATTGTTTGCTGGATGATGTTTTAAAAAATACAGAAATTATTTGGAAGATGCAATCTAATTTATGAAATTTTAATATTTCCCAATTCTCTATAAGCCAGTATTTTTATTTTTAATATCGAGTTGCTCTTTTCGTCTTTCTATTATTTATTGCTTTAATTTTCCATTAATGTAAACATTCAACTCCGTACAAAAAATAAAACTTGAAAAACAAATTTCTTACAAAGTTACTTATACTCGGTTATAAGTATACCTAACAATTATTTGACATATATACACTATATTAGTAGAATATGATAATTATAACTTAAGGAACCAAAATATTTACTTACGTATGGATTTTTGAAACCCAATCTAATGACAAATGATCTTACTCAAGTTTGAATAATAATAAAAGTATATCCATCCATTACCCAAAAAAGTAGAAGTTTTGACCAAGTTTGAATGTAGGTTGCTATCTTACGTTGGATAACTTTGTTAATAAAAAAATAAAATAAAAAACGCTAACAGCTGAAAATACATAAAGGTTTAAAGCATTTTAAATAATGAGCTTTAAATAAAGGACAAAAATGGAAAATTGCTACCAATTGTAGGTAATCAAATTCCCATAATTTACCCATTCTCCATTTCTCAACTTCACCACCGCAAGAGCATAGCGTCACCCACCAAATGCAATTGCAAATAGTTAAAGCAATGAATTGTTTTCGTACCATATGTGGGTTAATTAATTGCAGCAGTGCATAGTTTATTCCCAACTTATTGTTTTCAGTTCCTCATTTTCCACTATTAATTTATTCTCCTTAGTGTATCAACGCCGGCTAAGTCAAGTGTCGGCCGTGGCAGTGGCAGTGGCAATAGAATTGTGTTTCGCAGCCCAACACATTGTCCCCAGCACTCTTAAGTTTATCACTTCCCACGGTAATTATTTTGTGTGCATTGTAAATTTAATTACAGTTCCCTAACTATTTTTGGTATATTCAGTTCTCTTTATGCACTAAATGATTTATAATGGATAGCATTTTTGATTCATTTTTTCATTACAATATGCTCTTTTACTTACATTAGTACACATTATATACCCTCTTCTACAATAGTGCAATTTCTAATAATTGGTAAGGAATAGAGGTAACCACTTGCAGTAAATTTGCACCAGCAAAATTGATTGAGCATCTGTTGCAAGCATCGTGAAATTGAATGAACATCTATTATACGGCGTTCTCAGAATAAATTGACACAAGTTGTCTGTAACATAGAAACCAACTACCATGAAAAATGGTGCAACTACTCCGAATTAGATGTAGTAGTACTTGAAGTGAAACTGTTGCATCATTCAACTATATGTGTTGCAGAGATTGTCAAATTTAGTTCAAGTGCCATGGAAGGTTCTTCCAACACCAATGTCGATATAGCAGCTCAAGTAGAGCAAACAAGAGCAAGAAATCGTGCCCGTTACAGAGAGAGAAGACAATCAATGACCACAGAGGAGCATGGATCATTTCTTGCTCGGAGACGTCAAAATTATCATGCACGAAATGCAAGAGTAGCTACTGAGCTAAACCAAAACATACAACTTAGAGGTAACGTCACAAAAACTTTTTGTTTAAACTGTCTAAATCATTAATTTAGCTAGTCTGCCAAAGGGTTGTTCATGTGCTAGGTTGCTTATACTCATAAATTCACATTCTAATAATTTCTTTATATCCTTCCAATATTTTGGACATTTTTCACTTGATATTAGTGTTAGATAGAAACATAAAAGTAATTCTTCTTAATTCTAAATTCATGTTTTAACATACACTTAATACTCTATTTAAACTGCCGTTTTCTTTCTTCTGATGTGATTCATAAATGTTAAGAAATAGGCTGACTTTGTTGTGCTTCATAGTCACGATTCATTATTTTACAATGCAGTAATTATATTTTCAATAACCTGGTAAGATTCGATAATCTACCATGTATTTACTGTGGCAATAATAGATTTTTGAATCAAACACGTATGTCGCGTGTATCCAATACAATGTACAGTCATTAATGATATGTGTTATTATACTAATTCCATTTTTCCAAATAACCAAAGCATATGTTGTTGTTATGGAACCAATCCCTTATCAAGATATGATGATAGAAGTATTAAATATCTTCATTTATTATATTTAAATTCCCAACATTATTGTCACCTCAACAGATGTGGTACAACAAGTACGAGCAAGAACTCGCACGCGTGACAGACTACGAAGACAAGCAATGAGTACAGAACAGAGGGAGTCGAATCTTGCTCGAAGGCGTCAAAATTACCGAGCACGGATGGCAAGAACAACAAATGAACATGAACAAAGCTTACAATCTCCTATAGGTAATATCATCATAACCAACTTAAGTTTATAATGTTTAAATCGTTACATTCATTGTTTTGGTAAAGAAAAACTATATTATCTATATTTTAAATGGCACTTTTCTATTTCCTGTGTTGCATTAGGTTGTTAAGAATGAAGTTGTAAACTTATTTGATAAATGCAGGAGTTAATTTGCCAAGAAGACTTAGTACTACTGTAGCACCATGCCATATGCCAAATGAACTGCATGCTAATTCCACATCAGTCAATCATATCCAATCTTCAACTTTGTTAGGTGAAGCTTCAAGGTCTTCAGGTAATACCGAACTATTTAATATCACAATAACAAAATAAATTATTATAACATCAATTATGCTATAATATGTTTGATTTTTTTCATTTCATTTATTCATTCTTAACAATAATTGATTTTTGTATTCAACATTGTCCTCTACTTATGAAGTTGTGGGAACATGCCGTTTAGCTCCATTGCTCAATGCCAATTTCAATTCAACTGCTACTAATCAATCAGAAGCATCAACTTCGCGTGCTACCACTTCAAATGTAGCTGGTAAGAAATAATTTAATTCACTTGCGCATCATAATACATGAACATCATAACATGGACACTAATACTCACTGTACTATTTACAGACTCTTCTTTAGTAGAATTTGAGTGCTGCCAAAGTATTTTTTCATGTACGTATATTTTATATAGGTATCCAAACAAATGCTCGGATTAATAATGTTGAGGATTCAAATTTTGGCTTTGGCGGAGAGCAAAATAACAGAGGATAGAGAAATCGTTACCATAATATTGCACGCAATTTCACTGAGTATCAAGGCATGCGTCGCTTCAAACTCCCTAATCCCACTGTTTGTTGGTCCTGTCAAGCAATATTGTTTGACAGAGAAACAGATAGCATCTGTTGTAATTCGGGAAAGATTAATTTGCCGGAAATCCCTGTTCCCGATGAATTATACAGGCTGTTCGTTGATGACTCTGCTGAAGGGAGGTATTTTAGGGGTAAGATACGTTCGATTAATCATGTCTTCTCATTTACGTCAATTGGTGTTCAACTAGATCAAGACGTTATGGCTGGGCAAGGGGTTTTTGTTTTCAGAGCCCATGGTGCTATCTATCATAGGATTGGTACGTTACTACCTACTCCGGGAATCAGGCCACGTTACATACAAATGTTCATTTTTGACACAGAGCATGAAAATGAGAATCGTCAAATTGAAAGTAGTGACTTGAGTGCAGAATTGATTGAAAAAATTACACGAATACTCGACGCCCACAATCCTTTTGTGAAGACACTTCGTCAACTTGCTCAACGACCTGATATCCATCAATGTAAGTTGCTCATCAAAGAGAGACCTACTACTGACAGACAATACGCATTTCCAACTGCATCACAAGTTGCAGCAATCATCTCCGGTGTTGAAGATATAGCTGGTGCTACCAATAGAGATATAGTCGTTCAAACGATTGGGGGTCAGCTGATGAAGATAAAAGAATTCTCAGGCTACTATGATCCGTTGCAGTACCATTTGTTTCTTCCATGTGGTACATATGGATGGGATACTGACACCCGTACAATTCAAAATACTAGAGTGTCATGTTGTGATTACTACGCATATATGTTACAGGTACTCCCTTTTGTTTAAATTTTTGTTTAATATAAGATTCTACTAGCTTTTATTTTAGTACATGTATTATGTAAATTCCACCGCTTCATATCTTTTTGCAGATTCGGGGGGATGAACCAACAGTTCTTTTGTACGGAGGTCGGCTACTGCATCAATATGTCGTGGACAATTATGTGAAAATCGAAACTCAAAAGTTGAGATTCATCAAAACTCATCAAGATAAGATAAGGGCATAATTATATCAAGGTCTACAAGATTGTTTAGACGCCGGAGAAAATATGGCTGGTAATATTTTATGGTGAATGTGACAATTTCTTTCATTTTGTGTCATTCACATGCTACATATTATAATAATATATTTTCTAAATTACTTCATTCTCATCACATACATTTTTTTACTTAGGAAATATTGGACGTCGCATTGTCTTACCATCATCTTTTATTGGAGGTCCACGCGATATGTACCAACGGTACCAAGATGCAATGGCCTTGGTGCAGAAATATGGTAAACCTGATATTTTTCTCACAATGACATGCAATACGAGATGGATTGAGATACAAGAGCGACTTTTTCCTGGACAAACAGCTCAAGATCGCCCAGATTTGGTTACTAGAATTTTTCGTGCAAAATATGAGAATCTAAAAGAAGATATATACAAACATGGTGTTCTTGGTAGCGTAGTAGGACATGTTCATGTCATTGAGTTTCAGAAACGTGGTTTACCCCATGCACATTTATTGGTGATCCTCGACGAAGATGATAAATTAAATACTCCAGATGATTATGATCAGGTTGTAAGAGCAGAGATACCCGATAGAGAGAAAGAGCCTTTACTTTATGCAGCGGTATTGAAACATATGATACACGGACCTTGTGGGCTTATGAACAACAATGCTGCATGCATGAATGAAGGATGCTGCGATAAAGACTACCCAAAGCAATTTGCTGAATATACCTCAAGAGGAAATGATTCTTATCCGATTTATCGACGACCTAATGATAACAGACGTGTTGCTCTTGATAATGATGGCAATAAAGTCATTGATAACAGATGGGTTGTCCCTTATAACCCTTGGTTATTGTTGAAGTACGATTGTCATATTAATGTCGAGGTATGTTCCAGCATAAAGAGTATCAAGTACTTATATAAGTACGTGTATAAAGGACCAGATCGTGTATCCTTTGAAGTACGTTCATGCTTGAACGTCGACGAAGTTAGTCAATATGTTGATGGAAGATGGATATGTGCTCCAGAGGCTTCATGGAGATTGTACAAATTCGCTATGAACCAATTATATCCGTCTGTTGTGAGATTGCAACTTCATTTGCCTAACATGCAACAAAGTTCGCTTTTCTAGAGACCAAAGAATTTCTGACGTGCTAGATGATGAGCGTAACTCACGGACCATGTTAACAGAGTTCTTCCGAGTTTACAATGAATGTAGAGAAGATATCACGTATCTATACACCGAATTTCCTAGATATTATAGGTGGATGTCGACGGAAAAAACTTGGCAAAGAAGAAAAACTATCCGTAAAGTTATTGGTCGTCTTTATGCAGCATCGCCAAGTGAGGGAGAAAGATTTTATTTGCGGGTAATTCTTAACCATGTAAGGGGACCTAAATCTTTTGATAATCTTCTGACTGCAAATGGTGTACGTTATTCCACTTTTAGGCAAGCTGCAGAGAAGTTAGGCCTTCTAGAAGAAGATGATAGTATTCGACAGTGCTTAAGTGAGGCACGAGTTGTAAGAATGCCTTCTGCATTAAGAAGGCTATTTGCCACAATCTTAGTTTATTGTCAACCAACTGGGGTAAGACGGTTGTGGGATGAAAACTATACATACATGAGTGAGGATTATCCTTATTCTACAGCAACAAATAATCTGTTTGTGACAAATAGACTTCTCCATGACATAAATAATATTCTGTTGCACCATAACAAAAGCCTGAAAGATTTTGACTTGCCTCAGATTAGTGAAGGGTTTGAAGACATGGAAAGCATTTCAGATGTAATTGAAGATGAGCTTATGATACCTGTTTCCGAGGAAGACTTAAATGCTGTCAATTTACTTAATTCAGGTCAAACAGTTGCATTTAATATCATCAAGGAATCAATCACGAGAAAAGAAAGTGTTGTCTTCTTTGTGGATGGTCCTGGAGGTACGGGAAAAACATTCTTATATCGAGCATTACTAGCTTTCTTTCGAAATGATGGGCTTATTATGATTGCAACTGCAACATCAGGGATTGCAGCAAACCAGCTATCAGGGGGAGAACTGCTCATTCAAAGCTAAAAATCCCAATTAATTTGAATTCTGAATCTGAGTGCAGTTTTAGCATGCAATCAAAAATGAGTCAGTTATTACAACGTGCTTCAGCGATAATTTGGGATGAGGCTCCAATGGCAAATAAAAAAGCCATTGAAACCGTTGACCGCACTTTAAGAGGAATTCGCAAAGTAAACCTTCCGTTTGGTGGTTTAGTAATGATATTAGGAGGTGATTTTCGACAAGTAGTTCATGTTGTTGTTAGGGGCACAAGAGCACAAACCATACAAACAAGCATTGTTGACTCATATTTGTGGTCAAGTGTTAGGCTTCTTCGCTTAACAGAGAATGTAAGAGCTCAAAACGATAGTAGTTTCTCGGACTTTTTGCTTCGTGTGGGTAATGGTGAGGAGCCGACGGTGCAAGGTGACATGATAAAGATTCCAGAGTCTATGGTAATTCCGTGGGAAGGTGAACATTCGATTGATCAGTTGATTTTGGCTACTTTTCCTCACTTGGGTTCTCATTCTGAGGATCCTAATTACATGATGCATAGAGCTATTATAACTCCTCGAAATGAAGAAGTTAACAAGATAAACGAAAAGGTGATTAACTACTTTTCTGCTGAAGAGGAGGCTACATATTATTCATTTGACTCGGTTGCTGATGATGTGAGTAGTTTGTTTCTGCCTGAATTTTTGAACTCACTTTCTCCAGGTAGTCTTCCACCTCACAAGTTAATGCTTCTACGCAACATTGATCCTAAAATTGGCCTATGCAATGGAACTAGACTTATCTGTCATAATTTTGGTAGAAATTTCATCGACGCAGAGGTGTTGACTGGTGAATTTAAGGGGACACGAGTTTTCTTGCCACGCATACCACTAAAGACGGCAGAGGATGCCAATATACCTTTTGAAATGACACGTACACAGTTCCCAGTTCGTCTTAGCTTTGCTTTGACAATTAATAAATCACAAGGTCAGACTATACCTTATGTTGGGCTCTACTTACCTGACCACGTTTTTAGCCATGGTCAATTATATGTTGCTCTTTCACGAGGAGTTTCTGAAGCGACAACTAAAGTTCTGGTAAAGAAGGGAAAATTAAATGATTATGAAGGGACTTACACTAGAAATGTGGTTTACCCAGAAATCTTTTCAAAGTTGATGAATGACAATAATGAGAGGTATTTCATTTCAAAACCTACCTGCATTTTAGATACTCTAAACTTTTTTTTTTAGTTGTCATCATATCTTTATTACGATTGATAATGTGTTATTTGTTGACCAATACTCAATAGGCTTCAATAACAAAGGTGTCGAACATTCTCTAATGGGAAAGCCAATTAGGAGAAACGACAATGTTGTGAGAGCTCCTCAATGTCTAAAATAAAGGTAATATTGTAGTTCTTTCCAAAACTATTTATCTTCGTTATACATATTAATCTACGACCAATAAAGGGTCGGTCATTGTTAAAAATACTTTGGAAGTTACATGTCATTCTTAACCAAAGTTGTGCTTATTTTTCATGGACTATAATGTTATTCATAACTCTAACAAAAGTTTTGGAAAATTAAGTCAATTTTGTACAGTTGTGAGCCCATTAGATGAAAATACAATTGGTTAAATTAACCTTTTCCATACAATCTTAAGTTATCTGTTCATTTTGTTAATTTCCATTTCTTTAACCTGACTTTTATCATCTTTTTATAACATATATTTTTTAGGCACTCTTTTACAAATCTTTATCTGTTACTACGCCCATTTTTAAAGAATGTTGTTATTATTCATTACTAAGTGACTAAGTATACAGTGGTATTGCGGTGTATATTTACTTGAGTAAATTTTCCAACATACATTACTTAATTTTTCATGGACTATAATGTTATTCATAACTTTAACAAAAGTTTTGGAAAATTAAGTCAATTTTGTACAGTTGTGAGCCCATTAGATGAAAATACAATTGGTTAAATTAACCTTTTCCATACAATCTTAAGTTATCTGTTCATTTTGTTAATTTCCATTTCTTTAACCTAACTTTTATCATCTTTTTGTAACATATATTTTTTAGGCACTCTTTTACAAATTTTTATCTGTTACTACGCCCATTTTTAAAGAATGCTGTTATTATTCATTACTAAGTGACTAAGTATACAGTGGTATTGCGGTGTATATTTACTTGAGTAAATTTTCCAACATACATTACTTAATTTTCTGACCTTTTCTTCTTTCTGAAATTGTCTTCTATTTGAGGAAGAGATAATCTCAAGATTTGACTCTTCGATGCAACAATTTGTGAAACCATGGTCATCCTATTCACTTTGTGGCTAAACGGTTGGGTGTTGGTCGTGGATAAGTGTGGTAATTAGATGGAGGGTCCCTGGGATTGCATTTGCCATTGTTGGAATTCGAACTTCAAGCAAATAAACAATTCAAGATTGTGATAGTGTGGCGAGGGTGCTTGCAAGCCTCACACTCCATTTCATTTTGCACATTATTTAATTTTGGAACTTATAGCATGATACGAATGGTTGCACATGCATTGCGATCCAATCGTTTTTCTATTTATCTTTCTTCATTAATTGCACAAACTGAATTTTTGACTTTCTGTTCAAAGTTTTGGAGTTTTAGTTATTATAACCAGGTGCAAGGTTTTAGCTCTTCAATACAAGTACTATATTTCTTTTCCATCATAGTTTTTCAACAAAAGATTTATTTAAATTCGTTTTGTGGATGCACTAACTTTTTGATGGGTGGTATTATTGGTTCATTAGTTCATTATATTTTAGAGCAAAGAGATTGATTTTGGAAGTTATCATTTTGTACTGAGATTTTTCCTTCATTATAATTTGTAACAGTTGCTTTTTTTGAGTGAAATCTGATAGCTTTTTCATTCGTCTATGCACCCGGTTACACATTTTGATTGAAATGATCGTATGCCATGACTCACAATGCGACATACGTAACAACCTCCCTGTTTTCCGATGTTAGATGGGTTTCTACTTTCTGATAGGCACATGTGTTTATTTCACGCACTACAACGATTGGATAAATATTAGCCTTTCAATTATAGGGATCTGAGTTTCATGTGGTATACTAATTGTTAACAGGCAAAACCGCAGTACTGACCTTAACAAATTTTCATTTTTTTATTGATCTTGATTATAACCCTTCACATCTCGAATCAAAAATTGTAATTACTACAACAAAAGTTATGCTCTTTCACACAAAGCAATTATTTTTTGTACTTCTCACATTTCAAGTTTATTTTTTTACCAACTCCAACATTATATTCATATGAAATATAAAACAGAGACTTTTGGTGCTCCAACAATTTGAATAACAATTTTTAATATTCTAAATTTCCGCTGATTTGAGACCTACCTAAAACAAATCATGTATATGTTTCATAAACTCTTAAACTATTTCAAAATTTGATTGTGGGCAACTCTTAATAATGAGTTAAAATTTGTACATGGAAAACTCTTAACTCTATACCAAAACTTGCATGTGGATAACTCTTAACACTAACCCGTATTTTGCACGTGGTCCCCGCGTGCACTCGGTTGCTAGTATATATATATATATAACTTCAATTATTGATTGTATCATGCAGTGTTTTCATGTTTTCAGAACCAGAGCGATCGTAGAACCTGTGACCTTACTAGTTAGGTGTATTAGTTGTATGATGAAGTAGTATTGAACTATTAATGTAAATACACAAAGATGGTCTATTAGCTATTACTGTCCTATGATTATGAAAATATATAACGTTAATCATTGATTTTATAATGTCATCACATCGAATTCCTAAGCTTGGCCCCTCTCTTCATTCGAAATGCTTTAGTGAGATTCACATCTCGGGAATAGCAGTAATTTTGTGTGAACCTTCAACTGTGTTAACAAGACAACTTTTTTTATAATAAAAATCTAAAACTGGATATATATATATATATATATATTAGGAGCGCGTAAGGTGAAACGTCGTCAGGCAGGGTTTTGGGGGACAAGACAAGAAAAGACATATGAGGGCGACATGGTGCCACGTAGTTGCCAATTTTGGCGCCAAATCTCATTTCCCCCGCGCATATGTAGTACTTGTACTAATAGTACAAATGGTTAGAAGAATAAAGTGAAACAGAGAGAGAATCGGACGAATGAAGATGACGGAGTACGAGCGGCGGAGACTGGAGAACATAAAGCGGAACGAGGAGATGCTGGCGGCGCTTAAGATACACTCCAGGGTTAACGACCTCTCCTCCAAACGCCTCCGCCAACAAAACAAGTATATACTCATGTCTTGTTACAATTATGTCCTGTATTTCATTTCTTTTTTAATTAACTACCCTGTCCGATCGATTTAGTACTCATGGCTTGTGTGCAAATCATATAAACGTGGTTACTGAGAATCAAACCCCTGATGGATTTTTGAATACTTGATGCAGGATTATGATATGTGTTTGTTAATATTTGATCATTTTTAATATCTCAGTGCTGCGACTAAATCTTATAAACGTAGTCCAACCAAAAAGCCTAAAGTCGAAGCTCCTGTGGTTTTACGCCGCTCTCTGAGAACTCGTGGAGTGCCACCAGATGCATCTGGTGATATTGATAATACAAAGCTGTCTAAGAAAACTAGCCAACTCAATTCCTTCCCTATAAGCAGGGAGCCTCCTTTGGAACCAGGGCCCATTCGGATGAGAAATTCAGACCAGAAGCTCATTGAAACTATCTCAACATGTCTGGAGAAATCCCGAGTAAGTGACAAAAATGCAGATCCTTGTGGTTCCGTTGATAGAAGTAGGGTTTGTGGTTCTGTTCATGTTGAGGCAATGCAGTTGGAGCCTCATAATATAGCACGGGTCGTCCCAGGAAGGATTATGAGTTTGAGGCTCTATCCAACCGCAGATATGAATATGGTTGTTGTAGGGAACAAGTTTGGAAATGTCGGCTTCTGGGACGTTAATGCCAAGAATGAGGATGGTGATGGGATATACGTGTATCACCCACATCGAGCACCTGTTTCTGGAATTGTTATAGATCCATTTTCTTTGTCGAAGGTACGACCTGATTGTCATATATTATATTATAAGTTGAAGGTGGATATGGTTTTTATTGCTCTTTTATAAGAGTTAACTATCGCTGTTCATCTTTAATTTGGAGCAAGCGCGGATGATTTATACGTACTACAAGGACAACATTCCATACCTACGGTTGATTTGTCGCAGTGTGTTTATTTATGTGGAGTTGGGCCCTTGCTTGTCGTAGAAAAGTGTTTTGTGAACATTCATACTTAGTGGAGGACCTTTATTCTATTCGCTAATTCTGCTCAAAAGAATCGAGTTCAGAACTTTATTCCATTTTTTAGTTTTGATTCAAAAGACTGATGTTTCAGGTGGGATATACTGTTCGTTTATACGCTGGACCGAGAATGATAAGATTAGGACTCACCAGTTTGATATATTTGCGAGTTAGGTTTTCAAATGAGTTATATCTGGATTGGATGTCTAATTTGTAATTCCTCTTTTTTAAAGTTCAATGCGGTGGATCAGTTTAGTCACTATTAGTGATCTGAAATGGCAGATAAGCTTGCTCTTATACTTTTAAGTCAAACTGAACATCTTGTTTGGTATGTGTCACAGCTCCTCTGGAAGTATGTTATATGCTAGCTACTGGTCCTATTCCTTTAATTTTGAAAATTTTGTTTGTGTGCTTTTTTTGTATATTTAGCTACTCTCACTGCAAATGAAGTGTTAAGTTCTGCCGCTTGTTGTTATGCAGATGTACAGTTCGTGTTATGATGGCTTTATCAGGATGATGGATGTTGAGAAAGAGGTATTTGATATGATATACTCCAGTGAGTATAGTATATACGATATATCCCTTAGTCCACATGATACGAAGTCCTTATATTTTAGCGAGGGTAAGGGAGTAGTCAATATGTGGGATTTAAGAGCTGGAAAATCCTTGTTGTCATGCAATTTACATGAAGGTAGAATTAACACCATAGACTTTAACTCTGGAAATGATAAAATTCTGGCTACAAGTTCCACGGATGGGACTGCTTGCATTTGGGATTTGAGACACCTTAGTGCAGATACACCAGAATCGTTGAAGACTGTTAATCATAAAAGAGCAGTGCACTCTGCTTACTTTTCTCCAGCTGGGATGTTTCTTGCTACAACAAGGTGTGTTCTATTCACTTTCTTTTTTAACAATGGTTTTTAAGCTTTCCCTCCTTGAAATTTATCTGTGTCTGGTGTTTAGATTTATGAAAATGTTTTGCGGAAATTCTCAATTGGTTGAAGTAATTTTTCATTCCTGTCTGGAAAATTCTTTTATGTTGAAAGGGTTATAAACTTTTTTGCTTCCATCATTTGCACTTAAATTCTTCTTTAATGATCTTTTGTTGAGGAGCCCTTGCGCCTTATATATTCTTTTCCATAAAGTTGACCATGAAACTGCTTTCCACGGCAATAAAATCTAATTGCATATGTAACCATGGTTTTTGTTGGATCAGTTATTTAGGGCGGCAAAAGAGCATACTTGTTGTAAAACTGCATATTATGTGGTTACACGCATCTTTTTTGTCATAAGACTTGTAGAAAGGATGATAATCTGTTTTTATCTGGTTCTGCAGTACTGATGACAAAGTTGGCATATCATTTGGAACAAATTATGAGGACACGTCCATGGTACACCATAACAACCAGACAGGACGATGGATTTCCACATTCAGGTACACTTTCTCTTAACACACGAAGATTTTTGTTTATAGATGTTACTTTGTTCTCTTACTAGTTTGATTCGGAACTCTAAACAAGTGGTGGAAGTTTTGGTTCAAAAAGTACCCCAGCCATGTATAGAGCATCTTTGTTACTCATGATGGTAGCATTTGGAAAAGAGTGCCTGAATGAGAATTAGCTGAATGTGTTGATTGGTAGAAAGTATCAAATTGAAATTGCTGATGAGTTCTTTGTAAACGAGACCTAACCCTTACTTAAAAGCTACGTGGCTTTGTTAAATATGAAATTTTGGGGATTAACTACTAACAGCTTGGTCTCTCTTTTTCTTCTGTGTGCAATTTTGGAAACAGAGGAATATGGGGTTGGGATGATTCAACTGTCTTCATTGGTAATATGAACAGAGGAGTCGACGTTATTTCTGTTGCCTCAAAGAGGACCGTTGCTACTTTAGAGAGTGATCTTATATCTGCTATTCCATGTCGATTTGATGCACATCCGTACAACCTGGGAATGCTTGCAGGGGCCACAAGTGGAGGTCAGGTTTATATTTGGACACCATCTTGAGAAAGATCCATCATTTGAAACAGAGATCGCGTCTGATGAAATTACTTTGTTGAGCTGCGTCCGGACTTGATTGTCCGTAGCATATAGGTTGTACTTCATCAAGTTGTAATTTCTTGACTAAAACTATATTGCCTCTTGCCTTTTGTTTTCATGTCTGGCTCTGTTGGTTTACCTTTTGATGAAATAGTGTAACTCTTGATTGTCTTATTCCTGTAACGGATATGTCATCACTTCTCAGTTTTCAAGTTGAGGTAATTGAATGATATTATCCCCTTAAAGAATTCTGCATGACAATATTGTATTTTGCAGTTCTCAGGTTGAGGTAATTTAGTGATATTATTCCCTTGAAAGATTTCTGTACGATGAGTGTTGTATTTTGCAATGTTAGTTTGATGAATCTTAATCTGCAGTAACCTTGTGTATCTGTTCGAGATCAGAACTTCCTTCTTGTCGGCAACTTGATTTTAGGTGATAGATGTTGGAGTAGCAATTGTTCGATTCTTTAGGAGCAGGCAGTTTTATTCTTTCTTTGTTTTGTTTTTGTACGGGGAAAAGGCAAAAACGTATACTTAGACAAGTGCTTGGCCACATTTTGTGGACCTTATCAACCTTCTTCTATATATCCATCGCTCAATAGTCAATACACAACCAGAAGTATAATGTATCACGCTATGGGGAAGAAAGAAAATGAATGTAAATAGCCCATGGAAATAGGGGAATACATGATGACGAAATGTAATTGGGTCCACTACTTTTACATACAAAAAGCTTGCACAATTAAGTCTCAATACTATATCCTAAGGTAAGGAGTGATACTAAGCCAAAGACGAAACAACTTCGAGCTTTAAGTGAACAGATGTTCAAGTTCAAGTTTGACAACCCATTTCCAGCAATATTACTGCCCTCTTTCCGGAGGGATGAATCCCCTTAAATTTTAAGCTAGAAGCTCTGTCTATTTCATGTCTTCAACCTATGTCAAAGGCTCTCCAGTCCAGACCTGTAACTCAAAATGGTGCTGGAACAATTAAACCTTCATCCAGCACTTTAACAATCACGTTCTTTCACTTGCGGCATCTTTATCACGTTATCTTTGGCCATTACTTGCGCAATTTATGCTTCCATGAAGTTAATTCAGAAGGGATCAAATCTTCATTAGAGGAGAGCACAGCTTGTGCCATTAGTTTTCCAAGCCAACCATGGAACAACAGACCCCTTGCACCAAGGCCCGAGAACAACCAATATCTGCAAGCATGGTTCTTATCAACATATTCATCAACACAGCCCAGAAGTGGAAGTGATCCCTCTTCCGTGAGTGGAGGCATGGCCCTCAGTCCGGCAACTGCTCCTCTTACAGTCCAATCCTTTATGGCTGGATATACTGCAGATGCCTTTGGCAGCAGCACTTCCATTGCCTTGGAAGCTTCATCTACCGTGACTTTCCTCGAGTAATTCTTTGATTTCCAATCCCATGTTGAGCCCAAATCAAGGCGGCGAGCTCCCTGTACCGCGAGCCATGCATCCGACAAGATTGCTGGACTATGTTCTGGATACTCTTCTCTGAAATGAAGGAACAAATGACATTTTCAAGAACCGGAAGACTAAACTCAGTGAACTTCGGAAGAAACGAATCTTTCACTGTAGAACCAACTGCAATGTGACCAAGTACCATAGTAATACGAAAATGTTAAAAAGGAAAAATCTCTTTTGAGCTGTTGAGTACAACATGCTCAACGACTGAACCTCCAATTAAATGATAAACTCTTCCAAAAATGCATTTCTTTGGGGCAGCATGATGTTTCATTGTAACACAATAAGTTCCTTGAAGCATAAGTAACAATAGAGCAAATAAAAGAGTCTACCTGATATCATCACCAAGTTGCAGGTTAGCAATGACACCTCTACACATTCTAAGAGGAAGCTTTCCGGACAGCTCTGGCAGAAATGCTGCCCTGGCTCCAAGGCAAATAACCACTGCATCATACACCCCTGCAAACTGTATGGCATTAACGTTTCCTGTTCTTGAGAATCGAGCAGAATGACAATTGGGATGTGATAAAAAATAAATGCCAAAAAGTTTACAATCCTCTCCAATGGTGACTCTTAAATGGCGAGGTACACTGCTATTGCGGATTTTTCCTTGCCAGTGAATTGAGCCCCAGCACTTAACAATCGCTATAAGTAATGCATATGGGGTTGACAGTTGTAGCAAAAGCTCCCACGGAAATGGTTGCAAAGTAATGGATTGAGTTGAAGGAGAAAGTTAGGATATAATGCTTCAAACTTTTCAAGATTTACGAGATATTGGAGTGGTTTTCAGCATAACATAATATGTCCTGGAGAGATTAAACCATAGAGACATTCGGGTTTAAGGATGGAAATGCAGTCTGAACAACCTGTATAATATCTCATTGTGATAAATCCGGTTTTCCAGGTGTTCCTTCTTTTTCGAGGGGGTGGGGAGGGGGGTTTCCTTTTTTAGAATGGTTTTAGACAAACTAGCGCTTATTAACCAGTTAAATGTATGAGGAAATTGCATGAGTACTGCAACTAATGGCCAAGAGGGATTATTTCTTGAAGAGTGAAGCATAAAGTTTACCTGCCAGTTCTGAGAGAGACTGCACAGATTTCTTGTGAAAGTTCAACTCCCTGTGTGCAATACCCATGGTAGACATGTCATGTACTAGGTTTTTGCATGCTAAGTAGAGACCCTGCATGAAGAATTATGGGAAAATGTTCACAAACCTCTTGAGAAAAGTATTACTTCAGATACTTTTGGTGTTTTTCTCTAACCTGAAGGTATCTTTCAGCATTAATATTCAAAGCATCAGGCATATAAAATGCCAAACTCAAAGGTGTAGAAAAGTTAGGAACAAGATTTTGAGCACCATCCTCATTTACGGTCTCTATTCTGCAATTGGCAAGACAGTTCTGAGCATTCTACTCACGAAAAAAGAAGGTGAATGTCCCTTAGTAAGAACTCAAATTAAAACAAAACGTTTAATTTGGTTGCTCAGAAAGAAGAACTTACTTCGATCATTGCATTCATGTTCTTCAAACTAATAGCTGGTCTTAATATCCCTCTGAAGTAAAGAAGTTAATCTCAGATCATGGGCAGCAATTAACTTGTATGAAAAACATAAAGGACAAACTGTAAGAAGGAATAGACCTTCTTCTAACTATTGGGGATTCATCTTTTTCAGTACCATCTTGTGTTTCCTTATTCAATAGGTTAAGAGCGCCTTCAGCAACATTTAAAAGATTTAGACTCTCTTCCCAGCATTCTTTCCCTCGCCAAAGAAGCTTCACTGCAAAATGAAAGTGATGAAATACAAAAACTATTCAGTATATATTGAGGTGGATAAATATAAGGTATACCAATATCTACATCCCACTGGAATTTGATCTAATTATACAAACATCCCTTAATAGTTGAAAATTTACAGAAAACACCCACTAAAACTTCAAAGATGTGAACCTTTGTAACTTATCAAATTTTAGGAGAGTCTCTCTATAATGTTTTCTTGAAGTTCAGGGTGTTTCTGTTATTATTCAAACAGTAGGGGAAGTTATTGTACTAAGAATAAACAGTGTAAATGTTACATCCTTTATGTATAGTGAAGCATCCAAAAGCAGCAAAGCAAAAGACGATTGAGAGGTCATTCGAACCTTTTGGGGAGTATGGATGCAGGAGTCCACCAGCAACTCCGGATGCACCTCCACCAACACCAACTTCATCATAAATATCAACACAAAGATGAACTTCTTTAGAAGCATTCTGTGCAAGGATTTTTGACAATCAGAAGATCTGGTTGAAAGAGAAAAAGATGAGGACCTCATGGTCCTCAATCAAGAAAACGAGGAGAAATGATGATCTTAATAAGCACCAAAACAAGCATAGTACACGATCCAGCTGTGATCATCTGACTGACAAAACTTTTGTCATCAGTTAAAGTTAAGGCCCTCGGCTCCCTTTTACTTATATCTTATTAAGCTAGTTATGACATAAAACTTTTTAAACAAATTGAACCAACAAACAAGTTTCAAATCTCAACTAATTGGGGTATGTTGCAAACAAAACAAGAAACTCAACGAATTCTGCGCCTCCACTCATTTCAGGAAAAAAGACATAACTTGAATTTATAAAATCTTATCAGTTCATTTTTCTTTCTTTTGAAATATCTTTGGAGACTACCAAATCTTTTCACTCAAAGAAAAATGATATAAATGCAACTTTAGCTTCGATCTTACATACATATCAGTCACTAAATTAGGAAGTCCTTAAATACAAAGAAGACAACATAACCATTACCTTCAGCAAATGCCAAGCGACGGATAAGCCAGCAAAGCCAGCACCAAGAACTGCATATCTACGGTCCATAACAATTCAGCTACTGCATAATATACACAAAATTATGAGAAATAATAATAACAATGTACCTGAGGAGGGGTGGATGCGAATGCGATAGAGAGGAAGAAGATAAGCAGCGATTTGGTAGAGCAGCAGAAGAAGGATTTTGTGCTAAAAGATACATATTCGGTGTTAACTAGCGCTTGTTCTAACTCGTGGCCTGCCTCACTGCCACCATCTCATTCATTCATTATATAGCGAGTGTATTTACTATTTATTAACATTAAAAAAACACTTCAAAGGGGACAAATCCATAGTTTAAAATATTATATATTTATTTCACATTCCATCTTTTCCGGGGAAATTACCACAAACTCCTAATTTATGGGTGTTTTTGCATTGTGTCCCTACCCGTGCGATATGCCTCCAACTTATTATTTTTGTGTGATTGTCCGATTTGCCCCTGATGCCAAATCTAACAGATAAAAACTCAAACACGTGTCCAACATGAACGATTGATGAACGACTCAGGGGACAAATCGCACAAAAGTTAATAGATTGGGAGACATATCGCACATTTTCATAAATGAAGGAGTAATGTGCAGAAGATACAATAGGTTAGAAAAATCATAATTAATTCAAAGAGTGGAATATATTTTCATGCATTATAACTACTTAGGGCAAGTCCTAACTAATTAAAAAACCCAGTATTAAAATAAACCTATAATGGTAATAGTTTGAAAGTTGTAGTGAGCCATTTCGTATGCATTTTTTTTACCTAATTTATTAGAAAGTAAAAACACTAACAATAGGAGAACTACAAATTGCAGCACCATTCTTTGTAATTAAGGAAATTGAAGGCATAGCCAACTAATAGTGTTTCTCGCACTTAACATTAAACCCATCTACATAAAGTATTATTATTTTTGTTTTTTCAGATTTTATCATGTAATAAAATGAATGTAAGATATAACAAAATATATATATATATATATATATATATATATATATATATATATATATATATATATATATATATATATATATATATGTGTATCATACATGTCTTGAGTGAAGCTTCCATGCTTTTGTTTCTCCGGATCATGTTCGTAGCTTAAGATTTTTGTACAATCTAACAGTAGTGTCACAAATAAATGTCCATCAAACAATTGGGCATAATTAATCAAATACATAGATAAGACTTCAATATCATGGTAGTCATGCATCTTAAGTGAAATATTCTAGTGCTATTCTGTGGAGATGCCAACAGTAAGCAAAATGGTCAGTGGACTGCTCAAGCTTTACGCACGATAACTCGTCGTTCTCGTTTGTATTCCACTTCATCTCTTTGGTGCATAATCAGCAGAGCTCTTCTAACCTGTGAAAACATACCAATCCCACAGAGAACATTTAACAATCAGTTTATCTATTCACTATGTTAAGATTCGGAATTAGAACGGAACTATAAAGCAATGAGGTTTCACTTTAAGAAGGTTTGGAAGTTTTGAGCCTTACAATAGATTCATTCATGCCCATCCTTGTAAGCTCGTCAATCAACCTTCTCTCTGATATATGGCTTCCAATCCCCATCCTTCTCTTTATTTGTGTTTCAGCTTGCTGTCCATGTAGAAAATGTAAGCATAAACTACTTTCATGCTTGACCAGGTTAAACCAAAGTCACATAATTCTCACCTTTATTTCATTTGCCATCTCGGGAGTCAAATTTATATGTTGATTTATCCCAGAACGAGCTGCATCCATGGTAGAGTTATTGAAGAGCCTGAGGGCTTCCTTAACATGTCTCTCGTTTGCTTCAATAGACCTTGATTTAACAAAAAACAAAAATCTATAATTATAAGGAGATGGAGAACTAAAATGTACAAGATAAACACAGATGAACCACAAAAAGACATTAAGCCCCATAATTCCACCCTCACGGCCCACCCATCGATATAAAAATTACTTCAATCTTTACACTACTTGGTAAAAAGCCTTGCTTCTGAATAAAATCGCAACACCTTCACTAGTTTAAACCAAATATGATTTGTTGAAATCAAGGGAAAGATAAAAATGTTGAATGAGGATACTGCAGATATCAACTTACAATGTCATTCTGGCAAGTGCTTCACTCAACCTCACAACAGCTTCTAGCTGCCTCACTGTTATTGGTATAACAGCTGCCTCCCCAGTTTCATTTGCTTGCCGTCTCATGTCCTACAACAACCAATTACAGGAGAAACTTATGAGTCACATTCATACTGTTTGCATCAACTATATATGCAGAATACACAATCTGCAAACATTTCCTTTCTAGTTATATTAGTAATAGGGCACCTCACACTACTTAGAAACAAAAAAAGAGGGAAGATTGTCAGAAAAATATTAGTTTATATACACTCATAGGATGCCACTATCACTCTGCTTAGACCTAAACATATTATGAGCTAAGGTCACGTGGACCCAAATTCAGAATGGTTTCTTTCAATGTCTAGAAGATATTCAGAAGTAGCTGGAAATATACCTAGCTCAATTGTAGAGTTTATATATATGCACATGGTGACAAGATTTTGGAAAATTGTATGGGAGAATTTCAAAAAACAGAATATCTTTCTTGACATATAAGGCTGCTAATCATATGTGGGAGAGTCAAACAACAGTAGGTCCTGTGACGCAATCCATGACCTACCCCGGGAATATGTTTAGATTTTTGATTAACAGCTCCATGTTATGCATCCATACTACACCAAATACTTTTCGGATCAAAAGATTAAGTGGTTAAAGTAACCCAGTGATTAGGTTAATCAACAAAATCAGGCAAAGGACCTCAGCTAACATAATAGCTCTTTCGGGTACAGCTAGCAGTAAGGATTCAGAACAGGGCTTAAAGATTTTCGAAGTTTGGGTTTAACCATTCGAAGCATCTGGTTTTATTCTTATTTTACTGAACTAAGATGGTTACAAATAACTTATCATAACACGCGGTTTTAAATCAGTTAGATGCTGCACGTTTACCTGTCTGATCCTTACATAACTTTCCTGCAAGGTAGAAACTGCAGATTCCGAGAGACGAGGATGGCATTCTCTTCTACAATAGTGTATATACCTGCACAAGGCGACTCGAGAACCTCAGCATGAAGGCAAACATCACCTGAATTTAAATTAGGGGTTATTCAAACCCCTAATCTATGGGGTCTGTTGCACTTTGCCCTCTAACCTATTAAAATGTGCAGTATGTCCCCAACCTATTGATTTTTGTGCAATTTTACCCTAATGCCAAATCTAACAAACAAAAACTCAGACATGTGTCCAAAATGAACAGTTGATCAATGACTTAGGTGACAAATTGTACAAAAATCAATAGGTTGGGGGTGAGGGGGGCAAATCGCACATTTTCATAGTTTAGGGGGTAAAGTGTAAAAGACCCTATAGGTTGGGGGTTTGCTACAATTAGCCCTTTCAATTACGACTGAAAACAGAGCATCTGAATAAAAATACCTCTTCAGCCAGTCATCTTTTTTGGCCGTCCTTGTGTCATTTGTGGCAGCATCAGCAGAAGCATGAACTTTGATGATGTGACTTGCAATATTCTGCAAAAGTAACACATCTGGTTAAATGCCACAACTAGTTGATATAGCTTTGTCAGAGAACTCAGACAACTGTCTACATAACAGCTAACTCATGTTCGGGTAGTATTTTATATATTCTGGTCTATCTTATGCATGATTTCAATGTTGGTTCATTAGTAAGATTTGAATCTTGATTAGAAGACATACTAAATGTTATGGAGAATCATTACCAGAAACTCAGCTTTCAAGTTGATCTTTTTCAGAGTCTAAAAGGATTTCGGAAACTATTTTGACTAAAGTAGTCTACACTTTTGTATTTGCCCTATATGAACCTTATTCTTTTGGTCAGTACCTTGTCTTGTGAGTACATTCTGATATCTTTCACAATAAAAATTAAATCAAATCTTGAGAGAATTGTTGTCTGCAGATCAATGTTGTCTTGCGCTGTCTGCAAAGCAAAATGAAGCCTGTTAATTTGTCCGAGTAGCGAAAGATGAGGAGAGTAAATAAAAGATCAGAGAAGGAAAAAAAAAAAACAAATGGACCTTGAGATCATCATAACGTCCAGATGGAGGGTTGGCTGCTGCAAGCACAGATGTCCTTGAATTGAGAACAGTTGTTATTCCTGCTTTAGCAATGGATATAGTTTGCTGCTCCATAGCTTCATGAATCGCAACCCTAAACCAAAAACATAAACAATTAGTTCATAGTCAGTCAGCAAAGAACTGCATGCAATCTTGACAATCATAATAAATTTACAATCACCTGTCTTCTGCCCTCATTTTGTCAAACTCATCAATACAAACAACACCTCCATCTGCCAAGACCATTGCTCCTCCTTCCAGATAAAACTCCCTCTGAATTAATGAGGTAAGAATTATAATAAGATCAGTTGAAGTCAAAGATTAACTGCATAAAAACATAAAAGATTGTGGCGAGATCATGAAACAACAGCTTCACAAACTTACTGAGCTATTGTCACGAATCACTGAAGCAGTGAGTCCTGCAGCAGATGAGCCTTTTCCAGAAGTATAAACAGCTACTGGGGCAGTCTTCTCAACAAACTTCAGAAACTGCATTGTGAAATGCACAAAATTAACAGAGACAAGGTATGTGCGGCTGCCATATAAAAGAATGAAGGACACTAAATTAACATCGTCCATGAAGCTAATTCAGGTACATGAACCGAAACAGGGAAGGTTTTCAAATGCATATGCAAGTTTGGTCGCAGACTATCGTTAATACTAGTTACGTGATTAAGAAATCTGCACCAACCTGAGATTTAGCTGTGGACGGGTCCCCCAAGAGCAACACATTTATATCACCTCTTAATTTTACACCATCAGGTAAAGTCTGCATCAAAAGAAAGTAAGTTGATGGTTTATTGACCGAATAAACAACCTCATAACCAAAGACCAGTTGAAGTATACCTTTCTTGATCCTCCAAAGAGAAGGCAACAAACAGCTTTCTTTACGTCTTCATGACCAAAGATTGAGGGAGCAATCTTGGAGCATATTTGATCATAGGCATTACTAGCTGATGCAAATTTTTTAAATTCATCGATCTGGATAAAGTAGAAAGTGTGAGCATTGCATTAAGAAAATTTGAAACATGTTGAATTATTACCCAGAAAGTAAATAACATTCAGTTGATCAAATAATACTATCATTACAACTTCAAATGCAGACCTCATCTGTGGTAAAGTTGGTTGGACCCCGAGAATCAGCCTCGGTATTTGATTCTAATCCAACAACCCTAATATAGGGCTGCCTAATTGCAACCGCTCCTCTGTGGCTACTGCCCAAAGTATAGAAAGTACATTACAACAATGAAGTGGGGATAGTAACTTCAGTTTTATCATGCAAGTGTGATATTCTTACGAAGTAGATGAATTGGCAGCTTGAAAGATGCTGTAAATTCCCATTATGGTCAATCTTGTTCCAGGAACAATTGTTTGCACAAGATGGCGATCAATTGATAGAAGCATGTTTCTCGGCAACTCTCCAGTGGGCACATCCTTAAATTCAAGAAGGAAAACTCACTATAAGGACAGCACCGCTGCTAGAAGTAACTACAACTTCTCCTTAGATAATTAAAGACTCTAACCTCAGGATTTTCCTGCAATTTTAGTGTCTGTTGATCAACATACTTGCTTCTATCTGGAACAACAATCCACGGATCAACAGGACACGCGTCTTCTCCTACCTGCAGAACGCACAGTCAGATAAATGCCACTCAAACAGGAAAAAGTCGAAAGAAGCTCGTATTCTTAAAACCTGTGGGACGTGATCACAAGATCGTGGGACAATAGCTCCACCAAGTCCCGGGCGACACGGAACAAGCTTAACATTCTTGCAATTCTTACACAGCAACGTCACATACGTCGCTTTTGCTTTAGTTCTCGACGCGGCTATAACAATTCCAGATATCTTAACCAATTTCGAAATGTATTGCGCCTACAAACCAACCATTAGTCAAAACAAAGCACTCGTTTCAGCAAAAAAAGTAAAACAAGTTCCAAAACCACACCACAAGTCGAGATATGAAGCAACTAACTAACCCCTAGCGAACGCATCGAAACGTGATCCTCCTCCGACGTCAACAATACTTGCACTTCCCCAGGTACAGGCTCCTCCATTTCTCCAGTGTCGCCGGCTATCCTCGACATGAGACTCGACAGAACTTCCGCCGCCGCAGTTTCGAGCTGAAAATTTGTACACAAAATCAGAACAATCACGAGCATAACATTAACAAATGAGGCTTTAAAGATAAAAATTACCAGTGGGAGAGCATCGGCGGGGTTTTGGCGGAGGAATTGGGGGAGAGATTGATCGGGATCGTAGGAGATGAGATCGGCGAGATCGATGAGAAGGTATTTAGGGTTTGATTTGAGAGCTTCTCTGTAGGGGCAAAAATTGGGGTGGCTCTCGTGCTGGAAGTTTCTGATGAACTCTTTGAACTTCTGTAGAGCAGAGTGACGGTTCAACTGATCGCCGTCGACTCCGGCGCCGGCGTGAGGGAACTGAGCCTGATCGCTGTAGTATACGCCTCCCTCGTCCCAACCAGACATTTCTCTCTGTGTGTGTGATGAGAAGTGGATGTGATTTGCTTGTTGAGGACAATGAACGGAGACGAGGGTTTTGGGGTTGAGGGGAGAGTTTTTGGCGGGAAACAAATGGCGGGAAGAATTGATGACGTGGAAACTGGAAACCATTAGTTTATTTATTAATGCCTTTTGATTTATTTGTTGAAGAATTTTGCAGTTAATTATAGTAGAGACTCGAGAATCATCGTTATTTATCTGAAAAATTAATATTATACAACTGTTTACATTGATGACATGGAACAAACAGGTAAGATCATATTATTATTTTTTCTAAATTGCAAATACTAACATAGTAACGGATTTGTCTCAGGTATACGTGCGGGCCCATGCAGAAATTAGTTAATTAATTAATTATAACTATTTTTATTTTCTTGATTAATTAAACATTAAAATTTATGGTATTGCACTTTGTCTTCTTCTTTTTTTCCGGAAAAAGCGTTCTTATTTTTAATAGATTATGAGTTGAAAATATCTATGCAAATATTTTACAAGGTAGATTCTTTAAATAAATTATTAACTTTGTTATATAAAGAAAGATAATCTTTCCATGTGATAAATAAGAAATAATATCTATTTACTGGATATCTTTAAAATTCTGATGATTACTAAGTAACATTAAATTAGAAGATGAGTTGACATATTGAATAAATAAGGGTATGTTAGAAAATAGAAGAATATTTATGTGTGAATAGGGATTTTGCTATGTATATATCATTTGTCTTCTATGTTGAATGAATGAGCTAGAAAGCTTTTATATGGTAAGATGATCAATTTGTTACAAAATAAACGTACATAACCTATACAATTATTCTAAATAAAAACATCAAACCTCCGTACATAACTCGGTTTTACAGCTTCCTATTAGTGTAACTTATTTTACAACTAAACACCAGCCCTTTTTAACTGTTGCAAATTGTCGATTCAACTTTTTGTCCCAAAGTTATATTTTAATGAATCTTGAAGTGCAACTTGAGGGTACATCTTCATTTAATCCAACTCACCAAAAGCTCATTTTTTTCCTTCAAATTCATAGCAGTTCCCGAAATTAGGGTTTAAAAATTCAATATCAAGAATTAGGGTTTAAAAATTCAAAATTATATAGCAAAAGATAAAGGGAAAAGGGGGTCTTTTATTGAAAATGTGGTTAAATCAAGATGTAATCCCATGTTCAAGTTTTAAGTTTGGCGAAAATGAACTTTCAGGTAAAATGATTCAGCCACAAGTTTGACCGAGAAAAAATTGCTCAACTTTTGAATAGATTAAGGTGCTACTTGTAACTTTTTAAACATCTAGTGGAAAGTTATAATACAGAAAATATGCTATAGCAAATAAAATTATTTAGTACAAATTTTAAGAAACATATAACAAAAATTGAAAGACAAAATATGACATTTTATTGAATTGAGATTAAATCGAGATGAAACCCAAATTTATGTTTCAAATTCCGATGAAATTCGAACTTTCTGGCTAAAAGATTCTGCCGAAAGTTTGGTTTGGGACATTTCACTCGTTTTTGAATAGGTTAAAGTGTTAGTTGCAACATGTTTGAACGTTAGGTGACAAGACGCAATTACTTGTCATTTCACATAATATTATTTGTAAACTGTAGTATGTATTAGAATTGAAAAATATCGTTTCGCATAATATTATTTCTTACGTATTGATATTACTGAAATCTATTGTATTTGATATTTAGCAAACCTCATGGGCGGGTATTATCTCTCTTAAGAAACATCAACAAATTAACTGATCGAACATGTGGTGCATATATACTTGAGATATAACACATTGAAAGCTAAAATAATTCACAATCGTTTTTCAACTTCTATATTCCATGATGCGCCATTCATGTCAATTGCAACAGATTTTAAAATTCATCAAGAATAGCTTCATGAAACAAAATCGTTTCTTCTCTCTAGTCTAATATTTTAAAATCGAAAAACTTATTCTAAATATGTAATAATGACTAGTGACTCTACTATTTGCATGCATGGAATTCATTTTCATCTACTCCATACAAGTGTTAAATCTTAAACTGTGTAATGTTGTTGGATAGTCTCGATGTCCAATCCCTTCAACTTCACTACAGATTCCACATGTCCCTTAAGAGTGTGCAACTCTGCCAACCTGCAGAATACTTCTTCTCAGAATTTGAAATATATAGAATGATTATATCATTTTATAATGAACATGAATATATATATATATACCTTGCAACTTCAGCTCTTCTTTTAGCTTGTTCAGCTATGTCGGAGAGTTCTTTGTGGTGGTTTTTGTCGTGGTGTAAGCCAGATGCCTCGGGAGTTGAGAGACCGTGAAGGGTGCGCTGAGCTACTGCCCATTGTGCTTCTCTCTCACCTTTGCCGTAATCCTTCTTGGTAGTGAAAGCGGTCTAATTTCCCCAGAAAATAAAACATCACATTATATCTTGTCAATAAAAGAAATTCAAAGACTAAGAGAATCGTATCCTTGATCGAGAAACTACACGACATACCTTGTTCTCGATCATGGAGTCCCAAGCTTTGCCACTTAGTGAAAAGCGAATGATAAACTTAAGAATGTCAAGTGGGATGTAGGTGATGATGCTGAAGACCCAAATGACTCCAGCCCAGCCCCACCCAACACCATGAATTCTTGCGAATTCCCAGTGAGCATATACGCAGATAATTGTAGCAAGCTAAATTCCCAAAACAAAAAAAAATGCAAATTAGTAATGCAATCAACTTTATCTAACCATTGCAGAGGAATATGAATCTTGATTAAGGAAAACTCACCAACTGGGCAACCAAGAAAGCAAGAACAAGCAGAAATCCAGGGCGTTCTACAAATGACCAGCTTCTTGACCTTGTCACAAAGATGAGTGCTTGACTAACGATGCTCACTTGAAGGTAGACGGCTGCAGTGAGTTCCGCTGGGTTGTCCCTGATAGATCTCACTTTAAAGTTGTCCTATAAGCAATAAACATTATATTAGTAACCAAATTCGATTTATTTTATTTTTGTTATGGCAAGGGGTTAGAGGCATGGTATATTCATCTTATCTCCATGTGTAAGCCTGTAGCCGGGATAAAAACTTATCATTTCACAAAGCTAATTAGATTTATCCAGTGCAAGCTGTAAACCTTTCTTGTGGCACCTAATGTGCAATTTATGAGTGGATGTCGACGAGATTCAAAATATGACCTTATTTTTGAACTTTAGACTTTGTATCATCTAAAAAAGGGTGGGCGAGGGAGCAGAGCTTACACTGAAGAAATTTGTAGTAGCCGCAAGGTAGTAAAAGATAACAGTAATGATAGCCATATATGTCCCAAGAACAATGCCCGTGGCAAAGATCTCCTTGAGCTTCCATGAGTCGGGCAATGGAGATGGCTTCACTCTATCTTTAGAGATGGTCATGATGGTTCCATCATTGAGAATTGCAATGATTAAAACCATGAATGGTGGAAAGTCAAACTTCCAAATAACAGCTATAAGCATGAATCCCATGACAATTCGGATTGTGATGGAAACTGCATAAATTGTGTAGTTCTTCATCCTCTGGAAGATGGCTCGGCTAGTGAGTACTGCACTAACAATCACACTAAGCCCCGGCTCAGTCAATACAATGTCTGAGGCACTACGAGCAGCATCAGTTGCATCTGCCACGGCAATACCAATATCTGCCTTCTTTAATGCAGGTGCATCGTTCACACCATCTCCAGTCATACCAACAATGTGTTTCCTCTCTTGTAGTTTCTTCACAATCTCATATTTGTGCTCTGTGGATTTAGAACGTAAACTTACTTTTGTTCAACAAAAATTGATTGAAATATTTTTATAAGTAATTTTTCTTTCTTTCAGTACCTGGGAAGACTCCGGCAAAACCATCAGCTTTTTCAATAAGTTCCTCGACAGGGATTGAGGCAATGGACTCATCTTTGCTCTGACCGAGAAGGGAAGAAGATGGATACATGTTGGTACCCATACCTAGCCTGCGACCGGTCTCTTTACCAATAGCTAGCTGGTCACCGGTGATCATCTTAACATTGACTCCAAGTTCAAGAGCTTTCGTGATAGTCTCTGCACTGTCGTGCCTTGGAGGGTCGAACAAAGGCAACAGACCAACAAATACCCAAGGTCCACCGGCGCTTTCTTGAGTTTTTTCTGGAATAGTCTGGGTTTGACATACACCAAATGATCATCATAACGTTATATTTTGAAAGATAACTATTGTTTTGTATCATTCTCAATGCTTTATAGAAACACGTTTATATCGTTTATAGAATGCTAACTTACTTGTTGTGCAACACCAAGAGATCGAAGACCACGATTTGCGAAATTGTCAATGATCTCGTGAGCTTTTCTGCTGGTCTCCCCTTTCAGTTCACAAAGTTCCATGATCTATCACATCATGAGAAAAAAAATAAGAAAATAGTATCCATCAAGTTTTGAACAAAAATTATCACTGTATAGTTATAAACAAGTTTAAGATCTTTACTTGCTCAGGAGCACCCTTGCTGGATCTATGCCAATTGCCATTAGCATCATAGTATGTGATTGCAGTGCGTTTGTCCACTGGGTTAAAGGGCAAGAAATGCACCTCAGTGATTCCTGCTCTTGCCTAAAACATACAACAACAAAGAAAGAAAGAGTTAGAAAATAAAAAAAACATAGACTTTCACATATCAACAACCATAACATACTACAATTTATTATTACCTCCTTAGGATCTCCAAGCATGTTAACAATTGAAGCGTCGATGGCATCTTGGTTTTCAACCCTAGAAGCCCTAGCAGCGAGCAAGACCACAGTGTCCTTGTCCATGTCTTGTGGGAACACCTCGATCAAGTTTTTATCCACTGAGAGTTTGTTAAGAGTAAGAGTCCCAGTCTTGTCACTGCAGAGCACATCCATGCCAGCCATCTCTTCAATGGCTGTCATTCTTTTGGTGATGGCACCTTGCAATGCTAGTCGATGGGATCCAATAGCCATTGTCACGGACAATACCGTTGGCATGGCAATTGGGATGCCTCCGATAAGCAACACAAGCAAATTGTCAATTCCATCTCTATACTTCCTACGTTGGATAGGGTACATTATTACGATTTCCAGAAGTATGCCAATGCCTATCGTGCATATGCAAAAGTTCCCAATAGAAGTCAACACCTGTTAAAAAACAAAATAATCAAAAAAATGATAGAGCCTTAAGCTAATCGTGGAGTGAAAAAAAGTTTAATATTAGTATTGTTGAATTCTCATTGCGCATATAAAAGCTTAGGCTTGCATAAGAGATAAACACTTATTACTTTCTATTTATTAACACACACACACACACACTCACGTGAGGATTATATATAACCTTCTCTGTTAAACCTAATACGTGGCACTTTTTTTTAATGAGAAGGTGGCGTTGGGACTTGAATACAAAACCTCTTTTTGGCATTGTTTTGATGTTGTATTGACTCAACGCCTCATCTAGAGTTTAAAACTGTAGATAGAATATGCATATTTTTCTTTGAGTCTCCAACAATAATATGTAACGATATATGTACCTTTTGGAAATGTCCAACATTGTTGGTGCTATCAACAAGATGAGCAGCCTTTCCAAAGAATGTGTGCACCCCAGTGGCGATAACTACGGCCTCAAGCTCTCCTTGCTTGCAGGTTGAACCAGAAAATACTGAGTCGCCAGGGTTCTTGGTTACGGGAAGGGACTCCCCCGTGAGGGCCGATTGATCAATCTTTAAGGGATCACCCTCCAAGAGACGAGCATCAGCTGGGATAATGTCGCCTAATTTAACACTGATCAAGTCTCCTGGAACTAAGATTGCAGCCTCTTGTTCACCCCACTTGCCATCTCTCAAAACCTACATTTACAAAATATATATATCATGATTAACAACAAATTAATGAATAATGTGTCTGCAAATCATAACAATTTTTTAATATATATACCTTGGTTTTGGGAGCAAGACCAGCCATAAGTGCAGCCGCAGCATTTCCTGCATTATTTTCTTCAATGAAACTAATAGTGGAGTTGATAAGTAATAGCACAACAATACCGACAAAGTCAGGCCAGTCCGGGGGTCTTCCCTGCACGTTCATATAACATCGATCATTCAAAGAATTATTGATAATTACTTAATTAAAAACATATAGAATGTAAACGGAGCTGATAATTTGAAGGTGGTTTGTTTTTTTTTTTTTTCGAGTTCTTACCCCTCCGTTGGCCAGTACAATGGCCATGATGGCTGCCAATTCCATGACCCATGACAAGGGATTCCACATGAACCCTAAGAACTTGAGGAACTTATTGTCTTTTTTCTCCTCAAGCTTATTGTGACCAAAGATTTCGAGCCTAGTTGCTCCTTCTGCTGATGTCAAACCCTCTCTTGTACATTTTAGTTGCTTGAATACATCTTCAAGTGGGACTGTCTCCTGTTAAACGTAGCAAACATTTCGTTAATCATAACCATGTTTTCATCACGAAAACATGAACCGCATGCATGTTTTTTATTTCGATGAATGTGTGAGAAAGAGATCGAGAAAAAAAAGAAACAAGTACGTACAAGATCAACAGTTTCGTTCTTGACTTCTTCTAAGGTAATATTCGCGGCCATTTTGCCGGTCCTCAAAGGAAACGAGGAACCAGCTCAGTTTGGACGAAGGAAGAAAGACCGAGAGTTGAAATCTCTCTCTATCTCCCTTCTAAGAGTTTAGTTAAACTTTTTACAAAATAACAATCTCCCTCTGCTTTTTAAGCCCCTATACAAAAATAATATTAACAAGTTAATGAAACGAGATGAATAGAGGCTTGGCTATTTAGAGGCCTCATCCAGTGTTATATAATTAGCAGTTTTTCCTGTCCTTACACTATAGAAAATGTCGGATAATCAGACGTTTGCAATTTGAGTTTATGGTGAATGTTGAAATTTTATAAAGTCCAAATACTAAGTGTTTGGAATTTTGAGTTATGGCCTTAAAATAGGGAGTGCTATTCCTGGAGTTGGTCTAGAGCTTTGACTTTAATTTCTGAAATTAGTCCACCCAAATATAATTTTATGCAAACTGCTGTATGATAAAATCCTCGAAAAATTACTTTTTATTTTTGTTATGACTCGAAAAATTACTTTACACGAACGGAAATTCTACGATCAAATTGTTGTAACTAACAATCAAGATTAGTACAACGATTGCATGAACTTCTGTTCTACGATCAAATTGTTGTAACCAACAATCAACATTAGTACAACGATTGCATGAAATTCTGTCTCCTCCCTAGAGTTAATCTCATACTATTTATCAATTACCCTAAAAATAACAATTGACAAAAAAAGTTACTAATTTTAAAAATGATCCTCTGTCGCTTGGCACAACGTAGTATATTTGCATGGTCGTTTAATCATTCCCCAATATCCTAATAAAACCTTTGACATGTTTTTGTTTATACTTTTAAATGTTTATTTTTCTTCCTCACGACTGTTCTGATCGATTTATAGTTTAACGCTTACATTCGTGAAATGTAAACTTAGCTCTTTATCTTTCTCAAAAAAAAAGGACATTGGAGATAAACTCTCCCAAAACTTGAATCAATCTAAAACGACTTCCAGAATTTAAAAGATGATACAAAAGCATATACTTCTATACTTTTGATGTTCTCAAAGTTCAACATATTTGTCCGCGCCATTCTACTCAATTCAAGTGAACATGGTTAACTATTGCAAGAGTTTACTGGAAAAGCTTGATATGATTCTCGTTAACAAAAACTACAGACTACACTTAACGAATAATATCTATTCTAAGACCACACATTTCCAGTTGAAGCGCTACGGCAGGAGGCCGAATTATGTGACATGTTGTACACCGTAAAATTAAAGAATCATGTATAAATTTTGCTCAAACAAGAAGATTACTAGATAATCCAGATCAGGAGAAAGAGGAACACGCCTCTTACTAACTAAAGCCTTGCAGTTTACACCCAAATTTTGCTGCTCTTAAAAGGTTTTGCTACTTCTATATGGAGTAATATATTGAGTTTGAACAAGACAGTGGTTACCAAAGTAATGCAGTATCATATCTAACAGAGGTTAGCAAAGGTTTTGCCGACTTCTATATGGAGTAATATATTGGGTTTGAGGAAGACAGAGAGGTTAGCAAAGTAATGCAGTGTCACATCTTCCATGGAACTCCTATATAAGCTGCAATATAAAAACTAAAATAACACTAATCCCCTCTTGAAAATCTAGAAAGTATTTACTTGCATAGAAACTATACAAGCAACTAAACTCAAGTGAAACAATGCAATATGTCATATGTCAGCACAAAAGAACAAGCAATACGTCAAATAATTAGCACCAAAATAGTTGCTAATATGCAGCTACAATCTGTCAAATAACACGTTTGAACTTTAACCACACGTTGACCCCCATAACAGAGAAATGATGATTAAACACTGCATAACAAAAAATTAAACAGAGAGGACCAGCATCTCTGCTTCAAAACCAAACTAAATCCAATATAACAAGATTTAGAGTTATACATCATCAGACCAATTACAACACAAAGGCCTTCAGGCTACATTAATTGAAAAGAGAGACATTTCAATCAATTAGAACCCCAGAAGCTAATTACAATTAGCGGTACGTCCTCCGAATTAACATATCATGGCAGTATCCTGCCAGGGCTAAACCAGATAAGGTAATTTTAACAGAGATGTATTGCAGCAAAAATGGTCAGCAAGGCCAATATATTGCCCCAAGAAACATTACAATACCTTCAGCAGAATGAGGATTGTATACACACGAAACAGAAGGAAAACTAATCCCAAAAGATAAGTGAACGTTCTTCAACCCAAATTGGCGAATTTCGTGGAAATTACTTTGTTCTTGAAAGTCAAGTCATATAACAACGAGTACTACAATTCGCAAGCCCATCATAAGCCCCTATGCCGTAACATCAGTCCAATAAACGTAAGGAAGTACCTCTCCTAGTTGCTTATTTAATAGCTAGAACTGGTGTCATTTATCAAGGTGCATCAATTCCTAAAGTTACCACAACATTCATAAACATTATAATCACCAAAAACCGAGACGATAAATTCAACAAAAAAAAAATAAATAACGAAGCAAACAACTCATCTAAAAACTCAGAATCTTAAGGTCATATTTCAATTCAGATATAACACTACTTTTTTCTGAAAGTAACAACATAATCCGAAACCAAAGCTCATCATGAGTTTTACAATAAAATTTCAAAACTAAAACAATATTGCAGCTCCATATTCTTAAAACCCTAGCTTGGTGCGGCGCCAGTGCCTGCGCTTCGCATTGTACCTAATAAAATTGAATAAAACGACGTCGTTAAAAACGAAAATCAATAATCAAACGCGCAAATAAAATAAAAATAAAAAGGTACCTGATGGTGTTGTCAGTGCGCATGCGAATCCAATACGGAATAGGACGATTCTGCCTCTGCTTCTTCGCCAGCTTCTTCTTTATCATGAATGATTTGTGCGACGGCTGTTCAAAAACATAAAAACATTTATCAGATCTTCTCAGACCAACAACAACACATAATCAATAAATCATATAGCAGAAGAAACAAAAGATAAGGTATAGAGATTTTTTACCATTTTGAAATTCGAAGAAGACGACGAACAAGTGGAAGTTGTGATGATGTTCAAGTTTGAAGAAAACCCTAGACAAGACGAAGAGGATTTTTGATTTAAGATTTGAGCAGTGGGCCGTTCTGGCTCAGATTTGGGCTTTGCCAGTATTGTTCAATAGGGTTGTTGATTTAGTTTTTTTTTTTCTTTGGGTGATGATTGCTGTCAAATTTAATTCGATTTATGCTTGTTTTTGTTTTTTGTTTTTTGTTTTTTTTTTTCTCTTACGTGATTCTCTTATAAACTCGTTGATATTTGTTCTTTTAGCAATATTTTGAATAACAGAAAATATAGTGATTTCTTATTAATTGCTTACGATGAACTCGACAAATGATAAGGAATTGAGATTTTATTCAAATAAAAGAGTTTATAATTTGAACTAAATTTTCCGAACAATGTCTTTTAAATGGTATGATTTTCTTATAGTAGGAACTTTGTGACTGAAATAATTAACGTGTATGCATACTTACATACATACATATATATATATATATACATTCATATACGTACGCGTTCATCGACCGATTAACTGGCCGAATGTAAACCGATAAACCGTTTACCTCTAAAAACCAAACCGCAAACCGGACCATTTATGGAACAGTGAATTAGGGTTGAACCGTAATTTGAGGTGCAGTTTTACGATTTTATAGAAAGCTATTTTAAAAATAATAGGTCTACTCTAAAATTAGGACAAAAAATCATAACTATTCTTTTGTCTAAGTATAAAGCGTGCTCTAAACACAATTCAAATACATTAAAGAAGGAATGTTGCGACATTTTATGTTCTATATAGACCAGCCATATGGCATTCTATGTTGCACGGATACGGATACGAGATTCGGATACGACACGATACGGACACGGGGACACGGATTTTTTGAAAATTACAGGATACGATACGTGCAGGATACGTAGAATATTTTATACAAAGAATTTAATTATATAACAATATAATAATAAAATGACTTTCAATAATAATCTAACTTCACCAACAAACAAATATATCTACATATTCAATAATTTAATTTTTTTTTCTCTTACGTGGTTCTCTTATAAACTCGTTGATATTTGTTCTTTTAGCCATATTTTGAATAACAGAAAATATAGTGATTTCTTATATTAATTACTTAAGATGAACTCGACAAATGATAAGGAATTGAGATTTTATTCAAATAAAAGTGTTTATAATTTGAACTAAATTTTCCGAGCAATTTCTTTTAAATGGTATGATTTTCTTATAGTAGGAACTTTGTGACTGAAATAATTATCGTGTATGTATACTTACATACATATATATACATTCATATATGTAGGCGTTCATCGAACGTAAACCGGTAAACCATTTATCTCTAAAAACCAAACCGCAAACCGGACCATTTATGGAACGGTTAATTACGTTGAACCGTACTTTGAGGTGCACTTTTACGATTTTATAAAAAGCTGTTTTAAAAAGAAAAAAAATTAAAACATGTCTACTCTAAAATTAGGACAAAAATCATAACTATTCTTTTGTCTAAGTATAAAGCGTGCTCTAAACACAATTCGAATACCTTGAAGAAGGAATGTTACAACATTTTATGGTCTATATAGACTAGCCATATGGCGTTGCTTTCGAGAAGTTATTTCGTGCAACCTTGCACGGTTATATAGATACACGGTTGAGATGGGATTATGGGGAAGTTATTTCTTATAATTTAGAAAAATATTTTAATCACAATCGTTGGTTGCACCACATTAGCAATGCAACGGTTGCATAAAATAATTTTTCGTTGCTTTCACCCCATATTCTCGAGAATTACGTAGAAAGCCATCTTAAATAGAACTCTAATCAATTCCGTATAAACTACCAGTCATCTATTTACATGTACAATCTGAATATAATTGGATTTACCGAAATTGACTAATCATCGATATATACCTCAAATTCTGACAACCATTAGACTTCTTGAACACCAAGAATTCTTCACTTGCTCTGAAAATATCGAATATAAGCCTGTTAAACGCATTCTTCCATAAAGGCAAGAAGTGTCCTAATCACAGTGGCATCAAATTTCTTCATAACTTTCCTATAAAATGGATATTTTTTTTTTGTTTTAGATATAAAGCGCGAAAATGCTTTTACTATTCTTTCTTTTTTAGAGTGCGATTTATAGCTTAACCGCGCTACGGTTAGACGTCGTGTCTCGTAAACCATTTGACCAGTACTGGCAAATCATAAATCAAACAATTCATGATACGGTCAGTGCGATTTAACCATTTTGACCGATAACGATGCAGTTACCAAAACCGTGAACTCCCCTATATATAATATCTAGCACATCTAAATAGAACTTAGTAACCAAAATATGATCAAAATAATGTATCACGACAAAAAGGATCCACTTACACTAATTAATGAAATCTAATTAAATAGATGAGAAGCATGGAGTGATTGCGAAAGAGCGTCACAAGAGCATGGAGAAATACCAGCTTATAATTCTTTCCTTTTTTTATCCTTTTTTTTTCTAAGTCGTCATTTGATCCTTGCATTTATTGTTTACATAATGAGTAGATAAATCTTTTGTATGTTTAGTTAGAGAGTTGATAAAATAGAATAAATGTATCCTGAATTCTTGATATTGATTTGGATTATCTCGAGGTCATGCTTTTGTATGCTTAATCACTCATATGAATTGATGTGATATTTATATGTGAATTAGACTAGGGTCATATAGAAAGTATTTTAAGATAATTAAAAAATCGTATGCATTATAGGGAGAAATCAATCGCAAGGTGTGTGTTGGTAACAAAAAATAAGTTCATAAGTTTAATATGGCATACTCCATGATATTCATTGGGAAGATCCAACGCATAACATACATGCTTGGAATCATCAAACTAGGGTAATATCTTAAAAATTCGACCACCTGAATTAAGACCACATAAGAAGCGTCTGCATTAAATACTGCAACTCAATAATTTCATTGAAAGACAAAGAAAAAAAAAAAAACAGACTCGATACTAGTGAAACCAACATTCTAGATAATCATTATTATCATAGTATTTGTATTTGTTTATTTCTTTTAGTTATAATTAAAACTCAAAGTTAGTGTTTTTTTTTTTTTTGTTAACTAAACAGATCTCAAAGTTAGTGTTTCGTATAGCTATAATAGATAGAGTAGAGTCAATAGATTTTTGTGTAGTGAGTTTTTTTTTTTGAGCGATCGATAACTTGGGCTTTTATAAAGCCCTATCTTACAAATAAATTTCGAGTCGCTAAAAGTAAAAGACAAACAAGTACATATTAATTTATATTTATTCAAAATTAGATTATTTGTTTATAATGTCTAATATTCCTCTGAATCTTTCTAAAATATATGAACTTGAAAACTTGGTAGACTTGATTTTGATCTTTTGCACGTGGCTTCGACTTAAAAGTTGATTCATAGGCATTTGTGGTTGATCTTGAATAAAAAGATGATTTGTATTGATTGTTGTTGAAGAACAATATGAACTTCTTCTTCTATTCTTCAAATTTGTTGAAACTTGATCATCTTCAGTAGAAGCGCGCTCTTCAGATACAGTTTTTCCCAACAACTTTGCAACTTGATGTTGAATCAAAAGTAGTTTTTATTCAATTCTTGTGAAGAACGATCTTGATACTCGTGAAGAACGCCTTGAAGATGATGAGCTTGAGGGAGAATTTTCGCAGCTTCTTCTCTTCAAAAATATAATATTTGTGTTGTGAATTTTCTTTGAGTGAAGACTCTATTTATAGGTGTAGAAGTAATGTTTTGTTAAAATTGACTGCAGAGGTGGCACGTATGATTGGTTCTTCCATTTTTTAAGATTAATACAAATTTGATTAATTTATAGTTATCAAGAAGCATTTTATATTGGCATAACTCATCATCTCTACCACATATCTTGATTTAATTGGTTAAACAATTGAACCTGAATTGATTGGTCTGAACATCTTATTTTGACACTTGACATCATTTAATTCGCCAACAAAAATACATTAGAAAATTAACAAATGTAACAATTTTATAGTGGAATTTAATTTAGTAAATTCCAATTTAAAAATAGTAAAAATTAAATTAATTTCTAACTGACAAATTATGCCTTTAATTAGTTAGGCACAAAATTCAAGTGTCTACATCGTCAAATATATTATTCTAGATATTGTAAGATCTAATATCATCATGATGTTTAAGTCAAGATGGAGTTTGTGACATGTAGAAGTCTATGAATGACGCCAAACTGAGATCAACATACTAATGACCATCAAGTCGGCAAATTTAAAGGGAAACAATAATCTGTTAACGACATTAATAATCTCTTCATTCGTTATGTCTTAGGCGATGTTTACTAATGCTAATTAAAAGTGGTTATTAGCTTTTTGTAGCTGCGAAAGCAAATTTTTAGTTTTTGCAACACTCAGGTTTGCTTCTGCTTGTCTAAAAGAAAAGCAGATTAAGCACAAGCCACAAAAGCAGTGTCTTGGGTGCTTCTCCATCTGCTTTTGAGATATTACTTTTAAAAGTTTTTAAAAAGAAAAGTCAATTTTCATTAATTATTGCAAATACTTAATTGATGATCTAAGTGGCTTGTTAAAAATATTTGCAACACTATCAACTTTTAGTCAAAAGTGACTTGAAGTAAAAGTAGTGAACACACTCATTCTATAAACTCTTGCAAACACCCCCATATTCTTTTATATAAGCTATTTGACAAAAATGTAAACATCCAAGAATTAGTGTATCAGCTGATTAGGACAAATCTGTCAATTCAATGATGATGTACCACAATTATGACTTAATTCATTCATAGATTCTGAAACTACGAATTTAAGATCCAAATGGATTTAATATTCGTTCCTATTACCTTATATGCTGAATGTTGAATCTCATCACGGATTTTCAAAACCTACCTATTGAATAATATCATCAAGACTTCATCCGGAAATTACGGGCTGAGGAAGGGATTCAAAGAGCTGGCTCCTTCAACTTTTGTAAGGACCGCACCCCATGAGTCACAATCCAACTGAGTTGGTCCAGTGTTGGTCACCTAACAAACCCAACTCAAACCGAACTGTAGCTCATAGAAAGGATCTCGCTGACCAGGATCAAAACCATAGCATTATAATAAAATAATTTTACTTTAAATACAACGGAAGTCTTTGGAATACAAATTTATTTTTACAATTTTAAAATGATGTAAATACAAAATTAAACACTTAACAATTTTTGCAAAGTTTTCAAAAAGCGAACTTGGCGATCATTCGTTCCATCCGTGCTGCTATACCAATCTTACTCTGAGAAAGGGACATATAGAACAAAAGAGGAGTAAGTATTTAATGACTTAGTGAGATTGTTAGAACATGACAATAATCAAACAGTAAATCAGAATAAAACGAACAAGAATGACCAGAATAGTTACATCTGCATCATTGAACTGAAATTATCGATTTTTAACGATAATAAGAAGAACGAGAAAATGAACTTTTGCAATTACATATAAGAGATCCAACCTTAACTCCCAAATTCAACCGTATACCTCCCTATGAGGAGCTACCTCGCAACAGAACAGAAGACATGCTCGAGTACATGTCAATCTAACACGCGGGTTACAGCCAACTCCTGGCTGCAAGCGGCGCTTAGACAAAATGGGTATTAATCAGAATTACTTAAACCGACAGCCCTTTGCTGCCCAGCAGTAAATCCTTTCAATCCCTGGGCCCAACTTCCCAAAGGCGTCCCAATGGGTGAAACAGAAATATCAGATGAGCTAGTAAGCCGGATAATATCTATTGCTCGTTTTTGTGCTACATAGGCCGAACATAGTTCGTTGCTCGTTGCACAATTCAAGAATTGATTTGGTGATCATGATATCAGGTTAATTATGGTTATGAAGAAATGTGTGATGATGAATCAAATGATCGGTTTAACTTAACAATAGGTAAGAAAGCTGATTTGTAAAGATTAACGAATATGAATATGAACGCATTGTAATGGCGATAAAATGTTGCTCGTGATTCGAAATAAAGTATCACAATTATTATGTCCAAGTTTCTCAGGGCCAGGTGCCAAACGGGGCTTGAACAAATCAGAAATCAAACCTCACATTTTACCGTACGGGAAATTCTTCATTAACGTCGATATTTGTAGAACCTTAAATAAATCAAAAAGATATAATCAATTGTTTGCTCACAAATTTACAACAATAAACATATATTTTCAATATTTAGTATATTTGAAGAAGTTCCATTAAATATCCAATTTGTATGTAATTTTGGATAAATCCCACATTTTACTATTTTAACTTTAACTATGACGTAAAAATATAAATAATGAGATTTACCATTTCAAAGTAACAAGTCGAAGACTAAATCAGTTACAAAATTATTATTAAAATCTCCATTTCTATGTTATTAACAACATATTTGATATTAATATATACATATGCTTCAATGCATTTTCAAACCCTTTTTAAAACAATATTTCTTAACAAAATTCTAGTAAGTTACTTATTACATAATAATCTCAAATAAAATGTTTTACCATGATCTTAACATTGAACAAATATCTCAATAAGCCCTTGAATAAAATTATATCACATATATAACTTTGGTAAAAGCTATTTTTCTTATAGTTATTAGTATTAAATAACATAATATTGCATATATCACTGATAACAATTAAAATAAATTGTAAACATGTAGATCTAGTTAAATTAACTTTTCCAGAATACTTAATATGCTAATAAACTAGATTAGATGGTTAGATCACAAGATAAACACAATACTTTACTTAAAGTTAAAGAAATTGAAAGATCAACCGTAAAATAAACTATATGTCATCTTAATGTTGCAAAATCCATAAAAAATATTAAACACGATTCTAAATTATGATGAACTGACCCAACATCATTATTAGTATGTAATGAGTCCATATCAATGATCAATTTCATGATTTAGATAGCTTTTGCAACATAATTTGGTTAAACAAAAGGTTTATGCAAATCTAATGCTGAAAACTATAGCGATCTTAGATTTACCTTCAATTGGACTTTCAAACGATATGATAATCTGCAATTGGTTAAGGGATTAAATCTTAAACATCTTGGAGAGTTTGTAGTTTCAAAATCAGATCAAAATAGGACAAGGTTTGATACTTTAAATAAATCATTAAAGATAGGAGCTGTTTTCAGATTTTCTGGACAGTGGTACGTATTTGACAACTTTAGACCCCTCAAACCACTTTGGTTGAAGAAGGTTTCTGAACATGAAAGTTAGCTCACACAATAAATAGTATGTGGTAAAAAGTTCAGAGAAATATTTGAAGTTTTGATATGGTTTTTGGACTTCCAAAGTTGCTGTACCAAAACTGGCGGTTTTGACCAAACTCGGTTTTGAGGATTTTTAAGGACTATAAAGAAGGCTTAAAGGACTGAAACATCAAGAGGAAGAACTTTGCAGAAGAAAAGAAGATCAAATTTGGAGAAGAGAGGTGTGTGAAAATTGTTGAAGAGAGCCTTGTTTTTATAGGTGAAAATGGGAGACAAAGAATTAATTACCATACCCTACCCATTTTTATTTTAATCCAAGCCAGGCCACCCTAATTATGATGAATTTTCTAGAAATCTTATCTCTTATCTCTGATTTGATTTTTTATAATATTAAATATTAGAAATATCTAGCATAAAAGACAAAGCAAAGTTACCTTTTCTCAAATGTAAATGTAAATATGTCAAGATTTACCATTGTCAATGAATGTTTGGATATTTTAAAACTACAAGGAACTAATTTGAAAGTTTTGATAACTCATTTGGTCTTAAAGAATATATATGTGGTCAATCATAAATTTTCAAAAGGGGAAGGATTAAATTGTAACTTTTCAAATCTTTTGGGGTCAAAGTCATATTTTCAAAAAGTTCAAGAACTAAAATGAAAATTCGAAAATACTTTATTTTCTTCCAAATTTCAGGGGCGTTACAACTTTATTATTATATATGTGACTAGTTAACATCAAAGGGAACTACTTTCATAAATCATACAAAATTATTTCAAATGATTAAAAATGATTTTTTTATTTACGTCCTTAATTATATTAAATAATATGCGAGTCCTACAACGACTGCCATTGGGCCTAGAGTACAAATCTTACAATGACTTCGAGTATCAAAAAGATGCTCCTATTAATCCCAGCAATATGGCTCACAAATAAACCTACTATCGCAACATGAGCTCCATTCAGTCCACTTGCAAAAATTAAATTAGCTATAGTATGAAACAAAATAGACCTTCCATATCCTGAAACTAACATGAGAAATTTTGTCTAGAATAATTTCTATGTGCCAGCTCTAGCAATATTCCATGGTGCAGCAAAGAAGATGTACATTTGCATCAAAGAGTCATTTGGATATGAAAACAAGACGGCAAAAAAAGAAGTTAGTTCATACATCATAAAAGAAGAAAACTATATAAAAAGTCAGATGGCAAGACGAGGAGTGCATTCTTCTTTAATGGTCAAGACAAGTCTTTTTTGCACCGGAAAAAGAATAGTCACATAACTAACTTCAATTCTATTACTTGTTTACCGAATACATTCATATTCATTGCCTCAATACCACATCTTGCGCAGTGAGCTTACCATTCATGCTTCTTGATGTTGTCGTGACAGCACCAATTTTTTCGCGATGACCTTTTCGATGGAAGCAGAAATCTGCATTATAACATCCCAAGAATTTTATCTTGTGAATTTATAAAAGTAAATAAATTCATTTAAAAAAGGTAATAGTTTGATCTAAATAAAAGAACATTAAATATTTTTAATGGCTGGGATCTTCTGGTGCACCGTACTTGAAAAATGTATTTCTGCGCAAAGGTCGGCAGTTTGATATGTATTTAAGAGTTGAGGGAGGTAGCATCTTCATTCTATTTTGACAACATATTTCTCATACGACGACAACTTAGTTCTTAATGCTCATTTCAGCTTTCACTAATTAGGAGTCATATAAAAAAACTAATCACCTATACTGCTTTTACGATGAAAGAGCACAATACATTCCTCAAATCCCACATTCGAAATGAAGTTTCTTTGTTTTATGTTTTGGAAGGGTACGAAGAAAGTAAAACCATGTATAGCTTTTTGATTATGGCAAATGATAATATAACACCTCAACCTTCCGGACGACTCCTAACCTCAGTTGACATGATATCTGGTTCTCCAGAAATTGCAAGTCCACATTCTCGCAAGGAGCAACTGATGATACGGGCTCGGCTGCAATTAACAAAAGATTTCTTTGATTCAATTTAAATGTTATCCAAGATTTTAATGCATTATAAGTGCAACTGCGAATAGATATTTGGAAACCGTCAAGTTTAAAAGCAATGAGATATTCACATGTTTCGCTTTCTACCAGGAATATATCTCAACCCTGAACAAGATTTCACTAGAAAAACACCAAGAAAGGTAAACATAAGAACTTGTGTTCAACAAGTCGAGTTTTAATGACCAAGAAGAAGTAAAATATGACCTTCAATAGGTATGATCTGAAGGTCACTTGAATTTGCATCACGAACTCGACGTTTTGAAACATACTTCTTGTCCAATGGTGCAGGGGCCTGGAAACTGAACCTCGAGTTGTCCACACCTTCTTCTAGATACTCTGGATGCTCTTCCAGATACCTGAAGTATAAGTGTCAAAACTGATTAATAGATAACTTTTGAAACTTCAAAGTAATGTGAACACATTTTGTGCTTGCACTTTGAGCTAGAAGTCCCGACAAAGCACCAGGATACGATACCTGTTGACTTCAGCCATAGAACGTAATCTCTTGTTCGATGGTGACACATAATATCTGTTAAGATAAACAACTCATGAACTATCCCATTTTAAACACACTCATTATTAAAATATGATGCATATTCTAGAATAATCTATAAAGATCTAGTTAATGTGTTAAGATTATGGAAAAGACTAGAATAATCTTTACATCATTAAGTAAAGAATATTCTTGGAATAAACCTGGAATATTCCTAGAATAATTCTAGAGAATGTAAAATATCTAATTAAAATAATCTAGATTAGAGGAGTGGAGGAGAATCTAGAATTATCCATCCTCACCTATAAATACCACCTAAGGGTGGAGTTTGTAATCAAGCAAATCATTTGAGAAATACATTCTAGTAAAGTTGGAGATAAGTACTCCATTCTAAAAACACCATTTCCATGAACTCTAAAACACTTCTACTTCTACTATCCTATAAACACTAATATCAAACTTATATATTCTAACAAGTGGCATCAGAGCTTGTTCGGTCTAGAACGGGCTTAATGGCTTTCTCTCGCATGTCGGAATCAATTCCATTGTTCAATGGCAAAAACTATGACTATTGGAGCATTCGAATGAAGACATATCTCGAGTCTCATGGTCTTTGGGATTTTGTTGAAGAAGGCATCTCTAATTCTAAACAAGATGGCTACGAGTCCTCCTCAAGTGAGGTAAGTTCAACAAAACTTAAGACAAAACATGCTAAAGCTGTTTTTCTTCTTCAACAAGCCGTCGTCTAATCTATCTTTCCAAGAATTAGAAATGCAAAAACAGCAAAGCAAGCTTGGGATATCTTAAAGGAGGAGTTCCAAGGCAATGCTAAGGATAAAACTGTTAAATTACAAGGCTTGAGAAGAGATTTAGAGAATCTAAAAATAAAAGACTCGGAGCTAGCCAAAGATTATTGCTCAAAGATCATGGAGATTGTTAACCAAATGAGAGCTTATGGAGATGACATCTCCGATCAAAGAGTTGTCCAGAAGATCTTGATCACTCTTCCCGAGAAGTATGATCCAATTGTAGTAGCTATTGAAGAATCGAAGTATCTCTCAACCATGTCAATTGCAGAATTAATGGGCTCCCTACAAGCTCATAAGCAAATATTGAATAGGCGACATGAAGATTCACTTGAGAGTGCCTTTCAGTCAAAGCTCAACGTGAAGAATAAGAAATCAAGAGAAGGAGGAGACTCAGGAGGATGGAACAAAGATGAAAACTTAATGTGTGAGGAGAATAAATGTGAGTACCCCCCTTGCCGTATATAGAAAAAGACTAATCACTTAGAAAAAGATAGTTACCATCGAGGAAAGCCACAGTGTAGAAATTGTAAGAAGTTCGGGCATGTAGAAAAATATTGCCGATTAAAGAAAAATCATCAGGCCAACTATTTAGAGAATCAAAAGGAGAATGAACACCTCTTCTATGCATACCAATCCGCAACCGAGAAGAAAGACGAAGATTGGTATATCGACAACGGATGCAGCAACCATATGGCGTCAAATGAAAGAATATTTTGCGATCTTGATACTTCGATCAAGACTAAAGTTAAGATGGGAAATGGAGAACTAGTGGAGACAAAAGGAAAGGGCACGATCGCCATCGATACAAAGAAAGGTACGCGTTATATTCGAGATGTTCTCCTAGTACCAAGTTTTGATCAAAATTTACTAAGTGTTGGCCAAATGATGGAGAATGGGTACTCCCTACACTCTAAGGGAGATTCCTGTCTAATTTATGATGAGAAAAATAGTATGGAAACTGCCGAAGTGAAAATGGGAAGAAACAGAAACTTTCCTATTCACTGGCAATATCCAAAGCAAAAAGCTATGGTGGCCCAACTTAATGACACAAGCTTATGGCATCGAAGATTTGGACACTATAATCTCAATGCCATACGACTACTTCATCAGAAAAATATGATGAGAGATCTCCCCCTGATAAAGGAGAAGGAGAATGCATGGGAAGCAACACCGACAACCATTTCCAACGGAGAAAGCATGGCGTGCTACACAAATTTTGGAGCTTGTCCACACTGATGTATGCGGCCCAATGCGAACACCTTCCCTGAGTCAAAATTGGTACTTTATCCTCTTTATAGATGATTATACAAGAATGACTCGGGTCTACTTCTTCAAAGAAAAATCAGAAGTTTTGGGAACTTTCAAAAGATTCAAAAACTTTGTTGAAAAACAAAGTGGCCACAAGATTAAAAAGTTGAGGAGTGACTGAGGTACGGAATACAACTCTAAAGAATTTGACAAGTTCTGCGAAGATGAAGGAATGGAGCATCAACTTACAGTCGCCTACACTCCACAACAAAATGGAGTTTCCGAAAGAAACAATCGGACAGTTATGGAGATGGCACAATCAATGCTCGCTGAGAAAGGATTGCCAAAGAAGTTCTGGGCAGAGGCTGTCTATACATCAGTCTATCTACTCAATAGGTGTTCGACGAAAGCTGTTCTCAACAAGACGCCAATCGAAGCTTGGTCTGGAAAGAAGCCTTCAGCCAAACATCTAAGAGTTTTTGGATGTATCTGTTACATCCATATTCCATAAGTAAAGAGACACAAGATAGAAGAGAAGACGAAAAAAGGTATCTTCCTTGGCTATAACTCTCAGTCGAAAGGATACAAAATTTATAATCTTGAGACTCAAAAGCTTGTTACAAGTCGTGACGTTGAGTTCGACGATCAAGCCGCGTGGAATTGGGAGACAGAGAATATAGACAGGAAATGGGTACCTACACCATTACCAGCAGAAAATCCAAGAGAAGAAGATGATGAAAAAGAAAGTCCAGGTACGACTCCTAAATCCTTCTCAAAATCTAGTACTCCAAGACAGCTAGACTCTTCACCGGAATCTCCACCGCTAAGGATGAGATCTTTAAGAGATATTTATGAAACTTGCAATTTTACTGTCTTGGAACCACCTAATTATGAAATAGCATCTAAAGAAAAAGTTTGGATTAAAGCTATGGAGGAGGAGATTAAAATGATAGAAAAGAATCAAACTTGGGAGTTGGTTGATCCTCCAAGTAACAAAGAAGTGATTGGAGTAAAGTGGGTTTATAAGACAAAGTTGAATCCCGATGGTTCCATTCAAAAACATAAGGCAAGAATTGTAGCAAAAGGTTATGCTCAACTGCCGGGGATCGACTACACGGAGACATTTGCCCCAGTAGCTCGATTGGATACCATAAGAACACTTATAGCTATTGCTGCACAAAAACAGTGGAAAATCTTTCAACTTGACGTAAAGTCAGCCTTCCTAAATGGAGAACTAAAAGAGGAAGTATATGTTGAGAAGCCAGAAGGATTCGTGATAGAAGAAGGGAAAGTGCTCCGACTAAAGAAAGCACTCTATGGGCTTAAACAAGCACCGCGAGCATGGTATAGCAAGATCGATGGATATTTTATCGATCAAGGATTTGGGAGGAGCAAAAATGAGCCAACTCTCTACATCAAATCCCAAGGATATTCTTATCATCTCTCTTTATGTTGACGACTTAATTGTCACAGGAAAACACACAAAGCTAATTCAAGAATTCAAGGAAGATATGATGAATACATTTGAGATGAGTGACTTGGGATTGATGCACTACTTTCCTGGTATGGAGATAAGTCAAGAAGAAGAAGGCATATTCATATTACAGAAAAAGTACATTGAAGATCTACTGAAGAAGTTCAAGATGGAAGACTGCAAGCCTGTTGCTACTCCATTAGTTCCAAATGAGAAGTTCAAAAAGGAAGATGGAGCGAAGCATGCTGATGCTTCCATCTATCGAAGCTTAATTGGAAGCTTACTCTATCTAACAGCTACGAGGCCCGACATCATGTATGCGACAAGTTTGCTATCAAGGTTCATGCAGAGTCCAAGCTAAATACATCTTGGAGCAGCAAAGAGACTCCTCAGATACCTGCAAGGAACGAAGAATTTCGGCATATGGTATGAACCAAGTTCAGAAGAAAGTCTTCTTGGTTTTACTGATAGCTATTGGGCAGGATCTGCGGATGACATGAAGAGTACTTCTGGTTATGCATTTAAGCTTGGCTCGTGAATAATATCATGGGGATTAAAGAAACAACAGTGTGTCGCTCAATCTTCAGCAGAGGCAGAGTATGTTGCAGCAGCTGGCGCAGCTTCTCAAGTAATATGGTTAAGGAGAATTTTAGAAGACATGGGTCAACAGCAAGAAGGGCCCAATATAATCGAACGAAACACATTGCTATCAAGTACCATTTCTTAAGAGAAGTTCAAGGAAGTGAGATATTGAAATGAAGTATTGCCCGACGGAGGAACAACAAGCTGATATCTTCACCAAAGCACTTTCAAGAGATCGATTTCAATTCTTGCGGAGTATGCTTGGAGTATCCGAGAAATGCATCAAGGAGGAGTATTAAAATATGATGCATATTCTAGAATAATCTATAAAGATCTAGTTAATGTCTTAAGATTATGGAAATGACTAGAATAATCTTTACATCACTAAGTAAAGAATATTCTTAGAATAAACCTTGAATGTTCCTCGAATAATTCTAGAGAATGTAAAATATCTAATTAAAATAATCTAGATTAGAGGAGTGGAGGAGAATCTAGAATTATCCATCCTCACCTTTAAATACCACCTAAGGGTGGAGTTTGTAATCAAGCAAATCGTTTGAGAAATACATTCTAGTAAAGTTGGAGATAAGTACTCCATTCTAAAAACACCATTTCTATAAACTCTAAAACACTTCTACTTCTACTATCCTATAAACCCTAATATCAAACTTATATATTCTAACACTCATATATTACTGAAAATCATATAACATATACTTACACATCAGCAAATTTTGAGCCTCCTTTTGCTCTGACTCTTATGAGTCTCTGCCACCCAGGAGGAGTGTGGGGAATAATTGGTCTGTCCATCTCCCAACCCAAGTGTTCGTCCTGCTCGATGTCAGGCTCATCTTCACAAGATAGTTCAGACCGCCATTCTCGAGCCATTTCACACGAAAAAGGTTGCTCTTGCATTTCTTCGTACCTCGCTTTTGACGGAACAAGCCTCCATTTATCACAGATCGCGCACTGCACCGTATAAAGTTCTATTGACTCCCAAACCCTCTTTGCTTGATTTCTTGGTGCTTGTTCCATATCTAATAGAACTGCAATTCAGAGAAAAGGAAACACCATAATACTCAATGCTACTTTTCTTAATACAGTTACTCATTTTCTATTGCCAATTTATACATGGACAATAAGTTAAGTCCAAGCATTACAAACTAGAAAGGGAGAGTTAATCCCTCTTTCAAAATTGTTACTTACTACCAAACAAGATAATAAAATATCAAGGCAAATATTTTTTTGTCCGATATAACCGTTAAGGGTTCTCAACTAATATGAAAGGAATTAATATCCATATTCAGGAAATATTACTACTATCCATGAATCAATGTATAAACCATGTCTACTTTTGGACAAAAAAAGAAAATAAAACAAAAAAGAATAGGAGTCCCATAATCAGGATACGCTACACACTGGTACAAACATACTAGTTAATGAGATAAAAAAAAAAAACATGAAAACTTAACAACCTAAACTGAAAGATTAAGTAGATCAGGCTAGGCTAGCTTCTACTTAAGAAATAGATGAATTGTACGAAAAATAATAAAAGTTAAACTAACGCATACTTTGTGGCGTGACACTTGATTAACTGCGATCCAAGAAGAAAGAATGAAAACCGTAATCGTTTTCACAATTTAAACACAGAATCTATAGATGTGCCTATGTGTATAATGTATGTCCACATTTATCATTCCATCTATAGACAGTCTACTAGACTTTTTGAATTACAGAAGTTTTCAGTAAAAGAGGATTATTTTCTGAGTGAAATTTATGAACTTAAATTCATTCAAGTACTAAACCTTTTTGTGAAAGTCATGAAACTCATTAACGAAGAGACCGATAGTTAAATAAATGTATCTGAGTGAATCGAAAAAATCAAATGCACAAATGTGGCACACAAGATTCTGATAAAAAAAGAAATCACCCACACACCTAATTTCTTCTGATCAATTTTTAGCTATTGCATGTGTGTAAGCTTTATGAAGTTAGAGAAATTAAATTCATCAACAAAATAAGCTTCATCAAGAAGTGAAAGAATAAAAATTGAAACCCAATTAACTAAGAAGATACCAGAGGTGACGATGATGAGGGGTTGTGTGTCTGTGCGTCACAGAGAGATATAAAGAGGCGGAGATTGAGATGTTCGTGTGTGACTCACGGAGAGAAAGAAAGTTGATGGCCAAATGTTGAGCTGAGGTTTCTGAGTTGTGCGTGTGTGTGTGAACGGCTTGTGTAATAATTAATTTGACAGTAGGAGAGAGATGTTTAATTTGTTTCTTTTTGTCCTAGATAAAAGTTGGGATATACTAATTATTATTTGTGGAAACTTCCCAAGTGATATTGTTCGTAATAGAATGAAATTAAAAACATTGAATGCTAATTATTATATTGTAGGAAAATATATTTTCGGAAATTATTTATTATTTTTCTGGGATGCTGTTTATTTTATTTGATTAAACATAAAATAAACAATAACAAGTTTATCTGCGGTTGGTGGAAGATCGATGTTTGCGATTCACCGTCTATTTTCATCTAGTTCTAACAATTATACTATTTTTCCTAATTTGTTGATATGCTTGTTGTATACATTTTTGTTTTATTGTACTATACATGTCCTTTTTTATCTTGTAGTATTCGCTCTTACGCAATTGTAAGAACATATATATATATATATATATATATATATATATATAGTCGAGCATTTGATTCACAAATAATGTACGTCAGATTACAATGTTTAGGCAAAAATGATTGTCGGACATAAGTACACCAACTGTCCGATAGAGATCGATGAAGCCACATAGGGCATATATAACAACAAACTATCATGTCACCCGACTAGAATTCGTTAAAAGTAGCCGTCTGTATATTACATACTTCAGTTGTGTATCAACAACTTGGTTCGTATCTCGATAGTTAAAAGAGCGCAACCACGCCGAGATGGCTCAACATGTAGTTGCAAGTATTTCCAAAGTACCGTGTTTAACAAATACTTGCATTTATAATTGAAGGGGAGCCAACAAGATACATCCTTTTTTTTTTTGGTAAGCAACAAGGACAGATATATTCAATAAATGGCAATTGTAACACTTAGATGTTATCCAAAGTTAATCTAGTCATGATAACAAACACATAGAAATAGATCTTTTGGCGATAATTTTCATTCATTCTGTTGCATTTTAAGTCGTACTCGTGTAATATGCTTGTAGCACTATCCTATATTTTTTATATATGGAAGTAAAAATAATTAAAATAATCATTGAATGTTTGTCAATACCAAGTCGATTTATGTACTTGAGTGCATGTAAATAAAGGAGATAAAATCTAGTATATATTATTGTTATGATAATCACCCGAAGTTATACTGACATCAATTAATATAGTTGTATATGTAATTCAAGGTTGACCAAAAGGCGAGATGTTTCTCACATTCTAACAATATATTATATAAGCTATATGTAGAGTTTAAACCGACCAAATCGTTGTTAACACACCAAATATGAGTTCAGCAAACAAAACCTTATCGAAAATGATCAAGAAACGAGTGATCGGATCAATCAAAACCAAGCAGAAAAGAGCATAACAGAGTTAGAAAATATGCTTGAAAAACACGCACAACACACAACGATTTTAACGTGGTTCGCGTTTGAATCAAATCGATCCAAAACTACATCGACGAAATGGCTTTCACTAGAACAAGTGTATGAGAGAATAATGCTGAAGAAATTACAATGAATCGACAGAAAACTGATGCGCACAAGTGCCTTAAATAGGCTGCAACAATCAGCCTCAAAGTAGAAAGTTATAACTAACTTCTAACTAACTTTCAAACCGAATCTTACTAAATGCGGTTAACTCTCAACTAACTCAAATTAAGCTAATTGATCACGTGTTAAACCTCACTAAACTCAGCTATTTATGAACTAACTCCTCACAATTCTCCACCTTGGTTCATACACAGCTCAAAACACCACTCAAACTAGCCTTTAACCAGGCTAAACCAGACTGAAACCAGGCTATTCATCCTTCAGCTGCACAAGCTCCAAGCAGTAGCTGAATTTCCCACTTAGCAACACCTTTGTGATCATATCAGCAGGATTGTGCTCGGTTGCAATCTTCTGAATCAGCACCTCTCCTCTTGCAATGATCTCTCAAACAAAATGTAACTTTATATCAACATGTTTTGTTCTCTCATGATACACTTGATTTTTGGACAAGTGTATAGCACTCTGGTAGTCACAGAACACTGTGATGACCTCTTCTTGAACCTTCAGTTCCTTACATATCCCCTCCAATCACATTGCCTCACTGTCAGCTTCAGTTAAAGCAATGTACTCAGCCTCAGTTGTGGATAAAGCCACAACTTTCTGCAGACTTGCCTTCCAACTTATAGTTGTGCCAAATGCAGTGAATATATAACCTGTAAGAGACTTCCTAGTGTCCAAACAACCTGCATAATCAGAATCACAAATCCCTCAATAGCTATCCTTTGATCCTTAGCTCTACCATAGAAAAGAACCTTGTCAAGCGTTCCTTTGATATATCTATGAATCCATTTCAAAGCTTTCCAGTGCATTCTTCCAGGATTTACCATGAATCTGCTAATGATGCTTACTGCATATGCAAGATCAGGTCTTGTGCATACCATAACATACATTAATGAGCCAACTGCATTTGCATAAGGAATTGAGCTCATGAACTCCTTATCTTCTTCAGATTTTGGTGCCTGATCACTGCTCAATCTCAACTGTTGTGACAGAGGTGTATTGACTGATTTTGCTTCAATCATTCCAAACTTCTCCAATACTTTCTTCAAGTAATTCTTCTGAGACAAGTATAGAACACCTCTGACCCTTTTTCTGCTAATTTCCATGCCAAGAATCCTTGTTGCACGACCAAGATCCTTCATTTCAAATTCACCTTTCAACTGACCCTTTATGCTTTCAGCTTGACTTTTGTTGTTGCTTGCTATGAGTATATCATCTATATAAAGTAGCAAGATAGTGTAAATATTTTCTGAGGTGAACTTGAAATATACACAAGTATCAAACTTGCTCCTCTTGAAATCAACCGAGCTCAAGAACTCATCAAACCTTCTGTTCCACTACCTTGGAGACTGTTTAAGTCCATAAAGAGATTTTTCAAGCATGCACACAAAATCCTCTTTTCCATTGACTTCAAACCCTTCAGGTTGCTTCATGAGTATGATTTCATCAAGTTTTCCATATAGGAAAGCTGTTTTGACATCCATTTTCTCAAGTTCAAGGTTACACTTTGCAACTAGAGCTAATAGTATTCTGATAGATCTATGCTTTACCACTGGTGAGAAAACATCATTATAATTGATTCCTTCTCTCTGAGTGGACCCCCTGGCAACTAGTCTTTCCTTGTACCTCTCATCCTCAACACCTGGTATCCCTGGTTTCTTCTTGTAAATCCATTTACAACTCACAACCTTTGAGCCTTTAGGCTTCTCTGTCAGAACCCAAGTATTGTTTTTCATGAGAGATTTCGTCTCTTCCTGCATAGCATCTCTCCAACGCCCCTAAAAATTGGAAGAAAATAAAAGTAATTTCGAATTTTCATTTTAGTCCTTGAACTTTTTGAAAATATGATTTTGACCCCTAAAGTTTTGAAAAAGTTACAATTTAGTCCAAGATTATTTTGAATCAGCCATAAACGTTTTGTAGACACTATATTTGTTTCAAATTGATTATGATATGATATAATTTGTATAATTATCCTATGTTTGATTTTTAAATGAACTTATCGCTTTTATTTTACGATATAGTCATCCATTGGTTCTTGACCGGTTATAAATTAAATAAAGGTTAAAGATTTTCAGCATAAGGTTTTCTTGGTCTTAGAACATTGATTTCAAATCTCTTTTGCATTGAAATTTTTTGAATTTATCGACCATGTGGTAAAAGTATGATTTAAACCTAAATTACCTCAAGTTTTTATGTAAAGTGATATATGCATAAAGTAATATTAAAAATTTATTTTTTTATATTTCATTTACAGCTATATAATTGACCATACAGCTGGAGAGAGCTAATACATCTGATTGGAGATAAAATAAAGAAATTCAAGTTAGACAAAAATGGGGTATACCTATTTACTCCATGTCTCCAATTCTTGTCCATATAATGTTCACCATCTTCAACAATGTTTCTTATCTTCTCCGAACTTCTTCTCATTTCCATCTGCAAAGTTTCTCTCCTTGATGTCTATTTTACCTTAAAAAAAATTTCAGCCTTTAATCCTTCTTCATAGTCCTTAAGAATCCTCAAACCCGAAATCTATCAAAACTGTCAGTTTCAGTACAGCAACTTTAGAAGTCCGAACAACCATATCCAAACTTCGAGTCTTTCTCTGACATTTTTACCACATACTGGTTATTGTTTAAGCAAACTTTTATATTCAGAAACCTTCTTCAACCAAAGTCGTTTGAGGGGTCTAAAAATAAGAAATACGTACCACTGTCCAGAAAATCCGAAAACAGCTCCTAGCTTTCATGATTTATTTAAAATACCAAACCTTGTCCTCTTGATCTGAGTTTGAAGCTACATACTCTCCATGATGTTTAAGATTTAAACCCTTAACCAATTTCAGATTATCATATCGTTTGAAAGTCCGATTAAAGGTGAATCTGAGATTGCTACAGTTTTCTGCCTTATATTTGCATAAACATTTTGTTTAACCAATTTATGTTGAAAAAGATATCCAAATCATGAAATTGATCATTAATATGGACTCATTACATACTAATAATGATGTTGGGTCAGTTGATCATAATTTAGAATCGTGTTTAATATTTTTCATGGATTTTGCAACATTTAGAAGACATGTAGTTTGTTTTACGGTTGATCTTTCAATTTCTTTAACTTTAATTGAAGTATTGTGTTTATCTTGTCATCTAATCATCTAATCAAGATTATTATCATGATAAGTATTCTGGAAACATTAATTTTAATTATATCTAAATGTTTACAATTTATTTTAATTGTTATTAGTGATATATGCAATATTATGTAATTTTATACTAATAACTATAAGAAAATAGGTTTTACCAAAGTTATATATGTGATATAATTTTATTCAAGGGCTTACTGAAGTATTTGTTCAATGTAAACATCATGGTAAAACTTTTGATTTGAGATTATTATATAATAAGTAATTTACTAAAACTTGGTTAAGAAAATTTGTTTTAAAAAGGTAAATATGCATTGAAATATATATGTTTGTTAATATGGAATATGTAATTCATAAATTAGAAATGAAGACTTTCATAATAATTTTGTAAATTGATTTTAGTCTTCAACCTGTTACTTTGAAATGGTAAATCTCATTATTTATATTTTTACGTCATAGTTAAAGTTAAAATAGGTAAATGTGGAATTTATCCCAAATTAACAATAATTAGATATTTAATTGAACTTCTTTAAATACGATAAATATTGAAAGCACATATTTATTGTTGTAAATTTATGAGCAAACAATTGATTATATCATTTTGATTTATTTAAGGTTCAACAATTATCGACGTTAATCAAGAATTTTCCACACGGTAAAAGGTGAGGTTTGATTTCTGATTTATTCAAAACCCTGTTTGGCATCCGGCCTGAGAAACTTGGACATAACAATTGTGATTCTTTGTTTCGTATCACGAGCAATATTCTATCACCATTTTAATGCTTTTATATTGATAATCGTTAATTCTTTACATAATCAGTTTTCTTGTCTATTGTTAAATCAAATATCATTTAATTCACAATCGGAAATTTTCTTCATAATCAAAATTATCCTGGTATCATGATCACCCTATCGATTCTTGAATTGTGCAACGAGCAACGAACTATGTTCGACCTATGTAGCTCAAAAATGAGCAACGGATATTGTCCGGCTTATTAGCTTATCTGATAATTCTGTTTCACCCATTGGGACGCCTTTGGGAAGTTGGGCCCAGGGATTGAGAAGATTTACCGCTGGGCAGCAAAGGGCTGACAGTTTAAGTATTTCAACTTAATACCCATTCTGTCTAAGCGCCGCTTGCAGCCAGGAGTTGGTTGTGACCCACGTGTTAGATTGACACATACTCGAGCATGTCTTCTGTTCTGTTGCGAGGTAGCTCCTCGTAGGGAGGTATAAGGTTGAATTTTGGGAGTTAAGGTTGGATCTGTTATATGTAATTGCACAAGTTCATTTTCTCGTTCTTCTGAATATTTCAGTATTATCGTTAAAAATGGATAATTTCAGTTTAATGATGCAGATGTAACTATTCTGGTCATTCTTGTTCGTATTGTTCTGATTTACTGTTTGATTATTGTCATGTTCTAAGAATCTCACTAAGTCATTAAAGACTTACTCCTCTTTTGTCCTATATGTCCCTTTCTCAGAACAAGATTGGTATAGCAGCATGGATGGAACGAAAGATTGACAAGTCCGCATTTTGAAAACTTTGCAAAATTGTGAAGTGTTTGATTTTATATAAGTCATTTTGAAATTGTAAATTTTATTTGTATTCCAAAGACTTCCGCTGTATTTAAAGTAAAGATATTTTATAATGCTATGGTTTTGATCCTGGTCAGTGAGACCCCTTGCTATGAGCTACAGTTCGGTCTGAGTTGAGTTTGTTAGGTGACCAACACCGGACCAACTCGGATTGGATTGTGACTCGTGGGGCGCGGTCCTCACAACTTCTCAGTGCATCTTGGTAATGTTTAGGTTCATCATCAAGTACATTACTTGCTTCAACTAGAGAGTAAGCTAGGAGATCAGCATATCCATACCTGCTTGGAGGCTTTATAGGCCTTTTAGTTCTGTCTCTTGTCAGCATGTATATTTCCTGTTCCTGCTGATTTCCTTCACTTTCACCCTCTGCATCATGAGTGTCTTGCAGTTCATCTTCATGTAAGAGCCAATTTCCAACTGTATTCTCTCCAGAATCCACAGTTGGCTCCACCTCAAACTAAAATCCTTATGTTTTTTCTGTAACTTTAGCAGGTAGCTTCTCTGCAGTGTCAACTTTCTCATGCTTCTTGTGTGCCATTTCAGATTCATTGAATACCACATCCCTACTAATTATACACTTCATGTGTCCAGCTTCTAAACACCATAGTTTGTAAGCTTTCACACCTTCTGGATAACCAATGAACATACACTTCAATGCTCTAGGCTCAAGTTTGTCTTGTCTGCATGTGCATAAGCCAAACACCCAAACACTCTGAGCCTACTTAGATCAGGGGCATGACTTGACCATGCTTCTTCTGGATTTTTCATGTTTAGAGCCGATGAGGGTGATCTATTTATCAGGTAAGCAGCTGTCACCACAGCTTCAGCCTGAATACCTTTGGTAGAGATGCATTGTTTAGCATGCATCTCACTCTCTCAAGTAAAGTTCTGTTGAATCTCTCAACCAACCCATTTTGCTGTGGAGTACCTGCAGTTGTTCTATGTCTAACAATGCCATTCTCCATGCAGAAACTATTGAGTTCTTCAGAACAAAACTCAAGTCCATTATCTGTTCTTAACCTCTTAACCTTCTTCATTGTCTGGTTTTCAATCAAAGTTTTCCATGACTTGAACGTGGCAAACACTTCATCTTTTGTTTTCAAAACATAGACCCACAGCTTCCTAGAGTAATCATCAACAAGAGTTAAGAAATACCTGGCACCAGAATGTGATTGAACTCTTGAAGGCCCCCACAGATCAGAATGTATGTAATCAAGAGTTTCCTTTGTTCTGTGAACTCATGTGGTGAATTTCAGTCTGCATGACTTGCCAAGAACACAATCTTCACAAAAACTGAGCTTCTCCAGTTTATCAGAACCCAACATGCCTTGTTTACTCAATTCTATCAAGCTTTTCTCACTCACATGATCCAACCTTTTGTGCCACAATTCCACCTTTGTCAATGGCTTACTTTCAGCTGTAGCAACAGTTCCTTTGCTCACTTCTCCTTCAAGAAAGTATAGGTTATTCCGTCTGTTCCCTCTCATTACTAACTGAGATCATTTCTTTACACTTAACACACCATTGTGACATTGATACAGAAAATCTTTCTTGTCAAGATCACCCATAGATATCAAGTTTCTTTTCAGCTATGATACATATCTCACCTCCCTCAAGAGCCTGGTTTTTCCATCATGTAACTTGAATCTCACAGATCCAATTCCCTCAACTTTATATGGTTCATCATTTCCTAGCAATACAATTCCTCCTTCTTTTTCTGCATACTCTTCAAACCATTCTAGATTTGGTGTCATATGGAATGAACACCCTGAATCCATAACCCATTGCACATCACAGTTATCATCTCTCACCACCAACACATCTGCACACTCATAAGCATCTTGTGCTATTGCTGCATTCCTTGATTCATTTCCTCCATTCTCAGGCTTCTTCTTAAGCCTCTCAGGACAGAATCTCCTTATGTGTCCCTCCTTGTGACAATGATAGCACTTTTGAGTTATTTTCACCAGGTTTCTGCTGTTCTTTTTTGTTCTTTTTATCAAACTTGTTCTGTTTCTTGAACTCTTTTCCCTTTACAAAAAGTCCCTCACCTTTCACAGAGTTCTTAGAGTCATTCCTATGGTTCAATTCTCTTGAGTTTATAGCAGATTGAACATCATTCAAAGTCAAAACCTCTCTACCATAGATCAAGGTATCCCTGAAATGACTAAAAGACTTAGGCAAAGAACACAACAACATCAATGCCTGATCCTCATCCTCCACAGTAACATCAATGTTCTCAAGATCCAAAATCAACTTATTAAAGCTATCCATTTTCTCTTCTATTGATTTATCTTCTGACATCTTAAAAGAAAACAGAGCTTGTTTAAGATAGAGACGATTTACCAGTGATTTAGTCATGTAGAGGCTCTCAAGTTTCAACCACACGCTTGTTGCACTTGTCTCCTTTGAAACTTGCCTCAAGACTTTATCTCCAAGGCTTAAGATTATAGCACTGTGTGCTTTCTCCAACATAATCTTCTTTGCCTTTTCATCCATGTCTTTATCAATGCTTGATTCATTCAGAGCATCAAGCAAACCTTGCTGAACCAACAATGCTCTCACCTTCAGACGCCACAAACCAAAATCGTTCAAACCAGTGAACTTTTCAACATCAAATTTGGCAGTTGCCATGTTTAACCGATTGATCTCGCTCCACGTTCAACGCACCAATTTGAAGAGTTTAAGCCAACCAAATCGTTGTTAACACACAAATATGAGTTCAGCAAACAAAACCGTATAAAAAACGATTAATAAACGAGTGATTGGATCAATCAAAACCAAGCAGAAAAAGCTGAACAGAGTTAGAAAATATGCTTGAAAAACACGAACAACACACAACGATTTTAACGTGGTTCGTGTTTGAATCAAATCGATCCAAACCTACATCCATGGAATGGCTTTCACTAGAACAAGTGTATGAGAGAATAACGCTGAAGAAATTACTATGAATCGACTGAAAACTGATGCGCACAAGTGCCTTAAATAGGCTGCAACAATCAACCTCAAAGTAGAAAATTATAACTAACTTCTAACTAACTTTCAAACTGAATCTTACTAAATGCGGTTAACTCTCAACTAACTCAAATTAAGCTAATTGTCACGTGTTAAACCTCACTAAACTCAGCTATTTATGAACTAACTCCTCACACTATACTTAATTAACGAGTGGAATTTGGTTTCACAATTTCTAAGTACTCAAATATTGGGGGATGATTTTTTGTCAAGGTCGACACACACAATGGTCACTACCACCAACCACTCCTGGATCCACTCTCCCAGCATGACGGTAATATATCAGATCTTGGGGCTTAGTTGCTCTCAAGGTTTTACAACAAGCCTAAGATCAATGCCTTCAAGTCTGCAAATATTCTCTCATAGGTAGGATTACGCTCGGTATTGGAGACACGCCATCAAGACAACATGTACTAAAACCGGAGATTAATTTGGTTTGGAGTTTTCACATGGATTGTCGACTCATATCTATTAATGGTGAAGGGTTTTTCTATCTTGGTCTTCGATCTCAAAAATCTATATATAATATTTGGAGTCAAAGAGCCCTGAATCTCAGTTAGTGTTCTACGACAAACGTCTCGTTACTGGGCTTCGAACCAACATCTCAAAATCAACCTATACTCAGGGATGGACCCGAATTTACCTTGGGAGTTCATAATATCTGATATTGCGTATGACATTAGCCTACCTTCAAAAATAAACAAAAACACATCGGATTGTGAGCTTGGACACTTCGCTCGAGTATTGGTTGATATTTATATGTGAATTGGACTAGGAGATCATATAAGAAGCATTTTAAGATAATTAAACTATCGTATGCATTATAGGGAGAAATCAATCACATGGTCTGTGTTGGTAACATAAAAATAAGTTCATAACGTTTAATATGCCTTACTCCATAAAGTTCATTTGGGATGATCCAACTCATAACATACATGTTTGGAATCATCAAACTAGGGTAATATCTTAAAAATTTGACCACCTAAATTAAGATCACATAAGAAGAGCCGAGATTAAATAATGCAACTGAATAATATCATTAAAAGAGAAAAGAAGACACAATACTAGTGAAACCACCGTTCTAGATGATCATTATTATCATAGTATTTGTATTTGTTTATTTTATTTATCTAGTTATGATTAAAACTCAAAGTTTATGATTCGTATAGTTATAATAGATAGAGTAGAATCAATAGATTTTTGTGTAGTTAGTTTTTTTTCGAGGGATCGATAACTTGGACTTTAATAAAAACCTATCTTACTTGATTCATTGGAATTAATTGTTAGCAAATATTGATCACCATTTAGTGAAATAACATTCCCACCTTCTTTGTCGCAATCCCTCTGTAGCTATGAAATTTCGAGTCATTAAAAATAAAAGACAGTAAAAGGAGTAAAAATGAATTTATATTTATTCAAAATAAAATATTGGGTTGCAAACCTTAATATTACTCTACTTATTTCTAAAATATATGAACTTGAAACTTGGTAGACTTCCGGGTTGAGATTATTTTGATCTATTCCACGCGGCTTTGACTTAAATGTCGTTTCAAAGGCGTTTGTGCATGATTTTGAATCAAAAGATGATTTGTGTTGAATGTTGTTGAAGAACAATATGAACTTCTGATTCGATTCTTCAAATTTATTGAAGCTCGATCTTCTTCAGTAAAAGCGTGATATTCAGATACATTTTTTTCAACGGCTTTGCAGCTTACTTTGAATCAAAGGGATTTTTTATTTAATCATTGTGAAGAAGGATCATGATCCTGATGAATAAAGCCTTGAAGATAATGAGTTTGAGGGAGAATTTCCAGAAAATCTTTTCGTCAAACCCATAATACTTGTGTCGTGAATTTTCTTTGAGTGAAGACCTCTATTTATAGGTGTAAAAGTAAAGTTTTGATCAGATTGACTGCTAAGGTGACAGTGTATGATTGGTTCTTATACTTTTCAAGATAAATACTAATTTGATTAATTTATATTTATCCAAGAAGCAATTTAATTGGCAAAACACATCATCTCTGCCACATGTCTTAATCGAGTTGGCCAAACATTGGAACCTGAATTGATTGGCTTGAACACCTCATTTTGACACTTGGCATGATTTAATTGACCAACAAAAATATATTAGAAAATTAACTAATTTAACTATTTTCGTTTGGAATTTAATTTAGTAACCTTCCAATTTAAAACTAGTAAAATTAAATTAACTTCGAACCGACAAAACACACCCTTAGTCAAATAGGCACATAATTGAAGTGTCTACACCCTCAAATATATAATTCTAGATATTGTAAGATCTAATAGCCTCACGACGTCTAAGTCAAGATGCGGTTTGTGACAAGTAGAAGTCTATGAAATACGACAAATTGAGATCAACATATTAATGACCATCCGACAAATTTAAAAGGAAACAATATATTGATGACATTAATAATGTCTTCACTCGTCGTGTCTTAGTTCTTCATATAAGCTATTTGTACAAGAATGTAAACATCCAAGAATTAGTATTTAAGTTGATTCAGACAAATCTGTCATTTCAACGATGATGTACCACAATTATGACTTAATTCATTTATAGATTCTCAAGCTATAAATTTAAGATCGAATGGATTAAGTATTCATTCCTATCATGAGCAACTTGTACGTTAAATGTTAAGTCACGTCAGGGGTTTTCCGAATCTACATTGTATGCTGAATGTTGAATCTCATCACGGATATTCAAAATCTGCCTATTGAATAATAATATCAAATGTATTATTATAAATGTGAGTAGTTAACATCGAACGGAAATATTGACAATAAGTCTTAAAAAATTATTTTAATTTTTTTTTATTTACATCCGTAATTTCAGTAAATAATATCCGAGTCCTACACCAACAGCCATTGGCACCAAGATTACAAATCTAACAATGACATCGAGTACCAAAAAGATGCTCCTATTAATCCCAGCAATATGGCTCACAAATAAACCGACTACCGCAACATGAGCTCCATTCAGTCCACTTGCAACAATTAAATTAGTTCTAGTATGAAACAAAATAGAAATTCCATATCCTGAAACTAACATAAGAAATTTGGTCTAGAATAATATCTGTATAACATTTTTCTATGGTGCAGCAAAGAAGATGTACATTTGCATCAAAGTAACAATCACAATGAAACTTTCTACAAAAAGTCATTTGGATATGAAAACCAGATGTCAAAAAACGAAGTTAGTTCATACAACATAAAAGAAGAAAACTATATGAAAAGTCAGATGGCAAAACGAGGAGTGCATTCTTCTTTCACTGTCAAGACAGTCTTTTTTGCATCGGAAAAAGATGAGTAAATTGCACAAAGTTTCACCTCAAAATCTTTAGTACCAGTCCGGTAAAAGCAAGTACACAACAAAGTTGAAATGTAATGCATATGTACCACTGATTACTAATAAGACAAAATACAGGACAATTACTATCAATTAATCTGGTTCTAATCTTGCAAACATATCATAGTCACATAAATAACTTCAATTCTATAACTTGTTTTCCGAATGCATTCATATTCGTTGCGTCAATACCACATTTTGCAGATTGAGCTTACCATTCGTGCTTCTTGATGTTGTCGTGACAGCACCATTTTTTGCGCGATGAACTTTTCGTATGAAGCAGAAATCTGCATTATAACATCACCAAGAATTTTATCTTATGAATTTATCAAAGTAAATAAATTCATTTAAAAAAGGTAATAGTTTGATCTAAATAAAAGAACATTAAATGTTTTTAATGGCTGGGATTTTCTGGTGCACCGTACTTGAGAAATGTATTTCTGCGCAAAGGTCGGCAGTTTGATATGTATTTAAGAGTTAAGGGAAGTAGCATCTTCATTCTATTTTGACAACACATTTCTCATACGACGACAACTTAGTTCTTAATGCTCATTTCAGCTTTCACTAATTAGGAGTCATATAAAAAAACTAATCACCTATACTGCTTTCACGATGAAAGAGCTAGCACAATACACTCCTTAAATCCCACATTCGAAATGAAGTTTCTTTGTTTTATGTTCCGGAAGGGTATAAATAAAGTAAAACCATGTATAGCTTTTTGATTATGGCAAATGATAATGTAGTACCTCAACCTTCCGGACGACTCCTAACCTCAGTTGACATGATATCTGGTTCTCCAGAATGCAAGTCCACATTCTCGCAAGGAGCTGCTCATGATACGGGCTCGGCTGCAATTAACAAAAGATTGCTTTGATTCAATTTAAATGTTATCCAACATTTTAATGCATTATAAGTGCAACTGCGAATAGATATTTGGAAACCATCAAGTTTAAAAGCAATGAGATATTGTCATGTTTCGCTTTCTACCAGGAATATACACTACAAGAATATAAGGCAATGGCTATAAAAATATGGTGAGTGATTATAATATGTAGCCATATAGCTACTGAATTAAAATCAATGGAGTCCAAAAAATTTGTAGCCAGCAATGGTGAGAAAATAATCACTCACCAAGCATAGGGTGAAAATAATCAGTCACCATTGGACACAATCGTTACAAAATAATTTGTAGCCATGTAAAATAAAACAAAAAAACAAAAAAAAAACGAAAATAGGCAATGGCATCCGATTTTTCGGATGCCACGTGGTGTCAGAAAAATCTGACACCATGGCAGGCATCCAAAAAATCGGATGCCATGGTCTAAAGGACCAGATCATGCCACACGGCATGATCTGGTCCACAAAAGCGTGGTGTCCGATTTTTTGGACACCACGCTTTTGGAGTTTTTTATTTATTTATTTTTTAAAATCGTGGTGTCCGATTTTTCGGACACCACGATTTTGGAGTTTTTTTATTTTTATTTTTTCAAAACCGTGGTGTCCGTTTTTTCGGACACCACAAGTTTCGATTTTTTTTTTCAATTCTATTAAACCGTGGTGTCCGATCGGACACCACGGTTTTCTTTTTTCTTTTTTTTTTTTATTTTTTTATTTTTAAATTGTATGTTTTAGATTTCTTAATTTTTTCTATTTATTCTTATAATTAGTTTTATATGCATTTTATATGTTGATATTGTTGTGTTTATGAATGTTGTTAGCAAAATATAGTATTTGTTGGATATTTTCTTGTTTTTTAATTTTTATTTAATATTTAGCATTTTATATTTATTTAAGCAATTAGTAGTGTTAATTAAAATGTTAAGCATGCATGGATGTCTTAACTATTTGTTATTAGAAAATTAAAGTGTAATTAGGACCACATTATGTGTTGTCATTTCATAATTAGTAGTAATTAGGAGACTTTCACTTTAATTAGGATAGTTTTAGTAAAAGTGATGGAATTTTGTTATAACATCAGGAAAAGTTATGAAATATTATGGAATTTAGGAAAAAATTAAAATATAGCATAAAATAGCAAAATAAAATTTGTAGTTAAATTAAATTACATGCTTACATTAGGAATTAACACTTTGATGACTATTATTGTATAATTAGTAATTAAACTATAGATTTTATAGTAATTAGAGTAAAATTAATTAGTAATTAAGTTTAGGTACGTAAATCATGATTCTACATGTGTACTCATTCTATAATTAGTAGTTATTAGGAGAATTTCATTTTAATTAGGATAGTTTTAGTAAAAGTGTTGGAATTTTGTTTCAAAAGATAGGAAAAGTTAAGAAATATTATGGAATTTAGGATAAAAGTAAAATTTAGGATAACATAGGGAAATTAGATTTGTAGTTTAATAAAATGCCTCATGATTATATTAGTAATTAACACTTTGATGACAATTATTGTATAATTTGTAATTAGATTATAAATTTCATAGTAATTTGAGTAAAATTAATTAGTAATTAAGTTTAGCAAGGTAAATCATGATTATATAGGTGTACTCATTCTATAATTAGTAGTAATTAGGAGAATTTCATTTTAATTAGGATAGTTTTAGTAAAAGTGTTGCATTTTGTTTTAAAAATTAGGAAAATTTAAGAAATATTATGGAATTTAGGATAAAACTAAAATTTAGGATAACATAGGAAAATTAGATTTGTAGTTTAATAAAATGCGTCATGATTATGTTAGTAATCAACACTTTGATGACAATTATTGTATAATTGGTCATAAACTATAAATTTCATAGTAATTTGAGTAAAATTAATTAATAATTAAGTTTAGCTAGGTGAATCATGATTATATATGTGTACTCATTCTATAATTAGTAGTAATCAGGAGAATTTCATTTTAATTAGGATAGTTTTAGTAAAAGTGTTGCATTTTGTTTTAAAAATTAGGAAAAGTTGAATTTAGGATAAAACTAAAATTTAGGATAGCATAGGAAAATTAGATTTGTAGTTTAATAAAATGCCTCATGATTATATTAGTAATTAACACTTTGATGACAATTATTGTATAATTGGTAATTAAACTATAAATTTCATAGTAATTTGAGTAAAATTAATTAATAATTAAGTTTAGCTAGGTAAATCATGATTATATATGTGTACTCATTCTATAATTAGTAGTAATTAGGAGAATTTCATTTTAATTAGGATAGTTTTAGTAAAAGTGTTGGATTTTGTTTTAAAATTTAGAAAAAGTTAAGAAATATTATGGAATTTAGGATAAAACAAAAATCATAGTAATTTGAGTAAAATTAATTAGTAATTAAGTTTAGCTAGGTAAATCATGATTATATATATGTACTCGTTCTATAATTAGTAGTAATTAGGAGAATTTCATTTTAATTAAAAATAAGAAGAATCGGACGCCACGTGGCGTCCGAAAAATAAGAAAAAAATAAAAAATAAAAAAACAATTCTGACACGTGGCATCCGAAAAATCGGACGCCACGTGTAAACGGGCCAGATCATGCGATCTGGCCCGTCAACTCCTATAGTTTTCTACTATTTATGTTAACTTAAACATGTTTCATACTTTAAGAGATTATTGGATTCTAACTAAATTAATATTGAAATACTAGGTAATTTCTTTTTTAATGTGTAGTATCAATGAGATTATTAAGAAAATATTTGTTTTTATTCTATATTTTTCTCCACAAACCTTTTTCTCAAAAAAGGAAAAAATTCTATGTTGTAAAGATGTCAAAGAAAAATATCAATTGTCCTAAAATTAACATACACTAAAATGTTAAATACAGATTATCACCTTTATTTTATTACTACATGAAAAGATTAAGATAAATTTTAAAAGTAAAAATACAAGCTACAAATAAATTATTGTAAAAATAGAGAACTGGATTAGTTAAAAAAGAAAAAGACAACAAAATTGGGTATGAAATTTAACTTACATACAAATTTGAAACATTTAGAACCATATTTAACAATATATATGTATATCACAATATGATGTAGTACTATTCCTTTTCACTTTTCAATAACAACCCGTATGTGTTTTTTCAACCTTACTTTGGTAATTTTTACTCTTTTTTGGTTGGTCAAATGAATAATATAATAGTATATAATATAATCTCTATATAACTACTTAAGGGTGGGGCGCCTGCTTTGATTTGGTGAATTAAGTGTGAGTCTTAGTTGAATTTAGACGTCACAGAATACACGGCGTCCAACTTTTCGGACGCCACAAATGCTCAAATGTGTGGCGTCCGAATTATTGGACGCCACAGTGCTGTCAGATTTTTCTGACAGCACGCGTGGCGTCCAGTAAATCGGACGCCATGCTCCGTTTTATTGTTAAAAAAATGTTTTTTTTTATTTTTTATTTTTTTAAACGGTCCGAATTATGCATTTTTGCATGATCCGGACCGTTAAATCGTGGTGTTCGATTATTTTGACACCACGATTTAAAATTTTTGATTTTCTTTTATTCTAATTGTATGGCTACAAACGCATTTGACCCCATAATATTTAACCATAATTAATTAGTAATTAAGTTTAGCAAAGTATAAATCATGATTATATATGTGTACGCATTCTATAATTAGGAGAATTTCATTTTAATTAGGATAGGTTTTGTAAAAGTGGTTGATTTTGTTTTAAAAATTATGAAAAGTTAAGAAATACTATGGAATTTAGGATAAAACGCAAATTTAGGATAAAATAGGAAAATTAGATTTGTAGGTTAAAAAAATGCCTCATGATTATATTAGTAATTAACACTTTGATGACAATTATTGTATAAATGACTCATGACAATTATCCGCTCTCCCAGCATGACGGTAATATATCAGATCTTTGGGTTCATTTGCTGTCAAGGTTTTACAACAAGCCTAAGATCAATGCCTTCAAGTTTGCAAATATTTTCTTATAGGTAGGATTACGCTCGCTAATGGAGACAAACCATGAAGACATCATTAATTTAAACCAGAGCTTAATTAGGTCTGGGGTTTTCACATGGATTGTCGACTCATATCTATTAATGGTAAAGGGTTTATCATATTGTTCTTCGATCTCAAAAATCTCTACATAATTAATATTTGGAGCCGAAGAGCCCTTAATCTCAGCTAGTGTTCTACGACTAACGCCTCGTTACTGGGCTTTGATCCAACATCTCATAATCAACCTTTACTCAAGTCTGGACTCTAATTTGCCGTGGGAGTTCATAATATCTGATATTGCCTCTGACATTGGCTTACCTTTAAAAATAGACAAAAACACATCGGATGGCGAGCTTGGACACTTTGCTCAAGTATTGGTCGATATTTATATTTGAACTGGACTAGGAGATCATTTAGGAAGTATTTTAAGATAATTAAACTATCGTATGCATTATAGGGAGAAATTAATCGTGTGGTCTGTGTTGGTAGCAAAAAAATAAGTTCATAAAGTTTAATATGCCTTACTCCACAAAATTCATTGGGAATATCCAACTCATAACATAAATGTTTGGAATCATCAAAATAGGGTAATATCTTAAAAAAATTTAACCACGTGAATTAAGATCGAATAAGAAGCGTCTGCATTAAATAATGCAACTCATTAATTACATTGAACGAAACAAAAAAAAGTTAATCAATACTAGGGAAACCACCGTTCTAGACAATCACTATTATCATAGCTAGTATTTGTATTTGTTTATTTTATTCATTTAGTGATGATTAAAACTCAAAGTTAATGGTTTTTATGGTTATAATAGATAGAGTAGAATCAATAGATTTTTGTACGGTTAGTGTTTTTTTAAGGGATCGATGACTTTTATAACGACCTATATTACTTGCTTCATTCGAATTGTTAGCACACATTGATTACCACTTAGTCTAATAACATTTTAACTTTCTTTGTCCCAGTCTCTCTGTAGCTACTAAGTTTCGAGTGATTAAAAGTAATAGACAACAGAATGAGTACAAATGAATTAATATTTATTCAAAATAGAACATTGGGTTACAATATCCCTAATATGACTTTGATTATTTCTAAAATACATGAACTTGAAAAGTTGGTAGACTTTAGGGTGGAGATTATTTTGATCTCTTCCACGTGGCTTTGACTTAAAAGTTGTTTCAAAGGCGTTTGTGCTTGAACTTGAATAAAAAGATGATTTGTGTTGAATGTTGTTGAAGAACAGTATGAACTTCTTATTCGATTTTTTTAAATTTGTTGAAGCTCGATCTTCTTCACTAGAAGCGCGATCTTCACATACATTTTTTGCCAACAACTTTCTAGTTTAATGTGAATCAAAGGGATTTTTTTATTTAATCATCGTGAATATTCATCCCGATCTATGAAGAACGCCTTGAAGATAATAAGTTTGAGGCAGAATTTCAACAACTTCCTCTCGTCAAACATATAATAATTGTGTCGTGAATTTTCTTTGAGTGAAGACTTCTATTTATAGGTGTAAAAGTAAAGTTTTGATAAGATTGACTGCCAAGGTGGCACTGTATGATTGGTTCTTCTACTTTTCACTAATTTGATTAATATATATTTATCCAAAAGCAATTTAATTGGCAAAACACATCATCTCTGCCACATGTCTTAATCTAGTTGGCTAAACATTTGAACCTAGATTGATTGGCTTGAACACCTCATTTTGACACTTGGCATGATTTAATTGGCCAACGAAAGTATATTAGAAAATTCACTAATTTAACTATTTTCTTTTGGAATTTAATTTAGTAAAGTTCCAATTTAAAAATAGTAAAAATGAAATGAATTTCTAACTGACAAAACATGCCCTTATTCAATTAGGCACATAATTGAAGTGTCTACACCCTCAAATATATTATTCTAGATATTGTAAGATCTAATAGCATCACGATGTGTAAGTCATGATGCAGTTTGTGACAAGTAGAAGTCTATGAAATGCGACAAATTGAGATCAACATATTAATGACCATCCGACAAATTTAAAGGGAAATAATATATTGCTGACATTAATAATCTCTTCATTCGTCGTGTCTTAGTTCTTCATATAAGCTATTTGTACAAGAATGTAAAAATCCAAGAATTAGTTTTTAGTCGATTCAGACAAATCTGTCATTTCAACGATGATGTACCACAATTATGACTTAATTCATTTATAGATTCTCAAGCTATAAATTTAAGATCGAATGGATTAAGTAATCATTCCTATCATGTACAACTTGTACGTTAAAAGTTAAGTCACATCAGGGGTTTCTACATTGTATGCTGAATGTTGAATCTCATCACGGATATTCAAAATCTGCCTATTGAATAACAACATCAAATTTATTATTATATATGTGAGTAGTAAACATCAAACGGAAATATTGACAATAAGTCTTAAAAATTTATTTTAAATAATTAATTAATTTTTTAATTTACATCCGTAATTTCAGTAAATAATATGCGAGTCCTACACCAACTGCCATTGGCACCGAGATTACAAATCTAACAATGACATCGAGTACCAAAAAGATGCTCCTATTAATCCCAGCAATATGGTTCGCAAATAAACCTACTATCGCAGCATGAGCTCCATTCAGTCCACTTGCAACAATTAAATTAGTTCTAGTATGAAACAAAATAGACATTCCATATCCTGAAACTAACATAAGAAATTTTGGCTAGAATAATTTCAATATGCCAGTTCTTGCAATGTGCAGCAAAGAATATGTACATTTGCATCAAAGTATCAACCACAATGAAACTTTCTACAAAAAGTCATTTGGATATGAAAACCAGACGGCAAAAAGAGAAGTTAGTTCATAAAAGAAGAAAACTATATGAAAAGTCAGATGGCAAGACGAGGAGTGCATTCTTCTTTCGTTGTCAAGACAGTCTTTTTTGCACCGGAAAAAGAATAGTCACATAACTAACTTCAATTCCATAACTTGTTTACTGAATACATTAATATTCATTGCGTCAATACCACATTTTGCGCAGTGAGCTTACCATTCGTGCTTCTTGATGTTGTCGTGACAGCACCGATTTTTGCGCGATGACCTTTTCGATGGAAGCAGAAATCTGCATTATAACATCCCAAGAATTTTATCTTATGAATTTATAAAAGTAAATAAATTCATTTAAAAAAGGTAATAGTTTGATCTAAATAAAAGAACATTAAATGATTTTAATGGCTGGGATTTTCTGGTGCACCGTACTTCAGAAATGTATTTCTGCGCAAAGGTCGGCAGTTTGATATGTATTTAAGAGTTAAGGGAGGTAGCATCTTCATTCTATTTTGACAACATATTTCTCATACGACGACAACTTAGTTCTTAATGCTCATTTCAGCTTTCACTAATTAGGAGTCATATAAAAAAACTAATCACCTATATTGCTTTTACGATGAAAGAGCTAGCACAATACACTCCTTAAATCCCACATTCGAAATGAAGTTTCTTTGTTTTATGTTCCGGAAGGGTACAAATAAAGTAAAACCATGTATAGCTTTTTTATTATGGCAAATGATAATATAGTACCTCAACCTTCCGGACAACTCCTAACCTCAGTTGACATGATATCTGGTTCTCCAGAATGCAAGTCCACATTCTCGCAAGGAGCTGCTGATGATACGGGCTCGGCTGCAATTAACAAAAGATTGCTTTGATTCAATTTAAATGTTATCCAACATTTTAATGCATTATAAGTGCAACTGCGAATAGATATTTGGAAACCATCAAGTTTAAAAGCAATGAGATATTGTCATGTTTCGCTTTCTACCAGGAATATATCTCAACCCTGAACAAGATTTCAGTAGAAAAACACCAAGAAAGGTAAACATAAGAACTTGTGTTCAACAAGTCGAGTTTTAATGACCAAGAAGAAGTAAAATATGACCATCAATAGGTATGATCTGAAGGTCACTTGAACTTGCATCACGAACTCGACGTTTTGAAACATAGTTCTTGTCCAATGGTGCAGGGGCCTGGAAACTGAACCTCGAGTTGTCCACACCTTCTTCTAGATACTCTGGATGGTCTTCCAGATACCTGAAGTATAAGTGTCAAAAATGATTAATAGATAACTTTTGAAACTTCAAAGTAACGTGAACTTATTTTGTGCTTGCACTTTGAGCTAGAAGTCCCGACAAAGCACCAGGATACGATACCTGTTAACTTCAGCCATAGAACGTAGTCTCTTGTTCGATGGTGACACATAATATCTGTTAAGATAAACAACTCATGAACTATCCCATTTTAAACACACTCATAAATTACTGAAAATCATATGACATATACATACACATCAGCAAATTTTGAGCCTCCTTCTGCTCTGACTCTTATGAGTCTCTCCCACCCAGGAGGAGTCTGGGGAATAGTTGGTCTGTACATCGCCCAACCCAAGTGTTCGTCCTGCTCGATGTCAGGCTCATCTTCACAAGATAGTTCAGGCCGCCATTCTCGAGCCGTTTCACACGAAAAAGGTTGCTCTTGCATTTTTTCACGTATTTCTTCGTACCTCGCTTTTGACGGAACAAGCCTCCATTTATCACAGATCGCGCACTGCACCGTATAAAGTTCTATTGACTCCCAAACCCTCTTTGCTTGATTTCTTGGTGCTTGTTCCATATCTTGTAGAACTGCAATTCAGAGAAAAGGAAACACCATAATACTCAATGCTACTTTTCTTAATACAGTTACGCATTTTCTATTGCCAATTTATACATGAATCAATGTATAAACCATGTCTGCTTTTGGACAAAAAAAAAAAAAAAAAAAAGAATAGGAGTCCCGTAATCAGGATACGCTACACACTGGTACAAACATACTAATTAATGAGATAAAAAAAAAAAACATGAAAACTTAACAACCTAAACTAAAAGTTTAAGTAGATCAGGCTAGGCTAGCTTCTACTTGAGAAATAGATGAATTGTACGAAAATAATAAAAGTTAAACTAACGCATACTTTGTGGCGTGACACTCGATTAACTGTGATCCAAGAAGAAAGAATGAAAACCGTAATCGTTTTCACAATTTAAACACAGAATCTATAGATGTGCCCATGTGTATAATGTATGTCCACATTTATCATTCCATCTATAGACAGTCTACTAGACTTTTTGAATTACAGAAATTTTCAGTAAAAGAGGATTATTATCTGAGTGAATTTATGAACTTAAATTCATTCAAGTACTAAACCTTTTTGTGAAAGTCATGAAACTCATTAAAGAAGAGACCGATAGTTAAATAAATGTATCTGAGTGAATCGAAAAACTCAAATGCACAAATATGGCACACAAGATTCTGATAAAAAAAGAAATCACCCACACACCTAATTTCTTCTGATCAGTTTGTTGGGTTGTGAAATCTGAATTGCCTAGGAGTGAGGAGACCCATTTGGTTTGGGAAACATGAATCCAATTAGTCTAGGGAGAGGATCCTAGTTAATTTGGAAACTCTGGGAGTAGAATCCTAAAATACCTAGGAGTTGCAGGGTTTATGTAAAACTATAAATCGCCCACCTATATGTAATTTTATTTATTCATCGCAAGTCTCATCAGAAAATAGTAGAGAAAATCCTGGCTTGGCAGCGCCCCCAGACGTAGTCTTTTGACGAGCTGGGTTAACAAATTCCATGTCTTTTTTATTGCTTTTTGTGTGTATGTTTCTTAACATCCTGATTGCTGCGCAACAAGTGGTATCAGGAGCTCAGGTTTGAGTTAGAGTAATCACGATGGATGTGGGAAAATCACCAATCGAAAAGTTCGATGGTTCGGATTACGGGTTCTAGAGGATGCAGATCGAGGATTACCTGTATGGTAAAGATTTGTGGAAACCTCTGAAGGACAAACCGAAGGACATGTCGGATGAGGATTGGACTGTGCTGGATAGAAAGGCGATGAGTGCGGTGCGTTTGTCTCTATCGCGGAACGTGGCGTTTCATACGGCGAAAGAGAAAACCATGAAGGATGTGCTAAAAGTTTTAGCAGACATGTTCGAGAAGCCGTCGGCAGCGAACAAAGTCCATCTGATGAGATGTTTGTTTTACCTGAAGATTACAGAAAATTCTGTAGTTTCTGATCATCTGAATGAGTTCAATCTGATTACATCACAATTGAGCTCTGTCGGAATTGATTTTGATGACGAAGTTAGAGCCCTAATTTTGTTGTCTTCTTTGCCGGAGAGTTGGAGCGGGACAGTTACAGCTGTTAGTGCTTCTACGGGGAGGGTAAAGTTGAAGTTTGACGAAGTGAGAGACCTGATTATTAGTGAAGAAATTCGCAGGAAAGAATTGGGTAGTTCTTCGGGATCAGTTCTGAGTACAGAAAATAGAGGCAGATCAAAAACAAGGAAGTCGAATCGAGGTAGATCGAAGTCGAGAAATAAAAGCAGGCCGAAAAAGGACATGAGTTCCATTGAATGTTGGAACTGTCATAAGTTGGGTCATCTTAAACGCCAGTGTAAAGCTCCGAGTACGGATAATAAGGAAGACAACTCAGCAAATGCGACATCTAATGAGGTTAGTGATGCATTAATCTTGAGTGTGTGCAGTCCATTAGAATCATGGGTTTTGGATTCTGGAGTATCATATCACGCTTGCCCTAATGGTGATATAATGGAGAATTATATTTCTGGAGACTTTAGTACGGTTTATCTTGCTGATGATGAACCTCTCAAAATTGTGGGTAAGGGAGATGTTCGGGTTAAATCAGTGAATGGATCTGTGTGGATGTTGCGTAGCGTGAAACATATTCCGGGTTTAAAGAGAAATTTGATCTCTGTAGGGCAGCTGGATGATGACGGTTATCAGATGTCTTTTGGTTCTGGTGCTTACAAGGTAACCAAAGGGGCCATGGTTTTGGCTCGGGGATTGAAGAAGGGTACATGGTATATAACCACCATCGATCAGGAAAGTATTGTTGTTGCAGGTGCAAAGAGTGATGCAAATTTGTGGCATTGCAGACTTGGCCACATGAGTGAGAAGGGATTGAAACATCTGTGTTCAAAAGGTAAATTGCCGGGACTTAAAACAGTTGACATTGGTTTGTGTGAGGACTGTGTATTCGAAAAACAGAAAATGGTCAGTTTTTCGAAGGTTGGCAAAACCCTAAAGAAGCAGAAGTTAGAGTTGGTGCATAGTGATCTATGGGGACCAGCCCCGGTAAAATCTCTTGGTGGGTCATCATATTACATGACTTTTATTGATGACGCCACGAGGAAATTATGGGTATATTTCCTAAAACAGAAATCTGAAGCCTTTGATGTTTTCAAAAAGTGGAGAGCATTGGTAGAAACCGAAACCGGTCTTAATGTGAAGTGTCTCAGATCTGACAATGGAGGTGAATACAAACTTGCTGAGTTCGAAGAGTATTGTGCAGTAAATGGCATTCGCATGGAGAAGACAGTTAAAGGAACCCCGCAACAGAATGGAGTTGCAGAGCGTATGAATAGAACTTTGAACGAGCGTGCTAGATGTATGAGGTTAAAGTGTGGATTACCGAAGATGTTTTGGGCAGATGCAGTTAACACTGCAGCTTTCTTGATAAATCGAGGACCATCAGTTCCTCTGGATAATGGCATATCGGAGGAGGCTTGGAGTGGCAAAGAGGTAAATCTATCTTTTCTCAGGGTTTTTGGTTGTGTTTCTTACGTGCATATTGATAGTACTGCTAGAAGTAAGTTGGATGCTAAATCTGTGAAGTGTACGTTTATTGGATATGGTGGTGATGAATACGGTTATAGATTTTGGGATGATCAGAATCGGAAAATAATTCGTAGTAGGGATGTCATATTTAATGAACAGATTATGTACAAAGATAGATTGGGTGCACGAAATACTGACAATGCAGGAACTGGGGTTGAGTGCTCTAAAGTTGTGGAATTGGATATATCTAATTCAGATGTGAGAAAGGTACCGAATGAGCAGGTTGTTGATGAGGAAGAACCGCGTACTCCGGAGGCTCCTTTGAGGAGATCGAGTAGACAACATTGGGCTCCAGAAAGGTATTCTCCCTCTTTACACTATTTATTATTGACTGATAGTGGTGAGCCAGAGTGTTATGGAGAAGCTATGAAGAGTGATGATTCGAGCAAGTGGGAGCTTGCAATGGAAGATTTAATGAATTCCCTGAAGTCTAACAAAACTTGGGAACTTGTTGAGCTCCCAAAGGGCAAGAAGGCATTGCATAACAAAGTGGGTCTACAGAATTAAAGAGGAAGCAGACGGAAGTAAGCGTTACAAGGCAAGGTTAGTTGTGAAGGGTTTCCAGCAGAAAGAAGGCGTTGATTATACGGATATATTTTCGCCTGTTGTGAAGCTAACGACCATCAGGATGGTTTTGAGTATAGTTGCTGCAGAGAATTTGTTTTTAGAGCAGATGGATGTGAAAACAGCTTTTCTTCATGGTGATCTCGAGGAAGATATATTCATGAAACAACCTGAAGGGTACTTATCTCAAGGTAACAATGAGCTTGTGTGTAAGTTGGAGAAGAGCTTGTATGGCCTAAAACAAGCTCCGAGGCAGTGGTATATGAAGTTTGATGGGTTCATGCATGATATTGATTTTATTAGATGCAATGCTGATCATTGTTGCTACGTTAAGAAGTTTGACATTAGCTTTATTATTTTGCTATTATATGTTGATGATATGTTAATAGCGGGTTCTTGTGTTCAAGAAGTAAATAAGTTGAAGAAGCAATTGTCTGAACGGTTTGCTATGAAGGATCTTGGAGAGGCCAAACAGATCCTCGGTATGCGTATAAATTGTGATAGGGTGGCAGGAAAGTTGTATCTTTCACAAGATGAATACATCGAGAAAGTCTTGAGGAGGTTCAGTATGCAAGATGCAAAGCCAGTGAGTACTCCATTAGGTAGTCAGTCCAGGCTATCCAGGAAGAAGTCACCTAGCAGTGACTTAGAGCACGCTTACATGGAGAAGATCTCATATGCTTCAGCAGTTGGCAGTCTTATGTATGCTATGGTGTGTACTAGACCAGATATTGCGCATGCAGTGGGAGTTGTGAGTAGATACATGAGCAGACCGGGTAAGCAACATTGGGAAGCAGTGAAGTGGATCCTTAGGTACTTGCGGGGTACCACAAACAGAGTATTGTGTTTTTCAGGCAAAAGCACAGAGTTGAATGGCTATGTTGATGCTGATATGGCAGGAGATCTGGATAGTAGGAAAAGTACTACCGGGTATGTGTTTACATTGGGCGGTACGGCTATTTCTTGGGGTTCTAAGCTGCAGAAGATCGTGGCTTTGTCTACTATAGAAGCTGAGTATGTAGCAGTGACGGAGGCTAGTAAAGAGATGGTATGGTTACAAAATTTCTTGTGTGAATTGGGAAAAGGGCAGACAAATAGCATTCTCTACAGCGATAGTCAAAGTGCTATTTTCTTGGCTAAGAATCTGGCTTTTCATTCAAGAACGAAGCATATTGATTTGAAGTATCATTACATACGATATCTCTTGGAAAAGAAGACTTTGCAGCTGGTGAAGATACTGGGAAGTGAGAATCCTGGTGATATGTTGACTAAGGTTGTTACCTTAGACAAGTTGAAGCTATGCATGGCTTCAACTGGCCTTGGGACTTGAGAAGTTCGAGGATGGCGCTGTCAATGCTTGCGGGTTTTACTATTGAGAAGTTGGAGAAATGATTACATATGGATTCAGTCTTCAAGTGGGAGATTGTTGGGTTGTGAAGTCTGAATTGCCTAGGAGTGAGGAGACCCATTTGGTTTGGAAAACAGGAATCCAATTAGTCTAGGGAGAGGATCCTAGTTAATTTGGAAACTCTGGGAGTAGAATCCTAAAATACCTAGAAGTTGCAGGGTTTATGTAAAACTATAAATTGCCCACCTATATGTAATTTTATTTATTCATCGCAAGTCTCATCAGAAAATAGTAGAGAAAATCCTGGCTTGGCAGCGCCACCAGACGTAGTCTTTTGACGAACTGCGTTAACAAATTCCGTGTCTTTTTAATTGCTTTTCGTGTGTATGTTTCTTAACATCCTGATTGCTGCGCAACACAGTTTTTAGCTATTGCATGTGTATAAGCTTTATGAAGTTAGAGAAATTAAATTCATCAACAAAATAAGCTTCATCAAGAAGTGAAAGAATAAAAATTGAAACCCAATTAATTAAGAAGATACCAGAGGTGACGATGATGATGGGTTGTGTGTCTGTGCGTCACAGAGAGATATAAAGAGGCGGAGATTGAGATGTTCGTGTGTGACTCACGGAGAGAAAGAAAGTTGATGGCCAAATGTTGAGCTGAGGTTTCTGAGTTGTGCGTGTGTGTGTGAACGGCGTGTGTAATAATTAATTTGACAGTAGGAGAGAGATGTTTAATTTATTTTTTTCTGTCCTACATAAAAAGTTAAGATATACTAATTATTATTAGTGGAAACTTCCAAAGTGATATTGTTCGTAATAGAATAAAATTTTAAAAAAGTTTTTGCTAATTATTATATTGTTGGAAAATTATTTATTATTTTTCTGGGATGCTGTTTCTTTTTATTTGATTCAACATAAAATAATTGAAGGGGAGCCAACAAGGATAGATATATTCAAGAAAAGACAATAGTAACACTTAGATGTTATTAAAACTTAATCTAATCATGATAATAAACACATAGAAATATATTTTTTGGCGATAATTTTCATTTATCCTGTTGCATTTTAAGTCGTACTCGTGTAATATGCTTGTAGCACTATCCTATATTTTTTATATATGGAAGTAAATATAATTAAATTTAATCTAGAATGTTTGTCAATGCCAAGTTGATTTGTGTACTTGAGTAAATGTAAATAGAGGAGATAAAATCTAGTATTTTTTATTGTTATGATAACCACCCAAACTTATACATCAATTAATACAATTGTATATGTAACTCAAGGTTGACCAAATGGTCATATGTTTCTCATATTCTAACTATATATTATATGAACTTAAGTTAATTAACAAGGGGAATTCGGTTTCACAATTTATAAGTACTCAGATATTTGGGGATGATTTTTTGTCAAGGTCGACATACACAACGCTCACTACCACCAACCACTCCCCGATCCACTCTCCCAGTATGACGGTAATATATCAGATCTTTGGGTTCATTTGCTGTCAAGGTTTTACAACAAGCCTAAGATCAATGCCTTCAAGTTTGCAAATATTCTCTTATAGGTAGGTTTACGCTTGCTAATGGAGACAAACCATGAAGACAACATGAATTTAAGCCGGAGCTTAATTAGGTCTGGGTTTTCACATGGATTGTCGACTCATATCTATTAATGGTAAAGGGTTTATCATATTGTTCTTCGATCTCAAAAATCTCTACATAAATAATATTTGGAGCCGAAGAGCCCTTAATTGCAGCTAGTGTTCTACGACTAACGCCTCGTTAACGGGGTTTGAACCAACATCTCATAATCAACCTTTACTCAGGTCTGGACTCGAATTTGCCGTGGGAGTTCATAATATCTGATATTGCCTCTGACATTGGCTTACCTTTAAAAATACACAAAAACACATCGGATGGCGAGCTTGGATACTTTGCTCAAGTATTGGTCGATATTTATATTTGAACTGGACTAGGAGATCATATTGTTAGAGATTTGATTTATATTCAGAATCCCGTGAAATCCTTCTGTGATTATAATTGATTGCTTATGTTATTCCTCTTTCCTTTTGTACATACTGTTCACACGTCTGTAAGATATTATATATACTTGTAATAGATAGACAATCACTCAATGCAATACAATTACTTTTATCTTGGTATTGACAAATTTTCTGTAAAATGGCTTGATGCCTTTGAAACATTTCATTGCCATCTTATATAGAGTGTACAGGTAACAATCAATCCCTAATCTAAGCTAATTAACATAATTACATGTTTTATCTACCGCAAGAGAATAATCTAACTAGGAAAGAATATATCTATACATGGAAACTATATTTACATAATTGATTTAGATTGATAGTGGAAATCATCCGTTGACATCCCCCCTCAAATTGATGCCGGGCGATCAGCAAGCATCAATTTGCTAATAAGAAACTGATGACGTTGGCGACCCAAAGCTTTAGTAAACACATCTGCAGTTTGAAGTTCAGTGGATATATGCGGAAGAGTGATGATATGTTTATCAAAAGCCTCGCGAATAGAGTGACAATCAACTTCAATGTGTTTGGTACGCTCGTGGAACACCGGGTTAGTTGCTATTTGAACGGCACTAGTGTTGTCAGCATGGAGTGGAGTAGGTTGGTGTTGAGGAAATCCAAGTTCAGCTAATAGACCTCGGAGCCAAATAATTTCAGAACAAGCAGATGACATAGCGCGGTATTCAGACTCAGTAGAAGATTTAGAAACACGATCATGTTTCTTACTTTTCCACGACACAAGATAGTTACCAAGAAACATGCACCAACCAGAAATAGAACAGCGAGTATCCGAGCAACCAGCCCAATCCACATCACTGTAAGCGGTCAATTGAATAGGAGAATTCACATGAAAGAATAAACCACGAGTACAAGAACCCTGTAAGTAACGAAGGATACGACGAACACCTGACAAGTGAAGATGAGTAGGTGTCTGCATAAACTGACTCACTTGTTGGACAGCAAAAGCAATATCCGGATGAGTAATCGTCAAGTAGTTGAGACTCCCCACTAACTTCCTATACAAAGAAGGATCGGAAAGAAAATCACCATGGTCACGTTGATACTTCAAATTGACCTCTAACGGTGTATCGACCAAGCGATCATCCTCAAGACCACCCAACTTAATTAACTCTTGGATGTACTTATGCTGATTTAAGAAGATACCAGCTGCAGTAGAATGCACTTCCAAACCTAAGAAATAATGTAAGGGACCCAAGTCCTTCATATGAAAAGAGGTTTGAAGGTGCGTCTGAAGATTAGAGATCAAGTCAGTATCATTCCCAGTAATAACAATATCATCCACATAAACAAGAAGTATGACAATCCCAGTAGCAGTTTTGCAAGGAACAGAGATGAGTCATATTGACTCTGAGCAAATGAGAAGCTAAGGAGCGTAGCACGAAACTTCTCGAACCAAGCACGCGGAGCCTGTTTCAGACCATAAAGAGAACGTTTCAACTTGCAAACATCTGAAGAAGGAATCGAGAATAACCCAGGCGGTGGATTCATATAAATCTCTTCCTTGAGATCTCCATGTAAAAACGCATTCTTCACGTCCATTTGCAGGAGAGGCCAGCCATGGGAAGCAGAGATAGCCAATATAAGGCGGACTGAAGTCATCTTAGCAACTGGAGCAAAAGTCTCATCATAATTTACCCCATATTCTTGTCTGTTACCAAGTGCCACTAAGCGCGCTTTATAACGATCAAGAGACCCGCCGGAACGTAACTTAACAGAATAAACCCATTTGCAACCAATGGGCTTAACACCAAGTGGACAAGGAGTAATGTCCCAAGTGCGATTTGCTTGAAGAGCCTGAAGTTCCTCTTGCATAGCTCGCTCCCAACAAGCCTCTTTAACTGCCTGAGAATAAGAATTAGGAACTGAAATAGAAGTCAAAGTGGCAGAGTAACCATACCGATCAGGGGGACGAATCCCACGAGTAGATCGCCGAAGGACCACAGGAGCAGGATCTGGATCAGGGTCGGGAAGAGGTGGCGATGGGGGGCCTGTCTTCGCTGATAAACAACGCCAGGTTTAAAACGCTCCATAGGTGGTGATAGAGGCTCAAAAGATGGAAGTCGAATGCTGTCAGGAGATACAACTGGCTGCTGAAAATAATACTGATGCTCAAAGAAAGTTACATTTCTTGAAATGCGCATGCGGTTGGAAACACCATCATAACATACAAATCCTTTATGTGTATTGCTATATCCCACAAAGGCACATCGCACAGACTGAGCAGACAATTTATGACGATCATGAGAAGGAAGCAAAACAAAGCAAACACAACCAAATGTTCGGAGGGTAGTGTAAGCAGGTGGTTTTCCGTAAAGACGATAATAAGGTGACTCAAAAGCCAAGTTTTTAGCACGTAAGCGGTTAATAAGATAGACGGCAGTTGACATAGCTTCCACCTAGAAAATAGATGGAACGGAGGATTCCAAAAGTAAAGTGCGCACCATATCTAACAAATGGCGATTCTTACGTTCTGCCAACCCATTTTGTTGGGGGGTATAAGGGCATGACTTTTGAGAGATAATTCCTCTTTCTTGTAGGAAATTTTAAAAAGCATTAGACACATACTCACCGCCATTATCAGAGCGAAGGATTTTTATTGTAGCAGAAAATTGTGTGTCAATGTAAGCCAAAAATTTCTGAAAAGCAGTGAACACCTCAGTTTTTGAACGCAGAAAGTAAATCCAAGTAAAATGGCTGTAATCATCAATAAAAGTCACAAAATACTTAAATTGACCATGAGAAATAATAGGAGAAATACCCCAAACATCACTGTGGATAATCTCAAAACAAGCAGTAGCACGACTACCATGACTAGGAAAAGACAGAGTTTTGCTTTTGCCAAGTCGACATGCATTACATTCAAACAAATGGGAAAAACTTTCCTTATTACCCAAAATGTCATTGCGAAACATATAAGATAAAATCTCATTATTTGGATGACCTAATCTCCTATGCCAATCCTCTTACTTATTGCTAACCGTCATACATGCCAACGATAAAGAACGAGGAACAGAAAACTGCAACGAGAACATCCGTCCCACCTTAGGCCCCCTCGCTATCACCTTCCACGACACCTGATCCTGCACAATACACCCATTATGAGAAAAATGTACAGTATATCTGTTATCCACTAACTGGCTGACATAAATCAAACTAGTATATAATGCAGGAGAGACAAACACATTACGAAAAGAAGGTCCAATATCACCAATTTCTTGAATAAGAAGAACACACCCATTAGCAATCTGAATAGTTTGCGTACCAGTATATTTTCTCACATTATGTAATGAGTGTGAAGAACCTGTCATGTGATTAGACGCACCAGAATCGACTAACCAAGGATGAGAAACAATTTTACATTGACCTTGCAATCCTAGGGCAGAGAATGCTGAAAGTATCATCTGTTGAACAACCTCTGGAGTAAGAGTAGCCTGAGTGGTAGACGAGATCGTGGGTTGACTCGGAGGGGCACCAGCCTGGAAAGCATTGACACAGCGATTTTCAGGACGAGCCCTACAGTCTTTGATGAGATGTCCAGTCTTCTTATAATACCTGCAGAACAACTTTGTGCAGGTGCGAGCAATATGACCAACTTCCTGGCAATTATAACATTTTTTAGCCTCTGGTCATTTGTTCCTCCCTTGTGCTGCATAGGCAACATTCATCGCCTCAGATGTTTCAGAAGGAATGGCCATACTAGCATGCGTTGCCAATCGTTGTTCTTCCTGCAATAGTTCCCCAAGACACACATCCAAAGATGGAACATGATTTCTATTGAGTAGCCCAGCCCGAACAATTTCAAATTCTGAGCGCAGTTTCATCAAAAAATTGATCACGTCTGGTGTCCTCATGGACTGTTTGGAGAGCAGAAAGAGCCTCCTTGGGTACCTTGCTATATAGTATACCAGAATACTCGCTCCACAGATTAAGAAAACCTGAATAGTATTGTTCAACATTGAGATTACCTTGACTATAGTTGGAGATTTCGAGCTCCAACTGGAAACGCCTAGCGGTATTATCTTGATGATATATGCGGCGGAGATACTCCCACATTTCCTTTGCTTTGCCAAATGAACGCAAGTTATTCACCATATGCGGTTCAATCGACCCCAAAAGCCAAGAGACAATTCGAGCATCGTTTGTTTCCCATTGAGCAAGTGCTTTAGCTTCGGTGGGAATCGAAAAGGTGCCATCAATATGACCCCAAAGTTCTTTCCCTTTCAAAAACATCTTAAATTGAAATTCCTATGCGGCATAATTCCGCCCTGTAAATCTAACAGAGAATCCTTCTGTAGTCATTATAGTTGCAAAGTTATCACCAAAGTCCAAAATTGCAAAATAGACCTCAAAAGAAAAAGTCAGCCAAGTTGAATGCAAATAGCCAAACACCACTTACGGGAAATTGGCAAAGAAAACAAACAGTTTGCAAAATCAAAATACCAATTACCCACGATCCAAACCCTTATCCAAGGAGCAGAAAATTGGACCCGCAAAATTGACCCGAGAAGAGAGTCCGATTGACCGCGGCAATCGAATTCGTCCACCGCTAAACAAAATCCGCGCAACCTCCGCGCAAAATGGAGCCGCCGGTGCGCTGCTCACACGTTCAGCAAGGATCAGAACAGCCACCCTGTTCACCTGGGAATTCTGCAACAAACTCGATGCCGACCACGCAACGAATTCGCCGCCTGGAGCTAAACGTGTCGTCTACAACAGTCGCCGCCGCACAGACCAAAAGAAGACTCGCCGGAAAAATCGGCTTTTGGAGAAGAAGTGAAAAAAAATAAAAATTCAAACCTTTTCTGTTCGATGGCTCGATACCATGACAAATTTTCTGTAAAATGGCTTGATGCCTTTGAAATATTTCATTGCCATCTTATATAGAGTGTACAGGTAACAATCAATCCCTAATCTAAGCTAATTAACATAATTACATGTTCTATCTACCGCAAGAGAATAATCTAACTAGGAAAGAATATATCTATACATGGAAACTATATTTACATAATTGATTTAGATTGATAGTGGAAATCATCCGTTGACAGGTATCACGAGGCAGACGATCCCCTTTCTCCTCTCATCTTCATCATGAGCTCTCCTAACTCTTCCACTGAAACTACTCCTACTATTTCACCACAAAGATCTGCTCCGCCAAGTCTTCCTACTCAACCTCCAAATGTTTCTAACATCAAGACATTCATTCCCTTAGAACTCACGTACAATAACTTTCTCACTTGGAAACGTGTTTTTGCAACTTTTCTCAAAAGCCAAAATATGTTATGTTTGGTTGAAGGAAAAATCTCATGTCCAGAACCCTCTGATGCTTCTCATTCACTATGGATACAGTGTGACACCACAGCACAGAGTTGGATTAATGCTACTTTGTCTCCTTCGGTACTTGACACACTGCTCAATTACAATTGTGAAACTTCTCATCAAGCATGGGTTATGCTGGAATCTCTGTATCTTGATCATGTTTCCTCTTCTGTTCTTCATCTTAAGAGCAAATTCCAAAATTTCAGAAAAGGTTCTCTCAAAATGGAGGAATACCTCCAACAAATTCATTCCCTTGCTCGTTCTCTTGCAGCCATTGGTAAACCCGTCAGCGATGAAGATCTTGTTACCCAGACTCTTCAAGGTCTTCCCTCAGCATATAGAACCTTCGTCTCTGGTCTTAATGCATGTCGACCTTTGCCAAGCTTCATTGCTTTACGCCCATTGTTACTTACTGAAGAGGAGCATATAAAAGCTTTTAGCCCTGATGATTCTCAAGCTTTATTCTCTTCTTCTAAAAGCCCTCATAACTTTCATCAGGTTCCTACTCACCAGCCAAACCAACAACATAGCAACGGTTTTCAGTTCCATCATGGTCGAGGCAAGGGACACAATCGTGGCCGTGGTAGAGGAAATAATTCTTACCCTCGTCAACCTAACCAATTCTCTGCTACCCATCCAGTTCCCCAACCATCTCCAACACAAGGTCTTCTTGGACGTGCCCCGACTCCACCACCATCAATGCCCTTTCCTTCTCACATTCAATGTCAAATATGTCACCATTTTAACCATGTTGCTGCCGCTTGCCCTCATCGCTTCAATCATGCTTTTGTCTCCCAAACATTACCACCGTCCTTGGCTGCTATGAGTCTTGAAGAAGTACCAACAACCACATGGTATCCAGATTCCGGTGCTTCTGCTCATATGACAAATAATCCAGATTTGCTCTCCTCCACTACTCCTTACAATGGCTCTTCAAAAGTGATGATTGGTGATGGTAAATTACTTCCTATATCTGCTATGGGATCTACGCACTTAAATAATTCTTCTCGTCCTCTGCATCTAAATAACGTTCTTCTTGTTCCTCATTTACAAAAGAATTTGCTCTCTATTCACAAACTCTGTGCTGATAATAATTGTTTTGTCGAATTTACTAATGATTCATTTTCTGTTAAGGACAAGCTGACCAAGGCCACTCTTCTCAAGTCTAGGATGTCTGGATCACTCTATCCATTATATCAGAAACTCTTCTTTCATAATGCATTCGTATGTTCTACTTCAAGGGCCTCTTTATGGCACAAACGCTTAGGCCACCCTGGACGTTTTGCCCTTAGTCGTCTTGCTAAAAATAATACTATGTTACAGATTCTAGTTTTTCTACAAGCTCTTGTAATGTTTGTCATTTGGGCAAGGACTCAAAATTGCCATTCTCTCTTTCTTCGAGCTATGCAAATAAACCTTTTGAATTGATCCACTCTGATGTGTGGCAATCTTCTTGTGTCTCTGTTTCTGGTTATAAATATTATGTCTTGTTCCTTGATGATTATACAAAATTCTCATGGATATACTTGCTGCGCAAAAAGTCTGAGGTTTTTGAAAAATTAGTTGATTTTTACAACATGGTTTATAATGTTTTTAATACTTCCATAGCTATATTGTCCTCATACATCTGCTCAAAATGGTAGAGCAGAACGTAAACATCGACATATAAACAATGTTGTTCGTTGTCTCTTATTTCAATCAATTATTCCATCTTCTTTTTGGCAGATGCAGCACTTTATGCAGTTTACTTAATTAACCGGCTCCCTCTACAAATTCTTAATGGTGGTTCCCCTTTTCAATATTTGTTTGGTAAAGAACCAAACTTTGATCTTATTAAAGTATTTGGATGTCTATGTTATCCATTTACTGCTATTCCTTACACACCTAAATTAGCACCACGATCTACCCCCTGCCTCTTTCTTGGTTGCTCTCCAGATCACAAGGGATTCAAGTGCTTAGATTCTTCGACAAACCGCATACTTATCTCAAGACATGTGAAGTTTGTTGAAGAAATTTTTCCCTACCCCTCGCTATTTCCAAACTCCAATAATTCCCAGTCATTTACCAATCTGGAGTTCCTCCCGTGCATCTCTGAAGAACCACGTTTACCAGATTCACCACACCCCTTAGTTCAAAGTGCAGATCGTTACATTCCCATCACCTCCCTCGCTGTCAGACCTTTACCACCTACAAATTTGCAGCCTACAACCCCATCTTCTCATATACAATTTTCCTCGAACTCTCCACAAAGTCCCATATCTATGCAGCCTCACTTGTCATCTTCACCTTCTACTAGTCCTTCCTTAAGTTTGACAGAAAACCTCTCTCGTTAATCTTCAACAACCGACACTTTTCAGCCCCATCATATGGTTACTAGATCAAAAACCGGATCACTGAAGCCAAAAATTCTTCCATCTATGTTAGCTTGCTCTCCTGACTCCAGTCCCCCAAAAGAACTAACATGTTTCTCTCAAGCAATGAAAGATGCACACTGGCGACGTGCTATGTGTGATGAATACAATGCACTTCTTTCAAATGATACATGGACTCTTGTTCCTCCAGCTCCTGATCAAAATATTATTGGCAACAAATGGGTATATCGAATTAAACACAATGCTGATGGAACAATAAGTCGATATAAAGCTCGCCTTGTTGCTCAAGGTTTCTCTCAACAACCCGGTGTTGATTTTGATCAAACTTTTGCTCCAGTTGTCAAACCGAGTACAATCAGGCTCCTTCTCTCTTTATCTCTCCAATATGGTTGGTGTACGCGTCAGTTAGATGTATCCAATGCATTTTTGAATGGTTATCTTGGTGAAGTTGTATACATGAAGCAACCTCCAGCCTTTGTGCATCCTGAGTTTCCTGATTATGTGTGCAAGCTGAATCGTGCTTTGTACGGATTAAAACAGTCCCCTCGAGCTTGGTTTCAACGCCTAAGTGTTTTTCTACTTGATTTTGGCTTCTCTCAAAGTTCTGCTGATTATAGTATGTTCATTTTACGTCGAAATTCTGCTATTATTATTTTGTTGGTTTATGTTGATGATATAGCTGTTTTTGGATCATCTAACTCTCTAGTCCATGAGTTCATCCAATATATGCAGGCTGAGTTTTCAATAAAAGATTTGGGGTCTCTTAGTTTCTTTTTGGGTATCGAAATTCTGCACAATGACTCGGGTATTCTGTTAAGCCAAAGAAAGTATATTACAGATCTGCTCCAGAAATATAATCTGCATAGCTCCAAGCCTGTTCCAACACCTTTACACAGTAAGCAAGATTGGTTCTCCACAGATGCACCTCTCCTCTCTGATCCATCGCTTTACAGGCAAATAGTTGGAAGTCTTCAGTATCTTTCTTTCAGTCGGCCTGACATTCAGTTTGCTGTAAACTTGGCATCACAACACCTTCACCAGCCCCGTGAGCAACACCTACAATATGTTAAGAGAGTTTTGAGATATTTGGGTAGCTCTCCTACACATGGGTTGCAATTGTACAAGAGTTCTGCATTTACTCTTAGTATATATTCAGATTCAGATTGGGCTGGTTGTGAACAAAGTCGAAGATCTACTACTGGTTTTTGCATTTTTCTTGGGGATAACTTAATTTCATGGTCTGTTAAAAAGCAACCTACTGTAGCACGATCAAGTACAGAAGCCGAATATCGTGCTCTCGCTACTGCTGCTGCTGAAGTCACATGGATTCAATATCTTCTACGTGACTTAGAAGTCTTCCTTCCTTCTCCTGTTGTAGCACATTGTGACAATATTGGTGCTCTTTATCTTGCTCATAATCTAGTATTTCATTCTCGGACAAAACATATTGCTATTGATTATCACTTTGTTCGTGAGAAAGTGGCGTAGGGAAATCTCAAAGTTCGGCATATTCATACCTCTCCACAGTTAGCCGATGTCTTCACAAAATCCTTGTCCTCCAGCAGATTCAAGGAGCTTGTTCGCAATCTTCACCTTCGTTCCTCCAGCTCAGATTGAGGGAGGGTGTTAGAGATTTGATTTATATTCAGAATCCCGTGAAATCCTTCTGTGATTATAATTGATTGCTTATGTTATTCCTCTTTCCTTTTGTACATACTGTTCACACGTCTGTAAGATATTATATATACTTGTAATCGATAGACAATCACTCAATGCAATACAATTACTTTTATCTCATATAGGAAGTATTTTAAGATAATTAAACTATCGTATGCATTATAGGGAGAAATTAATCGTGTGGTCTGTGTTAGTAGCAAAAAAATAAGTTCATAAAGTTTAATATGCCTTACTCCACAAAATTCATTGGGAATATCCAACTCATAACATAAATGTTTGGAATCATCAAAATAGGGTAATATCTTAAAAAAATTTAACCACCTGAATTAAGATCGAATAAGAAGCGTCTGCATTAAATAATGCAACTCACTAGTTACATTGAACGAAACAAAAAAAAAAAAGTTAATCAATACTAGGGAAACCACCGTTCTAGACAATCACTATTATCATAGCTAGTATTTGTATTTGTTTATTTTATTCATTTAGTGATAATTAAAACTCAATGTTAATGGTTTTTATGGTTATAATAGATAGAGTAGAATCAATAGATTTTTGTACGGTTAGTGTTTTTTTAAGGGATCGATAACTTGGACTTTTATAACGACCTATATTACTTGTTTCATTCGAATTGTTAGCACACATTGATTACCACTTAGTCTAATAACATTCTAACTTTCTTTGTCCCAATCTCTCTGTAGCTACTAAGTTTCGAGTCGTTAAAAGTAATAGACAACAGAATGAGTACAAATGAATTAATATTTATTCAAAATAGAACATTGGGTTACAATATCCCTAATATGACTTTGATTATTTCTAAAATACATGAACTTGAAAAGTTGGTAGATTTTAGGGTGGGAATTATTTTGATCTCTTCCACGTGGCTTTGACTTAAAAGTTGTTTCAAAGGCGTTTGTGCTTGATCTTGAATAAAAAGATGATTTGTGTTGAATGTTGTTGAAGAACAGTACGAACTTCTTATTCGATTTTTTTAAATTTGTTGAAGCTCGATCTTCTTCACTAGAAGCGCGATCTTTACATACAATTTTTGCCAACAACTTTGGAGTTTAATGTGAATCAAAGGGATTTTTTTTATTTAATCATCGTGAATATTCATCCCGATCTATGAAGAACGCCTTGAAGATAATAAGTTTGAGGCAGAATTTCAACAACTTCCTCTCGTCAAACATATAATAATTGTGTCGTGAATTTTCTTTGAGTGAAGACCTCTATTTATAGGTGTAAAAGTAAAGTTTTGATAAGATTGACTGCCAAGGTGGCACTGTATGATTGTTTCTTCTACTTTTCACTAATTTGATTAATTTATATTTATCCAAAAGCAATTTAATTGGCAAAACACATCATCTCTGCCACATGTCTTAATCGAGTTGGCTAAACATTTGAACCTAGATTGATTGGCTTGAACACATCATTTTGACACTTGGCATGATTTAATTGGCCAACGAAAATATATTAGAAAATTCACTAATTTAACTATTTTCTTTTGGAATTTAATTTAGTAAAGTTCCAATTTAAAAATAGTAAAAATGAAATGAATTTCTAACTGATAAAACATGCCCTTAGTCAGTTAGGCACATAATTGAAGTGTCTACACCCTCAAATATATTATTCTAGATATTGTAAGATCTAATAGCATCACGATGTCTAAGTCAAGACGCAGTTTGTGACAAGTAGAAGTCTATGAAATGCGACAAATTGAGATCAACATATTAATGACCATCCGACAAATTTAAAGGGAAATAATATATTGCTGACATTAATAATCTCTTCATTCGTGGAGTCTTAGTTCTTCATATAAGCTATTTGTACAAGAATGTAAAAATCCAAGAATTAGTTTTTAGTCGATTCAGACAAATCTGTCATTTCAACGATGATGTACCACAATTATGACTTAATTCATTTATAGATTCTCAAGCTATAACTTTAAGATCGAATGGATTAAGTACTCATTCCTATCATGTACAACTTGTACGTTAAAAGTTAAGTCACATCAGGGGTTTCTACATTGTATGCTGAATGTTGAATCTCATCACGGATATTAAAAATCTGCCTATTGAATAACAACATCAAATTTATTATTATATATGTGAGTAGTAAACATCAAACGGAAATATTGACAATTAATCTTAAAAATTTATTTTAAATAATTTTTTTTTTTAATTTACATCCGTAATTTCAGTAAATAATATGCGAGTCCTACACCAACTGCCATTGGCACCGAGATTACAAATCTAACAATGACATCGAGTACCAAAAAGATGCTCCTATTAATCCAAGCAATATGGCTCGCAAATAAACCGACTATCCCAGCATGAGCTCCATTCAGTCCACTTGCAACAATTAAATTAGTTCTAGTATGAAACAAAATAGACATTCCATATCCTGAAACTAACGTAAGAAATTTTGGCTAGAATAATTTCAATATGCCAGTTCTTGCAATGTGCAGCAAAGAAGATGTACATTTGCATCAAAGTATCAACCACAATGAAACTTTCTACAAAAAGTCATTTGGATATGAAAACCAGACGGCAAAAAGAGAAGTTAGTTCATACAACATAAAAGAAGAAAATTATATGAAAAGTCAGATGGCAAGACGAGGAGTGCATTCTTCTTTCGTTGTCAAGACAGTCCTTTTTGCACCGGAAAAAGAATAGTCACATAACTAACTTCAATTCCATAACTTGTTTACTGAATACATTAATATTCATTGCGTCAATACCACATTTTGCACAGTGAGCTTACCATTCGTGCTTCTTAATGTTGTCGTGACAGCACCGATTTTTGCGCGATGACCTTTTCGATGGAAGCAGAAATCTGCATTATAACATCCCAAGAATTTTATCTTATGAATTTATAAAAGTAAATAAATTCATTTAAAAAAGGTAATAGTTTGATCTAAATAAAAGAACATTAAATGTTTTTAATGGCTGGGATTTTCTGGTGCACCGTACTTGAGAAATGTATTTCTGCGCAAAGGTCGGCAGTTTGATATGTATTTAAGAGTTAAGGGAGGTAGCATCTTTATTCTATTTTGACAACATATTTCTCTTACGACGACAACTTAGTTCTTAATGCTCATTTCAGCTTTCACTAATTAGGAGTCATATAAGAAAACTAATCACCTATACTGCTTTTACGATGAAAGAGCACAATACATTCCTTAAATCCCACATTCGAAATGAAGTTTCGTTGTTTTATGTTCCGGAACGGTACAAATAAAGTAAAACCATGTATAGCTTTTTGATTATGGCAAATGATAATATAATACCTCAACCTTCCGGACGACTCCTAACCTCAGTTGACATGATATCTGGTTCTCCAAAATGCAAGTCCACACTCTCGCAAGGAGCTGCTGATGATACGGGCTCGGCTGCAATTAACAAAAGATTGCTTTGATTCAATTTAAATGTTATCGAACATTTTAATGCATTATAAGTGCAACTGCGAATAGATATTTGGAAACCATCAAGTTTAAAAGCAATGAGATATTGTCATGTTTCGCTTTCTACCAGGAATATATCTCAACCCTGAACAAGATTTCAGTAGAAAAACACCAAGAAAGGTAAACATAAGAACTTGTGTTCAACAAGTCGAGTTTTAATGACCAAGAAGAAGTAAAACCTGACCTTCAATAGGTATGATCTGAAGGTCACTTGAACTTGCATCACGAACTCGACGTTTTGAAACATAGTTCTTGTCCAATGGTGCAGGGGCCTGGAAACTGAACCTCGAGTTGTCCACACCTTCTTCTAGATACTCGGGATGCTCTTCCAGATACCTGAAGTATAAGTGTCAAAAATGATTAATAGATAACTTTTGAAACTTCAAAGTAATGTGAACTCACTTTGTGCTTGCACTTTGAGCTAGAAGTCCCGACAAAGCACCAGGATACGATACCTGTTAACTTCAGCCATAGAACGTAGTCTCTTGTTGGATGGTGACACATAATATCTGTTAAGATAAACAACTCATGAACTATCTCATTTTAAACACACTCATAAATTACTGAAAATCATATGACATATACATACACATCAGCAAATTTTGAGCCTCCTTCTGCTCTGACTCTTATGAGTCTCTCCCACCCAGGAGGAGTCTGGGGAATAGTTGGTCTGTCCATCGCCCAACCCAAGTGTTCGTCCTGCTCGATGTCAGGCTCATCTTCACAAGATAGTTCAGGCCGCCATTCTCGAGCCGTTTCACACGAAAAAGGTTGCTCTTGCATTTTTTCACGTATTTCTTCGTACCTCGCTTTTGACGGAACAAGCCTCCATTTATCACAGATCGCGCACTGCACCGTATAAAGTTCTATTGACTCCCAAACCCTCTTTGCTTGATTTCTTGGTGCTTGTTCCATATCTTGTAGAACTGCAATTCAGAGAAAAGGAAACACCATAATACTCAATGCTACTTTTCTTAATACAGTTACGCATTTTCTATTGCCAATTTATACATGAATCAATGTATAAACCATGTCTACTTTTGGACAAAAAAAGAAAATAAAACAAAAAAAAATAGGAGTCCCGTAATCAGGATACGCTACACACTGGTACAAACATACTAATTAATGAGATAAAAAAAAAAAAAAAAAAACATGAAAACTTAACAACCTAAACTAAAAGATTAAGTAGATCAGGCTAGGCTAGCTTCTACTTAAGAAATAGATGAATTGTACGAAAAATAATAAAAGTTAAACTAACGCATACTTTGTGGCGTGACACTTGATTAACTGCGATCCAAGAAGAAAGAATGAAAACCGTAATCGTTTTCACAATTTAAACACAGAATCTATAGATGTGCCTATGTGTATAATGTATGTCCACATTTATCATTCCATCTATAGACAGTCTACTAGACTTTTTGAATTACAGAAGTTTTCAGTAAAAGAGGATTATTTTCTGAGTGAAATTTATGAACTTAAATTCATTCAAGTACTAAACCTTTTTGTGAAAGTCATGAAACTCATTAACGAAGAGACCGATAGTTAAATAAATGTATCTGAGTGAATCGAAAAAATCAAATGCACAAATGTGGCACACAAGATTCTGATAAAAAAAGAAATCACCCACACACCTAATTTCTTCTGATCAATTTTTAGCTATTGCATGTGTGTAAGCTTTATGAAGTTAGAGAAATTAAATTCATCAACAAAATAAGCTTCATCAAGAAGTGAAAGAATAAAAATTGAAACCCAATTAACTAAGAAGATACCAGAGGTGACGATGATGAGGGGTTGTGTGTCTGTGCGTCACAGAGAGATATAAAGAGGCGGAGATTGAGATGTTCGTGTGTGACTCACGGAGAGAAAGAAAGTTGATGGCCAAATGTTGAGCTGAGGTTTCTGAGTTGTGCGTGTGTGTGTGAACGGCTTGTGTAATAATTAATTTGACAGTAGGAGAGAGATGTTTAATTTATTTCTTTCTGTCCTACATAAAAAGTTGAGATATACTAATTATTATTAGTGGAAACTTCCCAAGTGATATTGTTCGTAATAGAATAAAATTTAAAAAAAGTTTTTGCTAATTATTATATTGTTGGAAAATTATTTATTATTTTTCTGGGATGCTGTTTCTTTTTATTTGACTCAGCATAAAATAAAGAATAACAAGTTTATCTGCGATTAGTGGTAGATCGATGTTTGCTATTCACTTCATCTAGTTTTAATAATTATACTATATTTTCGTAATTTGTTGAAGATGTATGCTTGTTGTGTACATAATTTTTGTTGTATAGTACTATACATGTCTGTTCTTATCTTGTAGTATTCGTTCTTACGCAATTGTAACAACACACACACACAGACACACACACACACACAAATATATATATATATATATATATATATATATATATATATATATATATATATATATATATATAACATAATAGAGCATTTATTCACACATAATATTCGTCAGATTACATGTTTCAGGCGAAAATGATTGTCGGACATAAGTACACAACATGTCCGACTGGAGATCGATGATAGCAACATAGGGCAGCTATAACAATAAACTATCATGTCACCCGACTGGGATTTGACAAAACCAGTCGTCTGTATATTACGTACTTCACTAGTGTATCAGCAACCTAGTTCGTATCGCGACAACCACGCTGAGACGGCTGGACATGCAGTTGCAAGCATTTCCAAAGTACCCGGGTGTTTAAGAAATACATACTTTTGTAACTGAAGGGGAGCCAACAAGGATAGATATATTCAATAAAAGACAATAGTAACACTTAGATGTTACTAAAACTTAATCTAATCATGATAATAAACACATAGAACTAGATCTTTTGGCGATAATTTTCATTTATTCTGTTGCATTATAAGTCGTGCTCGTGTAATATGCTTGTAGCACTATCCTATATTTTTTATATATGGAAGTAAATATAATTAAAGTTAATCTTGAATGTTTGTCAATGCCAAGTTGATTTATGTACTTGAGTGCATGTAAATATAGGAGATAAAATCTAGTATTTATTATTGTTATGATAACCACCCAAAGTTATGCATCAGTTAGTACAATTGTATATGTAACTCAAGGTTGACCAAATGGTCAGATGTTTCTCATATTCTAACTATATTTTATATTAACTTAAGTTAATTAACAAGGGGAATTCGGTTTCACAATTTATAAGTACTCAGATATTTGGGGATGATTTTTTGTCAAGGTCAACATACACAACGGTCACTACCACCAACCACTCCCCGATCCGCTCTCCCAGCATGACGATAATATATCAGATCTTTGAGTTTATTTGCTGTCAAGGTTTTACAACAAGCCTAAGATCAATGCCTTCAAGTTTGCAAATATTCTCTTATAGGTAGGATTACGCTCGCTAATGGAGACAAACCATGAAGACAACATGAATTTAAACCGGAGCTTAATTAGGTCTGGGGTTTTCACATGGATTGCCGACTCATATCTATTAATGGTAAAGGGTTTATCATATTGTTCTTCGATCTCAAAAATCTCTACATAATTAATATTTGGAGCCGAAGAGCCCTTAATCTCAGCTAGTGTTCTACGTCTAAACCCCTCGTTACTGGGCTTTGATCCAACATATCATAATCGACCTTTACTCAGGTCTGGACTCGAATTTGCCGTGGGGGTTTATAATATCTGATATTGCCTCTCACATTGGCTTACCTTTAAAAATAGACAAAAACACATCGGATGGCGAGCTTGGACACTTCGCTCAAGTATTGGTAGATATTTATATTTGAATTGGACTAGGAGATCATATAGGAAGTATTTTAAGATAATTAAACTATCGTATGCATTATAGGGAGAAATTAATCGTGTGGTCTGTGTTGGTAGCAAACAAATAAGTTCATAAAGTTTAATATGCCTTACGCCACAAAATTCATTGGCAAGATCCAACTCATAACATAAATGTTTGGAATCATCAAATATGGTAATATCTTAAAAAAATTTAACCACCTGAATTAAGATCGAATAAGAAGCGTTTGCATTAAATAATGGAACTCATTAATTACATTGAACGAAACAGAAAAAAAAGTTAATCAGTACTAAGGAAACCACAGTTCTACACAATCACTATTATCATAGCTAGTATTTGTATTTGTTTATTTTATTCATTTAGTGATAATTAAAACTCAAAGTTAATGGTTTTTATGGTTATAATAGATAGAGTAGAATGAATAGATTTTTGTGCGGTTAGTGTTTTTTTAAGGGATCGATAACTTGGACTTTTATAACGACCTATATTACTTGATTCATTCGAATTGTTAGCACACATTGATTACCACTTAGTCTAATAACATTCTAACTTTCTTTGTCCCAATCTCTCTGTAGCTACTAAATTTCGAGTCATTAAAAGTAATAGACAACATAATGAGTACAAATGAATTAATATTTATTCAAAATAGAACATTGGGTTACAATATCCCTAAATCACTTTCATTATTTCTAAAATACATGAACTTGAAAAGTTGGTAGACTTTAGGGTGGAGATTATTTTGATCACTTCCACTTGGCTTTGACTTAAAAGTTGTTTCAAAGGCGTTTGTGCTTGACCTTGAATAAAAAGATGATTTGAGTTGAATGTTGTTGAAGAACAGTATGAACTTCTTATTCGGTTTTTTAAAATTTGTTGAAGCTCGATCTTCTTCATTTGAAGCACGATCTTCACATACATTTTTTGCCAACAACTTTGCAGTTTAATGTGAATCAAAGGGATTTTTTATTTAATCATCGTGAATATTCATCACGATATATGAAGAACGCCTTGAAGATAATGAGTTTGAGGCAGATTCTTCTCGTCAAACATATAATAATTGTGTCGTGACTTTTCTTTGAGTGAAGACCTCTATTTATAGGTGTAAAAGAATGTTTTGATAAGATTGACTGCCAAGGTGGCACTGTATGTTTGGTTCTTCTACTTTTCACTAATTTGATTAATTTATATTTATCCAAAAGCAATTTAATTGGCAAAACACATCATCTCTGCCACATGTCTTAATCGAGCTGACTAAACATTTGAACCTAGATTGATTGGCTTGAACACCTCATTTTAACACTTGGCATGATTTAATTGGCCAACGAAAATATATTAGACAATTCACTAATTTAACTATTTTCTTTTGGAATTTAATTTAGTAAAGTTCCAATTTAAAAATAGTAAAAATTAAATGAATTTCTAACTGACAAAACATGCCCTTAGTCAATTAGGCACATAATTGAAGTGTCTACACCCTCAAATATATTATTCTAGATATTGTAAGATCTAATAGCATCACGATGTCTAAGTCAAGATGCAGTTTGTGACAAGTAGAAGTCTATGAAATACGACAAATTGAGATCAACATATTAATGACCATCCGACAAATTTAAAGGGAAATAATATATTGCTGACATTAATAATCTCTTCATTCGTCGTGTCTTAGTTCTTCATATAAGCTATTTGTACTAGAATGTAAAAATCCAAGAATTAGTTTTTAGTCGATTCAGACAAATCTGTCATTTCAACGATGATGTACCACAATTATGACTTAATTCATTTATAGATTCTCAAGCTATAAATTTAAGATCGAATGGATTAAGTACTCATTCCTATCATGTACAACTTGTACGTTAAAAGTCGAGTCACATCACGGGTTTCTACATTGTATGCTGAATTTTGAATCTCATTACGGATATTCAAAATCTGCCTATTGATAATTAAAACATATAAAAGTTACCGGATGTAGACATTCTCTTGAACGACCTCCTTTTGAATAGACTTGAAGACTCCTTGTTGTTCTAAGATCAACTTGAATTACGTCCTTTGCGTTTTGACTTGAAAATCTCCTTGAAACTCCAAAAGAAACTTGAACCGGCTTTTCCTTGGACTTGAAGATCTCCTTACTCCTTTGAATTGAAGACCTCCTTCAAGACTCCTTCTTGATATTCAAAAATAAATAAAAGAGATATTATAATATAAAGAGTTATCTACAAGTGATTAGCTTGCTATTTTCAGCTAGACAATATTTTTTTGCATGCCTCACTTGTAGGACCAATGGAGCTATTTATAGGAGGATCCAAGACCCTTCCTTCTCCAATGTTGGAATACCACTAGCCACATAATCCTACATTCAAGTACCATAATAAATTCATAATCATTTCCCATACACATTATTCATGGCCCCTAATACATAGTTAAAAGAATATCAAAATACATGTATGTCAAAATACATGTATATCAAAATATGTGTATGTCAAGATACATGTATATCAAGATTAAGTTTATCCATAAATTGGTACAATGTAAAGAATAAATTAAATTAATCTTGAAATTATTTTATTTCTCAATTCATACATGAATAACACTATTAATTGTATCTTGAAACCATTTTAATTTCCAACAATCTCTTCAAATTTAATTAAAGGTCATATTAATGTGTAATATCTCAATCTGTAAAATATAAATTTTATGTAGTTTTAACCCGGGCCTACATAAAAAATATATTTTTCAATCAGAGATCACAAATGAATAATAGATTGGTCCACCGTTCATAACATACTCATAATCTTGCAACTCGGGTAAAGCTGCTTTCCAACTTGAGTATTAGCCACAAAGGAAATGTGCCCCCAACATCCCATAGGCCTGAACAATTTGAGATTCAACCCTTCCTCTCCATCGAGACCCTCCCGTACATACCCTCAAGTATATACCTGATAGAGAAGCTGAATCTCGGGACATAACCATGAGCGCTCATTATTCATGTATTTACAAAATACATTTACATCAATCAATAAAGGGTCAAACCCATATTATGTACATGATTATTAAAAACAAGTACCCCAAGAGCCTCAGTGAATGGATCTGCCAAATTATCCTTAGATGCTACCTTTTGCACATCAACTTCTTGCTTCTTCAACATGTCCCAAATATAATGATATTTACCTTCAATGTGTTTTGCCTTAGAGTGACACTTAGGATCTTTTACAATAGCTATAGCTGAAGTATTGTCACAAAATATTACTATAGGCTGCTCCACACAAGGGACAACATGAAGACTTTTCAAAAACTTACGAAGGTAAACTGCCTCTTTTATAGCTACATTAACAGCTACATACTCAGCTTCCATAGTGGATTGAGCTACACAATCTTGTTTTTTTACTTTTCCATGATATAGCTCCTCCACCAAACATAAACACAAACCAGAAGTTGATTTTCGAGTATCCACACAACCCTGATAGTCAGAATATGAATAACCAACCAATTGCAACTCATCTGCTTGATAAGTCAAAGCAAAAGATTTGGTGCGCTTCAAGTAGCGAAACACTTGCTTAACCCCTGCCCAGTGATTTCCCAGGATTGGATTGAAATCTGCTAAGAACTCCCACTGCAAAGGCAAGATCAGGCCTTGTACACATTAAGGCATACATTAGACTCCCAACTGCAGAAGCATATGGATATAGAGATTCATCAAGCCTTTCATCAGAAGATGCAGGACAATCTTCCCTACTCAACTTTTTCGATACATCATAAGGAATTTGTCCTTCCGAGCAATAGTCCATCTTAAATCGACGCAACAGAGTTTCAATGTACATCTCTTGTGATAAGCTAATTTTCTTTTGTGCTCTATCTCTTGTAATTTTTATACCGAGAATGTAAGATGCATCACCAAGATCTTTCATATCAAAAGTGTGGAAAAGCCAGTTCTTGATTTCTACAAGGAAACTCACATCATTACCAGCTAAAAGGATATCATCCACATATAATGTTAAGATGGCAATTTTTGCTCCCACTATTTTCACATAAACACAATAGTCTTCAGGATTTTGAAGAAAACCATAAGCCTCAACAACTTCATGAAATCTGAGATTCCACTGTCTCGATGCCTGTTTGAGACCGTAGATAGACTTCTCCAACTTGCACACTTTATTCTTACCAACAATAAACCCAAGGGGCTGCTCCATGTAGATTTCCTCAGAAAGTTTTTCGTTAAGAAATGCCGTTTTCACATCCATTTGAAACAATTCATAACCATAAAATGCCACTAATGCCAATATTGCTCTAATGGATTGAATTCGAGCTAATGGAGAGAAAGTTTCATCATAGTCAATCCCATATTTTTGAGTAAAACCTTTTGCTACAAGGCGAGCCTTGTATCTTTCCACCTTTCCTTCGAAATTTCTCTTCCTAGTAAATATCCACTTACAACATACAGGTTTAACTTAATGTGGTGAATCAACTAGCTTCCAAACTCCATTCTTGTGCATAGAGCTTATCTCCTCTTTCATAGCAATTTTCCACTTTTCAGCATCCACGTCAGATATAGCCTCTTCATAAGTTCTTGGATTTGTCAAATCCTCATTCAAACTCATCCTTTCATAAACTTCTCCTGCATATGTGTAGGAATCAGAAGATGAAAGAATAGAACTAGGCTTTTTAATTCTTTCGCTATACCTTGTAGCCTCTGGATAATCTTTTCTCTTACGAGAAATAATCTGACCCTGGTTTATAGGCAATGGAGAAATCATATCACTAACCTCACCACCTTTTTCTATTTCTTCAAGAGTTTACTTTTCCCCGAGGAACTCATTGCAATCAAAACGATCTTCAATAAACTTCACATGTCTACTTTTAATAATCACCTTTTCTACTGGATCATATAATCTATACCGTTTTGAATTATCTGGATAGCCAACAAATAAACACCTTTTTGTTTTTGACAAAAGTTTATCACGACTTGGTTCAGGTATAAGGACATGTGCAATACAACCCAAACTCTCATGTAATTTAACTTAGGTTTCTTACCAGTCCAAAGCTCATAAGGTGTTAGGTGTTTTCTCAACAGACTTAGAAGGAACTTTATTTAGAATGTGACAAGCGGTTAAGAGAGCTTCACCCCAAAAAGAAGTTGGAAGGTTAGCAAGGGCTAGCATTGATCTTACCATCTCCATTAAGGTTCTATTGCGTCTTTCAGCAACTCCGTTTTGTTCTGGCGTATGAGGCATGCTAAGCAAATGAACAATTCCGATCTCTTTTAAAAGATTACCAAACAACTCAGACCTATACTCTCCTCCACGATCAGAATGAAAAGCTTTGATACTCCTACCAGTGGTATTCTCAACTTCCAACTTAAACTGTTTAAAAACTTCAAATGCTTCACTTTTCTTATGTAAAAGATAAACCTTTTCAAATCTCGAGAAATCATCAGTGAATGTGATAAAATATGAATGCTCATTTCTAGTTTGCACACTCATTGCGCCACAAATATCAGAAGTGAATGTGATAAAATATGAATGCTCATTTCTAGTTTGCACACTCATTGGGCCACAAATATCAGAATGGATTATATCAAGGACGTTTTTACTTTTGGCAGCTTTTGAAGAAAAAGATATCTTAGTCATTTTTCCATACAAACAACTTTCACAAATTGGTATATCTTTCTTTTCAACATTTTCCAGCAAACCATTCTTGATTAGTTTATCAATGCGTTCTTTTCCAATATGACCAAGACGAAGATGCCAAAGATAAAATTCATTCAATCGAATATCAGAAAGATTATAAACTTCACAAATAACATTTTCATTCAAATTAATCTGATACATACCCAAATTTCTAAAACCTTTCAACACAACTTCGTCATCCTTATACATGACAAACTTTCCACTCCCAAAGAAAAAACAAAAGACAAGTTTCTCCAAACAAGAGACGGACAAAAGATTTCTCCTCGTCGATGGAACATAAAGACAGTCTTCTAAGAAAAACACTTTATTATCTTGTAACTTCAACTCGTAAGTTCCTACTCCTTCAATTAAGGCTTTATCATCATTCCCCATGAAAATATAGCTTTTTTCATCTTCAATTTTTCTGATTTTCTTGAAACCCCTGAAAATCAGTGGCCACGTGAACAGTAGCACCCGAATCAGCCCACCAACTAAAAGGCTCAATATAAGAAGCACAACATTCAAAGAGAAAGGACTTACTGGGTTTAAACTCCTTTTGATTCTGGGAATTTCTCAGAGCGTAACAGTCCCTCTTAATATGGCCAGGCTTCTGACAATGGAAACAAACTTTATGCGTGACATTCATATTGTTCTTTTGGTTGGAGTTATTCTGGACATTTTTCTGAAAGTCCTGTTTCTTTCCCTTCTTCTTGAAATTCTGTTTCTTAGGCTTCAATTCCACATCGTTGGCAGTTGGACCAGGCTTAACAATTTCTTCAGGTTTCTTCACGAATTTTCTATCTTCTTGGTGATCAATTTTATTAATCAGGTGTTCAACTGACCAATCAGACTCCGCTAAAGTGTAGAAATCCTCCATGAACATATAAGAATCAGGAAAGAAATTGATTATGGTAGACACTACAGTTTTATCATCCATAGCTCTACCGCAAAAAATAAGTTCATCAGCTATAGCAACCATGTCATTAACATGCTTTCTCACATCAACCCCCTCTACACATTTAGCTCTAGTGACCGTTTCCACAAATTATTCACATGAGAATCTGATTTCTTCCCATATTTAGCTTCTAGCTTATCGTATTTCCTTGGTGGTAACAGTATGAAACTAGGTCATGCGAAGAGTTTTACTAAGGCCACTTAGGACATAGGACTTTGCAATTTCATTAGCCCTTTTCAAATTAGAATAAATTTTCAAATCAGCATCATATTTTTCCTTAGCAGCATTATCAATCACACCTTTTTCACTGGTTATTGGTTGGGGTAAAACAGGTGCTTGATCAACAAAAAGTAGTTCATTAAATCCATAGAAGGTCAAAAGCATATCAACCCTTTGTTTCTAATCAACGTAGTTAGTACCATCAAGTACCTCAGACTTAAGGATATCAGCAAACACAGATCCACCACTAGGCATAGGAAAAGACATTCCTGACATTCATCAATTTTCAAAATCAATCACTTACCCGTTTGGGATTCGTGATAACATTTAACAAAACATCATACAAAACATCTAATAACTCCCACTTACCCGTTGGGGATTCATGAGAATCATTAGATCACAAAATATAAACACACAATACATAAATTTGCATTACCCATTGGGAATTTTGCATTTCATCAAACAATAAAATATAAACATGCATTACCCGTCGGGGATTTCGCATTTATCAAGCATTCAACAATAGAAGTAATACATCCAACAAGATTAAATATAATTGATAATTAAATAAGAATTATATCTACAGCAGAGGCACAACCACTTGTATTTGTAAGCAATGCATATAATTCTAATTTAATATCAATGAATAATTAAAACATATAAAAGTTACTGGATGTAGACATTCTCTTGAACGACCTTCTTTTGAATAGACTTGAAGACTCCTTGTTGTTCCAAGACCAACTTGAATTACGTCCTTTGCGTTTTGACTTCAAAATCTCTTTGAAACTCCAAAAGAAACTTGAACCGGCTTTTCCTTGGACTTGAAGATCTCCTTACTCCTTGGAATCGAAGACCTCCTTCAAGACTCCTTCTTGATATCCAAAAATAACTAAAAGAGATATTATAATATAGAGAGTTTTCTACAAGTGATTAGCTTGCTATTTTCAGCTAGACAATATTTTTTTGCATGCCTCACTTGTAGGACCAATGGAGCTATTTATAGGAGGATCCAAGACCCTTCTCCAATGTAGGAATACCACTAGCCACATAATCCTACATTCAAGTACCATAATAAATTCATATTCATTTCCCATACACATTATTCATGGCCCCTAATACATAGTTAAAAGAATATCAAAATACATGTATGTCAAAATACATGTATCTCAAAATACATGTATGTCAAGATACATGTATATCAAGATTAAGTTTATCCATAAATTGGTACAATGTAAAGAATAAATTAAATTAATCTTGATATTATTTTATTTCTCAATTGATATATGAATAACACTATTAATTTTATCTTGAAACCATTTTAATTTCCAACAACAACATCAAATATATTATTATATATGTGAGTAGTTAACATCAAACGGAAATATTGACAATAAATCTTAAAAATTTAATTTAAATTATTTAATTTTTTTTTAATTTACATCCGTAATTTCAGTAAATAATATGCGAGTCTACACCAACTGCCATTGGCACCGAGATTACACATCTAACAATGACATCGAGTACCAAAAAGATGCTCCTATTAATCCCAGCAATATGGCTCGCATATAAACCTACTATCGCAGCATGAGCTCCATTCAGTCCAGTTGCAACAATTAAATTTATCTAGTATGAAACAAAATAGACATTCCATATCCTGAAACTAACATAAGAAATTTTGGCTAGAATAATTTCAATATGCCAGTTCTTGCAATGTGCAGCAAAGAAGATGTACATTTGCATCAAAGTATCAACCACAATGAAACTTTCTACAAAGAGTCATTTGGATATGAAAACCAGACGGCAAAAAAAGAAGTTAGTTCATACAACATAAAAGAAGAAAACTATATGAAAAGTCAGATGGCAAGACGAGGAGTGCATTCTTCTTTCGTTGTCAAGACAGTCTTTTTTGGACCGGAAAAAGAATAGTCACATAACTAACTTCAATTCCATAACTTGTTTACTGAATACATTAATATTCATTGCGTCAATACAACATTTTGCGCAGTGAGCTTACCATTCGTGCTTCTTGATGTTGTTGTGACAGCACCGATTTTCGCGCGATGACCTTTTCGATGGAAGCAGAAATCTGCATTATAACATCCCAAGAATTTTATCTTATGAATTTATAAAAGTAAATAAATTCATTTAAAAAAGGTAATAGTTTGATCTAAATAAAAGAACATTAAATGTTTTTAATGGCTGGGATTTTCTGGTGCACCGTACTTGACAAATGTATTTCTGCGCAAAGGTCGGCAGTTTGATATGTATTTAAGAGTTAAGGGAGGTAGCATCTTCATTCTATTTTGACAACATATTTCTCATACGACGACAACTTAGTTCTTAATGCTCATTTCAGCTTTCACTAATTAGGAGTCATATAAAAAAACTAATCACCTATACTGCTTTTACGATGAAAGAGCACAATACACTCCTTAAATCCCACATTCGAAATGAAGTTTCTTTGTTTTATGTTCCGGAAGGGTACAAAGAAAGTAAAAACATGCATAGCTTTTTGATTATGGCAAATGATAATATAATACCTCAACCTTCCGGACGACTCCTAACCTCAGTTGACATGATATCTGGTTCTCCAGAATGCAAGTCCACATTCTCGCAAGGAGCTGCTGATGATACGGGCTCGGCTGCAATTAACAAAAGATTGCTTTGATTCAATTTAAATGTTATCGAAAATTTTAATGCATTATAAGTACAACTGCGAATAGATACTTGGAAACCATCAAGTTTAAAAGCAATGAGATATTGTCATGTTTCGCTTTCTACCAGTAATATATCTCAACCCTGAACAAGATTTCAGTAGAAAAACACCAAGAAAGGTAAACAAAAGAACTTGTGTTCAACAAGTCGAGTTTTAATGACCAAGAAGAAGTAAAATATGACCTTCAATAGGTATGATCTGAAGGTCACTTGAACTTGCATCACGAACGCGACGTTTTGAAACATAGTTCTTCTCCAATGGTGCAGGGGCCTGGAAACTGAACCTCGTGTTGTCCACACCTTCTTCTAGATACTCGGGATGCTCTTCCAGATACCTGAAGTATAAGTGTCAAAAATGATTAATAGATAACTTTTGAAACTTCAAAGTAATGTGAACTCATTTTGTGCTTGCACTATGAGCTAGAAGTCCCGACAAAGCACCAGGATACGATACCTGTTAACTTCAGCCATAGAACGTAGTCTCTTGTTCGATGGTGACACATAATATCTGTTAAGATAAACAACTCATGAACTATCCCATTTTAAACACACTCATAAATTTCTGAAAATCATATGACATATACATACACATCAGCAAATTTTGAGCCTCCTTCTTCTCTGACTCTTATGAGTCTCTCCCACCCAGGAGGAGTGTGGGGAATAGTTGGTCTGTCCATCGCCCCTCGATGTCAGGCTCATCTTCACAAGATAGTTCAGGCTGCCATTCTCGAGCCGTTTCACACGAAAAAGGTTGCTCTTGCATTTTTTCACGTATTTCTTCATACCTCGCTTTTGACGGAACAAGCCTCCATTTATCACAGATCGCGCACTGCACCGTATAAAGTTCTATTGACTCCCAAACCCTCTTTGGTTGATTTCTTGGTGCTTGTTCCATATCTTGTAGAACTGCAATTCAGAGGAAAGGAAACACCATAATACTCAATGCTACTTTTCTTAATACAGTTACGCATTTTCTATTGCCAATTTATATATTAATCAATGTATAAACCATGTCTACTTTTGGACAAAAAAAGAAAATAAAACAAAAAAGAATAGGAGTCCCGTAATCAGGATACGCTACACACTGGTACAAACATACTAATTAATGAGATTAAAAAAAAAAAACATGAAAACTTAACAACCTAAACTAATAGATTAAGTAGATCAGGCTTGGCTAGCTTCTACTTAAGAAATAGATGAATTGTACGAAAAATAATAAAAGTTAAACTAACGCATACTTTGTGGCGTGACACTCGATTAACTGCGATCCAAGAAGAAAGAATGAAAACCGTAATCGTTTTCACAATTTAAACACAGAATCTATAGATGTGCCTATGTGTATAATGTATGTCCACATTTATCATTCCATCTATAGACAGTCTACTAGACTTTTTGAATTACAGAAGTTTTCAGTAAAAGAGGATTATTTTCTGAGTGAAATTTATGAACTTAAATTCATTCAAGTACTAAACCTTTTTGTGAAAGTCATGAAACTCATTAACGAAGAGACCGATAGTTAAATAAATGTATCTGAGTGAATCGAAAAAATCAAATGCACAAATGTGGCACACAAGATTCTGATAAAAAAAGAAATCACCCACACACCTAATTTCTTCTGATCAATTTTTAGCTATTGCATGTGTGTAAGCTTTATGAAGTTAGAGAAATTAAATTCATCAACAAAATAAGCTTCATCAAGAAGTGAAAGAATAAAAATTGAAACCCAATTAACTAAGAAGATACCAGAGGTGACGATGATGAGGGGTTGTGTGTCTGTGCGTCACAGAGAGATATAAAGAGGCGGAGATTGAGATGTTCGTGTGTGACTCACGGAGAGAAAGAAAGTTGATGGCCAAATGTTGAGCTGAGGTTTCTGAGTTGTGCGTGTGTGTGTGAACGGCTTGTGTAATAATTAATTTGACAGTAGGAGAGAGATGTTTAATTTGTTTCTTTATATTGTAGGAAAATTTATTAGTGGAAACTTCCCAAGTGATATTTTTCGCAATAGAATGAAATTAAAAAAATTGAATGCTAATTATTATATTGTAGGAAAATTTATTTTGAACGTTATTTATTATTTTTCTTGGATGCTGTTTCTTTTATTTGATTCAACATAAATTAAAGAATAACAAGTTTATCTGCGGTTGGTGGAAGATCGATGTTTGTGACTCACTGTCTATTTTCATCCTGTTCTAACAATTATATTATATTTTCGTAATTTGTTGAAGGTGTATGCTTGTTGTATATACATTTTTGTTTTATAGTAATATACGTGTCCGTTCTTATCTTGTGTAAATATACGTTCTTACGTAGCTGTAAGAGAATATATATATATATATATATATATATATATATATATATATATATATATATATATATATATATATATACTTAACATAATAGAGCTTTTTATTCACACATAATGTACGTCAGATTACATGTTTTAGGCAAAAATGATTTTCGGACATAAGTACACAAAATGTCCAACTCGAGATCGATGAAAGCCACATAGGGCATCTATAACAATAAACTATCATGTCATATATATATATATGTATGTATATTCTTAACATAATAGAGCTTTTTATTCACACATAATGTACGTCAGATTACATGTTTTAGGCAAAAATGATTTTTCGGACATAAGTACACAAAATGTCCAACTCGAGATCAATGAAAGCCAGATAGGGCATCTATAACAATAAACTATCATGTCACCCGACTAGGATTTGACAAAAGCAATTGTCTGTATATTACGTACTTCACTTGTGTATCAACAACTTAGTTCGTATCTCGGTAGTTAAAAGTGCGACAACCATGACGAGACGTCGCGACATGTAGTTACAAGTTTCCAAAATACCGTGTTTAACAAATACTTATATTTATAATCACTACAAAAAATGTGTTTCTTTGTGACGACTTTATACGACGGAATACAATTTTCATCACATAAATTTAGTATATCTAACGATATGTAATATTTCAACATAAAAATAGTTTTTTATTTGACAGTCCGAAATTTTGCCATACAAGCTAAATTTCCGTCACCATTAGTAAAATTTGAGCGATAAAACACGATTTCGCCATAATTTTTGTCACTTGAGTTGCTTCAACAAGAAAGCGGCAAAATTCTAGCGAATTTGCCAAAAACTCCACCCCTGATTTTTATTTTCGCTAAATTTCTTTTGCCATAAAAATAGTTAATTCGTAAAAAAGAAACTAAACTATGTCATCTCGCTCAATTTGAGATTGTTAGAACCTTATTGTGTAATTCAACACCCCAAAGTTAGAAAACACTGTCCACCAAGAAATACCATTCTCTTCGTTTTTACACCCAAATCGCTCATTCGCTCGAAAAAGTTAGATCTGGAAACATTGATCACATTCTCTCTTTTTCTACGTGAAATGGAGACCGAGGATGAAGCAGATAGTAATCCCCGACTAGGTTTGCACTCAAATATTATAAATAATGAAAAAAACGAGCAGAAGTTCAACAAAATCGATAGTTCGGACAATTACATATGTCGTCAGACACCAAGTTACTAAAAAAAGAAGGGTGGGTCGACCACCAAAAATCTCCAGCTTGGTGCGCTCCAAAATTTGCAAGTGCGTCGGCTACCTTATTGCCTTGCCTATATTTGTGCACTGCTCACATTCTCTCGTTTTTGCATTCTCTCTTCACATGTACTGGTAGGAAATCTCTTCTTCTCTATTATATTTGAAGATTAAGCAATAAGTCCATCCTACAATACCCTAATTTCTTGATTTTGGTGATGTTTAACAGGTGGGTTTGTTCGACCACACTGGGTTACTGACGTTTGCATCTTATTTAGCTTTTTTAGGTTACATGAGTGAATCGATGGGTATTCCTTGTTCTTTTCTAGAAATGTTTAACAAGTACGAACTAAAATTGGGGTATTAGGGATTTTGATGTTTTGCAAATACGTTTCTGTCACCTTTTTGTGCAATGGTGATACCGTGTTTCTTAAATATGAAGATATTTTGTGGATTGGTAATCTTACTTCTAACACTGTGTTGTAGTTTTGGTTTAGAACTTTAAAATCTGTGGCTTTTTGTGTGGCTTTTGTTATTCTTAAGTAGCCGCTCTTCAAAAAATGTGTTGTTTTGTAAAGTCTTTTCATAACTTTATAATCTGCTGATTTAGTTAAAAAATGTTGGTCTTGTCTATTAATTTCAAAATTGTGTTGAAATTCCTATTTATAACTGTATAAATTGCTGGTTTCCTGTCATGTTTGTTGTTCAGAAAAACTTTTGTGTCAAAAGTTTTGTTTATAACATCATGTGTGTTGTTATGTAAAAGTTTTTCAATTATATGTGGATTTGTCACTCTGTTTGTGACTTTGTAAATTGATGGTTTTCATGTGATTTGGGTTTTTACTTTTTGATAGTTTTTTGTAGTTTCTTAAGTAAACTTAAATTAAATTACTAAAAAAAGTAAATTTATATTACTTTATGTAGGTTTACCAACTGGAGTTTGTTTAGTTGTTTAAGTTCGTGGGGTTTAGATTAAGATTTCGCCAAAAAGTTGAAAGGTTCGTATAGTTTCTGATTGTATTATAAAATGAATGATTTTTGGTCTATTCATACGTTTAGCAACTTGTTCATGGTTAGATTGTAGAAAGTGTTGGTCTTGTGTATTAATTTCAAAATTATTTTGAAGTTTTGGTTTATAACTGTAAAATTGTTGGTTTTCATGTGATTTTGTTGGTCAGTAAAACCCTTCAAAAAATGTGTGGATTTGTCATTTCTTTTTTCAACTCTGTAAGATGGTGGTTTTACTATGATTTTTTTTGTTAGAAGTTTTTCATAACTTCATAAACTGATGTTAATCTTCTGGGAAATAGAGGACATGTGTGAAATAGAGGAAGAATAGGGGTCTGATGAAGGGGAAGATGATGAGACACACTTTGAAGAAAAAAAGAAGATTATGATGAAGAATAAGCTAGAATAACAATCATTAAAACATAAATTTAAGTTGGTTTGCTTAGTGTTATCCAAGAACATTATATATAATATTTCCATTGTTATTCTGGATCGGTTGTGTTACTTTATAGTCATTCTAGTTATAAGATAACATCCCTAGACATTTCATTTTAATATTCAAGCATTAACACGTTTTGTTGTTTGTTTAGATGGCACCGGGACCAAACTTCAAGAAGGCTCACAAACCAATAGGATCAAAGAGGCAACCAGTGTTGTTTTTCTAAGTTTCACATGAGCAGTAACTTAACAAATTGTAATTTTCAATGTGTTGTAACATTTGGCTCCATTATTGCATTTCAGGATCTAATGTTGTAAAGAATGTCGCGGTGTTATTAGATGCCTGAACTTGGATAGGATAGTTGATAAGGTATGTGTATTTACTTTAACTTTGAGCTAGTAGATTTTGTAGGCCATTACATAGGTGGGTGTAGTTTTCATCTTCGTTTTACATGTATATTTCCGTGTCTCATGTAAATATTGTGAGCTTGTACTGAAAAAGAAGAATCCAAGAGAAAGGAGTCCCCGAAAGGATGTGACTTATGCAAGATGGTTGGATGTATGTGATTGGGTTGAGACTACATAATTTAAGGTAATTATTTTAAGAAATCTCTTGCTTTACATTTATTTTTGAAATAATGATTTGGGTTAACAAAATAATGTTCTGGATAAAATTATGCATAAGAGATCTCTGACTAATTCGGCAAATAGGAAATGCATGCCTTTCAACCACACTTCTGGAAAGCTCAGATATCTTATTCGTCACAGAAGAATGGTACAAAAAATATATGGTATCATGGAAGAGTAAAGTATAGTCCATGTATGGAAGAGCACACACGTGGACAAGACCGGTCAGTTTGTGGATTCTGCTGCAGCCGCCATATTTGTGAGATACACTTGATCTTTATTTTTTCTTCCTAATATTAAAATTGTACATGGTCAAATTAATTGATATGCCATAAGTTGTAAGAAAATGACTGTAGATAGTGGAGCAAAGGGAGAAGTTGGAAGATGAGTTGGAGGCACAAAAGGTTAAAAACATGAGGTGTGAAAATCGACTCAAGGCTCTAGAAGCACATCTTGATAAGATGTAGAGCTTTTGGCAAAATCTGAAATAGGTAATGATGCCATAACCCTATTGTTTAGTAAATGCGTAAAATGCCTTGAACTGCTTAAATTGTTGGTTATAAGTTTATGGTTTCCTTCAATATGTTTATACATATTCATTGTGGGTAATGTTGGATGTTTGTAGTGTGAGCTATTTAAGATTTTCTCTCATTTGATGTGTTTGCTGGTTTAGGATGTTTGTTAATTGTTTGTGAGTATGTGGGAGTAATGAGTTTTGGTTGAACATGTTTCAATCGCAGTTTCAACAGTCTCTGAAAATCAAAACCATAATGAATATTATGTGGTTCTAGTAGTGACATTAGAAGCTTATAAATGTGTGAAAATGCTTCAAACGAACTGCAATCGTTTTCTGTCCGTGAAGATCCCACCAGAGCAAATCTTTTAGATAAACCTCTTAAAAGAATTACAAGGCCTAAATCAAATAAGCCCTTTTAACTCAGTGGTAGAGTAACATAATGAAGATTATGTAGTTCTAGTAGTGACATTAGACAACTTATAAATGTGTGAAAATGCTTTGAATTGCAATTTTTTTGGGCTGAAAGTTGGGTGTTTCATTCGATGTTTGTATATATTGTTGGTAGTTTAGGCTATTTGATATGTTTGCTTGTTTGAGATGTCTGCTTATGGATCTTAGGAATGTGGGTAGCATCTGGTTTGTGTGAATTAGTAGAATCTGACAAATTAATCTTATGATCAGTGTTAATTAGCAGATCTGCCTTTATTGATTAGTGTCTAGTTATCAGTTCTGGTGTTAAATGGCCAGCCTCACCAAAAAAAGGAGATCGTGGAAGTCTCTGAATATTGGAATTGAATGAAAAATGATGAAGGTGCCTATTTTGATAACTTAATTCGGGTACTAAAACTAAGTGCTTTCCAGTTGTGAAAGCTATTTTAGGTTTAATTAATCTGGAGAGACTATTTTATGCTATGGAAGAATGGAAACCCCTTTTTGATGGATGTAGGTTTGGTGAAACTCTCCAGTGATACGTCTAGTAAAGTTTTGGTGCCCAAGTGCTAAAAGTGTTATGTATATGCAATTTTGCCAATTACGGTGTTGTTGGATTGAACTTGGTGTAAGCATATATTTTAGTAAGGTCCTCAATTATGTGATAATGTGTTTTGCGGATTCCCATTTACATTTCACTACAATATGTGTACATAATTAAATGGTAGTCATAAAACCAGACTCAATACTAGTGAAACCACCGTTCTTGATAATCATTATTCATAGTAAATTGTATTTGTTTAGTTTGTTTATTTAGTTACAATTAAAACACAAAGTCAATGGTTCGTATAGTAACAATAGATAGAGTAGAATCAATAGATTCTTGTGTAGTTAGTTTTTTTTTTAGGGATCGATAACTTGGAAATTTATAGAGACCTATTTCACTTGATTCATTAGAATTGTTAGCAGATATTGATCACCATTTAGTCTAAATAACATTCTCACCTTCTTTTCCCAATCCCTCTGTCACTACAAAAAAAGTGATTTTTCGTGGCGCCAAGTATCGTCATTTAATCTCAATAATTTGTCGTATGAACTCTATACGACAAAATATATTGTCACAAAATTCGCCGCATTGGCCCCGTCGCATTAGGTATAAGTGGCAAAATTTTAGTGTCGTCACATATAGTTGTGACGAAAATACTGTTGTCACAAAAAAAGTTAATTTAAGTGACGATATTGTTGTCACATAAGTAGTAAAATTTCGCCATCATAGCATCACATTGTCACATAAAAGGATCTACATTAATGATTTCTTGTGACAATATATTTCGTCATTAACATTTGTGTACCAGGCAATCTTCCACAAAACTTATTACTACGATAAAATTGTCACTAAAACGTGTTATTTTGATTTTCTTGTGGGGAATCTGTTGTCACTCAAGAGTTTTGTATGCGTTAGTTCTTTTGCCGCATCTAATAACAGCAAATGCACCATTCATAATTACATATAATACAATAAAATGTAATTGACATAATAATAAATACCAAAACATAGTTTCTCCAGAATTGCATTCATCAATTACCACCCTAAATCCATCAAAAAATTGCATTATTCTTACATAACATAGTTTCTCCAAAATTAAGCCAAAATAGCTTTCACAATCGGAAAGCATTTAGTTCTAGTAACCATACGTCATCAAAATAGACACCTTCACCATTCTTCATTTACTTCCATATCCAAAAACTTCAAAAAAACTGCCATAATCTCTATTTTTGTGAAGATGACCACTGCACACCTACAAAACTGATCACATTGCAACGATCACTAAACAATTTAGCATGAAATTAACCAGGCATATTCTACCACATTCACAGAAAATAAGATGCTACTCATATGAACACAAACCATAAGTAAAGGGCAACATGTCCACACAAAATAAGATGCTACTTACAAGAACACAAACCATAAGCAAATAGCAACATGTTCAAACTCATTGCAGCTCCACTTACACAAACCATATGGAAACACCATAAACTTGCAAGTTTATCAAATCAAATAACACTTTAGATGGCATAAACTAACAAAATCCAACATTTACCCCCAACATATATAAACATATTGAATGAAACTAGCAAAGTCAATCAACAATTTCACCAATTCACAACATTTTCACACACTTATTAAATCATATAACTGCACTTCTACATGAACTTCCATATAGACTTAGATATTTCCACACATTTATCAAAGTGAGCCAACAATTCTATAATATTCATATACTTTTCATTTGTATAGGTTGTTCAACCTCCAACTAAAACATATTTCACATATACTCGTTGGACACGATGCTCGTTTCACATAATTTTCATCATAGTAATTGGTATATCTTCAGAAAGCTGCGAAAAGGGGTTAAGGCATCATTACCTATTTAACTCTTTGCCAAAAGTTCTGCATCTTATCAATCTGCGCTTGCATAGCCTCGAGTTGTTCTCCATACCTCCTGGAGAGCAGATAGTTCTAGTAGCCATAAGTCATCAAAATAGGAACCTTCACCCTTCTTCATTTACTTCAATATCCAGAGACTTTAACACAAACTATAAGTAAAGAGCAGCACGTTCACTCAAAACAAGATGCTACTTACAAGAACACAAACCATAAGAAAAGAGCAACATGTTCAAACTCATTGTAGCCCCACTTACACAAACCATATGCAAACACCATAAACTTGCAAATATATCAAATCATATAACTCCTTAGATGGCATAAGCTACCAAAATTCAACATTTGCCCACAACATATATAAACATATTGAATGAAATTATCAAAGTCAACCAACAATTTCACCAATCCACAACATTTTCACACACTTATTAAATCCTATAATCGCACTTCGACATAAACTTCATTATAAACTCATACATTTTCACACATTTAACAAAATCAGCAAACAATTCCATAGTCTTCATTATACTTTTCATTTCTATAGGCTATTCAAAATCCAAATGAAACGTATTTCACATAAACTCATGGCACACGATGCTCATTTCCCCTAATTATCATCATAGTAATAGGTATATCTTAGAAAACTAAACAACAGGATTATGGCATCATTACCTATTTAAGTCTTTGCCAAATGTTGTGCATCTTATGAATCTGTGCTTGCATAGCCTCAAGTTGGTGTTCATACCTCCGATTTCTAGCCTTTTATGCTTCCAACTCATCTTCCAACTGCTCCCTTTACTCCAACATTCCCTTGTTAAATGCATTATGTATAAATATGCAAAAAAAGATGTCATAACTATATTATCTAATCCAATTGAATATAAATTAACCCAACCAATCCAGAATAATAAGGAAATATTATAGATAAGGGGTTTTTCTTTTTCTTAATAAAACTAAGTACAAAAAACACAAATATTTGTTTAAAGGCTAATTTTTCTAGCTTAATCATTATCAGACTCTTCATCTTCTTATTCCAAGTGTCCCTTATCATCTTCTCCTTCATCATACTATATACAATGTTAAATTATAGTTGTGCTTTAGTTCTCTATATTGTACATGATGAAAAAAATATAAAGGATAAGAGAATTAAACAGAAAGCTTTGGAGATGCAGGAACAAACCTTTCAGATTATACACCGACTCTCAATCCTTCCCAACCAAACTACTCCAGCTGTAGTATATAATTCTTCACAAAACATTTTCAGATTATACGCCGACTCTCAATCCTTCCCAACCAAACTACTCCAGCTGTAGTATATAGTTCTTCACAAAACAATGTAATTTACCAAAAATCAATCTAATAAACAGACCAAAAATCACTGAATTATTAAAATAACCAGAAACTCTACGAACCTTTTCAACTTTTCAGCAGAATCTCAATCTAATCCCCAAAGAAATTAAACAGGTAAACAACTCCACTTGCTAAACCTGCATAAAGTAATGTAAATTTACTTAACAATTACAGTAAAAACATCCAAAATAACAACTCAACTCACATGAAAACCATCAGTTTCCAAAGTCATAAGTAGAATGACAAATTTATTAAAGAACTTTTACTCAACAACACACATGATGTTGAAAAACAGCGGTTTATATAATAATGAAGTAAAGTTGCAATTCCAAACATTTCCTAAAGAGCTTTTAACAAAACTAATCACCAAAAAACGACCAGCCAACAAAGTTCTAAAAAGAAATCACAAATAATCCACACAATTTTGCAGGTTTTCACTTAACAACAAAAATGACACGAAACCAACAATTTCTACAGTTATGAACAGAAATTTCAACACAATTTGAAAGTAATACACAAGACAAACAACTTTTAACAAAAAAATCATAACAATAATAGCAGTTTATAAATCTACGAAGAGATTTTACAAAACCACTCAGTTTTTTAAGAGCTTCTACTTAAGAATAACAAAAACCACACAAAAACAACATATTTTAAAGTTGTGAACCAAAATGTTAACACATTGTTAGAAGTAAGATAACTAATCTACAAGATATCTCCATGTTTGAGAAACACAACATCACTATTGCACAAAATACACACAGAACTTCGAAATCCCTAATCCCTAAATCCTCATTCGTACTTGTTTTTTTTTTCCAAAGAAGAACAAGAAAAACCCATCGATTCACTCATGTAAAGCTAAAGTAAGATAGAACTTAAACAAATTATGGGGAAACATTAGCTATCCAGCAAGGTCGAACAAGCCCACCTGTTAAACATCAAAAAAATCGAGAAATTAGGGTTTTCGAGGATGATATTACAACTTAATCTCAGAATATAAGAGAGAAGAAGAGTTTTCTTACCACTACATGGGAAGAGAGAGTGCAAAATCGAGAGAGAATTGTGCAATTTTGCAGATCTGGTGGAAGAAGAGTGTTTTTTTGTTTGAGTTTGAGAGAGATTTGGTGGAGCGTGTTTTGTTCGAGAATTGTGGAAGCTTAGGTTGTAATAATCTGAAATTGAGAACTAGCCCATCTGTTAAACATCAAAAAAATCGAGAAATTAGGGTTTTCGAGGATGATATTACAACTTAATCTCAGAATATAAGAGAGAAGAATAGTTCTCTTACCACTACATGGGAAGAGAGAGTGCAAAATCGAGAGAGAATTGTGCAATTTTGCAGATCTGGTGGAAGAAGAGTGTTTTTTTGTTTGAGTTTGAGAGAGATTTGGTGGAGCGTGTTTTGTTCGAGAATTGTGGAAGCTTAGGTTGTAATAATCTGAAATTGAGTGTTATAAGCAAAATGACGTCGTTTCACTTTTTTTTTTTTTGGACAAAATATTATTTTTGTGGCAAAGTGAAAATGAGGAAAAAAATTTAAGAGAGGGAAATTTTGGCAAAGTCGCGGGAAATTTGCCGCTTTTTTAGTGCAGCAGCTCAAGTGACAAAAATTATGGCAAAATCGTGTTTTGTCACTCCAATTGTACAAATTATGACGAAAGTTTAGCTTAGATGGCGAAATTTTGGATTGCCACATAAAAAACTAATCTTATGTGGCAATATTCCTAATCGTCATATATATTGACATTTATGCGACAAAAAATGTATTACGTCATATAATGTCGTCACAAAAAATCACTTTTTTTGTAGTGTGTCTGAGTCATAAAAAATAAAAGACAAGAAAATTGAGTACAAATGAATTTATATTTATTCACAATAGAATATTGGACTACAATCCCTAATACTACCCTGATTATTTCTAAAATATATGAACTTGAAAACCTGGTAGACCTGCGGGTAGAGATTATATTGATCTGTTCCACATGGCTTTAACGTAAACGTCGTTTCAAAGGCATTTGTTGCTTGATCTTGAACCAAAAGATGATTTGTTATTGAATGTTGTTGAAAATAGTACGAACTTTTTATTCGATTCTTAAAATTTGTTGAAGCTCGATCTTCGTTAGTAGAAGTGCGATCATTAGATACATTTTTTCCAATGGCTTTGCAGCTTAATGTGAATCAAAGGGATTTTTTATCACCGTGAAGAATGATCATGATCCTGATGAAGAACAACTTGAAGATAATGAGCTTGAGGGAGAATTTCTACAACTTCTTCTCCTCAAACATATAATAGAGTATTTGATTCGCACATAATGTACGTCACATTACATGTTTTAGGTTAAAATGATTGTCGGACATAAGTACACAAAATGTCCGATGGAGATCGATGAAGCCACATAGGGCATCTATAACAATAAATTATCATGTCACCCGACTGGGATTCGATAAAAGAAACCGTTTGTATATTACGTACTTCACTAGTGTATCAACAAGCTAGTTTGTATCTCGGTAGTTGAAAGTGCGACAACCCTGCCGAGACGGCCCGACATGCAGTTGCAAGTATTTCCAAAGTACCGTGTTTAACAGATACATACATTTATAAGTGAAGGGGATCCAACAAGGATATATATATTTGTTTTTTGGTAAGCAACAAGGATAGATATATTCAATAAACGGAAATAGTAACACTTAGATGTTATCAAAAGTTATTCTAATCATGATAACAAACACATAGAAATAGTTCTTGTGGCGATAATTTTCATTTATTCTGTTGCATTTTAAGTTCTGCTCGTGTAATATTCTTGTAGCGCTATCCTATATTTTTCATATATGGAAGTAAAAATAATTAAAATTAATCTTAAATGTTTGTCAATACCAAGTTGATTTATGTACTTGAGTGCATGTAAATAAAGGAGATAAAATCTAGTATAATTATTGTTATGATAACCACCCGAAGTTATATATCAATTAATATAATTCTATATGTAATTAAAGGTTGACCAAATGGTTAGATGTTTCTCATATTCTAACTAGATATTATATAAACTTAAGTTAATTAACGAGGGGAATTTGGTTTCACAATTTATAAGTACTCAGATATTGGGGGATGATTTTTTGTCAAGGTCGACATACACAGCGGTCACTACCACCAACCACTCCCCGATCCGCTCTCTCAGTATGATTGTAATATCAGAGCTTGGGGTTTATTTGCTGTCAAGGTTTTACAACAAGCCTATGTCCAATGCCTTCAAGTTTGCAAATATTCTCTCATAGGTAGGATTACGCTTGCTAATGGAGACACGCCATGAAGACAACATGAATTAAAACAGGAGCTTAATTTGGTCTGGGGTTTTCACATGGATTGTGGACTCATATCTATTTTTTTTAAAATGAAATGGAGACGGGAATGAAGCGCGGAAAATCCCAACTTGGTTGGCACCTCCCAAAACTATCCTCGGGTCTGAAACTTTATGAAAAAATGAGAAATCAAAGATCAACAAAAACGAAATTTTGGTATATTACAAAGATCATCAATAACTAAAGAATTAATAAAAGACGGTTGAGTCGACCACAGAGTTTCTCCAACATGTTGTGCGCCATAACTAGCGAGAGCATCCGCCACCTGATTTCCTTCCCTAAAAATGTGCGACACTCAAAAATAAATAGATCCGATGTAATACAGGCATGAAGACCAAGGACCTCGTAGCATCCACGGGACTTTATCCGAATTGTTGGTGATAAGGTTGACAATGTACGTAGAGTCGCTTTCTAGCAAAATCCGGTTCCACCATTCCTCTTTGCTTTCTCCATCGCCAAAATAACAGCCCATAATTCAGCCTGAAATGCAAAAACTGAATCAAGGTGCGAAGAAAACGCCCCATGAACGAATCCCTGAGCCGTCCAAAAAACACCGCCAGCCCCTCCAATGCCGGGAGTTCTAAGTGAGCACTCATCGGTATTGCATTTCAGCCAAGAACAAAGAGGGGGGAGGGGTGCCAATTTTTTTATTTTGATAAGACAACAATTTTATTAGAAAAAGCACAAGGGGTGCTTAACCCAAATTACATGATAACTGATAGATCTTTAGGTCTAATACTTTACGTTACAAGCAGTAGTTGTGATACCTAGTCTAGATAGATAAGTAAGACAGGTATGTAAGACAGTAAAGTAAGACAGCAGATTTTAACGTGGTTCGGACTATGTCCTACATCCACGAGGCTTTCTCCTGAATCAAACTTCTTTCAACGGACAAAAGTTATTACACCAACTATTTTTACTCTAACACCGAATCCCTCTAATGTTGATACCACCGGAACCTTTTTTGCGTCTACTCCGTTTGACCCGTAAGACCAAAACTCCCGTAGTGGTTTTCTTATGAGAATGCTTCCAAGCGAACTGCACGTACGTATAGATCCCTCTAACTGGCGCAATCCTTTCTCGTTGAACTCCCTTCAAATCTTGTCGGCTTCTCACGTTCTTGATGTAACTCAAGAGAGCGAAAACTAAGAAATCAAAATAAAAGAGAACACCTAAAGATGTATATTTTGTTACACGAGTATTTTACATTCATTCCTAGGATTTCTACTATTTATAGGATAGCTCTCCTGAAAGATCTCATTGAATCTCGACCAGTCTCCATATCCAGTCGAGACAGGATCTTTCCAAATATATCCGAATCTTTCCATGATAAAGTGGTTCTTCCTTTTGATAAGTCTTTGTTTCCATTTGATAAGATCTTCATGATCTTTGTATATTCTGCACACCATAGACAAAGAAGAACTCCACAAGGAATAGATTACTAAAGGATATAATAAAGAGTTTGATAAAGATTAACTTTCCATAAATATTCACTCGTCTAAAACAAGATAAATACCATATAATTATGAGCGAATAATTAAGTAAATAAATCAAAGTAAATAAAACCGAATTTTCCTTTAAAATAATTTTGCAAACAAGGAAATAAAATCTAGTTGGACCTGGCAGTCCTGACTGTTCAACCGAGTTTAAAAGGTGTCAGACTTGCGGTCTTAACAATCTCCCCCAATTGACTTGTTTGGCAAAAACACTTTTAAATCCCAAGGAAAATGTAGCATGCTGAAATAAAACAAGTTAGTAAGAGATAGGCACATAAATCAACTAACGAGTCTCGACAGCAATAAAAACGTGTTGCAACAGCAGTGCAACACTCCGCAAAACAACTTAAAAGAAATAACCAGTAAAATCATTGTTCTTAAGCGGAATAAAAACAAACAAAAATAAAAACATAAGATAAACTGCAGCAGCCGAAAAGATCTCCCCCATTCTTCAAGAACTCCCCCATTCTAGATATTCTGTTTACTCCCCCATTTTGCCAGAACTAGTCAAGGCTTTGCCTCTAATTGGGCAAGGGACTGGTTCATGGACTCCAACAGTGAAATGACCTGGGAAAGTTGCAACTGGATGGTGTCGAGACTGCCCTGGGGAACGGACGGTCCAGCTTCATTATCCCTGGCAGTTGGGACACGTCGCCGGATCGGAGAACCAAGTAGAGCTTGAACAAGGTGACTCGAGGCATGATAAGGTATAGGGCGGCTCGTCATCTTATCCTTCGAGACCCGGATATCCATTTGAGATGTGAACGTGCGGTAGATCAAGGATGGATAGCCTAAGGTCATCTTAACTTTGTGGTCGAATGTTTCAAGTTGTAATCGCTCAAAGACCAGTTTCCCAAGATTAATGGGAGCATTCGAACCAATTCGGAATAAGACAGAAGAAGTTAACAGACTAACAGTAGAAGTATGGGACAAAGGGTACCGATTTCTTACCATTATACCGTAGATCAGACCATACCATGGAACAAGGAAACCTCGCTGTGAATTTCCATTCTTTGGCCACTTCATGGGTTGGTCGGTTATGGTTGATGCGACTGCATCCATGTCTGCTTCCAGTTCCAGCTCGGAGTCGCGACCGGTTTGTACGTCATGAGACCCCAATTGCATGTTCAGGATTTGAGGACTGATCTTGAAGATGAACATCCTCACATACGCTAAATGTTCCTTGGCAGAGCCTGGAACGCCTAGTTGAGTATCCAGTTTGGCATAAAACTCGTGCACAATCTTGGTTACAAACGGTTGCACCCTGCGAGTGGATTCAAGAAACCCTCTCCCTTCCAAAAACTCAATAACCCCCGTACCCTCATAAGAATCATCATGAAGTTGAACTTCACGAACAGGAATGCGGCCAGTGACAGGAGTATACCTGAGTTTGGCATGAGAAGTGTAAAACCTGTCGGAGAATGCCTTCTTTACCCTGAAAGGCTCATCGGACGGTAAGACACGGGGAGGGACGGCGTAACCTCCTTCCGCTTCTTCTTCAGCCCGGGCGTGACTGCCTTCCTCAGAGGCCGACTGGTCACCAGAGTGGTTGTCCTGATCAGACAAGGACTGAGCTGATCGTTTCTGCTGTTTGCGGACAGGGCTGGAATCTGAGTCAGAGAGCTCGATTGGAGCAGAGTCCGAGGCAGCAGGAGCGGATCGGGGACGTTTGGAAACAGGAATCTTGGTACGGGTCCCGACTCGGCTCGCGACACCCTCTGCAACAGGTTTGGACTTTTGGCGAGCAGATGGGGTGCACTTTGGATGTTGAGCCTTCTGCTTCCCTTTGGCCGCGGCGGTGTGGCGGCGAGAGGAAGCAGGAACAGGTGTAGGTGACGGCAAAGCGTCTTCCGACAGTGGAACAGAGTGAGAGTCGTCCAATGGAGGAGAGAACTCGTGTGCCTGAGGAGAAGCGGCACGGGGTGGTGACTCTGTTGCCGGTGGAGGTGGTGTGGTGTCTTGCGGCGGCGCATCGGAAGATGGCGGTGGAACAAAGTCCACCGGAATTCTGATTTTGAGCGGCATTGGTTGCAAGACTTGGGCCAACTCGTTGCCCGTGGTGGATGCACTATCATGGTCGACTGGTGGGGTCGACTGCGAAGATTTTCCTGATGACTTAGATTTCACCATGTTAAAGATTTTCTTGATAAACGTAGGTGAGAAAGAAGACATAAACACAAATCCACACACCAAAAAATAAACACACGAGAGAGAGAGATAGTAGGATTGCGTGAGATATGATAATAAGGTAAGATATATAAATAGATTAAATCAAATCAATGTCATATCTTCCATAATCATTATCCACAACTTCCCATAAGTGATAGGACTCTTACCAAGACTAATCAAGGAAAGATTCCAACAAGATACACGCAACTCAATCTCTTCTAAAAAATGCGGCAAAGCATAGGCGGGAAAATGAATCATGCCGAAATTAAACATATCGCGTTTTAAAGACAAAATAAAAATAAAAAATACACCTGTTTAATAAAATAAAAATTAAAACAAATTAAAACACAAATTAAAAGAAACAAACAGAAAGTAACTCAGAAAATTACTCACAACTTACCGAGCACCGATTCAACTGGTGTAAGTGGATGTCGAGACACCCTGTCATGACAGACTATAAGACTGAGTATAAAACAGGTGGGAACTAAAGCATACTCATGAACCAGATGAATACATTAAAATGTGTGTGTGTGAATTCACATATGATAAACAGATGAAAGGGAAGAGAATCTGAAAGGGGCAAGAATCGTTTTGCGAGATATCTCTTTTCAAACAATACAATTGCACCTTGTACACACACTTTCAGCCTTTTGCATAGAGGTAGCTTTCGCACACAACTTTATATAGAATATGGTAGCTCTTTTCAATTTTGTGATGACCGTGAAATATGAATTGAATGCTTGCACACATATTCATTGAGTTTAGGCAGCTTTTTCCTCCATATATTTTTCTTTTGAAGCACTTTTTCTTTTGGCTCATGCTCTCTTTGTTCTTTTCTTTTCACAACTCTTTTGAACACTCATACTTTTCTTTTCAGCTCAATTCTTCTGTTTTTAAAGTGATGGGGTAGCAAAACTGGACAATGTCCATGTCAAAGAGATTATAAAAACAAATTAAAAACAAAAAATTGCCCGTTGCAAAATCCTTCGATTTAACTGATTTAACTGAGGGAAAGATGTGCACTGTGTATCAATGCAGTTCTAAGTACGCTCCATAACCGGCTGTCCAATAGGTCTGCAAGTAAGTTATGACAGTTAGTTCAACAAATAAAAACATCTCAGTTAAATCGGGCACGCGACCAGCGCTTAGTGGAGACAAATGCTGAGAGACTTTTTGAGGGTCTCAAAGCTTTGTGAAACAATTTTCTTCATAAGAATAACAGCAGTTTGTCTTCCAGTTGCGACATGCTTAATAACAGAACATTCATTATCACCTAAATCACATATGAGATGGTGCCATATATCCGTGTGCTGTGTGCATAAGTGCTTAACATGATTATGAGCAATGATAATAGCACAGTTGTGGTAACTAAAGGCCAACACATCACTTTGCACAAAAACAAAATTCTTAAGCATGTGATCAACCCAACCAATATCAAGTAAAATGACAAGATTATGCATAGTTAGGTAGAGATGACTTCCTGTTCCAAAAGTGGAGAAACTGAGGTTTATGAAGTTGCCTCTCGTCTCATTGACAATCCATGTAGAAGTTGTCACAGGAATCATCGACTGTTCTGCAGTTTCAAGATCAAGCTCCTTGATAGGATATTGAGCGCACTTGGATTGATCTATGACCAATCTGTTGGCTCCTTGACTGACTTGCGAACCATAAAAACAAATTAGTTCACTAACAAACGGAGAAATAGGTCTGTTTGAGACAGAGTTTGTGAACTGTTCTATAGGGAGTTGTGATTGCTTTAGGGTATAGCAATTTTCAGCAGTCCGATTTTCAGAAAAAACACAAAACTTTTGGTTATCAAACACATGACATTCATCTTGTGTAAATGTGACAACCATCTTTTGATCGCATAGCTGGATTATGCTAATCAAATTCTGCTCAAGTCCATCAACATGGAACACATAGGACACCCGTTAAGAATGAGTATTCCTTTTGCAACCACTTGACCCTTTTTGCCATTTCCAAACTGAACTGTTCCACTTGGACCAGTAACATAATTAGTCAAAAGGTTTTTGTTCCTTGTCATGTGATGTGAGCATGCACTGTCAAGATACCAACAATCAGGTGCGGCGTTTTCAACAGAGGAAAATGCAAAATGAATATTTTTATGATTAGAACATTTCACCCTTATGTGATTCGTTGGTTCAGAATCTTCATCGGAGTCTTTAAACACTGTTTTTCGGGGAGTCTTCCGAGTTGTCGTGACTCGTGGTCCAACAGGTTTCTTTGCTATGCTCCTCGATGAGTTATGTTTTAAGTTAGGACAACGTGTATGTCCTTGACCACCACACTGATAACAGGCTCTGCTAGACTTGCGCATCCGTCGGGACAACCAAACGGGACTGGGCCTGTTCGTTGGACTAGACCTGCGATTAAAAACATGAGGCTGTGAGAAATTAAGATCACGTGCTAAGCTATCATTATCCATATCAGATATACTAGGAATCTCCCTGCTTAGACCGATCGGTGGGTGGTAACCAAGACCAGCATGATTAAAAATGGGACTAGGACTTTGATCAGAAACTTTGTTCTGATTGTTTGTGACAGCCTTATTGAGAACCTTAAGAACATTTTGGAAGTGTGTTTCCAAATCCTCAAAAATGGTGATTGATTCTTTTATACTGTGTACATCAATTTTGAGGGCCATGACTTGTCTATTGAGATCAACGTTCTTGCGTATCTCTGAAAACAACAAATTTCGAAGGAGTCTGATTTCCAGGAATGGATCAGGAGAATTATCTTCCTCAGTATCATTGTTGTTTTCCTGAGTAGTCAAGACATGTGGTAAGTCATGATCAAGAATAGAAGAAAATGCAAAAAATGTTCTTTCTTCAGGTTCATCAATACAACAATCTAACTCGTCATCACTTCATATAGATGTTATCGTTTTAATCTCAGAAGTAGTTTCGGAGTCGTCCTGGTCAGTCGCAACAGGTGACGAGTCAGGTCGGATAACAGAAGAGAGTGCAATGTTTGCTTTTTCTTCTGCTTCATCTTCACTTTCAGATGACTCTCCATCACACCAAGTGCACACCATGGCTTTGTCTTTATTCTTCGGGAGAAGATTTGCACAATCAGTTTGTATGTGACCATAGCCTTGGCATTCCCTGCATTGAACACCTTTTCCTCTTCTTTTGTAGCTAAGATCATTAGCAGCGGAAGATTTTAATGAATTATCAGAGTTAGAAGGGAAAGTGTTCATACCTTTGTTTTTCCACTTGGAAAACTTTCGGAGTCATTTGGAGAGAAACGCGACAGATTTCTCGAACTCGTCCTTATCGTCACTTTGAGGTTTGTCTTTGATTTTAGCTTTAAGTGCAACACCTTTTGAAGTGACTCCATTCAAATTCTATTTCAACTCGAAAGTTGAGAGGGCACCCATGAGCTCTTCGAGTGACAAGTTCTCCACGTCTCTTGCTTCTTCAATCGCCTCAATTTTCATATCGAATCTTGAGGGTAAAGTGCGAAGAGTTTTCTGAACAAGTTTGGACTCACTGTACTCGTCACCGAGGAGGAAGGCTTCATTTGCAATGTCTCTAAGTTTGGCATTGTATTGAGCTATTGTTTCATGATCCTCCATTTTGTGTTCCTCAAACCGTGTACCAAGGATTTGTCTTTTGGATCTTTTCACGGATGGGGTACCTTCATGGGCAACGCGGATGGCGTTCCATGCATCTTTGACCGATTCACACTTGGAGATCAGTTTGAACAGATTTAGGTCGACTCCATTTAAAATTGCATTGATTGCAATGGAGTTGTGGCTTGCGTCGAGATCTTCTGCGTCAGACCAGTCGAGCTCCAGCTTTGGCTTTCCATCTTTATCTAGTGGTGGAGACCATCCTTTGAGAATGCTTTTCCACGCTTTCTGATTTTCCCTTTTGATGAAAGCTGTCATGCGGACCTTTTAGTATGAATAGTTAAATTCATTTAAGAGCGGCGGCTTTGATGATGATGATCCCTCAACATTTTGTGCCATCAAATCTGCAAGATCTAAATAAAACCAGAATCTCACCAATGTAAGTAGGTGATAGGCTCTTGATGCCAATTGATAGATCTTTAGGTCTAATGCTTTACGTTATAAGCAGTAGTTGTGATACCTAGTCTAGATAGATAAGTAAGACAGGTATGTAAGACAGTAAAGCAAAACAGCAGATTTTAACGTGGTTCGGACTATGTCCTACATCCACGAGGCTTTCGCCTGAATCAAACTTCTTTCAACGGACAAAAGTTATTACACCAACTGGTTTTACTCTAACACCGAATCCCTCTAATGTTGATACCACCGGAACCTTTTTCGCGTCTACTCCGTTTGACCCGTAAGACCAGAACTCCCGTAGTGATCTTCTTATGAGAATGCTTCCCAGCGAACTGCACGTACGTATAGATCCCTCTAACTGGCGCAATCCTTTCCCGTTGAACTCCCTTCAACTATTGTCGGCTTCTCACGTTCTTGATGTAACTCAAGAGGGCGAAAACTAAGAAATCAAAATAAAAAAGAACACCTAAAAGATCTCCTTGAATCTCGGCCAGTCTCCATATCCAGTCGAGACAGGATCTTTCCAAATATATCCGAATCTTTCCATGATAAGGTGATTCCTCCTTTTGATAAGTCTTTGTTTCCGTTTGATAAGATCTTCATGATCTTCGTATATTCTGCACACCAAAGACAAAGAAGAACTCCACAAGGAATAGATTACTAAAGGATATAATAAATAGTTTGATAAAGATTAACTTTCCATAATGAAACCAATTGTTCCGCACACAAGGAGGATTAACGGGGGGGTGCCAATTTACTTGAATAACTTGTGGGGCTCGGCTCGTATCTATTAATGGTGAAGGGTTTTACCATATTGTTCTTTAATCTAAAAAATCTATACATGATAGTTTGAGTCGAAGAGTCCATAATCTCAGTTAGTGTTCTACGACTAATGCCGAATTACTGGGCTTTGATCCAACATCTCAAAATCAACCTTTACACAGGTCTGGACCCGAATTTACCGTGGGAGTTAGTAATATCTGATATTGCATGTGACATTGGCTTACCTTTAAAAATAGACAAAAACACATTGGATGGCGAGCTTGGACACTTCGCTCAAGTATTGGTTGATATTAATCGACAAAAGCTAATTAAGGAAACACTACATGTTAACACATATGATTTTAAGATCTCGGTTACAAAGGATTGCCGGATTTATGTGCAACTTGTGAAGCTATAGGTCGTACCTCAACCACTTGGTGATGTATTATAGAAAAGGACGAGAGAAAAGACAACAAAAATGGCAACAATGGATAGGCACATGACCAGGGGCGTACTGAGGGTTTTTTTATTTATTTTTTTCACCTTGGGCTATACTAGAAAATCAAAGTTATTTAAATAAGAAGACTTGAAGACGAATGTTTGAAATAAAAATAACAAGTTTGGTGTAAGGTCTTTGATTACAAAATTGAGTTTACGTAACCAAATTTAGTAACATTAGGAAATTTACTGTAGTCCGGGGTGAGTTTTTGTCAACCTATACTATATATCTTAGTATTAGTCTAAAATATTATTATTACAGTAAAGTCCAATCCTTATTGGACCACTATTCCTTAGCATTTAACTTAGATGCGTTTCTCAGCCTATCTTCCTCAGTTTGATATATGGTATTTGGCATAACTCCCCCCTTTTATATGAAATTGGTACATTGGTCCCTTATAAAAAAATGAAATGGACAAATTACCCCATATATAATGTTAAAAATAGTCGCAACACCCTCTATGAAGAAAAAAGGATACGCAAATAACTTGCATGTGTTGTATTAAATAGGCACATTATCTCTTTGTATGTTCTTATAAATTAATACCTCCTCTTATGCGCAAGTGTTAAGGGGTGGTGCGAAACTCTTTTAAATTACAAGGGGTGATTTGCATATTATTTTATCACAGGGAGGATAATGTACCTTAACGTAACTTAGGGAGATAATTTACCTATTTATTTTTTAGAACAAGATAATGTGCCTATTTCACATAACAAATAGGGTAAACGGCCACTAGCTCACATATAAGATAATTCATCTAGAAAATTACAATAGCATTTGAAATCAAACAATATATACTGATAGATTCTTTAGGTCTAATACTTTACGTTTTAAGCAGTAATTGCGATACCTAGTCTAGACAGGTAAGTAAGACACGTATAAAAGACAGTAAAGTAAGACAGAAGATTTGAACGTGGTTCGGACTATGTCCTACATCCACAAGGCTTTCGCCTGAATCAAACTTCTTTCAACGGACAAAAGTTATTACACCAATTGGTTTTACTCTAACACCGAATCCCTCAAATATTGATACCACCGGAACCTTTTTTGCGTCTACTCCGTTTGACCCGTAAGATCAAAACTCCCGTAGTCATCTTCTTATGAGAAAGCTTCCAAGCGAACTGCACGTACGTATAGATCCCTCTAACTGGCGCAATCCTTTCCCGTTGAACTCCCTTCAACTCTCGTCAGCTCCTCACATTCTTGATTTGACTCAAGAGGGCGAAAACTAAGAAATCAAAATAAAAGAGAACACCTAAAGATATATATTTTGTTACACGAGTGTTCTACATTGATTCCTAGGATTTCTACTATTTATAGGATAGCTCTCCTCAAAGATCTCCTTGAATCTTGGCAGTCTCCATATCCAGTCGAGACAGGATCTTTCCAAATATATCCGAATCTTTCCATGATAAGGCGTCCTTTCCTTTTGATAAGTCTTTGTGATCGTTTGATAAGATCTTCATGATCTTCGTGAATCTGCACACCAAAGACAAAAGAGAACTCCACAAGGAAGAGATTACTTAGGAATATAAACAAAGAGTTTGATAAAGATTAACTTTCCATAAGATAAGATTCTATAAGATCAAGTTAAATCTTCACAAACTTACCCAAATATTCACTCGTCTAAAACAAGATAATTACCATATAATCAAGAGCGAATAATTAAGTAAATAAATCAAAGTAAATAAAACTGAATTTTCCTATAAAATAATTTTGCAAACAAGGAAATAAATCTAGTTGGACCTGGCAGTCCTGACTGTTCAATCCAGTTCGAATCTTGTGGACTTGCGGTCCTAACAATCTCCCCCAATTGACTTGTTTGGAAAAAACACTTTTAAATCACAAGGAAAATGTAGACATGCTGAAATAAAACAAGTTAGTACGAGATAGGCACATAAATCAACTAACCAGTCTTAACAGCAATAAAAACATGTTGCAACAGTAGTGCAACACTCCGCAAAACAACTTAATAAAATAAGAAGTTAATAAAAATGTTCTTAAGCGGAAATAAAAACAAAATAAAATAAACATAAGATAAACAGCAGCAGCCGAGAAGATCACCCCCATACTTCAAAATCACCCCCTTCATTTTCTGCTTACTCCCCCATTTTGCCATAACTAGTCAAGGCTTCGCCGCTAATTGGGCAAGGGACTGGTTCATGGACTCCAACAGTGTAATAATCTGGGCAAGTTGCGACTGTAGGTTGTTGAGACTGCCCTGGAGAACAGACGTTCCAGCTTCATTATCCTTGGCAGTTAGGACAGGTCGCCGGATCGGAGAACCAAGGAGAGCTTGAACAAGGTGACTCGGGGCATGATAAGGATTAGGGCGGCGCGTCATCTTATCCTTCTTTACCCGGATATCCATTTGAGATGTGAGCGTGCGGTAGATCAGCGATGGATAGCCCAAGGTCATCTTAATCTTTTGGTCAAATACTTTAAGTTGAATTCTCTCAAGGACCAGTTTCCCAAGATTAATGGGAGCATTCAAACCAATTCGAAACAAGACAGAAGCAGTTAACGGGCTTATAGTAGAAGTATGGGACATAGGGTACCAATTCCTTACCATAATTCCGTAGATCGGACCTTACCAAGGAAGAAGAGAACCTCGCTGGAGATTTTCATACTTTGGCCACTTCATGGGTTGGCTGGTTATGGTTGATGCGACTGCGTCCAAGTCTTCCTCCAGTTCCAGCTCGGAGTCGCGACCGGTTTGCACGCCAGAAGAACCCAACTGCATGTTCAGGATCTGAGTACTAATTTGGAAGATGTATTTCCTCACGTATGCTGAATGTTCCTTGGCTGAGCCTGGAACGCCAAGTTGAGTATCCAGATTGGCATAAAACTCGTGCACAATCTGGGTTACAAACGGTTGCACCCTGCGAGTGGATTCAAGAAACCCTCTCCCTTCCAAAAACTCAATAACCCCTGTACCCTCATAAGAATTTTCATGAAGTAGGAATTCATGAACAGGAATGCGTCCAGTGAGAGGAGTATACCCTAGTTTGGCATGAGTAGTGTAAAACCTGTCGGACATAGCCTTCTTCACCATGAAAGGCTCATCGAACGGTAAGACATGGGGAGGGACGGCGTAACCTCCTTCAGCTTCTTCTTCAGTCTGGGCATGGCTGCCTTCCTCATAGGCCGACAGGTCACCTGACTGGTTTGCCTCATCAGACAAGGACTTAGCTGGACGTTTCTGCTGTTTGCGGACAGGGCTGGAATCAGAGTCAGAGACCTCGATTGGAGCAGAGTCCGAGGCATCAGCGGTGGATCGGGGACGTTTGTGAGTAGGAGTCTTAGTACGTGTCCCAACACGGCTCGCGACACCCTCTGCAACAGGTTTGGACTTTTGGCGAGCAGATGGGGTGTGCTTTGGAGGTTGAGCCTTCTGCTTTTCTTTGGCCACGGCGGTGTGGTGGCGAGAGCATGCAGGAACAGGTGCTGGTGACGGCGAAGCGTCTTCCGGCGGTGGAACAGAGTGAGAGTCATCCAAAGGAGGAGAGAACTCTCGTGCCTGAGGAGATGTGGCACGTGGTGGTGACTCGGTTGCCAGTGGTGGTGGTGTGGTGTCTTGCGACAGCGGTGCTGCAGTAGCACTGGCCGGTGGAACATAATCTGGTGGATTCCGGACTGAAAGTGGAGTCGGTTGCAAGACATGGGACAACTGGTTGCCCGTGGAGGATGCACTATCATGGTCGACTGGTGGGATCGGCTGGGATGGTTCACCTGTTGACTTGTTTTTCACCATGTTAAATATTTTCTTGAGAAGTGAAGGTGAGAAAGAAGACATAAAACAAAAACAACACACCAAAAGAAATAAACACAAGAGAGAGAGCTAGGATGGCGTGAGATATGAAGTAAAGACATATAAATAGGTAAAATCAAATCAATATCATATCTTCCATAATCATTATCCACAACTTCCCATAAGTGATAGGACTCTTACCAAGACTAATCAAGGAAAGATTCCAACAAGATACATGCAACTCAATATCTACTAAAAACGCGGCAAATAATAGGCGGGAAACGAATCATGCCGAAATTAAGCGTATCGCGTTTAAAGACAAATTAAACTAAAAAATGCACCTGTTTAAAAAAAAAACACAAATTAAAAGAAACAAACAGAAAGTAACTCAGCAAATTACACACATAACTCACCGAGTACCGATTCAACTGGTGTAAGTGGATGTCGAGACACCTTGTCATGACAGACCGTAAGACTGAGTATAGAACAGCCAGAACTGAAGAATACTAATGAACCAGATGAATACATTAAAATGTGTGTGTGTGAATTCTCATAAGATAAACAGATGAAAGGGAAGAGAATTTGGAAGGGGCAAAAATTGTTTTGCAAGATATCTCTTTTCAAACAATACAATTGCACCATGTACACACACTTTGAGCCTTTTGCATAGAGGTAGCTTTCGCACACAACTTTATGTAGAATATGGTAGCTCTTTTCAATTTTGTGATGACTGTGAGATATGAATTGAATGCTTTCACACATATTCATTGAGTTTAGGCAGCGTTTTCCTCCATATATTTTTCTTTTGAAGCACTTTTTCTTTTGGCTCATGCTCTCTTTGTTCTTATCTTTTCATAACTCTTTTGCATACTCATTCTTTTCTTTTCATGCTCAATCCTTCTGTTTTTTTTTTGATGTGATGAGGTAGAAAAAGTGGACAATGTCCATGTCAAAGAGATAATAAAAACAAATTAAAAACCAAAATTGCCCGTTGCAAAATCCTTCGATTTCACTGATTTAACTGAGGGAAAGATGTGCACTGTGTATCAATGCAGTTCTAAGTACGCTCCAGAACCGGCAGTCAAACAGGTCTGCAAGTAAGTCATGACAGTTAGTTCAACAAATAAAAACATCCCAGTTAAATCAGGCACGCGACCATCGCTTAGTGAAGACAAATGCTGAGAGGGTCTCAAAGCTTTGTGAAACAAGTTTCTTCATAAAAATAACAGCAGTTTGTCTTCCAGTCGCGACATGCTTAATGAATGCACATTCATTATCACCCAAATCCCATATGAGATGGTGCCATATATCCATGTGATGTGTGCATAAGTGCTTATCATGATTATGAGCAATGATAATAGCACAGTTGTGGTTACTAAAGACCAAAACATCACTTTGCACAAAATTAAAGTTCTTAAGCATGTGATCAACCCAACCAATATCAAGTAATATGACAAGATTATTCATAGTTAGGTAGAGATGAATTCCTGTTCCAAAAGTGGAGAGCCTGAGGTCTATGAAGTTGCCTCTTGTCTAATTGACAACCCATGTAGGAGTTTCCACAGGAATCATCAACTGTTCAGCATTTTCATTGTCAATGTTCTTGAAAGGATTTTGAACACACTTGGATTGATCGATGACCAATCTGTTGGCTACTTGACTAACCTGCGAACCATAAAAACAAATTAGTTCACTAACTATAGGAGAAATAAGTCTGTTTGAAACAGAGTTTGTGAACTGTTCTGTAGGGAGTCGTGACTGCTTTAGAGTATAGCAATTTTCAGCAGTCCGATTTCCTTAAAAAACACAAAACTTTTGGTTATCAAACACATGACATTCATCTTGTGTGAAAGTGACAACCATCTTTTGATCGCATAACTGGCTTGTGCTAATCAAATTCTGCTCGAGTCCAACAACATGGAACACATCGTTAAGTATGGGACACCCGTTAAAAATGAGTGTTGCTGTTGCAACCACTTGACCTTTTTTACCATTTTCGAACTGAACTGTTCCACTTGGACCAGTAACATAGGTAGTCAAAAGGTTTGTTCTCTGTCATGTGATGTGAGCATGCACTGTCAAGATACCAACAATCAGGTGAGACGTTTTCAACAGAGGAAAATGCAAAATGAATATTTTTATGATTAGAACATTTCACCCTTATGTGATTTGTTGGCTCAGAATCTTCATCGGAGTCATTTAACACTGTTGTTTGTGGAGTCTTCCGCGTTGTCGTGACTCGTGGTCCAACAGGTTTCTTTGCTGTGCTCCTCGATGAGTTCTGTTTTAAGTCAGGACAGCGTGAACAAATATGACCTCTACCACCACAATGATAACAGACTCGGCTAGACTTGCGAGTTGGTCGTGACCACCAGACGGGACTGGGCCTGTTAGTTGGACTAGACCTGCGATTAAAAACATGAGACTGTGAGCATTTAAGATCACGTGCTAAACTATCATCATCTATATCAGATAAACTAGGGATCTCCATGCTTAGACGGATCGGTGGATGGTAACCAAGACCAGCATGAATGGGACTAGGACTTTGATTAGATTCCTTGTCCTGATTGTCTGAGACGACCTTATTGAGAACCTTAAGAAAATCCTGAAAGTGATTTTTCAAATCCTCAAAAATGGTGATGGATTCTTTTATACTATGCACATCAATTTTGAGGGCCATGACTTGTGTTTTTAGATCAAGGTTCTTGCGTATTTCTGAAAACAACAAATTTTGAAGAAATCTGATTTCTGAAAATGGATTAGGGGAATCATCGTCCTCAGAATCATCGTTGCTTCCTTGACTAGACAAGACAGATGGTAAGTCATGATCAAAAAAAGAAGAAAATTCAAAAAATGTTCTTTCTTCAGGTTCATTATCACAAAAATCTGACTCTTCATTACTGCATATGGATATCATCGTTTTATTCTCAGAAGTAGCTTTGAAGTCGTCCTGGTCCGTCGTGACAGGTGATGAGTCAGGTTGAATGACAGAGGATAGTGCAATATTTGCTTTTTCTCCTGCTTCATCTTCACTTTCAGATGACTCTTCATCACTCCAGGTACACACCATGGCTTTGTTTTTATTCTTCGGGAGAAGATTTGCACAATCAGTTTGTATATGACCATAGCCTTGGCATTCCGTGCATTGAACACCTTTTCCTCTTCTTTTGTAGCTAAGATCATTAGCAGCGGAAGATTTTAATGAATTATCAGAGTTTGAAGGGAAACTGTTCGTACCTTTATTTTTCCATTTGGAAAACTTTCGGAGTCCTTCGGAGAGAAACGCGACAGATTTCTCGAACTCGTCCTTATCGTCACTTTGAGGTTTGTCTTTGATTTCAGCTTTAAGTGCAACACCTTTTGTAGTAACTCCATTCAAATTCTTTTTCAACTCGAAAGTTGAGAGGGCACCCATGAGTTCTTCAAGTGACAAGTTCTCCACGTCTCTTGCTTCTTCAATCGCCTCAATTTTCATATCGAATCTTGAGGGTAAAGTGCGAAGAGTTTTCTGAACAAGTTTGGACTCACTGTACTCGTCACCGAGGAGGAAGGCTTCATTTGCAATGTCTCTAAGTTTGGCATTGTATTGAGCTATTGTCTCATGATCTTCCATTTTGAGTTCCTCAAACCGTGTACCAAAGATTTGTCTTTTGGATCTTTTCACAGATGGGGTACCTTCATGGGCAACGCGAAGGGCATTCCATGCATCTTTGGCCGATTCACACTTTGAAATCAGTTTGAACTGATTTAGGTTGACTCCATTTAAAATTGCATTGATTGTAATGGAGTTGTAGCTCGCGTCGAGATCTTCTGCGTCAGACCAGTCGAGCTCCAGCTTTGGCTTTCCATCTTTATCTTGTGGTGGAGTCCATCCTTTGAGAATGCTTTTCCACGCTTTCTGATTTTCCCTTTTGATGAAAGCTGTCATGCGGACCTTCCAGTATGAATAGTTGAATTCATTTAAGAGCGGCGGCTTTGATGATGATGATCCCTCAACGTTTTGTGCCATCAAATCTGCAAGATCTAAATAAAACCAGAATCTCACCAATGTTAGTAGGTGACAGGCTCTTGATGCCACTTGATAGATCTTTAGGTCTAATACTTTACGTTTTAAGCAGTAATTGTGATACCTAGTCTAGACAGGTAAGTAAGACACGTATAAAAGACAGTAAAGTAAGACAGCAGATTTGAACGTGGTTCGGACTATGTCCTACATCCACCAGGCTTTCGCCTGAATCAAACTTCTTTCAACGGACAAAAGTTATTACACCAACTGGTTTTACTCTAACACTGAATCCCTCAAATGTTGATACCACCGGAACCTTTTTTGCGTCTACTCCGTTTGACCCGTAAGACCAAAACTCCCATAGTGATCTTCTTATGAGAAAGCTTCCAAGCGAACTGCACGTACGTATAGATCCCTCTAACTGGCGCAATGCTTTCCCGTTGAACTCCCTTCAACTCTCGTCAGCTTCTCACGTTCTTGATTTGACTCAAGAGGGCGAAAACTAAGAAATCAAAATAAAAGAGAACACCTAAAGATATATATTTTGTTACACGAGTGTTCTACATTGATTCCTAGGATTTCTACTATTTATAGGATAGCTCTCCTGAAAGATCTCCTTGAATCTCGGCTAGTCTCCATATCCAGTCGAGACAGGATCTTTACAAATATATCCGAATCTTTCCATGATAAGGCGTCCTTTCCTTTTGATAAGTCTTTGTGCTCGTTTGGTAAGATCTTCATGATCTTCGTGAATCTGCACACCAAAGACAAAAGAGAACTCCACAAGGAATAGATTACTTAAGGATATAAACAAATAGTTTGATAAAGATTAACTTTCCATAAGATAAGATTCTATAAGATCAAGTTAAATCTTCACAAACTTACTCAAATATTCACTCGTCTAAAACAAGATATTACCATATAATCAAGAGCGAATAATTAAGTAAATAAATCAAAGTAAATAAAACAAAATTTTCCTTTAAAATAATTTTGCAAACAAGGAAATAAATCTAGTTGGACCTGGCAGTCCTGACTGTTCAATCAAGTTCGAATCTTGTGGACTTGCGGTCCTAACATATACAATAGATTATTATTATTATTATTTTTTTTTATAAGACAAACAATTTTATTAGAAAAAGCACAAGGGGTGCTTAGCCCAAATTACATAACAACAGCAGAAGCAATTCCCAACACAAAAAAAGTGAAACAAGATTTCCAACCAACAAGAATGCCAAAATGAAACCTATTGATCCTCACACAAAGAGGATTAACGAAGACAATCCAACGGATAGCACAACCAATCGTTGAAGGAAAACTGAAAGGAACCATTTCTAGCTTTAATCCAGTCCCACATTCTACTCTTGATAGATTCCACCACCTCTTCTATGCGAACCTCACCTCCTACAACGAGCAATCTGATACAATAGATAATTATTTAAAAACACTGTAAGAGATTTAAAAACTCATTTTTCATGTATTTAAGATGTCTAATAATTTTGCATTGATGTAAACTTTTATATTTGTCTAATATAAATCCTCTTTATGTATTTAATTTATTCCATGGTGAATTAAATTCTTGGCTCCGCCCCTGGTTCTTAATAATATGAATTTGATGCGAGAAACACAAGGAGTTTTATATTTTTTTTCTTCATGTTTCTAGGATGTTGTTTCTTTTATTTGATTCAACATAAAAATAAAAATAAAAGAATAACAAGTTTATCTGCTGCTAGAGAAAGATGTTTACAGTTTACTATCTAATTCGTCTACTTCTACGTTCTAATCATAGATAGTAACATTTTATGACTGGTTATGTTACAACATTAATGTTTATAAATAACTTTTTAAAAAATCTTTCATTTACTTTTCTTTTTATTTGGCAAACTAAAATTCTACTTTTTTGTTCTTCATCAGCCAACAAATGAAAAAAATTAGGCTGTAAAAAATGAGTGTAAACCCAAAATTAGGCTGTAAAACCATTAGGTCAAAATCATTACTCGGGAAAAAGGACTACTTTTTTGCAACTAGGGCCACATTATGGGACTAAAATAATAACTTGCCACTTTGTGGGACTAGATTTGCAAATAAGCCACTTTGTCAGACTAGTACTGCAAAATTCCCCAAGATGTACATTACTATTCGATGTCCAACAACATCACTATCCACATCTAAAATTATATTCAACATCCGATACAAATGGGTCATCCGTCCCATACAAAAGAAGAAAGATAACAACATCACTATCCACTTTGTCAGACTAGTACTGCAAAATTCCCCAAGATGTACATTACTATTCGATGTCCAACAACATCACTATCCACATCTAAAATTATATTCAACATCCGATACAAATGGGTCATCCGTCCCATACAAAAGAAGAAAGATAACAACAATCTTACAAATACGAGACTACAAGTTTAAATATTGCAACAAACATACACACAATCAAATGAAAAAGGAAAGTTTGTAGCAACGCCTTCATCCATAAACCAAAGGATGTTGATCTTCGCACCCTCGAAGTGATATTATTTCTCAAGTCCAAATCGAAAGACAATTGCCCTGCCTCTGCAATTTACCTTTGGACTTTGGGGTGAGGTCTCCAAACCGATAAAAATGCAGTGTAGGATCATTTGAGATTGCTGAAGAAATTGTGATCCATGCATTAAGTATCAAATTGCATCCAAATATGTTAAGAAAATTTGCATTCTTAAAACAAAGGATTAGCAATCTCAGCTTCCAAACGACATAAAACACACTCTACATCCAAGATTCCTCTACGTAGTAAATTTAGTATCATGGGATTATAAATCATTTTCCATGCAAAATTATTCACTTTAAAAGGAACCGGAGGAGTCCAAGAAAACATGGCAATAGGGAGAAAACCATGGAAAGAGATAAAAATATGTTCCTAGATAGGAAGAGAATTAGAATCTAAAGTGACAGAAATATTTGTTGCTCGTAATAGAGAGTAATTTTGAGCATTAGAGAGCAATAAATTGGTTGCTAGAGGTAGGAATTAAAAAATCTGTTGTCGTTGTTAAAAGAAGGAAAACATAGTGTCAGATAAAAGCATTGCCATGCTTGAAAAAAAACATGTCCACTAGAAAAATATGGGTACAGAACAATCTTTCTTTCTCTCATGAAACAATCATGGGGTCAGATTATCCTGACCTCGTAAAGTGAGGTCAGATTTTTTTGACCCCATGAATCAATGGCCAAAATCCAGATCATGTGCAATGCATGATATGGACCATTAGTTCATGGGACAAACCCATAAATCAACACACCAGATCATGCCTAGTGCATGATCTGGTCTATCTTTTTTTTTTGTTGGTCGGCAAAAGCAAACAATATTATTATCGAAATACCGAACAAAAAGAGTACAAGGAATACTCTCCAGAATAACACGACAACAGACCCTCCGAGTCCAAATCACATCGTCCCCTCAAAAACTAAGTTAAACAGATGATAGGTTGTGAATCCCAATCAACGAAATAGTACAAAAAGCCCTGCTTATTTGCTTTGAGCCAACTCCGTGATTTGACTTTAATAATCTCGACCGTCTTAGCGATCTTGATAACCTGACCTCTAAAGCAAACCGAATTCTTGAGTTTCCAAATCTCCCACACGACAAAGAACCACATTTTTGCCCAGTCGTCACTTCCTTTCTTCGACATTAAAGCAGTAAATTGATCGAAATGATTCCGCGCTCCATGATGCAAAGCCGAACAAAACCCAAACCACCTACAAATCTGCATCCATATATAATACGAGACATCACAAGAAAAAAAGAAGGTGATCAGATTTTTCAATAGCATGATCACAAAGGGGGCACTCCAGATTGTCGTTGATAATTAACACTCCTGTTTAACCATACTTTTTATGGGGTGAGATTATTCTAAACCCATACTTTTTATTTCTAGTCTTTTGATTTATATATACTAGCAAGCCTACACACGTGGGGACCGCGTGTAAATTTATTCTTTGTGTTAAAAGTATTTAATTGTAGTGTGTTGTTTTTATTTTAGGAATAAACTTAAAGCCGTATAAATCTAAATTATTTTCACATAAGCTTAATAATTGTGTGTAACTTGTTTGAAAAATAACCAAAGAGAATATGCAACTTATGAAGTACATGATGGACGCTCACTTCTAATTTAAATGACATCAATTTAGTGCAAACTACGTACTATATTCTGACCAAGACATAAGTATTGGGAGTTGTATACCTTGATTCTAAATTTCTAACTTCATTTATTTTTTATTTATTGTTATATTTTTAAATATTGTTTTACTATTGCTTTGTTTTGTAGGTGGAGTAGTTAAAATCACCCCACAGTTTAGTTAACGTGAACACATGCCTGAACATGGGGAAAGATTATTCTAACCCCGAAAAAGCACAATCCATGTGATGCTAATGGGAACAAATTTACTTGTCCCCAAAAAAGCCCAATCTATGTGATACGAATGGGGGATAAATTTATTTATCCCCACAATTTCATATCTATAAAAAACATCTCATTTTTCACCATCTTCATCTCTTCATCTCCCCTCCCCTCCTCACCAATACTCCAAAATTCTCCTCTTCTTTCCTCTTTTTCATTTTTTTATTATGTTATTTATTGGTTATATAATATATAGTTATTTATAGTAATGTGTGTGTTTATATATGTTAATAAACACACACTACACGATATATTATAAATTCCATGCCATATATTATATATATATATATATATATATATATATATATATATATATATAAGTATTTTATACATTTAGTATTATATATAACATATTTATGTATAAATCTTGTTATAATATATTAATGTACACATCTATATAATACGGTATAACATGTAACACTACAAAAAAAACAAGGCTTTAGAAACGGCCCAAGCCGTTTCTAAAGACCCAAAGCCCGTTTCTATTGATCAACAGAAACGGGCTGGCCGTTTGTAAAGGCCGTTTGTAAAACCTTCGTAGCTAATGACTACTAGAGACGGGAAAACGGGCCCGTCTCTAGTATCACAAACGGCAGGCCCGTTTATAAAAAAATATTAAAAACGGGCTTGCCGTTTGTAAAAACCGACAATTTTTACAAATGGGCAGGCCCGTTTGTAAAGATCGTCCATTTTTACAAATGGGAGGCCCGTTTGTAGAAACTAAAATACCTAAACTACCCCCGAACTATTTTTTTTTTTAAAAAAGGCAGCGCGGCCCGTGAAGAAAAAAAAGAAAAAAAAATTAAGGACTATTAAAAACGGGAGGCCCGTTTGTAATACTCTCGAAGTATTACAAACGGCCCGACCGTTTTTAATACTCTCGAAGTATTAGAAGCCCGCCCGTTTCTAGTACTCTCGAAAAGCAATAGAAACGGGCGGCCCGTTTTATTACATTTCGAATTTTTTTTTAAGTATTACAAACGGGGTTTCCGTTTGTAATACTATTTAAAAAAATAAAAAAATATTATTGGCAGAAAATCTGCCAATAATGATATATTATTTAATGTCAAATTAGGCAATAAATTGTGTCCATAATTGTTTAATTACTTAATTACCTACCTTATAAGTTTAATTACTTAATTACCTACATTATTTGATTATAATTAGTATAAATTATATATGTGTCTTATTTACGATATGTTAGAATAATGTAAATATTTTTAACAAATTAAAAAACTAATTTAGAATAAAGGGAGAGGAGATAATTTGTATATATTTAAAAAGAATGTAAAGGAAAAGATAGAATTTGATAGAGAATTGTGTATATGAATGAGTGGAATGTTTGAGAAAATGAAAAGGGAAGGAGTATTTATAGGGGGAGTGAAAGTATTAGAAACGGGAGAGCCGTTTGTAAAAGTTTTTGAAACTTTTAGAATCGGGCCTCCCGTTTGTAAAACTTTTTCAAAAATTTCAAAAGTCTGCCAAAACTTTTAGAAACGGCCCGGCCCGTTTCTAAAAGTTTTTTAAACTTTTTTAAATCCCGCCGAAACCTTTAGAAATGGCCAGACCGTTTCTAAAGGTTTTTTTAATATTTTTGGGATCTTTTAGAAACGGGGAAGCCGTTTATAAAGGTTCCAGGACCTTTAGAAACGGCAATCCCGTTTGTAAAGTTTCTCAAAAAATTAAATAATGATAATGGGAGTTTTTAGAAACGGGTAATCCGTTTCTAGAGGTTTTTAAACCGGTTTGCCCGTTTGTAAAACCCCGAGGGCCGTTTCTGAAACTCCGAAATCTTATAGAAACGGGGAAGTCGTTTCTAAAAATCCCATTTCCTATCTATAAATACCGTATCCAACCTCTCACTCACTCAATCCATCTCATTTGTTCAGGTGAATTTCAAAAATGCTATATAGTTCATAATTTTTATTATCCGTTTTAATTATGATTTTTTTTATGTAATCATATCCTAATTATTTAATTTAATCTATTTTTGCTTAGATCAAAATCGCATTTTTACTGCCTTAAAGACTTGCTGAATCGATTAACCTACATCACCTCTAAATTTCCAGGTGAAGGTATGTTGTATTTTTGACCGCAAATTAGATTAGTTTATTCAGTTTTGGAGCATCTATATATAAGTGCAATGTATTCACATGAAGATAGAAGTTGGATGTATGATATGAAATGCGATAATGGTGACTTGAAACTGCAGTTCACATACGGTGTTCAAAAATTTCTGGAGTTTGCTTTATGTCAAGTAGATTATCTTGACCTGCGCAATTGTCCTAGGTGTCCTTGTATCAAATGCGACAATAGAAAGTTTTTGCACCCCGATCAAATTTCAGTTCACTTATGTAAATGGAGATTCGTCCCTCAATACTATACGTGGGTAGCCCATGGTGAAACTAGTCGTGTTTTTTATCCGTCGACATCCGGGGTAGGACAGACCTCAGCCGAACCCATTTTAGAGGATAATGAGTATGAAGAACAAAATCCCTTTAGTGAATTGGTATATGATGCATATCAAGTTGATAGAGATTGAATTGAAGAGGAACCGAATGATGAGGCTAAGGAGTTCTATGAATTGTTAAGGCAATCAGAGTTGCGATTGCAAAGTGATAAAAATAAACCTGAGTTACAGTGGGTGGAAGAATTTCTTTCGGTCCATAATGTTTATAATATTCCGAAAAAGGCGTGCACTAGATTTTTAGAACTGTCCAAAGATGGCCTTAGTCGGGAAGATGAGAGTCGGTTGCCCAATAACGTTTACGGGTTGAAAAAGATGATGGTTGGTCTGGGTCTAGAGCACAAGACTTATGATGTTTGTATAAACAATTGTTTTTTGTACTCTGGAGAAAAAACAAATATACTGAATGTTCTGAATGCGGCGAGGCGAGGTACAAGGTCGGTAAAAAGAAACCAATCGGGCGTAAGAAGTTGTGGTACTTTCCTATAATACCTTGCCTGCAACAACTATACATGTCTGCGACCACTGCTGAGCATATGACTTGGCATTGAAATGCAGTGGTTCGGCTGATGAAATGATTCATCCAGCATCAGGAGAAGCCTGGAAACACTTTGACAGGGTCCATCTCGAGTTTGCGGCTGAACCTCGGAACATTCAACTTGGATTATGTAGTGATGGATATTCTCCATTTGGTAGTTCATCGGTTCTGTATTCTTGCTGGCCCGTGTTCGTTACGCCTTATAATCTACCTCTAGATCTTTGCATGCGTCAAGACTATATCTTCTTGAGTTTGATTATATCAGGACCAAAAAGCCCAGGGAAGAACATTAGTTGACTACATGAGGAAGTTATGGGAAACTGGTGTGGTAACGTATGATAGGTATATGAAGTAGAATTTCATATTAAGGGCCATACTAATGTGGAATCATTGATTATCCAGCATACGCCATATTGTCGCAGTGGAGCACTGCAGGCCGATTGTCTTGTCCATATTGCATGGAAAATACACAAGCCTTCCAGTTGAAGCATGGGAGAAAACGTATTTCTTTGACTGCCATCGCCGATTTCTACCACCAGATCATGTTTGGAGGAGAAACAGAAAAAATTTCCTAAAGGGAAAACAAGAATTTAGTGAACTCGCTCCGAGGAGATCAGGTACTGAGATGAGAGCTATTATTGATGATCTCCCAGAAGACATAGATCCTAGATATCACATTGCGGGTTATGGGGTATCACAGAATTGGTGTGGTAGAAGCATTTTCTGGGAGCTTCCGTATTGGGAAACTAACTTAATTCGACATAATCTTGATGTCATGCATTGCGAGAAGAACTTTTTCGACAACATCAAAAAACACTGTTATGGATGACGCCGATAAGTCGAAGGATAACTTTAATGCAAGACAAGACCTAGAAATCCTGACCAGGCGAAAGGAGTTGTTCTTGAAGGAAGGTACTGATGGAAAGGTATATAAGCAAAAGGCAACCTATTGTCTCAACAGAGATCAGAAGAGGCTAGTTCTTGAGTGGTTGAAAGGTCTTCGTTTTCCAGATGCGTACGCTTCTAACATTTCTAGATGTGTCCAGATGCCGCAACTCAAGCTTACCCAAATGAAGAGCCACGACTGTTACGTGTTTATGCAGCGGTTGATATCGATTGCATTTCGAGATTTTCTCCCTTATGTTGTTTGGGGCCGACTTGCTGAAATAAGTCTATGCTTCAGAATTCTATGTTCGGTTGAGATCAGAAAGTCAGATATGGAAAAACTAGAGATCTCGATAGAAGAGACCATGTGCAAGTTGGAGAAGATATTTCCACCAGCGTTTTTTGACTCAATGGAGCACTTAGCCATTCATCTGCCATACGAGGCAAAAGTGGGACGTCCTGTGCAGTATCGCTGGATGTATCCATTTGAAAGGTAATGTTTTTCATTGTTAATAAGTGAATAAAATTGTTATTTATGTACTAACTCCTACTTTTTAATTGATGTGTAGGCGAATGTACGACTTGAAAAGATCAGTAGGCAATAAAGCACATGTAGAGGGATCCATATGCCAAGTGTTTTTGCTGTCTGAAATGACGAACATCATCTCACTCTATTTCGGTTCTAGAGTCGAAACTAGACACACTCGGTTGAACAGAAACGAGACTGCACTGATCAGCAATTACACTGGACAACTTGGAATCTTCCATAAACAAGGCAAACCAATAGGTTCTGTCCAGCGGAACCGGTACCTCACCGAATTGGAATACAATCTGATCGAGTTATACACGATCTTAAACTGTCCAGAAGTCGACGGATGGGTCACGTAAGTGGCAAAACTGTTATATTAATTAATTACGTTTCGTACAATTCACAATTTTACAAATACATCGCCATCTTTTAAAACTTCATGATTCGTTATTTGCCGACTGTTTCAACAGCAAATGTGTCAGGGCCTTAACGACCAAGAAACGCAAAGTAAACGTAATGCGGAGTTCGTTGGATGGTTCAAGAACATCGTGGCATCCGGATATTATGAGGTTGATCCCCGTCTTCATGCTTTGGTTTGGGGCCCATCTGCAATGGCGAAGACGTACAAGGGGTACAAAGTCAACGGGTTTAGATTTCACACAGAATCGCACAGTATTGGAAATACCACAATGAACAGTGGCGTGTGTGTCAAGGGAAATATGGGTGCACCTGAGGACACAAATTTCTACGGCATGATCCAGGACATATTGGAAGTAGACTACTGGGGCGCCGGACTGCAGCAGACTATTGTGTATTTCAAGTGTGATTGGTATGACATGCCCCGCTCAAGCCCTTTCAATGCTCGTTATCGGCTGGTAGACATCAATCCACGTTCGAGACTTCAAACCAATGAACCTTTTATATTTGCAAACCAGTCTCAACAAGTCTACTATACACCATATCCATCAGCTGCACATTTCGTAGCTCGTAGGGGATGGTGGGCCGTGTGTACTACTCGAGCCAGATATGTCATCGACACTACTTTGTTGCACGTCGAGGGCGAGAGTGAAAATGAAGTTACCACTCTCGAGACCGAAATTCGACAAGATGCCGAACCCACTCAAGTACTCGACAATGCCGATTACGGCCACAACTACAACGAAGTCGTAGCTCTTGCTGATACTGAGATACAACTAGTTGAGCCAGTTGACAACGAGACTCCGATGAGGATCCATAGTAGTTGCTAGTTTTTACTACTTGTAACCATTTGCATTTTGGCTTTTATTAAGATTTTTGAATTTCCTTTAAAGTATTAGGCAAAATCTATAAGCTTTCTTGGCTTTCATTCAACGTCAAAGATATGGAAAAATTCATTAACGTTCTTTCGAGATTCAATTTACAAATTGAAACATCGTAAATATTAAGTCGCACAAAAGTAATTAAGGGAGTCATAGTTAATTACATTCCCAAAAAAAAACACAAAAAATAAAAAAAAAAAAACACAATAAAAACAACTGAGTAGCTAGATCCTCAGTCAGTCCTACTCCTCATCATCCACCTGAAACTCATCCCCATCGGGGTCATCGAACTCGCCACCGCCATCCTGTGCCCCAAGGTCGTCATCCACGTGCTTCATAGTAGGATTCACGATGGGACGTCCGTCAGGACCGAACCTCACAGTTATCCCTAACTCCGTAGCTAACTCTCTAGCACGCGCCGTCCCAGCGGCGCCATCCACCGGGTGGGTGTACTGCTCATATAGGTAGTTGATATTAATGTTGTCGTCGCACAAATCATCACCCAAATCAACTGTAGGTCCACGTCCGGCTGATGTGGATGGCCAGGTAGAAGGCCCCGGGGCAAATGGGTCCGGCTGAGTAGAAGGCCCAGCGGCGTGTGCAGAAGGCCCAGTAGAAGGTCCCGGGGCGAAAGGGTTCGGCGGCTGCTGGCTCTGTGCTTTAATGGCTGCAATCTCCTGCTTCACCTAATATATCTACTGCTGCATCGCGACAAACTACGACTGGACAGCGGTAGCCGAGGCACGAGCCCTCCTCGACTGCCGAGTGGTCCGGACCCCAACAACATCCAGATTCAAGGAGTTCCCAATGCCCTTGATCCTGCCCTTATAGGGCCCACCAACTACTTTCGCCCATGTAGGGTAGTCGAACGATGGCCATTTGCTGCGGTCAACACCGTAGATGTCGGTACAATCCTCAACGTACCTCTCCTGTGTAAACGAAAGCTAGAGTTAGCATATACAATTACATTAAGATTATCGAAGTTAAAAAGTACAAAAAAGAAACTCACAAATAGAACCCTGTTGTCGTCGTTGATGAACTGCCTAGTCCCATTAGGCAACGTCGTGGTCCTCATGTCGATCCACGTCTCGAGGTACGATACTTCCTTCGTCGGGTCCTTAGCTTTCTGGAAATTGAACACATGTCAAAATATTTAACCAAATCGACTTAAAAAGCACCAAATTACTATTTGACAATTAAATTACCTTCTTGGCGTGATGGTCCTGCGTGCTGATAGACCCCCCCCCCCCTCCCGATAGTTGCATTTCTGCCCCTTCACCTTTTTGGGCTTATTTCGGGCACACTTCTTCTTGTGCTCCTCCTGATCCCAAAGGTGAATGTAGTGTCGAAAAAGTCGCTCGGGAATCCAACAGGGGTTATCCCTCCATTTCGGATCGTCCTTTCTTTTGAAGTAACAGGACTTCGCCCGTGAGATCTCGACAGACATCTGGCGGGTCGCCCACCACTCAAACCCCTCGTAGATCGTATCCGTCTCCACCGGATCCCACTGATAAATGGACTGCATAAAGAACAATGATTACAAGAATTAGATATCCACAAAAATTTCTAAGACTTGTATTCGTATTACTATATGAAACACAAAGGATAACATACCTCAAAACACCTCCATAACTCCCATCTGACGTTCTCGAGAATCTCCTCGTACGTGGCCGACGGGAACGTCAATCCCGTCTTCACCGTCCTACTGATAGTGCGTACGATCCGCTTCTGCTCACTCCAATTCCCCAGCTCATCCCTCCATATCCAAATCCGGTCCTCTGGCCGAGCGGCGGGCTGATCAGCAACGGCCATACCACGTACAGCTCGACTAGGCCCAGCTACATCCTCGAGGCGCACCCAAGCAGACGGGCCTGCGCGATCGGGGGCTGCTGCACCTCGCCCTGACTGAGCTATCGGACCTGCATGGACCGCGTCTGCCCCCGGTGCTACTGGTGGCGGTCCTTGCTGCCCGTGAGATATACGAGAACCTATAGGTGTCCCGATAGATCCGCCAAGCGAGCCAACAGGGGATGGGACACCAGAACTCCGCGGTCTGGAGGGGGCCCCTCTCCCAAACGGTGCAGTACTGGGAGGCCCCGCATTCAAATCGGGTATGCAAGAGGTGGAGGTGTAGACCCGGTCGGCGTCCGGTATCGAGAGGTAGCCCCTGATAAGGCCGAGTCGGTGCCCTGATTAGCAACAGGCGACACAAGACTAAGTGGTGGTGGTGGCGGCGCTGCTCCTCGAGTACGCGGGCCACGCTGAACGCTCGGCCTCGGGGCACTGGCAAGTGGGGGTGGCGCGTGGGCAGGTGGTGCTAGAGCTCATCGTCTTGTCCGCGGGCCACCCTAAACGGCCGGTGCATCATCCTGGCCATCATTGTCAGGCCGGGATCTACGGGTCACAGCTTTATGCTTCGTCGACCCAACACGAGAATCAACAGGTCTCTGTTTATCTCCTATCTGTAAACGTCATATACCAAACATCAATTACAAGCACAAGTTCCAATAAATCGTATACGTAACTCATAACACAGAACTACATATAAACAAACAAATGCCACTTCACAAATTCTAGCCGAAAATCGCTCTATCGTCAAACTAATTGACTAATTACATTACAATATATATATAGATATATCGAACATACAATAACTAACAATATATAGTTATAACACAATCTAAACGATAATTTAATTATAAATAATTAACGTTATGACGAGCCTAATTAACCGATGAAATATCACAAAAACTCAATAAAGACATGCTAAAAGCCATAAAACCGTAATTAACGTAAATTGGTGAAAAGAAACATATATAACCAACGTAAATCACAACCTAAACCATAAATTACATATGATTAACGTTAAAAACCCTAATTAAACGGTGAAATATCACAAAAACTCGATAATTACATGCTATACTTCATAAAAACGTAAATAACGTAATCTAATCGATAAAAAACTAGCATACCCAACGTAAATCACAATCTAAACCATAAATTACAAAAAAAAAAAACTAGGTAAAATACTAATTAACCCATGAAATAAAACAAAAACACGATAAATACATGCTAAAAGCCATAAAAAACGAAATAACGTAATTTAATCGGTGAAAAATACGTACCGTACGATTTCTACGGAAGAGGGCCGAGATTTGTAGAGAGAGAGAGGAGATTTTTAGAGAGAAGAAGCTTGAAATCGCCAAAAATGGCGACTAGAAACGGGCCTGCCCGTTTTATATGCGGGTTATTAGAAACGGGCGGGCCGTTTCTAATAATTACTAGAAACAGGTCGCTCGTTTCTAGTAATAAACGGGCTTTAGAAACGGGGCAGGCCCGTTTCTAAAGCACTGGGCGCCAAAATGTTTTCCATTTGCCGCAGATAATTAACTGATCGGGCTTTAGAAACGGGCCGCCCGTTTCTAAAGCCCAATCTTCCTATTACTAGATACGGGAACGGGTCGCCCATTTGTAAAATGTGCGGTTATTACAAACGGGCGCCCCGTTTGTAATAACCGTTTTTACAAACGGGCTTTTGCCTGTTTGTAAAGAGCCCGTTTCTGCTGGGCTTTTTTCTTGTAGTGTAAATAGATATTTATTATATACAACAAGTTATTATATGCTAAATAATATTTTATTTTTAAATGTGAAGAAGAGCTAGTGGTTAAAAACCGCTAAAAATAAAAAATAAAGATATAACAAAGGTGGCGGATTTCCTGCCACCATTAAAGAAAAATTAAAAAAGAAAAGGCCGAAGGTGGCGGCAAAAGCCGCCACCAAAATTTTGAAAATTATTATTATTTTTTTTAAAGGTGGCGGTAAAACCAGATTTTTCTTCCCCCGGATTTCTTTTTTTAATCATGGGTTTCTTTTATTCCCTGACAAAAAAAGCATGACCACAAATTTATCTGTCCCTACCATGTTGACAGATTATTTTGTTCCTATTTAGTGACTGATTTGATTTTTTCTGGTTGTGGGGTCAGAATAATTTGTTACGTACTCATTGCTTACAAAAAAAATTTGTCCCTATATGTAGTGATAAATTAATCTGTCGCTATTGCTTTTTATTTTTTAACTTTATGCCATCAAGACCTATAGCAACCGATCTTTGTAACAACTTTTTCTTTCCCAATTGATTACTGCATTACTGCATGTGCGGTCTTCTTGAAGCTTCTTGTAATCCATTTGCTTCCGGCATTCATTTCCAATGATTTCTTTGGAATCAAGCCATGTTGTTGGCCAAAACATGGCATCGTTTCCATTTTCTTTGCATGTTTCAATCCGTTCCTCAAAACAATTTCTATACAAGCTGCTCAAACGTAGTTTTTAGAGGACACTCCACAAGACCAAACTTCTATTGCTTTTGTTTATCCTAAGTCTTGTTTCGTTATTCAGATCAGAATTCCCATATATGGATTTCATAATTCATCTTTGTTGGTTAACATTCTCTATTTCTGTTTAGCTAACAACGGTATGTTAAACCATTCAAGATTTTTCACGTTTAAACCTCCAACTTTTCGCTATTACAACTTCTTTCTCAATTTACATGAGCAATCTTTTATGTTTCCTAATTCCAACACCATAGGAAGTTTCTCCAAATTTTGGTCACTTTCTGATCGCTTGCTTTGGAACTTTGTAAAGTGAGAAGAAGTAACCAGGATATCTGAACGTGATCAATCACTAATTTCCATGTAGGAGTCTTACTTGGTTAGTTCCAATAGGCAAGCCAAGGTACTTGAACGTTATGGATCCAATCCGGAAATTTAGTGTCTCGGCAAATGTGCGACTCTACAGTCTCCACATTGATTTCGATAACAAGGTATTTGAAGTAGTTTAACTTCAAATAAGAAATAATCTCAAACTTCCAAAGTAGATTTCCCAAACATTCCATTCATTTGAGTTGCAAAATAAAATTGTGGCATCCGCGAAGTGAATATGGGATACATGATAATTAGACTGGCCAATATGAAAGGGAAGTGTGTCTGTATTTGTTACGTAGATCTTAATTTCAAACCAAAGTCTATCATAATATTTGTTGATATGATATGCATATATACGAGCATGTAAACAGAGACATATATGCCCATAAAGTTATACGTCAAGCTTTTATCTACACCTCAAAACTAAGAAACTCAATGTAGTCCTTTTTAATGGCCAAGACAGTGTTTTAGGCATCGGTAATGGATGAGTAACACTTTCATGCATTTTCATAATCTCACAATTTTAAAACAAAACCTTTACCACCAGCCTGGTAGATTCTAAAGCAAGTATACTCGAATTAGAATTTAATGCGTTTTTATCACGATTACTAATAAGACTAAATACAGGAAATCTTGCAAAGACATCATCATTCACATAACTAAGTTCGACTACAGTAACTTAACAGATAATGCATACATGTTTAATGAACAAATGCAGGGTTGGGGATTGAACAGCTTATGGTCTGTTCCTCTTGATGTTGTCCGGTTGCACCCATTTTGCGCACTGAGCTTTACGGCAGAAGCAGAAATCTGCAATATATCATCCCCAACAATTTTATTTTAAGAATTTATAAAGTAAATAAATTCATTGCAAAAGGAAAAAAAGTTTAATATTCAGCCCAAAGGTTGATAATTAATTTGCTATATATTTAGAAGTTATGGGACAGATTGCACCATGTTTCCATTTCGACCACTTGCATATTTCTCATTTGATGTCAACTTGTTCTGATTGCCTATTTCAGCTTTTGGTAAGAAGTTAATTGCTATTGACCTATACTATTCTTATGATGAAAGAAATCAATAAACTCCTTAAATCTGACATACCAAATAGAATGTAATGGTTTTATGTTCAGGAAAGGTAACAAAACAAATATGAACCATGTCTAGCTTTTTGATCATGGTAAATAATAAGATAATACCTCAACTTTGATCAGCAGAACTCTTAACCTCAGTGGATATGCTCTCCGGCTCTCCAGAATGCGAGTCCACATTCTCGCAAGGAGCAACCCATGATATGGGATTAGCTGCAACAAGCACAAGATTATTTTGATTCAAATTACACGTTATCCAAATGTTTTAATGCATGACTAGCGCAACGAAGAACAGATTTTTGGAAATAACTAAAAGATGTTTAAAAGCAATAGATATCGTTTTCTACTACCAATACATCTCAACCCTAACCAAGATTTCACTAATGAGAACACCAAGACGGGTAAACATAAGAGCTTGTGTTCGACAAGTCTCGAGTTCTAATAACCAAGAAGAAGTAAAATATGACCTTCAATAGGAACAATCTGGAGGTCACTTGAACTGGCAGCACGACCTCGGCGCTTTGAAACATAGTTTCTGTCCAATGGTGCCGGGGCATGGAAACTGAACCTTGAACTGTTCACGCCACCTTCTTTATACTCCGGATGCTCGTCAAGGTACCTGAAATATAAGTGTTAAAAATCATTGACAGTAATTGCTATCAAAGAGCTTAAACCCAAATTACTACAAGAGATGTTGTGAAACTCTCATATTGAAGTGTACTGGTTTTAGGCTTACACATCAAGAATGAAGTCAATAAAAAGCACCAAGACACTGTACCTGTTTACTTCAGCCATAGAACGTAACCTCTTATTTGATGGTGAGACGTAATATCTGATAAGACAACCAAATCATCATGTATTGTATTTTAAACCCTCATACATAACTAAATTTTATTATGACATATACATACACATCAGCAAACTTAGTGCCTCCTTCTGCTCTGATTCTTATGATTCTCTGCCAGCCAGCAGGAGTCTGTGGAATATTTGGTCTGTCCATTGCCCAACCCAAGTGTTCGTCCTGCTTGATGTCCGCATCATCTTGACAAGATAGCTCAGGCCGCCACTCCCGAGCTGTTTCACATGAAAAGGGCTGCTCTTCAATCTTTTCATGTATTTTTTCATACTTCTCCTTTGAAGGAACAAGCTTCCATTTTTCGCAGTGTATGCGCTTCACTGTTTAAAGCTCTAGTGACTCCCAAACCCTCTTTGCTGGTATTCTTGGTGCTTGTTCCATTTCTTCAGAGAACTGCAATGAAGAGAAAAGGGAACGACATTACTCAAACAATTATGCGTTTCTAATTTTAATCTTTGTCAAAACAATATATTCAATTCCAAAAATTACTTGCTAAGAAGACAGAGTTCAATAAGCGGCGGAAATTTTGGTGACCAGCTATATACTCAAGAAACAAATAAGTTGTAGGAATTAAAGAAAAGTCAAACTAACGCATCCCTTGTGCTGCGATAAAATAATAATATAAGTTGCGATACAATGAAAAGGAACAAAAACGGAGGGCATGTATGGTTCTTACGTGATAATATTTGTGGCATGTGTGGATATTACGCGCCTGCACTGTCTTTCCTTACGTAGACAAATTAATTAGTGTAGTACTTTATACGAGATCTGAATTGCACAAATTTTTATTCCAAGAGGATTATTGTAGAGTGAAACTTAAGAACTTAATTAGGTCAATCAAAGACTAGATCTATCATGATTCACATGTTATTAGATAATGGTGAATACAATTTCAGTATTATACAATCTTTGGTATATCACCAAAAATCAAATTTGAAACTTATACTTAATTAGCATGTGAATTATATTAACCTTAATTTCACACATATGGTTATTAGAAGTAAGAATTATATTGAATTATCCAGAAAATGAGCTTGTTTGATTACAAACACCTGAACATAAAGAAACATCTGGTACGAAAACTATTAAGTTGACATAATTATAATTTTATAAACAGAAATATTTAACATGACCGACCAACTGGAAACACAAAACCCTTGTGAAGATGAAAATGTGTAACTGGAAATTGAAATCAATTCACACACAAATTGTGCACATACCTTATAACTTGTGATCCTTGTTGCTGCTAATTGTATGTATGCAAACTAGTTGAAATTATACAAGGAACTAAATTCACAGAAAAATAAATCAGCTTCTTCATGAATAATAGTAAAGAGTAAAAATTACAACACATCATGAATGGAGAGCGATGATCAGAAACTACAACCTCAATTGGTACATATGGTGATAAAATGTGCAAACCGAATTTATTGAAGAACAGAGAATCGATGATTACAAATTTAGTATCAACGATTACAGAGCAAATCGTGATACATAATCTGAAAAATATAAAATGAAAAAGTGAGTAATGAAAACCAAGGAGAGGGGTTTATATAGCAGCGCCCTTTTTCCTAACGGTAACAAAACTAAAATACAAAAGATAAAACGTAATATAGAAAATGCGATTTTAGCTCATTTGAAATCTGCGCGCCTTTAGTTCATTTTGAGCTGTAGTTTGTGCGCGCCTTTAGTTCATTTTGAGCTGCAGTTTGTATAGTTCAATATCCCCCCTCAAGTTTGGCATGTATGTCAATAAGGCCAAGCTTGGAAACCATTGAGTGAAACTGTCTGAAACCGAGGGGTTTGGTGAGGATGTCTGCTATCTGGTGATCATTGGAAATATGCATTATCTTGATCAGATTTTGTTGTACTTTCTCCCTCACAAAGTGGCAGTCTATTTGTATATGCTTGGTGCGCTCATGTTGTACAGGGTTAGTAGCAATGCACACAGCACTCTTGCTGTCAGTAAATAGAACAGGAACTCTTGTTTGCTTGATAGAAATATCTGTAAGGAGTTGTTGAAGCCACAAAAGCTCACATGTTGTGGAAGCAACAGCTCTATATTCAGCTTCTGTGGAGGATCTACTCACAGTAGCTTGCTTCTTTGCTTTCCAGGATATTAAAGAATCTCCTAAATATATTGCAAAACCTGTAACACTTCTTCTAGTCTCTGGACAGCATGCCCAATCACTATCACAAAAGGATTTTAGATGAAGTTCAGAAGAAGAAGGTAGAAATATCCCTTTACCAGGTGAGGTTTTGATGTATCTTAACACCCTGTGAGCTGCAGCTAAATGAGAGGTTGTAGGTTTAGACATATATTGAGATAAACATTGGATGTTGTAAGATAAATCAGGTCCAGTTATAGTTAGATACAATAACCTGCCTACCAATCTTCTGTATTCAGAAGGATCAGAGAGGAGAGTAGTGTCAGATTCCCTGAGTTTGCATGAAGAAGCCATAGGAGTTGTGCAAGGTTTGCAACCTAAGTAACCAGCTTCTGTAAGAACATCCAATGCATACTTTCTTTGAGATAAACTGATGCCTTGTTTAGATCTTGCAACTTCAATACCTAAGATGTATTTTAAGGAGCCAAGATCTTTGATGGTGAACTGATTGTCAAGATGAATCTTGATATCATTAATTTCTTGCATATCATTTCCTGCTAAGATTATGTCATCAACATAAACACATAGGATAGTAATAGAGGTTCCAGACCTTTTGACAAACAAGGAGCAATCTGATATAGCTTGACAGTAGCCAAAAGAGAGAAGGCATGATGTGAGCTTAGTAAACCATTGCCTGGATGCCTGTTTCAAACCATATAGACTTTTCTTCAATAAACACACTCGGTTGTCATTTGGTTTACAATATCCAGGAGGTGGTTTCATGTAAATTTCCTCATCTAAATCACCATGAAGGAATGCATTGTTTACATCCAACTGATGTAAGAACCAATTCTTGCTTGAAGCAACAGCAAGTAGAACTTTGACAGTTGTTAACTTTGCAACTGGTGAAAATGTGTCAAAATAGTCAAGTCCCTCTTGTTGTGTGTAACCTTTGGCAACTAGCCTTGCTTTGTGCCTTTCTATAGTACCATCAGATTTGTATTTGACTTTGAACACCCATTTACAACCAATGCAGTGATGATTCTTTGGTAAATCTGTTAAGATCCATGTTTTTGTCTTTTCTAAAGCATCAAGCTCTTTCTTCATTGCATCCTGCCATTCAGGGATCTTACTTGCTTGAGAATAAGTTTTAGGCTCAGTGTTGACAGAAATGGAGGTGGTGAAAGCTTTATGAGAAGTACCAAGCTTTTGAAGAGATAAGTAATTCTGAATAGGATAAGATTTGCCTGACCAAATGGAGTTAGACTTATGAATAGAGGTAGGCAATGTGTAGTCATAGACTTGTAAATAAGCTGGTGGATTAGTTGATCTTGAAGATCTTCTTACAGGTTGAATCTCATGAGAATCATGTATTAGTTCTGGAATAATAGGATCTTCTGTAGATGTTTGTTCAGTAACAGAATCACCATGCTCATGTTCAATTGGTAATTGATCAGTAAAATTACTCTCTGCTTCTGTAATAATAAACTGATCAGGTTTTTGAGGAATCTGAGAATAACCACTGGTTTCAGACACCACTGGTATAGGTTCATTCTGTAAATGCTGATCTTGAGCAAGAACCAAAGAATGATTTTGATTAAGAAGAATGAAAGGATCAGTGCAGAATTTGGATCCAGGATCAGAAGACTGAGGATTAGTGACTTGCTTTTCATCTTTCATAGGAAAAACATGTTCATAAAATTGAACATGTCTGGAAGAAAAGACTTTCTGAGTTTCCAGATTGTAGAGTAAGTATCCTTTCTTTCCAAAAGGATACCCAATAAAGATACATTTTGAAGCTCTTGGTTCAAATTTAGTTCTGTGAGTAACAAGAGTAGAAGCATAAGCCAAGCAACCAAATGATTTGAGCAAAGAATAATCTGGTGGCTTGTTATATAGCTTCTCATATGGTGTAGTGTTGCCAATAACAGGAGAAGGAACTCTGTTTATAATGAAAGCAGCTGTAGCAACACAATTAGTCCAGAATTGTAAAGAGATATTTGATTGGAACTTCAATGCCCTTGCAACCTGCAGAAGATGCTGATGTTTCCTCTCCACCAAACCATTTTGTTGTGGAGTTTCCACACAACTGGTTTGGTGGACAATGCCATTAGAAGAATAAAAATCATGAAGAAAGAACTCTGTGCCATTATCAGTTCTTATGGTTTTAATAGACACATTGAACTGAGTTTTGACAAGATTGTAAAAATGTGAAAGCTGAGTTCTGACATCTGATTTGTGTTTGAGAAACAAAACCCAAGTGCATCTAGAGTAGTCATCAACAATAGTAAGGAAATATCTATAGCCATCATGAGAAGTAACACTATAGGGACCCCAAACATCACAATGAATGAGCTCAAAAATAGTATTAGAAGTAGAAGTGCTTTCAGAAAAAGATAATTTCTTTTGTTTAGCAAGATGGCAAACAGAACAAGGTATGTCTTTATTACATCTGGAAACAGTAATCTGAGGAATAGTAACAAGTTTTTGAAATGAAACATGGCCTAAACGACAATGCCATATATGAGAATCACTATCAGTAGAGGGAACTACTGAATTACAAGAAGTTTGAGTATATAGAATGTAAAGATTATTGGTTTCTTTAGCAAAACCAGTCATCTTCTTCGTGTGAATGTCCTGTAAAACACAAGAAGAAGCAGAGAAATATAATCCAAGATTAGAAGTCTTGGTTAGTTTAGCAATAGACAGAAGGTTACATGTGAAAGAAGGCACATATAAAACATTTGTTAGCAACAAATCTGGTAAAATTTGAACATTTCCTATTAAAGTAGCAAGAGTAGTTTGGTTATTAGGCAAATGCACAACAGTATGAATAGGTATAGGAGAGGAAGTAAACATAGAAGAAGTACAGATCATATGATCTGTAGCACCTGTATCCAATATCCAAGCATACTTAGAATCATAAGGTTTAAGTGCAGAAGTTAAAGCAAGAGATTTTGAAATACCAGCCATAGCTGTTGCAGCATATGGAATAGTATTAGAATCATTGCTTTGCATCTTAGATTGAGCATGAGCCTGCTGAAAAGCCATAAATTCTTCAAAGAGCTGGAACTTGGCAGATTTATCTGTAGAGACCTGATGATCCTGTGACATAACAGTAGAATCATCATTAGTGTTAACCAAGTTAGCTGAGGGAGGATTGCTTTTTCCTGTAGGACCACCCCATCCTGGAGGATAGCCAATGATTTGAAAGCACTTGTCAACTGTGTGACCAGAATAACCACAGTGAGTGCATTTCAACTTTTTCTTATCCTTGTTCTTTTGAAACTTGTTAAAGTTACCCTGAGCTTGAGCCTGATTGAATCCCCCCTTTCCCTCAGCATCTGAACCCTGATTGTTCCTGGTGAACATTGCTAAAGAATCAAGTGTAGAGTTCACAGTAGATAAGGACCTCTGATGTTCTTCTTGTAAAGCCATAGAATAAACTTTTGAAAGAGAAGGAAGAGGATTCATCAGTAGAATCTGACTCCTTAAAGCCAAGTAACTCTCATTAAGTCCAATCAAGAACTTAAGAACACAATCTGATTGCTGTAAGTCAAGCATCTTCTTATTAACATTGCAAGTACACAAGCCACAAGTGCACCCTACAATAGGCCTCTGACTAACAAACTCATCCCAAATAGATCTAAAAGAGTTATAGAACTCAGTAACAGTAGAATTTCCTTGAGCAATGGTAGACAAAGTTTTCTGTAACTGATACACTCTAGAACCATCTGTTCTGTCATATCTAAGCTTCAATTCTTGCCACACTTCATGAGCAGTGTTAAAGTACATAAGACTAGGCTTCAAATCTTTTGAAACAGAGTTCAAGATCCATGATAGAACCAGAGTATTGGCTCTAATCCAGCAAGTTTTGAGTAAATCACTAGATTCCTCAGGCATAGGTAAAGTTCCATCAATAAATTTCACTTTATTCTTGATTCTAAGAGCCATTAAAACTCCTTGACTCCATGTAATATAGTTAGATCCATTAAGAACTTCACTGACCACAGAAGAACCAGTGAAATCATGAGAACCTAAAAAATAAACCGAGGTAGAATCTTCACTCGGATTCCTAATAACAGGCAGTGAAGAAGAAGAACCAGCAGGTATAGTCATTTTAGTATAAAATCAGGCAATAACAAATCAAATCAATTGAGATTTCAACAAACTTCAACCGTACAATCAATCAGATCAACAACAGAATATGATCGCAAGTGAAAAACAGCCGATCTTGACCACAAATCACTGATAAATCGCAAAATAATCGGTAAAAAACACCTGATTGTTGATCAGAAAACGATCGCCGAGAAGAATCACGATCTACGAACAGAATCGTGCAGAAAAATACCGATAAAATCGCGATCAATCGAGAGACCACGCAGAAATAGAGAATTGCAACGGAAAATTAACGATCAATCGTAAATCTGGCGAATGATACCATGATAAAATGTGCAAACCGAATTTATTGAAGAACAGAGAATCGATGATTACAAATTTAGTATCAACGATTACAGAGCAAATCGTGATACATAATCTGAAAAATATAAAATGAAAAAGTGAGTAATGAAAACCAAGGAGAGGGGTTTATATAGCAGCGCCCTTTTTCCTAACGGTAACAAAACTAACAAAACTAAAATACAAAAGATAAAACGTAATATAGAAAATGCGATTTTAGCTCATTTGAAATCTGCGCGCCTTTAGTTCATTTTGAGCTGTAGTTTGTGCGCGCCTTTAGTTCATTTTGAGCTGCAGTTTGTATAGTTCAATATATGGAAAATGAGCAACAAGTTGGTTTTTGGGGGATCTCAAATGAACATTACAGAGGCAGTACAACTCATCAAATTGAAGTTTCGGAGTTGGATTTGTCCTAAGTCTAGAGAATTTCCTTATTCTGCATTTGATTGGATAAATTTTCCTTTGGATTGTATGGTATAAGTTGTAATCTTTTTGAGCATTTCTTATGCCCTAATAAATTTTTTGCTGATCAACAAAAAAATCTTAATTTCACAAATATGGTTATTAGAAGTAAGAATTATATTGAATTATCCAGAAAATGAGATTGTTTGATTACAAACACCTGAACATAAAGAAACATCTGGTAGAAAAACTATTAAGTTGACATATATAATTATAATATTATAAACAGAAATATTTAACATGACCGACCAACTGTAAACACAAACCCTTGTGAAGATGAAAAATGTATAACTGGAAATGGAAATCAATTCACACACAAATTGTGCACGTACCTTATAACTTGTGATCCTTGTTGCTGCTAATTGTATGTCTGCAAACCAGTTGAAATTATAACACGAATTAGTTAAATTCACAGAAAAATAAATCAGCTTCTTCATCAATAACAAGTAAAGAGTAAAAATCAGAACGCATCATGAATGGAGAGACGATGATCAGAAACTACAACCTCAATTGCTCGATTCGCGTTGTCTGGCTTTAGATTCTGTGTGATTGTGCCGCAGAGAGAAATTGACAGACAGATACGGGAATTAATAAAATGTGCGTCTGTGTGTGTCGGAGAAGAAAAGTTGCCGACGGGATATTAATCATATAATTGTCTGAGCATGTATACTGCGGTTAATTTATGAGCGTGTGTGTCTGAATGAATGGGCGGGATATGTGTAAGTAATTAATATTTAATTTGGAGAAAACAAGTTTATTTCTTAATTTTTGTATTTTGTTGGAGAATTATTGAAATATTTGCACTACCAACCGTTGGATCCATATTCATTCAAATGTCATAAGAACATTTGTAGATGTTAATTATATATGTCTTCAAAAAACTTAATTCAATGATGATAACTTACACATCGAATGATATCTCTAGCAATTGTTTTCTTTTTCTTTTTGTTCTCTAGCACGCATTATCTTTAACAAAACTTGGGAAACCAAAGCACCAATCTCGTCCTATTTTCCGGTTTTCTTATATGGAAGTAAAGTAGTTTAAATTATACTCTTGAATATTTTCAAACACTAATTTAATTTGATGTGCTTCTGTGCATAAAAAAATTGAGATTTTCTGTCTACCCCCCCCCCCCCCCCCCCCCACCCCTCCTCCCCCAACACAAAAAGAAAGCAATTTATATATATAAACTAGTAATTGTGCCAATGATTGAAGGCGACAACACCATGTAATGATATGTATTTGCCATAGTTGTAGATATTATTCTACAGGGATAAAAGCATCAAACCCCTTATACTGTACTCCCCATTGCACTTTGCCTCCTATTCTTTTATTTTTGGCAACTTGTCCCCTGTACTACGGTTAATAAGGACTTTGCCCGCTGAATCGTTTTTTCACCATAAGATTTGAACACGTGTCAACATTTTTTGACATTGAATTTGGACTCAGGGGAAAAGTGCTTATTTATCCACAGTAAAAGGGGCAAGTTGCCAAGTAAAAAGGAATAAGGGGCAAAGTGCAATTGAGGGCATAATATAAATGGTTTAACACTTTTATCCCTATTAAGGGCATAATACAAATATGTATTTGCCATAGTTTTAGATATTATTCTATAGGGACAAAAGCATCAACCCCTTGTACTGTACTCCTATTACACTTTGCCATTCTTTTATTTTTTGCAATTTGTACCCTGCACTATGGTTAATAAAGACTTTGCCCGCTGAGTCATTTTTTCACCATAAAATTTGAACACGTGTCAGCATTTTTTTACTTGAAATCTTGACTCAGGGGAAAAATGCCTATTTATCCACAGTAAAAGGGACAAGTTGCCAAATATAAAAGAATAAGGGGCAAAGTGCAATTGAGGGCATAGTATAAAGGGTTAAACACTTTTATCCCTATTTTATAACCTAAAGTTAATGATGGTTGTATTTCCCATTTAGTTCATCTTTCTTTTTTATTTTAAAACAAATAATCAACTAAAATGGTTGGAGGAATACGACATTAAGTCTTGTGTTTGTACATAATATGTGCTTGCCCTATGAGTTCCTCTAACTCAACAAAACGAAGACAATTTGAAACGGGAAGTTCATTCATAAAAAGTGGAAAATCATCCCTGACAACCATTCGAGACAAAAAAAAAAGTTGTCCCAAAGTGAGCCCATAAATTAGTTATTAATTTCTTGTTTAAATTATTGTGATTCATAAAAGTGGCAGGTATATGTGAACAATAAGAGATAGTTGTGTGAATTCAATATATTTGACAACCACTACAAGAAAATGAAGCAATGGTGTCAAAAACGTTACTCACAATTGCTATATTTTCAGTGAGCATTGATCAATGGCTACACAAAATTTTGTAACCAGCTTTTGTAACTATTGGCCTTGTAGGCATCAAGTTATGTCAGCAATGGCTACAGATTAATTAGTCACCAACAATGGTGTCAAGAAAATCACTCACCATGTTGTGTCAAAATAATCTGTAGCCATGACGTGCGGTCAAATGCATTTGTAGCCATACAATTAGAATAAAAAAAAATCAAAAATTAAAAAAAAGGGTGGCGTTCGATTATTTTGATGCCACCCTTTTTCTTTTTCTTTTTTAAAAAGGCGTGGCGTCCGATTTTTTGGACGCCACGCCTTTTTTCTTTTTTTTTTTTAAAGTGTGGCGTCCAAAAAATCGGACACCACGCTTTTTCGTTTTTTTTAATCGTGGTGTCTGAATATTCTGACACCACGATTGTACCGCGTCGAGTGAATAATCACTCACCACGGTTTTTAATTTTATTTTTTTTAAAAAAACGTGGTGAGTGAATAATCACTCACCACATTTCCAAAATTTTTAAAAAAAAATTGGTGGCGGATTTATCGCTACGTTTTTGCCAAAATTTCAATTATTTCAATTTGGTGGGCTTTTTCCCTCCATTTTATTATCTATACATATATAATATAATATACCAACACACACAAAAAAAAAAAAATATATATATATATATATATATATATATATATATATATATATATATATATATATATAAACACACAAATCAATATATACATATATTATATAAACCCCCAAACAATACATAACTAATATAACACCCAAAAAAAAAGTGATAGAGGAGAGGATTTTTTGGATTTTAGAGTAAGATTTTCATATTTTTTGAGGGAGAGAAGATGATTTTCGGACTTTTTGAGGGAGAGGGCAGGATTTTCGGATTTTTTGAGGGAGAGGAGATGAAGAGATGAAGTTTGTGAAAAATGGGGTATATTTATAGATATATGAAATTGTGGTGACAGATTTTTTTGACCCCATTAACATCACATGGATTGTGCTTTTTTTGATCCCACAAACTTTAAAGCAATAATGAGTGATCTTCTTGACCCTACACCTAGCAACAAATAAAGGTGACTGATTTTTTTGATCCCACAAACTTTAAGGCAATAGTGAGTGATCTTCTTGACCCTACACCTAGCAACAAATAAATCTGTCGACATTGCAATTATTATGGTTCATTAGAATTTTAATTTTGCATGCATGTCTTAGTAATTTGTTATTAGATAATTAATGTGTAATTAGGACCACATTATGTGTACTCATTCTATAATTAGTAGTAATTAGGACAATTCATTTTAATTAGGATCGTTTTAGTAAAAGTGTTGGGTTTTGTTTTAAAAATTAGAAAAAGTGAAGAAATATTATGGAATTTAGGATAAAACTAAAATTTAGGATAACATAGGAAAATTAGATTTGTAGTTTAATTAAATGGCATGATTACATTAGTAATTAACACTTTGATGACAATTATTGTATAATTAGTAATTAAAATATAAATTTCATAGTAATTGAGTAAAATTAATTAGTAATTAAGTTTAGCAAGGTATAAATCCTGATTATATATGTGTAATCATTCTATAATTAGTAGTAATTAGGAGAATTTCATTTTCATTAGGATAGTTTTAGTAAAAGTGTTGGATTTTGTTTTAAAAATTAGGAAAAGTTAAGAAATATTAGGGAATTTAGGATAAAACTAAAATTAGGATAACATAGAAAAATTAGATTTGTAGTTTAGTTAAATAGCATGATTACATTAGTAATTAACACTTTGATGACAATCATTGTATAATTAGTAATTAAACAATGAATTTGTGTTCGAATTTTTCCATTACACGTTTACAATAAAATGACATGTCACCAACGTAGCAAAAGAATAACTGGATATGATTGGACGTGTTAGAAAACGATATATATAACTACTTGCACTATAAACTTGAACTTTTAAACGAAATAATAATTATTTTCATAATTTTTCTATAAAATATTGTGACACGCTTCGCGAGGACGTCGCATTGCATACTCGTAAAAAGGAGTCGCGATTCGTAATAGAAAAGAACAAATATGTCGTCATATGGTATAACATTAAACAAATTGATTTGAGCTAAAGACAATGGATCGCAATCTTTTATTGTATTGACTAATAATTTAAATTTTGGACTTGAGTCTCTTTTAGAGCATACATAAGTGGAAAAAGTCCAATTAAAAATAAAATGATTCAACAATGACCTCATGAAGTGTGACATTTTTTTTTAATTAATCCAATTAACAAAGTATAGTTTAATACACGAGTAATTAGCTAGTGCTCTTGTAATCTCATACTCAGTTCAATAAAAATACATGCATTACACATTGAAATGGAAATAATAAATCTAATTAACATAAATCTAATTTTTAAAACAAAATCCTACACTTTTACTAAAACTATCCTAATTAAAATAAAATTCTCCTAATTACTACTAACTATAGCATGAGTACACATATATAATCATGATTTATACCTTGCTAAACTTAATTACTATATAATTTTACTCAAATTACTGTGAAATTTATAATTTAATTACTAATTATACAATAATTGTCATCAAAGTGTTAATTACTAATATAATCATGTGCAGTTTTTTAACCTACAAATCTAATTTTCCTATGTTATCCTAAATTTGAGTTTTATCCTAAATTCCATAAAATTTCTTAACTTTTCATAATTTTTAAAATAAAATCCAACACTTTTAGTAAAACTATCCTAATTAAAATGAAATTCTCCTAATTACCACTAATTATAGAATAAGTACACATATATAATCATGATTTATACCTTGCTAAACTAATTACTAATTAATTATGGTTAAATATTATGGGGTTAAATGCATTTGTAGCCATACAATTAGAAGAAAAGAAAATCAAAAATTTTAAAAAAGGGCGGTGTCCGATTATTTTGACGCCACCGTTTTTCTTTTTTTTTTTCTTAAAAGGCATGGCGTCAGACTTTTCGGATGCCACGCTTTTCGTTTTTTTTTTTTAAACTGTGGTGTCAGAATTCTGACACCACGATTGTACCGTGGTGAGTGAATAATCACTCCCCACGGTTTTTTATTTTATTTTTTAAAAAAACCGTGGTGAGTGAATAATCACTCACCATGGTTTTTTAATTTTTTTTAAAACCGTGGTGACTGATTATTCAGTCACCACATTTCCGAAATTTTTAAAAAAAATTGGTGGCGGATTTAATGCCACTTTTTTGCCAAAATTTCAATTTTTTCAAATTGGTGGGTTTTTTTCCCTCCATTTTATTATATATACATATATAATTAATAATATACCAACACACACAAATATATATATATATATATATATATATATATATATATATACTTATATATATATATAAGTATATTTTTAAACATATATATATATATACACTATATATATATATCTATATATATATATATATATATATATATATATAAACACAAATCAATATATACATATATTATATAAACCCCCAAACAATACATAAAAGTGTTAATTACTAATATAATCATGAGGCATTTTTTAACCTACAAATCTAATTTTCCTATGTTATCCTAAATTTGAGTTTTATCCTAAATTCCATAATATTTCTTCACTTTTCATAATTTTTAAAACAAAATCCAACACTTTTACTAAAACTATCCTAGTTAAAATGAAATTCTCCTAATTACTATTAATTATGGAATGAGTATACATATATAATCATGATTTATACCTTGCTAAACTTAATTACTAATTAATTATGGTTAAATATTATGGGGTCAAATGCATTTGTAGCCATACAATTAGAATGAAAGAAAATCAAAAATTAAAAAAAAGGGTGGCGTCCGATTATTTTGACGCCACGCTTTTTCTTTTAAAAGGCGTGGCGTCCGATTTTTTGGACGCCACGCATTTTTCGTTTTTTTTTTTTTTAAAATCGTGGTGTCACAATAATCTGACACCACGATTGTACCGTGGTGAATGAATAATCACTCACCACGGTTTTTTATTTTATTTTTTTAAAAAAAAAAACCGTGGTTAGTGATTATTCACTCACCATGGTTTTTTCACTTTTTTTTTCAAAACGTGGTGACTGATAATTCAGTCACCACATTTCCGAAAATCTTTAAAAAAATTTGGTGGTGGATTTACCGCCACTTTTTTGCCAAAATTTCACTTTTTTCAATTTGGTGGGGTTTTTCCCTCTGTTTTATTATATATACATATATAATTAAAAATATACCAACACACACAAATATATATATATATATATATATATATATATGTGTGTGTGTGTGTGTGTGTGTTATGTAGTGTGTAAAATATATATATATATATATATATATATATATATATATATATATATATATATATATATATATATATATATATATATATATAACACACAAATCAATATATACATATATTATATAAACCCCCAAACATTACATAAAAGTGTTCATTACTAATATAATCATGAGGCATTTTTTTAACCTACAAATCTTATTTTCCTATGTTATTCTAAATTTGAGTTTTATCCTAAATTCCATAATATTTCTTAACTTTTCCTATTTTTCAAAACAAAATTCCTAACACTTTTACTAAAACTATCCTAATTAAAATGAAATTCTCCTAATTACTACTAATTATAGAACGAGTACACATACTGAATCATGATTCACCTACCTAAACTCAATTACTAATTAATTTTACTCAAATTACTATGAAATTTATAGTTTAATTACTAATTAAAAAAAATTGTCATCAAAGTGTTAATTACTAATGTAATAATGTCACTTAATTTAACTACAAATTTAATTTTGCTATTTTATGCTAAATTTTAATTGTTTCCTAAATTTCATAATATTTCATAACTTCGGGTTTTGTGTAGGGCTGAGCTTGGAGAAGGGTGGGGAAGAAGAAAATGGGGGAAAAAGAAAGAAAAGAAGGAAAAGAAGAAAAAAAATAAATAATAAATCTAATGGATCAGATCATGTCATGTGGCATGATCTGATCCGTTCAAGCATGGCATCCGATTTTTCAGATGCCTGCCATGGTGTCAGATTTTTTTGACACCACGTGGCATTCGAAAAATCGGATGCCATAGCCAATTTTCTTTTTTTTTTTTTTTTTGTTTTTTTCTTTAATTAAAGCATGTGTTCCGATTTTTCGGATGCCTGCCATGGTGTCAGATTTTTCTGACACCACGTGGCATCCGAAAAATCGGATGCCATTGCCTATTTTTCGTTTTTTTTTTTTTTTGTTTTTTTGTTTTATTAAATCTAATGGTACAGATCATGCATTTTTGCATGATCCGGAGCGTTAAATCGTGGTGTCAAATAATTTTGAGGGTTTTATTCAAAATTGGTGCCTCAAATTGGCACGATTTCAATATTGGTGCCTTATTGATGCAGCCATCAAAATTGGTGCCTTAACTCGGAATTTTTATCAATTTTGGTGCCATATCGCCGGAAAATTTGAAATTTGGCCGGAATTGCTTACGTGGACGTGACTTGGCAGAAAATTTGGGGATTTTGACCCAAGTCAACCCACCACATAAGCAATACTCCACATATTCTGCCACATGTGCAATTAAAAAAAAAAACTTAAATCCACAAATTTATATAAGGAATTGTATTTATAAATTTGAGTTACAAACATTTTTTATTTTAAAATCTGATTTAATGATAAATAAAAATTAAAATAAAAAAAAAATACAACGATTTTGAATATTGAATTTAAGATTTTCTTTACACTTATACACCATATCTTTCACAAAATTTTATTTACACCCCCAAAAAATTTCTAATTTCTTTTCTTTCATAAACCAAAGTTAATTCTTGAAAGTTTTAAACTTTTTAAAGTTCATTTTTATGTAAAATTAAAATAAGAAATTATTACGATATCTATACTTGATACCAAATATTAGTTTTGCCCTTGCTCAAAAGTTTTCAATAATATAAAGTTTAACTTAATATTTTTTACCAATAAAATCTATTTCTTAACATGGAGATTTAGTTCAACGTAAAAAAAAAAAAAAAAAAAAAAATTGTTTAAGAAAACTTCTATATTATCTATAAAATTAAATCTACTTTAGTTTACCTTTAATTTTTAAAACAAGTTTTTTATTAAATAAATAAAATTGGAAAGAAATTAAAATAAAAAGAACATCCATCTTCTTCGTGCCCCCCTCCCTCCACCCCACGCCGCCGCTGCTGCCACCACAACAATCTGTGGCAAATCCCAGAACTCAATACCTATTATGAGATCCAATCCCAGAACTCAATTCCCCCTTACCCTTCGTCCTTCGATCCCCAACCCCAAAACCTCTGTCGATCACCATATACCGCCACCAAATATCTCCAAAAATCTCCACTCTCAACAGATCTGAGGATTTTATTGAGAAGTTATTATTTTGATTGAAGAATATATAATAATGGAGAACGGTGAAGGTGAAGAAGTGAACGTTGACGAATATATAATTATTTTGTTTGTGAAAGGAGCCATGCGTGTATTTTAAAAGGACTACTCATTAATCTTAGCAAGTAATGCTTTCAATAATTGCTTGCTAATTTGGGATGTATATAATTTCTTGCTTATTAGGCATGTATTAATTGCTTGGTAAATGGCGTTAGATGGGTCCCACGAATTGTACTAAGTAGGGATTTACTTTCCAATTCTCTCTCTGGGTCCCACATTTTTAGCGAGCATTGATTTGCTTACATACATATATCAGGAAAAATATATAGCAAGCATAACTTACTTGCTGAAAATTAGTAAGACTATTTTGCTACCCAAATTTATTTTTTTAGTGTTAATTTTGTCATAAAAATTTTGCTTTCTAATTACTTGCTATATTCATTATATAGTAAGTATAAATTGCTTACTTGCTATTTTCAACATGCTTTTGCAATGTTTTCTTGTAGTGTTTTGCAACTAGGGCCACATTATGGGACTAAAATAATAACTTGCCACTTTGGGGACTAGATTTGCAAATAAGCCACTTTGTCGGACTAGTGCTGCGAAATTCCCCAAGATGTACATTACTATTCGAGGTCAAACAACATCACTATCCACATCTAAAATTATATTCAACATCCGATACAAATGGGTCATCCATCCCATACAAAAGAAGAAAGATAACAACAATCTTACAAACACGAGACTACAAGTTTAAATATTGCAACAAACATACACACAATCAAATGAAAAAGGAAAGTTTGTAGCAACGCCTTCATCCATAAACCAAAGGATGTTGATCTCCGCACCCTCGAAGTCATATTATTTCTCAAGTCCAAACCGAAAGACAAATGCCCTGCCTCTGCAATTTACCTTTGGACTTTGGGATGAGGTCTCCAAACCGATAAAAATGCAGTGTAGGATCATTTGAGATTGCTGAAGAAATTGTGATCCACGCATTAAGTGTCAAATTGCATCCAAATATGGTAAGAAAATTTGCATTCTTAAAACAAAGGATTAGCAATCTCAGCTTCCAACCGACATAAAACACACTCTACATCCAAGATTCCTCTATGTAGTAAATTTAGTATCATGGGATTATAAATCATTTTCCATGCAAAATTATTCACTTTAAAAGGAACCGGAGGAGTCCAAGAAAACATGGCAATAGGGAGAAAACCATGGAAAGAGATAAAAATATGTCCCTAGATAGGTAGAGAATTAGAATCTAAAGTGACACAAATATTTGTTGCTCGTAATAGAGAGTAATTTTGAGCATTAGAGAGCAATAAATTGGTTGGTAGAGGTAAGAAATAAAAAATCTGCTGTCGTTGTTAAAAGAAGGAAAACATAGTGTCAGATAAAAGCATTGCCCATTCTTGAAAAAAAATAGTCCAATAGCAAAATATGGGTACAGAACAATCTTTCTCTCATTAAACAATCATGGGGTCAGATTATCCTGACCCTGTAAAGTGAGGTCAGATTTTTTTGACCCCATGAATCAATGGCCAAAATCTAGATCATGTGCGATGCATGATATGGACCATTAGTTCATGGGACAAACAATGCATGATCTGGTCTATCTTTTTTTTTTTTTGGTCGGCAAAAGCAAACAATATTATTATCGAAATATCGAACAAAAAGAGTACAAGGAATACTCTCCAGAATAACACGACAACAGACCCTCCGAGTCCAACTCACGTCGTCCCCTCAAAAACTAAGTTAAACATATGATAGGTTGTGAATCCCAATCAACGAAAGAGTACAAAAAGCCCTGCTTATTTGCTTTGAGCCAACTCCATGTTTTGACTTTAATAATCTCGACCGTCTTAGCGATGTTGATAACCTGACCTCTAAAGCAAACCGAATTCTTGAGTTTCCAAATCTCCCACACGACAAAGAACCAAATTTTTGCCCAGTCGTCACTTCCTTTCTTCGACATTAAAGCAGTAAATTGATCGAAATGATTCCGCACTCCATGATGCAAAGCCGAACAAAACCCAAACCACCTACAAATCTGCATCCATATATAATACGAGACATCACAAGAAAAAAAGAAGGTGATCAGATTTTTCAATAGCATGATCACAAAGGGGGCACTCCAGATTGTCGTTGATATTTAACACTCCTCGTTTAACCATACTTTTTATGGGGTGAGATTATTCTAAACCCATACTTTTTATTTCTCGTCTTTTGATTTATATATACTTGCAAGCCTACACACGTGGGGACCGCGTGTAAGTTTATTCTTTGTGTTAAAAGTATTTAATTGTAGTGTGTTGTTTTTATTTTAGGAATAAACTTAAAGCCGTATAAATCTAAATTATTTTTCACATAAGCTTAATAATTGTGTGTAACTTGTTTGAAAAATAACCAAAGAGAATATGCAACGTATGAAGTACATGATGGACGCTCACTTCTAATTTAAATGACATCAATTTAGTGCAAACTACGTACTATATTCTGACCAAGACATTAGTATTGGGAGTTGTATAACTTGATTCTAAATTTCTAACTTCATCTATTTTTTATTTATTGTTATATTTTGAAATATTGTTTTACTATTGCTTTGTTTTGTAGGTGGAGTAGTTAAAATCACCCCACAGTTTAGTTAACGTAAACACATGCCTGAACATGGGGAAAGATTATTCTAACCCCAAAAAAGCACAATCCATGTGATGCCAATGGGAACAAATTTACTTGTCCCCAAAAAATCCCAATCTATGTGATACGAATGGGGATAAATTTATTTATCCCGACAATTTCATATCTATAAAAAACATCTCATTTTTCACCATCTTCATCTCTTCATCTCCCCTCCCCTACTCACCAATACTCCAAAATTCTCCTTTTCTTTCCTCTTTTTCATTTTTTTATTATTTTATTTATTGGTTATATAATATATAGTTATTTATAGTAATGTGTGTGTTTATATATGTTAGTAAACACACACTACACACTATATTATAAATTCCATGCCATATATTAGATATATATATATATATATATATATATATATATATATATATATATATATATATATATATATATATATATAAAAGTATTTTATACATTTAGTATTATATATAACATATTTATATATAAAGCTTGTTATAATATGTTAATGTACACATCTATATAATACGGTATAACATGTAAATAGATATTTATTATATACAACAAGTTATTATATGCTAAATAATATTTTATTTTTAAATGTGAAGAAGAGCTAGTGGTTAAAAACCCTAAAAATAAAAAAGTAAAGCTATAACAAAGGTGGCGGATTTCCCGCCACCATTAAAGAAAAGGCCGAAACCAAAATTTTGAATTTTTTTTTTTTTTTTTTGAAAGGTGGTGGTAAAACCAGATTTTGCTTCCCCCAGATTTTTTTTTTAATCATGGGTTTCTTTTATTCCCTGACAAAAAATGCATGACCACAAATTTACCTGTCCCTACCATGTTGACAGATTATTTTATTCCTATTAGTGACAGATTTGATGTTTTCTGGTTGTGGGGTCAGAATAATTTGTTACGTACTCAGTGCTTACAAAAAAAATTTGTTCCTATATGTAGTGATAAATTAATCTGTCGCTATTGCTTTTTATTTTTTAACTTTATGCCATCAAGACCTATAGCAACAGATTTTTGTAACAACTTTTTCTTTCCCCATTGATCTATAGCAACAAATTTCCTTCCAACTGAAACTAATTTCTTTGTGTTTATTGCTCCAATTTCATGTACTGATTACTGCATGTGCCGTCTTCTTGAAGCTTCTTATAATCCATTTGCTTCCGGCATTCATTTCCAATGATTTCTTTGGAATCAAGCCATGTTATTGGCCAAAACTTGGCATCGTTTCCATTTTCTTTGCATGTTTCAATCCATTCCTCAAAACAATTTCTATACAAGCAGCTCAAACGTAGTTTTTAGAGGACACTCCACAAGACCAAACTTCTATTGCTTTTGTTTATCCTAAGTCTTGTTTCGTTATTCAGATCAGAATTCCCATATATGGATTTCATAATTTGTCTTTGTTGGTTAACATTCTCTATTTCTGTTTAGCTAACAACGGTATGTTAAACCATTCAAGATTTTTCACGTTTAAACCTCCAATTTTTCGCTATTACAACTTCTTTCTCAATTTACATGAGTAATCTTTTATGTTTCCTAATTCCAACACCATAGGAAGTTTCTCCAAATTTTGGTCACTTTCTGATCGCTTGCTTTGGAACTTTGTAAAGTGAGAAGAAGTAACCAGGATATCTGAACGTGATAAATCACTAATTTCCATGTAGGAGTCTTCCTTGGTTAGTTCCAATAGGCAAGCCAAGGTACTTGAACGTTATGGATCCAATATGGAAATTTAGTGTCTCCGCAAATTTGCGACTCTACAGTCTCCACATTGATTTCGATAACAAGGTATGTGAAGTAGTTTAACTTCAAATAAGAAATAATCTCAAACTTCCAAAGTAGATTTCCCAAACATTCCATTCATTTGAGTTGCAAAATAAAATTGTGGCATCCGCGAAGTGAATATGGGATACATGATAATTAGACTGGCCAATATGAAAGGGAAGTGTGTCTGTATTTGTTACGTAGATCTTAATTTCAAACCAAAGTCTATCATAATATTTGTTGATATGATATGCATATATACGAGCATGTAAACAGAGACATATATGCCCATAAAGTTATACGTCAAGCTTTTATCTACACCTCAAAACTAAGAAACTCAATGTAGTCCTTTTTAATGGCCAAGACAGTGTTTTAGGCATCGGTAATGGATGAGTAACACTTTCATGCATTTTCATAATCTCACAATTTTAAAACAAAACCTTTACCACCGGCCTGGTAGATTCCAAAGCAAGTATACTCGAATTAGAATTTAATGCGTTTTTATCACGATTACTAATAAGACTAAATACAGGAAATCTTGCAAAGACATCATCATTCACATAACTAAGTTCGACTACAGTAACTTAACAGATAATGCATACATATTTAGTGAACAAATGCAGGGTTGGGGATTGAACAGCTTATGGTCTGTTCCTCTTGATGTTGTCCGGTTGCACCCATTTTGCGCACTGAGCTTTACGACAGAAGCAGAAATCTGCAATATATCATCCCCAACAATTTTATTTTAAGAATTTATAAAGTGAATAAATTCATTGCAAAAGGAAAAAAAAGTTTAATATTCAGCCCAAAGGTTGATAATTAATTTGCTATATATTTAGAAGTTATGGGACAGATTGCACCATGTTTCCATTTCGACCACTTGCATATTTCTCATTTGATGTCAACTTGTTCTGATTGCCTATTTCAGCTTTTCGTAAGAAGTTAATTTCTATTGACCTATACTATTCTTATGATGAAAGAAATCAATAAACTCCTTAAATCTGACAAACCAAATAGAGTGTAATGGTTTTATGTTCAGGAAAGGTTACAAAACAAATATGAACCATGTATAGCTTTTTGATCATGGTAAATAATAAGATAATACCTCAACTTTGATCAGCAGAACTCTTAACCTCAGTGGATATGCTCTCCGGCTCTCCAGAATGCGAGTCCACATTCTCGCAAGGAGCAACCCATGATATGGGATTAGCTGCAACAAGCACAAGATTGTTTTGATTCAAATTACACGTTATCCAAATGTTTTAATGCATGACTAGCGCAGCGGATAACAGATTTTGGAAATAACTAAAAGATGTTTAAAAGCAATAGATACCGTTTTCTACTACCAATACATCTCAACCCTAACCAAGATTTCACTAATGAGAACACCAAGACGGGTAAACATAAGAGCTTGTGTTCGACAAGTCTCGAGTTCTAATAACCAAGAAGAATTAAAATATGACCTTCAATAGGAACAATCTGGAGGTCACTTGAACTGGCAGCACGACCTCGGCGCTTTGAAACATAGTTTCTGTCCAATGGTGCCGGGGCATGGAAACTGAACCTTGAACTGTTCACGCCACCTTCTTTATATTCCGGATGCTCGTCAAGGTACCTGAAATATAAGTGTTAAAAATCATTGACAGTAATTGCTATCAAAGAGCTTAAACCCAAATTACTACAAGAGATGTTGTGAAACTCTCATATTGAAGTGTACTGGTTTTAGGCTTACACATCAAGAATGAAGTCAATAAAAAGCACCAAGACACTGTACCTGTTGACTTAAGCCATAGAACGTAACCTCTTATTTGATGGTGAGACGTAATATCTGATAAGACAACCAAATCATCAAGTATTGTATTTTAAACCCTCATACATTAACTAAATTTTATTATGACATATACATACACATCAGCAAACTTAGTGCCTCCTTCTGCTCTGATTCTTATGATTCTCTGCCAACCAGCAGGAGTCTGTGGAATATTTGGTCTGTCCATTGCCCAACCCAAGTGTTCGTCCTGCTCGATGTCCGCGTCATCTTGACAAGATAGCTCAGGCCGCCACTCCCGAGCTGTTTCACATGAAAAGGGCTGCTCTTCAATCTTTTCACGTATTTCTTCGTACTTCTCCTTTGAAGGAACAAGCCTCCATTTTTCACAGTGTATGCACTTCACTGTATAAAGCTCTAGTGATTCCCAAACCCTTTTTGCTGGTATTCTTGGTGCTTGTTCCATTTCTTCAGAGAACTGCAATAAAGAGAAAAGGGAACGACATTACCCAAACAATTATGCATTTCTAATTTTAATCTTTGTCAAAACAATACATTCAATTCCAAAAATTACTTGCTAAGAAGACAGTTAAATAAGCGGCGAAAAACTTGGTGACCAGCTATATACTCAAGAAACAAATAAGTTGTAGGAATTTAAGAAAAGTTAACCTAACGCATACCTTGTGCTGCAATAAAAGAATAACATAAGTTGCGATACAAGAAAAAGGAACAAAAACGGGGGACACATATGGTTGTATCATGATAATATATATGTGTGGCATGGGTGGATAATTATGCGCATCCTCTATCTTTCCTTGCGTAGACAAATTAATTAATCTAGTAATTTATGTGAGATCAGAATTGCACAAGTTTTTTATCCTAGAAGGATTATTGTAGAGTGAAACTTAAGAACTCAATTAGGTCAATCAAAGACTAGATCTATCATGATTCACATGTTATTAGATAACGGTGAATACAATTTCAGTATCATGGGTTAATGGTGAATGGAACTGGAGGAGAACTTTATTTTCTTGGGAGGAAGACCAACTACAGGATCTCATCAACATTATTGGGAGGATTGTTCCTGATCCGCATCGCATCGACCGCTGGGCATGGAAATGGGACAGCTCCTTTAATTAATCGGTCTGTTCAGCTTACAGAGTTCTATCAAACTCAAACGCAGCTCCTCTCTCTTTTCGATTTAAAGATCTTTGGGACTTTAGCGCTCCACTGAAAATGCTGCTATTTGTTTGGCTGGCATTACAAAATAGAATTCCTTCAAAGTCGAATCTTGTCGCAAGAGGAGTTCAGATTTCTGATGGAAAGTGTAGTCTCTGCGGGCATAAGGAGGAAACGACAAACCATATCCTTTTAGAATGCAACTTCTCTATTGAAATTTGGATGAAGATTTTTGATTGCATGGCTTGGTGTCAAGTTAGTTTTACCACAAAGTTTGGAATGCTTCTTCTTTCAACTTGCTGGTTTAGTGCCAAATATGAGATCAAGCAGGAGATGGAATCCAATCTGGATCCATGTCATTTGGTACATATGGAAAATGAGCAACAAGTTGGTTTTTGGGGGATCTCAAATGAACATTACAGAGGCAGTAGAACTCATCAAATTGAAGTCTCGGAGTTGGATTTGTGCTAAGTCTAGAGAATTTCCTTATTCTGCATTTGATTGGATAAATTTTCCTTTGGATTGTATGGTATAAGTTGTAATCTTTTTGAGCATTTCTTATGCCCTAATAAATTTTTTGCTGATCAACAAAAAAAATCTTAATTTCACAAATATGGTTATTAGAAGTAAGAATTATATTGAATTATCCAGAAAATGAGATTGTTTGATTACAAACACCTGAACATAAAGAAACATCTGGTAGGAAAACTATTAAGTTGACATATATAATTATAATATTATAAACAGAAATATTTAACATGACCGACCAACTGGAAACACAAACCCTTGTGAAGATGAAAAATGTACAACTGGAAATTGAAATCAATTCACACACAAATTGTGCACGTACCTTATAACTTGTGATCCTTGTTGCTGCTAATTGTATGTCTGCAAACCAGTTGAAATTATAAAACGAATTAGTTAAATTCACAGAAAAATAAATCAGCTTCTTCATCAATAACAAGTAAAGAGTAAAAATCAGAACACATCATGAATGGAGAGACGATCAGAAACTACAACCTCAATTGCTCGATTCGCGTTGTCTGGCTTTAGATTCTGTGTGATTGTGCCGCAGAGAGAAATTGACAGACAGATACGGGAATTAATAAAATGTGCGTCTGTGTGTGTCGGAGAAGAAAAGTTGCCGACGGGATATTAATCATATAATTGTCTGAGCATGTATACTGCGGTTAATTTATGAGCGTGTGTGTCTGAATGAATGGGCGGGATATGTGTAATTAATTAATATTTAATTTGGAGAAAACAAGTTTATTTCTTAATTTTTGTATTTTGTTGGAGAATTAGTGAAATATTTGCACTACCAACCGTTGGATCCATATTCATTCAAATGTCATAAGAACATTTGTAGATGTTAATTATATATGTCTTCAAAAAACTTAATTCAATGATGATAACTTACACGTCGAATGATATCTCTAGCAATTGTTTTCTTTTTCTTTTTGTTCTCTAGCACGCATTATCTTTAACAAAACTTGGGAAACCAAAACACCAATCTCGTCCTATTTTCCGGTTTTCTTATATGGAAGTAAAGTAGTTTAAATTATACTCTTGAATATTTTCAAACACTAATTTAATTTGATGTGCTTCTGTGCATAAAAAAATTGAGATTTTCTGTCTACCACCCCCCCACCCCTCCTCCCCCAACACAAAAAGAAAGCAATTTATATATATAAACTAGTAATTGTGCCAATAATTGAAGGCGACAACACCAAGTAATGATATGTATTTGCAATAGTTGTAGATATTATTCTACAGGGATAAAAGCATCAAACCCCTTATACTGTACTCCCCATTGCACTTTGCCTCCTATTCTTTTATTTTTGGCAACTTGTCCCCTGTACTACGGTTAATAAGGACTTTGCTCGCTGAATCGTTTTTTCACCATAAGATTTGAACACGTGTCAACATTTTTTGATATTGAATTTGGACTCAGGGGAAAAGTGCTTATTTATCCACAGTAAAAGGGGCAAAGTGCAATTGAGGGCATAATATAAATGGTTTAACACTTTTATCCCTATTAAGGGCATAATACAAATATGTATTTGCCATAGTTTTAGATATTATTCTATAGGGACAAAAGCATCAACCCCTTGTACCGTACTCCTATTACACTTTGCCATTCTTTTATTTTTTGCAATTTGTACCCTGCACTATGGTTAGTAAAGACTTTGCCCGCTGAGTCGTTTTTTCACCATAAAATTTGAACACGTGTCAGCATTTTTTTACTTGAAATCTTGACTCAGGGGAAAAATGCCTATTTATCCACAGTAAAAGGGACAAGTTGCCAAATATAAAAGAATAAGGGGCAAAGTGCAATTAAGGGCATAGTATAAAGGGTTAAACGCTTTTATCCCTATTTTATAACCTAAAGTTAATGATGGTTGTATTTCCCATTTAGTTCATCTTTCGTTTTTATTTTAAAACAAATTATCAACTAAAATGGTTGGAGGAATACGACATTAAGTCTTGTGTTTGTACATAATATGTGCTTGCCCTATGAGTTCCTCTAACTCAACAAAACGAAGACAATTTGAAACGGGAAGTTCATTCATAAAAAGTGGAAAATCATCCCTGACAACCATTCGAGACAAAAAAAAAGTTGTCCCAAAGTGAGCCCATAAATTAGTTATTAATTTCTTGTTTAAATTATTGTGATTCATAAAAGTGGCAGGTATATGTGAACAATAAGAGATAGTTGTGTGAACTCAATATATTTGACAACCACTACAAGAAAATGAAGCAATGGTGTCAAAAAAGTTACTCACCATTGCTATATTTTCGGTGAGCATTGATCAATGGCTACACAAAATTTTGTAACCAGCTTTTGTAACTATTGGCCTTGTAGGCATCAAGTTATGTCAGCAATGGCTACAAATTAATTAGTCACCAACAATGGTGTCAAGAAAATCACTCACCATGTTGTGTCAAAATAATCTGTAGCCATGACGTGCGGTCAAATGCATTTGTAGCCATACAATTAGAATTAAAAAAAATCAAAAATTAAAAAAAAGGGTGGTGTTCGATTATTTTGATGCCACCCTTTTTCTTTTTCTTTTTCTTTTTTAAAAAGGCGTGGCGTCCGATTTTTTGGACGCCACGCCTTTTTTCTTTTTTTTTTTAAAGTGTGGCGTCCAAAAAATCGGACACCACGCTTTTTCGTTTTTTTTTAATCGTGGTGTCAGAATATTCTGACACCACGATTGTACCGCGTCGAGTGAATAATCACTCACCACGGTTTTTAATTTTATTTTTTTTAAAAAAATGTGAGTGAATAATCACTCACCACATTTCCAAAATTTTTTAAAAAAAATTGGTGGCGGATTTATCGCTACGTTTTTGCCAAAATTTCAATTATTTCAATTTGGTGGGCTTTTTCCCTCCATTTTATTATCTATACATATATAATATAATATACCAACACACACAAAAAAAAAATATATATATATATATATAAACATGATATATATATAGTATATATATATATATATATATATATATATATATATATATATGTTTAAAAATATAGTTATATATATAGTGTATGTATATATATATATATATATATATATATATATATATATATATATATATATATATAAACACACAAATCAATATATACATATATTATATAAACCCCCAAACAATACATAACTAATATAACACCCCAAAAAAAAGTGATAGAGGAGAGGATTTTTCGGATTTTAGAGTAAGATTTTCATATTTTTTGAGGGAGAGAAGATAATTTTCGGACTTTTTAGAGGGCAGGATTTTCGGATTTTTTTAGGGAGAGGAGATGAAGAGATGAAGTTTGTGAAAAATGGGGTATATTTATAGATATATGAAATTGTGGTGACAGATTTTTTTGACCCAGACATCACATGGATTGTGCTTTTTTTGATCCCACAAACTTTAAAGCAATAATGAGTGATCTTCTTGACCCTACACCTAGCAACAAATAAAGGTGACTGATTTTTTTGATCCCACAAACTTTAAAGCAATAGTGAGTGATCTTCTTGACCCTACACCTAGCAACAAATAAATCTGTCGACATTGCAATTATTATGGTTAATTAGAATTTTAATTTTGCATGCATGTCTTAATAATTTGTTATTAGATAATTAATGTGTAATTAGGACCACATTATGTGTACTCATTCTATAATTAGTAGTAATTAGGACAATTCATTTTAATTAGGATCGTTTTAGTAAAAGTGTTGGGTTTTGTTTTAAAAATTAGAAAAAGTGAAGAAATATTATGGAATTTAGGATAAAACTAAAATTTAGGATAACATAGGAAAATTAGATTTGTAGTTTAATTAAATGGCATGATTACATTAGTAATTAACACTTTGATGACAATTATTGTATAATTAGTAATTAAAATATAAATTTCATAGTAATTGAGTAAAATTAATTAGTAATTATGTTTAGCAAGGTATAAATCCTGATTATATATGTGTAATCATTCTATAATTAGTAGTAATTAGGAGAATTTCATTTTCATTAGGATAGTTTTAGTAAAAGTGTTGGATTTTGTTTTAAAAATTAGGAAAAGTTAAGAAATATTATGGAATTTAGGATAAAACTAAAATTAGGATAACATAGAAAAATTAGATTTGTAGTTTAATTACATAGCATGATTACATTAGTAATTAACACTTTGATGACAATTATTGTATAATTAGTAATTAAACAATGAATTTGTGTTCGAATTTTACCATTACATGTTTACTATAAAATGACATGTCACCAACGTAACAAAAGGATAACTGGATATGATTGGACGTGTTAGAAAACGATATATATAACTACTTGCACTATAAACTTGAACTTTTAAACGAAATAATAATTATTTTCATAATTTGTCAATAAAATATTGTGACACGCTTCGCGAGGACGTCGCATTGCATACTCGTAAAAAGGAGTCGTGATTCGTAATAGAAAAGAACAAATATGTCGTCATATGGTATAACATTAAACAAATTGATTTGAGCTAAAGACATTGGATCGCAATCTTTTATTGTATTGACTAATAATTTAAATTTTGGACTTGAGTCTCTTTTAGAGCATACATAAGTGGAAAAAGTCCAATTAAAAATAAAATGATTCAACAATGACCTCATGAAGTGTGACATTTTTTTTGAATTAATCCAATTAACAAAGTATAGTTTAATACACGAGTAATTAGCTAGTGCTCTTGTAATCTCATACTCAGTTCAATAAAAATACATGCATTACTCATTGAAATGGAAATAATAAATCTATTTAACATAAATCTAATTTTTAAAACAAAATCCTACACTTTTACTAAAACTATCCTAATTAAAATGAAATTCTCCTAATTACTACTAAATATAGCATGAGTACACATATATAATCATGATTTATACCTTGCTAAACTTAATTACTATATAATTTTACTCAAATTACTGTGAAATTTATAATTTAATTACTAATTATACAATAATTGTCATCAAAGTGTTAATTACTAATATAATCATGTGCAGTTTTTTAACCTACAAATCTAATTTTCCTATGTTATCCTAAATTTGAGTTTTATCCTAAATTCCATAAAATTTCTTAACTTTTCCTAATTTTTAAAATAAAATCCAACACTTTTAGTAAAACTATCCTAATTAAAATGAAATTCTCCTAATTACAATAATTATAGAATGAGTACACATATATAATCATGATTTATACCTTGCTAAACTAATTACTAATTAATTATGGTTAAATATTATGGGGTTAAATGCATTTGTAGCCATACAATTAGAAGAAAAGAAAATCAAAATATTTTTAAAAGGGTGGTGTCCGATTATTTTGACGCCACCGTTTTTCTTTTTTTTTTCTTAAAAGGCGTGGCGTCCGACTTTTCGGACGCCACGCGTTTTGTTTTTTTTTTAAATCGTGGTGTCAGAATTCTGACACCACGATTGTACCGTGGTGAGTGTATAATCACTCCCCACGGTTTTTTATTTTATTTTAAAAAAAAAACCGTGGTGAGTGAATAATCACTCACCATGGTTTTTTAATTTTTTTTAAAACCTTGGTGACTGATTATTCAGTCACCACATTTCCGAAATTTTTTAAAAAAAAATTGGTGGCGGATTTAATGCCACTTTTTTGCCAAAATTTCAATTTTTTCAAATTGGTGGGTTATTTTCCCTCCATTTTATTATATATACATATATAATTAATAATATACCAACACACACAAATATATATATATATATATATATATACTTATATATATATAAGTATATTTTTAAACATATATATATATATACACTATATATATATATATATCTATATATATATATATATATATATATATATAAACACAAATCAATATATACATATATTATATAAACCCCCAAACAATACATAAAAGTGTTAATTACTAATATAATCATGTGGCATTTTTTAACCTACAAATTTAATTTTCCTATGTTATCCTAAATTTGAGTTTTATCCTAAATTCCATAATATTTCTTCACTTTTCATAATTTTTAAAACAAAATCCAACACTTTTACTAAAACTATCCTAGTTAAAATGAAATTCTCCTAATTACTATTAATTATGTAATGAGTATACATATATAATCATGATTTATACCTTGCTAAACTTAATTACTAATTAATTATGGTTAAATATTATGGGGTCAAATGCATTTGTAGCCATACAATTAGAATGAAAGAAAATCAAAAATTAAAGAAAAGGGTGGCGTCCGATTATTTTGACGCCACCCTTTTTCTTTTTTCTTTTAAAAGGCGTGGCGTCCGATTTTTTGGACGCCACGCATTTTTCGTTTTTTTTTAAATCGTGGTGTCACAATAATCTGACACCACGATTGTACCGTGGTGAATGAATAATCACTCACCACGGTTTTTTATTTTATTTTTAAAAAAAAAAACCGTGGTTAGTGATTATTCACTCACCATGGTTTTTTCACTTTTTTTTTTCAAAACGTGGTGACTGTTATTCAGTCACCACATTTCCGAAAATTTAAAAAAAAAATTGGTGGCGGATTTACCGCCACTTTTTTGCCAAAATTTCATTTTTTTCAATTTGGTGGGGTTTTTCCCTCTGTTTTATTATATATACATATATAATTAAAAATATACCAACACACACAAATATATATATATATATAAACACACAAATCAATATATACATATATTATATAAACCCCCAAACAATACATAAAAGTGTTAATTACTAATATAATCATGAGGCGATTTTTTAACCTACAAATCTTATTTTCCTATGTTATTCTAAATTTGAGTTTTATCCTAAATTCCATAATATTTCTTAATTTTTCCTATTTTTCAAAACAAAATTCCAACACTTTTACTAAAACTATCCTAATTAAAATGAAATTCTCCTAATTACTACTAATTATAGAACGAGTACACATACTGAATCATGATTCACCTACCTAAACTCAATTACTAATTAATTTTACTCAAATTACTATGAAATTTATAGTTTAATTACTAATTATAAAAAAATTTCATCAAAGTGTTAATTACTAATGTAATAATGTCACTTAATTTAACTACAAATTTAATTTTGCTATTTTATGCTAAATTTTAATTTTTTCTAAATTTCATAATATTTCATAACTTCGGGTTTTGTGTAGGGCCGAGCTTGGAGAAGGGTGGGGAAGAAGAAAATGGGGGAAAAAGAAAGAAAAGAAGGAAAAGAAGAAAAAAAAATAAATAATAAATCTAATGGATCAGATCATGTCGTGTGGCATGATCTGATCCGTTCAAGCATGGCATCCGATTTTTCGGATGCCTGCCATGGTGTCAGATTTTTCTGACACCACGTGGCATTCGAAAAATCGGATGCCATAGCCAATTTTCTTTTCTTTTTTTTGTTTTTTCTCTTTAATTAAAGCATGTGATTCGATTTTTCGGATGCCTGCCATGGTGTCAGATTTTTCTGACACCACGTGGCATCCGAAAAATCGGATGCCATTGCCTATTTTTGGTTTTTTTTTGGTTTTTTTGTTTTATTAAATCTAACGGTTCAGATCATGCATTTTTGCATGATCCGGACCGTTAAATCGTGGTGTCAAATAATTTTGAGGGTTTTATTCAAAATTGGTGCCTCAAATTGGCACGATTTCAATATTGGTGCCTTATTGATGCAGCCATCAAAATTGGTGCCTTAACTCGGAATTTTTATCAATTTTGGTGCCATATCGCTGGAAAATTTGAAATTTGGCCGGAATTGCTTACGTGGAAGTGACTTGGCAGAAAATTTGGGGATTTTGACCCAAGTCAACCCACCACATAAGCAATACTCCACATATACCGCCACATGTGCAATTAAAAAAAAAACTTAAATCCACAAATTTATATAAGGAATTGTATTTATAAATTTGAGTTATAAACATTTTTTATTTTAAAATCTGATTTAATGATAAATAAAAATTAAAATAAAAAAAAATACAACGATTTTGAATATTGAATTTAAGATTTTCTTTACACTTATACACCATATCTTTCACAACATTTTATTTACACCCCCAAAAAATTTCTAATTTCTTTTCTTTCATAAACCAAAGTTAATTCTTGAAAGTTTTAAACTTTTTAAAGTTCATTTTTATGTAAAATTAAAATAAGAAATTATTACGATATCTATACTTGATACCAAATATTAGTTTTGCCCTTGCTCAAAAGTTTTCAATAATATAAACTTTAACTTAATATTTTTTACCAATAAAATCTATTTCTTAACATGGAGATTTAGTTCAAGGTAAAAAAAAAAAAAAAACAATTTGTTTAAGAAAACTTCTATATTATTTATAAAATTAAATCTACTTTAGTTTACCTTTAATTTTTAAAACAAGTTTTTTATTAAATAAATAAAATTGGAAAGAAATTAAAATAAAAAGAACATCCATCTTCTTCGTGCCCCCCTCCCTCCACCCCACGCCGCCGCCGCTGCCACCACAACAATCCCACCTCCAACAAATCTCTTTGAGTCGGTGGCAAATCCCAGAACTCAATACCTATTATGAGATCCAATCACAGAACTCAATTCCCCCTTACCCTTCGTCCTTCGATCCCCAACCCCAAAACCTCTGTCGATCACCATATACCGCCACCAAATATCTCTAAAAATCTCCACTCTCAACAGATCTGAGGATTTTATTGAGAAGTTATTATTTTGATTGAAGAATATATAATAATGGAGAACGGTGAAGTGAAGAAGTGAACATTGACGAATATATAATTATTTTGTTTGTGAAAGGAGCCATGCGTGTATTTTAAAAGGACTACTCATTAATCTTAGCAAGTAATGCTTTCAATAATTGCTTGCTAATTTGGGATGTATATAATTGCTTGCTTATTAGGCATGTATTAATTGCTTGGTAAATGGCGTTAGATGGGTCCCACGAATTGTACTAAGTAGGGATTTACTTTCCAATTCTCTCTCTGGGTCCCACATTTTTAGCGAGCATTGATTTGCTTACATACATATATTAGGAAAAATATATAGCAAGCATAACTTACTTGCTGAAAATTAGTAAGACTATTTTGCTACCCAAATTTATTTTTTTATTGTTAATTTTGTCATAAAAATTTTGCTTTCTAATTACTTGCTATATTCATTATATAGTAAGTATAAATTGCTTACTTGCTATTTTCAACATGCTTTTGCAATGTTTTCTTGTAGTGTTTTGCAACTAGGGCCACATTATGGGACTAAAATAATAACTTGCCACTTTGGGGACTAGATTTGCAAATAAGCCACTTTGTCGGACTAGTGCTGCGAAATTCCCCAAGATGTACATTACTATTCGAGGTCAAACAACATCACTATCCACATCTAAAATTATATTCAACATCCGATACAAATGGGTCATCCATCCCATACAAAAGAAGAAAGATAACAACAATCTTACAAATACGAGACTACAAGTTTAAATATTGCAACAAACATACACACAATCAAATGAAAAAGGAAAGTTTGTAGCAACGCCTTCATCCATAAACCAAAGGATGTTGATCTCCGCACCCTTGAAGTGATATTATTTCTCAAGTCCAAATCGAAAGACAAATGCCCCTGCCTCTGCAATTTACCTTTGGACTTTGAGGTGAGGTCTCCAAACCGATAAAAATGCAGTGTAGGATCATTTGAGATTGCTGAAGAAATTGTGATCCACGCATTAAGTGTCAAATTGCATCCAAATATGGTAAGAAAATTTGCATTCTTAAAACAAAGGATTAGCAATCTCAGCTTCCAACCGACATAAAACACACTCTACATCCAAGATTCCTCTATGTAGTAAATTTAGTATCATGGGATTATAAATCATTTTCCATGCAAAATTATTCACTTTAAAAGGAACCGGAGGAGTCCAAGAAAACATGGCAATAGGGAGAAAACCATGTAAAGAGATAAAAATATGTCCCTAGATAGGAAGAGAATTAGAATCTAAAGTGACACAAATATTTGTTGCTCGTAATAGAGAGTAATTTTGAGCATTAGAGAGCAATAAATTGGTTGGTAGAGGTAAGAAATCTGTTGTCGTTGTTAAAAGAAGGAAAACATAGTGTCAGATAAAAGCATTGCCCATGCTTGAAAAAAAAAAGTCCAATAGCAAAATATGGGTACAGAACAATCTTTCTCTCAATAAACAATCATGGGGTCAGATTATCCTGACCCCGTAAAGTGTGGTCAGATTTTTTTGACCCCATGAATCAATGGCCAAAATCCAGATCATGTGCAATGCATGATATGGACCATTAGTTCATGGGACAAACAATGCATGATCTGGTCTATCTTTTTTTTTTGGTCGGCAAAAGCAAACAATATTATTATCGAAATATCGAACAAAAAGAGTACAAGGAATACTCTCCAGAATAACACGACAACAGACCCTCCGAGTCCAACTCACGTCGTCCCCTCAAAAACTAAGTTAAACAGATGATAGGTTGTGAATCCCAATCAACGAAAGAGTACAAAAAGCCCTGCTTATTTGCTTTGAGCCAACTCCATGATTTGACTTTAATAATCTCGACCGTCTTAGCGATGTTGATAACCTGACCTCTAAAGCAAATCGAATTCTTGAGTTTCCAAATCTCCCACACAACAAAGAACCACATTTTTGCCCAGTCGTCACTTCCTTTCTTCGACATTAAAGCAGTAAATTGATCAAAATGATTCCGCACTCCATGATGCAAAGCCGAACAAAACCCAAACCACCTACAAATCTGCATCCATATATAATACGAGACATCACAAGAAAAAAAGAAGGTGATCAGATTTTTCAATAGCATGATCACAAAGGGGGCACTCCAGATTGTCGTTGATGTTTAACCATACCTTTTATGGGGTGAGATTATTCTAAACCCATACTTTTTATTTCTCGTCTTTTGATTTATATATACTTGCAAGCCTACACACGTGGGGACCGCGTGTAAGTTTATTCTTTGTGTTAAAAGTATTTAATTGTAGTGTGTTGTTTTTATTTTAGGAATAAACTTAAAAAACCGTATAAATCTAAATTATTTTTCACATAAGCTTAATAATTGTGTGTAACTTGTTTGAAAAATAACCAAAGAGAATATGCAACTTATGAAGTACATGATGGACACTCACTTCTAATTTAAATGACATCAATTTAGTGCAAACTACGTACTATATTCTGACCAAGACATTAGTATTGGGAGTTGTATAACTTGATTCTAAATTTCTAACTTCATTTATTTTTTATTTATTGTTATATTTTGAAATATTGTTTTACTATTGCTTTGTTTTGTAGGTGGAGTAGTTAAAATCACCCCACAGTTTAGTTAACGTAAACACATGCCTGAACATGGGGAAAGATTTTAACCCCAAAAAAGCACAATCCATGTGATGCCAATGGGAACAAATTTACTTGTCCCCAAAAAATCCCAATCTATGTGATACGAATGGGGATAAATTTATTTATCCCCACAATTTCATATCTATAAAAAACATCTCATTTTTTTCACCATCTTCATCTCCCCTCCCCTACTCACCAATACTCCAAAATTCTGCTTTTCTTTCCTCTTTTTCATTTTTTTATTATTTTATTTATTGGTTATATATTATATAGTTATTTATAGTAATGTGTGTGTTTATATATGTTAGTAAACACACACTACACACTATATTATAAATTCCATGCCATATATTAGACATATATATATATATATATATATATATATATATATATATATATATATATATATATATATAAAAGTATTTTATACATTTAGTATTATATATAACATATTTATATATAAAGCTTGTTATAATATGTTAATGTACACATCTATATAATACGGTATAACATGTAAATAGATATTTATTATATACAACAAGTTATTATATGCTAAATAATATTTTATTTTTAAATGTGAAGAAGAGCTAGTGGTTAAAAACCCCTAAAAATAAAAAAATAAAGATATAACAAAGGTGGCGGATTTCCCGCCACCATTAAAGAAAAATTAAAAAAGAAAAGGCCGAAGGTGGCGGCAAAAGCCGCCACCAAAATTTTGAATTTTTTTTTTATTTTTTTTTGAAAGGTGGCGGTAAAACCAGATTTTTCTTCCCCCGGATATTTTTTTTTTTAATCATGGGTTTCTTTTATTCCCTGACAAAAAATGCATGACCACAAATTTATCTGTCCCTACCATGTTGACAGATTATTTTATTCCTATTAGTGACAGATTTGATGTTTTCTGGTTGTGGGGTCAGAATAATTTGTTACGTACTCATTGCTTACAAAAAAATTTTGTTCCTATATGTAGTGATAAATTAATCTGTCGCTATTGCTTTTTATTTTTTAACTTTATGCCATCAAGACCTATAGCAACAGATTTTTGTAACAACTTTTTCTTTCCCCATTGATCTATAGCAACAAATTTCCTTCCAACTGAAACTAATTTCTTTGTGTTTATTGCTCCAATTTCTTGTACTGATTACTGCATGTGCCGTCTTCTTGAAGCTTCTTATAATCCATTTGCTTCCGGCATTCATTTCCAATGATTTCTTTGGAATCAAGCCATGTTATTGGCCAAAACTTGGCATCGTTTCCATTTTCTTTGCATGTTTCAATCCATTCCTCAAAACAATTTCTATACAAGCTGCTCAAACGTAGTTTTTAGAGGACACAACCTAAACCATAAATTACATATAATTAACGTTAAAAACCCTAATTAAACGGTGAAATATCACAAAAACTTGATAATTACATGCTATACTTCATAAAAATGTAAATAACGTAATCTAATCGGTAAACAACTAGCATACCCAACGTAAATCACAATCTAAACCATAAATTACAAAAAAAAAAACTAGGTAAAATCCTAATTAACCCGTGAATTAACACAAAAACACGATAAATACATGCTAAAAGCGATAAAAAATGTAAATAACGTAATTTAATCGGTGAAAAACACGTACCGTACGATTTCTACGGAAGAGGGCCGAGATTTGTAGAGAGAGAGAGAGGAGATTTTTAGAGACAAGAAGCTTGAAATCGCCAAAAATGGCGACTAGAAACGGGCCTGGCCGTTTTATATGCGGGTTATTAGAAACGGGCGGGCCGTTTCTAATAATTACTAGAAACGGGTCGCCCGTTTCTAGTAATAAACGGGCTTTAGAAACGGGACAGGCCCGTTTCTAAAGCACTGGGCGCCAAAATGTTTTCCATTTGGCGCACATAATTAACTGATCGGGCTTTAGAAACGGGCCGCCCGTTTCTAAAGCCCAATCTTCCTATTACTAGAAACGGGAATGGGTCGCCCTTTTTTAAAAATGTGCGGTTATTACAAACTGGCGCCCCGTTTGTAATAACCGTTTTTACAAACGGGCTTTTGCCCGTTTGTAAAGAGCCCGTTTCTGCTGGGCTTTTTTCTTGTAGTGTAAATAGATATTTATTATATACAACAAGTTATTATATGCTAAATAATATTTTATTTTTAAATGTGATAAAGAGCTAGTGGTTAAAAACCGCTAAAAATAAAAAATAAAGATATAACAAAGGTGGCGGATTTCCTGCCACCATTAAAGAAAAATTAAAAAAGAAAAGGCCGAAGGTGGCGGCAAAAGCCGCCACCAAAATTTTGAAAATTATTATTATTTTTTTAAAAGGTGGCGGTAAAACCATATTTTTCTTCCCCCGGATTTCTTTTTTTAATCATGGGTTTCTTTTATTCCCTGACAAAATATGCATGACCACAAATTTATCTGTCCCTACCATGTTGACAGATTATTTTGTTCCTATTTAGTGACTGATTTGATTTTTTCTGGTTGTGGGGTCAGAATAATTTGTTACGTACTCATTGCTTACAAAAAGAATATGTAGTGATAAATTAATCTGTCGCTATTGCTTTTTATTTTTTAACTTTATGCCATCAAGACCTATAGCAACAGATCTTTGTAACAACTTTTTCTTTCCCAATTGATTACTGCATTACTGCATGTGCCGTCTTCTTGAAGCTTCTTATAATCCATTTGCTTCCGGCATTCAGTTCCAATGATTTCTTTGGAATCAAGCCATGTTGTTGGCCAAAACATGGCATCGTTTCTATTTTCTTTGCATGTTTCAATCCGTTCCTCAAAACAATTTCTATACAAGCTGCTCAAACGTAGTTTTTAGAGGACACTCCACAAGACCAAACTTCTATTGCTTTTGTTTATCCTAAGTCTTGTTTCGTTATTCAGATCAGAATTCCCGTATATGGATTTCATAATTCGTCTTTGTTGGTTAACATTCTCTATTTCTGTTTAGCTAACAACGGTGTGTTAAACCATTCAAGATTTTTCACGTTTAAACCTCCAACTTTTCGCTATTACAACTTCTTTCTCAATTTACATGAGCAATCTTTTATGTTTCCTAATTCCAACACCATAGGAAGTTTCTCCAAATTTTGGTCACTTTCTGATCGCTTGCTTTGGAACTTTGTAAAGTGAGAAGAAGTAACCAGGATATCTGAACGTGATCAATCACTAATTTCCATGTAGGAGTCTTACTTGGTTAGTTCCAATAGGCAAGCCAAGGTACTTGAACGTTATGGATCCAATCCGGAAATTTAGTGTCTCCGCAAATGTGCGACTCTACAGTCTCCACATTGATTTCGATAACAAGGTATTTGAAGTAGTTTAACTTCAAATAAGAAATAATCTCAAACTTCCATAGTAGATTTCCCAAACATTCCATTCATTTGAGTTGCAAAATAAAATTGTGGCATCCGCGAAGTGAATATGGGATACATCATAATTAGACTGGCCAATATGAAAGGGAAGTGTTTCTGTATTTGTTACGTAGATCTTAATTTCAAACCAAAGTCTATCTTTTATAATATTTGTTGATATGATATGCATATATACGAGCATGTAAACAGAGACATATATGCCCATAAAGTTATACGTCAAACTTTTATCTACACCTCAAAACTAAGAAACTCAATGTAGTCCTTTTTAATGGCCAAGACAGTGTTTTAGGCATCGGTAATGGATGAGTAACACTTTCATGCATTTTCATAATCTCACAATTTTAAAACAAAACCTTTACCACCGGCCTGGTAGATTCCAAAGCAAGTATACTCGAATTAGAATTTAATGCGTTTTTATCACGATTACTAATAAGACTAAATACAGGAAATCTTGCAAAGACATCATCATTCACATAACTAAGTTCGACTACAGTAACTTAACAGATAATGCATACATATTTAGTGAACAAATGCAGGGTTGGGGATTGAACAGCTTATGGTCTGTTCCTCTTGATGTTGTCCGGTTGCACCCATTTTGTGCACTGAGCTTTACGACAGAAGCAGAAATCTGCAATATATCATCCCCAACAATTTTATTTTAAGAATTTATAAAGTGAATAAATTCATTGCAAAAGGAAAAAAAGTTTAATATTCAGCCCAAAGGTTGATAATTAATTTGCTATATATTTAGAAGTTATGGGACAGATTGCACCATGTTTCCATTTCGACCACTTGCATATTTCTCATTTGATGTCAACTTGTTCTGATTGCCTATTTCAGCTTTTCGTAAGAAGTTAATTTCTATTGACCTATACTATTCTTATGATGAAAGAAATCAATAAACTCCTTAAATCTGACAAACCAAATAGAGTGTAATGGTTTTATGTTCAGGAAAGGTTACAAAACAAATATGAACCATGTATAGCTTTTTGATCATGGTAAATAATAAGATAATACCTCAACTTTGATCAGCAGAACTCTTAACCTCAGTGGATATGCTCTCCGGCTCTCCAGAATGCGAGTCCACATTCTCGCAAGGAGCAACCCATGATATGGGATTAGCTGCAACAAGCACAAGATTGTTTTGATTCAAATTACACGTTATCCAAATGTTTTAATGCATGACTAGCGCAGCGGATAACAGATTTTGGAAATAACTAAAAGATGTTTAAAAGCAATAGATACCGTTTTCTACTACCAATACATCTCAACCCTAACCAAGATTTCACTAATGAGAACACCAAGACGGGTAAACATAAGAGCTTGTGTTCGACAAGTCTCGAGTTCTAATAACCAAGAAGAATTAAAATATGACCTTCAATAGGAACAATCTGGAGGTCACTTGAACTGGCAGCACGACCTCGGCGCTTTGAAACATAGTTTCTGTCCAATGGTGCCGGGGCATGGAAACTGAACCTTGAACTGTTCACGCCACCTTCTTTATATTCCGGATGCTCGTCAAGGTACCTGAAATATAAGTGTTAAAAATCATTGACAGTAATTGCTATCAAAGAGCTTAAACCCAAATTACTACAAGAGATGTTGTGAAACTCTCATATTGAAGTGTACTGGTTTTAGGCTTACACATCAAGAATGAAGTCAATAAAAAGCACCAAGACACTGTACCTGTTGACTTAAGCCATAGAACGTAACCTCTTATTTGATGGTGAGACGTAATATCTGATAAGACAACCAAATCATCAAGTATTGTATTTTAAACCCTCATACATTAACTAAATTTTATTATGACATATACATACACATCAGCAAACTTAGTGCCTCCTTCTGCTCTGATTCTTATGATTCTCTGCCAACCAGCAGGAGTCTGTGGAATATTTGGTCTGTCCATTGCCCAACCCAAGTGTTCGTCCTGCTCGATGTCCGCGTCATCTTGACAAGATAGCTCAGGCCGCCACTCCCGAGCTGTTTCACATGAAAAGGGCTGCTCTTCAATCTTTTCACGTATTTCTTCGTACTTCTCCTTTGAAGGAACAAGCCTCCATTTTTCACAGTGTATGCACTTCACTGTATAAAGCTCTAGTGATTCCCAAACCCTTTTTGCTGGTATTCTTGGTGCTTGTTCCATTTCTTCAGAGAACTGCAATAAAGAGAAAAGGGAACGACATTACCCAAACAATTATGCATTTCTAATTTTAATCTTTGTCAAAACAATACATTCAATTCCAAAAATTACTTGCTAAGAAGACAGTTAAATAAGCGGCGAAAAACTTGGTGACCAGCTATATACTCAAGAAACAAATAAGTTGTAGGAATTTAAGAAAAGTTAACCTAACGCATACCTTGTGCTGCAATAAAAGAATAACATAAGTTGCGATACAAGAAAAAGGAACAAAAACGGGGGACACATATGGTTGTATCATGATAATATATATGTGTGGCATGGGTGGATAATTATGCGCATCCTCTATCTTTCCTTGCGTAGACAAATTAATTAATCTAGTAATTTATGTGAGATCAGAATTGCACAAGTTTTTTATCCTAGAAGGATTATTGTAGAGTGAAACTTAAGAACTCAATTAGGTCAATCAAAGACTAGATCTATCATGATTCACATGTTATTAGATAACGGTGAATACAATTTCAGTATCATGGGTTAATGGTGAATGGAACTGGAGGAGAACTTTATTTTCTTGGGAGGAAGACCAACTACAGGATCTCATCAACATTATTGGGAGGATTGTTCCTGATCCGCATCGCATCGACCGCTGGGCATGGAAATGGGACAGCTCCTTTAATTAATCGGTCTGTTCAGCTTACAGAGTTCTATCAAACTCAAACGCAGCTCCTCTCTCTTTTCGATTTAAAGATCTTTGGGACTTTAGCGCTCCACTGAAAATGCTGCTATTTGTTTGGCTGGCATTACAAAATAGAATTCCTTCAAAGTCGAATCTTGTCGCAAGAGGAGTTCAGATTTCTGATGGAAAGTGTAGTCTCTGCGGGCATAAGGAGGAAACGACAAACCATATCCTTTTAGAGTGCAACTTCTCTATTGAAATTTGGATGAAGATTTTTGATTGCATGGCTTGGTGTCAAGTTAGTTTTACCACAAAGTTTGGAATGCTTCTTCTTTCAACTTGCTGGTTTAGTGCCAAATATGAGATCAAGCAGGAGATGGAATCCAATCTGGATCCATGTCATTTGGTACATATGGAAAATGAGCAACAAGTTGGTTTTTGGGGGATCTCAAATGAACATTACAGAGGCAGTAGAACTCATCAAATTGAAGTCTCGGAGTTGGATTTGTGCTAAGTCTAGAGAATTTCCTTATTCTGCATTTGATTGGATAAATTTTCCTTTGGATTGTATGGTATAAGTTGTAATCTTTTTGAGCATTTCTTATGCCCTAATAAATTTTTTGCTGATCAACAAAAAAAATCTTAATTTCACAAATATGGTTATTAGAAGTAAGAATTATATTGAATTATCCAGAAAATGAGATTGTTTGATTACAAACACCTGAACATAAAGAAACATCTGGTAGGAAAACTATTAAGTTGACATATATAATTATAATATTATAAACAGAAATATTTAACATGACCGACCAACTGGAAACACAAACCCTTGTGAAGATGAAAAATGTACAACTGGAAATTGAAATCAATTCACACACAAATTGTGCACGTACCTTATAACTTGTGATCCTTGTTGCTGCTAATTGTATGTCTGCAAACCAGTTGAAATTATAAAACGAATTAGTTAAATTCACAGAAAAATAAATCAGCTTCTTCATCAATAACAAGTAAAGAGTAAAAATCAGAACACATCATGAATGGAGAGACGATCAGAAACTACAACCTCAATTGCTCGATTCGCGTTGTCTGGCTTTAGATTCTGTGTGATTGTGCCGCAGAGAGAAATTGACAGACAGATACGGGAATTAATAAAATGTGCGTCTGTGTGTGTCGGAGAAGAAAAGTTGCCGACGGGATATTAATCATATAATTGTCTGAGCATGTATACTGCGGTTAATTTATGAGCGTGTGTGTCTGAATGAATGGGCGGGATATGTGTAATTAATTAATATTTAATTTGGAGAAAACAAGTTTATTTCTTAATTTTTGTATTTTGTTGGAGAATTAGTGAAATATTTGCACTACCAACCGTTGGATCCATATTCATTCAAATGTCATAAGAACATTTGTAGATGTTAATTATATATGTCTTCAAAAAACTTAATTCAATGATGATAACTTACACGTCGAATGATATCTCTAGCAATTGTTTTCTTTTTCTTTTTGTTCTCTAGCACGCATTATCTTTAACAAAACTTGGGAAACCAAAACACCAATCTCGTCCTATTTTCCGGTTTTCTTATATGGAAGTAAAGTAGTTTAAATTATACTCTTGAATATTTTCAAACACTAATTTAATTTGATGTGCTTCTGTGCATAAAATAATTGAGATTTTCAGTCTACCACCCCCCACCCCTCCTCCCCCAACACAAAAAGAAAGCAATTTATATATATAAACTAGTAATTGTGCCAATAATTGAAGGCGACAACACCAAGTAATGATATGTATTTGCCATAGTTGTAGATATTATTCTACGGGGATAAAAGCATCAAACCCTTTATACTTTACTCCCCATTGCACTTATGCCTCCTATTCTTTTATTTTTGGCAACTTGTCCCATGTACTATGGTTAATTAGGACTTTGCCCGCTGAATCGTTTTTTCACCATAAGATTTGAACACGTGTCAACAATTTTTGACATTGAATTTGGACTCAGGGGAAAAGTGCTTATTTATCCACTGTAAAATGGGCAAGTTGTCAAATATAAAAGAATAAGGGGCAGAGTACAATTAAGGGCATAATACAAAGGGTTTAACACTTTTATCCCTATTTTATAACCTAAAGTTAATGATGGTTGTATTTCCCATTTAGTTCATCTTTCGTTTTTATTTTAAAACAAATAATCAACTAAAATGGTTGGATGAATACGACATTAAGTCCTGTGTTTGTAATACCCCTCTTTTTATAAATAAATTAAGTAATTAATCAATATCCATTTAATAGTAAATTTTTTTTTTTTTATCGGCAAATAGACTAGTCTTCTAATGTGGGAATAAAATACTTGCAAATGTTTTTTTTTTTTGAAGCCCAAAGAAGCAGCCCACGTTTAGTACTTCAAACTAATAATTATTACTAAACCAACGCTCTATTATATTAATCTGGATTTAGAGTTTCTTTTGAGTTCGTCAAAAACAGCTTCTATTCCTTTGTTTCATCATTATCTTTGGATGCCCATTCCATATTTTCATTCACAGGTAATTGTCTTCTTGCTTGCTTTCGTATTCCGTATGTTGCATCCCGGCCCACTCTTACATGATCAGTAGCATTCTCATAATATTATAGAATTGTTTTCTTGGGGTTAAAATGAGTTTTGCTTACATATGTATTTAATATGGTGGGTCACGGTTCGTAAAGAAGTTGGGAACAGGGTATATAAAAATGAATAAGTTATTATTCCTTTGATTTGCTGAATCTTCATGTGAATAGTAATTAAGTGTTGTTTTCTTAAAGTTGGAGCCAAAGATTTTATGATATATTATGTAAGTTTTATACAATTGCTGAATTCAGTTTTCAGAAAAACCATTTAGGGTTCATAAAATATTTTGGATAACTTAAACACTTCAATTCCTTAAGAAAATTTTACACCATCTAATTTACTCTGTTTTAAAGATAATACGCGAATTTCAGAGTATTTGGACGAGCATTTATTTTCTTATGATTTTTCTAAATTTATGTCGCTAATAGTATTTGATTTCAAAAATTCCAGATTGAAAGAAACTCCATATATTTACATACCTTTGAATAATTTAGCTGTGAATTATACCTAGTCATGAATTTGTATGTCTGTAAATTTGATTCAAGAATTGTGCCGTGTAGAGTTAAGCAATTGCATGTGATTTTTACCAAGACCGATCGATAGTGAAAGTTATGTTCAATCTTTGCGATTATTTTGTGGTTAATCATGCTATTATTATTAATTATATTAATTTAGGAATCATGTATGCATGTTATTGACAAAAACGGAACAATATGTCTAAAATCCCACGTGTTGCTTATGTGCCGAGCATGAGTGGTTAAATTAGTCAAGCATGTTTGAAGTTATATTTGATATGGTTATTTGTCTGTAGCTAATTGAATGCTTTTTAGTGCACTATGTTGAGGGGGATTCTTGGTCTGTTTGTCCTTTTTCATGTATTTAGTATGTGCGAGATTATGTGTATAAATTATGAACAGCAGGAACATTTATATGCATATATTTATTTACGTGGGTTGGATACAGAAGTGGATATATGGAGGGCTAGCTAGGATTAATATATAAGCAGATTCATATGTAGCTTAGGTTCTATTTAGTAGTTATTGCTGAAAGATAATTGCGTGTCTAGACTAAGAATTGAGTTTGCATAGCATTAATATTAATGTTTTGCTTGGTTAATAGGTTGTTCGAATTAGCTTTTACGTTGCTTTTCTTATTTACTGTCGCGGTTCAGGTGAGGGTTCCCAAAACTCTATTTATTTGCAAAATTGGAAGGAATGCTTGTATATGTATGTATGTTTCTTATAAGAGTACCCTTACACTGCTTTTGTAAAGTAAGCAAAATGTTTAATTTTAAATTGTAAAGAAATTAAGTTGGTTATGATGATCACATTTTCGGTTATGTTCAGTTCAGTTATTAGTTAGTTGGATCCAACTTGGCTTGGTTAGGCATGGAGTATTGCTGGACAGCAGAGGGCTGTCGGTGGTGTTTCATGTCCCCTTGCCCCTTCTCCTTAAACACGGCGGGAGGTTCATTGTGTCTTTGGAGATCATTCGTTACACATGTACCATGGCATGTGATTAGTTTCCAAGGTAGCTCATTCGAAGGGGCGATTAGGAGTGTTCGTGTGGGGCGTTAAGGTTGACGGCATCAACTATTTCGTTAATCATCATAATTAATTAAGACAATCGATATGCTTGTCTTAAATTATTATTATTTAGTACCAACATTTATTTCTTTGTTTTGTAAAAAGATGATCTTGTCTCGTTCTGTATTGTTTCGTCATTTTGAATTTAAAATAAATTATTGATACCGAATAATAAATATTCTTAAGTCACATAAAGCATAATTTTCATGTATAGTTTAGTATGTTTTGAAAGAAAACGGTAATGCACTTTCACACACGTCGAGCACTCACTAAGATTTTTATCTCATTAGTTTTGTGTTTTCCTTCCTTTCAGACTCGGGAAACCTTCAGGGTAAGACCTCAAAGACTTAGGTGTTTCGAGTTAACCTAATCGGGTTATAGATTAGAGTTTTGCATGTGAGATTCTTTTGTATTCAAGTTGTTTGACTCTCGGTTATTATGGTAATTATTTCTTGTTTAATAGTTTAGTTATTTTTGTGTTGTTTTTGTTTAGGCTTGAATTTTGGGGCTTTTACAGTGTTTGTACATAATATGTGCTTGCCCTGTGAGTTCCTCTAACTCAACAAAACGAAGCCAATTTGAAACGAGAAGTTCATTCATAAAAAGTGAAAAATCATCCCTGACAACCATTCGAGACAAAAAACGTTGTCCCAGAGTGAGCCACTAAAATTAGTTATTAATGTCTTGTTTAAATTATTGTGATTCATAAAAGTGGCAGGTATATATCTCACTTCAGTGAGTAATCTGGTTTGTCCATCATTCATCTTGAATCTTACTGAACCTAAACCAACTATCTTGCATGGCTTGTTATTTCCTAACAATATCAAACCTCATTCCCTCTCTCTATACTCCTCAAACCACATCGTGTTGGATGTCATGTGGAATGAGTACCCTGAATCCATCACCCACTCTCTTTATGGATCATATTCAGACACCATAAGGACATCAGCAGACTCATAGCCATCTTGTGCTATAGCTGCATCACTTGAACCACCAGATTTGTCAGGATTCTTTCCCTTTTGCCTCTCAAGACTAAATCTCCTTATGTGACCTGGTTTCTGACAGTGAAAACACTTATTTTCACTGTTGTCCTCCTTCTTATATGCCTCTTTATCCTTCTTTTTATCAAACTTGTTCTGGTTCTTGTGATTTTTGCCTTTCACAATAAGTCCTTCAACTTTTACAGAGGGTTTTACCCTCATTCCTTTCATTCAACTCCTTAGAGTTAAGTGCAGATTTCACTTCAATCAAAGATAGAGTTTCTCTTCCATAGACTAGAGTTTCTCTAAAATGACTATGTGATTTAGGTAAAGAACTTAGCAACAACAAAGCTTGATCCTCGTTATCCAAAGTAACATCAATATTCTCTAGATCTAATATCAATTTGTTAAACACATCCATTTGTTCTTCAACAGGTTTATCATCTTGCATTTTGAACGAGTACAAAGCTTGTTTAAGGTATAAGCGGTTTACTAGAGATTTGGTCATGTAAAGACAATCCAATTTGAGCCAGATCGCAGTAGCTGATCTCTCTTTAAACTCTTGTCTCAACACCTTATTTCCAAGGCACAAAATGATCGCACTATGCGCCTTCTCCAGCATTGTCTTCTTAGCTTTGTCATCCATTTCTGCATCAATAGATGATTCATCTAACGCATCAAGAAGCCCCTGTTGCACTAAGAGTGCTCTCATCTTCACACGCCATAATCTAAAATAGTTTTGACCAGTAAACTTCTCCACATCGAATTTTGCAGACGCCATGGTTTGATCTCCATGTTCACCGCACCAATTTGTTGTGAATTGAATCAATCTCAAACCAAATCAGGTTGAATTAACACGATCAAACTCGCTCGAAACTCTCAAATTATAAATTCTCAACCTCACGATAACACTCACGGATCAAATTAACAAACAAACAACAAGTTTTACTTGGTTCAATTGAGAGATCAATGTGATCACTCAATTAACATCCAAGGAGCAAAAGAGATTTTGTATTAACAGTTTTCAGAGATGTACAAGTGATAAATATGTGTATGATTAACTGCAAACTAATCGACAACTCAGTTGCTTCTATATACAACAAACTGAGCTCAACTAAATGCATTCAAAAGTTAGTTATAACCGCTAATCAACTAACTACTCAAAACCGTTTTTCCCGCCAAGAAAACATGCATGTTGATCCTCAGCTGAAAGTAAGCTCTGCTTCTAGTCGTTTTAGCTGATATATAACGCCCCTTTAAGAGTGTTGAACCACACTCAACATTGGAGGGTTTTTCGCAAAATTAGTCCTCTAACTTTTCCCTTTTGCAGAATTGGTCCTCTAATGATTTTAATCGCAGAATTGGTCCTCTAACTATGCTCTCTTTGCAATATATGCCCTCCGGTGACTTTAGGCGCCGGATTTACTTAAAAAAAAATTATTTATTTTTAAATAGATGTCTCACGTGCGAGTTGGATGACGTGGAAAAATCGTTGTTTCCCCAAATTTTTTCTCGCGTATAACTTATCAACATTACCCCTTTAAACACAATACAAATCCACCCCCAAATAAGAACCCTAACCCTAAATTATCCATTTTACCTTGATTTCTGCCAAATTGGTAGGGTTTTCGCTATTTTTCCATTAACAAATTTGTGGGTTGTGTCGAGCTCTTCATCTATGGCGTCCTCTTCATCCCATACGTCGAGTTTGAAGTGTCGTTGCGGTCAGATCTCGTCCTACAAGATGGCAACGACGAAATTGAACAAAGGAAAATGGTTTTACGGATGCCCTAACTACGGGCCTGAGGTAATTTTATGCGTGAAAATTAAAAATTCAAGTTTTAGGATTCTGCCAAAGTTGTGGGTTTCAATTTGCCCTGAAAATTAGTACCTTGTATTTGTTACTAATTTTGCTAGACTGTCAAATTTCAAATCATATGTGCATATTCACTCGTTTTATGGTTTATAGTACTTGCTTATATTGAGATTAATAATTAATACAGAGAGAGCAAGTGTGTTGTGTTGTTGTGTTTAATCTGCCCTGGATTATTGATAATTTAGTTAAGTGTTTATGTTAATTCTGTGTTATTATAGGTAATCTTGGTTAATTTTTTATTTTTTTAAAATGATAACGTTTGATTGATTTTTGCTGTAATGTTTAATGTACCTCAGAATAGAGGTTGTGGATTCTTTGTATGGGAAGACTCTATCAGATGTGAGACTACAACGAAGTGTACACCGGGACAACACAACAATGATGATGGTATGAAAAATGATTTTGAGAAATTGATGCGTAGTATTGAAGCACTAACCACTTGTATGGAGTCTACAAATGCAAGGATTGATGATTTAACTGATTTTTCTAAGAAGGAGAAGTCGAGTATGAAGAAGAAGAACGACAATCTAGAGAAGAGAAACGATTGCTTGGAGAAACGTATTGTCTTCATAACTCGTATGGTGTTTGCAACTTGGGTGGGTTTCGGCATTGTCATTTGTGCGTTAATGAAATGAAACTTAGGTTTTCAGATTATTGTGTTGATGTAGTTAGATGGAAGTTATTATATTTTGTATGTAACAATATTGCCATTTTGGAATCCTTGCTTGTGTATCGAGTTGATTTAAAGAGTAGCAAGTGCATGGATGATATTGTAATGTTTTTTACCACTTCACTTAATGTAGTGATTGCTGGAGTTGTTTGTTTACCTTGAATATTGCAACAGTGCAAACTTGCTTAAATTGTAAAATCCATTCTACCAAGCAGTCAAATGCAGCAACAAAAGCAGGGTGCACAAGCTTTGAAAGCAGTCAAATTATATAAATGAAGCAAACTGACAGCAACAATTAATAAAAACATGCCAGCATACAAAAAATCAAAACAATCTATCAATTCCATTAAAATAGTGAATATCAGTTCCATCAAACATGATCAAAACAGCCTACTAAATCCATCAAAACAGCCGATACAATCCATCAAAATATTCTAATAAAACCTGTCGATAAACATAAAAACATGCTAGCATACAAGCCATCAAAATAGCCTATCAATTCCATTAAAATAGTGAATATCAGTTCCATCAAACATGAACAAAACAGCCTACTAAATCCATCAAAACATCCGATACAATCCATCAAAATATCCTAATAAAACCTGCCGGTAAACATAATCCATCAAACAGAATTGTTGTCAAAACATTAAATTGTCTAAAATATGACAATGATCTCAAATCATTTCCATGGCTTCTTTTCTTTCTTTCCAACCTGTCCCTTTTTTGGCCTCGGCCCTCCCTTCATTTTAACAGTGCTTCCCACAAATTTGATAGGTCCAGTACTCTGACTCCCATGTATTTCATTCGCATGCTGTTGGAGGAGTTGTTGGACAAGTGTTGTGGTTTGAAACAAACTGGTGTTTGGATTGGTCATGGCTGGCATTGGAACCTCTCTGGAAGTCTGTTGAAATGACATAGCATTTGAAGTTTTAACACTCTCTGCATTTGTCCCAGAAACCTGCCAAACCATGATTTGAAAAGGTGTAGCGTTTAATTAATTTTCAGCAATACACTGTGCACAGAAAATGAAAAAAAAGTTCGGTAAAATTACATTCATCTGTGCAGCCGCCATGCTTTGGAAAGACATAGGAACCCTTTTTTGCTTTGAAACTGTTGCCGGTGGCTTAAATGGGGCTGAAGCAGCTGATTTACCTTTCTCTTTTATCTGTAATAATTGAAACACAATTGAGTATACAAATTTAATTTCAAATTACCTTATCTTTGCATTTACTTCACTTACAATAGGTTTTTTGGACTTTTTCGGCTGTTGGCGTTGGTTCTGGCTTGAAGACCCTTCCCCTGGAACGAACTGTTGGGTTGGGATGCCATCATCATCGATCACTGTCTGTTGAGTGCCACTCACAGCTTCATTTACTTCTCGATCAACCTGATAACAAACGAACGTCCATTTTATAGATAATATCACAAATCAAATACTTTAAACAAGATGGCCAGAAAATTACAAAACGCACATTGAGGTTCTTCTTCTTGCAGGTTTTGGCGTTGTGCCCTTCTTCTTGCAGGTATAAGCGGTTTACTAGAGATTTGGTCATGTAAAGACAATCCAATTTGAGCCAGATCGCAGTAGCTGATCTCTCTTTAAACTCTTGTCTCAACACCTTATTTCCAAGGCACAAAATGATCGCACTATGCGCCTTCTCCAGCATTGTCTTCTTAGCTTTGTCATCCATTTCTGCATCAATAGATGATTCATCTAACGCATCAAGAAGCCCCTGTTGCACTAAGAGTGCTCTCATCTTCACACGCCATAATCCAAAATAGTTTTGACCAGTAAACTTCTCCACATCGAATTTTGCAGACGCCATGGTTTGATCTCCATGTTCACCGCACCAATTTGTTGTGAATTGAATCAATCTCAAACCAAATCAGGTTGAATTAACACGATCAAACTCGCTCGAAACTCTCAGATTATAAATTCTCAACCTCACGATAACACTCACGGATCAAATTAACAAACAAACAACAAGTTTTACTTGGTTCAATTGAGAGATCAATGTGATCACTCAATTAACATCCAAGGAGCAAAAGAGATTTTGTATTAACAGTTTTCAGAGATGTACAAGTGATAAATATGTGTATGATTAACTGCAAACTAATCGACAACTCAGTTGCTTCTATATACAACAAACTGAGCTCAACTAAACGCATTCAAAAGTTAGTTATAACCGCTAATCAACTAACTACTCAACACCGTTTTTCCCGCCAAGAAAACATGCATGTTGATCCTCAGCTGAAAGTAAGCTCTGCTTCTAGTCGTTTTAGCTGATATATAACGCCCCTTTAAGAGTGTTGAACCACACTCAACATTGGACAATGTGTTAACTGATACATATTGTATTTACAAATCAAGCCAAAACTTTTATGAAGAAATCAGCTACAAATATGTTCTCTGTTTTCTGAAAATACAACGAACTAGACTCTAAAATCATAAAAATTCTATCTCGTGTCATCTGAACTCTTGGTATCTTTTGCCTTTGTCATTTGATGAAGAATTTCCATGGTCTTGTCATGTAAGGCCTTACTATTTACTCAATGAATCTCCTACACCAGAACAACGAACAATATATTAACAAATTTATGAGAAAATCATATAACAATAAACCAACATAGGAAAATAACTGAATATCAAACAATGATATAGAATAAAGACCTAATACTAAAAAGTTACAATTATTTTCATAAAAAAAAAAATCGAATTTTAAAGACAGGTGTAGTATGACTAATGGAAAAAGTGCATACTAAAAAGATATAATTGTTTGTCTTTCATAATTCTTCTTTTTTGGTTAACACTCTCTATTTTTGTTTATCTAACAACGGTATATCAAACCATTCAAGGTTTTTCACGTTTAAACTTCCAACTCAATCTTTGAAAGCAAATTTAATTGCGAAATCTAAAATGTTGTATTGACAATTGAGAGAGATGAAAAACTCTCTGTAAAGTTTACTTCACAACTACAGCCAATGAATGAAAATTACATATGAACCCTCTATTTATACTAATCCGAGTTGCTTAACAAACTAACGGTAATTTCCAATTAAGAAAAGTAGTTAACAACAGAAAATTAAATCACTTACTAAATAAGGAATATAAATGGAAAACGTAATTTATATATTTTAAACACCCCCCCCCCCCCCCCCCCGCTTTCAAGAGGGGCATGTATATCTACATTGCCCATCTTGGAAGACATCTCGGTGAAAGGTAAGAGGGACAACGATTTCTTTAGGATATCAACAATTTTGTGATCATTAGAAATGTGGACCACTTTGTAAGCTTTTTGATGAACTTTCTCTCTTACAAAATGGCAATCAATCTGGATATGCATTGTTTTCTCATGATGAACTGGATTGTTTGTTATACAATATGCACTCTTGTTGTCTGTGAAGATCAATGGTGTCTTAGGCAGGGGCGTATCTAGGAATTTGAATTGGGGAGGGCTAATCTAATAAATAATTTTTTATAGATATATCAGAAGCCCAATTTAAAACAAAATCCTATTGCAAAAAATGATTGGTGTGTAATTAAAACAAAAGTTAAAATAAGTAATATAAATATTTTCTAATAAAACTAGTAATACATAAGTTTTAATATAAAAGACATCAACCAAAAAAAGAAAGTATATAATGGTGCAAACGTAAAATCAGCATTATGAAGTAAATTTATTTATAATCACTAAATTAACACTACAAAAGAACAATTAGAGAGATATATTTATTTAAATAAACTTTATGTACACTATTTGAGTACCTTTTTTGTAGCTAAAAAACCATTCAAAACCAATTTATCTATAAGGGAATGTGTTTGGTTGATGGTTTTTGCTAATAATAGGGATCTTGTTCCCTGATTTTATTTAAAATTTGAGTTTTAAATTATTAGGCTTCATTTTTGTTATTACTTTATCTATGCATAATACATAATAATAAATTTGGTCTAAAACTCTTTTGGGGGGGGGGGGGGGGGGGGGGGGGGCTATAGCCCCCCAAGCCTATATATGGATCCGCCCCTGGTCTTAGGTTGATGAATGTGAAGATCCTGAAGCAGTTGTTTTAACTAAACAAGTTCACAAGTGGTCGTTGCTACAACTCTATATTCTTCTTCAGTAGATGAACGACTAACAGTTGGTTGTTTCTTAGCTTTCCAAGAAACCCGAGACTCAGCAAGGTAGATTGAAAAGCCAGTGGCACTCTTTCTTGTCTTAGGACAAGTAGCCCGATCACTATCACAGAAAGCTTTTAAGTTAGTTTCTGTTTGATTCGAGTAGAGTAGACCTTTACCGAGATCGGTTTTAATAAACGTTAGCACTTTGTGAGCGACTGCAAGGTGAGAAGTTGTTGGTTTGGACATGAACTTAGTTAAGCATTGAATGCTATAATTCAAGTCAGGTCTAGTTATAGTTAGGTATAACATTTTTCCTGCCAGTCTTCTGTAAGCGGTAGTATTTTCAAGATACGGTGAATCACTGTTTTGAAGCTTAGTGAAAGAATCCATGGGAGTGTTGCAATTTTTGCAACCAAGATAACCTGCATCATTCAAAAGATCAAGTCCATACTTTCTTTGACAAAGAGTTATACCTTTAGAACTTCTGGCAATCTCAATGCCGAGGATATATTTCAATTTACCTAAGTCTTTTGAGGTAAATTTCCTGTCAAGCTGAGTTTTAATGTGATTTATCTCATTGAGATCATTTCCAGTGAGTATAATGTCATCAACATACACACATAAAGCAGTAGATGACCCGTGATGTTTAGTGAAAAGAGAACAATCAGATATAGTTTGCGTGTATCCAATAGAAACAAGACAAGTAGTAAGTTTGTTGTACCATTGCCTTGAAGCTTGTTTCAGGCCATAAAGACTCTTCTTGAGGAGACAAACTTTAGTTTCATTAGGAGCACAATATCCGGGAGGTAATGACATGTAAATTTCTTCATCTAAATTACCATGTAAAAAGGGATTATTCACATCAAGTTGGTGCAAATGCCAGTTATTCGATGAAGCTAAGGCAAGAAGAACTCTAACAATGGTAATTTTGGCTAAAGGAGGAAAGGTGTCAAAGTAATTTAGACCTTCTTCTTGGGTATAATCCTTAGCAACTAACCTTGCCTTGTATCTTTCGATAGAACATCAGGAATAATATAGTGGATGTATGTTGTGATGAATCTAAAAAAGGAATAATTAGTTTCTCTGAATAAGTAATGTCACTAGAAGAAGGAATATCAACATTATGATTAGTGGTATGTCTATATATTATGCATTTCAGATGAAATAGAAAATCGAAGTTACTTGAACTTCAAGAGGATGAAAGTTTTCATTGTTGGTGGAGACATCAGGTTCAGATTGGTCTGGAATGGCATGTTTTAGGGTTTCAAAGATGATATTTGGAGCAAATACTTGGGTTCCCACTGTTTCTGATTGTATAGGAGCAGATCTTTGATGACCTTGAAAAATGATAAATGGTTCTGTAGAATTCTGATGTTGAATATCACCAGTAGATTGTGCTTTTGGCTCATGAGACCTGTTAGTATTTTCAAGAAATGGAAATTTATTCTCATAAAACACAACATCTCTTGATACAAATACCTTTCTAGTACTCAAGTTGAGTAATAGATATCCTTTAGTACCTTTATGATATCCAATAAAGACACGTTTATGTGCCCTTGCATCAAACTTCTGCATGTGAGCTGACAAGGTAGAAGAAAAACATAGGCACCCAAAAGATTTCAAAATAGAATAGTTAGGAGGCTTGGGGAATAACATCTCAAAAGGAGTTCAGAAAGGCAGCAGTTGCTCACAGTTACTCCAATATTAGAGAGGGATATTTGATTGTAACTTTAAAGATTTAGCAACTTGCAACAGATGTTGGTGTTTCCTTTCCACCAACCCATTCTTCTGTGGAGTTTCTATGCAGCAGGTCTGATGAATAACACCTAAAGATTCATAAAAACCTTTCATAATCAATTCAGTACCATTGTCAGTTCTAACAGAAAACTGACTGTCAATGAGAGTATGAAACTGCTGTAGCAAATTGTGAACTTTAGACTTTTGTTTCATAAAATAAATCCAAGTATGCAGAGAATAATCATCAACTATAGTAAGGAAATAACTAAAACCTTCATAAGAAGTAGTGGAGAAAGGACCCAAACATCACAATGGATCAATTCAAACCTATTAGCAGAAACAACAATATGAGTGTTGAAAGTAAGTCTTTTTTGTTTAGCAATATGACAAACTTCACAGGGTAATGTTTTATTACACATAGAATGAGCAATTTCAGAAATACAAGACATCCTTTGATAAGGAGGATGCTTAAGTCTGTAATGCCAAACATTATCCAGAGTTACATCAGTAATCTTTGCGGAATTGCAAAGAGATATATTTGCAGACTTAAAAGGAGGTTTAATGATAAAAGTAGACAAATCAAGCATATATAAAAGTCTTCAAATTCTTTAGCAAAACCAATCATCCTCTTCTTGGATGTGTCCTGCAACACACAACCAGAGGGTGAAACAATTCAGTTTAAGTTAGTAGCTTTAGCCAACTTACCAATAGATATCAGATTAAATGTAAAGTCAGGGACTAAAAGTGCATCATGCATAATCAAATTTTCTGCTAATTGAACTGTACCAATAAAGAGTAGTAGAACTATGTTTTTCAATTGGTAAAGAAATAGAAATGTTGACCTGTCTAGAATATTTGTCAAAGATTTTAGGATCACTAATCATGTGGTCAGTAGCTCCATTATTAAAAATCTGAAGCTTTCTATGATTCTGAAAATGTAAAGCAGAAAGACAATGAGGTAAGGAAGAAAGAATAATGCCAGTTGTCGCAGTTGCAACAGAGGATTTTTCAGCTCCAGAATCTAAAGTTGTAGAAGCAGTACCTTGTGCTTTAGCATAAGCCAGGAACATTCTCTATCAAGGCTTGATCAGGATCAACTGAAACATGTGGTTCTGCTGGGGTAGAAACCCATAAGCAGAGTGATGGTTAGAAAGATTACTTTAACTGTATGCTCATTAAAGCCACAATGAGTGCATTTAAGTTTCTTCTTGTCTTTATTCTTGGTAAACTTGTTTAGATTCTGACTTGGTCCATCTTATTTGGAATTTCCAGTAGCATTCTAATTCTGATTATCAGTTTTGGTGAACATAGCCAAATGATCAGTGTGAGGAGCAGAATTGTGAAGATTTCTCTGATTTTCCTCATGTAAGAGCATATAATACACTTTGGACAATGATGGGAGAGGAGAGTTGAGAAGAATCTGACTTCTTATAACAGAATAAGAGTCATTTAGACCCACCAAGAAAGAACGAACAGAGTCTGACTGCTGAAGATCAACCATATTCTTGTTAACCTCACACAAAAACTTGCCACAGATGCAATCAATTATTGGCCTCTTATTGCATATTCATCCCAAAGCTTTCTAAAGAAATGATAAAACGCAGTGACATTCACAGAACCCTGAGATATAGTAGCTAGAGACTTTTGGAGATGAAAGATCCTTGAACCATCAGGTCTATCATATCTTGTCTTGAGTTCAAGCCACACTTCTCTAGCTATTTTCAAATACAACAAGCCATAACGTATGTCTTTAGAGATAGAGTTAACAAGCCAAGATAACACTAGACTATATGTTCTTCTACAACAAGTACGCAAAATAGCATTGTCTTCACTAGGTATAGGCAAAGTTCCATCTAATAAAATAAAGTTTATTCTGAACTTTCAAGGCCATTTCATTGAGTCCAAGAGATATAATTTTACCCGTTGGACATATCACCTACTATTTGGATATCCAGTGGTATTCAAGTTACCAAGAAAATACACAGATGTTGAATCATCACTAGGATTCTTCATTGAGACAGAGATATTAGGCGTGTTAGGAGGATTGTTCACGGTTAATCAGGATACAAATTGAACCGATTCAAACGTAAAAAATCAAAGCGACACCAACAATAACAACAAGATCAAAGAATATAAAACGATCGAATTTGATAAAATCAAATTTGCAGAAAAAAATGAAACCCTAAAAAAAATTGAATTCATAGAAGAACTCACAGATCAAATTCAAAGAACGAATTCGCAGAAGCATGTAGAGATCAAAGATTGAACGGTGGAATCAGATCGAGACTTAGTGAGTGATACCACGAAAGCAAATTGAATTGCGAAATCTAAAATGTTGTATTGGCGATTGAGAGAGATGAAAAACTCTCTGTAAAGTCTACAAATTGAGAACGGAAGCGAATGAATGAAAACTACAAATGAACCCTCTATTTATACTAATCCGAGTAGCTTAACAAACTAATGGTAATTTCCAATTAAGGAAAGTAGTTAACAATAGAAAATTAAATCACTTACTGAATAAGGAAAATAAATGGAAAGTATAATTCATATATTTAAACAATCTTCTTCGTAAGAGCATGATAAATAGGATTGATAGTGAGTCCAATTGCACTTTGATTATCACAACATATGGTCGACGGTGAAGTAAGTAGAATGAAGGTCCTTAAGTAACATTCACATCCAATAAAGTTCAGCCACGACCATTGCAAGAGCTCGATATTCCGCCTCTATGCTTGATTAGGATACCACAACTTGCTTCTTAGCACACCAAGAAATCAAGCACGACCCAAGGAATATGTCATAACCAATTGTGGATATGCGGTCCATGGGATCCCCAGTCCAGGCTGAGTCACAATACGCCGTAAGAGTTAGCGACCCCTTGCTATAAAGTATAAACCATGTTCCACAGTACCTTTGAGATATCGCAGGACACGCTTAGCTGATTTCTGATGAGTCGTGGTTGGTGAATGAAGGTGTTGACAAAGCCGATTAACTGAATAAGTTATCCTAGGCCGAGTACGACAACAATATTGTAGAGGCCCTACTATTTGCCTCTATTCAGTTACATTTTCCATTGGTTCATCATTGTTAACATACAACTTTTCACCAGATGCATGGGGCAGGGTATGGTTTACCAATCATCTTTGGCGTAGATGGACACCGTAAAAGTCTTGAGATGCTTCAATCCCAAGAAAGTAACTACGATGACCAAAGATTTAAGAGAAAAATCCTTTTGAAGTTGGTCAATTGAATGAATTTTGAACAAGAATCAGTAATGAGTCTATCATCAACATAAACTTTTACAAAATTGTGAATCTGCCCATGATGATAAGTAACCTGAGAATTACAACAGAAGAACTCTGAAATCCAAGATCAATTAAGTACACTATTAGATAATCTATGAACCCAAGTTCCTGGAGCTTGCTTGATACGGTAAAGTGCCTTCTTAAGTCGACAAACATGAGCAAGATCATTAGAATTAACAAAACCTTGTGGTTACTCAATAAACACCTCTTTTTCAAAATTCCCATGAAGGAAAGCATTGGATAAATCATATTGTGAACTAGGCTAACCAAATGAGACAGATAAAGACAAAGAACAACGCGTATTGTTGGTTGTTTAATTACTGAACTAAAAGTTTCAGTAATGTCCACACCATCAACTTGTTGAAAACCTTTAGCAACTAATCTCGCTTTATAACGATCAATACATTCATCGGCTTTTTGTTTAACTTTATAAACCCATTTAGTGTAAATAAGATTAATATCGGAAGGTCGAGGGATCAATTCCCACGTATTATTTGCAATTAGTGCGTCACATTATTGTTCCGTCGCATCTTTCCATTCTTGAGATAAGATTTCTTAAGAAAAGTACTTGATTCCACAATATTAAGCACCCTATTATATATATTTATACGATGATTAGATGTGTAAAACATTTGATAATCTGGAAATTTCTTAGGTCGAAGAGAACTAGTTTTAGTACGTCTTTGAATTTGATGAAATGGAAAATTCTGTTCTTGTGTAGGTAAAGACTTAACTATTGCATTTGTAGGCTCCATCATGCTAGAAGATATTAAAGGTTCTGTCCTAAGTTCAAGTTCTTGTTCATTATCATGTACATCTGATGGTTTTTCTCTTAAAATGTCATTAGTTGGTGTATCGTTTTAAGAATAAAAATGAGAGAGTTTGGTAGTACTACCTGGCACAGAGATGCTTGAAGTAGCAGTGGAGGTTTTGGAGGTCAATTCATTGGCTAGAAAATAATCCTCATTAAAGGCCACATTGCAAGACATATATATTTTATTAGACACGGGGTCTAAAAAACGATAGCCATGATGATGAGATGAGTGCCCAAGGAAGACACAGAGTTTGCTCCTAAAGGATAGTTTGGCAGTTGTATAAGGTCTTAGTAATGGGTAACATGCACATCAAAATATTCTCATAAAGGAGTAATCTGGGTTGTCTTAAAAGAGTTTTGCATAAGAACATATATCGATTAGGACAGGGGTAGGGATCCTGTTAATAAGGTAAACGACAGTAATAAACGCATCAACCCAAATTTTTGTCGGTAAATGTGAATGAGAAAAATGAGTGAGTTATCAAATTCCATGATGTATTTGTGTTTCTTTTCGGCTAATCCATTTTGTTGCGATGTATATGGACATGAAAAGTGTTGATATATACCACTTTTACTTAGAAAGTTCTAAAATTTTCTCCACCATTATCACATTGAAATTTTTTAATAGTCGTAGAAAAACGATTTTCTACCAAAGCCTTGAAGTGAAGAAAACATGAAAACACATCAAATTGAATTTTGATAGGATAAAACCAGGTAAATATACTGTAATTATCTACAAATATAACATAATATCGGTGACCCTCAGTTGATGGTATAGGATAAATCCTCACGTTAGAATGAATAAGTTCTACCTTTAATGTAGAGCGAAATGATTCATGGATTCACAAACAAACCGAGGAAAGAAGAAATAGTCCAGAAATATGTAAATTAAAATTCTTGACTACACTTTTTGTGACTTGGGAAGTGACCCAATCTTGCATGCCAATTCAAGTGTAGTTCTAATACCAGTAAGAGCAACATGTGATCTAAACTTATTAAGGGATTTATGATCAACTTGAATAGGATAAAGACATCCTTAATCCTTCCTGCTAACAAGATTCGTGCCGCTCGGATGTCCTTAACGAAAGAATGAAAGCTTGTTAAGACAAAGTAAAAATCATTATCTAGGCAAAGTTTATTAATAGATAGGAGATTGACAGGTGCTTGTGGACAGTAAAGGACATTAATTTGGATAGTGTAAATATGAATTATTTGTTTGTAAAGTAAGTTTACCAGTATGTTTAATTTGTACACCATTACCGTTACCAAAATCCACCTTGTTGTCTCCATGATGTGGCTCCGATGGTAGAAGGTTTGAGACATCTGCGGTAACGTGTTGATTCTTACCACTATCGATATATCAAGTGAAATTATCATCATTCTTGGCAATTGATTTGAGCCACCATTGGAGCGAGTTGTTGAAGACGATGGCGACCTTGATAGTTGTAGTCGTAACGGTGGAAATAATCAAGTGCCATATGACTTTTTCTCCTACAAATTTGACAAGCATGAGGGTCAAAATCCGAAGTATTTACCCAAGTAAGAATTCCGCCAGGAGTATGACCGGTAGTTTGAACATTCTTTTGGCTTGGAGCAGTAGACTGAGATTGTTGCCAATTTTTATAACACTTCTTAAATTTTTTTCCTCCAGCCACTTTATTTGCCACCATATCAAGTTGATTGTGATCACTATAGACACCTTTTTGTTGATTTTCAAGGAGAGCTTCAAACGCCAAAAAATTAAATTGAAAATCAGTAAGTGAAAGAAGTTTATCACGTTGTGCAAAATAAACGTTATATATAAATGTGTCACGATGAGGGTGGAAGGGGGCTGACAGCGTTTAGGGTTGTGTGTGTGGAGTTGTGTGTTGAGTGTGTGTTTTCGTGTAATAAGGCGTGGAAGTGTCCAGAAGCGCGAATAAATGTAAACTCGCATTTCTTGAGGAAATGCGAGTAAGTGTGCGGCGTCGTTTTGGCATTTTTCTTTTATTCCGTTTATTTCTTTTATTACGTAGGCATGATGTCATCAGTAGTACTTAAGGCTGCTTCATCAGTTTGTACGCTCAGTTTTTGAATGTGAATTACAATTCTGTTTCTTTCCCTCAATTTTCTCTCTCTCTACAAAATATCTCACAAATCCTCTCGGTCTCTAGCTCACTCTTAACAGTGGCCTCAGAGCTATCCGATCTAACTGCGCACTCTGATTACATCAATGGCACAGAAAGGACCGACGAACGCGATGCGTCTCGACAATCTGGAGCAAAATCAGACGGAGATCAAGGACGGACAGGAGGAGATGCGCGAGCTTAAGGCGATGCTTGCACAGCTGCTGCAGAATCAAAATCACGATGATCGGCGCGATGCGACTCCTATTCCGAACACGAATGGCAATCACAACACTTCAATGCCTCAGAATTCATCACCGCCAGTCAATGCGATGGATGCAGGTATTCTGAACTCGCCTACTGCTCGTGGTGATGGATCGCCATCACTGCGCGGATTACGCATTGAGTTTCTGAAATTTACTGGTGAAAACCCTAGGGGATGGGGGCGGAAGTGTCAGAAATACTTCATGATCCATCCGATGTCTGATTATGATAAGATTGTGCACTCTGGAATGTATATGGAAGGAGCAGCTGAGTATTGGTATGCTGATCATATTGAGGGGCGTGAGAGTATGAGCTGGCCTCGGATGTTAGATCTCCTCACTGAACGGTTTACTCCTGTAAAAAATGACAATGTTGTTGGTGAATTTAACAAGTTAAAACAAATCAGTAATGTAGAGGAATATACTGTTAAATTCGAAGAGCTAAAGTCCTATATGTTGCAGAGAGATAGGCACCTAAGTGAGGACTATTTCATTAGTAGCTACTTGAGTGGATTAAAGGATGAGATCAAACTTATGGTGGAAATGTTGAATCCTTTTACTCTAACCCAAGCCATACACATCGCTAGGAAACAAGAGTTTATGCTGGAAACAATGAGTAAACAGCATAAGCCTATGGTGAAGTCTGTACCTACAGTTTTTAGGAGCAGATAGAAGGACATAAACTACTGACTGCTCCTGACAAATATCCTCCAGTAAAGAGACTTTCAGCTGAGGAAATGGATGACAGAAGGAAGAGGGGGCTGTGTTTTAATTGTGAGGAGCCTTATGTCATTGGACATAAGTGCAAAAGGTTATTTGTGATCATAGGGCTGGAAGAAGATGAGGAGGAAAGACAGATGGAAGAGGAGGAGGAGGTTATACAAAAAATTTCAGTCCATGCTTTGGCTGGACAGAGTGCTCCAGAAACTATAAAAATGTTCGGAAGGGTGAAGGGAGATGAGCTTACTATCCTGATTGATTCAGGGAGTACTCATACCTTTTTGGATCAACAGGCAGCTAAGAGGCTTAAGTGTAGGATTGAGCACACTAATCCATTGAGAGTTACCATAGCAGATGGGGGGAAACTGGAGAGCATTTCTAAGTGTCCTAACATGCTATGGGAGATGCAAGGAATGAAGTTTGAGGCTAGTCCTAGAATGATTAAGCTGGGAGGCAGTGATATGGTTGTTGGTGTTGATTGGTGAAGGAAGTGAGGGCCTGTGACTTTTGATTTTGACAACAGGAAGTTGTCATTTTGTGTAGATGGCAAACAACATGTGTTACATGGATTAACCAACAATACTATGACCCTGAAAATGTTATCAGGGGAAAAAACTGAAAAATTACTCAACAAAGGAGGTTCTGCTCTAATGGGATGTGTATTTATGTTGGTAGGGGACAAGGAGGAAGAGAAGACAGCAGTGACTCCTGCTATTCAGCAGTTGTTAGAGGAATATGAGGGAATTTTCAAGGAACTTACAGAATTACCACCCAGTAGGAGTCATGACCATGGAATTCCTTTGCTACCTGATGTGCAGCCATTTAAAACACACCCCTAGAGGTACCCTTATTTACAGAGGCAGGAAATTGAAAGATTGGTGCAAGAAATGTTAAAAGGGGGGTTAGTGCAACCTAGTGACAGTCCCTTTGCTTCTCCAGTTCTTTTAGTGAAGAAGAAAGTGATTCCTGGAGATTCTGTGTGGATTACAGAAAACTTAACTCAATGACTATCAAGAATAGTTTTCCTATTCCATTGATTGAAGATCTATTGGATGAGCTTGGAGAGGCTAGGGTGTTTTCAAAAATAGATCTGAGGGCTGGTTACCATCAGATCAGAATGAAAGAAGCTGATGCTCATAAGACTGCATTTGTTACTGTGTCATGTCTGTATGAGTTTAAGGTTATGCCCTTTGGGCTAACCAATGCACCAGCATCCTTCCAAGCATTGATGAATAGTGTGTTTAAGGATTGTCTAAGGAGAATGGTTGTGGTTTTCTTTGATGATATATTGGTATATAGCAATACCATGGAAGAACATTTGGTGCATTTAAGGGTAGTGTTTGAGAAGTTACAGCAAGCTACTCTATTTGCTAAGGCTTCAAAATGTACTTTTGGGCAGGCTATAGTTGAATATTTGGGGCATATAATTGGTGAAGGCAGGTTCAAGGCTGATCCCAATAAAATCAGGGGTATGGTAGAATGGCCAGAACCTAAATCAGTTAAGGCATTGAGGGGTTTCCTTGGACTTACAGGGTACTACAGGAAGTTTGTGAGGCACTTTGGCATTATTGCAAAACCTCTGACTAACTTAACTAAGAAGGGAAAGTTTCTGTGGTCAGAAACAGCTAGTCAAGCTTTTGTTAAGCTCAAAGAGGCTATGGTTTCTGCTCCAGTGTTGCAATTACCAGATTTTGACAAGGTTTTCATTGTGGAAACTGATGCATGCTATTATGGGATTGGAGCAGTCCTCAGTCAAGAAGGACATCCCTTAGCTTACATCAGTAAGGCATTGGGTCCAAAGAACCGAGGCCTTTCAGTGTATGAGAAGGAATTTCTTGCTATTATTCTAGCAATTGAAAAGTGGAGACCTTACTTACTACATTCTGAGTTTGTAATTAAGACTGATCAGCAGAGTCTTAAATACTTGTTAGAACAAAGAATTACCACTCCTTTACAACAGAGGTACATGACTAAGCTAATGGGATACTCTTATAAGATAGAGTATAGAAGTGGGAAAGAGAATAAGGTGGCAGATGGACTGTCAAGGAGGGATGTCCCTGAAGCTGAATGTTCAGCAATCAGTGCATTGCAACCTTCCTGGGTGCAGGAGTTGCATAACAGTTATGAGAATGATGAGAATGCTCAAGAAGCAATCACTCATTGCTTGGTGTCTCCTTTTGACATGTCCTATTATACTTATGAGTTGCAGTTGCTGAGGTACAAGGGCAGACTTTATGTGGGATCCAGTGGGGATTTTAGGATTAAAGTCTTGGAGTTAATGCATTCCAGTAGTATTGGAGGACATTCAGGTGTTTTGGGTACTTATCAAAGAGTGCAGTCAATATTTCTGTGGCCTGGGCTCAGAGAGCAGGTTAAACAGTTTGTATTGAGCTGTCACACTTGCCAGCAATGTAAGCATGAAACTGTGAAGTCTCCAGGGTTGTTACAACCCCTGCCATTGCCTGATCAAGCTTGGAAGCACATTAGCATGGATTTTATTGAACAACTGCCTAAATCCATGTCTAAAGATACTATTTGGGTGGTAGTGGACAGATATTCTAAGTATGCTCATTTCATACCTCTAGCTCATCCTTTCAATGCCTCTACTCTATCAGGAGTTTTCTTAGACACTATTTTTAAGCTACATGGGTTACCTCAGACTGTGGTTACAGACAGGGACAAGGTTTTTGTTAGTTCTTTTTGGAAAGAACTATTTGCTGCCATAGGAGTTCAACATTTTCTCACAACAGCTTACCACCCTCAATCTGATGGCCAGACAGAGAGGGTGAATCAGTGTCTGGAAACTTATCTAAGGTGTATGGTGGGCTCTAATCCTAAGCATTGGGTTAAGTGGTTGCCCTTAGCTGAGTGGTGGTATAACACCAATTACCACTCAGCTATTGGCAAGACTCCTTTCGAAGTCCTGTATGGGTTTTCAGCTTCTCAGGTGAGGTTACAATCCTATCAAGTTGCCCCTAAATATGCTAGTCCATTTCAGGTGGTGGCGCGTGTGGGTTCTGTCGCGTACCGGGTCGCTCTTCCAGATTCAGTGCGTGTCCACCCCGTCTTTCACGTCTCGGTGCTCAAGCGGCGCGTGGGACCGTTGGTGGCTGTCACCTCCCAGTTTCCTGCATTAAATGAAGAGGGTCAGATGTTTTTACAACCTACAAAGGTTCTTGCTCGAAGAATAATCAAGAAACAGAACGCGGCGGTGGCGCAGTGGTTGTTGAAGTGGGGCGATCTGCCGGATTCCGAAGCAACTTGGCTGGATTTCTCTTGGGTAGAACAGAATCACCCTCAATTGATCGTTTGAGGGCAAACGTCGTCTTCAGGAGGGGGTATTGTCACGATGAGGGTGGAAGGGGGCTGACAGCGTTTAGGGTTGTGTGTGTGGAGTTGTGTGTTGAGTGTGTGTTTTCGTGTAATAAGGCGTGGAAGTGTCCAGAAGCGCGAATAAATGTAAACTCGCATTTCTTGAGGAAATGCGTGTAAGTGTGCGGCGTCATTTTGGCATTTTTCTTTTATTCCGTTTATTTCTTTTATTACGTAGGCATGATGTCATCAGTAGTACTTAAGGCTGCTTCAACAGTTTGTACGCTCAGTTTTTGAATGTGAATTACAATTCTGTTTCTTTCCCTCAATTTTCTCTCTCTCTACAAAATATCTCACAAATCCTCTCGGTCTCTAGCTCACTCTTAACAAAATGGAGTGTATGCTGAATTTAGTCCTCTTAGAATATGAGAAATCAAATCTTTGTAGGTCACAGATTTTCCTATTGCCGTTAATTGATCAACCAGAATCCTGGCCCCTTCAACAAATTCTGAACAGCTCTTGCGACCCTGTTGTAGGTTCTGCAGCTGGCATTTGAGTTGGTTAACGTTAACGTCGAGGGATAAGCGAATCGATGGGATATGGCTACCCATACTTGTCGTGCTGTTTTTGGACCATAAACCAATGACAGAACTCTCTCAGAGATTGTTGACTCATCCAAACTAGGACAAAAAAATTATTTTAGTTCCACATTGTAAAAGCTGGATTACGGGAAGAGGTTTCAGTCCCTGTACTACGCAAGGACTCTTATGGGCATGGTTCGGTACCATCCACAAAACCCAAAAGACCATGAGTTTAGGAACACCTTTAATTTGAGAGGACCAATTTAAATAAGAAGACGACCCTTCAAGTTTAACCGAAACAAACTGAATAAGGTTGCTAGATGGAACAACGGTTGCAGCGGAAGTCATTGTATATAACAGGATCAAGCGTAAGCCGATTTTGACTCTAGTTACCATCAAAGAATACAATAAAAAGGCTTGGTTTTAAATGACCAAAGACGTCTGTACACTCAATATTTATACAAGTACTGTACAAGAGTCAAGGCTAAATTCCAGCGTTTAGATTTAGGAAATAATATGTAAAGTTGACTTCTGAAAATAGCTATATATAGATATGCAAAATCAAGAGATAAAATTATGAACTGAAACGGTGCCGTCAATTTGTGGCTGAATTGGTGTCTTCAGTATCTTTGGCTTTAGATGACATATCAATTTGTCTGTGCATCTTGATGTTGTCCGGTTGCACTCATTCTGCGCTTGTAAGCTTTAGGACAGAAGCAGAAATCTGCAATACCCCCTCAAATTTTATTTTAAGAACTGATAAAGTACATAAATTCATTGCAAAAATGGAAAAAATTTATTATTCAGCGCAAAGGTTGAAGGTTTGCTATATATTTAGAAGTTATGGAGATTGCACCGTGCTTCCGTTTTGACCACTTGCATATTTCTTATTTGATGTCAACTTGTTCTGATTGCCTATTTCAGAATATTATCGACTATGTATTTGTTTTCTTAACAACAATAAATAAACCTTATAACCATAGTTAAGAACTACGCGAATAAAGAAATAGAGGATATTGGTTCTATGTTCAGGAAAGGTAACAAAACAAATAAAGTATGAACCATGTCTAGCTTTTTGATCATGGTAAATAATAAGAGAATACCTCAACTTTGATCAGGAGAACTCTTAACCTCAGTGGATATGCTCTCCGGCTCTCCAGAATGCGAGTCCACATTCTCGCAAGGAGCAACCCATGATATGGGATTAGCTGCAACAAGCACAAGATTGTTTTGATTCAAATTACACGCTATCCAAATGTTTTAATGCATCACTAGCACAACGGAGAACAGATTTTGGAAATAACTAAAAGATGTAAATTAAAAGCAATAGATATCGTTTTCTACTACCAATACATCTCAACCCTAATCAAGTTTTCACTCATGAGAACTCCAAGACAGGTAAACATAAGCGCTTGCGTTCGACAAGTCTCGAGTTCTAATAACCAAGAAGAAGTAAAATATGACCTTCAATAGGAACTATCTGGAGGTCACTTGAACAGGCAGGACGACCTCTGCGCTTTGAAACATAGTCTGTCCAATGGTGCGGGGGCATGGAAACTGAACCGTGAACTGTTCAGGCCACCTTCTTTATACTCCGGATGCTCGTCAAGGTACCTGAAATATAAGTGTTAAAAATCATTGACAGTAATTGCTATCAAAGAGCTTAAACCCAAATTACTACAAGAGATGTTGTGAAACTCTCATATTGAAGTGTACTGGTTTTAGGCTTACACATCAAGAATGAAGTCAATAAAAAGCACCAAGACACTGTACCTGTTGACTTCAGCCATAGAACGTAACCTCTTATTTGATGGTGAGACGTAATATCTGATAAGACAACCAAATCATCAAGTATTGTATTTTAAACCCTCATACATTAACTAAATTTTATTATGACATATACATACACATCAGCAAACTTAGTGCCTCGTTGTGCTCTGATTCTTATGATTCTCTGCCAGCCAGCAGGAGTCTGTGGAATATTTGGTCTGTCCATTGCCCAACCCAAGTGTTCGTCCTGCTCGATGTCTGCGTCATCTTGACAAGATAGCTCAGGCCGCCACTCCCGAGCTGTTTCACATGAAAAGGGCTGCTCTTCAATCTTTTCACGTATTTCTTCGTACTTCTCCTTTGAAGGAACAAGCCTCCATTTTTCACAGTGTATGCACTTCACTGTATAAAGCTCTAGTGACTCCCAAACCCTTTTTGCTGGTATTCTTGGTGCTTGTTCCATTTCTTCAGAGAACTGCAATAAAGAGAAAAGGGAACGACATTACCCAAACAATTATGCATTTCTAATTTTAATCTTTGTCAAAACAATATATTCAATTCCAAAAATTACTTGCTAAGAAGACAGTTAAATAAGCGGCGAAAAACTTGGTGACCAGCTATATACTCAAGAAACAAATAAGTTGTAGGAATTTAAGAAAAGTTAACCTAACGCATACCTTGTGCTGCAATAAAAGAATAACATAAGTTGCGATACAAGAAAAAGGAACAAAAACGGGGGACACATATGGTTGTATCATGATAATATATATGTGTGGCATGGGTGGATAATTATGCGCATCCTCTATCTTTCCTTGCGTAGACAAATTAATTAATCTAGTAATTTATGTGAGATCAGAATTGCACAAGTTTTTTGTCCTAGAAGGATTATTGTAGAGTGAAACTTAAGAACTCAATTAGGTCAATCAAAGACTAGATCTATCATGATTCACATGTTATTAGATAACGGTGAATACAATTTCAGTATAATGGGTTAATGGTGAATGGAACTGGAGGAGAACTTTATTTTCTTGGGAGGAAGACCAACTACAGGATCTCATCAACATTATTGGGAGGATTGTTCCTGATCCGCATCGCATCGACCGCTGGGCATGGAAATGGGACAGCTCCTTTAATTAATCGGTCTGTTCAGCTTACAGAGTTCTATCAAACTCAAACGCAGCTCCTCTCTCTTTTCGATTTAAAGATCTTTGGGACTTTAGCGCTCCACTGAAAATGCTGCTATTTGTTTGGCTGGCATTACAAAATAGAATTCCTTCAAAGTCGAATCTTGTCGCAAGAGGAGTTCAGATTTCTGATGGAAAGTGTAGTCTCTGCGGGCATAAGGAGGAAACGACAAACCATATCCTTTTAGAGTGCAACTTCTCTATTGAAATTTGGATGAAGATTTTTGATTGCATGGCTTGGTGTCAAGTTAGTTTTACCACAAAGTTTGGAATGCTTCTTCTTTCAACTTGCTGGTTTAGTGCCAAATATGAGATCAAGCAGGAGATGGAATCCAATCTGGATCCATGTCATTTGGTACATATGGAAAATGAGCAACAAGTTGGTTTTTGGGGGATCTCAAATGAACATTACAGAGGCAGTAGAACTCATCAAATTGAAGTCTCGGAGTTGGATTTGAGCTAAGTCTAGAGAATTTCCTTATTCTGCATTTGATTGGATAAATTTTCCTTTGGATTGTATGGTATAAGTTGTAATCTTTTTGAGCATTTCTTATGCCCTAATAAATTTTTTGCTGATCAACAAAAAAAATCTTAATTTCACAAATATGGTTATTAGAAGTAAGAATTATATTGAATTATCCAGAAAATGAGATTGTTTGATTACAAACACCTGAACATAAAGAAACATCAATAAAAGATTTAAGGGAGTCTCTCTTCTCATGAGGGTTTTCGTCTCTTTCTGGTGAGGGTTGCTGTCCTTCGTGTAAGGCCTTCTCGACTCTTTCTTGCTCTCACAAAGCAGGTTTGAGGGTTACTTTGTCTCTTTTTTCGATTTCTCGATTGTTTTTAAGGTTTTGGTTCGCTCATCGCCACTGTTTTTTTTTGTGTTCTTTTTTGTTTCCCTCGTCTCTTTCTGTTTTTCTGTTTGACCATCCTTTGTCTGTTCCGTCGGAGAGTTGTCTCTTTTGGTGTGCAGGTTGCAAGGAATTGTGGTTCGGACGCGGTGGCTAGGGTTTAATTACACGAATTCGTCTTCTGGATCGGTATTAGGGTTTGCATGGATACGGAAATAGAACGATTAGGGAAGTCCTTAAGGCTTACAGATGATGAAGAGGTTGGGGTTGAGATGTCTCGTCCGGTTTGGGAAAGGAAGAAGGCCACAACGAACTTGATTCTCGTCGTTAAATTGCTAACATCAAAAAATTACAACTTTACTGCGTTTGTTTCAGTTTTCAAATCAATTCTGAATGCAAAAAAGGGGCTGGACATACAGCAGATCGATGATGATCGTCTTTTATTTCACTTTTATCATGTTGTGGATCGGGATCGAGCACTTAATGGTTGTCCGTGGTCGTTTGATAAATATATTTTGCTGTTGAATATAGTTGAGGGTGATCAGAATCCATTACATGTGACTCTTGATTCATGTAGTTTCCACATTCGTATCTATGAACTTCCACTTTCTCGACAAACATCCGAGGTGGCTCGTATTATAGGCAGCAAGTTAGGGGAGTTTGAAGAAGTGGATACTACAGCGGCATGGGGAGTGAATATGCGTATTCGAGTGCGGATTGATATTAATAAACCTTTGAAGCGGTGTCTACGGGTGCGTGGGCCAGACGGAGAGGGTTTTCTAGTCAGCTTTACATACGAACGACTGCCCAATTTCTGTTATATGTGTGGCATCATAGGACATATTGACAAAGATTGTGATTTGCAATATGCTGAAGAGTTTGCGAATGTTGATCCGAAAGATTTTCCTTATGGTCCATGGTTGAGGGAAAAAAGTAATTCTACTTTGGGTTTTCGTAGGTTTTATATGGCAGATAAGGGGAATAGGGGTGGGGGGAACAATCTTCATTTTTCTGCTTCGAGAGAGACCAGATTTAGCGAGGGGCAATCTGAAGGGTTGAGAGATGAGGGACGCGGGAGTCGCCGACAATCACCAGTGCAAGCGAATGATTTTAGAGGGACACCGTGTGTTCAGAAAACTACTGAGGTAGCGTTGGCTGTTGCGAGTACGAATGTTGTCAGGGGTGAATCAAGCGGGGCTGGAGGATTACGTTATAATCTGAGAGGCTTGGTACAGAATGCGGAAGATGCTAACAATGAACTGGTGGCTGTGAATAAGAGTGCAAACACGTTGATACATCAGTTGGGGCATTCTGTGGGTTTGAATAGTGGTGATCGGTCTCGGGTGGAGAATGCAGGTGATGATGGTGGGAGCTCTAAATTGAGTATTCAGAGGACTGATGAAATTTTAGCATTGGATGATCCGATGGAGATTACAACACCGGGTGGGGTTCTTGTTGATACTACTAATCTTATTCCGATTCCAATTAAGAGTGGTGAAGATGGTGGATCTAAACAGTGTAAGGTGACTATTCGAAAGAAGCGAGGTGGTGGTGCCGGGAATACGGGTGCACGACAAACAGTTAGCAATTTGGGGAAACGAAAGGAGGGTCCGGTTTTGGGTAGCGGTACTAGCAAAAAACAAGTTAGTTCTTTGGATACGGAGTGCTTGGAGAATATCGATCCGGCGGTGGCTGTGCAGCAGCCCCGCCAATTCCAATGAATATTTTGAGTTGGAACTGTCAGGGATTGGGGTCCCCTTGGACAGTTCGAGAGCTGAGAAAGCTCGTTACAAAATTTAACCCCCCTCTGATCTTTCTCATGGAAACAAGATGTAAAAGTCGAAAGATAGAGGTTATTAAAAATAGGTTGAGGTACTATGGTGTATCAGTGGATGTGCGGGGACAGTCTGGGGGATTGGCTTTACTATGGAGTAAGAATCAGAATGTTCGGCTATTGAGTTTTTCACATAATCACATTGATGTTTTGGTGGCTAGTGAGAATGGTTCTGAATGGCGTTTTACTGGTTTTTACGGGGAACCGGATGCGACGAGGCGATATGTGACGTGGGATTTGCTGAGACAGATTAAGTTAGCATCTGATAAACCGTGGATCTGTGCAGGAGATTTTGATGAGATATTGAGTCAAGAAGAAAAACTGGGAGGGAATCAGCGTTCACAGGTGTTGATGCAAAATTTTTGTCAAACACTTTCTGATTTAGCACTTGTTGATTTGGGCTTCACTGGTCCGAAATATACATGGTGCAACAGAAGATTCAGTCCTTATACTATTTGGGAGCGTTTGGATAGAGCATGTGCGGATATTGGGTGGCAATCCATGTTTCCTTCTTCGAAGGTTTTGAATGTTGAGGTTTTTCATTCTGATCATTTGGCTCTCATCATTCAATGTGCAGCAAGCACGGGAAGGTCAGGTGGTTGGCGTCGGCAAAAGAGATTTCGTTTTGAAGCAATGTGGCTTGAGAGGGCTGATTGTACTCGAATTATTGAGCAAATGTGGAGTGAAGAAGCTGAATCGGACGAGTCTGGGGATTTGTGGAGTAAATTGGCAAATTGTCGGGTGGGGCTACTTCAATGGAAAGACTTATCTGGAGCCGAGATTAAAAGACGAATCGACCTACTGTCTGGTCGTCTGCGCCAGCTTCGATCTGGCACCATCACGGCTGAGAGCAAATGTGAGGAACGGGCCTTGTTTCGGGAGTTAGAATTATTACAAGACAAAGAAGAGCTCTATTGGAAACAGAGAGGTAAAGCTCAGTGGTTGCGTGAAGGGGACCGAAATACCGCGTATTTTCATCGACATGCTACAGAGAGGAGGCGACATAATGAGGTTAAAGGCATTGAATCAGACTCGGGGTTGTGGGTGGAAGAGCCAAAGGCTGTGCAAAAGGTTATGGAGAATTATTTTCGGGACATTTTCCATTCTAGGCGACCTTCTGATACGGATATTGAAGACGTCATTCGTGTGATTAAACCTCGTGTCACGCCGCAGATGAATCAACATTTATTGCGACCTTTTACGCCGGGTGAGGTAACTCGTGCCATTTTTTCCATGTATCCCTTAAAATCTCCTGGCCCTGACGGTTTTTCGGCTATCTTCTTTCAAAAGTTTTGGCATATTATTGGTCCTGAAGTTATTAAATTCTCTCTTGCTTTCTTGAATGATTCGTGTGCTTCTGCCTAAATTCAATTTCACACATATTGTGCTTATTCCTAAATGTGCGTCGCCTAAGAATATGAAGCACTTTCGCCCTATTAGCTTGAGTAATGTTTGTTTTAAAATTTCATCTAAAGCTATAACAAATCGCCTGAAGCCTATTCTTCCTGATGTCATTTCTTATTCGCAATCAGCTTTTGTCCCGGGGCGCTTGATTTCTGATAATATCTTGGTGGCGTATGAGTTGAATCATTACTTGAAAAATAAGAGGGTTGGTAAAAGGGGTAATTTAACGCTTAAGCTTGACATGAGTAAAGCATATGATCGAGTCGAGTGGTCCTTTCTAGAAAAGGTCATGCTTAGATTAGGTTTTGAGTGTTCTTTTGTCTCGCTTATCATGTTGTGTGTGCGCTCTGTTTCGTACTCTCTTCTTGTTAATGGTTGTGAATTTGGTCATATTGTTCCAGAACGGGGAATCCGTCAAGGTGATCCCGTTTCCCCATATTTGTTTTTGTTCTGTTCTGAAGCTTTTTCAGAATTGCTTGGAGATGCGGAGAATAGGGGTGTGCTTAAAGGGGTTGCTGTTAATTCAAGGGCGCCGGTGGTTACGCATCTTTTGTTCGCCGATGATACTCTAATTTTTTGTGAAGCTAACGTTGGGGCAGCCACCGAAATTCGCCAGATTTTGCATAGGTATGAAGCGGCATCGGGGCAGATGATAAACTTGGAGAAATCGGTCGTGGTATTTAGCAAGAATGTTGAGGCTAGCTTGATTGATGATATCGTTGAAATTCTTGGGGTTGTGGTTGCCGATAAGCACGAGAAATATCTTGGGCTACCCTCAGTGATTGGTAAGACAAAGAGGGAAGTGTTTGCTTATATCCGTGATCGCTTGTGGAATCTTCTTCAAGGCTATAAGGAACGAACGCTCTCCAATGCGGGTAAGGAGGTTTTAATTAAAGCAGTGTTACAAGCTTTGCCAACCTATGCTATGTGTTGTTTTAAATTGTCGGATTCGATCATAACGGAACTTGAATCGATGACTTGCAATTATTGGTGGGGAAGTGGGTCGCAACAAAAAATTCATTGGATTGCTTGGAAAAAACTTTGTGTTAGTAAAAAAGATGGGGGGTTGGGCTTTCGGGATCTTCGTGCATTTAATCTTGCACTTCTAACGAAACAAGCTTGGCGTATTTTTAAGAACCCGAATGGTCTGTTGAGTCGAATATGTCAAGCAAAGTACTTCCCAAATGGATCAGATTTTGATGCTAAACTTGGGTCGAATCCATCCTTTTCGTGGCGCTGCATCTTTGAAGGGATTTGTGTGTTGGAAAAAGGTTTGCGCTGGCGAGTTGGCAATGGACAGCAGATTTCCATTTGGACACACGGTTGGCTACCTAGACCTCATTCTTTTAGGCTGCTTACGCCGCGAGGTTCAAACGTTAATGTGGAGCGAGTTGCAGACTTAATTTCTACAGACACGGGGCAATGGAATGTTGCTCTAATTAGACAAATATTCTGGGATGTTGATAGCTCGTTGATTCTGTCCATACCTCTTGGTAGCGCTAAAAATTCGGACAGTTGCATTTGGCATTATGACAAGAGTGGAATTTTTTCTGTTAAGACGGCATACCAGTTTATTTTGCAGCGGGGTTTTGCGCATAAAACAAACCGGGAAAGTGGTGAATCAAGCTCTCAAACGGACTGGAGTTTCCTGTGGAAAATTAAGTGCGCGAAGAAGATCAATTTTTTTCTTTGGCGGTTTTGCAAGAATATTTTGCCTACACGGCTGAACCTTATCCGTCGTCGGATGAATGTGGAGCCGAGTTGCGTGGTATGTGGAAATGGTCTTGAAGATATTATGCATTCTTTGTTTTTGTGTCCATTGGCTCGGCGTGTTTGGGAGTTATCTTTCGTGCCGCCAAATGCAATTCGCTCGGATCACGAAGATGGTGTTGATTGGTTAAGGCGAATTGTCTCTGATTTCCAGGGGGACTTAGTGCTGAAAATTGGTTTTACTTGCTGGGCATTGTGGAATAATAGGAATCGGATTCTGTCGGGCGAGCAACCGTCTGTTCCTGAGGATATCGTCTCGTTTGTCACATGTTATTCACAGCAATGGTGTAACAGGTTTGCAGACCTCCCATTGGTTAGCGATCGAGATAGCTTTCGATGCTGGATACCACCATCGTGTTCGTGGATCAAAATAAACTTTGATGGGGCAATTTTTGAGCAGGATGAGGCATCTGGGATGGGGGCGATTGCTCGGGATCACACCGGTAAGTTGTTGGCGCGTGCGACAAAACGGGTTGTGGGTAATATGGGAGCAATTGGCGTTGAATCGTGTGCAGCGGTCTTGGCAGTTAGGCTCGCGATAATGGTGGGTTGGACCAATGTTATCTTTGAAGGTGACTGTCTTTCCGTGATTCGTGATATCTTAGTGCCGGAGGAATGCGAGGGCGATCATGCAAATTTAATTCGTGATTTACGGCGTTGTGTGGAGGCGGAAACTTCATTCGTATTTCAGTGGATTAACCGCACCGCCAATTCTGATGCGCATAACTTAGCTCGTAGTTCGACCGGTGATTATCTTTGGGTGGCGGATGGCATTACGTGAATTTTCTCGTGGTCTGTTCGTGCGTTTACGTTGTTTCTTTTGTTTCGCTTTTATATTTCCAGTGTTAACAGTTACGCCTGTGGCGTCTTTTCGTTCTGAGTTTATGAAATTTGACCTTCAAAAAAAAAAAAAAAAAAAAAAACATAAAGAAACATCTGGTAGGAAAACTATTAAGTTGACATATATAATTATAATATTATAAACAGAAATATTTAGCATGATCGACCAACTGGAAACACAAACTCTTGTGACGATGAAAAATGTATAACTGGAAATTGAAATCAATTCACACACAAATTGTGCACGTACCTTATAACTTGTGATCCTTGTTGCTGCTAATTGTATGTCTGCAAACCAGTTGAAATTATAAAACGAATTAGTTAAATTCACAGAAAAATAAATCAGCTTCTTCATCAATAACAAGTAAAGAGTAAAAATCAGAACACATCATGAATGGAGAGACGATGATCAGAAACTACAACCTCAATTGCTCGATTCGCGTTGTCTGGCTTTAGATTCTGTGTGATTGTGCCGCAGAGAGAAATTGACAGACAGATACGGGAATTAATAAAATGTGCGTCTGTGTGTGTCGGAGAAGAAAAGTTGCCGACGGGATATTAATCATATAATTGTCTGAGCATGTATACTGCGGTTAATTTATGAGCGTGTGTGTCTGAATGAATGGGCGGGATATGTGTAATTAATTAATATTTAATTTGGAGAAAACAAGTTTATTTCTTAATTTTTGTATTTTGTTGGAGAATTAGTGAAATATTTGCACTACCAACCGTTGGATCCATATTCATTCAAATGTCATAAGAACATTTGTAGATGTTAATTATATATGTCTTCAAAAAACTTAATTCAATGATGATAACTTACACGTCGAATGATATCTCTAGCAATTGTTTTCTTTTTCTTTTTGTTCTCTAGCACGCATTATCTTTAACAAAACTTGGGAAACCAAAACACCAATCTCGTCCTATTTTCCGGTTTTCTTATATGGAAGTAAAGTAGTTTAAATTATACTCTTGAATATTTTCAAACACTAATTTAATTTGATGTGCTTCTGTGCATAAAAAAATTGAGATTTTCTGTTTACCACCCCCCCCCCCCCCCCCACCCCTCCTCCCCCAACACAAAAAGAAAGCAATTTATATATATAAACTAGTAATTGTGCCAATAATTGAAGGCGACAACACCAAGTAATGATATGTATTTGCCATAGTTGTAGATATTATTCTACAGGGATAAAAGCATCAAACCCCTTATACTGTACTCCCCATTGCACTTTGCCTCCTATTCTTTTATTTTTGGCAACTTGTCCCCTATACTATGGTTAATGAGGACTTTGCCCGCTGAATCGTTTTTTCACCATAAGATTTGAACACGTGTCAACATTTTTTGACATTGAATTTGGACTCAGGGGAAAAGTGTTTATTTATCCACAGTAAAAGGGGCAAGTTGCCAAATATAAAAGAATAAGGGGCAAAGTGCAATTAAGGGCATAATCCAAAGGGTTTAACACTTTTATCCCTATTTTATAACCTAAAGTTAATGATGGTTGTATTTCCCATTCAGTTCATCTTTCGTTTTTATTTTAAAACAAATAATCAACTAAAATGGTTGGAGGAATACGACATTAAGTCCTTAGATCTAAACAAAGAGCATATTTGCTGGAATTCGTCGAACTTTGAACACGTTCACCTCTGATTTGAGCCGGGTCGTTATCTCCTCTTCAACCTCCGAGTGGTGATTGCAAGAGAAGGCAAAGGTGGGGAGGGGCAGGGTGGGGTGACGGGGGTGGTCAAGGTAGAGCCGTAGAGGTGGTTGGACCTTTTTTTGTTTTTTATTTTTATTATTAAATATGTGAATTGTTTTTATTCATGCAGATGATCAATTGAATTCTCATTTTATTATTGCTATTTGAACAAAAGGCTACTGATGTCTTTAAATTTTGAAAGAGTTGTGGGTAATATTAAATTAAAGGGTAGTAGTGTCATTTTGAGAGTGGCACCCCTAGAAATCAAACTTCAGGAGGGTGTCATTGATATTGTTGAAACCTCAAGGGGTGTGAGTGATATTACACCAAATCTCAGAGGGTGTCACTGATATTATCCCTATTTTCAAACACTAATTTGATTTGATGTGCTTGTGTGCATAAAAGAATAGAGATTTTTTGTCTACCAACCACCCCCCCCCCCCCCCCCCCCCCCCCGTCCCGCAACAGAAAAAGAAAGCAAATTATATATAAACTAGTAATTGTGCCAATAATTGAAGGCGACAACACCAAGTAATGATATGTATTTGCCATAGTTTTAGATATTATTCTATAGGGACAAAAGCATCAACCCCTTGTACTGTACTCCTGTTACACTTTGCCATTCTTTTATTTTTTGCAATTTGTACCTTGCACTTTGGTTAATAAAGACTTTGCCCGCTGAGTCGCTTTTTCACCATAAAATTTGAACACGTGTCAGCATTTTTTTACTTGAAATCTTGACTCAAGGGAAAAATGCCTATTTATCCACAGTAAAAGGGACAAGTTGCCAAATATAAAAGAATAATGGACAAAGTGCAATTGAGGGCATAATATAAAGGGTTTAACACTTTTATCCCTATTTTACAACCTAAAGTTAATGATGGTTGTATTTCCCATTTAGTTCATCTTTTTTTTTTTTTTTTTATATTTTAAAACAAATAATCAACTATAATGGTTGAAGGAATATGACATTAAGTCATGTGTACATAATATGTGCTTGCCCTGTGAGTTCCTCTAACTCAACAAAACGAAGCCAATTTGAAACGGGAAGTTCATTCATAAAAAGTGGAAAATCATCCCTGACAACCATTCGAGACAAAAAAAGTTGTCCCAAAGTGAGCCCCTAAAATTAGTTATCAATTTCTTGTTTAAATTATTGTGATTCATAAAAGTGGCAGGTATATGTGAACAATTAGAGATTAGTTGTATGAATTCAATATATTGGACAATGTATTAACTTGTACAATATTATTTACAAATCAAGCCAAAACTTCTATGAAGAAATAAGCTACAAATATGTTCTCTGTTTTCTGAAAATACAACGAACTAGACTCTAAAATCATAAGAATTCTATCTCAATCGTGTCATCTGAACTCCTGGTATCTTTTGCCCTTGTCATTTGATGAAGAGTTTCCATGTTCTTGTCATGTAAGGCCTTAATATTTACTCAATGAATCTCCTACACCAATAAAGAATAAAGAACAATATATTAACAAATTTTCTGAGAACATCATATAAAAATAAACCAACATAGGAAAATAATTGAATATCAAACAATGATATAGAAGAAAGACCTAATACTAAAAAGTTACAATTATTTTCATAAAAGAAAACTCGAATTTGAAAGACAGGTGTAGTATGACTAATGGAAAAAGTGCATACTAAAAAGATATAATTGTTTCTCTTTCATAATTCTTCTTTGTTGGTTAACACTCTCTATTTCTGTTTATCTAACAACAGTATATCAAACCATTCAAGGTTTTTCACGTTTAAACTTCCAACTTTTCGCTATTATAGCTTCTTTCTCAATTTACATGAGGAATCTTTTATGTTTCCTAATTCCAACACCATAGGAAGTTTCTCCGAATTTTGGTCAACTTCCTGATCATCATTTGCTTGGGAACTTTGTAACACGAGAAGATTTAAGAAAACATGATACCTGAACGTTATTCAATCACTAGTTTCCAAGTGTGAGTCTTCCTTGTGTTATCTCCAAAAGGCACGCCATGATACTTGAACGTTATTGATCCAATCCGGATTTAATATGTCTGCAAATTGTGCCACTCTTCAGCCTCCACATTGATTTCGGTGAGAAGATATTTGAAGTAGTTGAACTTCAAATACGAAATAATCTCAAAAGTCTTAACCAAGAATTTGATTGCCCAAACGTTCCATTCATTTGAATTGCAAAATAAAACTGCGGCATCCGTGAAGTGAGAATTGGATACATCACAAATCAATTAAACTGGCGAATATGAAAGTGAGGTGTTTCTGTTTTTGTTGTGTAGATCTCCATTTCAAACCAAAGTTTATCATATACACACGTATGCCCATAAAATTATACGTCAAACTAATAATATGTATATAATTCGATGGTGGTACAAGTATCAAGAATCTGATATTTTATATTTATAGACTTCTATCAAGTTATTCACTGATCAAAAGTTGTTTTCTCCAACAACGCGTTTTTATTAGTTATTTTAACTTTCCGTTATTTTCAGTTTTATTTGTTACCGTTGGAGGTGGAGCATGGTATGTACATATATAGGTGAAACAGCAGCTCACTCCTTAGTTTTTCTGTTTTTCTCTCTTCAATACAAGTTGAAGAACAATGTTCATTTACAATCGTTCAATAATAAAATTCAATCGTTGATTCATTACAATTCATTTTGGTATCAATTGACCAGTAATTTCTTGACCCTTCTACAATTCGGCTGCTTTGCTATGATTTGATCGGTTGAATTTATGAATTAATGGGTTTGTTTTTTGTTATTTCTGCGCAATTGATTTTATGCCATCTCTGTTTTCTGCAATTTGTGAGATTCACAATTCGATTTTCTTGAGGAATCTTGTGTTTTCTATACTGTTGATCTTGTTCTATGGTTCAAGTTCATCTTCTTTGCAAATTTTCTGATCGTAATTGAAAATTTGATCTGATAATGTCTCAAAACCCTAATACTCGTAATCCTAGTGCGATTCAACTTTGGTATATTTCCTTGGTTCACATGATTTCACTGGTGCATCAATTGTTGGTGACGTCTTTAATGGATCAAATCACATATCTTGGAGCAAAAGTATTTTGATGGCTCTCAATATCAAAAACAAGATCAAGTTCATAGATGGTACACTTCCTTGCCCTGATGATTCTTTTACTCTGTTGAAAACCTGTTGGATTCATGCTAATAACCTGGTTATGTCTTGGTTACTCAATAATGTTGCTAAAGAAAATAGACAGAGTCTTCTGTATTTTTAATCTGCTTTGGATGTGTGGGTTGAGTTGAAAACTCGTTATGCTAGGATTGATGATTCTAGAGTGTATCAGCTTCAAAAGTCTCTATCTACAATTTCTCAAGGAAACACTTCGGTTACAGAATATTACAATTTGTTTAGGTGTAATTGGGATGAATATATATCTCAAAGACCTATTGCTACTAGCACTTGTGGGTTGTGCACCTGTAATGTAAACAAAAGTATGTTAGACTTGCAACAGTCTGATTGCGTTCTAAAGTTCCTCATCAGTTTAAATGATTCATATTCACCTACAAGGAGTCTAAATTCTTCTAATGACCCCTCTGCCAGCACTCTCTAAGGTGTATTCTATGATTTTGCGAGAAGAAAATCATAGAGCTTTAACTGCTGCTCCTACTAGATGGATTCCCTTGCTATGTTTACTAGAGAAAAACATGATGATGGTCAGTTTAAGGTGGGATTCACTCAACCTACCACTCGTAAGTTCAATAAGTATAAAGACAAGAATAAATTAAAGTGTACTCACTGTGGTTAAAGTTGACACACAGTGGACAAATGCTTCCAAATAATAGGTTATCCACCAGGGTTGGATGGTCCTACTGGTAAAATGCCACCACCTAATCCTTCAGCAAATATGGTTTCTGCAGAGGACTCTAAACCTTCTTATTCTAAGGTTCTCTCTGATATGTCTGCTAATCAGGTCTTACTTGAGCAATTTATTGCTTTTCAACAGGCTCGGGCTAGATCCCAGACTGCTGCTCCAGTCATCTCTTATGTTCCTCCATCTCTACTCATGCTTATGCAGCTTCTTTGTGACTGGTATTTAATACTCTAACTATGCTTTAAATTCTAGCACTTCTATTTTTCCTAATGGTTCTTGGATTATTGACACTGGTGCAACGGACCATATGGTGTGCAATCTGATTTGTTTACTAGTACTCCTAAAGAGGTCAAAATATCTATTCATTTGCCTTATGATAATTTTATAATTGCTACTTTAATTGGTGATATCCAGTTGCTTTCTAATGTACTTCTTAAGGATGTATTGTTTGTGCCTAATTTTAGTCATAATCTTTTATCTGTTTCCAAGTTAACCAAATCATCTCATGTCTCTCTATGTTTCTCATCTAACTTATGTGTGTTGCAAGACACACACATGAGGAGGATGATTGGTTTTGCTAGCATTTCCAACAACCTTTATGTTTTGAACACTGATACGTTTTTAAATAAATCCTTTTGTAATTCTGCTATTGTTCAGAAACCTTCTGTGGTTAATAATAATAAACTTTGGTATTATAGACTATGTCATGCACCATTGAAGAAACTTGCTACTATTTCTCAGCTTGAGATATCTGATTGTAATGGCTTGGATGATTGTAACATTTGTCATTTGTCTAACAGAAGAGATTGCCATTTCCTTTAAGTTCTACTACCTCTGCTGCTATTTTTGATCTTATTCACTGTGATGTATGGAGGCCTCCATTACTTCTACTTCTGGTTATAGGTTCTTCTTAACTATTGTTGATGACTATTCCAGGTGTACTTGGGTTTATTTTCTTAAACATAAATCTGATGTGAAAGCTGATTTGCTGCAGTTTTACAAACTCGTTTGAAACTCAATTTTCTCTTCAAATAAAAGTCATCAGGTCTGATAATGGTAGTGAGTTTTTACTTACTGATTTCTATAAAAGTTTTGGTATTGTGCACCAAACCAGCTGTGCTGAAACTCCACAACAAAATGCTGTTGTGGAGAGAAAACACCAGCATCTTCTTCAGGTGGCCAGATCTTTGCGTTTTCAAACTAATATTTCTCTTGAGTTTTGGCCTCACTTTATTGATACTGCTGCTTTTATCATAAACTGCATTCCTTCTCCTACTTTACAAAATAAATCACCATTTGAGCTTCTTTTTAAAAGGGCTCCTGATTATTCTATACTCAAGTCTTTTAGGTGTCTATGTTATGTTTCAACATTGGTTGCTCATAGAACAAAATTTGAGCCAAGAGCACTAGATGTGTTTTCCTTGGCTATCCTCAAGGCACTAAGGGATATCTATTGTTGAATATAGCCGCCAACAAAACCATTATATCAAGAAAATGTGCTTTTCTATGAACACATATTCCCTTTGAAAACTGGTTCTCCTATTTCATCATCTAGCACCTCTATTGGTACTAATCCTATTAGACATTGTACTGATCCTTTTATTAGTTTGCACAATTCTGTTCATCCTATTGCTGCAGATATTGTAAACTTACAACCGCAGAGGGTTGAATCCTACTCCAGTGAGTTTTCTCAAATACAAGGAACTCCAGATTTACATGCATTTTCAGAATCTGAAGCTGTACACACTTCTCCACCGGATGACCAACATGCTGTGTCCTCTTCATCCCTTCCTGATGACAACTTTATCAATACTCAGAATATTCAGCAACAACACAGTTTAGAAACCTCAGCAGTTACAGACTCTACAAATCTTCTTGTCATTCCTACAGAGGCAACTCATATTCATGAACCACCTGTTGTTCCTCTTCGAAAATCCACAAGAACTACTGCTCCTCCATCTTACTTACAAGTGTATGACTATTCTCTCCCATCTTCTATTCATAAAACAAATTTGGTGAGCACGAACATATCAGGTAAATGGAAAGGTAAAAAATATCCTATTGAAGACTTTCTTTCTGTTGATTCTTTAGGCCATTCTCATAGAGTCTTTACTGCTTCAATATCTCTCATCACTGAACCTAAGACTTACAATCAAGCTTGCAAAATACAAGAATGGCAAGGTTCCATGAAGAAAGAACTAAATCCATTAGAGAAAACCAATACTTGGATTCTTACTTCTTTACCTTTTAATCATCATTGCATAGGTTGTAAATGGGTTTACAAAATCAAGTATAAATCTGATGGCACCATTGAAAGATATAAAGCTAGGTTAGTGGTGAAAGGGTACACTCAAGAGGAGGGCTTAGATTATTTCGATACAATTTCCCCTGTTGCCAAACTTACCACTGTTAGGGTTCTAATTGTTGTTGCTTCTTCAAAGCATTGGTTTCTTCACCAACTAGATGTTAATAATCCCTTTTTACATGGAGATTTGGATGAGGAAATTTATATGAAACCTCCACCTGATTATTGTCAACCAAATGATAATAGAGTTTGTCTCCTCAAGAAGAGTTTATATGGCCTTAAACAAGCATCTAGGCAATGGTTTACTAAATTAGCTTATTGTTTGATCTGTTTTGGTTATTCTCAATCTATTTCTAATTCTTCACTCTTTATCAAGAAGGTTGGAACCTCTATCGCTATATTGTGTTTGTATGTGGCTGACAATTCTGGCAGGCAATGACATGACTGAAATCAAAGCCATCAAACAACATCTTGATGACAAGTTCACCATAAAAGATCTTGGTTCTCTGAAGTATATATTAGGCATCGAAGTGGCTAGATAATAGTCTGGTATTACTCTTTCACAAAGAAAATATGCATTATATATTCTTACTGAAACAGGGTACTTAGGTTGCAAGCCAAGCAAAACTCCATTGTCATCTTCTTCTAAACTCAAGGAATATGATAGCACTTTATTATCTGATCCTTCTATCTACAGACGTTTAGTAGGAAGACTTCTTTATTTAACCATCACTAGACCTAACCTATCCTATAGTATACAATGTTTAACTCAATACATGTCTAAACCAAATGCTTCTCACTTAGCTGCAGCACACAGGGTACTCAGGTACATCAAAGAAGCTCCAGGTAAAGGTATTTTCCTATCTTTTCAGTCTGAATTTCATCTAAAGTCTTTTTGTGATAGTGACTGGGCAGGTTGTCCAGAAACACGCCGTAGTATCGCTGGTTTTGCTATATATTTGGGAAACTCTTTGGTGTCTTGGAAGGTTAAGAAACAGGCTACTCTAAGTATATCATCAACGGAAGCCATTGCTACCACAACGTGTGAAGTCCTTTGGTTCAGCCTACTCCTAAATGATCTACACGTCCAACAAACAAAGAAGCCTCTCATATTCACGGATAACAAGAGTGCAATGTGCATTGCCAATAATCCAGTTCACCATGAGAAAACAAACCATGTGCAGATTGATTGTCATTCCGTCAGAGAGAAAGTTCAGCAGAAAGTACATGACATCATTCATATTACAAATGAACATCAAATTGCTGATGTGTTTACTAAGCCGTTATCTCACCAGAACATCCAGAAAACGATCGAACTCGGTCTTCTCAACATTCATTCCATGTTTGACGGGGATATTATGTTATTCACTGATCAAAAGTCGTTTTCTTCAAAACGCGTTTTTCTTAGTTATTTTAACTTTTTGTTATTTTTCAGTTTTATTTGTTACCGTTGGAGGTGGAGCGTGGTATGTATATATATAGATGAAACAGCAGCTCACTCCGTAGTTAGTTTTTCTCTCTTCAATTCAAGTTGAAGAACAATGTTCCTTTACAATCGTTCAATAAGAAAATTCAATAGTTGATTCATTACAATTCATTAACTTCATTAGATTTTAACTAAAATTAATAATCTAACAAATATTAGTGCATTTTCCAATGTTCAGCAGAAAAGACATAAATTTCTGTCAACAAATTAACAAAACAAATCTTCTTAAAAGAAAGTCATTTGGAATTGCAAAATAGCTATACAGTAGTGCAAAATCAAGAGCTAAAATTATGAACTTAAATGGTGCTATCAATTCCTGAGTTTGTGGCGGAATTCGTGTCTTCAGTATCTTTGTCTTTAAATGAAATATTGGACTGTCAAACACCTTCCAGCAAGCGTATGGGACGATTACAGACCATTTGCTTGCCTTTTAGGAATTGAAACGAACAAGAAGTTAGACCTTTTGTTAAAATATCACCGATTTGATCAACAGAGGAGATGTACTGAATATGAACATCTTTAATTATTACTTTCTCTCTAATAAAGTGGTAGTCCACCTCAATCTTTGAAAGAAAATTGAATTGCGAAATCTAAAATCTTGTATTGACAATTGAGAGAGATGAAAAACTCTCTGTAAAGTTCACAAATTGAGAACTAAAGTGAATGAATGGAAATTACATATGAACCCTCTATTTATACTAATCCGAGAACAATAGTTAACAACAGAGAATTAAATCACTTGCTAAATAAGAAAACAAATAGAAAATATAATTTATATACTTTAACACCCCCCCCCCCCCCTTCAAGAGGGGCATGTATATCCACAATGCCCATCTTGGAAGACATCTTGGTGAAAGCTAAGATGGACAACGGTTTACCTAGGATATCAACAATTCGGTGATCATTAGAAATGTGGACCACTTTTATAAGCTTTTGATGAACCTTCTCTCTTACAAAATGGCAATCAATCTGGATATACTTTGTTTTCTCACGATGAACTGGATTGTTTGTTATACAATATGCACTCTTGTTGTCTGTGAAGATCAGTGGAGACTTAGGTTGATGAATGTGAAGATCATGAAGCAGTTGTTTTAACCAAACAAGTTCATAAGTGCTTGTTGCTACAGCTCTATATTATGCTTCAGTAGATGAACGGCTAACAGTTGGTTGTTTCTTAGCTTTCCAAGAAACCAGAGATTCACCAAGGTAGATTGCAAAGCCAGTGACACTCCTTCTTGTCTTAGGACAAGTAGCCCAATCTCTATCACAGAAAGCCTTTAAGTTAGTTTCTGTTTGATTTGAGTAGAATAGACTTTTACCTGGATTGGTTTTAATAAATCTTAGCACTTTGTGAGCAAGGTGAGAAGTTGTTTGTTTGGACATGAACAGAGTTAAGCATTGAATGCTATAATTCAAGTTAGGCCTAGTTATAATTAGGTATAACATTGTTCCTACCAGTCTTGTGTAAGTGGTAGGATTTCCAAGATATAATGAATCTTTGTTTTGAATCTTAGTGGGAGAATCCATGGGAGTATTGCAAGTTTTGCAACCAAGATAACATGCATCATTCAAAAGATCATGTCCATACTTTCTTTGACAAAGAGTTATACCTTTAGAACTTCTGGCAATCTCAATGCCAAGGATATATCTCAAGTTACCTAAGTCTTTTGTGGTAAACTTTCTGTCAAGCTGAGTTTTAATGTGATTTATCTCATTTAGATCATTTCAAGTGAGTATAATGTCATCAACATACACAAATAAAGCAATAAAAGATGACCCATGATGTTTAGTGAAGAGAGAACAATCAGATATAGTTTACTTGTATCCAATAGAAATAAGACAAGTAGTAAGTTTGTGGTACCATTGCCTTGAAGCTTGTTTGCCATAAAGACTCTTCTTGAGGAGACAAACTTTAGTTTCGTTAGGAGCACAATATCCGAGAGATGAAGACATGAAAAAGTCTTCATCTAAATCACCATGTAGAAAGGGATTATTCACATCAAGTTGGTGTAAATGCCAGTTATTCGAAGAAGCTGAGGCAACAAGAACTCTAATAATGGTAATTTTGGCTACAGGAGAAAAGGTGTCAAAGTAATCTAGACCTTTTTCTTGGGTATAACCCTTAGCAACTAACCTTGCCTTGTATCTTTCTATAGAACGATCAGCTTTATGCTTAATTTTAAAACCCACTTGCACCCAATGCAATGATGATTAGGAGGTAATTCAGTAAGTGTCCAGGTGTTGGTTTTCTCTAAGGCATCTATTTCTTTTCTCATAGCCCCTTTCCACTCTTTGGACTTCTTATCTCGAGTATAAGTCGTTGATTGAATAGCTTGGGTGATGGCAACAGGAAAAGCTTTGTGTTGAGAACCAAGTCTTTCAATGCATAAGTAATTTTCTGTAGGATAACTAGTGGTATAAGTGACGGCAAAGTTCGATTTATGCAAAGAAGGTAAACTATAATCATATGGTTTACAATGAGCATGAGGTGCAGGCTGTCTGCTAGATTTTCCATTGGTTATAGCACTATCAGTAACAGTCGTATGTTGTGTGTTTTCAGGAATAACATTTGAAGTGGATATATGTTGTGAAGAATCTAAAAAAGGAATAATAGGTTTCTCTGAACAAGGAATGCTAAGAAGAAGGAATATCAGCATTAAGATTAGTGGTATGTCTATTATGCATTTCAGAATGAAATTGACAATCGAAGTTACTTAAAACTTCAAAAGGATGAAAGTCTTCATTGTTGGTGGAGACATCAAGTTTAGATTCATCTAGAATGGCATGTGTTTGGCTTTCAAAGATGATATCTGGACCAAATACTTGGGTTCCACTGTTACTGATTGTATAGGAGCAGATCTTTGATGACCTTGCAAAATGATAAATGGTTATGTGGAATTCTAATTTTGAATATCACCGTAGATTGTGCTTTTGGCTCCTCAGATTGGTTAGTATTTTCAAGAAATGGAAATTTATTCTCATAACACACAACATCTCTTGATATAAATTCCTTTCTAGTACTCAAGTTGAGTAATAGATATCCTTTGGTACCTTTGGGACATCCAATAAAGACACATTTATGTGCCCTTGCTTCAAACTTCTGCCTGTGAGCTGACAACATAAAAGCAAAACATAGGCAGCCAAAAAAATTCTGTTAGGACCGTGAGTCTGTAAGATTTGATTTACTAGTTTTGGAATGTTATTTTAAGGAAAACTACTTGTATTTATTTTACGTTAATTACCATATAATTCCTTGAGTTTGCATGGGAATAGAATTCTATAAGGAAAGGGATTTTTGGTAAGTTTTGATAGAGTAGGATTAGATTTAGTAATATCTTGAATATCGTGGAAAGTAAATCTATATCTATCTCTTGTATATATCCGGTCTAACAAGACTTATCTTCTAAGGAGAGCTATCCTATAAATAGTGGGAAATCTAGGTTTAGAACTTAGAACACTCGTGTATAATGATATTAATCTTAAGGTGTTCATTGTGTTTTTATTCCTTAGTTTTCATACTTGGTTTTAATCAAGAACGTGACAAGCCGAACAAGAGTTGAAGGGAGTTCAACGTGAAAGGATTGCACCAGGTTAGAGGGAGTCTATACATACGTGCTTTGCCGCTTGGAAGCTTGGTCATAAGAAGATCTACGGGAGTTGATCTTACGGGTTCAAACAGAGTAGCGATAAAAGTATTCTATTGGTGTCCGACATCAGAGGGAGTCTAAGTGTTAGAGTAAAGCAACTAGTAGTTGTAACAACTTTTGATCAGTGAAAGAGCTTTGAATTCTTGGGCGAAAGCCTCGTGGAGTAGGATGAAGTCCAAACCAAGTTAAATCTGTTGTCTTATTTTTACTGTCTTTATACCTATCTAGACTAGGTATCGGGACTCATCATTTTAAAGAAAAAATTATAGACCTTAAGATCTAACAATTGGCACAAGAGCTTGTCACCGTTTTTGATGAGATTCTGGTAGAATTTAGATCTTGCAGATGGCACAAAACGTTGAAGGGACTTCTGCGTCAAAGCCGCCACTTCTTGATGAGTTTAATTACTCATATTGGAAAGTGATGAAAGCCTTCATCTAACGAGAGAACCAGAAGGCCTGGAAAAGCATTCTCAGAGGATTGGCCCCACCAAAAGGAGAGAACGGGAAATCTAAAGACGAACTTGAATGGACGGATGTAGAGGACCTTGAAGCGAGTCACAACTCCATTGCACTCAATGCAATTCTGAATGGAGTCGACCTCAATCAGTATAAGCTCATCTCCTCATGTGAGTCTGCCAAAGATGCATGAAACGCTCTTCAAGTTGCTCATGAAGGAACACCACCAGTAAAGCGATCAAAAAGACAAATCCTTGGAATGCAATTTGAAGAACTCAAGATGGAGGAGCGTGAGACCATTGCACAATTCAATGCCAAACTTCGTGACATTCCAAACGAAGGTTTTCTTCTTGGATATGATTACAATGATGCAAATCTTGTCCAAAAAACTCTCAGGTCACTGCCAGCTAGATTCGACATGAAAATCGAAGCTATTGAAGAATCAAGAGATGTCAATAACCTACCACTTGAAGAGTTAATGGGAGCACTTGCCACTTTTGAGTTGAAGAAAAACATGATGTTGTTACTCAAAAAGGAGTTGCTCTGAAAGCTGAAGTTAAAGAAAAATCTCAGGATCAAGAAAAGGAGGACTTTGAGAAAACCATTGCTTTTCTGACCAAAGGGATGCAAAAATTTTCAAAATCATGGAAATAGAAAGGTATGAACACAAATCCCTCAAACTCTGATATTTCATCAAATTCATCATACACTTTCGCTACTAATGATCTTAGTGTCAAGAGAAAGGGAAAAGGTGTTCAATGCAGGGAATGTCCAGGCTTTGGTCACATTCAACCTGATTTTGGGAATCTACTCCCTAAGAACAAAAACAAAGCAATGATATCCACATGGAGTGATGAGGAGTCGGAAGATTGCGAGGAAGAACCAGAATATAAAGCAAACATTGCACTTTCCTCCATCACCTGACTTGACTCTTCACCAGTCTCTACTGAGCAGGATGACTCTGATGTTACCTCTGAAAGCAAAGCGATAATATCCACATGGAGTGATGAGGAGCCGGATGAGGATGAGAACAAACCAGGAGAAGGAGAGAACATTGCGCTTTCCTCCCTCGTTGATGCTGACCTTCTGTCTGTCGCGACTGCTCAAGACGACTCTGATGTTGCATCTGAAACAAAAGACGAGAATTTTTTTTGATTCAAATAGTCATTACAGACTTTCTGGGTTTGATTTTCTCCAAGAGATGGTTATTGAACGTTTGCAAGCAAATTTTCATCTCCGAAGAGAAGCCAAATCTCTCAAAATTGAAGTTCAAGGTGTTAAAGAGTCTATTGAGTTGTTTGAAGATCTTCAAAAGGATCTTGCAATTGTTCAAAACATTCTCCAGAAGTCTGAATCAGATGAGATAAATCATGAGTCGAATCACCATAGACCACAATTTAATCGTGTTGATCTCGACTATTCATCAAGGGATCTTCAGAAAAGGGAGAATTCTAGTTTCTCATTCATAAAAAGTGAGAAGGTAAGAAGTTCACATGATACTAATCACTCACAATATCATGTTTCTGATCGCAGGTTCACTCCAGTGTGTCATAACTGTGGTGTTGAAGGACATATTCATCCAAACTGTCCCAAATTGAAGAAGAAATCATCCAAGGACAATTTGCCAAAGCCAGTTCGGCATCGATTACCAAAAGCAAGAAAGACTCACAGAGAAACAGTGATAAACGACTCTGGAGATGAAGCTGAGCTATCATATCATACAAGGGTGAAACGTCTCAATGATTACTTTGCATTTTCTTCCATAGATAATGGCTCACCTAATTGTTGGTATCTTGACAGTGCATGCTCACATCATATGATAGGGGACAAAGACCTTTTGACTAATTATGTAATTGATCCTAAGGGAAGAGTTAAGTTTGGAAATGGTAAACATGGTCAAATTGTCGCAAGAGGAACACTCAACATCAAAGGGTTCCCAAAGCTTTGTAATGTGTTCCATGTCATTGGTCTTAAGAAGTGTGCCATGTCACTAATGATCAGAATTTTCGTGTGTTTACAGAAAAAGGGACTGCTGAGAACTGCTATACATTGATGTAGTCACGACTTCTTATTGAAAAATTTACGAATCATATTCCAAATGTTGTTAATATGCCCATATTCAGTAAACTAATGACTTTTTGTGATCTGCAGGTTAATCAAGGAGCTGATGAATTGTTACTTTCTCATTCCAAGTTTGCTCTAAATTCTGTAAGTAATTTTAATCTTGGAATTACTAATCAGTTGAGAACTCCTATAATAACTTTCATCTTGATGGCTACAGAAGGCAACTTCATCAATCCTTGTGATTTTCAAAGCATGACAAGGAACTTTATCTATGTATCTAATGATCAACTTGTCATATTATTTAGTATTGATGGGGTGAAAAATATGCTAAACCACTATGAAAGTGTGAATAATGAGCTACTTGAATTGTGTGATATCACTCGTGCTATTAACATTTCTAAAGATCCAGTTCAGCATTCATGCACAAAGCATATTGATTTGTGGCACCACTTCATTCGTGAATTGGTAACATCTAAAACTGTAGTCATTAAGCATGTCGCAACAGAGAGACAATCTAAGGATATTTTCATAAAGGCACTTTTTTTCACAATGCTTTGAGACCTTCAGAAAGTCTCTTGGCATTTGCCTTCACTAAGCATGTCGCTTGCCTGATTTAACTGGGATGTTTTTGTTTAATGTCGAACTAACTGTCATGACTCATATTGCAGACTTGTTACAACAGTTTGTCCCGGAGCTCGATCAGACCTGCATCACTTACTCAGTGCTCCTATTCCCCAGTTAAATATGTGAAATCATCGGGCAATTTTTGTTTTTATTTGTTTATTCTCTTTGACTTGGATTAAAATCCACTTTTTCTACCTCACATATCAAAAAAAGAAGAATTGAGCTTAAAAAGAGATGTTTGAGTGTGCAAAAGAGAATGAAAAGAAAAAGAAAAGAGAATGTGAGCCGAAAATTTTTATGAGTGTAAAAAAAAAAAAAAAGGAGGAAAAAGCTGCCTAAACTCAAAGGATATGTGTGAAAGCTTTCAATTTTATCTCACGGTCTTCACTCATTGAAAAAGAGCTACCATATTCTACATAAAGTCCATGAGAGAAAGCTATCTCCTTGCAAAAATGCTCAAATATGTGTGCTAAGGTGCAATTGTTTAGTTTGAAAAGAGATATATCTTGTAACATCTTTTGCCCCTTTCAAATTCTCTTCTTCTTCATCATATATTATTCATGAGAATTTAAGAACACATTGTTTTGTGATTATCTGGTGTATGAGAAACTTCAGGGCAGAATGTCTGTGAACGAGTCGCTGAAGCTGTCATGACAGGGTGTTCTTTGCAAACACTCAAACCAGGTAAATTAGGTTCTCGCTCAGTTGTGTGGCACTTGCTGAGTTACTTTTTGTTTGTTTTTTTTTTAATTTATTTAAAGCTTTTATTTTATTTAAGTAGTGCAAATATTTTATTTTTATCCGAAATTTTCGTCTCTTAAGCGTGTTTTTCTTAATTATGGCTGTTTTGACCGCCAAAATCTTTTGCCTCGTGATTCGAATTTTTGGATAGTGTATTTATGTGATATTGTGATTCTGTTTCTTATTTTTTGGGAGTTGTGTCCTATATGGAAACTAGTTGATAGGTCTTCAGTGTGATTTGATCTTAGCATATCTCATCCTATATATATATATATATATGTATATATATATATGTATGTATATGTATATATATATATATGTATATATATCGTCTCTCTCAATCAGTATCTCACAAGATTTTGATTTATTCTCTTTCTCTTATCACCGTCTCTCTTTTCTCTCTCACATACTAACAATGATGAAAGGCAAGAAATCAGATGGACAATCTGATCACCACCGGTTGTTGATCACAGCCGTGACACTTCTGATGACGACCGCCCCGAGGATGTCTTCGCACTGGTGCCATTACAGGTCCGAGTCACACCGGATTTTGTTCCACCACAGAAGTGTGCAGCCAAGAAGAAACGCACATCCTCATCTGCACCACCACCGCCAAGTGATGCTCAGCCACCACCACCGAGAGCACCGACTCCTCCACTGGCCCATTCTGACTCTCAGTCTCTTGCTCTTTCTATCAAGGGACCAGAATCATCTCCTCCACGAGATTCCTCACCCCCACATCATGAGTCACCACCCAGGGCCTCAACATCGCATGTTCCCTCACTGTCACATTCTTCACAGGCTGCTGATCCCACACTCATTCGCAAGCAATCTGCTGCTGCAAAGGGTAAGCAAAAGGTACCACCCACACAACGCACACCTGCTCGCCAAAAGCCATCACCTGTCTTCACCAAAGTCGCGACTCGTGTCACGACTCGTGCAAGTCGGCGAAAGCAGCCCATTGCCAAGAAGCGTCTTCGCAAGACGATTTCAGATGCTGGTAGTACTGGGGGATCTACCCCAATTGATGTGTCTGAATCATCCTCCAGTCCAGCCCAAAAACACCAACGACGGGAGACAGAGTCACCTTCTGTTATCGGTGACAATGACGAGGAGATTGATGATGAGGAAGATAGCCATCTTCCCCCTGAAGCTGCTGAAGAGGAAGATGATTGAAACTACGGGATTCCGCCAAGGGTTTCTCCTTCTGATGAGCCATTTGTGGTTTAGTTGGCTCCCTCCGGCCGATTCTACATGGTCCAAGCACGAAACAGGTACAAGAAGATCTCAGAGCGTATCCTTGTTCATGAGGTTCCATTGCATGAGGGTTTTTATTCCTCATCTAGGGTGCTTGATTTTTGGGAGCGCCGTGGGTTTCTTGAGTCCACTCGCCGAGTCCAACCGTTCGTGACACGCATTGTCCACGACTTCTACGCGAACGTGGATACAATTCGGAGTTGCGGGTTTGGAAAAGGAGTTTTCAATTTTCGTTCAGGGTCACATCTTTCAATTCAGTCTGATTATCCTGAATCTCTACCTTGGAACTCTTGATGTTCAGACTGATCGCAAATTTGAGCTGCAACCAAAGTCAGACATGAATGCGGTCGCGACAGCCCTCACAAATAGCCTCTGGCCCGACAAAGTTAACCTCAAGCATGGGTCACTCACACTATGGTATGGTTTGATTTATAGTATTATGATTCGAAATTAGTTCCCAATGTCCCATGTTTCTACTTTGAATCATCTTACTGCTTCGGTGGTATTTCGTATTGGTTCTAATGCTCCCATCAATTTGGGAAAATTGATTTTTGAGCGGATTCTCCTGGAGGCCTTCGATCAAACCATCAAGATGACGCTTGGATACCCATTTCTGATCTACCGCGCCCTAACTGCTCAGATGCATATACGGGTTGCCAAGGACAAGTTGACGAGGAAGCCCACTGCCTTGCATGCTGCTCCACATCTTGTTCGTGCCTTCACACAGCCTTCCTCCCAACCTGCTGCTGCTGAAGCTGGTCCTTCTGTTCCCACGGGGAGTCTCGACAACATAGAGTCGCAACTCACCCGAGTGATTGCATTGCTGGAGTCCATGACGAGTCGCTTGCCAAGATTGTGGACAAGTCTTGACTGGTTCTGACAAAATGGGGGAGTAGAGGAAAAGGTTTTATGCTAGAAGTCTGTGGGAGCAATGAGATTGGGGGAGATCTGCTCAGATTTTTGATTTTATTATGAACTATTTTATTTTATGTTTTTATTCCGCCTTGAACTTAGTACTTTACTTTATTCTGTTATGTTTATTTCAGCTTGTGGACTCGTACTTAGTTTATTTTTGTTGGTTTTGCGGATGTTGCACTGCATGTTGCAACAAGTTTTGCTGACTGTCTAGACTGGTTTACGTACTTTCATTATTTATGTGTTTCTCGTCTAACAGTCTTATGCAGCTTACTTGAATTTTCCTATGCTTAAAATGTTTACCAAAACTAGTCAATTGGGGGAGATTGTTAGGACCGTGAGTGCGTAAGATTTGATTTACTAGTTTTTGATTTTAAGGAAAATTACTTGTATTTATTTTATGTTAATTACCATATAACTCCTTGAGTTTGCATGGGAATAGAATTCTATAAGGAAAGGGATTTTTGGTAAGAATTGATAGAGTATGATTAGATTTAGTAATATCTTGAATATCTTGGAAAGTAAATCTATATCTATCTCTTGTATATATCCGGTCTAATAGCTTCCTATTGGAAGTTTTTTTTGTTTCCTTGTGTGCAAATATTGAAGATCACGAGATCTTAAGGAAGGAATCCGAATATTTTGAGAAGATAGGAGTCCTGACTGGAGTAGGAGACTTCAAGCACAACACTTATCTTCTAAGGAGAGCTATCCTATAAATAGTGGGAATCTAGGTTTAGAACTTAGAACACTCGTGTGTAACGATATTAATCTTAAGGTGTTCATTGTGTTTTTATTCCTTAGTTTTCATACTTGGTTTTAATCAAGAACGTGACAAGCCGAACAAGAGTTGAAGGGAGTTCAACGGGAAAGGATTGCACCATTTAGAGGGAGTTTATACGTACGTGATTTGCCGCTTGGAAGCTTGGTCATAACAAGATCTACGGGAGTTGATCTTACGGGTTCAAACGGAGTAGCGATAAAAGTATTCTATTGGTCTCCGACATTAAAGGGAGTCTAAGTGTTAGAGTAAAGCAACCACTAGTTGTAACAACTTTTGATCAGTGAAAGAGGTTTGAATTCTTGAGCGAAAGCCTCTTAGAGTAGGACGAAGTCCGAACCACGTTAAATCTGTTGTCTTATTTTTACTGGGTTTATACCTGTATACCTGTCTAGACTAGGTATCGCGGCTCATCATTTTAAGTTAATAATTATAGACCTTAGGGTCTAACAATTTCAAAATAGAATAGCTAGGAGGCCTATGGATTTACATCTCAAAAGGAGTTGAGAAAGGCAGCAGTTGCTCACAGTTACTCCAATTATGGAGAGGGATATTTGATTAGAATTTTAAAGATTTAGTAACTTGCACTACAAGAAATTGTTCAAATAGAAAAACTCAAATCCCTTTCCATAGGGTAGAAATCCCTTTCTATAGAGCTACAGAAAGGGATTATGATGTTTCCATAATCCCTTTCAGTAGGCATGGTTGCTAAGAAAAAACAGAAAGGGGAAAATAATCGCTTTCTATGGGAGAAAGAGAAAAATCCCTTTCTCCCGTAGAAAGGGAAAAGGTTCTTTCTCTGGCAAAGAAAGAGAATAATCCCTTTCTTCCATAGAAAGGGAAAATGTACTTTCTCTGACACAGAAAGTAAAACATCCCTTTCTATGCTATTACTATTTTTAGGCTAAACAAATTGAGGAGAGTGGCGGGAATGTGAATTGTGAAAATATGGGAAAGAGACAAATCCCTTTCTATCACATTTTTTTTGAAAAAATTTGAAATTTTGAAAAAATTCGGCGGGATTTGAAATTTTTAAATTTTTAAATTTATATAACACATTTAAATTATATATCTACACAACTTATGTTGATGTTATAACTACTAGGGTAATTAATTAAAAGTTAAAACTACAATATAGTTTTAATATTCTACAAGAAATAGCAAAATACTATTAATATACATTATGAAACATAAAAAATTCATGGATGAAACCTAAAAATCTCATGAATGAAACCTAAAAATCTCATGAATGAAACAATGTTACATATTATATATATGAATGAAACTATACAATACAATATTATTAATTACATAAAACTATCAAAATCTATTAAACAACTAAGGGAAAAAAAAAAATGAAGAAGATGGAGATCCTTGAATTCTAAACTGCATTTTTTTTCCTCATGAAATGTAATTACAATTTCTCATATGGTTTAATGAAAGAAGATGGAGAACCTTGAATTAAAAAAAAAGGATGGAGAAATGTAATAAAAAGAGGGTGAAGAAGAGTAAATTGTGAATAGGAGGTGGGGGTTTTTATAGAATGTAATAAAATGTGAAGAAAGGGACAAGTCCCTTTCTTCACTCACGCGGATCATGCCCAAAAGGCATGATCCGCGTGTATTATTCAAGGCGGGAGAAAGGGATTAAATCCCTTTCTGTCACAGAAAGGGATTTAATCCCTTTCTGTCAGAGAAAGGGAGAGATCCGTTTCTCAAAATTAATATGGCAGAGAGAAAGGGATTCGGCCCTTTTTTAGCGGGGAAACGGATTATTCCCTTTCTCAGGCTTTTCTTTTATGTTTTTTTAATAATTTCGAAAAGCAGAGAAAGGGATTCGGCCCTTTTTTAGCTGGGAAACGGATTATTCCCTTTCTCAGGCTTTTCTTTTCTTTTTTTTTTTAATAATTTCGAAAAGCATAGAAAGGGATTCGGCCCTTTTTTAGCGGGGAAACGGATTATTCCCTTTCTCAGGCTTTAAATTTCTTTTTTTTAATAATTTCGAAAAACATAGAAAGGGATTCGTCCGTTTTTTAGCCAGGAAACAAATTATTCCCTTTCTGTTGTATTATTTTTTAATTTTGATTAAATTTTACACTTATTCAGAAAGTGACTCCAATTCCCTTTCTATATTCACTTTCCATTTGGACATTTTCTTGTAGTGTTGCAGCAGATGTTGGTGTTTCCTTTCTACCAACCCATTCTGCTGTGGAGTTTCCACACAACTGGTCTGATGGATAATACCTAAAGACTCATAAAAACCTTTCATAGTGAATTCAGTACCAGTGTCAGTTTGAATGGTTTTGATTCTAATAGAAAACTGATTCTCAAAGAGAGTATGAAACTGCAGTTACAAATTATAAACTTTAGACTTTTGTTTCATAAAATAAATTCAAGTATACCGAGAATAATCGTTAACTATAGTAAGGAAATAACTAAAACCTTCATAAGAAGAAGTGGAGAAAGGACTCCAAAAATCACAATGGATCAATTCAAACACATTAGCATAAACAACTATATGAGTGCTGAAAGTAAGTCTTTTCTGTTTAGCAATATGACAAACTTCACAGGGTAATGTTTCGTTACACTTAGAATGAGCAATTTCAGAAATACAAGACATCCTTTGATAAGAAGGATGCCCAAGTCTGTAATGCCAAGCATCATCCAAAGTTACATCAGTAGTATTTGCGGAATTACAAAGAGATATATTTGCAGACTTAAAAAGAGGTTTTTTGAAAAAAGTAAACAAATCAAGCATATATAAGCCTTTAAATGCTTTAGCAAAACCAAACATCCTCTTCGTGGATGTGTCCTACAACACACAACCAGAGGGTGAAAAAATTAAGTTGAAGTTAGTAGCTTTAGCCAACTTACTAACATGTATCAGATTGAATGTAAAGTCAGGGACTAAAAGTGCATCATGCATAATCATATTTGCTGCTGATTGAACTGTACCAATAAAGAGTAGTAGAACTATGTTTTTATTTGGTAAAGAAATAGAAAGATTGACCTTTGTAGAATATTTGTCAAAGATTATAGATCACAAATCCTGTGGTCAGTAGCTCCACTATGAAGAATCCAAAGCTTTCTATAATTCTGAAAATGTAAAGCAGAAAGACAATGGGGAAAGGAAGAAAGAATAATAGCAGTTGTCGCAGTTGCAACAAAGGATTTTTCAGCTCCAGAATCTACAGTTGTAGAAGCAGCACCTTGTGCTTTAGCATTAGCCAGGAACTTCTCTATCAAGGCATGTGATTCTCCTGGAGTAGAAACCATATTAGCAGAGGGAGGGTTAGGAAGATTCCTTTTACCAATAGGGCGATCCCAGCCAGGAGAAAACACTTATCAACTGTATGCCCATTAAAGCCACAATGAGTTCATTTTAGTTTCTTCTTGTCTATATTCTTGGTAAACTTGTTTGGATTCTGACTTTGTCCATCATATTTGGAATTTCCCGTAGCATTCTTATTCTGATTATTAGTTCAGAAGGAGCAGAACTGTGAAGGTTTCTCTGATTTTCCTCCTGTAAGAGAATAGAATACACTTTGGACAATGATAGGAGATGAGAGTTGAGTAGAATCTGACTTCTTATAGAAGAAGAGTCATTCACTACAAGAAAAAGCAGGATTCCCAACGCTTTTTTTCACCTTTACCAACGCTTTTCTGCGCTGGGAAAACCCCTACCAACGGTTCCTCCGAGTGTAGTCTTTTTTTGCGTTGGTAAAAGTTAACAACGCTTTCAGCATGGCGTCGGTAAGGATGTGGTCATTACCAACGCTTTGCACGCATTGGTAAAGTAGTATAAAGCGTTGGCAAATCCTCTGTGCATCCACAATACCGAGCCGCAAAGCGTTGGGGAAACTTAGAAAGCGTTGGGGATCACTATTACACTGCAAAGCCTTTTGCAGCGTTTCTGAGAAGCGTTGGTAATACCTCTTTATCCATTTTTTTTTTCTGTTTTAATGTTTATTATATACTTTTTACCTACAATTTGCAATATTATGCACACTATAAAATAAACATACAACAATCATGTCACCAAATGCACCCAAATGAAATAATCCAACAAAAACAATCAAAACACATCTACAAACACAATATATCCCATGAAACTTAAACAATTAAGTACACCAAAAATCCATTAATGCTCAATATTCAACTTGATCTAGTGTACCAAAAACCCAACAATGCCTAATATTCAACTTCATCGAGTACACCAAAAAGCTAACAATGCTTACTAGTATCAACTTTCATCTAGTACATTAAAAATCTGACAAAAATTAGTGGTCAAACATAATATGATCCATATTAATATACCAACATCAATACTCATTGATTGGCGTCCGAATGACAACTGTAGCTCGACCGAGAAGAAGATCGTTGATGACCCCGACCCTAGTTACAAAGAAAATAGTAGCTGTGGTAGATCTATTGTTTGGTAAATGAACATGTACATTGACCAATCTAGGAGGAGTAGAAAAATACTGTAAACTACAGGCCATGTGATTAGTAGCTCCTGTATCTAAAATCTAACTCTGAGGTTTGAGATAAGATGCCACTTTAGAATGATTACAATAAGCATGATAAGAGGGTTTAGAAGTACCAGACAATGCAGAAGTTACTGCGGTAGCTGCAAAGTGAGAAGCATCTCCAGTGGAAGGGGCAGATTGCATCATATTGTGAGCATTCTTGAAGGCCATGAACTCTGCAAAGAGGTCCTTATCAGAATTTTGATCAGTAGGAGTTGAATTCTCTGTAGAACCAACTGTAGCAACATTTGCAGAAGAATTGAGTCTCTTGCCAGTAGGACCATCCCAACCTGGGGGATATCCTATAATTTGAAAACACTTGTCCACTGTGTGTCCACTATACCCACAATGAGTGCATTTCAGAGATTTCTTCTTACCTTCCCAAGAAGGAGGCTTAGATTTGTTAAAACCAGACTGAGAAGGAGGTGGATTGGTAGAACCCTTATTAGATTGATCCTTGATTAGGTATACCCCTCGTGAACATAGCCAGGGCATCAGAAATAACAGGACGACAGATGTCCCTTTGGTTCTCTTCTTGCAACATCAAAGAATAAGCCTTAGAAAGACCAGGCATAGGACTCATCATGAGAATCTGGCTTCTGATTGTGGAATAAGACTCATGTAATCCAACTAAAAACTTAAGCAGCCAACCAGAATTTTGGAGTTCAATCATTGTTCTGTTAACATTGCAGACACATTTTCCACAAGAACAAGCCACTATAAGTCTTTGAGACACATAGTCATCCCACAAAGCTCTAAACTGATTGTAATAGTCAGTGATGGACAAAGTACCTTGTGTTAATAGTAGAAAGAGCCTTTTGCAATTGATAAACTCTCGATCCATCTGTTCTATCATACCTAGTCTTTAACTCCAACCACAATTCATGTGCAGACTCAAAATAAAGCAAGCTAGGTTTGAGTTCCTTAGAGATGTAATTGATAAGCCAAGACAAAACCAGAGTATTGGCCCTGTGCCAACAAGTATTCAAAACCTGATCACTCTCAAGAGGTACATGCAATGTACCATCAATAAACTTCACTTTATTCTTGATATTTAAGTACATGATGATACTCTTGCTCCAAGTAATATAATTCTTGCCATTAAAGGCTTCACCAACAATAGAAGAACCGGTATAATCATGTGTACCGAGAAAGTAAACTGATGTGGAATCTTCACTAGGATTCTTGCTATACACAGGCACAACAGGTGTGGTAGAATTAGAATTATTCACAGAAGAATCCGGATTAGACATTATGCAGAGAATTAGGGTTAACAAAATCACAATATATGAGAAATTGAACCTTAGAAAAACTCTGAAAACAACAGCGAACAACAATAACAGACAGATAGAGAAGATGATCGGATCAATTTGATCAAATCAACTATAAAATGTGATTTTCAAACGAAAAATCACCAGATGAATCAAATTCGCAAAGCGATAGAATCAAAACAGAGAGATTAAACGATCAAACCAGAGATTTGAAGATTGCGGAAGCGTCAGATCGTGAGCTAGTCAATTGATACCATATTAACAATATGAAATTGAAGAAGAATTGACGATTTTCATATTGACGATTGTAAACTCAACGATTACATGAGAGAGTGTAAACCTCATATGAAAAACAACAAAACAAAGTGAATGAAAAAGGAGCAGGACACCTCTATTTATAAGAATGAGGCGATCCGTACAAAATAGCTACTAACGGCTATATTTCTAAATAAGGTAAGTCGGTAAATAACGACTTTATGAAAAGTTTCCTTAAGAGGAAACTTTGGCTTGTATTTTGTATTTGCTAAGACACTTCAAATTTTTTCCTCCAGCCACTTTATTTGCCACCATATCAAATTGATCGTCATCACTATAGACACCTTTTTGTTGATTTTCAAGGAGAGCTTCAAATGCAAAAAACTAAGATTGAAAGTCAGTAAGTGCAAGAAGTTTATCACGTTGTGCAAAATAAACGTTAGATATAAATGGAGTGTATGCAGAATTCAGTCCTCTTAGAAGATGAGAAATCAAATCTTCGTCGGTCACAGATTTTCCTATAGCCGCTAATTGATCAGCAAGAATCTTGGCCCCTTCAACAAATTCTGAACAGCTCTTGCCAGCCTCTGTAGGTTCTGCAGCTGGCGTTTGAGTTGGTTCACGTTTTGACGCAGAGGGAGAAGCGAATCTATGAGATAGGGCTACCCATACTTGTCGTGCTATTTTTGGACCATAAACCAATGACAGAACTCTCTCAGAGATTGTTGACTCATCCAAACTAGGACAAGAAAATTCTATTGGTTCCACATTGTAAAAGCTGGATTACGGGAAGAGGTTTCAGTCCCTGAATTACGCAAGGACTCTTATGGGCATGGTTCTGTACCATCCACAAAACCCAAAAGACCATGAGTTTAAGAACACCTTTAACTTGAGAGGACCAATTTAAATACGAAGATGACCCTTCATCTTAACCGAAAGAAACTGAATAAGATTGCTCGATGGAACAACGGTTGCAGCGGAAGTCATTGTTGATAACAGGATCAAGCGTAAGCCAATTTCGGCTCTGGTTATCATCAAAGAATACAATAAAAGGCTTGGTTTTAAATGACCAAAGACGTCTGTACACTCAATATTTATAAAAGTACTGTACAAGAGTCAAGGCTAAATTCCAGCGTTTAGATTTAGGAAATAATATGTAAAGTTGACTTCTGAAAATAGATACACAGTTATGCGAAATCAAGAGCTAAAATTATGAACTGAAACAGTGCCGTCAATTTGTGGCTGAATTGGTGTCTTCAGTATCTTTGTCTTTAGATGAAATATCAATTTGTCTGTGCATCTTGAAGTAGTCCGGTTGCACCCATTCTGTGCAGTGAGCATTAGGACAGAAGCAGAAATCTGCAATATCACCTCGAATTTTATTTTAAGAACTGATAAATTACATAAATTCATTGCGAAAAAGGAAAAAGTTTAATATTCAGCGCAAAGGTTTAAGGTTGGCTATATATTTAGAAGTTATGGGAGATTGCACAATGTTTCCATTTCAACCACTTGCATAATTTTCATTTGATGTCAATTTGTTCTGATTGCCTATTTCAGCTTTTGATAAGAAGTTAATTGCTATTGACCTATACTATATTCTTATGATGAAAGAAATCAATACTCCCTTTAAATCTGACATACCAAATAGAGTGTATTGGTTTTATGTTCAGGAAATGTACCAAAACAAATAAAGTATGAACCATGTCTAGCTTTTTGATCATGGTAAATAATAAGATAATACCTCAACTTTGATCAGCAGAACTCTTAACCTCACTGGATATGCTCTCCGGCTCTCCAGAATGCGAGTCCACATTTTCGCAAGGAGCAACCCATGATATGGGATTAGCTGCAACAAGCACAAGATTGTTTTGATTCAAATTACACGTTATCCAAATGTTTTAATGCATGACTAGCGCAACGGAGAACAGATTTTGGAAATAACTAAAAGATGTTTAAAGCCAATAGATATCGTTTTCCACTACCAATACATCTCAACACTAATCAAGATTTCACTAATGAGAACACCAAGACGGGTAAACATAAGAGCTTGTGTTCGACAAGTCTCGAGTTCTAATAACCAGAAGAAGTAAAATATAACCTTCAATAGGAACAATCTGGAGGTCACTTGAACTGGCAGCACGACCTCGGCGCTTTGAAACATAGTTTCTGTCCAATGGTGCCGGGGCATGGAAACTGAACCTTGAACTGTTCACGCCACCTTCTTTATACTCCGGATGCTCGTCAAGGTACCTGAAACTTGGGGTTGTTTTTAATGAAGATGAATCAGAAACTATTAAAAGGTTAGAGAGCATGGAAAAGAGGGACAAATCGAATTACCTTCAGAGAATGAAAAACCAAAAGAAAGATGGGAAAGATGAAGTTAATCCATGAATGTCATGACATTTAATGTGAGGGGGTGTGGTGGAAAGGAAAAAAGAAGAGAAATTAGAGGGTTGGTTAGCAAGTATAAGTTGGATATGTTGGGGTTACAAGAAACAAAATCTGAAAACTTAACAGCAACTGATATTTTTTCTCTGTGGGGTAATCAAGATTGTGAATGGGTTATCAATAATGCTACAGGAAGAGCAGGGGGAATTGTTACTATTTGGAAAAAAGGATCTTTTTCTCTTGACAACTATATTTGTGGCGATGGGTTTGTTCTCATAATTGGTGGTTGGGGCATGGCAAGAACCAATTGTGCTATTGCAAATATTTATTCACCTTGTGTGTTGGCTGATAAAAGAAGACTATGGTCTAATTTGCTGAACCTTAAACAACAAATCAATCGTGATAGGTGGTGCTTATTTGGAGATTTCAACTCTATTAGATCGCCCCAGGAAAGACAAGGTGGAGGTTCTTATATGATTCTCTCTAATGAAATGATGGAATTCGATAAATTCATTTCTGATATGGGGGTCTACGATCTTCCGTTGGTGGGCAGAAAATTCACATTTTTCAGAACAGATGGATCAAGCTCAAGTAGGCTTGACAGATTTCTTCTATCGGATGAATGGCTTCACGAGTGGAGAAATCTTTCACAATGTTGTTTGAATAGGACTATCACTGATCACTGTCCAGTTATCCTCAAGACGTGTGCACAAGATTGGGGACCAAAGCCTTTTAGGATCATGGACTGTTGGTTTAGCCACAAAAATTTCCGAGATTTTGTTGCCGATCAGTGGAGTAGTCTGAACTTCAATGGTAGAGGTGACTTCAGCTTTAAAGAAAAACTCAAGGGCTTGAAAAAGTCGCTCAAAAGCTGGAACAAACATACTTTTGGGGATTTTGACGCAAGAATTTTTGAGGCAAAAGAAATCATAGCAGAAATTGACAATCAGGATATTGACAAGAGGCGTAATAAAATGGGAGAACTTTGGCAGGCACTCCGACAAAAAGAGTCATTTCTCTTTCAGAGAGCGCGTTCAAGATGGATGAGCTTGGGTGATTCAAACTCACGATACTTCCATCAATGCATAAATAGGAGAAAAGCAACAAATGTTATTCGTGGTATCTATATTAATGACCAATGGCTGGAAGCAGTTGAAGATGTTAGAAGGGGCGTTAAAGAATACTTTGCTGATTTGTTCAAGGATCAGCATTGGAGCCGACCAGAGATGGGCAGTGTGGAATTTAAGAAAATCAGCAGCGAGGAAAGTTCTTTCCTCACCAGTCCTTTCTCGGAAGAAGAAGTCAAATCAGCTATTTGGAGCTGCGACGGATCGAAAAGCCCCGGCCCAGACGGTTTCAATCTCAACTTTTTCAAGAAGTTCTGGGATTTGACAAAAAGGGATATTCTCAACTTTTTATCAGAGTTTCAGGAAAGCGGGACGTTGACCCGAGGTGTTAATAACTCATTCATTGTTCTCATACCAAAGAAATCCAACCCTCAAACCCTTCAAGAGTATCGACCCATATCATTGATTGGTAGTATGTACAAGATCCTCGCTAAGTTGCTTGCGATAAGGCTTGGAAAGGTGATCAATTCAGTTATCGATCAGGAGCAATCAGCTTTTGCAAAAGGAAGGTACATCGGGGACTGCATTTTGTCTACTAATGAAATCATTGATGATATTAAAAGGAATAGAAGACAAAGTCTGATTTTTAAAGTCGATTTTGAAAAGGCGTTTGATAGTGTCAACTGGTGCTATTTAGACAACATGATGGAGCGAATGGGGTTCTCACACACATGGAGAAAATGGATAAAGTCTTGCCTCAATTCCGCTTCAGTTTCCATCCTTGTCAACGGATGTCCTACTGATCAGTTTTCTATCTCACGTGGACTTAGGCAAGGAGATCCTCTCTCACCTCTCTTATTCCTCATTGCTGCTGAAGGACTCGGAGGGATGATCAAAACGGCCAAGCTTAAGCATATGTATGATGGGGTCAAAATCGGGAGCAACAACTTTGAAGTTTCGCACATCCAGTATGCTGATGATACAATCCTCTTTTGTGAGAATTCTCAGCGAAACATTTTCGCGCTCAAAGCTACCCTCAGACTCTTTGAGATGATTTCGGGATTGAAGGTGAACTTCATCAAAAGCAGACTTATCGGAATCAACGTTGAAGATGACCAATTATCAGACTTCGCAGCGATTCTTAACTGCAAAACTGAGAAAGTTCCTTTCAAGTATTTGGGGATTCCAGTTGGTGCAAACCCAAGAAGATCGGAAACATGGAAACCTGTTATCGGCACTTTGCAAAGAAAACTCTCAACGTGGCAAAATCCTCACATTTCCTTCGGTGGTAAGATGATTCTTATCAATTCTGTTCTTGTCGGCTTACCATTGTACTTCTTTTCTTTTTTCAGAGCTCCCAAGAAGATTATCAATGCTATTACAAAAATCCAAAGACGTTTTCTTTGGGGGGGCGGTGACGGCTGCAAAAAGATCAACTGGGTTAAATGGAAAGAAATTTGCAAAGATAAAGATTCAGGAGGCTTGGGCATAAAAGACATGGAGTTTTTGAACATTGCTCTCGTATCAAAGTGGAAGTGGCGCATCCTACAAGATAAAGATAGTCTTTGGATGCAAATTTTGAAGGCTAAATATGGGTTCATCAACAAACCAACAGATTTCTACATAGGCAGTAGTCAAAGATATAACTCTTCTATTTGGTGGAGGGATTTGGTATGCCTTGATTCTAATTGTCTGAATAAAACTTGGTTCGCTGATGGTGTTCGTAAATCTGTCGGGAATGGTACTCACACGAGTTTTTGGAAGGATTGGTGGATTGGTGATGGTCCTCTCTTCTCTAAATACAACAGGCTCTTTAGTATCGCAACAGATAAAGATGCAACAATTTTTGAGAAAGGAGAATGGGGCAGCAACGGATGGTCGTGGCTTTGGTGCTGGCGTCGCAATCTCTATGATTGGGAACAAAGTATGCTGGACAATTTAGTCTCATTAATTGAAGAGTTTACACCACAAGATATGAAACCTGATCGCTGGAGTTGGAGTATGGAGCAGGACGGTAACTTTACAGTCCGATCGGCATATAGAATCCTCTCTTCTTGTGCTATTGAACCTTTGTCCATCTTCAAAAATCTCTGGGAGATCAAAGCACCTCTAAAAATGAAGGCGTTCGTCTGGCGTGTCATTCTCAACAGAGTTCCAACAAAATGCAACTTGATGAATAGGGGCATCAATCTGAATTCTACTTCTTGTGGATTCTGTGGGCTTGAAGATGAAGACTCCAATCATCTCTTCTTCAGATGTTCTTTCAGTTATCGAATTTGGATGCGTGTGTTCAATTGGCTTGGCTTCCAAGTTGTCCTCGCAGGGAACCCGATCAATCATCTGCAACAATTTCTCGACCTCTTACCTAAAGCTGATAAAAATCCCGATTTTAGATGCATTTGGATCTTTGTCATTTGGGTTATCTGGTTAACAAGAAATGACCTTTTTTTCAACGGAAGACATGATCTCCATAGAGATTTTCTTGATGCAATCCGTGCTAGGATTTGGAGTTGGTTTAAGTCTATTCATTCTAAGTTTTCGTATTCATTTTTTGAATGGACTCATTCCCCGCTTCTTTGTAAGTTCTGACTCCTTTGTACTTATTTTGGGTATCTCTTATACCCATTCTTTTAATAAAATCCTTGATTGCCGATCAAAAAAAAAAAAAGGTACCTGAAATATATTAGTGTTAAAAATCATTTACAGTAATTGCTATCAAAGAGCTTAAACCCAAATTACTACAAGAGATGTTGTGAAGCTCTCATATTGAAGTGTACTGGATTTAGGCTTACACATCAAGAATGAAGTCAATAAAAAGCACCAAGACACTGTACCTGTTGACTTCAGCCATAGAACGTAACCTCTTATTTGATGGTGAGACGTAATATCTGATAAGACAAACAAATCATCAAGTATTGTATTTTAAACCCTCATACATTAACTAAATTTTATTATGGCATATACATACACATCAGCAAACTTAGTGCCTCCTTCTGCTCTGATTCTTATGATTCTCTGCCAGCCAACAGGAGATCTGTGGAATATTTGGTCTGTCCATTGCCCACCCCAAGTGTTCGTCCTGCTCGATGTCCGCGTCATCTTGACAAGATAGCTCAGGCCGCCACTCCCGAGATGTTTCACATGAAAAGGGCTGCTCTTCAATTTTTTCACGTATTTCTTCGTACTTCTCCTTTGAAGGAACAAGCCTCCATTTTTCACAGTGTATGCACTTCACTGTATAAAGCTCTAGTGACTCCCAAACCCTCTTTGCTGGTATTCTTGATGCTTGTTCCATTTCTTCAGAGAACTGCAATGAAGAGAAAAGGCATTACTCAAACAATTATGCATTTCTAATTTTAATCTTTGTCAAAACAATATATTCGATTCCAAAAATTACTGGTTAAGAAGAAAGAGTTAAATAAGCGGCGAAAAACTTGGTGACCAGCTATATACTCAAGAAACAAATAAGTTGTAGGAATTAAAGAAAAGTCAAACTAACGCATACCTTGTGCTGCGATAAAAGAATAACATAAGTCGCGATACAAGAAAAAGGAACAAAAACGGAAGGCACATATGGTTGTATCATGATAATATTGAGGCATGTGTGGATATTTATGCACATGCTCTATCTTTCCTTGCGTAAACAAATTAATTAATGTAGTAATTTATGCGAGATCCGAATTGCACAAGTTTTTTGTCCAAGGAGGATTATTGTAGAGTGAAACTTAAGAACTTAGGTCAATCAAAGACTAGATCTATCATGATTCACATGTTATTAGATAACGGTGAATACAATTTCAGTACTACACAATCTTTTATATATCACCAAAAATCAAATTTGAAACTTATACTCAATTAGCATGTGAATTTATATTAATCTTAATTTCACACATATGGTTCGAAGTATGAATTATATTGAATTATCCAGAAAATTAGCTTGTTTGATTACAAACACCTGAACATAAAGAAACATATGGTAGGAAAACTATTAAGTTGATATAATTATAATTTTATAAACAGAAATATTTAACATGACCGACCAACTGGAAACACAAAGCTCTTGTGAAGATGAAAATGTATAACTGGAAATTGAAATCAATTCACACACAAATTGTGCACATACCTTATAACTTGTGATCCTTGTTGCTGCTAACTGTATGTCTGCAAACCAGTTGAAATTATAAAACGAATTAGTTAAATTCACAGAAAAATAAATCAGCTTCTTCATCAATAATAAGTAAAGAGTAAAGAGCAGAACACGTGAATTGAGTGACGGTGATCAGAAAGTGCAACCTCAATTGCTCGATTCGGGTTGTCTGGCTTTAGATTCTGTGTGTGTGTGTGTGAGAGAAATTGACAGACAGAGACGGGAAAATAAAATGTGTCGGAGAAGAAAAGTTGACGGCGGATAATCAATATAATTGTCTGAGCGTACCGAAGTTAATTTATGACTCTGTGTCTGAATGAATGGGCGGGATATGTAAATAATTACTATTTAATTTGACAGATCACCTTCATTTTCGAGAAAACAAGTTTATTTTTTTATTTTGTGTATTTTGTTGGAGAATTATTGAAATATTTGCACAAGAAATTATAACTCAACTGTTGGATCCATATTCATTCAAATGCCATAAGAACATTTTTAGATGTTTTATATGCCATCAAAAAACCTAATTCAATGATGATAACTTACATGCAGTCCGTATCTAGGATTTTATTCTGGGGAGGACTAATCTAATGAATTATTTTAATATTTAATGTCAAATTTAAATAAAACTTATAAAAAAATGATTAATGCTTAAAATAAACTAAGATCAAAATACATAAAGCAATACAAGTAATAACAAAAAGATTCTAATAAAATAAGTAAAATATAATTATTACACTACAAAAAAAGTTGTTTTTTGTGACGACCTTTTATGACGATAAAAAAAATTGTCACATAAACATGCGCTTGAATGACGAAATTTGCTTTCGTCGTTAAAAATTTCATTAATATGGCGAAACGCTTTCGTCACAAGAAAGATAATCTCATATGACGAAAGTTTTGAAGTAGTCATAACACAAAGAGCGGCAAATGTTAAAAATGGCGCGAAATTTTTTTTGACTATCTTATTGGATGAAAATAGGAGCGGGAATATAGACTTTGCTTCTTATGTGACAATTTGAATTCCTCGCATGAAAGAAAAAAAATAGAGCGGGAAACTTTCCCACCACTTATTTGGTCTTTCCCACTAATCTTGTCTTTTTGATTTTATTTCAAATGACCACTTCACAAATTCTCATTATAATACTTAAATTGTAGTTTTTTTTGCTTTCAAAAGAGAATAATAATTTATAAAAACATAAACTAGACACGGCTGTTTCGAGTAATTGTCAATGCCACACATATGTTATCTCTAATTAGCAAATGACTTCATATGTAGTTTCTATTAGCAGATTCCCCTTGTAAAATTCAAAAGTTAGTAAATACTACGTAATTACTCTTAATTAATTGCATATTGAAATTGGCCGTGAAAAATCCAAAATTTTCAGTGATAGGTTTAAGTATCAAGATATGAAAGTATTAAATGAGTTATATATATACATATATATATATATATGTATATATAAATTAGTGACTGCAATAAGTTATAAATATAAATGACTTATGAGCTTATATACAGGACCAAATCTATTATGCAAACAATTTAACATCAAATTTATACATGCAAGAATATTGTAAAATTTTGAAGTCTATATAAGAGTTAGACATCTAAATGACTTACGAGCTTAATTGTATGTATCACACTAAGGAGCTTATTAATTTTTAGTTTTAAAATAATCTCTAACATATTTATAATGTATATATTGACTTCATTATGACGATTGTATACACAGAACTAATAAAATAAAATAAAAAAAAATCCAAAAATGGCAAAAAAATAAATAATATTTGGAAAAAGCCTTAAACGCATGGAACGCACTCCCAACAAACAATATGCAATTTCGATTCTTATGGAAAGAGAAATAACTGAATAAAAGATTACCAAAATAAGTCAAAAAAGCCTGTTTTTTGGGCCTAAACAAAGGAATTTGCCTGCAAAGGGTCTACATTATCGGAAAGCTATAATTACAAACTTTTGGCTCGATCTCATGTAATTAGGCTACTAATTCGTCAAAAACCAGATCGGGGTCCAAGTTTAGTCTTTAATCCTGCGATTTTCAAATTTCTGCAAAAGCGCTAACGTTTTCTTGACTGCATCATGGTGAAATCCCAAACTCGTCTATTTCAGATCTAAAATCTATCATATAAGCCCATTGTGCAACAAATCAATTTCTAGATTTGTTTTTTCTTCTTCTGAAGTGGATTATCTTGAGAGACATAAGTACTTTAATTTTTATTATTAGCATCTTTTGACTCTTAAATTATAGTTCGATGGGTGTTCCTCAATAAAAGTATCTTAACTAGACATTTCTTTTGTTCATTTTCTCTTTGTTAAGGTTTTGTCGATAAACAGTACATACTCATAAAACTATATAAATCATAAAACTTATAGTTACAAAGTGCAATAATTTATCTAATAAATTAATTGAATGTTGTGAAAATATTGTGTACATCTTATTTTCGATTGTTGATTGGTAGATAAAAACACACACTAATATTGAAAAACCAAAAAAAAGCAATGACAATTAGTTATATATCAACATTAATAAAAAGCATATTTATTAATGTGCTTAAGATACAAGAAAAGATGTAATGTAGGGCAAAAATGTAAGAAAAAGAGTTAATAAAATTGAATAAAACACCCTCTTTCAAAAAAAAAAAAAAAAAAAAAAATGAATAAAACACCCCCACTATTCAACCAATGAAGAGAGAGAGAGAGAGAGAGAGAGAGGACCTACTCTCGGCTACAATGGGCGAAAAAGGACTGAAGGTAAATCTCTCGTTTTTTTCTTTGCAATCTACAAATTTTAGGTTTATTCTTACTGTTTTACCTTATAGTTCTTTCGATATTTCTCAGAGATGGATCTTTTTTCCAGCTAAAATAGGAGTTAGTAGGAACCCAAACCCTAGAGAATAAAACTGCTCGATTTCTTCACACTCTGTACGAATTTTTGCTTTATCTTTGTAAGGTATAAGCTATTTGATACTTGGGGCCAGGAATTGGTGAAGTTCAACCCTACTCGAGAACAAAGGTAATAATCTCTCTTGTTTTGTATATCTTTTACAAAGCTATGTTTTATATACTTCGTTCTTGGTGTTGGGTCATTTTCTATGCATGTCTTTGTGAATTGCAGTATTGTTCCTGAGTGATTGGCCTTAAGTTTCATGGAAAAATACATGCTTCTGCCACATATATATATATATATATATATATATATATATATATATATGGTACCCTATGCTAGCTGTTTATTCTAGCTGACCAACAACCCAATGGAAGATGGATCAGCATATGATAAGTTGTGTGGATAATCTGTGAACTAGTTTATGGAGAATGAGGAAAAGATAGTTATTGGTAAGAAGTCACTGAAAGATAATCAAATGTTAATTAGGGTTTGAGAATGTTCTATTATAAGTTTTCTTTTGTCTAAATGAGGTTTCAAGCTTATAGTATGTTGAAGTTAAACAAGATAGAGTTGTTGTTAATTCAAGAATGTTGAAGCTTATATGATAGGAGCTGTTAGATAGTATTTAAGTTAAATTAGCTGAAATCTTCCGATTCGTTGTCAAAAGCTATAGCTTCATAGTTACATTATATATGTGTGTATATATATATAGTATCTCTGTTTTTGTAATATCAAGAAAAAAGAACATAGCAGATATTTACATTATTCTTCTAGTCAAGTACATATCACTTTTTCCCCTAACATTTTCTGCCCTACTTGTGTGATTTAGTGATTGTAGAATAAAGGAGAAGCATAAAAGCTATGAAGACAAAATTCAGGCTCTAGAAGCATAGAGGAAGGAGATGGGACAATTTTGTACGTACACAAGAACCTTAAGATATTAATTTCTGCTTTTGTGGTTTAGTTTATGTAATGGTAGTGACTATGAGATGAAAAATGCTTTTGTTTCTTACGGATCATTTTGTTATTTAGATATTAGATATGTCCATGAACTTGAAGGTAGGAATGCAAGCATCTAATGAAGCTTGGTCAGTGAATGAAACTGAGTCTCTTATTGCATTACTATGCAACCTCTTAGAAAATTGGATTTTTGTTTGCAAGTTTTAGTTCTAAGGAAATAACCTATGAGGAGTAAATATGAAAAAACTATGTTTTTGTAGTTTCAAGTTTTATAATTGCGATTAGAGATTTCATATTTTTGCTTTATAGTTTTGTGAGTTGAATGTATGTAATACCCAAATGCAGCTACGTGATTTGGATTTGCTCTATGTAGTGGTAAATGTTGGATATCCGATTCAAAGTGCTTCGCTTACTATGCATAATGCTAAATGTTGATATTATCCGATTCAGAATCAATAAGTCTTGTCGTTTGTGATGTCTGCACATATTTTATTGATTAAGTATACTTGGAAGACACTATTTTTTGGTTTTTATTTGGCTAGCAATACAATGAATTGTGCCATGCGTGTATGCAGAAAGTTTGGTGCCCCACACTCCAAAAAGGACATAGTGAAACGAGGTTTTTAGTCTTGGCGATATCGAGAATTTAAGGAAAACATTGTGTAGGTACTTTTTCTTGTATGAAATTTGATACTTGTTGAAATCAAGGTGTTTCGAACATACATTGTATTTTGTTTGAAGATACCACACGTATCACGTTGTAAATGGTTATTGGGTTGTGTAGAATGCTATTTTATGTTACATGTAAGTATGTGTATTTTTGTGAGATTTTTAGTTCTTGTAAAATGTGTTTGTTGACTTATAATTAAGTATATTGCATATAATTATGAATTAGCCATGTGCATTTCAATTATTAAGACGCAATAAAACTAAATGAATTTAATATTTCAATAACAATTATTAATAACTTAGTGACAATTAACTTGTCACAAGTAAATTTGCATTAGTCTCTTTAATGACAATTTGCTAACGCCAGTAAAAGATTTTGTGACAAAAATTCTCAGATATTGAAACATTACGACGAACTATGTTGTCACAATAAATTTTAAAAATAAAAATTTTATATGACGATTCAATGTTTCTATGACGAAGTATTGTAGGTTATGTGACGATTACTTCGTCACATGAATTAATCTTTTAGTGTCAATTTTTCTTTTCGTCACAATCTTATGTGGCGACAACAAAAGTTTGTCACATAACACCTTATGTGACGGGGCTAATTTGGCGAACTTTGCGGCAAAATTTTTTGTCGTATAAAGTTTATATGACGAATTTTTGGAATTAAATGACAATATCCATCGTCGCAAAAAATCACTTTTTTTGTAGTGTTAACATAAAGGTAATCTAACAAAACACAAAACTAAATGTAACACAAAGGTCAAAGAATGGCAAGTTTAAAAATTATCACTAAATACTACATGGAAAAAAGGGAAGTACATTTATATAACAACACTTTTCATACATTATTTGAGTACCTTTTTTTTCACAGAAAGTTAAATATCCGTTAAATCTGAATCTAAAGTTCATTTTTCGTAGACAATGTGTTTTGTTGTTAGGTTTCGAAAACTAATAGGAATTGTTAGGGTTTTCTATCCAACTTTTATTTGAACTGGATTCATAAACTTCAATAATGTGTATAAGGCTTTTTTTATTATTATTCTTTATATGTATTATTAAGACATAGTCATAAGATTAAGATTATTTTTATTATTCTTATTTTTTATGCATATATATATACATATTTATACTTAGGATTGGTCCATAAATTGGGGGCTATAGCCCCCCTAGCCTCTACCCGCCCCTGCTTACACGTCGAATGATATATCTAGCAATAATTTTATTTTTCTTTTTGTTCTCTAGCATATGTTTTATCTCTAACAAAAGTTGCGAAACCAAAACATCAATCTCGTCTTATTTTCCCATTTTTGTTATATGGAAGTAAAGTAGTTTAAATTATACTCTTAAATATTTTCCAACGCTAATTTGATTTTATGTGCTTTTGTGCATAAAAGAATTCAGATTTTTTGTCTAACACCTCCCCCCCCCCCCCCCCCCCGGCACAAAAAGAACGCAAATTATATAGAAACTAGTAAATGATTTTATGTGCGTGTGTGCATAAAAGAATTGAAGGCGACAACGCTAAGTAATGATATATATTTTCCATAGTTTTAGATATTATTTTATAGGGATAAAAGCATCATATTTCCTATACTTTACCCCCTGTTGCACTTTGCCTCCTATTCATTTATTTTTTGCAACTTGTCCGGTGAATTATCGGTAAATAAGGACTTTGCCACCTGAGTAATTATTTCACCATTAGATTTGAACACGTGCTAGTATTTTACCGTTGGATTTGGACTCATGGGGTAAAGTGTATTTTACCCATAGTGCAGGGGGCAAGTTGCCAAAAATAAAAGAATAGGGGGCAAAGTGCGATTGAGGGCATAGTATAGGGGTTTAAAGCTTTTATCCGTTATTTATAAGCATAACTTAATGATGATAATATTTCCCATTTAATTCATCTTTCTATTTTATTTTAAAAACAAATATATAATCAACTAAAATGGTTGGAGGAATACGACATTAAGTCGTGTGTTTGTACATAATATGTGTTGGCCCTGTGTCCCTCTAACGCAAGAAACTTAAAACGGAAAGTTCATTCATAAAAGGTGGAAACTCCTCTTTAACAATCATTATAGACAAAAAATTTATCCCAGGCGTGCACCCCTTAGCTCTCTAGCCAAATTTGGAGACGGATTTGACCGACCTTCCCTAGGCTTAGAAACGAAAACGAAACTGTCCCTAGTTAAACGTTCAGAGCCAAAAAATAGTTCATCCCCAATACAGAGATGGTTACATCTTGCCCTACACTTGGGACAACTGCATTTTCTTTCTCAACTCGAGCCTAGGGACGATGACGTTTTCATCCCTAACATTGAATAGGGGCAGGATACATTGCATCCTACTCTGTTTAAGAGAAAAATGAAAATAATACGGGGAGGGGAATTAATCCGTCCCTAACTACTGCCTCCGGAAAGGAAAAACAATTTACCCTACTTTGAAGGAAAAGGACAATTTAAGACCACATGCGAAATACAAATGCCCCTATTCCAAAAGTTATTAGGTATGCGGCCAATCTGTCCCTAAGATAAATATTGGATAAGGGTTATCACTACAAGAATACAAGGCAATGGTGTCAAAAATATGGTGAGTGATTAAAAACTGTAGCCATGTAGAAACTGAATTTAAATCAATGGAGTCCAAAAAAAATTTAGCCCGAAATGGTAAGAAAATAATCACTTACCAAGCATGGGGTGAAAATAATCAGTCACCATTGGACACAATGGTGATAAAATAATTTGTAGCCATGCAAAATAAATGGGGTCAGAATAATTTGACCCCATTTATTTAAATCGTGGTGTCAAAATTATTTGACACCACCGTCTAACAGTTCGGATCATGCAAAAATGCATGATTTGGACCGTTAGATTTAATAAAACAAAAAAACAGAAAAATAGGCCATGGCATCCGATTTTTCGGATGCCACGTGGTGTCAGAACAATCTGACACCATGGCAGGCATCCGAAAAATCAAGATGCCATGCTTTAGTTAAAGAAAAAAACAAAAAAAAAAAAAAGAAAATTGGGTATGGCATCCGATTTTTTGGATGCCACGTGGTGTCAGAAAAATCTGACACCATGGCAGGCATCCGAAAAATCGGATGCCATGCTTCAACGGATCAGATCCTTCTCATGATTATATTAGTAATTAACACTTTTATGACAATTTTTGTATAATTAGTAATAAAATTATAAAATTCATAGTAATTTGATTAAAGTTAATTAGTAATTAAGTTTAGCTAGGTAAATCATGATTATATATGTGTACTCATTCTATAATTAGTAGTAATTAGGAGAATTTCATTTTAATTAGGATAGTTTTAGTAAAAGTGTTGGATTTTGTTTTAAAAATTAGGAAAAGTTGAGAAATATTATGGAATTTAGGATAAAATCTAAAATTTAGGATAACATAGGAAAATTAAATTTGTAGTTTAATTAAATGGCATGATTACATTAGTAATTAACATTTGATGACAATTATTGTATAATTAGTAATTAAACTATGAATTTCATAGTAATTTGAGTAAAATTAATTAGTAATTAAGTTTAGCAAGGTATAAGTCATGATTATATATGTGTACTCATTCTATAATTAGTAGTTAGGAGAATTTCATTTTAATTAGGATAGTTTTAGTAAAAGTGTTGGATTTTGTTTTAAAAATTAGGAAAATTTAAGAAATATTATGGAATTTAGGATAAAACTAAAATTTAGGATAACATAGGAAAATTATATTTGTAGTTTAATTAAATGGCATGATTACATTAGTAATTAACACTTTGATGACAATTATTGTATAATTAGTAATTATAAACTATAAATTTCATAGTAATTTGAGTAAAATTAATTAGTAATTAAGTTTAGCTAGGTATAAATCATGATTATATATGTGTACTCATTCTTTATCAGTAGTAAATAGGAGAATTTTATTTTAATTAGGATAGTTTCAGTAAAAGTGTTGGATTTTGTTTTAAAAATTAGGAAAAGTTCAGAAATATTATGGAATTTAGGATAAAACTAAAATTTAGGATAACATAGGAAAATTATATTTGTAGTTTAATTAAATGGCATGATTACATTAGTAATTAACACTTTGATGACAATTATTGTATAATTAGTAATTAAACCAATGTTTAAAAAGGCAAAGGCGTTGAGCGAGGCGTTCCGGTGTCCGATGGGCGAGGCGTAAGCCCCACAAATTTTAAAATTAAATAACAATTAAAAAAATAATAAATTGAGAAATTATAATTGAGTTGTATTTAAATAGAATTTTATAGAATGTACAATTATTTAACGGTTTAATGGAAAAAAAAAGACTTCATTTATACAGTTATTTTAGTATATTTTGTACACAACTTAATATATATAGTATTAAACTAAACTGAGGGACTCAATTGATATAGGCATGGTTAAGAGGGATCAAAACATAATATCCAAACATCTTCACTCTCTCTCTCTCTCTCTCTCTCTCTCTCTCTCTCTCTCTCTCTCTCTCTCTCACACACACACACACACACACAAAACAGATCTAAAAACGAAGACGGGGACTACGATTTTGAGATCAGAAAATGGAAAATTTGAAGAAATGACATGAGAATTTAGTCAAGATTAAGAGAGTGAGGGGAAACTATAACGAGGACAAAATGGAAGAGGTAAAGAAACACAGAGTACCGGCAATTGTCTGAAAATGGTAAAAGTTGGGATGTCTATAACCATGGAGGTGTACAGGAGCTTACAGCCATGGAGGCGAGGCTTGGTCGGGTGTAAAAATCGCGCCTCAGGCGTACGCCTCAAAGAATGAGGCATACGCTTTCGGAAGAAAACACCCCAAACCACCGCCTCAAGGCGTTTTCCGGTGGTTTTGCCTCGAGGCGCGTCTGTGGGCGCGCCTCAAGCCCGCCTTTAAAACCGCTGAATTAAACTATAAATTTCATAGTAATTTGAGTAAAATCAATTAGTAATTAAGTTTAACAAGGTATAAATCATGATTATATATGTGTACCCATTCTATAATTAGTAGTAATTAGGAGAATTTCATTTTAATTAGGATAGTTTTAGTAAAAGTGTTGGATTTTGTTTTAAAATTTAGGAAAAGTTAAGATATATTATGGAATTTAGGATAAAACTAAAATTTAGGATAACATAAGAAAATTAGATTTGTAGTTTAATTAAATGGCATGATTACATTACTAATTAACACTTTGATGACAATTATTGTATATTTAGTAATTAAACTATAAATTTTATAGTAATTTGAGTAAAATTAATTAGTAATTAAGTTTAGCAAGGTAAATCATGATTATATATCTGTACTCATTCTATAATTAGTAGTAATTAGGAGAATTTCATTTTAATTAGGATAGTTTTAGTAAAAGTGTTGGATTTTGTTTTAAAAATAAGATTTATGTTAATTAGATTTATCATTTCAATTTCAACGTGTAATGCATGTATTTTTATTGAACTGAGGATGAGACTACAAGAGCACTAGCTAATGACTCGGGTATTAAACTATACTTTGTTACTTGGATTAATTCAAAAATGTCACATTTCATGAGGTCATTGTTGAATCATTTTATTTTTAATTGGATTTTTTCCACTTACGTATGCTCTAAAAGAGACTCAAGTCGAAAATTTGGATTGTTAGTCAATAAAATAAAAGATTGTGATTCATTGTCTTTGCTCAAATCAATTTGTTTAATGTTATAGCATATGACGACATATTTGTTCTTTTCTGTTTCGAATCGCGACTCCTTTTTACGAGTATGCAATGCGACGTCCTCGTGAAGCGTGTCACAATATTTTATAAAAAAATTATGAAAGTGATTATTATTTCGTTTAAAAGTTCAAGTTTATAGTGCAAGTAGGTATATATATCGTTTTCTAACACGTCCAATCATATCTAGTTATCCTTTTGTTACGTTGGTGACATGTCATTTTATAGTAAACGTGTAATGGTAAAATTTGAACACAAATTTATAGTTTAATTACTAATTATACAATAATTGTCATCAAAGTGTTAATTACTAATAATCATGCCATTTAATTAAACTAGAATCTAATTTTCCTATGTTATCCTAAATTTGCGTTTTATCCTAAATTCCATAATATTTCTTAACTTTTCCCAATCTTTTTTTGAGCAAAGACAATGAATCACAATCTTTTATTTTATTGACTAACAATCCAAATTTTCGACTTGAGTCTCTTTTAGAGCATACGTAAGTGGAAAAAGTCCAATTAAAAATAAAATGATTCAACAATGACCTCATGAAATGTGACATTTTTGAATTAATCCAAGTAACAAAGTATAGTTTAATACCCGAGTCATTAGCTAGTGCTCTTGTAGTCTCATCCTCAGTTCAATAAAAATACATGCATTACACGTTGAAATTGAAATGATAAATCTAATTAACATAAATCTTATTTTTAAAACAAAATCCAACACTTTTACTAAAACTATCCTAATTAAAATGAAATTCTCCTAATTACTACTAATTATAGAATGAGTACACATATATAATCATGATTTACTTAGCTAAACTTAATTACTAATTAATTTTAATCAAATACTATATATTTTATAGTTTAATTACTAATGATACAATAATTGTCATCAAAGTGTTAATTAGTAATGTAATCATGCCATTTAATTAAAGTACAAATCTAATTTTCTTTTGTTATCCTAAATTTGAGTTTTATCCTAAATTCCATAATATTTCTTAACTTTTCCTATTTTTTAAAACAAAATCCAACACTTTTACTAAAACTATCCTAATTAAAATGAAATTCTCCTAATTACTACTAATTATAGAATGAGTACACATATATAATCTTTATTTATACCTTGCTAAACTTAATTACTAATTGATTTTACTCAAATTACTATGAAGTTTATAGTTTAATTTAATTACTAATTATACAAAAATTGTCATAAAAGTGTTAATTACTAATATAATCATGAGGCATTTTTTTAACCTACAAATCTAATTTTCCTATGTTATCCTAAATTTGAGTTTTATCCTAAATTCCATAATATTTCTTAACTTTCCTAATTTTTGAAACAAAATCCAACATTTTTACTAAAATTATCCTAATTAAAATGAAATTCTTCGAATTACTACTAATTATAGAATGAGTACACATATATAATCATGATTTATCTAGCTAAACTTAATTACGAAATAATTTTAATCAAATCACTATGAATTTTATAATTTTATTACTAATTATACAAAAATTGTCATAAAAGTGTCAATTAGTATTAAGTTAATTAGTAATTAAGTTAAGAATTAGCAATTAAGTTAGAATTACTATTAAGTTAATTAGTAATTAAGTTAAGAATTACTAATATATGCTTTATATTAAGTTAAGAATTACTATTAAGTTAATTAGTAATTAAGTTAAGAATTACTAATATATGTGTAATAGCCCGGAAAATATTAAAACATAAAAATATATAAAAATCAGAGCGAGAAGCAGGTTAACAATGAGTCTAAAATCTCATTACTCAAAAGAGTGTTTCAATACACTTAATGTAACACGGACTAAGATATAATACTTAATCTAGATCTCGAGGTGAGTATGTCAGTGCTCCAAGGTCTCTGAGCTCTACTCCTGAAAGTCTAAATCTGGGAGGAATGATAGAAGAAAATATTTGATGAGATAAAAATCTCAGTGAGTGTTCATGGTTTATGTGCAGATCATGATTTTATTAATATAATACTTGCGTTTCAAAATATGTGAGACGGAAAAGCGAGACGTAACATGCAATAATTTTGACTGTGAAAATCATAAGTATTTTAACTGAAAATCACTTTATAAGAAATAGCTTCAACAAAAACTTTAGTTTTTGACATAAATCACTTTAACTGAAACGTGAACTTCTGACCAAAGCAACTTTAACTAAAATATTCGCTTTTGACAAAAATGACTTGACTGAAACTTTAATCTTTAACAAATCAGTTTAACTCAAACGTTGATCTTTGATAGATCACTTTAACTTAACGTTGGTCTTTGATAGAACGCTTTAACTGAAACACTAGTCTTTGAAAGACCACTTTAACTGAAACTTTAGTCAGTTATGATGACGAAGTCCACACATTTTTGTCGATGCAGACCAACCATATCACCCATAGTAAACAAGCCTTATCTCCCCGTGTAAGGAGCTACCTTACAATCTGAAACACATGCCATGGTACATGTGGAAAACTACGACAAAAAAAAGACACAACGACCTCCCGATGTGTCTAAGAGGGAATGGGCCATGGGGACATAAAGCCCAACCGGCAAGCCCTCCGCCGCCCGGTGGCACCCCATGCACACCCAAACCAAGTTGATCCAACTAAACGAAAGGGACATATCCGTACATAATGAGACATAATCATCATAAATGACGGAATAATTTTGAATAAATGATTTAACGTGTCACATATTTTAGGAAATGAATTTCGAGTAAAACTATGCTTTGGAAATTGGTTTTGAATAGATCTCTCCTTTAGAAAATCGGTTTTAAGTAAAACTATATGTATACATACATGCATATTTTCAAAAACATGTAATACAATTATGAACACTCACCTTAAGTCCAATTGCAAGGATGTCGAGATAGCCCAAAGTTAAGCTCATCTACCTATTAGTCAAGCGAAAGATCAACCCCAACACCTCTAAACTTAATCCTAACGTAAAGAAAGCAAATCTCAAATGACGATTAGTAATCTTAACTTATCTTATATATACATATACAACTCATATGATACACATTATACACGTAGAGATAATATAATCACACACAATAAATAATTAATTACAAATATAAAATACTTACTTAATCCACTAATTTTAATTGAGAATAACATACTGGAACTATAAGATTCAAAACTAAATTATGGCAGTTTAGTTTACTATTTTATATAAAATCATGAACTCTTCAATATTCCATAAAATCTCGAAACAATCTTACCAACATAATGACATAATCATATAAAACTCATCAATTAAGAACAATAGTCTTAACATACTCCAATAATTCTCTAAACTCATTATACACTTTCCCGCAGGATTTTCTGGCAGTGATTTTGGAACAATTTTATAAGATTCATTACAGGTGATAAATTCACAAACGTTTACAGTAGGTTTAGTAACACCTTGATGTTATTACAAAAAAGGTGTCAATCACAAAATACGTCATTTAGCGTGTGAAATAATTCGGTAATTAAAGAGTGTAAAAACAGAAAATACTAAGATATTAATACCTTCCAAGTGTTTCTTCCATTTTCTTGTTTTGTATGTATGGATAAGAGTTTAGAAGTAGGAACGATAGATAGTCTGAAGATGAGCTAGCTACAAAAATATTTACATTTCCCTTTCCTTGTGTATATCAGTGTTCTCAAAATCGGACCGGTCACCGAACCGGCGGACTTACTGGTTACAGGTTTTACAGGTCGAACCAGTTCGACCACTGGTCGAACCGGTATACATAGTCAACAACCTAAAAATCTAAAATATAGTCAGCAAATATATCTTATACTATATTTCTTATGGTTCTCAAACTATTCACAATTATATACTAAAAAATACACACGTCATCAAAATTCACAACAACTTTAACATTAAACATCATACTAGTACACAATATTCGGGATTGATAATTCCTAAACCAACTTAATTATGAAACACAAAACATCTCAATTTTAGAAGTTGAGAAATCACCAAAACTACAAAACCCAAATGTCACATGTAATGTAACTTATAACATCTCACCAGTGTTTTAAAAGGCGAAGGCGAAGGCGCAAGGCTAGACGTTTCACATTTACTGGGGCAAGGCGTAAGCCTCGTGAATTATACATTTTTAAAATATAAAATAAAATAATAAATTATATAATGACCTAAAAATAAGAAATTTATAATTTCTTTTCTAATGCAGTCAAATAATTAAATTTAAATTAAGTTTTAGTTAAGAATAAAAGCTTATAACTTAGTCGACATGATTATTCTATTACTCTAGCCAAAAGAACTATGTGGAAAGTAAACTAATTTTAGTGGGGCCTTTGCGTAATTTCCAAAACCTGACAGCATTCTACTTTCTCTTCTACATGACAACTGCAAAAGAGGAGCAAAAAAGGAGCAAACAGAGAACTACAAAAGAAGTTCTAGATCTAGAAGAGAGAAATACTTACAAATACATACACATCATAATCAAATAATCAATTATTCAGTTTAGAAAATAGAACAGAAGAGTACGTACCTGCTACACGAACTGGAGGCGCGCCGCTGGAGGAGGAGAGGCGCGCCGCTGGAGAGGAGAGGCGTGCGGAGGCGTGGTGGAGGCGATGAAAACTAGGGTTTCTGGGTTTGGATACGTGAATTAGCTGCTTATTTTTTTAGGGGTTGTATTGTAATTCCACGTTGTTTTTTTTTTTTAAGTGAGGCAACGGTCCAAACCGCCAAAACCGGCCACCGGTTCCCGGTTTTGGTCCGGTTTTGGGCGGTTTTTTTCGGGCCGGTTTACAGCCGGCCCAAAACAGCAAACCAGACCGGAACAGCGGCCGGTCACCGGTCGAACCGGTTCGACCGGCCGGTCCGGTCCGGTTTCAAGAACACTGGTGTATATATATGATGGAATTTGGTGGTGAGGTGTACAAGTGACATGTGGAAGGACGATGAGGAAAAAAAATGATGATGTGTATTACACAAGAGTAACAAGTGGCAATATAACAAATAAATAGGTGGCATGGATACATTATTATAAGTTTCTTGATGTACTATTTATATATGCAAGTTAAAGACCAAGATTATCAAATTATTAATCAATTAGAGTATTACTAAAAAGAATTTATGTAATTGGCATTAATAATCTAAACTAAATAGTTCTTATTTTCTAATAAAAATACAAATTTTAAAACACATCTAACAAGGTTCGTAATACATATTTATATAAGTAAAGTTATTAATTTAAGAGATAAGAAAATTTGGGGATATTACAATATGCTTTAATTAAAGAAAAAAAACAAAAAACAAAAAAAAATTGGCTATATATGGCATCCGATTTTTCGGATGCCACATGGTGTTAGAAAAATCTGACACCATAGCAGGCATCTGAAAAATCGGATGCCATGCTTGAACGGATCAGATCATGCCACACGGCATGATCTGATCCATTAGATTTATTTATTTTTTATTTTTTTCCTTCTTTTCCTTCTTTTCTTTCTTTTTTCCCCCATTTTTTCTTCCCCGCGCTTCTCCAAACTCGGCCGTACACAAAACCCTAAGTTATGAAATATTATGGAATTTAGGAAAAAATTAAAATTTAGCATAAAATAGCAAAATTAAGTTTGTAGTTAAATTAAGTGACATTATTACATTGGTAATTAAAACTTTGATGACAATTTTTGTATAATTAGTAATTAAACTATAAATTTCATAGTAATTTGAGTAAAATTAATTAGTAATTAAGTTTAGGTAGGTGAATAATGATTCAATATGTGTACTAATTCTATAATTAGTAGCAATTCGGAGAATTTCATTTTAATTAGGATAGTTTTAGTAAAAGTGTTAGAATTTTGTTTTAAAAAATAGGAAGAGTTAAGAAATATTATGGAATTTAGGATAAACCTCAAATTTAGGATAACATAGGAAAATTAGATTTGTAGGTAAAAAAATGCCTAATGATTATATTAGTAATTAACACTTTTATGACAATTTTTGTATAATTAGTAATAAAATTATAAAATTCATAGTAATTTGATTAAAATTAATTAGTAGTTAAGTTTAGCTAGGTAAATCATGAAATTGTCCTAATTATACAGATTATACAAAAATGGTCGTCAAAGTGTTAATTACTAATGTAATAATGTCACTTAATTTAACTACAAATATAATTTTGCTATTTTATGCTAAATTTTACTAAAACTATCCTAAATAAAATGAAATTCTCCTAATTACTACTAATTATAGAATGAGTACACATATATAATCATGGTGTACCTAGCTAAACTTAATTACTAATTAATTTTAATCAAATTACTATGAATTTTATTATTTTATAACTAATTATACAAAAATTGTCATAAAAGTGTTAATTACTAATATAATCATGAGGCATTTTTTTAACCTACAAATCTAATTTTCCTATGTTATCCTAAATTTGAGTTTTATCCTAAATTCCATAATATTTCTTAACTTTTCCTAATTTTTGAAACAAAATACAACACTTTTACTAAAACTATCCTAATTAAAATTAAATTCTCCGAATTTCTACTAATTATAGAATGAGTACACATATATAATCATGATTTACCTGGCTAAACTTTATTACTAATTAATTTTAATCAAATTACTATGAATTTAATAATTTTATTACTAATTATACAAAAATTGTCATAAAAGTGTTAATTAGTATTAAGTTAATTAGTAATTATGTTCAGAATTAGCAATTAAGTTAGAATTACTATTAAGTTAACTAGTAATTAAGTTAAGAGTTACTAATATATGCTTTAATTAAAGAAACCAAAAAAAAAAAAATGGCTATCTATGGCATCCGGTTTTTCGGATGCCACATGGTGTCAGAAAAATTTGACACCATGGCAGGATCCGAAAAATCAGATGCCATGCTTGAACGGACACGGCATGATCTGATCCATTAGATTTATTTATTTTTTATTTTTTTCTTCTTTTCCTTCTTTTCTTTCTTTTTCCCCCCATTTTCTTCTTCCCCACCCTTCTCCAAGCTCGGCCGTACACAAAACCCTAAGTTATGAAATATTATGGAATTTAGGCAAAAATCGAAATTTAGCATAAAATAACAAAATTAAATTTGTAGCTAAATTAAGTGACATTATTACATTGGTAATTAACACTTTGATGACAATTTTTGTATAATTAGTAATTAAACTATAAATTTCATAGTAATTTGAGTAAAATTAATTAGTAATTAATTTTAGGTAGGTGAATCATGATTCAATATGTGTACTCATTCTATAATTAGTAGTAATTAGGAGAATTTCATTTTAATTAGGATAGATTTAGTAAAAGTGTTAGAATTTTGTTTTAAAAAATAGGAAAAGTTAAGAAATATTATGGAATTTAGGATAAAACTCAAATTTAGGATAACATAGGAAAATTAGATTTGTAGGTTAAAAATATTCTTCATGATTATATTAGTAATTAACACTTTTATGACAATTTTTGTATAATTAGTAATAAAATTATAAAATTCATAGTAATTTGATTAAAATCAATTAGTGAATTAAGTTTAGCTAGGTACATCATGAAATTGTCCTAATTATACAAGTTATACATAAATTGTCATCAAAGTGTTAATTACTAATGTAATAATGTCACTCAATTTAACTACAAATTTAATTTTGTTATTTTATGCTAAATTTTACTAACATTATCCTAATTAAAATGAAATTCTCCTAATTACTACTAATTATAGAATGAGTACACATATATAATCATGATTTACCTAGCTAAACTTAATTACTAATTAATTTTAATCAAACTACTATGAATTTTATAATTTTATTACTAATTATACAAAAAATGTCATAAAAGTGTTAATTACTAATATAATCATGAGGCATTTTTTTAACCTAAAAATCTAATTTTCCTATGTTATCCTAAATTTTAGATTTATCCTCAATTCTATAATATTTCTTAACTTTTCCTAATTTTTAAAACAAAATCCAACACTTTTACTAAAACTATCCTAATTAAATGATATTCTCCGAATTACTACTAATTATAGAATGAGTACACATATATAATCATGATTTACCTAGCTAAACTTTATTACTAATTAATTTTAATCAAATTACTATGAACTTTATAATTTTATTACTAATTATACAAAAAATTTCATAAAAGTGTTAATTAGTATTAAGTTACTTAGTAATTAAGTTAAGAATTAGTAATGAAGTTAGAATTACTATTAAGTTAATTAGTAATTAAGTTAAGAATTACTAATATATGCTTTCTATTAAGTTAAGAATTACTATTAAGTTAATTAGTAATTAAGTTTAGCTAGGTAAATCATGAAATTGTCCTAATTATACAAATTATACAAAAATTGTCATCAAAGTGTTAATTACTAATGTAATAATGTCACTTAAGTTAACTACAAATTTAATTTTGCTATTTTATGCTAAGTTTTACTAAAATTATCCTAATTAAGATGAAACTCTCCTAATTACTACTAATTATAGAATGAGTACACATAATGTGGTCCTGATTACACATTAATTATCTAATAATAAATTATTACGACATGCATGCTAAATTAAAATTTTAATTAACACTTATAATTGCAATGGTGACAGATTTATTTATTGCTAGGTGTGGAGTCGAGAAAATCAGTCATCATTGCTTTAAAACAATGGTATCAAGTAAATCAGTCACCATGGTTTAATGGCCAGATCGTGCCGAATGGCAAGATCTGGGCCTTTCGTTCTTGGCATCCGAAAAATCAATCACCATTGCTTTAAAGTTTGTGGGGTCAATAAAATAAGTCACCATGTTCACACAAGCACAATCCATGTGATATCAATGGTGTCAGATTTTTTTGACCCCATTGAGGGCACAATCCTTGTGATAGCAATGGGGTCAAAAAACTCTGTCACCACAATTTCATATATCTATAAATATACCCCATTTTTCAAAAACTTCATCTCTTCATCCCCTCTCCCTCAAAAAATCCGAAAATCCTCCCCTCTCCCTCAAAAAATCCGAAAATCATCTCCTCTCCCTCAAAAAATATGAAAATCTCACTCTAAAATCCGAAAAATCCTCTCCTCTATCAATCTTTTTTTATTTTGGGTGTGTTTATATATATATATATATATATATATATATATATATATATATATATATATATATATTGATTTGTGTTTATATATATATATATATATATATATATAGTAGTGTGTGTTGGTATATTATTAATTATATATGTATGTATAATAAAATGGAGGGAAAAAGCCCACCAAATTGAAAAAATTGAAATTTTGGCAAAAAAGTGGCGGTAAATCCGCCACCAATTTTTTTTTAATATTTTCGGAAATGTGGTGACTGAATAATCAGTCACCACGGTTTTAAAAAAAATTAAAAACCATGGTGAGTGATTATTCACTCACCACGGTTTTTTTTTTAAATAAAATAAAAAACCGTGGTGAGTGATTATTCACTCACCACGGTACAATCGTGGTGTCAGATTATTCTGACACCACGATTTAAAAAAAAAAAACAAAAAAGCGTGGCATCCGATTTTTTGGACGCCACGCTTTTAAAAAACAAAAAGAAAAAAGGCGTGGCGTCCAAAAAATCCGACGCCACGCCTTTTTTTAAAAAAAAATAAAAGAAAAAGGGTGGCGTAAAAATAATCGGACGCCATCTTTTTTTGTAATTTTTGATTTTCTTTTATTATAATTGTATGGCACAAATGCATTTGACCCCACGTCATGGCTACAAATTATTTTGACCCTACATGGTGACTGATTTTCTTGACACCATTGTTGGTGACTAATTAATTTGTAGCCATTGGTGACATAAGTTTATGCCTACAAGGCCAATTGTAACAAAAGCTGGTTACAAAATTTTCTGTAGACATTGATCAATGCTCACTGAAAATATAGCAATGGTGAATAATTTTTTTTGACCTCATTGCTACATTTTCTTGTAGTACTGTATGTATGTCTCTACCGGTAACTATTTTTCAAAAAATCAAAAAGTTATGACGAATTTCTTCTTGTCCCTAAAAATGGCTAAGTTTTAAAATTGGATAGGAAAAAAAATAATACTATAACATATCAATACAAGAACTACACATGGAACAATCAATTTACATAAAGAATTAATATAAAATACAAAACAAAATTAAAAATTAACAACAATAAGAAATAAATACAAAATTATAAGTGAAATGTTCTTTGTATATAAAACTTAACTATTATACCAAAACTAAACAAAATTAACTATAAGTATAGTAATACCAGGAATTCAAAAACTATAGGTAAAGAAGTAGAAAGACGAAAGGGAAGAAGAATGTAGGGTATTTATAATGGGCAGGACGGGACGGAATTTCAATACAAACCTTAGCACCAACCTGGTATAAGCACGTACATAGTTGAAGTTGAAAAGTAATGGATATATATATATATATATATATATATATATATATATATATATATATATATATATATATATATATATATATATATATATAGGACAAATATCATCGTTCACATAACTAAAGCTCAATTCTACAATACATTCATATTCCTTGAGTCAATTTAACAATTTGAGCAATGAGCTTATGGTTTGTGCTTCTTGATGTTTTCCTTTCAGCACCCGTGTTGCACGACGAACATTTTGATACGTAAAAATCTGAAATATAACCCCGAAGAATGATCTCTTAAGAGTTGATAAAGTGCATAAATTCATTACAAAAACGGATAATTTGATCTATATAACAAATCACTGAATGTTTCTAATGGCTGGGTTCTTCTGGTGCAGCATACTTAAGATATATGTTTAAGAGCAAAGGTCAACAATTCGATATATATCTAAAAGTTAAGGGAGATACATCTTGTTTCTATTTTGACGACAATTTTGTTTTAATTTGCAGATTTCAGTTTCACTGAGGTGTTCATTGCTATTCACCTATGAAAGAACTCAATCCACTCCTTAATTCCGACGTACCAAAAGAAAGAGTCAACAAGCATTAGGTTGAAGAACGTAAGAACATGTATAGACAAATGATTATATTATACCTCAATTTCAGCAGGACTCCAAACCTCAGTTGATATGGTAACTCTGGGTCTTGAACATGCAAGTTCATGCTCTCGTAAGTAGAAACCTATGCCACAGGAATGGCTGCAACAAGAAAAAGATTGTTTAGATTCAGTTTGAATGTTATCTAACTCTTCGATGCATTAGAAGTGCAACTGCAAATAGATTTTGGAAATCGCTAACACAACTTTAAAAGCAATGAGATATTGTCATGTAACATTCTTCGGCACCAACACTCCTCAACTATGATCAATATTTCACTAGATAAAACACCAAAAGGGTAGATATAGGAACTTGTTCAACAAATGTGGAGTTTTAAGAACCAGAAGTAACATATTACCCTCTATAGGAACGTTGCTGTAATGCAACAACAGCATTGTGTCTGCAAACGCAGACACAAAGCTGCAATTTACATGGCAGCAACGCCCAAGGGCGTTACTCCCATGATTGGCTAGTTTTCTGTCAGACACAAAGCTGGACCATACTTATAGTAACGCCCTTGGGCGTTCCTGTAAGTTTGTTTTTTTTTTTTGTTTTTTTTGCAATATATATATATATATATATATATATATATATATATATATATATATATATATATATATATATATATATATATAATATTTTGACTATATCACCTAGCTACATCAAAATATTGTAACAGATTTTAATCTGTTGCGGTATTTTGCGTTGCTATATGCAACATTCTTGTAGTGAACTGTAGAAATATACATCTCGTAATATATTAACCTGGACATATTTAGATTAACATTTAGATCGTTTGAGTTTTCCTTCAAATAATAAAGGTTCGTGTTAAAATACACAGAACTCGTGTATCTTATTTTTATGTTTTTATGTTATTTGCTTTTTAGTCATCCGCATTGTTGTAAATTAGTCTTGGACCCCTTTGTATATAAGGGCCATTTCGGGTTATTTTTATAATTCAGTTTTTCCTAACCCTAGTTCTCTCTCTCTCTCTTTTTTTTTTTGCCGCTCTCAGTTCTTCGTCTTGTTCCTCACTTATCTCTAGATTTGAGGAAGTTTTCATGGTATCATTCATTAGGGATTCTCAATCCGCACTATGTTCTACTGCGTCTTTCATCTAGCTTATGTTTTGTGAAGTTTTCTTCACATAACCTTCTTATTGCGCAACTTTTGTTTGCGATTCTCTTGTTTTCACCGATAATTTTCACAGATCATGCGATTTTACCGTTTTAAGTTTTAGATGTGTTGATTCTCCCGATTATTTTCTCCACATCTACATTTTTTACTGTTTATACTTTTGGATCTTTGATTTCTTAGCTAAAATCTCACATCTGGATACATACTACAACTATGACTTCATCTGCTCCGGTCAATTCTACAATTCCGGTTAAGAATCCAAGCGAGGACTCTTCTTCGGTGTATTATCTTGGATCACAAGATTTTACAGGAGCTGCTACTGTTGGGGACATTCTTACTGGTTAGAACTATGTTTCGTGGAGTAAGGCTATCTTGATGGCCCTGAATATCAAAAAGAATGTCCGATTCATCGACGGAACTATACGTTTTCCTGATGGAGAGGTCGTTCTGTGCGTATGTTGGACACGGGCTTATAATCTGGTGCTATCCTGGCTACTCAACTATGTTTCGAAGAGATTGCGTAGTAGTCTCTTGTACTTTTCCACTGCTCTTGAGGTATGGCAGGAGTTGCAGACCAGGTATGATCGTATTGATGGCTCTTGGGACTATCAGCTACAAAAACCCTTGTCTACCATATCTCGGGGATCTATGAGTGTCACTCCTTACTATAATTCGTTTAGAACTTTTTGGGATAAATTTTTGAATTAGCTTTTTGTTATGTTGTATTCTTGCGGTCTATGCACGTGTGATGTTAACAAAAATATGCTTGCTCTTTAACAGAGTGACTGTGTGCTTACTTTTCTGATTGGATTAAAAGAATCCTTTACTGCTCTGTGAAGTCAGATCCTCTTGATGACTCCTATGCCTTCTTTATCAAAAGTCTACTCTCTTACTCTTCAAGAAGAAAACTAGAGGGCTTTGTATTCTAATTCATCTACTGATACTTTGGCTATGTTTACTCAAACTAAATCTTCTCAAGATGGTTCCAACAAACCTCCTACTTATAATTCTGGAAAATATACTAAGCCTCTTAACCCTAAGGATAAGAAGAAACTCAAATGCACCCATTGTGGGTACAATGGTCATACTGTTGACCGTTACTTTTAGATTATAGGATATCCTGTGGGCTAGGATGGTCATATGCGCAAAAGACAGTTGCCTACTAACTCTTCTGCTAATTCTGCTCTTGTTGACAGTGAGAAACCTCTGACAGAGCAAGTTGAGGTGCCTGATACTGCTCATCAAGCTTTATTTGAACAATTTCTGGCATTTGCAAAATCTCAAAATACTTCTCAAAGCATGCATGTTCAACATTTGGCTGCTACTACCATGATTGGTATATATCCTTGTTTTAGTTTTAACTCTTACTCTTCCAATGATTTCAAAACTAAAAATACTTGGATTATAGATACTGGTGCCACTGACCATATGATCGGTCAATCTCATTTTTATACTTCTCCACCCACTTGTATAGATCTTGATATTCATATACCCAACATTAGCAAAACTAAAGATACTTTAATTGGAAATATATACATTTCATCTTCTTTAACTCTATTCAATGTTTTATATGTTCTTGCCTTCTCTTATAACTTGCTTTCTGTGTCAAAATTGACTGCCTCAAGTCAAATTTCGCTAAATTTCTTCTGCTCTATGTGTCATATGCAAGACACTGTCACGAAGAAGAAGATTGGTTCGGCTAGATTTTATCTGGACTTTATATTGTTGATGTTACTGTTCCTGTTATTAAATGTAACATTTCTCATAGTTAATGTAATTCTGCTACTATTAATGCAAATATATGGCACTTTAGACTAGGTCATCCATCTCATAAAAAACTTTCTGGTATTTCCCAGTTGTCTGTAACTCATGACAAGGCTGATTGTGATACCTGTCATCTTGCCAAATAGAAAAGGTTATCCTTTCCTGAAAGTACTCATAATTCTTCTTATGCTTTTGAGCTTGCACATTGAGATGTGTGAGGTCCTCTTTTTGTCACTTCTCATGATAGTTTTAGATTTTTTTTCTTACTGTGGTTGATGAATATACCAGGTGTACCTGGATATTTCTTTTAAAACATAAGTCTGAGCCTGAATCCAAACTCATACAGTTCTGTAAACTTGTTGAGAATCAATTTTCTCATAAAACTAAAATCATCATGACTGACAATGGCACTGAATTTATTAGGAATTTTATACTACTTTTGGCATTATTCATCAGAAAAGTTGTGTTGAAACCCCGAGCAGAATGGGTTGGTAGAAAGACAGCACCAGCATATTTTGCAAGTTTCTAGGTCAATCAATATTTCTATTCTTTACTAGAGTAAATGTACTTCACCTGCAGCCTTTATTATAAATAGGTGACCTTCTGTTCATCATTCTAACAGATCTCCTTATGATTCTTTTTAATAAACCCCAAGATTATAACTTTTAAAAAGTTTTTGGGTGTTTATGTTATGCATCTACACTTAGTGCTCATAGAAATAAATTTGAGTCCAGAGCTGTTACAAGTGTGTTTCTGGGGTACCCTTTAGGGATAAAGGGTTATTTGTTACTTAATCTTGATACTAGGAAAACTTTTGTTTCTAGAAATGCTAAATTTTATGAATCTGAGTTTCCTTTTAAGTCCGACTTATTGACTAACACTACTAATGTTTCCAATGAGTTTGTTAGTGTTTGCACATATCTTTATATTGTTTCACAGGATCCTGTTCCTACAATTATTGATCAAAATGTGGTTGTTCCTGCTGCTGCCACAGAATCCATTGAGTTGTTCAGCCTCAGGTTGCCACACCAGGCCTTAGCCTGGATGCCCATGATTCATTTACTAATGAATCATTCATTGAGGAGAATAGTAACATTCTTTCTTCTCCTTATTTCTGAGTCTGCTGAATTACCTGCTCAAATGCTTGCTCAAATACCTGATGCATTACCTGTTCAAATTCCTATTAAAAATCAAGTAAAACAATTGTTCCAGTTGTATATTTCATGCATATGATTATGATTTGCCTGATTCATTGCATAAGAGCAATTTCTCTGTCATTAGATATCCCATTGCATCTTCTATGTCTTCCAATCAACTTATCAAACATCATAAAGCTTTTACTACTCTTGTATCCTCTATTGTTGAACTTAAAACTTATAAAAAGCTAGTAGAGGCTGCTATGAAATATGAACTTAATGCCTTAGAGAAAACTAATACTTGGGTCCTTACTGATTTACCACATGGTCATCATTGTATAGGTTGTAAGTGGGTATATAAAGTTAAACTGAAACCTGATGGTTCTATAGAAAGATATAAGGCCAGATTAGTTACTAAAGGTTACACTCAAGAGGAAGGCCTAGTTATTTTGATACTTTTAGTCATATTGCTAAACTCACTACTATTAGAGTTACTTTAGCTGTAGCTACATCTAATAACTCGCATTTGCATCAATTAGATGTTAATAATGCATTTTTGCATGGGGATTCCGATGAAGAAATCTACATGCCCACCCCCCCCCCCACCCCCTATATTGCTCTAATAGCGACAAAAGAGTTTGTTACCTAAGAAAAGTCTTTATGGCATCAAACAAGCCTCTAGACAATGGTATAATAAACTTACATCCTCCCTTATTGAAATTGGTTATAAACATCTGTTTCTGATTGTTTTGTTCATTAAACATGTTGGTTCTTCGTTTACTGCATTATGCATTTAGGTGGATGATATTATATTGGTTGGAAATGATTTGACTGAATTTGCTGTTGTTAAGAAGCATTTAGATGATAAATTCACCATTAAAGATCTTGGTGTTTTAAAATATATTCTTGATATTAAGATTGCTAGGAATTCTAAGGGTATTTCATTATGTCAATGCATTAGACAATTTAGAAGATTCCAACTATATCTCTTGCAAACCTACAAATACTCCTATGGATACTCATACAAAGTTGTTACCTGGTGATTCATCTCCTTTATTGCCTCATCCAATAGTGTATAGAAGGTTGGTTGGGCGCCTTCTTTATCTTACTATTACTAGGCCTAATTTGAGCTACAACATTCAATGCTTAACTCAGCACATGGCCAAACCAAACACAACTCATCTCATAGCTGCACATAGGGTGTTGAGATACATTAAATCCAGTCGAGGTAAAGGTATTTTTCATCCATCTCCCTGAGAATCTCATTTGAAATCTTTTTGTGACAGTGATTGGGCGACTTGCCCCACAACAAGAAGAAGTATCATTGGTCTAGCAGTGTATTTGGGAGATTCACTGATCAGTTGGAAGGCAAAGAAGCAGCCAACAGTCAGCAGATCTTCCACTGAGGCAGAGTACTCTGGGCTTGCATCCACCACCTGTGAAGTTCTTTGGCTAAATCAGTTACGTCAAGATCTTAGAGTCCAACAAACAAAGACTCCGATATTATTTACAGATAGCAAAAGTGCAGCTTGCACTGCTGTTAATCCAGTCCAGCATGAGTGAACAAAACACATACAAATAGACTATTTTTTTTGTCTGAAAGAAAGTACATCAAGGCCTCATTATAGTCATGCACATCTCCAACGAACATCAACTCGCTGATATCTTTACCAAGCCGTTGTCTCTACCAATTTTCAATAGGTTACTGTCCAAGATGGGCATCTTAGATATCGATTCCCCTCTTAAAGGGGATGTTAAAATACACAGAACTCATGTATCTTATTTTTACGTTTTTATGTTATTTCCTTTTTAGTCCTCCACAATTGTTGTAAATTAGTCTTGAGCCCCTTTGTATATAAGGGCCGAGTTTAATGAAAAGGCTACAACTGTATGGCATTACACTCTCTTCCTCTTTAGAGGGTGTAAGGGCTATGCTCATTCCAAGAGGGAAAGGCCCTAATAAAGTAGGGCGATTCTTCTTCCTGTACAGTTTCGTTTTCACATCCAGTTCATGCTTTATGATCTGGGCAGAATTCTCAATGCAATTGATGTCCACCGCACTGGGATGCCAACAAAACCACAATCTAGTAACCTCAAAGGTCTTAGTAATGCATCTCCAGCCATGATAGTAATGACTCATCATGTAAACAAGATTACAAGTACGCACCTGTCTTTCTACTTACATCTTTACTGGAAAACTTTTCTATCTGGTTATCTGTCCCCCAGGCTTTGAAAGTGTCCGAAACAAAATCATAGTTTAATAATGTTTCAAGCACGGATGATGACAGAGTAGCATTAATCTAATCCAATTCAACACGGATCACACTGCATCCACAAGAGAGATTTCGGATGATCTGCAGAGGGGCAAGGTATGCTCCCCACTTTTTCGCCGCTCTCAATTCTTCGTCTTCTTCCTCACTTCTCTCTAGATTTGAGGAAGTTCCCAGTTCGGCTAAATCTTTGAATCCTTCAAGTCATATAACTTTTGCTTCTTCAGTTTTTTATTTCTTTTGTAACAAAACATTGATTATTAAGTTTTTATGTGTTCAGCTTGTTATAGTGTTACCATTGACGTTGCAAGTACATGAGAAGTTGGTGGCGCAAGAGAGTCAGAATTTAATAAAGTGAAAGTCTGTAAGATTTGAAGCATAAGCATGCATATGAGTACTATTTAAAAAAAATGAAGATGGCTTGAATGAGAGGAATCATATAAGCCATATCTTGTTTTTAGTGCTTTGCAAAAAAGGGAGTGAATTCCATCCACCTTAGGTTCTATCTCATTCAATCCACCTCCCCTTTAGTTTCAAAGTTCTCATTGACATTCCCTTTGTGTTAGTTTGATTGTTGGTCAATAATTAATTTAGGGGTACTTTTGTCTATTTATTTGTTTGCTAGTAATACTACAAACAATATATACAAGTCATACTTAAACAAAAAGAATTAACATGGTTTACGTAGAACGAGAGCTTTTTCTTAAATATAAATTAAACTATTTATAGTTTAAATTCACCCTAGGAAGAATAATTTTTCAAATTTTCTGTCAGTAAACCCGTCTAAAAAATTTAAAACTTTTAGCTTGTAGTGTTACATATATAACAGGCAGTATAACAAACAAACTAAAAAATATTTGTCCCTTCAACACAAATTGGAAATTAGGCTCAGTTTGGTTCTCAGGAAAATGGGGGAAAGGAAATAAAATGGGAGAAAATATTCCTTTCCGGGTGTTTGGCAACACAAGAATTTCCTGGAAAAGAAAGGAAAATCCTAGAAAAGATAGGAAAATCTTTTGCTGTCTAAAAAAAGGAAAAGAAGATTATGAAATCTTTCCTTATCCTATCTTCATATTCTCTCCTAAAAAATAGGATCAAAATATTTTTAAACTTCAATTTTTGTTTCTCTTACGTATAATATGTGGACAAATTTCTCTGGTTTATATTTTCACCAATATGAAATAGAAGACTCTTATTCAAAAATTAAGTATTATCTTCATATTATATTCCACATAGATATATTAATTTATAAAGTGTTTAACTAAATTAGTAATGTATTTCATAAATTAAATTATTTCAATGGTGCTTAGAATTTACGAAAAAAAGAAAATATTAAAAAAATACATTAATAGTTTAATGGATGTCTTTTAAATTTTTCCTATTCCTACATTGTTTGAGTTTTTTTAATTAAAATAAAATAATTTAAAATATAATTGCACAAAACTATTTAGTGTAACTATTTTCCTGGAAAATTTATAATGATGCCAAACGCATGGAAAACAAAGGAAAATTTTATTTTCCATAAAAAAATTCCCGGAAAATCCTATTTTCCATCATTTTCCCTCATTTATTTTTCTTTTCCCCCATTTTCTGGGGAGCCAAACTGAGCCTTAGAGTTAAAAATTTTGGCACGGGAAAATGTTAAAACAAGATTACAGAATTATATTAGACTAATATTTTTTGTTTTTTCTCTTAGTGTTAAAAAGTGGCCACGATATTTTATTCATTCTTTAGTACAGTTGGTAACTGTAGTGATTTGTGTAATTACACAAGCTACTATCTGTCAAAAAATAAAATAAGAGAATGTGGAATAATTTACCAAAAATATTTCTCGTAGTCAATAAAAAGAGTGAATTTTAAAAGTAATCAATTAAGTTTAAATTCTATTTTATTATAATATTTATTTACTTGATAATTTCTTGAGCAAACAATTATTCATTCAACAAAAGCCATGTCAATTATTTTGCTCTAATTAGGCCTAGTATATGTTGTTTGCAAGATAATCATATTCTTAGAAAAAATTGATAAAATTATCCTTAAAGTTATTTATTAACCAATAGTCAAACTAATATAGGGGAGGTGGATGGAGATTTTCAAACTACAAGGGAGGTGGTATGGAGAGAGAGGAAACCTCATGGGAGGTGGATGGAATTTGCCCGCAGAAAAAGAGCAGCTCTTGAAAACTCTTCTTTTGCCAGTGCATGCCTCATTGATCACTGTAAGAAAATGTAGCAACGGGGTCAAAAAAATTACTCACCATTGCTATGTTCTTTGTGAGTATTGATCAATGGCTACAGAAAAATTTTGTAACAAGCTTTTGTTACTATATGCCTTGTAGGCATAAAGTTATGTCAGCAATGGCTACAGATTAATTACTCACCAACAATGGTATCAAGAAAATCAGTCACAACGTAGGGTCAAAATAATCTGTAGCCATGACGTGGGGTCAGATGAATTTGAAGCCATGCACTAATATTAAAAGAAAATCAAAAATATAAAAAAGGGGTGGCGTCCGATTATTTTGACGCCACCCTTTTTTCTTTCTTTTTTTAAAAAAGGCGTGGCGTCATAATAATCTGACACCACGCCTTTTTTCTTTATTTTTTTAAAAAAAGCATGGCATCAAAAATCAGTTTTTTTTTGTTTTATTTTTAAAAAACCGTGGTGTCAGAATAATCTGACACCACGATTGTACCGTGGTGACTGATTATTTTGACACCACGGTTTGTTTTTTTTTTTTTTAAATGTGGTGTCCAAATAATCTGACCCCATAGTTTGTTTGTTTTTTTTTTTTTAAAACCGTGGTGACTAATTATTTTGACACCACAATTTAGAAGATTTAAAAAAAAATTGGTGGCGGATTTACCGCCACTTTTTTGCCAAAATTTCAATTTTTTCAATTTGGTGGCTTATTTCCTCCACTTTATATATATATATATATATATATATTATATAAGCACCCAAACAATACATAACTAGTATAACACTCAAAAAAAAGAGTGATAGAGGAGAGGGTTTTTGAATTTTAGGGTGAATTTTTGGATTTTTTGAGGGAGACGAGAGGATTTTCGAATTTTTTGAGGGAGAGGAGAGGATTTTCGGATTTTTTGAGGGAGAGGGGATGATTTTCGGATTTTTTGAGGGAGATGAGAGGATTTTCGGATTTTTTTAGGGAGAGGGGAGGATTTTCGGATTTTTGAGGGAGGAGATGAAGAGAGGAAGTTTGTGAAAAATGGGGTATTTTTATAGATATATAAAATTGTGGTGAGAGATTTTTTCGACCTCATTGCTATCACATGGATTGTACCCCCAATGGGGTCAAAAAATTCTAAGATCATTGATATCACATGGATTGTGCTTTTGTGGTGTCAAAAAAATCTGTCACCATGGTGAACATGGTGACGGATTTTTTGGACCCCACAGTTTAAAGCAATGGTGACAGATTTCCTTGACACCACACCTAGCAATAAATAAATCTGTCACCATTGCTTATCTATGGTGACAGGTTTTTTTGAAGCTATACAGATATCACACTCATATCATAGATTTCTTATCTTCTTCCCTCATTTCCCCCATTTTTTTTTTATTTTCACCTGTTTTCATCCCCAAAAATCTCCATCTCCCACTTTTTTTTCAACAAACTCTCCAAAAATTTGCTGAGACTCTACTGCTCACAATTCTCGGCAATTAGTAGGTAATTTAAATACATTTACTGTGTTTTGTTGGCTTGATTTTACTTGCTTAAATTTGGATATTTATTTACTTAAAATTATTATGTTTTAGCATGCAATTTAATTATTCAATACGATAGTTCAATTTTTTGTGGTATATATATGATCATCATTGGTATATGTTTGTATGCTTACAAATAGTTTGTTAGTGCATTTTAACTATTTTAATTAAGTATTAAGTATTTTTGCATATGTACATATATAAATATTGTAGTGATATATTTATTTTCCCATTTTAATAATAGACAACCCCCACACGTAATTGTTTATTAATCAATGGTAGGTTTTGGTGTTCGTAATAGGTTATAAAAAGTATAACAACGAAGGCCGAAGTTGGATGTACGAAAGATTAAATCGTGGTGGTGATGATATTGGGTATTTGAATCCTGTTTTTGAAGCCGGTGTACAAATTTTTCTAGACCACGCATTTAGTGCAACACAATTATTACAAAATGGCAAAGCTAGGTGCCCTTGCATTAAGTGTTACAATAGGAAATTTGGTAGTAGAGATGGTATTCGATTTCATCTTTACAAGAATGGATTTTTGCCTAAATACTACGTATGGACCGGGCATGGTGAAATTCGAAGGCCCGAGGAGGGGTTTGATACAAATATGGGGTTTGATACAAACATGGACGAGTCATCGTCTGGGCATAACTTACGGGATCGACAAAAAGAGATGGTCGAAGATGCATTTGCTGGCCGATTCGAGAATATAAATGATTTTGAGATTGGAAACGAACAACTGAATAGGGAGGCACAAGCATTCTTCCAGATGTTTCGTGAGGCCAAGGAGCCCATACGAACAGGAGAGGGAAACACAATATTGGGATGGGTCACTGAATTTCTCAATAACAAGGTACTCCACTCTATCCCTAATGTGGCGTGCGAAAAGAACATACAACCGTATGGTTGAGTCCCAAAGATCGACAGAGGATGCCCGACAGTATGTATAGCATGCAGAGATATATGAACCGATTGGGTCTGGGCTACCAAACATTTGATGTCTGCGTTAACAATTGCTTCTTATTTTATGGCGAGTACGTAGACAGTAAGTATACAGTGTGTCCTGAATGCAATGAATCCAGGTTCAAAGAGAGGGTCCATTAGTGGAGGTTAGAAACTTTTTCAGAGCTTTGAGCGCCCCTGATGTTCGAAAATCCGATATGGCCACGCTCGAGGTATCAATAGTGGAGACGATGTGCAAGTTGGAAAAAATATTTCCACCAGACTTCTTTGATTCGATGGAGTATTTGGTGATTCATCTACCGTGGGAAGCGAAGGTCGGCGGACCGGTTCAATATAGGTGGATGTACCCATTTGAGAGGTAACAATTTTTGGATTATTACTCATTTCTATATTTAGAGTTAGTGAAGTATATACATTTAATAAATTGGATATGTTTCGTACCAGGTGCATGCTAGTTTTGAAGAGATCGAAGGGTAATAAAGCGAGAATAGAAGGGCCGATTGTGAAGGCCAATATTACGAGGGAGATTACTAACTTTTTTGAAGTTTACTTCGGACCAGGAGTTGAAACCCGTCATAGCCGCCTGAATAGGAATGAGGTTGAGATGTCTCTGAATTTGAGTAATGAGTTGTCCGTCTTTCAAAATAAAGGAAAACCTATGTGGAGACGAGTCGGACCACGTGTGAACGGGCTTGATCATGCGATCTGGCCCGTCTCAAATTTGGGGCGTCCAAAAATTCGGACGCCCCAAATACAGGGCCCAGATCATGCCGAATGGCATGATTTGGGCCTTTCGTTCGTGGCATCCGGTTTTTTGGATGCCACAGGTGCTATCGGATTCGTCTGACTGCACGCGTGGGGTCCGAAAAATTGGACGCCACCCCCCTTATTTTTTTTTGTTTTTCTTTATTTTAATTTATTCAACGGTCCAGATCATGCCGAAAGGCATGATCTGGACCGTTAAATCGTGGTGTCAAATAATTTTGACACTACGATTTAAATCAATGGGGTCAAATTATTTTGACCTCATTTATTTTACATGGCTACAAATTATTTTATCACCATTGTGTTCGATGGTGACTGATTATTTTCACTCCATGCTTGGTGAGTGATTATTTTCTCACCATTGCTAACTACAAATTTTCTGGACTCCATTGATTTAAATTATATTCCTACATGGATACAGATTTTAATCACTCACAATATTTTTGACCCACTACCTTGTATTCTTGTAGTGGATATAGGATAGTATAATTAGCTACCTCAGTGGAAAAACATTACATATATCCATTTTTAGTGAGTAATAGCTATAATTGATGTTCTTTGTGCAACGAGGAGTTGGAAGCAGTCAACCATCTGTAAATGTAAGGTTACATATAGTATCTGGAAGGAGATCATAATTGGTTAACCTCCACTCAGTGATTTCGGGTTGTCTGTGTCGAATGTTTCTCCATAGTCGTAAGTTGTTCCCGCGTTTTAAGGGTAGTACCAGGTGGAAGTATATTTCGACCTTTGGGTCTTGAACATTTGGACTCTTTTTTCTTTCATTTTTAATAATATCCGAGACAGGGCGATTGTTTGTGTTCCGGGGGTACCAATCTAGTTCGAATTTAGGGTAGCTCACACTCTCCTTGTTTCTGTCTATCAGTTAAAAAAATAAAAGAAAATAAAAACAAAAATAAAAAGAAGAAGAAGAAGCATAAGTGGAAGTGTATTTGGCTATTCACCGTTTGGCAAGTATGACCACTGAAAAACAAAGTGTGCTTCAAAGGTGAAAAAGTTCTCTTTAATGTCATTGGTGATTCTATTAACCTGAAGGTGCAGGGGGTTGGATCAAATCTAGGAATAATGATTGTCCCTACTCTTTTTTCACAATATGTCGATATCCCTTTTACTTTGGTAGGGATCTTTTGTCCCATTTTTCTGTTATACTTCATGTTCCACTGTTTGTGATGATGACACTTGGTTTTTATCTTAATACATGGGGTAAGTGAATGACACGTGTCTTTGATCTTAAAACATGGAGAGTGGATGATTAAATGAGACATGAATAGAACACAAAGTGAAAAGAGGATCCATTGCCCTTTTAATTGTCTGTAATTTCTTAGTTATTTCTTAGTTATCTCAGTTCTGGAATCTGGACCCTCTTATGAAGGAAAAATTATTAGGTGCAGTCGCTGCATGATGACGTGGTACTGTCAAATATTGAGATTAAACATAGTTCCTTATTATATGAAAGTAACTCCTCCACACCTCATCTCAACCATGCATTTACATTAATACCCGATTTGTTGTACCACCTTATCGTATAGCCGCTTCACCTAATAATCTCTCATTAGGAAGACCTATACTCCCTTTCTTCTTTAGTAACCCTCATTCTTGCATGATCCAAAAAAAAAAAAAACTACGACGTTGAAGCACAAAACATGTACAATTGCATCTAAGTTATAAGATAAAGGGGGCTATCAGCATAAAACTCCACTGTGGATTCAAAAACCTGCACGAGACCCCCTTGTGGTTTGTTAATTGTCTAGAACCCCTTGTGGTTTCATAAACTCCGTATAAAATGCCCCCCGTTAAATATCATGTAACTCTTTTTTATTAAGTGACCATGATGCCCTTACTTCATTATTTATAGATGTATTGTTTAAATTTCATAAAAAATATTTTATTTTCAAAACAATTCAGACATAATATTTTTTTCAGATTTATAAGAGAAAATAGAAATAATTATATATAATATTTTTAATATAAATAATTTAAAATAGGAATTCGATGTAGGGTTTTTCAAACCATAAGGGGGTTTTGTGCAGGTTTCCAAACCACAATGGGATTTTATGTTAAAGTTCTGAAGGGTAAAATTGACTTTTTAAAGAGAAAAAAGTATACAAAAATCAAGCCTACTCTCGCATAGAGCGAGTGTACACCACGCTCTAACTGAGTTTGACGAAAAGGGAATTCCGTGCAGGGTTTTTGAAACCACAAGGGGATTTTGTGTGGAATTTTTGAAACCACAAGGAGTTCTAGACAATTATCCAAGCACAAGAGGGTTTGGTGCATGTTTTCGAAACCACATAGGGGTTTTATGCATTTCCCCAAGATAAAGGTTTTCGTAAAATTTAATCTGCATCTGTGAGCAAGATGAAAGACAAGGACTTCTTTTACCGTTGTAAAACATAATATAGAAGCGGAAAAAATTTACTACCTCTAAAACAGACGTGCTAGAAGAGCCTGAAATGGTAAACTTGCTAACACCTCGAGATTAAAAGACCCATGGATCCTTCTATAAGTCGAAACAGTCCTTTTGGGTACTAGAAACAAACCACAAACATTTTGATGCCGCTAAATAATCTCGCAAAGTTTCATCTCAAAATCTTTATAATCCACATGGTAGGCTACAAAGCCAGCAACATAGAAGCTGAAAAGCAATGCCTATATACCTCTTGATTACTAAATGATAACAACAGTACAGGACAAGACTGAAAAACTCAGATTTCTTGTCTTGCAAACAAATCATCAATCACATAACAAGTTCAAATCCATAACTTAATGTGTAAGTTAATATTTATATAGTGGTAAGCTCAGAAGGAGAGCTTATATATTGTTTGTGCGTCTTGATATTTGTCTGATACCAAGCGTTCTTCAAAGTAAGCTCTTCTTGGAGAAGCTGAAATCTGCAATATATAATTCCCCAACAACTCAAGATTGACACAATACATATATTTTTTTCAAAAAGGAAAATATTATCTACTAAATGGATAATGAATGAGTATATATACCTATGGGTTCTTCTATTGCAATAACTAAAGAATTAGTAACTATTTGAGTAGTATGTTTAAGGAGCTATCAATGTAAAACACCAGCGTGGTTCGAAAACCTGCCTAAAACCCCTTGGTTTATTTATTGTTACAAAATAATCTTGTACTTTTTAATACTTTCTAAAAGTTCCCCTCCATCTAGCTAGTTTTTTTAACTCAATTTTTTTTGCTAAAGAAAAAAAAAAACTGCTCTTACATTTGCTACTATGGTAAGATGGAAAGAGAAAGATTTAAAATATTCTCTTAATTACATGATTTTTTTCAACTTTTCAGGAAAAGAAACACTACATAAACCAAATCACAAACTCACTTTAAACGAGCAGAGTAATTTGTCAACGGAATTACATAAAGAGGAATCTTATGAGGAGAATTTGAAACCATGAGAGGTTTTACACGCTAAACAAATCACAAGTGTGCTTTGCAAGTTTTCCACCAAGCACATGGCACTTTCCCTAATATTTAGCATTGAGTTAATTGTAGGAAACCCCCCAATCTATGGGGTCTTTTGCACTTTACCCCCTAACGAATAAAGAATGTGTGATAAGCCTCCCGGCCTATGGATTTTGGGTGATTTTCCCCAAAAACTATTGATCGACCGTTTGTTTTGGGACACGTGTCTGCATTTTTGTTCATTGGATGGGCATCAAGGGGGCATGTCGCACATTTTCATACATTAGAGGGTAAAGTGCAAAAGACCCCATAGGTTGGGGGGTTTGCTGCAATCAGCTCTTTAACATTTAAGAAAGATTGGTGCCTATTTTTCCTTGGTCGACCTGATTCTCGTTTGAAGACTTGCTCTTTGTGCATTCTAATTTTCACAAAAGGAGTTAATTGTTATTCACTCATTCAACTCTTAAAAGTAAACAACACTTACAGGTGACAAATTAGTACTCTTAAATCTGATTCACTAACACGTTTCTTTATTGACATGTCGAGGAAAGGGAACAAAATAAAATAAAATCATGGCTACCTGAATGATCGGGAAAACTATAGTCCACATTCTCGTTCGGAGCATTCTGTGGTACGGGATCGGCTGCAACAAACAAACAGTAGTTTCATTGAAGCTGTTAGATATTGTTCGACTCTTTAGTGCATTATATGTGCAACTTAGATAGAATAGATTTTCAATATCGTCAGAGCAGTTTTAAATACTATCAGAAATCATTTGAATTGGTTCTTATACCAAAATAACTTAACCTTAATCAATTTCCTTAGAGGTAAACATGAAATCTTATGTTCAGCAAGTCTTATGTTTTTCAGACCAACCTTCAAAAGGAACAATACTCAGTTCATGTGAACTGGTCACACGAGCTCGGCGTTTAGCGACATAGTTTTCATCTAATGGAGCTGGAGAAAGGAAAGTGAACCTCGAGATGTTGACACCTTCTTGCGTATACTTCGGGTGTTCGTCGAGGTACCTAAAACAGTAAGTGTCAAAAAGCACTGAAACAGTAAGTGTTCGTCGAGGTACCTAAAACAGTAAGTGTCAACTTAAATATTAATTCTTGAACTCTAGGTTGGTCGTAATAGCAAGCATGGTCTTTATCTTCATTGTTAAGCAATTTACGCCCTTTTTCTTTTTTGCAATTTTAGTCCTCAGTTCTTTTGTAATTTGCAATATCTTCTTTATCTTCATTTGGCTAATTCTGTCAAGTTTAGTCCTTAATTTATCAAAAAGAGTCCACGCTTAAAAATTGGAGAACAAATATTCAAGACAAAAAGTAATTCACCATGATGAATTATGGACAAAAAAGAATTTAAAAAAAGGCCTAAACTGTTAACCAAGTGAACAAGACAATGAGTGTAAGTTGTAAAAGGTAAGAACTAGATTACGGAAAATGACGTATATTTAACGAAGTGAAGAGATATAAACTATATTTGCAATTTACCACAAAACATACTATCACAGAATGTTATCCCAAAGCTAATGTGAAAATATTATTGTTCAAGCATTTCAAGAATGAAGACACAATATGCTAGCCATCATAAAATCATTACGATAGCATATACCTACTAAGTTCAACCCTTGAACGTAACCTCTTGTTTGATGGTGAGACGTAATACCTGTTAATACAAAAACCAATTGAAAGTTATCTCCATTTCAAAACTTTCATAAGTAAACCTAATGTTAAATGATGCATACACATCAGCAAATTTGGAGCCTCCTTCAGCCCTGATTCTTATAATTCTCTGCCAGCCAGGTGGTGTCTGGGGAATACTTGGTTTGTCCATCGCCCAACACATGTTTCCATTCTGCTCGACGTCAGGATCGTCTTCACAAGATATTTCAGGCCGCCACTCTCTAACTTTTTCGCATGAAAAAGGTAGCTCTTCAATTTTTTCGCGTATTTCTTCATATTTCTCCTTTGTCGGGATGAGCCTCCATTTCGCACAATCGGCACACTTTACTGTATAAAGCTGTACAGACTCCCAAACCCTCTTGGTCGCTTTATTTGGTACACGTTCCATTTTTTCGCAGAACTGCAATCATGAAAGGGGCCCTTACTTTACTTCACAAAATTATGCATTTCCAGAACAAGTCTATGGCCAAAAGATGATATTTGTTACAAGCAGCAAGTAAAATTACAAGCCAAAAGGAGTGTTTATTGCAGCAGAATCCAACTGGAAAGGCGTACAGTAAACTCGATCTGCATATATCAAGAAACACAAGCTGATTTCCCATAATTGCTTAGGAAATAGGAAAGGAAAATACCAAAATTTAACTTAAAACACAAACATATCGTTTCAAATTTATTTTCTGAAACAGCATGCCACTGTAAAGTTTATACTCTGGAAAAGCTAAACTTTTACCATGGCGAAATGTTTAAGGTCTCTGATTGAAACCACCAGAATTAAGTTTTATCATAAATTGAAGGTGGATCAAAACTGGATAGTGCTCAAAGCTATTAGCTCAGTCATAAAAAAAGATGTGACAAGGACAAAAGAGACAGCTGTTATACTACACTAGCAGTACATGAGATCCCCAATGAATATTTTATAGAAAAACTAGATAAGCATGTGGGGGGGATGATTAGGCTCAAAACTAAATGGAGCAGAAAAATGCATCGTAGAAGTTACAGAGCCAAGATAATGGTGTCCATGTAGGCATAACCACATCAATAAGACATGATAACAAAACAGAAGAAGAAAAACATTTAGCACATAGCTACTTAATACTCAATTTCAAACATGCAATGCAAATAATGCGTTTGTGCAGCATCATTTTCTCTGACTGTGGTCACAAGGTAAATTGTGCATGAGATGCAGTGACTCTCCCTCTCTCTCTCTCTCTCTCTCTCTCTCTCTCTCTCTCTCTAGTTATTTTGGCATCCGATTATCCAAATATTTATCTCTATCCTAACATAACATATGTGTTTAATTGGAGTAGTCACGCTACACACGCCCTGGTTTTCGGATGGAATAGAATACTTCTTAGCAGCATAGAATCCCTGTCATATCTTAATACTGAATTCGAAAAATTGACATAATTCCCATTTTGATTAAGCAGTACTTTTGTAAATCCAAATGGCCAACAAAGACTTTAGATGTTCTTCATGGAAAGCCAACTAACTAGTAAAAGACACTAAAACATTACTGCACTACATATGCATTTATGTCATACATATTGTACAAAATTACATTTTTATACAGAGAGCTCATCAGAAACATTAATAAGACTATGTCAACAGCATCATACATAGAGTGAAGTAAAGAAAGAAAGCTTGCTAGCAACCACCAAACCAAGATAACAAAGTTTTGAAGTCAATTACGAAAAACTGACACTATTTAAGTGTATACGTATGATGTAAATTAAGCCGTTAAAACTCACAAAAAATGAATAACCATGAACATTAAGGTATAAACATTATCCATATTTGCACGAAAGCGAAAAAAAAGTTTCCCAACACAGTAACGATAAGATAACTTGTACAAATATAAAGTGGGGGAAACGTAAAAATATAGCAACTTAAACTAAAATTACGCACATTAAGTTGTTAATCAATAACTAAATAGTTCATAAGAAAATTATGAAACTATAACTATGACATGCTATATGCTGAAGTAAGAAAGAGTATATGTTGAAAACGTCGATTCTTAGACAGGCACACAAAATTACAGTAATGCTTATTATGTGACCTGTGTTGGGGCGAAAAACTATCCACATTGGAAAGACGGAATGACTAAGAGTATTTAGGAATGGGTATAATCTCCATTGGCACGAGGCCTTTTAGGATGAAGCCCATTAACATACCCATGATGAAGTCCTTTCACAAATTCATCAGGACTGTAACCAAAATGGACAATATTCATTGTGAAGATATGTTCTTTAGAACTAGTATTAGAGTCAAAACTCTGATCCGTGTGTATATGAATGAGGAGGGTGGTGAGCCCTCAGTCACGTGAAGCCTGCAGTGGAGGCTCAAAGGCCCTGCGCTCAAGGGGGGTCGGTGATCTCCAGAATGGATGCAGAGATGGGGAGTCCCATAATATGGGGGGTTGTTTTTGGGGTGAAGAACAATCCCGCATTGAAAAGATGAAGAGTCAATATGGGTATATAAGAATGCTAAAATCATGAGGACTAGGCTCAATGTGAATATATCACATCGTATCATCGTGGAGATATAACCCTTACAAAATATAGACGGGTGCATGTGCACGTATGCTGAACGTGCATACTCTATCTACAATTTAATTCATCATTAATATTTATGTCAGGTTTCGATTAAGTAACTAGCCAAAGAATCTTGTGCACTAACTGTAACTCAAGACTACCAAAAAAAAAAACAAAGAAACACTGATGGAATTGAACTTCCGACGACGATTTAGGCATCTGTGACCAAAAATATTAGTTCCGTTGGGTGTTGGTGAAGCCTAGTTTTTGTTGGAAAACAACACATTCACTATTAATTGCTTCGGAAAAAAAAATTCGCGGCATCAAATTTTAAAACCTTACAGTATAAAACTCCAAACCTATCACCATAAGCCCAGGGATCAAGAGTATCCTAGTTGCAAAAAGAAAAATAACAACTTATATGCCAAGCCCTACACATTACAAACCATTTAAAACTGCATTATAAACTAGTTTGAGCACTTTTATGTTTCCGGAAAATAATACCGATTTCATTCAATAAATTATATTTTTCTTTCTCATCTCTTCTAATCATTGGAAGGAATATACTCTCAAGTTATTACATTACTTCGAACTCTGGTCGGTACCTCGCCGACAAGGAACGATTGGGGTGTAGCAGAGTATTGCCACCCTCCATCAATTTCCTTTTCCTTGGGACCATTTCTCGGTTTGTGTTTGTCATTCTTGTGCAGTGGTCATGCTAACCGTCTCTCTATCATTTCAATTTTATAGGATGTCCATGAAATGACGACATTTTTCTTAGGGCGGAATCTCTTTTAAGTCCACTAATTATGCTCGAGGTTTATAGCCAAATTTTATGTGTGTGAATGGTACATCACATCGACACTGCGGTTAGTCCATGACAGCTAGTCAATGGACTGCTTGGATGCCGGTGGCTTTCCGGCTTGACCGATGGGGGTGAAAAGGAACTTTTCAATATTAAAATCCCAAAACATGCTATACATGGCCTTAAAAGTTAACATGCAATTTGAACCCTTTGATATTACAGAGTACAAACAGCAAAAAGAAACCATTTGAAGATAAATAGGCAAACAGCTTCACAGATGTAACCTAATAAATCAGAAGATCGAGTCAATCACATGCAAACATCACATATAAATTCCCAATTAAATTGACCCTTCATAGTTTCTCTATATTCATAAATTTGGTGTAAGAGAAATTGATTCAATCCGACAAAAATAAATAAAACAGGTTAATAGACTGTAAAACAGAACAAATAAAATCTTGTATTCCAAGGCACATCATGAAGACAATACCCGATGGGAGTAGCTCAATTCGCCGTTGTATGCAGACCAGGCGGTGTGTATCTGTGTGCTTCTGGGTGTGTGTGTGTGACAGAAAATGTGAAACGGAAAATCTACTGCCAAACAAGGTTAATGTGTCTCTCCGCGTGCGTGTGTATGAATGGAATGTGTAATAAATTGACAGCGTATCACATGCATAATTATTGGCCGAGAAATAAATGGCTTCATTTTCTTATAAAAATGGGATATAATACTAATTCGGAATTAACTAATAGTAATAATATGAAAAATTACAAAAATAGAGGCTGCTTTTTGGAGAGTTTTTTAAAAAAAGATACTAAAACCAATAATATACGAAATTAGCAATTTCTTTTTTAATCACAATGAAATTATGCATACTTCAAAAAGAGAAAAGTAGGCAGAAATCATTTGTTTTGTCCGCTGACTATAGCGATTTGGCACTTTGCCTCTGTAACTTTTTCGATCGTGATCTTGCCTTGTAGGTTTCGTATTTTGCTGTAAAATTTGTCCAATCGAACTGTAAGTGGACTTTTTGCCTACGTGGACGCAAAGTAGTTAAATTGCTTGTCCAAGTATAAAAACGTTGTGCCACGTGGATTTTTCACACCAAAAACGTTTTTAACAAAGTTAAAGGGCATTGTTACAAATTGCTTAAAAAATCAATAAATTCAAAAATTAGGGATAAATTATACAAACCAGCCCATGTTTGAAAAATTCCATAAACCACCCCTCTAAGTAATTTCTATTAGTAAACCGTAATAGATTCAGTAAAACTACATTAATGTCCTAATGGTGAATAATGCCCGTGAAATGTTTTACAATATTGATGGTCTGATTTGCAATATTAAGGGATTGAATCCAAATTTGCAGAGGCTTCACTGCAATTGGGAGGGACTAGTTTGCAATAGTAGGGACTAATTTGCAATATTTAGGGACTTGATTGCATTTTCTAGCATCTTCTTCAACTGTATGCCAACCGCCACACCCCTTCTGTTGCCGCCTTGTGCCTGTCTTTTCACCGCCGCGATTCAGGGTCGCATGTGTAGTATTTACAGGCGGAGCTAGGGGTGCATGTGGGGGCCACTGCACCCCCAACTTTTTAAAAATTCTTAAAATAGTGTATGAATACGTAAAAATTTAAATGGATTCTTACTTGGAATTAATTTTTGCCCCCTAAAAATTTCTATGGCATAATCCCCCCCCCCCCCCCCCCCCCCCCCCCCCGCAAATCCTGCCTCCGCCCCTGACTATTTATCGGGGTTGCAACAATAGTTCAACTTATTTTCAACTCTTTCACCTTAAAGATTGACATTGTGCGTGTGTACTGTTTATATCTGTGTTGCAACAATACATCAAATTGGAAGACGGGTAATGAATTTGGAGCTTGTTCTCTCAGTGATTCATTGAAATTTAGGAAGAAAACCACTATTGATGCGGGAGGATCCGAGGAAGAGGAGCTTTTAGGATTTTGCGGTTGAAGGCGGTGAGTGTGAAATTTGCGGCAGAATAGAGATTTAATTCTCATGGCGAACAGACGTTGGGGGAGTGGGAAGCTGATGAGGGGGTTTGGTGGTGGGGTGGGGTGGCGCCCAAAATTGGGGAAGACGACTTCCTCTAGTATTGCAGATTAAATTATGATTAAATTAATGAAATTAGAAAAATCGCGTTTTAGGGTTGAAAAATATAGGTGGCGTCGTGATTTAATATGTGGAATGACATTTTAGCCTTTGGGATTTCATGTAGGCAAGAAGCCCATTTACAGCCCGATTGGGCATATTTTGCAGCGAAATTCGAAACCTACATGGCAATATACAGGGCAAAAGTGCCAAATTGCCAAGTTAGTAGCGAAAAAAATGATTTCTCCCAAAATAATATGTATGTTAGGAAAAAAAAAAGGGTTTTCTGCTAGTAGATTGATAATGTGACGAGTTGAATAATGATTCTCGAATATGTACTTACTTTTAAAGATCTCAGTAAACTCACTCTAGCAAGGGACAAGAAAGATTACTGCTTTGTCGTTCATGCCAGTTCTGTAAACTCACTCTATCAAGGAACAAGAAAAAGGATGCACTCTTCCTGCCAGAGAAAAGCGCACTGAGCGAGAGCGCATCGACAATATTTATAAGGTACAGTTCAGTAGATATCAGAACAGTAGGTCCTCGATACTAAGCCTATCCATCCATAAACATACTTTGGATTGTGCACTATTAGAACCTTCACAGTAGGGGTGTTCAAGACCCGCCCGATCCGCACGACCCGCTAAAACCCGACCCGCCAAACCTGCAACCCGCATGGTTTAGTTTTTAACTTAACCAGCTCGGGTTGAAAATTTGGTAACCCGTAAATTTTGGGTATGATCACATTTTGAGTGACAACCCGCCCGCACACACCCCTAGTTTATATATTTGTAGAGGAATGAGAGGATCAAGAAAAGTTTAGAAAGTTACATGTTCATAATATTGCTATAATATAATTTTTATGTTAATTTTATGTTGTTTGATAGTTGTATTTTAGACTGTGAATCGATTTAAATTATTTTTTTATAATTTACGTTGATAAGATGTTCGTTTACGTTCTTATATTGTTAATTTTAATTAAATTATGTTGTGGTTCAAGTATTTTTATTAAGTTTTGGTATAGTTTTTGTTGTTTTTTAGAACGCAAAGTATATCATGCTTTTATTTCACACCGAAATATTACTAATTTTTCTCACAATTTCAACCTGCCACCCGCCCGCAACCCGGCCAACCCGCCTAACCTGCAACCCGCATGGTTTAGTTTTTAACTTAACCCGCTCGGGTCGGCGAATTAGTAACCCGCAAAACTTGAGTATGGTCACATTTTTAACGACAACCCGCCCAAACCCGCCCGCGAACACCCCTACTTCACAGTCATCCTCTTTGTTTGCTACATTTGTTGGAGTAGAAGTGGTAGAGCCAAGTCAACTTTGAGAACTCATCCATAAAAGGTTAATATTGTGTTCAACATACAATATGATTAGATTCTCATAGACCTAAGGCTACATTATCAAAAAACGTAACCCAATAATATTTGTGTGCCCAGGCTACAGGTCAAACTCTGAACCTACCAAAAAGCTTACAACTTCTTAAGTGGTGCGTGTCTCATTTTTCTCTGTAACTTCCTTTAGGCTCCGATTGGTTCTACTGGAAATGAAGGAAAAAGAAAAAGATATTGGATAATTTTATTTTCCAAGTGATTGGTACCAAAGAAAATTTTAGATAAGATAGGAAAAGATGGGAAAAAATAGAAAAATCTTTTTGTGAATATTTTATCTAAAAAATTTACAATTCACAAATTTTGATTTTCCTCCAAAAAAAATTCTAAAAACTTATCCTAGAATTTACTCATCTTATGGATGATCTATATAGAAAGCAAATCTAAATAAATAATATTATTCTCAAATCAGATTTCCCTCCAATGTAAAACGTGGGAAAATTCAATACTTTGAAAAAATTTCTAGTTCTCAATAAGAATCCTTATTCCCACCAACTTCGAATCTATATGAACACTTGCAAGATCAGTATTTTCCATTTACACATCTTCTTGAACTCTGAGGTACTACTATTTTATTAAGCTATATTTTTTAATTAAGTTATTTATCATCTTCAATAACGTACTATTAATTTTGATTTCATTTGAAAGTTCTCAGGATTATATTTATTTTATTTGTGTAGTCCGTTTCAGATATATTAATAGTACTAGCAAATTATATATATATATATATATATATATAAGTTTAATATGAATTTTACTATAAATTTTAGTTTTAAAGTATAATAACGGTTTTTACATTGTTAAAATGATGAGAAAGCAATTACGAATAAAAAACTTTCTAGAAAACTAATGGCATGCCAATCACAAGGAAAAGAGAGGGAAAACTTATTTTCCATGAAAGTTTTCCTGAAAATCCTCATTTTTAGTTTTAAAGTATAATAATGGTTTTTACATTGTTAAATGATGAGAAAGCAATTACGAATAAAAAAACTTTCCAGAAAACTAATGGCATGCCAATCACAAGGAAAAGAGAGCAAAAACTTATTTTGCATAAAAGTTTTCCTGAAAATCCTCATTTTTCACAATTTTTTTTCTTTTCCTTCAGTTCCGTGGAATCAATCGGAACCTTACAAACAATTATATTTATATCTTTTTTCATTGGATTACGAGAGTTGTGAAAAGTATGGATTAAGTACACATTAATCCACCCATTATGTTCAGAAATTACGCAAACTACTCATATTTTGTGTTTAGCTAATAATTACTCCCTTACGGTGCTAAGTGGTAACTAACACAAATACAAAAAGACAAGTTCAGCTAAACGTTACCTATAACTCCAAAACTACCCTTAAATTTTTTTTTCTTTAAACCCGTTCGCGGGTGCCTGCGGAGGAAATCGACCTATCTTGAATGTCAAAACGACTCTCGGCAGCGGATATCTCGGCTATCGCATCGATGAAGAACATAGCAAAATGCGATACTTAGTGTGAATTGCATAATCCCGTGAACCATCGAGTCTTGGAACGCAAGATGCGCCCGAAGCCATTAGGCCGAGGGCACGTCTGCCTGGGCGTCACGCATTGCGTCACCCCCTCCTTCTATCGAGGGATGGCGCGGAAAATGGCATTCCGTGCGCCTCGTGCGTGCGGCCTGCCCAAATCTGATCCTGCGTTCACGGATGTCGCGACAAGTGGTGGTTGAACTCTCAACTCGCGTGTTGTCGTGACTGGTACCGTTGCACGTTCGGGCATCGTTTTGATCCAACGGCGCCTAATCGCGCTTTTGACCGCGACCCTAGGTCAGGCGGGACTACCTGCTGAGTTTAAGCATATCAATAAGCGGAGGAAAAGAAACTTACAAGGATTCCCCTAGTAGCGGCGAGTGAACCGGGAACAACCCGTCTTGAAAATCGGGCGGCTTAGTCGTCCAAATTGTAGTCTGGAGAAGCTTCCTCAGCGGCGGAGAGGGTGAGAGCCCCGTCGTGCCTGGAACCTGAGGCGCTGTCGACGAGTCGGTTTGTTTGGGAATGCAGCCCCAATCAGGCGGTAAATTTCGTCCAAGGCTGAATACGGGCGAGAGACCGATAGCGAACAAGTACCGCGAGGGAATGATGAAAAGGATTTTGAAAAGAGAGTCAAAGAGTGCTTGAAATTGTCGGGAGGGAAGCGGATGGGAGCCGACGGTGCATCCCGATCGGATGTGGAACGTCGAGAGACGGTCCGTCGATCGACTCGGAGCGTGGACTAGCGCATAAATAAAATAAAAGATTTTTTTTTTTTGAAACTTCTTATTTAAAATTATAAATAAAACAAAATATTTAAAAAAAAAAATACGTGGTATTTTTTATGTTTTTTAAATGACAATTAGGTAACCTTATTTTGAACTTTTTTTATTTAGTTTCGGAAGTTTGTCTATTATTAGTCATTTTGATAGTAACAGAACTAAAGAAATTAAAAAACAAAATGGCGAAGCTGTCTTCCAAATTCACCCCACCACCATCCATCCCAGCTTCTCAATACCTCCGTGACATGCCATATGATTAGGCACTCGAGACTAATGTATGTATTCTACTCTCCGTCTCCAGAAAAACTAATTGTCACACGCGATTCTTTCGAAACTACTTAGATGCCTTTTTCTATCTACAATTTCTCCTTAATGTTTTCTTGTCATGGAGTCGAGGAATAACCATTAACAATAAACAACTACATTACACTAACCTCGCTCCAAACCGCAAAGCCAGTTTCTTAATTACCACCACCGATTATAATTAGGTGCCAACAAAAGCCATCTAGATTTTTGACACTTTTTCTTGTAGTTCATCCATTAAGTTCAGGATTGAAATATATTCTGCATATTACGTTCACTAGTGAAATATATTCTGCATAATTATATAATGTTCTCCTCATTATTGGAGATTATTTAGATTGTTCAGTGCAGGGTCGGAGCCAGGAATTTGGCTTAGGGGTCAAGTGATATTTTTTTTTATAAATACGAATATATTATTGATTATTTTTAATACTTTCAAAAACAATAAATCATCTTTAAAAATTGAAGTAACTAAAGAAGCATAAAATTGACTCTAAAGTAACTTTATATATACACACGGTAAAGGTTTTTATAAAAATGACTCTAAAGTAACACAATTGTAGCTAAAAATTGTACGTAAGAGAAACAATTATACTACACAGATATATACAAATTAAAAGCATGTCATAATATTTGAGATATTGTATACGTCCCTAGAAGTTTTCTATTAATTTAGGTTTACTTAAACATCTATAATTGTTTCTTTAACAGAGTTATAAATTATAACTAAATTTATATCAAGTATTGTGTAATATATTTCTTATTGTGTATCATTAATGCAGTATGTGAGAAAATAGCTTTACTTTCGATCTAAAACTTTATATCCAAAAATCTTTTTATTGTAAATAACAAAATAATTCACTATAGAGATAGCTAAGGAAAAGTTGTACACTTGGATGTTATATTAGATAATTAGTCTTTTATTTTATTTTATCACACGAAATAGTAAGAAAAATATGAGATAAATTTTAGAAAATAGTCAACAAAATTATTGTAAAACTATGGATTAATTGAATTAGCTAAAGGAAAAAAAAAAACTTGTGTATAAAGTTGCATTGAAGTTTTATATTTAGATCATATGTGCAATATTATACATATTATATTACACTACATATATAAATACAGAATATAAACTGTAATACATATATATATATATATATATATATATATATATGTATGTATATTTTGTAAAATGTAATATATATACTATTACCTATGTATATATAAGCAAATGTTGGGCTGGAGCTAAAGGGGGCATATGTTCCCCCCCCCCCCCCCCCCCCCCCGGCTCCGCCCCTGGTTTAGTGTATTTATTTATGTTTACTTAAATATAAATATATCTAATTTGTGATTTGTTGTCATGATTATATAAAAAGTTTGTGTGTGTGTAATGAATAATATTTGTTATTTATTCTCACTCGATATATTATCAAGATCAAATATATATACATATATATATACATATATATATATATATGTATATATATATATATATACATATATATACATATATATATATATATATATATATATATATATATATATATATATATATTAGGAGTGGCAAAATGGATCCAGGTCCATGGATCCAACTGGATCCGTTGTGGATCCAGCGGATCCGATCCACCTCAGATCAGGTACGGATCCGAAACCTGGTTGAACCAGCGGATCCTAGGTGGACTTGGATCCATTGCGGATCCGCCGGGATCCTAACGTGGATCCGTGTAGATCCGCATTTGGATCCCCTTTGGATCGCAAGGATCCATGTCAAGATCCAGGTGGATCCGGTCATGGATCCGTGCGGATCCATTGGATCCATTCATGGATCCCTAGTTTTTTAACAGAAAAAAAAAAATATTAGGTAATACTCAATTTCATTACTTCATCTGACTATTGCAAGACAATTCTAAGCAGAGTTATGTATCAGTTATTACAACTTCCTACTTTAGGAAGTATGACTTTTGATCACGTTGCTGAATTCTTGGTCATGGAGGAGTTTAAATAATTCTAGTTCCAAGTGAATTACTGAAGCTATTAATTGGAGTATGTGGTTGACATTTTTCTATTTTTTGAATGAAAACTTTTTACGAAACACTTTATTTCATTTTTGGAAACATTAAATGAAACACAATTCTCAGAAGCTTTTTTCGTATTCGACACTTTTTTCCTGAAAACAATTAGCGGTAGATTACATGCTACAAAATTATGATGAATAGTTATTATTACGGATCCAGTGTCTTAAATATTTTTTTTAATGTGAAAACTAAATATAAGAGTCAGTTTCCAAGTTTATTGTAATAATAAAATTTAGGACTTCTTTGAAGCATATCAAAAAGAGTCCCGATTCATCGCAAAAACAGAATAATTATGTTGCGACTGTAACGCATACCAAAGTCAAACTTTGATTTATGATTATTTTTGTAACGAATAGATATATATTACGCAACACAAATAATATATAAAAGCCCTACTTCGTGAGGAGAATTCCCGGGGTATAGCAGGCAGTGGACCCAGTGATGGATCCGCCATTAGATCCACTGGGACCCGTGGTTGGATCCGTGAGTGGATCCAAAAATTGTACAGTGTAGATCCGCGGATCCAAGTGGATCCGGACCTGGATCCGGTCCAGATTGAATCCATTTGGGATCCGACCACGTGGATCCGGTTGGAACCGGATCCACGTGGTCGGATCGGATCTTAGTGGATCGGACCCGGATCCGAATCCGGTTGATCCATTTGCCACCCCTATATATATACATATATATATATATATATATATAATATGGGTGGCAAAATGGATTCGGATCCATGGATCCAACCGGATCCATCGGATCCGATCCACCCATGATCCACCATAGATCCGAAACCAAGTTGATCCGGTGGATCCAAGGTGGACCTGGATCCAATGCGGATCCGTGCGGATCCAAACGTGGATCCGGGTGGATCTGTGTGGATCCGTGAGTGGATCCGGCTGGATCCAATCATGGATCTGGGTGCATCCGTGAGTGGATCCGGATGGATCCACATTTGGGTCCGTGTGGATCCATCCAAGTCCATGTCTAGATCTAACTCAATTTAAAGCAATTTTTGGCATTTAGTATTTTATTCGCGCCATTATCTCATTGTCTTTACACTTTTAAAATATAACTTTATTTTACTATGGATTTAATTTTTTAATTACGCAAAATAATTTGACAACGTATAACTATTCATTATGAGAAGAAGATCTCGTTCTTTAATTTGGTAACTATCAATTAAAGTTAAAGATATGTACAATCTATAGTTGGTTGGCATTTTTATTCTCATTATTAAATTTTATAATTTTGTAATCTTTAACCTCAAATTTTAAAGAGACAAAAATTATTCTTAATCATATATAAAAAGAATTTAGATAATATTTCTAATCCTTAATCAAAAGTTCGAGAAAGTCTTCCAAATTTCAAAACTCAACTTCATTAAAAACATTACAAAAAATAATATTTCTTTTGTTATAGAAGTATTCATGATTTGTATATTTTTCTCAATATATATATATATATATATATATATATATATATGTATATATATATATATATATATATATATATATATATATATATATATATGTGTATATATATGTATATATATAAATGATTTATGTGTATACATATATATTTTTAGTAAATACATCTCAAAAGAGCATTACATATTTTAAAATTAAAAGAAAAAGTTAACTTATTTGAAACACTAGCTTGCACATTTATATCGTAATGTAGTTGAGTGTTAAATTACAGTTTCTTTTTTCTTTCTAAGCGTCCAATATCTTGTTAATTAAGAACTAAGAATAATGATATATATTATTAAATTTAAGGTGGTGGGATAGATTGGTGGATGGGAAAATTGGGTTGAGTAGAGGTTGATTTGATGGATTAGATGGATCTACCAAGATGGATCCACTTGGATCCGACAATGGACCCACATGGATCCGACAATGGATTCGCGGTAGATCCACAAATGGATCCGGTCGGATCCATGATCGGATCAAAAAATAGTACTACTTAGATCCGCGGGTCCACATGGATCCGGACCCAGATCCGGTCCAAGTTGAATCCATTTGAGATCCACCCCTATGGATCCGGTTGGATCCAAATCCTAATGGATCGGATCCACATGGATTTGGACTTGGATCCGGTCTGCTTGATCCATTTGCCACCCCTATTATATATATATATATATATATATATATATATATATATATATATATATATATATAACTCTATGTTTTGTATATGTAATAGTTTATTCCTACGATATATTTTGTTTGAATTTTTTACAAATACATCGTTCACCGGTTTGAACCAGCTATTAAACCGGTTGAAACTATAACCAGTAAAATCACCAGTTCCATGTTCGGTTCGATTTTGAAACACTGAGTGAAACAAAGATTTAGGAATTAATTCTAAAAGTAAAAACGATAGCCCATTCAGTTTGATGCTATATTTTTATATTTAGAAAAAGAAGAGAGAGAAAATATGCACGAATGTGTTAACCTATAATAGGGTTTTGGTGGTTTTGTTAGGGGAGTCAATTGTCCAAATAACACCATTTAAAAATTGATTTGTCAAAATAACTGCCCAAAAATTAATTCTATATCCATCACCTTCTTGCCACACGCGACATCTGCAATTCTTTGACAAAGTCAAAGGGAGAGATAACCATCGAAGGAAAAACGAAAATATCAGATAATGGATTGTGCTTGGCCGCAATACAAGGAATGTGAGATTTGATCATAATAAATACGTACTGTGAAATCCATGAAATCTTATATTTTCTTAATCATAATTTAGATTATATTTTTTCTTTTTTTTTACAATTTTAGGTTTATACAATTTTTTCAGCTTGGTGAAACCTTCTACAAAGAAACGAACTACATATATATTAAACTTGGGTTCTTATAGCCCCTTCAAAGTTCAAACAACTATTCATAAAGTGATGTATTCTTTATTGAATTTGTTGTCGGTAGAGTATGAATAGGCCAGAATAGAAATAAGAGTAAAAAATTCATAGTAAAATATGATTAGTTTTTTTTTTTTTTTTTTTTTTTTTTGGTAGAAAAATGAATCCAAAGTACTTAGGCAACATCTGCCTCTAAAAGAGGAACAACAGAACTAGGAGGAGCTAATAACAAGTTAAAATCTCCTTCCGGGCATCCATGAATCTTCGCCACCGCATCAGCAAGTTTGTTGTTTGATCTTGCAATCCATTTGAATCGTATATCCCAAGGTTTATGTAATAACCTTCTACACTCATCAATCTTGTTCTTGAGCGGATGATCGTCAATCTGGCCTTCTGAGATAATCGCATAAGCCTCGCGTGAATCAGTTTCTTTCTCCAGCTTTCGAGTTCTTTTGTCCCAAGCAATCGCCAAGCCTAAACGAATCGCTTCAACCTCCGCTTCAAGCACCGTTGGTTGAGGAATGGCAGTCCAGAATCCCCAAACCCAATCTCCCTTATTGTCCCGCAAAGCTCCCCCAGCTGTTCCTTTATTCTGCTTCGCCAAAACGCTCCCATCCACATTAAGTTTCAACCACCCTTCACTCGGTTTCTGCCAACTTTCCCGAGCTTTCATTATCCGATTGCCATACACACTCATGGAATCACTCACCAACGTTTTAACCTGGGCCAGCACCGTATTTAAGTCTGCCTCCTTACCTTTAAAAATTCGAACGTTTCGTGCTTTCCAAAGACACCAACACACCGATGCAAACATAATGCACCACACAGCATTTGAGAATATTTCACAGCTTTTGTCTGTTCTTTCCAGATTTTTTCGAAGCCATATATCTTCCCGAGTATTTGAGAATTCCAGCCATTGTTGCTGATTAAAAATCTTCCTCCAAACCTTCTTCGCGGATTTGCAGTCTCTAAGAATGTGAATCACCGACTCCTCCATATGCGAGCAAATATTACAAGACGCATCATCTGTCATCTTTCTAATTTTTCGCATCTGATTCATCGCGAGTTTATTCTGTCCTGCTAACCACATAAAAAATTTAATCTTCGGCCCACACGGAATTTGCCAAACCCAATCAACTCTATGTTTTATCCTCGGTTCCACAGAATAAGTCCGATGAATAGCGCGATATGCACTTTGACATGAAAACTGTCCGTTGGTTGTTTCACTCCAGATCCGCAAATCCTCGACCTCCCGTAGCACAATATTTGCTCCCAAGATTTTATTGATCCAATCTGCTGGTATGAGCGTATTAATTTGCTCCAGATTCCAATTTCCTTCAGCATTCAAAACGTCCGCCAACTTCAAGCCATAGTCCGACTGATGAATATCCGGAACCACTTCACAAAGCCTCGTGTCGCCTAGCCAAAAATCAAACCAAAAGGAAATACACCTTCCATTGCCAATTTTCCATCGAACAAAAGGTGCGATAAGCGCCATACACCTCACTATACCCTTCCATGCGAGACTATCTCCTGGGCGAGCAATATATTCACTAAGTCGGCCTTTTTTGAGATACTTTTTTTGAATAAGTTCCGACCAGACGCTTTGCTGATTTTGCAGAATTTTCCAGCAAAGTTTTGACAATAATGCTTCATTAGTAAATCTGGCCGATCGGATCCCCAAGCCGTTTTCCTTCTTGCAACGTGTAACGCGGTTCCAGCCTACAAGATGAACTTTCCGAACCTCCGGATTATCGGACCACAAAAAATCCCTATTCACTTTGTCAATACGATTGCACACTTTTTCTGGTAGCCAACTTGTTTGCATAATGTGGATTGGAATTGCCGTGGAGACCGATTGAATCAAGGTCGTTCTCCCCGCCAAGGATAGCATTCCTCCCTTCCAATTAGTGAATCGTGCAAGTAGCTTATCGAAGATATCATTAAAATGCTCTTCTTTAATCCGTCCATTCGTAAGCCTCGCCCCGAGATACTTTCCCAAATTTTCAGTTTGTGAGTAGCCAAGTAGCGCACAAATTCTACCTTTAATTCTCCCACCTCCAGACTTCGAAAAAAATATTTTTGACTTGCCAGCATTAACCTTGAGTCCAGACGAGCAACAAAATTTATTCAGAACGTCCCTCATACACCGCGCCGTTTTCAAATTCGCCTTTCCCATTAAAATAAGATCGTCGGCAAAAAATAAATGTGACAATTTCGGCCCTTCCCTACATGGAATTAGAGGTTCCCACTCTCCCTCTTCAATTACCTCCTGAATTAAATAAGATAATCTTTCGATGCACAAAACAAAGAGATACGGGGATAAAGGATCTCCCTGACGAAGTCCACATCCATGATTAAATTCTTCCAACGGTTCTCCATTCCATAAAATTTTCGTGGAGGCATTACACACACAGAACATAATCAATTTAATCACGTTTGCTGGGAAATTGAACGCCCACAAGGTTTCCTCAAGGAACTTCCAACTAATCTTATCATATGCTTTTTCAAGATCCAATTTTAATATCATGCTCCCAACCTTATTTTTCCTTCGCGACCTCAACGAATGTAAAACTTCTTGCATGACAAAAATATTATCTTGAGTGCTGCGACCTTTGATGAAGCTAGATTGGGTAGGCGCAATGATTTTCGGCATAACATCGCGGAGTCTCAAAGTAATGCATTTAGTAATAATTTTATAAATAACATTACAGAGAGAAATCGGCCTAAATTGAAAAATATGCTCTGGATTACTAACCTTCGGGATTAAACATAGAAGTGCTGCACAAATCTTGGGATCAAAGCAACCGTTCGTAAGTGCATCATGAACGAATTTAAGGAGCGACTTGTCCAATTCCAATATTTTTGATAAAACATTGATTGAATTCCATCGGGACCCGGCGCTTTGTTTGGGTGTGTAGCCCAAATAGTGTTCTTCAGTTCCGCTTCACTAATATCACGTCCCACCTGAAGTCCGTCCTCAATATCAATAACTTGCTGAAATCGTGACACAGGAAGGCAAGGAGTGTGCGTTTCTCCGCCATTAAACAAGCTTTGGAAAAATTCTCGTGCATGATTTTTCAAAACCTCCTGATCATCCACCCAAATATCCACAATTTTCAGCATAATGATCCTGTTTCTTTTCCTCCTCGTAATAGTAGAGCGGTGAAAAAATGCGGTATTCCGATCCCCGGATTCAAGCCACTTAATCCTAGACTTTTGATGCCAAAAAATCTCCTCCTTCCTCAAAATTGCATTATATTCGTCTAGCAATTTTTTCTCTAACTTCACCAGCGAATTGGAAGGATTCGTCGCAAGGGCCATCTGTGCCCCATGAATTCGCCGAAGTGCAATTCGCTTTTGGTTAAAAATATTACCAAACCTTTCTTTGTTCCAAGGAATCATGATCTCTGGTATGAGCTCAATCGCCTTGAGGAGATCATTATTTTCTTCCCATAAATTCCTCAGAATAGGTTCACACTCCTTATGCTTAAACCACATCGCCTCAAAACGAAAAGAACGCTTAACTTTGGGTACGTTCCAGCCAATTGTATTAGTAAGAATGGGGTGATGATCCCCGTGAGTGCGAGGTAAATGAAACACCGCATTTTCTGGGAAACACTCAATCCATTTAGCGTTTGCAAGTGCCCTGTCAAGCCTTTCCTTAATCAATGCTCGCCCCTCCCTCTTATTTGTCCAAGTATATCTTGGACCGTGGAACCCGAGATCCTGGACATTCCACGAGCAGATTCTTTGCTGAAACGCAAAGCATCTGTCATGAACATTACCACGCCCTCCCTTTTTTTCATTAGCAAATCCGATTTCATTAAAATCTCCTTGAATAAGCCATGGGACCTCTATTATATGCGCCAAATTAGCAAGACTATTGAAAATCCGATTTTTATCTGCCTTATACGGCTTAGCATAAATCCCCGATATCATCCATTTATCTTGCCTTTTTGGACCCACCAACGCGTGGATTCCCTGATCTTCAACTCCACGAATCTCAACATCAATGTTATCAGAATTCCACAGCATCCATATCCCACCGTCCATACCATCCGTAGGTGCTATACAAAAATCCGAGAACCCCGAGCGAGGAGCAATCTCATATGCAATGTCCGATGAAACCCGAGTTTCAAGAAGAAACACAATATCAGGGGAATGAACCCTCACTAAATCACGAAAATTCGTTCTAAAATCATCATCACCCGCACCTTGACAATTCCAGGATACCACCTTCATGGAAAAATTAATAAGATGAATAGGATGGACGGGGTTCTCAAACCTCTGTCCCATCCATGACAACATCAGTTGTCGAATTACCTCCTGGCTTAGATACCTCTGCCTGTTGGTCTCCCATGAGCTCAACGAGAGTTTCTGCCAACACACTGGAAGATGCATTATTCTTTCTATCATCCGAGTGTCTATCTCCAATTCCCAGACTAACGGCGATATTTCTATCACATGAACCTCTCTCGGATCTATTCGTAATATCCTCGAGGGTCCGTCGAACTTGTGGCGAATTGTTTGTATTTCCCAAAATTGCTGCGGAATATGCATTATGAGAATTCCGTCTTCCATCTCGATCTCCAGATTGTCCGCCGGATCCATTACTTCTCTCGATACTATCTCCAACCAATTTTTCCAAAATAGTAGTGTTCGTGATACTTTCACTCGCCTCTGAATTAGCTAGAATTGCAAAGGAATTAGAAGACGCTGTTGTCGATCTCTTTAAGATGGCAACCTTCCTTAAATCCGTGGCACTCGTCTTTTTTCCCTTAGAATCTGCCTTCCGTGTTTTCAAAATAGAATCGGGTAAAACACGTTTGCCTGAGGAACTTTCTGGTTTGTCAATACTACTCCCAGGGTGAAACTTATCAACTTTTGGGGTAACATGACTCAAGTTTGGACTTTGTTTCCTAGTAGTAAAAGAATTTCTTTGAGGAACAGATTCCTTACCTTTCGCGTTTTTATCCGTATAGCCTCCCTTTTGATTTTTCAATAAGTTCCGTCTCCTCGGAACTTCCATCCATTCACCGAACTCCTGGTTTTTCACCTTCTCCATAAGCCAACTAGTTGGTGTTGTAATCTGTATATCGGCAGATTCCTCTTCAACCATGTTCTGGACAGAATTACTCCCAACAGCCTTCGCGTCTTTAGCTTTGCAAGATTGATCTGTATGTCCAACCCGGCCACAATTGTAACATAGAGAAGGTAAGTTCTCATACATGATCTGGTACAATCTCCCTCGAATTTTTATCCCTCTCTCGAGTTCTTTATTAATTGGAACTTGAACACAAAATCTCGCGAATTTACCTCGAGAAGCTGTGAATGTGTTGCCATCGATTTTTATCGGATCCCCGATGCACCTCGCAATGGTTTGGATAACTGACTTATTAAACAATTCAACAGGCAGATTCATGATCCGAACCCAGGTAATGATATGATCAATTTTATCATTGTCCGCTCGGAAATCCGGAGACCATTTTCGAATAGAAAGGAATTGTCCAGCAATTTGCCACGGCCCCTCTGTCAATATGAACTCACGCTGCAAATCGTTAAGTCCTTTCAAGCAGTAACTACCAAATCCTAAATCCACAAATTCGCAATCTCCATTCAGTTTCCAAAGGGCGCTTAATTTGTTGACAAGATTATGGTAGAACCATGGCTTCCCCATGATTTTAATAAGAATTGTGTTCTTCCATTGTTTGCACAGAATTTCCTCCATATCATCTGAAAATTCAATAGACATGAATGGCTCTTCTTCCGATGGCTTATGAACCACGATTTGCCCTTTTTCTTCCAAATTAAGAGTTTCGTCGACTTTCACATCCTTGGGTTTAACTCTGCTTGCATATGAATCTTCCAAGACTTTCGGTTGATTCTGCACTGTATAATTAGGTTCAGATTCCGTATCCTTTGTCGCCATAAATTCGTATGCCAATCTTGATCGCTTTTGATTTCCAATTTCGTTACCCGTAGAAAACCCTAACCCTAAATCATTCTCCTTGGTCGATGCATGTTTCTGATTTGATTCGAACTCAGTATGGTTTGGACTCCGAGATATTTGAATCCCCGGTGTCCGTGGGGATTGAACGTTGAAGTTCGCCACAATTTTCGTTAAAATTCTCTATTCAGAACTCAGAACTTTTTAGAGCATATAATAGGGTATGAAGCACGACGCTTTGTTACGTACAGTAAAATATGATTAGTTATTTCTATGAATTATTTTATCAAACATTTTACTTGGTTATTCTATTTGTTGACAATCAGAATAGAAAACAATCGATATATGAACCTCAAGCTAAACCCAAATCTAAAAGCATTCCCGTGAATACTTCTTCCCAAATTCATAAGTACCCAACTCAAAACAACTACTCACCCCAAATTGAGTGGAAAATCTGTATATCTTTTTTCTCAAATTCGAATAAAGTTCTAAAAGTTTGTTATGCTAATTGGCTCTGAGATATCCCTTTTTAATTCAATTTCAAAGTGAAATATTGTTATTGATGAATTTGATAAAATCAACTTGAATTTTACGAAAAGATTGATTTTATAAGAGAATTAAGAAGTTTTAAGTTCAGAAATATGTTTTGCTGAAGATACGGGGAAATGAAACTAGTATATTAAAATTTTGCACAGATGGCAGTACATTGTTTAAAGTTATTTTTTAAATAGTGTTATTCTAACAATTATTTTTTTTAAATAATGTTATTTTGACAATTCACTCACAAGGTACTTGCTCGCATTAGTTTATCGTGATTTTAATGTACTGCATTTTGGCAAGTACTGATATGCATCTTTTTCCAAAAAATTCAGGAGTTCCTCAAATTGTGAAAGAATATGGATTTGCATTATAGTTCTTTTGCCTTACTTTTGGCTATTAAGTTGTAATAGGAGTTAACAATATACGTATATAATTAAGGTAAAAAAAACATGATAACAAATAAAATAGATTGTGAATTAAATTTCCTTATTGTTTCAGTCATTAAATCAGAGAGAAACGATTCTAAGGAATAAATTTAAAATTTTTCCTAATATAATTGACAAACTATTATTTTTGTACATGAACTCTCTGCAATAGCGATTATTTAAAATTGAAACTACTTTTTTAATAAAGCTATATTGTCCCATTCTCTGTGTGTAATTCTTAAAGAATTTCTTCGGTGGATTCTCTATCTAAAAGCATAAAAAAAAATCAAATAACATTTTTTGATCTATGAAAAGTTTATGTTTATGTGGATTATTTTTGTTTTTACTGGCTAAAATACACACAATAAAAGAAAATTTTAACTTTGTTTACTAAGATGCATTTTGACAAACAAGCACAATGAATTTCTTTGTTATTCTCAGTGTTTTCAGAACCGGACTGGTCGTAGAACCGGTGACCTTACTGGTTAGAGGTTTTATTGGTTCAACCGGTTCAACCACTGGTTCAACCGGTATGATCAATATATAGATTTATTATTTATTTAGTATTTTATTATCAAATAAAAGAATATTATATATTTTATTTAGTTGGTTTCAATTTTTAAATGAAATAATTCAATTGAGAATAATAGAATCAATATTTTTTGTATAAACACGTGTGTAGTATACAAGTAAGAAAAGTCGAAATTACAAGTCAAAAAGAGAATTGTTTAAAGTACGATTAAAATATATTCAAAAAAGATATGCATAATTATAATTTGTAAAGTTTTTGAAAACAATAACCTTAAAAAGCTAATATTTAGGAAAACTAAAACAACTAAAATTGCATTTTTATAATAAGAGTACATATATGTTATTTCATAATAATATTAAAAATAAAAAAAGTAGAATTATTTTAACAAAAGTACACTTTAATTATGTATTGTATATATTAATATGTATATATAATTCAACTGGTTGGAGCATTGAAATTGTGCTAGAAGGTCAAGGTTCAATTCCACTCCCATACAAAAAGTTTAATTTTAATATAAAAAACAAAAAACCGGTTCAACCAACGGTCCAGTTCATCAAATTAATCGGTTTTAAGCAGGTTTGACCGGTTCGCTGGCTGACCGGTTCTTAAGTGTAAACCGGACCGAGCAAAGCCCCGGACACCGATTAAACCGGTTGGACCGGACCGCGGTTCTGAAAACAGTGGTTATTCTAGGTTATATACGAATTATCACGAAATTAGGTAACACTTATACGAGGACTGCATTCTAGCTAGTTTGATAATAAATAAGTGGCAAATTAATTATTCTTTCCACTAAGGACTTAATAATTTCCATCATTCCAGACCGGCTGTGAGATTAGCGCGCGCACATCTCTTTAGAAATCTTTAGAACCAGCGCCTAGTAAGTAGGTTTCGAAGTCAGCAACAGAGGGAGTTGAAATGAAATGAATATTTCTCTCCCTTTAGTACTATAGAATAGCACAAGTAAATGTGAAAACATAGTACAAACAAATAAACATTCACATAACACATTCAAATCCATACACGAATTTTCAAATAACATACGAATAAAATGCTATTAGCTCAAAAATTAACACAGGAAAATATGAAAACATATAGTCTTGCAAACACATCAGCATTCTCTGAACACATTCAATTCCATACACTAATTTTTATTTGTTTTTGATAGAAATCCATACAATAATTTTTCAAATTGCACATGGGTAAAACGCTAAACGCTGAAAACATATAGTCTTGCAAATAACTAAATAAGTCAATATTCGCATAACACACTCAAATACATACCTAATTCGCACATAGCATATGGGTAAAAAGCTATTAGCTCAAATTTTGGGCAATTTGAAAATAAACAGTCTTACAGACAAATCAACGTTCACATTACACTTTTCAAGTCCATACATTAATAATTTTACACTCATAGAGTCATAGTTACTGACTCAATTTAAGCTCGGGTTCGACAGTTTATGATCTGCGCATCTTGATGTTCCCTACACTATCGACCTGCAATATATCATCACCAAGATCAATCTCAAGAACTAATAAACTACAGAAATGTCATTGCAGAAAGGGAAAGTCAAATACATAAAAAAGAACACTGGACTTTTGTAATGGCAATTGTGTTGCAACATGTAATGATATGTAGATTTTGGGCAAAGGTAGATGTTCTTTATAGAGTTACACATCTGAAATTTGACGTAGAATGCGCGCATATTTTCATTCAACGACCTATTTCTTGTTTCATGAGTTAATTGATATTCAATTGATCAAACTCCAAGGATGAAAAATAAACCATGTGGGATAATTTCTTTATACATCCAATTACTAAATGACGAATATAAAATGAAAGAGAACAAAGAAAGGCAAATACCATAGTACTCCAGCCCCCTCATCCATTGTCAACACACAAAGAATCATATAAACTAAACCATCTCCAGTTTTTTTTGTCATGGAACAAGATAATATAGTACCTCAACTTTGCAGAGGTACTTCGACGACCTCAGCAGATGAGCTCTCCCGCACTCCACTATCCAACTCCAAATTCTCATACGGAGAAATCCATGATATGGAATTGACTGCAACAAACAAAAGATATTTTCAGTTATATAACTACTATCGCATTATATGGGCAACTGCGAATAGATTTATAAATGGATAGAGCAAGTTTATTCCTAAAAGAAATTCTTGGGTTTTAACATCAATAATGTCTCAGCATCAACCAAAACTTCATGGGAAACATGTAAGAAGTCTTATGTTCACCTAGTCTCAGGATTAAAAGACCAAGAAGGATCAGATCAAACAACCTTCTAACGGAACAATGCTCAGGTCATGTGAAGTGGCAGCTCGAGCTCGACGTCGTTTAGCAACATAATTTTCATCAGATGGTGCTGGTGCATGAAACTAAATCTCGAGATGCTGACATTCTGATGCTCGTCAAGGTACCTGAAATGGTAGTTGTCAAAAGTTATTGACAAAAATTACTGCCAAATATATAAATGAACACCAACTACTACCCAAGAAGATGTGAAACTGCAGTTTGTACTTACTTTATGCTTCAATTTAAAGAGTAAAGAAACATATCAATATACCTGGTGAGTTCAGCCATAGAGCGCAACCTCTTGTTTGATGGTGAGATATAATATCTGTAAAGACAAACGACTGAGAAACCACTTCCATATATGTTAACCTTTTCATACTCAAAGAAAATGTTAAATAGTACGTACACATCAGCGAATTTCGTGCCTCCTTCAGCTCTTCTTCTGATTATTCTCTGCCAACCAGGAGGCGTCTGGGGTATACCAGGCCTATCCATCGCCCAACATGAGTTCCCGTCCTGTTTGATGTCTGCCTCGTCTTCGCAAGATACTTCAGGCCGCCAGTCTCGAGCTGTTTCACATGAAAAAGGCCGCTCTTCAATGTTTTCTCGTATTTCTTCATATTTTTCCTTTGTGGGGATGACCCTCCATTTTGCACATTTGACACAGTTGACCGTGTAAAGCTGCACCGACTCCCAAACCTTCTTAGCTTGCCTACTTTGTGTTCCTTCCATTTCTTTGTGCGGGGGGAAGTTATTGAAGGCTTCACAAAATTATACACTTCTAGTTCAAATTTATCCCCAATAGTGCGATTGCTTTCCAAGAAAAAAGTCAAGTTCCTGGTAAAGAAACAGAGAGTCGATCAGATGCTTGATAAAAACTGGAAAGCTTAGACGGAAACTCATTAGGATAGATCTAAGAATTGAAGGGAATTTAAAAACAATAACCTATTTCAGGAAATAGAGAATATCAATAGGAAACTGAATAAAAAGGCAAGAATGGTTCGCATCGATAGTATACACGTGGAATCGATCTTCTAGATCAGATACAATTTATGATTTGGAGAATCTATGTCTCTACTTTATCTCTTTTTTTTCTTTCTCAAAAACGTTGAACACAAAACTGAATAGAATTCTTAATTAGCTGTTCCCTCATACTGCGAGTCAATATTGAAGAATTTGGAAGGCAAAGAGTTAGATATAGGTCAAAAAATGTTATAAAACAAATAAACTAAACTTTATAATCATACAATTGATACAAACAAACAATATATAGTAGTAAATATAGGCAAAAGCAAACAATAAGCCATATAATTAGCGAAAAGGATACAAACAAACAAACATTAAAACAAGATACATGCCAATCAAGACTCATTTTTCCAATTTTAAATTTTACATTACTTAGGTGTGTGTGCATGTCACTTACCTCTACCAGCAATATCACTTGCAGGGCAATTTTAGTATTTATCTGTACCATGTACATTGCAATATATTTGATTGGAGAAGACATTCTACGTAATACCTGTTATTCGCAGAGCACTAAAACATTCTAAAGAATCTTTAAACTTCATAGCATTATAAGATTGTCACTGTCATAACGAAATAATTAAAAGACTGATTCAATTGTCCCCAGGTTGGCAATCACATCTTTTCCCAAAGCTTAATGGTAAATAAAGACATTTTGCATACAGGGCCATAGGAAAAGCAAATTTTCATCATCAGAAAAGAGATTGAAACAAAAGGCACCACATATGAATTTAGTTTATAGATAGGTTGAAGTTTAGAGACATAATTACTAGCATCAAATACACCATGACACTATGAAAGTACCGTCTTACATCAAGTCGAAAAAGGAAATAAAAACATTTGCTGTTATTAGAAGTAAAACTTTAAAGAGATAAAAATTTTCTACATATACACTTTTAAGTGGGTTCGCATAACTTGAAGAATACTGCGCAGTCCGAATTTGGACAAGCCTGAAATATCATGAATCAAGTTCTCAACCTTGTCTCTATTGGATGTAAACATGGAACTCATACCAAATACATGAAAGCTTAGTCAAGGAGCAAAAGCTTTACAAGATAAAAGGAAATTAAACATTATAATTAAAGAACTCAAACTAAAAGATGAAGTAAATTTTGTGGTTAGTCAGGATATAAATTAATTTCTATGAAATTTAAGAACAAAAATTAAACTAAAACATACTTCATGACATAAACTTGAGGCAAAAAAAGAAATATACAAACTCCGCTGCAGGAGAAAAGATCAAAAAACAAATACTCATGTAAATAATTAAGTGAAAACCCTATTTATTTGCTAGGCACAAGAACAATTCATCAGCTCAATAAATACAAGAAAACATTATATATGGCCAAAAACATTGAACATGCAACTCCAATCCATAGATATTAGTGAGTGCTAAACACGGAACCATTTTTAAATAACCATATATATATGTACGCACACACACACACCAGCACACATAGAAACTAACGAAAAAATTGACAACACAAAATTAAAAACCAATTCCCAATTAAAAAAATTAGTATAGATATCTTACATGCGATTGTGTTGGAGTAATTAAACTTTGATGTGAAAGAAATTGAATAAATTTATATATAAAAAGAGAGACGCACAAAATGTACACGAAAACACAGAAATGCATTTAGACGATATATACCAGAGGTGGTGAGGATTGGCAAATGAATCAACTTCAGTTTCTTGTACGTCGACCGATCGACAGACTTTGCGTATGTCTGAACAAGGTTTACCTAGAGAGAGAGAGAGAGAGAGAGAGAGAGAGTGATGAAATGCAGGAGAATCAAAAGGTCGGACGAGGGTTTTGTGTCTATCTCACTGTGTACACAGTTGTATAGATGTGAAAGTGATGACAGCAGCGTATCACCTTTGTCCAACAAATAAATTCACTACTTTTTGTTATAATGGAAAAAAGAAATGGAGAAAATTAATGTGAATTAGTTTCAGTATGCCAAAGAAATAAGGAAAAAATGTGGATGTTTGTGAGGTTAGCGCCCTACTGAGTTGCATTCCTATTCGAGTTCTCTAGGTGTTGGACATCTAATAAATTAAATTTACACCAAAATAGACACTTATGAAGGGATCTCACTGATCAGATCAAAACATAAGCATTATAACAAAACATTTTTACTTTAAATACAACGAGAGTTTTAAGAATTTAAACAAATTTTACAGTTTCAAAAATATCGAGTATATAATCTAACATTTTAACTATTTCACAAAGTACCAAAAATGCAAATTTGACAATCATTCGTTCCATCCATGCTGTTATCGTCGTCTTATTTTGAGAAACGAACAGACGGGAAAAAACAGGTGTAAGTCTTTAGTGGCTTAGTGAAACTCTTTGACCATGATAAAAATTGTCAAATAGTAAATGAGAAGAACGAATAAGAAATACTAGAATGAACATATGTGCATCACTCAAACGAAATAAATGGCTTTAACGATAACACTAGAATATTCAAAAGAACTAGAAAATAAACCTATCCAATCACTTAAAAAGACCCAACCATAAAGCTCTGGAAATTCAACCATATATCTCCATAGAAGAGTGCCATCGCAGACATAACGGAAGATATGCTCAAGTACATAGCAATCTAACACACGGATTATAGCTAACTCCTAACTGCAATCGGCTCTTAGACATAATGAGTATTAAGCAATATTTCTTAAACCGACATCCCTTTGCTGCCCAACAGTGAATCCTGTGAATCCCTCGGCCCAACTTCTCAAAGGTATCCCAATGAATGAAAACAGATATATCAGATGAGCTAGTAAATCGGATAATAAGAATTGGTCTTTTGAGCTACGCAGGTCAAACATAATTCTTTGCTCATTGCCCAGTTCAAGATTCGATAGAGCAATCATCATATCACGATAATTATGATTTTGAAGAAACATGTAATTATAAATTAAATAATTAGACTTATTTTAGCAATAGGTAATAAAACTAATTATGTTACGAGTTAATGAATACTAGTGTAAAAGCAATTAAATGACGACATAATGTTGTTTGTGATCTAAAACAAAATAAACCACGTGTATTTTCTCCAAATTTCTCAGGGTCGGGTGTACGTGGCTTGAACAAATCAAAAATCAAATCTCAAGTGAATTGTCGAACTTAAATAAATCAAAAACGATGTAAATTAATAGATTGTTAATAATAAACGTGTGTTTACTTGAGAAAAGTTCCATTAAAGATCTTACTAGTCTTAATTTTGGTTAGTATCAAAAACCTATTTTGACTTTAATTATAACATAAAAATATAAAGGGATAAAAGCGTTAAACCCCCTATACTAATGCTTCATATTGCACTTTGCCATCTATTCTTTTATTTTTTGCCACTTCCCCCTTGTACTATGGATAAATAAGCAGTTTGCCCCCTAAGACCAAATTAAATGGCAAAAACTTCTAACACGTGTTCAGATTTAATGGTGAAAAAAAGACTCAAGGGGTAAACTGCTTATTTAACTGTTGGAAATGGGGAAAGTTGTCAAAAATAAAAAGATGGGGGGCAAAGTGGAATATGGAGTAAAGTATAGGGGGTTTGATGCTGTTACCACAAATATAAATTATGAGATTTACTATGACAAAGTGAGAAGTTGAAGATTGAACCACTTGCTTAATTATTATTGAATCTCCATTTCTATTTTAGTAACAACGTTTGATATTATATATATATATATATATATATATATATATATATATATATATATATATATATATATATATATATATATATATATATATATATATATATATATATATATATATATATATATATTACATTAAACAAGTTGCTTAATTATTATTAGAGTCTCCATTTCAACATATTTGATATTAATAAACACACACACACACACACACACATATATATATATATACATAATGCATACTTCAAACTTCTAAAAATATATTTCTTAAGAAAATTCCTCGTTAAATAATGATCTGAATCAAAAAATTTGTCATGATCATAACAGTAACAAACACTTCATCAAGACCTTAAACAAAATCATATTTCACTTTAACTTTGGTAGAAAACTATTTTGTTTGTAGTTATTAGCTTAAAATTAATAGTAATATTGCATATATTACTAATAACAATTCAAAAGAACTAATAAATATGTGATCTAATTAAAATACTACTTATATAATATTTATGTTATGTTAATTAGATATGGTTAGATCACAGGATTAATGCAATAATTCCCTTAAAGTTAAAATAATTCAGAGATTAGCCGTAAAACATACTACTTGTAACATCTAAATGTCGCAGGATCCATGGAAGACGCTAATCACGATTCTAAATTATGATCAACTGCTCCAACATTATAATGAGTATGTAATTAGTCTATATTAATGATCAATTTCATGATTTTAATAGCTTTTGCAACTCAAATTGGTAAACAAAACTTTACGCAAATCTCAAACTCAACAATTTAGTAATCTCGATTTTACCTTCAAACGAACTTTCGAATGATTTGGTATTCCAAAATTGCTTGAGGTCTTTAATTTTACACATCAAGGAGAGTGTGTAACATGCAAACCATGTCAAAAAGACAAGATTAAGTTTATTAAATAAATCATGAAAGCTAGAAGCTAATCTCGGACTTTCTAGACACTGGTATATATTTACCTCCTACTTTAGGCCCCTAAAGACACTTTTGGTGAAGATCATTATATAGGTAAGAATGAGCCACAAGAAATAATTATGCGTAACCCAACTTGTCCCACTTGTTTTTATTTTATTTTATTTTATCTTTGAATCAGATTCAGTATCAGTTGTACAATAGTTGTAATTTCAATGTTATGATTAAAGTAAACTTTATTATTATTTATATAATGCATTTATCCTTTAAATATATGATTTCTTACAACACCAAATATTGAGATAATTTAGTTTAAATCAAACTTTTACCTCATGCTCAATAACTTTAAAATATTTCAATGCAAAAGAGAATTACAATCAGTGTTTCTCAGATCAAGAAAACTTTATGATGATCAAATCTTTAACCTTTATTTAATTTATTATGGATCAAGAACTAATAGAAAATGTTATCTTTAAAATAAATACAATAAATTCATCTAAAAGTCAAACTTATGATAGTTATGCTATTTGGAACATAATACAATTACTTTAGGAAGAATCTAGCGCCTATAAAACATTTGAGCCTGATTTGAAAATAATTTTGGACTGAAATTGTAACCTTTTTTTTTAGAACTGTAGGGTAAAGTAAAAATTTGAATATACTTTTATTTCTTCCAATTCAGGGGCGTTACGATGTTCTTTAATTGAGACTGACAAAATTATTTGCATTGGTTTTCAACAAAAATATTTTTTCTATTCGTGTTGGCTAATTAATTTATACATAAACAAATACATATATATATATATAGAAAGTTAATATTACTTATTTAGAATATAACAGTAAAATCATTCAATCCCTCTAAGATGTTTATGTTATTTTATGTGTTGTACATGAAATTCATTGATTGTTGCTTGTGGTAAACTAATCACTTTTCCTTGGAAAGTTTTGTCTGAGCCTGACAATAGTTTGGTTTCCTAGAGGGATTAATATGTGGTCTTTTTTTTTTTGTTTATGAGTTATTAAAACAAAATTTGAGCAATGTACGTGAAAATGGTTATTGTGAATGATTTGGATGGCAATGATTTGGTCCAAGTAAATGATTATTAATGAAAGATAATGAAAAATAAAATTAGCAATAAAGTTCAAAATGGTAGGTTATTTCAGTCTTTTGGTGAAGTCTCTGGCTGTTGAGGTATAAATCAATTTTTGTTATGGATTAGATCTCATGGACTTGTTTCTCTAGTGTGTTTTGTTATCATTATTTCCCTTGTTTGAACAATGAAGTAAATGAAAGTTTTTAAGTATATAAAAAAGTTAGTTTATCTTATGTTGCATGTTTAATGAAATACCCTTTTAATTCTTGTCATTGCATGTTCAATCCTCATTTTATTTACATCATGAATTATTAATTGATTTCAACATCAAATCTCCAAATTGGACTTTAGATGTTTACTATAGAACACTTGTAGTATTTGTTAAAGAATAATTATATGGGAATTTCGCAAAACTAGTCCGACAAAGAGGTACCGTTCCAAAACTAGTCCCACAAAGAGGGAGGTCACCATCACAGCACCACAATGTGGCACGATTTGCGAAACTGGTCTTGTTATGTTAAGTCAACAATTTTGACCGTATTTTTGCTGGAGTCAACGATTTTGATTTTTTTGGGGGTATTTTTGTAACTTTAGCTAGTTAAGAGTGTGAATCAAACGAATTAAAATTTTAGTTATTTTTTATTTTTTTATGAAATCGCATTTTTGTCTAACTAAAACAAACCTAACTAAAACAACTCTATCCCGCCTTAGCAAAATCTGAAAATCAAAAACCACACCTCTCTCTCTCTCTCTCTCTCTCTCTCTCTCTCTCTCTCTCTCTCTCTCTCTCTCTCTCTCTCTCTCTATCCCCGAATTCCCCAAACCCTAATTCCCCAATTCCCACCAATCACGCCAATCGAACGACGAAATTGTGTGATTGTTTAGCAAATTAGAGTTAATTTCACACCAAAACAGAAAATTCATTTTCAATAGTGGCCAAAAAATGCCTTCAACCTCGTCTAGCCACTCAAACCGTAGGTGCAAGAGTGGAAAATTGACGTTTTATGGCACCTACACACGAGACTACGTGTCCGTCATGGCGTTCAGCGTCTAAGTGATTTTCGTCGTTCAATTGGCGTGTTTGGTGGGAATTGGTGAATTAGGATTCTACGGGTTTGGGAAATTTGGGGATCGAGAGAGAGATGTGTGGTTTTTGATTTTTAGATTTTGGTTAGACAAAAACGCAATTTCGTAAAATAAAGTTAAAAAAATTCAATTTTTCATTTGTCTGATTCACACGGTTAACTAGCTAAAATTACAAAAATACCCCAAAAAGTCAAAATCGTTGACTCCAGCGAAAATATTGTCAAAATTGTTGCCTCTAGCAAAAAAGGACCAGTTTTGCAAATGGTGCCATATTGTGGAACTGTGGAGGTGGAGGTGACTTGCCTCTTTGTAGGACTAGTTTTGGAACTGTGCCACTTTGCGGGACTAGTTTTGCAAAATTTCCTAATTATATATATGGGTAAAAATGTGTTCATGATATTTCCATTTTCATTTTAACCTTTCATATATGTTATCTTTGTTGTAATTGATGTTTTTCAATTCTTGAATTCATATATCCGTATTTCCTAATACTGCTTATATTTTATTCTAAACCGAAGCTTAGAAAATAAAAGAAAATACTTCAAGTGCCCCATCATCATCTCCAGATCAAGAAAGGATTCGGTCTGAAAGTAGCCAAAATAAAAACCCTCAACGTAGGAGTGATATAGCTCAGGATCACTGGTACGAGGAGGAATCAACTCCGGGTATGGGAAAATCTATTGATTACTTGCGCATATTGTGGTCAAACAATAAGTGTGAGGATAATTAATCGCATGAAACGACATTTGGTTGGGATTAAGGGTAACATTAAAAGCTTTTACAGATTCTCCTCCACAAGTTTGTTTTGAAAATAAAAAAACTACTTAAGGGTGAGAAAGCTAGTAAAGAGAGAATAAAATCTTCATCTCTAACTTGAGAAAACGAAATTGAAGAAATTGAAAATATGATAGGTGGAGATCGTGGTTCTAAGAAAAAGAAGACAAACATAGAGAGTTATATGAAAGAATGCAGTGATAGACTTTTCACAATCTAGCATGACGGCTAAGCTACAAAGTAAATAAGATGGTATGCTACAGATATAACATTTGTTATACAGATGTATGATGCATTCATTTCTTTTAATGTTGTAAATTCTCTTTATTTTCAAGCTAAAATTAGTATGATAGCAACAATGAGTCATGGATATACTGGTCCTACTTACCACCAATTAAGGGTTCTTTTGCTAAAAGAAGCTAAAACCCAATTTCAGTTAACTATTGATAATATATGTCAGAAGTAAATGGATTGAAACGGGTTGCACTATTACGGGGGACGGTTGGCCTGATAGGAGCTGTAGACCCTTGATTAATATATTGTTGCACATAATTAGACTTGAGGCTATAAATCACCAATGGATATTGATTTAAAATCTTGTACGATATTTATGGTACTATAACGGTTAGTGAATCTAAGTCGAATTTAAATTTTGGACAACTAACTCTATATTTTGAGGTTATACATATTATGTACATGAAAGAAAATATATATTTTGAGGTTATATATATATATATATATATATATATATGATGACGGCCCCTCTTCCGGCCACGCTCGTCACCGGAGCCGTTCGCACGTCGGTCTCGGCTCAAGATGCACCTGGACTCGGGTAAGCTCCCTGCTGCTCCGCAACTATCCACGACCCTTGGGGGTTCGGGCTCCGTTCGCACGATCTCCCTTCAAACTGCTTCCTTGACCGAATCTTGAACTCTTCCGACCCTCTTGGCTCGCGCTCCGCACTTTTCTCTCCCTAGGTGGGGCCAGCTCTAGCTTATATCGGGACTAATGATTTCAGAGGGAAGAGTGAGTTGTGCTGAATTGAGTTGTGTGATCGCTTGAGTTTTGCAACTGACCCGCCTCCCTATTTATAGGGCAAAGGGGGGTTAGAAGTGTAATTTGGCCCTGGGCACGTGTCACCGTGCATGCTCGTCCGAGGGTAATAGGGTACTTGAGTACCCTTGTAGAGTAGGGCACGTGGTACCCGCATGTTACCCTCGGTGCACGGCATGCTCCGGTTACACCTTATAACTTCCGAACCAATGCTCTTTATTGGAGAGGCGGGGCGGTCGAGCCCTGGGAGGAGGACAACGCATCCGGGCAAGTGGAGTGTGACGTCGATTCTGACGTCCGACCCCCTGGGCACGTGTCCTCGTGCATGCTCGTCCGAGGGTAATAGGGTACTTGAGTACCCTTGCAGAGTAGGGCACGTGGTGCCTGCATGCTACCCTCGGTGCACGGCATGCTCCGGTTGCATCTTATAACTTCCGAACCAATGCTCTTTATTGGGGAGGCGGAGCGGTCAAACTCTGGGAGGAGGACAACGCATCCGGGCGAGTGGAGTGTGACGTTGATTCTGACGTCCGACCCTCCCCTCTGGTTGGGGAAAAGGGACGGTCGCCACTGGCTGGCGAGTAGATGACGTACGCCTGCATGTGAGGGGTTCGACCCCCCTCGGGGAATACACACAGCATAGGATATGATATAATAAGTATTTAATAAAGGTGCGGGGGTTAAGGGGGTCGATATACCTGGGGGTCGGGTGTCGAGCGAGAAAAAGGGGGTAGTGAGGCGGGATAAGGTCAGAGGATTAGGCCACGTGGACGGGTACGATCCCAAGAGGGAGAGTATGCGTCATCATAAGTCCCCCAGTCTCTGTCGCAGTTCGCAGAACGTGGCAGAGAGTAGAATAGCTAGGGGCCTAATCATCTGACCGCGTGTCGGCCTCACTTCCTGGTTTCTCGGGATTCCTCAAACTTCCCTTATACGCTGAGCCATACGTGTTATCCATCCGCGTTGATTGGGTTTCGAGCGGGAGTTATACCGCCTTTTTGCACGTCTATTTAGGTTTTTCTCGTTGCAGTTTTGTAGGTTCATAACTTTTTGCCTCCTTGTAGCTATAGTTTCCTTTGCTTCTTTTCTCTCACCATCATTATGTCTGCCAATGCTGCCGCGACCGCTTCTTCCGGATCCACTCCTCCTGCTTCTCCGTCTCGGTCAGTGCCGTCTTCTCCTCTGGCTACTCGCCGCGGTAAGCGCACGGCTGCCTCCGCCGCCCTGGAGAAAGGGACGCCGTCCAAAAGGCAGGCAGTAAATATAAGCGACGCCGCGAGTACCGCGACTCAGGCCACTGTTGACAACTTAATCGCCAAATATAATGTGGCAATGGAGAATGCGACGGTGTTGATCCCGGAGCCTTCGGATCGGGCGAATAATCCTCCTACCGGCTTCTTGACTGTCTTCTTTCCTCAGGTCGAGGCTGGGTGGCGGATGTTTGTGCCGCCTCTTTTCCGAGATGTAGCCAAAGCCCTAGGGCTTTGTCTAAGTCAACTTACACCTAACGCCTTTTCTATTATGGCAGGGTTCAAGATTACCTGCCGGGGTCGAGGGCTTCCTTGTACGGCCGACCGCTTACTGGCCCTATATGACGTGGGTGTCGGCCAAGTGCCCTTCTTCTATCTGACTCCCCGCTCGTCTCAAGCTGCTCCGGGGGCGAGGATCCTTACTGATGCTTCTTCCTCCTATGGCAGCTGGAAATCCAATTTCTTCTTCGTAAAGCCCCCGAGTCGTAACTGTGCGAGCTGGGGGTGACGAACGCGTGGTCGAGCAGTCCCACAGAGTTGGATACCACCCAACTTGACCGGACTCGGCTCCAGATGATGGAGGAAGGGTACTTCGAGGCGAAGTATCACGTGCTGAGGTTGACCAAGACCCCAAGGCTGTTCGAGCTTTGCGGTCTCCAAGGAGGGGTTAGGTCACCTCATTTCCCAAATTTGCAGCAGGACCCTGAATTTCGTAAGTTCTAGTTCCGCTTCCCTTAGTATCTGTCTCGTTATTCTGCTTATGCTGAATTCCCTTTTTCCTGATTCACGCCCTCAGGTTCGCTGGTGTCCACTTTGGCAAAGGCGGCCAAAAACGCGCCTGTGCCTCCTAAAGCTCCTAAGGGGGGCAGATCTGTTCGAGGGCGGACCTCGTCGTCCCAATCCGTGGCGGGTACCCAAGTCGCGGATGCTCCACCGTCTCCCCTTCCATCTCAGTCCACTCCTGAGGGAGAACCGGCGCCTGCTCTCCGCCCGGCTCCGAGGCTTAGCAGTGATGCGAGCTCAGCCCCGCCGTCTCCTGGCGGTTTCCCTAGCCTCCGAGAGGACGATCTCGACCTCTTTCGTGATCCGACTCCCGTTAATCTCGACACCGGTTTCGGCTGGGTCCGGGAGTCTTTACCAGCTACCTTTGACTGCGGTGGCCTGGCTACTTCTCCTGCCGCCCACGAGGAGGTTTCACCCTCTCCAGCCTCTCCTCCTCGGGATTCCATCTCTCACCCATCTCTCGATCCCCAAGGGGAGGGTGCAGAAACTGCTTGTTTGCCGGAGGGTCGGGGGGAGTCCGACGCTCCTACGCCTTCCTCTCCGACCCTAAGGGATGGTTTAACGGGCTCGGTCGTCGGTTCGCCCGGGGCAGCCGACGTGGGGTCTCCTGTGCCTTCCTCGAACCCTGAGGCTGACTCGGCGCCTCTACAGGAAGAGGCCGGGGGCGAAAGACCGGAGGTTGGGAGTGACGCAGGTGGTGCTTTGCGTGAGGCTCGGGACGAAGGCACCTCTTCCCGGATGGTGGTGAACCAATCGGATCGTGCTAGGTCCGTTGAGCGTTTCCTGACGGAAGAACTCCGTGGCCTGGGCGGCGGCTTTTCCAGGCTGAGCCAGGTGGTGGATTCTCTCGAGGTTGCATCGCTCCGGAACCGAGGGATCCAATGGTTGAAAGATCAGGCTGGTTACGAGGCAGTGGATGTAAGCTTTTCATCTTCTCCTTATGTCAACTTTTCTTCTTCCTTGTTTATGACACGTCTTGCCCTTTTCTTTCTCAGTTTAGCGCCCGCCAGTTTCTATTGCTGGAACACATTCATACCCTGGAGGAGCGGGTAGCGGAATTAGAGTCCGCCGTTCCCGATCCTTCTGGGCAGGAGGATTTGGAGAACCTGAGGTCGGACCATGCTCAGGTCTTGGCCGATTTGCAGGGAGCTCAGACGGCTCTGGAGTCTCGGACGAAGAGATGTCGCGAGTGGGAGACTTATGCGACTGGGCTACAAGAAGAGCTGGTCCGGGCCCAAGAGCAGCTTCGGGAGGCGGAGAAGGTGAGGGATGAAGGGGCCCTGGAGTTGGTGGCTTTGAGGGACACTCTGGAGACTACTTCTCGGCTGTTGAAGGAGGCCGAGGTGGGGCAGACGAAGGCGGTAGCTACCGCCGAGACCCTTCGGGCGGAGTTGGAGGAATGTCGTACCACTATTGATGATCGGATCGCTAGCGAGGTTCGGCGGATCAACGTGGGCCTCCGGAAACAGCTCGTCGAGAGGTCCCGTAAGGACGCGTTTGATCGCATCATTCGGTACATCGGTTCTCCGCTCCATCATGCTTACTTCCGGAAGGTATTCGCTACCCTGGTCATGGTTGGGTACAAAGGATCCATACAACAATTAAAAGCAAGGAATTGGATCGTACCTGAAGCTGACCTGAGGACCCTTTCCCCTCAGGAGATCGAGGTACCATCGGAAGTACCGCCCGGTTCCCCTCCTAGCCTTGCCGAGAGACAAGCGATTCTCGAGGCCTATCAGGCCAATCTCCCTACCGCTCGGATAGTTCTCCCGGGGGTCGGTGGGACGACACCTCGGCGTTCCTCTCCTGAGACAAGGACGAGAAGAACCCGGGAGATGGCCGAGGCGATTCTGGCCGGCGGGCCACTGGTGACTGGCCCTGGTCCTCCCGACTCTCGCCCTTCTAAAGTTCCTGTTCCCCGGGTGACGGAGACGGCCCTGCGGATGGCTTCCACTGTCGGGCCTTCCGAAGTCGATGATGATGCTCCGACACTAGAGGGGCGTCGTAGGTCGATTAGGGAGGGCAAGCGACCCGCCTAAGGGATGTTGTAGCCTAGGCCCCCTGTATTTGATTATTCTTTTTCCTTGTAGTTGTAATAATTCCAGGATTAATAATATTCTGCTTTTCGAGGTCTTTCTTTATTCCCTTTTGCACGTCACCTTTTATTAAGTTGCTAGTTCGGGGTAGAATTTCGAGGATGAAACAATCGAGGGAGCACATCTGCTCCTCGTGCCGTGGTTCGACAAGGATTGTTGTTTTACTCCTTGGAAGTACGAGCGGGGCTCCTCGGGTTCCCGTGAAGGCACCCAGGAGTTGTGTGGCTATGACCCTCGAGGTGTATTATAGGGAGCAAGTCAACCCATGATACCCCTAAAGGAATCGGTCGCCTTAGTTGTGTTGCTCGCGTGGGGCTCTGAGGTTCATAACAAGACACCTCGTTTAGAGCAGTGGGCTAGGGCCCTCGAGCCGTATTACGAGGAGCAAGTCGACTCGTAATACTTCTAAAGGGTCGGTCGCCGGTCAACAGGGTATACTTCACCCCTCGTTGCGTGTGTCGACAAGGGTTGCTGATTTTCCCCTCGGACGGACGCGTGTTTGGCTCGGAGGTTCAACGGGACACCTCTAGAGAGCATTTGGCTAAAGCCCCCGAGCCGTATGACGAGGAGCAAGTCAACTCATGATACTTCCCAAGGGTTTTCTGCCGGTCAACAGGGCGTACCCTTAGCCCCTCGTTGCGTGTTTCGACGAGAGTTGTTATTTTTCCCCTCGGAAGTACGCGTGGTGCTCAAAGGTTCAGCTGGACACCTCGTAGAGCGGGGTTTGATGTAACCCCTCGAAACGCTACCCAAACCGGTCAACTTTTCCTTAGAATCTTTTCACCAACATTTCCTCCAACGGTTGTGACGGCTCGGGGAACTTCTTTAGGAGTCGCCTCGGATAATGGCCCTTCTTTGAAGGTTGTAATGGTTCGAGAAGTCTTTTCGGTTGGCGATTCACTGCCGCCGTTTCTTGGACCAACACGTCCCATCCGGCAGTTTTGTTTATCGTGCTACTCTAAATGTTACTTACTTTAGCACGCATAAATTTTCTTTGTCATCATTAGCGCCTCGAAAAGGCACATTAGCGGCAGACGCCACTGTATGACTGCCACGCGTCCCCCATCTCGTCTCTTCATTGGCAGCCCGAGCGGTATCAATGTTTAAGGCGTTTTAGCCGTTCCCGCCTATACTGAAGCGTTACTTCTAAGATTATAAATAAGCAAACTTACTTACCTTATTTCGTCACTTCATCTTCTGCATTCCAGCGATTCCTATCTTCTTGCTTCTTGCTTCCTGCTCTCTTGCTATCTGCTATCTGCTAAAAATGTCTTCCTCTGCTTCCTACTCTGAAAATATCCTGGGGTCCGACGAGTCCTTCTCTGAGGAGACTCCGTTGGTGTTCCCCTCACCACCTGCTTCTCCTCCGACCGCTCCACGTTCGAGTCCCCCTACTGTTAATCCTTCTGGGGCCGGTCCTTCCCGCATTCGCCGTAGCTCGGGGGCTGCGGCTTCCCGGTCTCGCCGGAGGACTACTCTTCAACTGGCGGCTGACGCCCGTCGTCCCAGGGACTCTACCGAGCGGGTCCTGCTTGATGATCCCGTTGCTGACGACATCGAGGCGGCCTTTGCCGACCGGGCTCCCTACAGCAGCCCCAGAGCCGGATTCCAACTGGTGACGGCTGAGGTTGAGCCCGCTCACATGATGGGTGCGGGGCTGGCCGACCACGTCCCTTCTCTGGAGACGGCTGAGACCGTCCAGGCGCTGCTGGAGCAGCACGGGATTCCTGGGGTGGAGTTGAGAATTCCGACTCCTGAGGAACGAGCTTACAACCCTCCCGAGGGTTTTTTGATTGTTTATTCTGAGCAAGTCCACAACGGGCTTCGCTACTTTTTTCCCGCTTTTATGATTGCCATTTTTAATCTTCTGCAAATCTGCCCAAGTCAACTAGTCCCCCACTCCTACCGGTACCTGGTAGGTTTCATTCTTCTGTGCCATTATCACAACATTCCCCGGGCCCCTGCCCTACTGTTTGGGGCTTTTTCTCTTCGTCCAGTGAGACAGAGCTACCCCTTCTTCCAATTGGTGGCTCGTCAATCCGTGAACTCTTTCATCACCCGCGTCTCGACCGCCTTTCCCACCTACCGCAACTGGCGGAGCCACTACTTTTTCCTCCGTCGGCAAAACAGGCCATGGGCTGTGCCTACCCGATGGGGGGTGAGTTATGTGGATGCCGTCGACTCCGCCCCCAAGACCGCCTTCCTGGAGCAGCGAGGATTCTTTTCCGTCGTCTACGATTCGGTGTCGATAATCGAGCGTCCCCGAGCTCTGGTGATGGCGGGCCTTCAGTCCGGTGCTGCTTATCTCGGGGGCGCTGATATTCCGATGGGACGCGGCACTCCCTTCGGTAGTTGTCTCTTTTATATATCTCTTGCTTAATAACGCTTTGGTACTTATCCTTCTTTTGTAAACTTCTTCTGGCAGGCGATGAGTTGGCCACGCACCTGGTGGATAATTCTACGGGGAGTGCGGCTGCAGTTGTTCAGGAGATTCCTTCGAACGACGGTTCTCCTACCTCCGCGGGCCGGACCACCTCGGGGCATCATTCGGTGAACCCGACCGTCACCCCGGCCACCTTTCCTTCCGAGGGGCACACGGCCTCTCCATCTTCTCGGTCGGGTCCTGCCCCTCGTAATGATACCGCGCCACGCAGCTATCACTCCACGCCCCACGTTTCCCGCAGTTCTGCGGCCGATCAAACAGGGGTCGGCCCATCGGGGAACGTTGCCTCCTTCGATCCTCTTACCTCCGGGAATCCTATCGCCCCTACCCGATCCGAGGCCCCATCGTCCCGCACTCCCATGGCTCCTACGGGGGAGGGGACGAGCAGGGGCCCCCGATCTACTCAATCTATCTTCATTCCTCAGGGTTTGCGAGATTGGGTGGATGGGTTTTTGGGGTCTGATGAGCGTGTGACCCTCGGTCAAGCGGACGGCGCTCATCTGTTGGCTCATTTATCTCGCAGCGCTCTCGACGTATGTACCTTTTCTCTCTTTCGGTGTTTTCCTGCAGTGCGTATTTTTGTTGACTCTTTTCTTCCTCAGGTGTTATTCGTGGTTCGGGAGTTGGAGGGCCGAGAGATCGTGTCTTCTCATGACTCCCACCAGCTAGCGTCACTTCAATCGGCTCTGGCTGGTTCGAGGTTGCGTGAGCGTCACCTCGCGGAGCAGGTGAGAGATTTGAGGGACATGGTGGATGACTGGCAGGAGATGATGGACTCCCTGATGGAGGACCGGGCTAAACTGGAGGGTCTTCAGTCGGACCTGGAGCAAGCTCGGGCCAGAATAGCCGAGGTGGAGACGGCCTTAGCGGGGGCGCATGTCGCAAAGTCAGAGCTCGCGATCCGAATGGAGGCGGATCTGGCCGCGGCCCGTGCCGATTATGAGAGGAAGTTGGCCGAGGGGCTTTCGGCTGCTGCCCGCTCTTCTTCGGCCAGGAGAAAGGAGTCCGTGGGGCCTTCTAAGGACGACATCCAATCTTACATGGGTCGTGGCTACGATCTGTGTATGAGTGTGGTGTACAAGCTTCCGGGGGTCCCTCCGGGTATGGTGATCCCTTCATTCAGCAGGGCTCATCACTCGAGGACTGAGCCTCGCCGCTCCCGAAGTCGCCCTCCAGTTCCTGCATCTCCTGCGTCGGCTGCTCCTGCCCTCTCCCTGTCAACGGCGCCTCTCGATGGGTCGAGGAGGTCGCCCCCCGAGCGGGTGATAAGGGAGATGACCGAGGAAGAGAGAAGGGCGGCCATCCGGGCCGGCAAGAGGCGTCGGGAGGATCACTGAGGGGGGTGGTGAAGGCGAGGGGGCGCTTAGGCCGAAGGAATTCCGTTGTTCTTCCTTTTTTCTTTTTTCTGTTTTCTTTTTTCTTCGCCCTGCTCATGGCGGGTAGCGGGCGAAGCAAATCGTGTAATCCCGCCCTTTTGAATGGAATTTCTTCTTGACTTTTCCTGTATAGTTAGCTTATCCTTGCGTGTGTGTAGTATACATATATTATTTTTATTTTTTGGGGCTGAACCCGAGTAACTTCCGGGCTTCCTACGTATCCCTTGCTGTAAAATTGGGAATCAAGCCGCACGTAGTTCTCTAAATTACATGGACTTAAGTAGATAATTCGACTGGAAAGTTTACAAGCTAACTTACTTACCTGGGTCTGGTCCGTTCTTCACCATCCGAAGAGAGGGGGGTGGTTCCCATCTATGTCCAGCTATTAAGGGTAGAACTTCCGAAGGTTCAAGGCGTGCCACGACCGGGGGTAGGTTCGGCCTTCCATATCCCGCAGCTGGTATGTTGCCGCTCCAAGATGCGGGCTATCTGGTAGGGTCCTTCCCATGCAGGGTCCAGTTTTCCTACGGCTTTCGATGCTCCTACCCTTCGCAAGACTAACTCGCCTACTTGGTACGTCCGCTCTCTTACCCGACGGTTGTAATACCTGGCCATGCGAGCCGTGTATTGCGTGCTTCATAGTGCCGCACTTTGTCTTCGTTCCTCCAGGAGGTCCAGTTCCAAAGCCATATGCTCATTGTTGTTGCTTTCTTCGTACTCTTGCACTCTCCAGCTTGCGGTGGTTACTTCCGCGGGGATGACTGCCTCGTGCCCGTAAGCCAAGCTGAATGGGGTTTCTCCGGTAGAAGACCGAGCGGTGGTTCGGTATGCCCACAACAAGCCTGGGATTTCCTCGACCCACTTTCCCTGGTACGCCAGGAGCCGGGCTTTTAGCCCCTGGAGTATGGTGCGGTTCGTGACCTCGACCTGGCCGTTTGACTGGGGGTAACCTACAGAGGTGAAGCGTTGTTGGATCTTCCAGTGCTCGCACCATCTTGCTAGTTGGTCGCTGGTGAACTGCAAACCGTTGTCACTGACTAGTACCCGAGGTATACCAAACCGGCACACAATGTTGCGCCACAGGAAGTTGATCACAGCCGCAGAAGTGATCTGCGCCATCGGCTCTGCTTCGACCCACTTAGTGAATAATCCACGGCCACCAAAAGGTACTTCTTCTGCCCACGATCTTGTACCAACGGTCCAACGATGTCTATACCCCATTTGTCGAAGGGGCAGGGGACAAGGTTGGGCTCTCATGCTGCCGCGGGAAGGCGCGTCATTGTGGCGTGCTTCTGGCATTGTTCGCACTACCGCGCGAATTCCTTAGCGTCCCTCTGCATCGTAGGCCAATAATAACCTTGCCTTAGTATCTTCTGGGCTAGACTTCTTCCCCCGGAGTGGTTTCCGCAACTCCCTCCGTGTACTTCCCTCATCACGTTGATGGCTTCTTCTTTGGACAAACATCGTTGATAGGGCTGCGTGAACCCCCTTTTGTACATCACTCCGTCTTTCACGAAAAAGCGGGTAGCTCTTTTTCCTAATCCACCGTGGTGCTCGTATTTATCTGGGTTCACCAGGTACTCCTTGATTTCCGCCATCCAACCTTTTCCACCCTCGTTTTCCAGATTCAGTACTTCTAACGCAACGTGGTTTTTCTCCGACGACGTAATCGTAAGAAATGTTATCTGTCGGGTCTCAATGGAATGCATACCGGCGGCCGTTCGAGATAGGGCATCGGCCTCCCCGTTTTCGGCTCTTGGGATCTGCTCGAGGGTGAATTCTTCGAATTTTCCCTGGGACTTGCGCACTGCGTTTAAGTATTCTTTCATCCTTTCGTCTCTAGCTTCATATGTTCCCTTCACTTGCTGTACCACTAACTGCGAGTCGCTGTGGACATGAATCCGGGTCATTTTTCCCTCGCTTGCCAACCTCATCCCGACTAGCAGTGCCTCGTATTCCGCCTCGTTGTTTGACACCGGGAAATCTATTTTTACCGCGAAGGATAGAGATTCCTCGGATCCATCATCAGGCGTGGGTCTAAACACTACACCGGCTCCTCCTACGCCCCCGCTTGAGGAGCCATCGACATATACCTTCCAGATCTTCTCTGTACTGGCCTCTTCCAGGGCTTCGTAGGTCTCAACCATAAAATCGGCTAGCACCTGGGCCTTTATGGACGGCCAGGGGGCGTACTGGATGTCATACTCCCCAAGTTCCACAGCCCACTTCACCATTCTTCCTGACACCTGGGGATGGCTGAGAATGGCCCGTAGCGGATGCTTCGTGAGTATGGTAACAGGATGAGCCAGAAAATATGCCCTGAGTTTTCGTGCTGTCGTGACGAGAGCGAAGGCAAACTTCTCGATGGGAGAGTATCGGGTTTCGGCATCCTTCAAGGTCCGACTAGTGTAGTAGATTGGGAGGTGGTCCGTTCCTTCAGCTCTTACGAGCACCGCACTCACAACTTCTTTCCCTACAGCGAGGTACACGAAAAGTCTTTCTCCTGATTGGGGCTTGACCAACAGGGGCGGCACGAGCAAGTACCCCTTCAGATCGTCAAACGCCTTTTGGCACTCATCGGTCCACTGGAAATCCTTGACATTGCGGAGCACCTTAAAAAAGGGAAGTCCTTTCTCAGCGGCCTTCGAGATGAAGCGGTTGAGCGAAGCCATTCTTCCGGTGAGTCGTTGTACATCCCGAATTGTTGCTGGGGCAGGCATTTCCAAGATGGCTTTGGCCTTTTCGGGGTTTACCTCTATCCCTCTCTGGGTGACCAGAAAGCCGAGGAACTTGCCCCCTTGGATCCCGAAGGAACATTTGCGAGGGTTAACCTTGAGTCCGAACTTTTCCATGATCTGGAAGGCTTCTGTCAGGTCAGCGTTGTGTTGGATAGCCTCTTGGCTCTTCACAATGATGTCGTCCACATATACTTCCAGGTTGTTTCCGATCATTGAAGCGAACATAGCGTTCATAAGCCGCTGGTACGTGGCCCCTGCATTTTTTAGACCGAAAGGCATAACCAAATAACAGTACGTACCGAAGTCCGTGATGAAGCTAGTTTTTTCTTGGTCTTCCTCAGCCATCGGGATCCGATTGTACCCCTGATCTCCGTCCATGGTGGAGAGCAGTTCGCATCCCGCCGTGGAATCCACCAGCTGGTCGATGCTTGGTAAGGGAAAGCAGTCCTTCGGGCAGGCGTTGTTTAGGTCGGTGAAATCAATGCACATCCTCCATCGCCCTCCGGACTTCGGAACCAAGACCACGTTGGCTAACCACTCAGGATATCGCACTTCCCGGATCTGGTTCGGCCCAGTCAGCCTTTGTAACTCCGACTTGATCACCTTGTACCTTTCAGGTCCCATTTTTCGCTTCCTCTGCTGTACTGGCTTGGCATCAGGCCGCACATCCAGGCAGTGCTTGCACACATGGGGGCTGATGCGCCCCGGAGGTCCTCCTACCCATGCGAACACATGCTGGAATCGCTGCAGGGTTTTGAGTAACTGTAACTCGATGGCCGGGTGGATGTTCGTTCCCACTTGTAGCTTCTTCTCGGGCTCGTCCGGGACGATCTGGACCTCTCTGAGCTCTTCCGCCGGGTATAGCTTTCTGGCTTCGATCCTACGGAAATCCCCTTGGCCTCGGGGATCGCCATCCTCCTTCTCCTCTATCGCAACTATCGTGTTTAGGCGGCATTCTCGGGCTCGAGCCTGATTTCCCCTAACTTCCCCAATCCCATTCATGGTGGGGAATTTTACTTTCAGATGCAGGACCGATGGCACCGCTTTGAACAGGCGAAGGGAGGGTCGCCCGCAGATCACGTTGTAGGTTTTGGCGAGTGCATTGATGACCCAAAACTTCACTTCCTCGGTTCTGCGCAAATGTCCTTCTCCCCAAGACATCAAAAGTGGGATCGAACCCAACGTGTCGCTCGGACTCCCATCAAAGCCCACCAATGGGACTTTTTCCGGCATTATCTGCTCCAGCTGGAGCCCGAGTGCGAAGAACGTTGGCAGGAACATCACGTCCACCGAACTTCCGGTATCAATCAAAACTCGAGCTACTTCAGCTCCATGTATTGTGGCTTGAATTACTATTGGGTCGTCGTGGGGATGAACAATGTCCGCTAGATCTTCGGGACCAAAAGTAATTGGGGGGGGGGGGGTGCATACATGTTAGTGGAAAAGACGTGGTATTTCAAACTTACCCGCTGCGTCTCTTTTAAGAACTTCCTCTTCCTTTGGGTGGATGAGGATGCCAAAGGGCCCCCCTCAATCACGTTAACGGTCCTGCCGTTCATGGGATTGCGTAGGTAGTTCGAAGAGGGAGGAGGTAAATGCTGGGGTGGAACTTGCTCTTTGTCTGCTGCTCCACTTTCGTACCTTCGTCTGCGAGCATGGGAATTCTCTCCTTCCAGCTCCCGACGCTCTGCGCTTCGCTGTTCTTCACGCTCCACTACACGGGCCCGACTGGCTCCTCGTTCCTCTGCCGACTTTCTTCCTTGGGGAAGATCTTTCCTTCTTTCGAGAAATTGGTGCAGGTACCCGTTCTTGATCAACCGCTCAATCTCGTTTCTCAAATGGTCGCACTGCTCCGTCTTATGCCCCCAACTTCGGTGGAATTGGCACCATTTCCCCGTGTGGCGTAAGTTCTCGGAGTTCCGCGATTGGGGCGGCCATCGAAGGTCGGGATGCCCCTCCATAACTTCTAGTACCTCAACGTTAGAAATCTTTAGAGGAGTTATCGGGATGGGATCTAAGTACCTCTTCACCACATCATGCCGATTGCGTGTGTCATCCCCTCGCCGATTCTTCGTTCGCTCCTCTTGCCCTCTTTGCCCGAGCTTTACTAGCCGCGTGTCTTCGAGTAACATGTATCTTTCCGCCTTCTGCATGAGCTCTTCTAAGGTCCGAGCCGGATGCCTTACCAACGCTTCAGCGAATTCTATGGATCGAGTGCCCTGCGCCACAAATTCAGACAGTATGTGGGGGTCCACGTGCCTCACGTCGATCACGGCATCCGCAAACCTCCGCATGTAGTCCCTCAGGCTTTCCCCTTTCTCTTGGACCATGGTCATCAAGTGCCCGGCCGTTTTCGGGTAGCGCCTGTTGCACGCGAATTGCCGGACGAACAGCTCCTGGAGGTCATTGAAGCTGTGGATGGACCCCCTGGGCAATTGGGAGAACCATGCTTGCGCTCGCCCAGTTAGGGTGGATCGGAAAATTCGACACCGGGCGTGGTCGGGCGCGTTGAGGATATCCATCATGGCTAAAAACTGGTTGACGTGATTGCGAGGATCTTTTGCGTGCCGGTCACCCGTATACACCACCGGATTGGGCAAACGGACGGACGCCGGGATTTCCGGGTTTAAGATGTGTGGGGCGAACGGGGTGCCCCTCTCCTCTTCTTCCACTTCTCCGTTTCTATCCCTCTTCAAGGCTTGCACCTCCTTCTTTAAGTCAAATAGTATATCAAACAAATGCGGATCGCTACCAGACATACCTGGGTTTCTGGCGCGTTCGGCTTCTGCTCTGGCTCTTCGGCCTTCATCTCGCCTCCGATAATACTCATTGATTCGAGCCGTAGTTCCCGGGGGTGTAGTCCCTCTCCCCCTGGCTCTCACTTCTTGTCGTCATACTCGCCTGGCGCCTCGCTCCGCGGCGGTTTCTAGTAAGCGGTCTAGCTCACTCATAGTCATACGCACTTCGGTGGTGGTTCCTCCGCCAGACGTAGCTGCGCGATTTGGGGACTCGTATGCATGCTGGCTGGGAACCTCCGGTGATGAGGAGATGGACTCGTCGGACTCTTGTGACGCTATTGCCATAACAGCTTGGGAGAACAAACGCGATGAGGACTGAAAGCTAACTCTACTATCTACAGAATCTGAGCTTACCGATTCCAAGTGCATTACTTGAGCTACCTCAGAGACTTTAATGACGTTCCCACAGACGGCGCCACTGATGACGGCCCCTCTTCCGGCCACGCTCGTCACCGGAGCCGTTCGCACGTCGGTCTCGGCTCAAGATGCACCTGGACTCGGGTAAGCTCCCTGCTGCTCCGCAACTATCCACGACCCTTGGGGGTTCGGGCTCCGTTCGCACGATCTCCCTTCAAACTGCTTCCTTGACCGAATCTTGAACTCTTCCGACCCTCTTGGCTCGCGCTCCGCACTTTTCTCTCCCTAGGTGGGGCCAGCTCTAGCTTATATCGGGACTAATGATTTCAGAGGGAGGAGTGAGTTGTGCTGAATTGAGTTGTGTGATCGCTTGAGTTTTGCAACTGACCCGCCTCCCTATTTATAGGGCAAAGGGGGGTTAGAAGTGTAATTTGGCCCTGGGCACGTGTCACCGTGCATGCTCGTCCGAGGGTAATAGGGTACTTGAGTACCCTTGTAGAGTAGGGCACGTGGTACCCGCATGTTACCCTCGGTGCACGGCATGCTCCGGTTACACCTTATAACTTCCGAACCAATGCTCTTTATTGGGGAGGCGGGCGGTCGAGCCCTGGGAGGAGGACAACGCATCCGGGCAAGTGGAGTGTGACGTCGATTCTGACGTCCGACCCCCTGGGCACGTGTCCTCGTGCATGCTCGTCCGAGGGTAATAGGGTACTTGAGTACCCTTGTAGAGTAGGGCACGTGGTGCCTGCATGCTACCCTCGGTGCACGGCATGCTCCGGTTGCATCTTATAACTTCCGAACCAATGCTCTTTATTGGGGAGGCGGGGCGGTCAAGCCCTGGGAGGAGGACAACGCATCCGGGCGAGTGGAGTGTGACGTTGATTCTGACGTCCGACCCTCCCCTCTGGTTGGGGAAAAGGGACGGTCGCCACTGGCTGGCGAGTAGATGACGTACGCCTGCATGTGAGGGGTTCGACCCCCCTCGGGGAATACACACAGCATAGGATATGATATAATAAGTATTTAATAAAGGTGCGGGGTTAAGGGGGTCGATATACCTGGGGGTCGATATAACTGGGGGTCGGGTGTCGAGCGAGAAAAAGGGGGTAGTGAGGCGGGGATAAGGTCAGAGGATTAGGCCACGTGGACGGGTACGATCCCAAGAGGGAGAGTATGCGTCATCAATATATATATATATATATATATATATATATATATATATATATATATATATATATATATATATATAAGTGTGTGTGCGCGCGCGTGTATACTATTCATAATATTTAATATAAGTTTATATAATCAGAGCTTTATACCAAAATTATTGTTCTACTTTTTTAATTTGTTAATTGCTTAATTCATCATAGTTTGTTCTTAACTTGGGTTTTGACTGCTTTAAAATTTTATCTTCTTTTTCTTTGTCTAATATTTCTCTAGGTACAGTAAAGGAGGTAAAGTAAAGGATGATGATCTTATATTACACTTGAGTGTATGGCTATTTTGATGATTTAATGTTTTCTTAAGAATTTTTACAATGTAAAATAACACAAAATCTCAATTAGCTATAAATTAAGTTCCTTTAGGGTTACTTTATAATATTAGGTTATTTTCTTTTCATGATGATTTATTGTTCTTAAAACTAATTAACAATAAAAATTTCATGCTTACAAAACAAATTCTTCACGTGTATCATGGTATCACCACCTCTGCATGCAGCCGAAAGGTCATGTGTATCAACTGAATTAGGGCTCTCATGTTGCCCGGAGTAGATGGTCGTGAAACCATAATTGGACGACCGACTCAACCGTAGGTGCAGTATCGAAAGATCATTCGACCAACTACGAACCTCGTCTTTTTGTTCAGCATGTTGATCCATTCATGATTTTGCCAAGTGTCCTCTCCAAACATAGCAAATTACTTTCATGATTTGCTAAGGATTTCATCTAATTGCAATAATCATGTTGAAGAGTAAATAAGGACTTTTATCTAACAAAAGGATTATGGCAATCCGTTGCATGTGTGTTCTGTCTACTTCTTTACTTGCCGGAAAGTCCTTTTCGAGCATACTAACATAAATTAAAATATTTCTCATGCTCTTTTAGAAATGGAAATTGATTTTCTCACAACCCCTGTAAGCCTAAAGTTTAATCCTTACCATACTCTCCATTCTGCGGCCACCAGGTACTTGCTGATCTAGTTTGCTTCCTATAATTAACTTACAATTGCATCTTTTTCCAAAAAATTCAAGAGTTCCTTAAATTGTGAAAGAATATGTGATGACGCATGCTTCCCCTGGGGTCGTACCCGTCCACGTGGTCTGATCTCTTAAACCTAATTTTTCCCACGACCCTCCTCTCTCCTTTCCCGACTCTAAGATAAGCAGGTAAGCCTTGTATTCTCTCTAAGCTAACCCCTCGATCCCTCATACTAAACGGGGGAAGGGGTTGTCTTTTTCACGTGCAGAAATATTGCTTGGCCGCTAAGCTAAAACCACCAATCTGTATGGCCAATAGCGCCACCCACTACCCTCAGCCTCTACGTCACCATCCACTATCTGAATGCATTGTCTCACACTCAAGCTTCGACCGCCTTATCTCCCCAATGTAGAGGCGAGGATACGAGGGATTCTAGCGTGTGAACGGAGCACCACGTGCACCAAGGGTCACATGCAGGCACCACGTGCCCTATTCTACAAAAGCACTCAATTGCCCTAGCACCCTCGAAACAACATGCACGCCGATCCATGCACCATGGAAAATTACACCTATACCACCACCTCGCCCTATAAAATGGAGGTAGGTTCATCATAAATACAAGGACAAGGAGGCAGCTAAAGCAGGAGTTAGGCAGAGAGATCTAGAGAGAGAGAGCGAGACAGGCATTGCTCCGAACCCAGCATGTCAGAGCGGGCGCGACGAACAACTCGAAGCAAAATCCAGGGTCCTCACGACCCAACAAAGAACTGTTGGAATCACGTCAACGAGCCTCAACGCTCCCTCACTCAGAGCTTGCCGGATCCGGAGCCGTCCCAGGTTGGTATTGACGTTTGAATAGGAATGGGTGACACCCGTAGGACCCTCCCGAAAATTGGTTGCGTCATCAATATGTATTTGCATTATAGTTCTTTTGCCTTACTTTTGGCTATTTAATTGTAATAGGAGTTAACAATAAATACGAATATAAGGTGAAAAATATGATAGTAAATAAAGTAGACTGTGAATTAAATTTCTTTATTGTTTCAGTCATTAAATCAGATATTCTTTCTCAAATAAATACTTTAATATTAAAAATGTCACAAGACTAACAATTCTGACGAATTATTGTGACGAAATTAGGTAACACTTATACGAGGACTGCAATCTCGCTAGTTCGCAAATAAATAAGTGGCAAATTAATCTTTTCAATAAGGACTTGTTAATTCTTATCATTAAAGACAGACTGTATGACAAGTCTTTAGTGTTGGAACATTTGTTCAACGTTGTTGGATCCTTAATCCAACGTTTGGCTTATATGTTAAAATAATTATTTGATGCAGGCTAAGGATAGCCCAATAAAAGTGATTTGTTAAGGTTTCAGGATACGGCTTAATGTATCTTAATAGGGTGTGAGCCTTTAATGGGTAGAGACTCGGGAATAATTATATTTTGATGATTGCCTGAAATATAATTATTAAAAGGATATCAGGGTTTTGGTATCTTATAAATATATAGGTAGTCATGGTCCCCGGATCACACGTTACACTTTCTACACTATATCCCATTGGTAGTCTAGAGCTTGGGAGAAATCAAAAGAGACTCTCAAGAAATAAGGGTTTCGTGTTGATCTGGAAGACCAACCACGCGACAATCCGTAAACAATTAATCGTTGGTGTAAGGTACGCGTTCGGTATTCAAGCTTTTACGTGATATTGATTCTTAATGATTCACATGAATGCTCTTGGGTTTTATTCCGGTTATAAAAAGTGGTATCAGAGCCACTTCATGTGAATCATCAAGAATCAATATAACGTAAAAGCTTGAATACCGAAAGCGTACCTTACACCAACGATTAATTGTTTACGAATAGTCGTGTGGTTAGTCTTCCAGATCAACACGAAACCCTTATTTCTTGAGGGCCCCTTTTGATTTCTCTCAAGCTCTAGACTACCAATGGGATATAGTGTAGAAAGTGTAACGTGTGATCCGGGAACCATGACCACCTATATATTTATAAGATACTAAAACCCTGATATCCTTTTAATAATTATATTTCAGCCCATCATTAAAATATAATTATTCCTGAGTCTCTACCCATTAAAGGCCCACACCCTATTAAGATACATTAAGCCCGTATACCTGAAACCTTAACAAATCACTTTTATTGGGCTTATCCTTAATGACAGTTTGCATCACATAATTATTTAACATATAAGCCCAACGTTGGATTAAGGATCCAACAACGTTGGACAAATGTTCCAACAATCTCCCACTTGGGCTATATGTGTAACCTTTTAATTATGCTTAGCCAAAAATAACTAAACTGAGCTCAACCTTATTGTCATTACTGAATGTATCTACAACCAATCTCGTCCATCAATCATATCAACATAGGATCGAAGCGGATTTTCTCACATATATCGTGACTCAACCTATCAAAGGTCACGTATGTCAATACAACCGAATGACATAGATCATGATGTGAATGAGTAGCATGGAAACTTCATGTAACGTGATCATAACATGCATGTTTCGAACTGGTCCTCTCTTAGTGAGATCAAACTGAACCGAAATCAACTATAACTTAACTGAAAAACTTTATTTCTGCAGAAAAAAACCTTAAAATCCTTAACTGTATTAACTGAACAACTGTCTATATTATAGAAGCATCTACAAACTCCCACTAGAAACTGAATTTCTTTAACTGATATGTCATCCATACGAGCGATTAGCTCATAAAACATTTTGGGTGACAATTCTTTGAGTAGTGGATCCACAATATGGAGCTTGTGCTGATGCACTTTATAGACAACTGTTTACTCTGAACTCTTTATCCAACAATAGAAACTTGATGTCTTATTCAATTCAACATTGTCGAGATTCTATCCTTGAAATATAAGACTGTTGATTATGTCACAAAATTAACTTTAGTGGTACTTTTTCAACATTATCCAATATCCAATATACGCAGCCTTGTGACAGAAATCTCCGGTCGTTATCTTTAATTGAATGCCTATCACTATGAATTCTGTTGTCATGACAAAATACACTGTAAGAGGCTAAGCACTCTTTTCGAAAATAATCGTAATGACAAGAAGATAACATAGTCTCGTGTAAATCCATACAATCAAGCATCCACAAAAATTGGAGTCAGTACACTTAATGATCTCAAACTGATCTAACATTCGATTTGTAAGCATGTCTCTTGAAATTTTCTTTTACTAACTGTAAGACTCATTTGGCTGCTATCAAATGGTCTTTTCTTGAATTACTTCAATGTCCGCCAAACACTAATTGTAATGTATACAATTACAAACCGTATATAAATCTGAGCATACTTGAGAATTCCCATGCTAAGGCAAAGAGAATATTCTTTATCACATTTTGCTCAAGATGAACTTTACTAATCAAACGGTACTTGTTTCCCTTTTGACAAAGGAGTATCACATGATATGCAATCATGCATGCTTAAGCTTTACTCCCACAAAACTTGTGGTATCTTCAATCAGATATTATACTCATCTCAAAATCAAATAAGACAATCACTTGATGAACTTGAAGTACCATTAATAAATCAGCCTAGTAGGTCTTGAAGTCAACTAGAGAGGGAAGGAGTTGAAATGAAATGCTTATTTCTCACTTTAGTACCATAAAATAGCAGAAGTAAATTTGAAAACAAAGGGGTGTTTGCATTAGCTAATAAAAGGAGCTTGTTCTCTACTTTTTTTTAAATTACTTTAAGTGGCTTTTGAGAAAAAGTCGAGAATGTTTGTAAATCTCTTTAAAAAGTTTCTTAAAACGTTTATTAAGCATTTGACTAACCAGTGAGAAATGACTTTTCCTTTTAAAAACTTTTTTAAATTTGCATATTAACAGAAGCAGTATGAAAAGCACTCCATCATGCTATGGTTTTGTGGTTTGTGTTTTTTCTGATTCAGGCAAAAGCAAAATCCAGTGTTGCAAACACTAAAATGTGTTTTTGAAACCGCAAAAGCGAATAAGTACTTTTAGTAAACATTTGCAAACACCGCTATAGTCTTGCAAACAAATCAACATTCACGTAACACATTCAAATCCATACACTAATTTTCAAATAACACACGAATAAAATGCTATTAGCTCAAGAATTAACACAGGAAAATATGAAAACATATAGTCTTGCAAACACATCAACAGTATCTCAACACATTCAAGTCCATACACTAATTTTATTTGTTTTTGATAGAAATCCATACACTAATTTTTCTTATAGCACATGGGTAAGAAGCTATTAGCTAATAAATTATGCAACTTGAAAATATACAGTCTTACAGTCAAATCAACATTCACATTACACTTTTGAAGTCCATACATTAATATGTAATTTTACACTCATAGTTTCTGAGTCAATTTAAGCTCGGGTAGGACCGTTTATGGTCTGCGCATCTTGATGTGCCTTACTCTATCGACCTGCAATATATCATCACTGGAAGATCAGTTTCAAGAACTAATAAACTACAGAAATGTCATTGCAAAAAGGAAAAGTCAAATACATATAAAAGAACACTGGATTTTTGTAATGGCTTGGGTTCTTTTGTTGCAACATGTTATGATATGTGGATTCTGGGCAAAGGTAGATGTTCTTTATAGAGTTACATATCTGAAAGTAGACGTAGAATGCGCGCATATTGTCATTCAACGACCTATTTCTTGTTTCATGACTTCCAATATCTCCAATTCAACTTTCAACAAGGAGTTAATTGCTATTCAATTGATCACACTCCAACGAGGAAAATAAAACATGTGGGATAATTTCTTTGTACATCCAACTACTAAATGACGAATATAAAATGAAAGAGAACAAAGAAAGGCAAATACCATAGTACTCCAGCCCCCTCATCCATTGTCAACACACAAAGAATCATATAAACTAAACCATCTCCAGTTTTTTTTGTGATGGAACAAGATAATATAGTACCTCAACTTTCCGGAGGAACTTCGACGACCTCAGCAGATGAGCTCTCCCGCACTCCACTATCCAACTCCAAATCCTCATACGGAGAATTCCATGATATGGGATTGACTGCAACAAACAAAAGATATTTTCAGTTATATAACTACTATCGCATTATATGGGCAACTGCGAATAGATTTATAAATGGATAGAACAAGTTTATTCCTAAAAGAAATTGTTGGGTTTTAACATCAATAATGTCTCAGCATCAACCAAAACTTCATGGGAAACATGTAAGAAGTCTTATGTTCACCTAGTCTCAGGATTCAAAGACCAAGAAGAAGGATCAAATCATACAACCTTCTAACGGAACAATGCTCAGGTCATGTGAAGTGGCACCTCGCGCTCGTCGTTTAGCAACGTAATTTTCATCAGATGGTGCTGGTGCATGGAAACTAAATCTCGAGATGCTGACGCCATCATTCAGATGCTCGTCAAGGTACCTGAAATGGTAATTGTCAAAAGTTCTTGACAAAAATTACTGCCAAATATATAACAGAACTCCAACTACTACCAAGAAGCTGTGAAACTGCAGTTTGTACTTACTTTATGCTTCAATTTGAAGAGTAAAGAATCATATCAATGTACCTGGTAAGTTCAGCCATAGAGCGTAACCTCTTGTTTGATGGTGAGATATAATATCTGTAAAGACAAACGACTAAGAAACCATTTCCATGTATGTCAACCTTTTCATAGTCAAAGAAAATGTTAAATAGTACGTACACATCAGCGAATTTCGTGCCTCCTTCGGCTCTTCTTCTTATTATTCTCTGCCAACCAGGAGGCGTCTGGGGTATACCAGGCCTATCCATCGCCCAACATGAGTTCCCATCCCGGTTGATGTCGGCCTCGTCTTTGCAAGATACTTCAGGTCTCCAGTCTCGAGCTGTTTCACATGAAAAAGGCCGCTCTTCAATGTTTTCTCGTATTTCTTCATATTTCTCCTTTGTGGGGATGACCCTCCATTTCGCACATTTGACACACTTGACCGTGTAACTCTGCACCGACTCCCAAACCTTCTTAGCTGGCCTACTTTGTGTTCCTTTCATTTCGTCGTGCGGAGGAAAGTTATTAAAGGCTTCACAAAATTATACTCGTCTAGCAAATTTATCCCCAAAAGTGCGATTGCTTTCCGAGAAAAAAGTCAAGTTACTGGTAAAGAAACAGAGAGTCGATCAGAAGCTTAATCAAAACTGGAAAGCTTAGACGGAAACTCATTAGGATAGATCTAAGACTCGCAGGGAATTTAAAGAACAATAACCTATTTTAGGAAATAGAGAATATCAATAGGCAGCAGAATAAAAACGCAAGAATGGTTCGCATCGATAGTGCACATGTGGAATTAATCTTCTAAAAGAACAGATCAAATACAATATTTTACGATTTGGAGAATCTATGTTTCTAGTGTATCTCTTTTACTTTCTTAAAACAGTATCAGGATATAAAAAGTTGAAAACAAATCTGAATAGAATTCTTAATTAGTTATTCCCTCATACTGCGATGCAATATTGACTAAGAAGAGACCCGTATCTGTCAGACATTAGACCACTATGAACATCTTATAAGAAATATTGAAGCATTTGGTAGGCCAAGGGTTAGATATAGGTCAAAAAATGTTATAAAAGAAGTAAAATTAACTTTTATAATCATACTATAGGTTCAACATATAGTAGTAAATATAGGCAAAAGCAAACAACAAGCAATGAAATTAGCCACAAAGATACAAACAAACATTAAAACAAGATACATGCCACAATTAAGACACAGTTTTCCAGTTTTCCGATGTACATTACTTACGTGTGTGTTCATGTCATTTACCTCTACCAGCAACATATAGGTATAAGTTCTGCAAGACTTGCAGGGAAATTATAGTATTTATCTCTACTATGTACATTGCATTACACTTGATTGGAGTAGACATGTTATGTAACACCTGTTATTTGCAAGGCACAAAAACATTCTAAAGAATCTTTAAACTTCATAGCATCATAAGATTGTCAGTGTCATAACGAAATACTTAAATGAAAGATTCAATAGTTCCCAGTTTGGCAATCACATCTTTTCCTCATGCTTAATGGTAAATAAAGACATTCAGTATGCAGTGCCTTAGGAAAAGCAAAGGAATAACTTTCATCATCAAAAAGAGATTGAAACAAAAGGCACCACATATGAATTTAGTTTATAGATAGGTTGAAGTTTAGAGAAGTTAGTAGCATCAAATACACCATGACAATATGAAAGTACCGTCTTACATCAAGTCGAACAAGAAAATAAAAACATTTGCCTTTATTAGTAGTAAAACATTAAAGTTAGATAAACATTTTCTATATATACACTTTTAAGTGCGTTCGCAAAACTGGAACTGCGTAGTCCGAAGGACAAGCCCGAAATATCATGAATCAAGTTCTCAACCTTGTCTCTATTGGATGAAAACATGAAACTCATACCAAATACACAAGGAGCAAAAGTTTTACAAGATAAAAGGAAATAAAACATTCTAATAAAAACTCAAACTAAAAGATGAAGTAAATTTTGTGGTTAGTCAGGATATAATTTAATTTCTATGAAATTTAAGAAAAATTTGAACTAAAACATACTTCTTGACATGAATTTGAGGCCAAAGAAAAAAAAATTACAAATTCCGCAGCAGGAGAAAGGATAAAAAACAAAGCGAAAACCCTATTTCTTTGATAGGCACAAGAACAATTCATCAGCCTAATAACTAAAAGTAAACATTATATATGGCAAAAACATTGAACATGCAACTCCAATCCATAGATATTAGTGAATGCTAAATACGGAAACATTTTTAAATAACCATATATATATGTAGGCACACACACATAGAAACTAACGAAAAACTTGACAACACGAAATTAAGAACCAATTCCCAATTAAACAAGTTTGTGTAGATATCTTACATGCGATTGTGTTGGTGTAATTAAACTTTGATGTGAAAGAAATTGAATAGATTACATATAAAAAGAGAGACGAATAAAATGTACACGAAAACACAGAAATGCATTTAGACGATATATACCAGAGGTGATGAGGATTGGCAAATGAATCAACTTCAGTTTCTTGTACGTCGACCGATCGACAGACTTTGCGTATGTCTGAACAAGGTTTACCTAGAGAGAGAGAGAGAGAGAGTGATGAAATGCAGGAGAATCAAAAGGTCGGACGAGGGTTTTGTGTCTATCTCACTGTGTACACAGTTGTATAGATGTGAAAGTGACAGCGTATCACCTTTGTCCAACAAAGAAATTCACTACTTTTTGTTATAATGGAAAAAAGAAATGGAGAAAATTAATGTGAATTAGCATGGCTATTGCAAAGAGATAAGGGGAAAAAGTGGATGTTTGTGAGGGGACCCTACGAGTTGTGCTCGAGTGAATTGCCAACCTAACACTCTTACAAAAAATAATTCCCAAAATAACACTCTTGAAAAAGTAATTTCCAAAATAACACTTTCAACAAGATATTTTCCATTTTAACCTTTGTCTTTTATGAAATAAATGTCAAAAGCAGTTCACGTTATATATAGTTATACGTGTGTGTGTATATATATATATCTTGTAATTTAAAAATGAAAAGATATGAAAAATTTAAGGTTCTCTAATCAATTTATATTAATTAAAAATAAGAAGAAAAGAAAATAGTCATCTTCTTCAGGCAACCCCGTCCCCCACCCCCGACCCCCAACACGCCAATTCCATGTACAACACCACCAATATGACAAGGTTATATGAAATTATGGATCTATATTCTATTTTCAGTATTGATGTACCATATTTCGGTACCGCCACGTCATAATATCCGATACAATACCACGAACGTATTTCGAGACATATTATGCCACGTCGGCACCATTATTTTTAATGCAAAATTACAATTCAAGGCAAAACTCGGAAATCGGCCCAAGTAGGCCCAAATTGAGCCCAAGCGAGATCTATTGGGGTCCGAAAAGGCCTAATCGAGCTATATCAAGCCTAGTTTGAGCTATCCGGTGCCAAATTTGATCTATTTGAGGCCCAGTTTGACCTATTTGAAGGCCCAATTCGAGCTATTTCAAAATAGGTCTAATTCGACCTATTTAGACTTATAGTTCGACTTGGATTGCACTTCTAGCTGAATAAGTACTCTTATTACTATATAACGGGGTCCCATACCTCATTCTAAGGTACGTTTTAATTTTCCAAGCATTTAATTTCGAGCTATATACATCGAATTCGAGCTATAGAGCAGTAATTCGAGCTGTTTGCAATAGCTCGTGTTCGATCAATATAGAGTGTATTTCGAGCTATTTGAGGGTAATTCGACCTATTCGGGTGCCTTCATCTCGGTTCTCAATACCATTTTGAGGTGTGCTTATTCGACCTATATAGCTTAAATTCGACCTATTTGAGCTAAATTCGACCTATAAATTTGAGCTATTGTCTCTCACGACAATATCTCGCATTCCGACCTATCTGACTTGAGCGTCGAAGTGCCTTCGTCGGAGAAGGCACCGGCTTAGTTTACGTGTGGTGTTGAGTGCAGGTTCCGAACTCAAAAGCTGCTTGAACATCCATCAGGAACTAAAGCAGTCTGACGTGGAGTGTTGGAGGTTTGACACGTATCCCCACGAAAATACCCCACATCAGTGGCGCCGTCTGTGGGAACCTCTATACGCACTTAGTAACAAACACTGACACTCAATGGCTCAACGGAGAGCAACGGAGAAGAATGGAATGGCAGGAAGGACTAGATCACAGAGGGAGGACGATAATCGGGCACCTGATGCTTCTGAACAAACATCAGTGGCAGCGCCCAGCACTCCCCTTGATCCTCCAACTCACATAGCGAATCGACCTGAAGTTCCTCCCACGGAACAACAGTTTTTGAATTCCGCTCAGTTGGATCAAATCATGTCCGCTTTCCAAAGGACTATGGTTCTAATGATTGTGCAGCAATTGGCTAACACTTCTGCTCAACAGAATGTTCAGGCTCCAATAACACAACAACCAGCAGCACAGCCTGCAGCATTGCAGCAAGGAAGGACTCATCAGACCCAGCGTCGTGATGATTCAAGGCATTATACGCAGACTAGGATGACAAGGCCAAGGGATCCATCTCCCTCGCCTGAAAGGAGAAATCCTCGTTCAGTGAGGACTAATACTAACAGAGCTCCCAGTCGAGCAACTGGTCGAAATAGAGAAGTGAAGGATGGAGAGGTAAACTCTAGGCAAAGAGTTCCTGATCCTCGACCCGCAGCAAGCCGAACTGCCGGAAGAGATAAGGAGTTACCTGAGAGAGTTGTCCCAAGACTGGAGCCTGTTATTGCTGAACATATTCCACTAAGGGAGAGGCCAAATCCCTTCCGTGAGGCGATCAGTAATTTAACATTGAAGGAAGGGACTAATCTTCCTGTCTTGAAGAAGTATGATGGAAATACGGATCCGGTAGCACATTATGATGAGTAAGATGGAGATTTGCAGGTCTTGGGGTATGCAGAGGATATGAGGGTGAAACTTATATCGCTCAGTCTGAGAGGCCTTGCAAAGGAATGGTTCAAGAACTTGCGTTCGCGTTCAATCGAATCATCTGAACAATTCAGGACCATGTTTGTCAAGAAGTTTGCTACTTATCGGATAAAAAAGAAGTCTCCAAGCACGCTGTTTAATATCTATAGAGGACCTGATGAACCTTTGGGAAGGTATATAGAGCGGTTGAATCTGGAGATTGGTAGAGTGAATGCTCCCAATGTGGACTTGGTCATCTCTGTATTGGAGCATCGCTGCCGGAGTCAAAAAGCTGGTAGAAGTAATAACATGGAATACACCTGATTCCATAGAGCAAGTGATGGACCTCGCTAGTAAGGTCATTGAAGTTGAGGATGCAACCATGAATCAAGGGTTGATGTATTAGCCAGGAATTCATGGAGGCAAGGAGAATAGAGATAAAGATTGGAGGAAGGAGTTAAGGGGCAAAGATCGTGATCGCGATCGACAACCCTTTAAGAAATTTGACAATTATACTCCACTGCGAAAACAAATTGGAGAGATCTTCGCCATTGAGAAAGATAGCGGGTTACTAAGAACCCCAAAACCATTCCGAGAGACGGAGGAGACTAAGATGTCGAGGAAATATTGTAAGTTCCACAGGCAGAATGGACATTTTACTAATGAATGCAAGGCCTTAAAGAACGAGATTGAACGACTCATTCAAGAGGGGGAACTCGTTGAAAACGTCCTTGAGAATAAAGAGTCACGTCAAGAGAAGGCGTCATCTAGACGCAAGCGGGATAGATCTCCGCATGAGAAGAAGGAAGAACCCCGGCGTAAAAGGGGTAATAGGAATGATGATATTGAGAATGGACTCAATGTGATTGCTGGTGGACCAACTGGCGCAGACTCAGCCAAAAGTAGAAAATGCATCTCATGCGATATATACAATGAACGGCTGAAGCGCCCTGAAATAGATCTTGTCTTTGCAGTAGATAAGTTGGATACAAGGATCACATTCGACGATAGCGATTTTGGCAGCTTGTCTTCACAAGCTAAGGAAGCGCAATACTTGAATTGCCCTATGGTGGTTTCTGCGGTTATTGCGAATCACGCGGTGAAGAGGATCATGATTGATAATGGATGTTCGTCCAACATTATCTTCATGGATGCTTTACAACAAATGAAGCTTGGACAATACGAGATCACTGATGTTAACTCACCACTACTGGGATTTGGTGGAAGTGAAGTTAAACCTGTTGAAAGGATTATGTTGCCAACATCCTTTGGCGTGAATCCAGAGGGGAGAACACTGAACGTGGAATATCTCATTGTTGATATGCCTTTTGCATACAACGTGCTGATTGGAAGGCCTGGGATAACGGCGTTTGCTATGATCATCTCTACGGTGCATCAAAAGATCAAATTCCCAATGCCTGGCGGAGTTGCTGAACTGACTACGAACTATCGTGATTCTTGGAGTTGCTATGTTACATCAACTAAACCTATCAAGGCAAAAACGGAACCAAACGTCGTGATGATTGACATACACCCGTTGGAGACGCCTGAAATAGTAGAACAAGTTGATACGGAGATGGTGCTTGCTACGCAAGTGGACCAAAAGGTGATGCCAGAGGATCCCACTCCTCCCCCCAATGTTAAAGACGCCTCAAGGCAGGCGGAGGAAGAAAAGGAAGACAAAACGACTCTACGCTATAAGAAGGAAATAGAGATTGAGCGTTTGAAACCTTCTGGAGAGTTTAAGAAGGTTATTCTGTTGAACGATGAGCCTGACAAGGTCATTAAAATTGGAAGCGAGTTGACCTCGGAGATTGAGAAGGCATTATTGGAATGTCTGCGAAGAAACTTTGATGTATTCGCATGGATGGACTCGGACTTGAAGGGAATAGATCCTTGAGTTTCGGTACATCACCTGAATGTTAACCCAAATGCTAAGCCTGTCCGGCAGAAGAAGAGACACTTTAGTGATGAAAAGAACAAGGCTGCAGAGTTGGAAGTACAAACAAAGCTTGTTGCAGGCCACATATTCGAAGTACGATACTCTGAATGGCTAAGCAACGTTGTACTTGTTCCAAAAAAGCCGACCATATGGAGGATGTGTGTGGATTACACTGACTTGAACAAACATTGCCCACGAGATCCTTTCCCCTTGCCTAGGATAGATCTCGTGGTTGACTCTACAGCAGGGTGTGCACTGCTAAGTCTTTGTGATGTGTAGAGCGGTTTCCACCAAATACTAATGGCAGTAAAGGATCAACACAAAACGGCTTTTATCATTGATAGAGGCATATTCTGTTACAGGGTGATGCCGTTTGGTTTGAAGAATGCAGGAGCAACCTTTCAAAGGTTGGTTGCCAAGATGTTTTACCATCAAATCGGTAAGACTATGGAGGTTTACATTTATGACATGCTTATCAAAAGTCTAAAGGCGGAAGATCACGTAAAACATTTGGAAGAGGCTTTTGGTATCATGAAACAATACGGGATGAAGCTGAATCCCAAGAAGTGCACTTTTGGTGTTAAAGCTGGAAAATTTCCGGGGTACATGGTGAACGAGCGAGGTATCGAAGCTAACCCAGACAAAATCAAAGCCATAATGGATTTACCATCCCCTAAGTCTGTTCGAGAGGTGCAACGCTTGGTAGGGAGGATCACGGCACTTAGCCGATTCATTTCGCATTCTGCAGAAAAAAGTTTACCTTTTTTCAAGAAGTTACGTAAGACACCTAAGTTTGTCTGGACTGAAGATTGTGAGGAGGCCTTTCGTCAATTGAAGGTGTATCTTGCAACACCACCATTACTATCTAAGCCCAAGGACAATGAGATGCTATATCTTTACTTGGCCATAACGAAGAATTCATTAAGCACAGTACTCGTCCGCGAAGAAGACAAGAAACATTTGCCTATCTATTACGTTAGCAAAGTGTTGAATGGGGCAGAGGTGAATTATCTGGAGATCGAAAAGCTAGCATACGCACTCGTGATAACTGCGCGAAAGTTAAGACCATACTTTCAATCACATCTGGTTACTGTCTTAACTAATCAACCACTGAAACAAGTTATGGCAAAACCGGAAACATTTGGTAGACTGGTAAAGTGGGCAATCGAGTTAGGAGAATATGGTTTGGAGTATATGCCAAAAACGGCGATCAAAGCACAAAGGCTGGCGGACTTTGTGGCAGAAACTATCTCAGAGGCGGAGCAAGCGCCTGATGTAACAATGGTGACGGAGGATATTAAAAGGGACAAACCTAGAGTTGCAAAGGAAACTTGGACTTTGCATGTAGATGGATCGTCTACAAACGACGCTGGTGGCGCAGGAATTTACTTAAAATCGGCGGATGGTAGAGAAATCGACTATGCTATAAGGTTAAATTTTCAAGTTACAAATAATCAAGCGGAATACGAGGCTATGCTAGCTGGCATCCAAATGGGAAAATCGTTGGGGATAACAAAGCTTGTTTCATTTACAGATTCACAATTGATTGCTAATCAACTCGAAGGAAGATATGAGGCAAAAGAGGCTGCAATAGTGAAGTATCTCAAAAATTGAAGGAGGCGACATCAAACTTCGATACTTTCTCTATCTCGCAGATCCCTCAAACGGAGAATGAACGCGCTGACTCTTTGTCACGATTTGCGAGTACCGCCGAAGTGTTTGTTGAAAGGCGAGTAACTTTATTGGCTGTAGAGCAACCTTCTATTGGCAGAGGAGTCGAGTCAAAACCGACGCAAGCATTGGACTACGCTCTACCAGTAGAGATCGAGGCATGTTGGAAGGATGAGATCATTGATTATCTTCAGAACGGGAACTTACCTACTGACCCTCAAGCGGTCAGAAGGCTCAAGTACAAATCCGCGAGATTTACTATGTTCAATGGCGAACTGTATAAACGGTCTTTCGAGGGACCACTCTTAAGATGCCTATCTCCGTCACAGGCAAAACAAGTTTTACGAGAAATTCATGAAGGAAGTTGCGAAAATCACTCAGGAGGACGATCGTTGGCCCAGAAAATACTCCGACAACGATATTTCTGGCCGACTATTATAAGAGATGCTATGGATTACTCTAGGAAGTGCAGAAGTTGTCAATTGCATGCGAAGATCATTCATACACCTGCACAACCTATGACAACAGTGAGTTATGGATGCCCATTCGACCAATGGGGAATAGATATCGTTGGACCAATGCCAAAGGCTACTGGAGGTAGAAAATGGTTATTGGTAGCAGTCGAGTATTACACTAAGTGGGTTGAAGCTGAAGCATTTGTAAACATTACTGAGGCTAATGTGAAACAATTCATTTGAAAGAATATTGTTTGTCGATTCGGAATCCCAAGAGTCTTAATTTCCGACAATGGAAGGCAGTTCCAAGGTTTTAAGATTCAAGACTGGTGCAGAGATATGAAAATTGAGCAATGTTTTACATCTGTTACGCATCCTGAAGCAAATGGGCAAGTGGAGACCACTAACAACACATTAGTGAAGAGTTTGGAGAAAAGGTTGGAAGGAGAAGGAGGAAACTGGGCAGACAAGCTGTCAGGAATACTGTGGGCATATCGTACAACTCCTCGTACTTCTACAGGAGAAACTCCATATTTATTGACATATGGATCTGAAGCAGTGATACCTGCTGAGATTGGAATGCCAACTTATCGTATTGTTACATATGATGAAGAGCAGGCAATAAGGGCAAGGCAAATGGATTTGGAGTTGATTGGAGCAACAAGGGAAGCAGCCTACCAACGTACTCAGGCGTACAAATCTATGATGGTGAAAGCATATGACAACAAAGTTCGTTTCAGGAACTTTCAAGTGGGGGACTTGGTACTTAGAAAAGTTGAAGCTACCAAGCATGTTGGAAAGTTGAAGTCAAACTGGGAAGGACCGTACAGAGTGGAGAAAGCAAGCTCAAAAGGATATTACTACTTACAAGAGTTGGGTGGAAGGACTTTGTCACGCCCCTGGAACGTCAAAAACTTACGAAGGTTTTATAGTTAGAACACTAGCTTTCTAATGGCCTTGTGGCATGATAGGACCGTAGTTTCATTACTTTATTCGCTTATTCTTTTACGAATTACGAGTCCCTCTACGCGGATTCTCATTGTAATAGTTAGCAGCGAACTACGGGGACTTGATTCCCAGCCAACCTATATACGGCGGGATACGTAGGCAACTCGGAAGTTACTCGAGCTCAGTCCCAAAACTAAGAAAATCTCTTATTTTATTCAAGTTTATTCGTTGCCTACTCATTACCCGCATGCTTACAATCTACTAGCATACTTAAAGTTAAACTCATACTGTCTACGAAACATAAGTTTAAAAACTTAATCAAAACGAACGTTAGCTTTGTATAACGAGCTCTAGCCTCGTGGAGTCAAGCACAATTCCTTGCATTCCCGCGAACATAGCTTCGCAAGCGCAAACATTAGCTTTGCACAACAAGCACAAGCCTCGTGGAGTCGAGCACAAGTCCTCGCACTCCCGCGAACATAGCTTCGCAAGCGCAAACATTAGCTTTGCACAACAAGCACAAGCCTCGTGGAGTCGAGCACAAGTCCTCGCACTCCCGTGAACATAGCTTCGCAAGCGCAAACATTAGCTTTGCACAACGAGCACAAGCCTCGTGGAGTCGAACACAAGTCTTCGCACTCCCGCGAACATAGCTTCGCAAGCGCGAACATTAGCTTCGCACAACGAGCACAAGCCTCGTGGAGTCGAACACAAGTCTTCGCACTCCCGCGAACATAGCTTCGCAAGCGCGAACATTAGCTTCGCACAACGAGCACAAGCCTCGTAGAATTGAGCACAAGTTCTCGCACTCTCACATATACTTGTTTATAAAACTTAAGTGTTTTAGCAAGTGACAAATATAAACATAAAAAGTAGACACGTATGAGCAAACACTTAACAAGATAGAGTAACGACATTCAAAAATTTCTAAAGTCAAACTGTACTAGCAATGGATAGGCGCTAAAATCGCGCACAAGTCAGCAAGATATACTGTACGAAAAAAAAAATGTACTACTACGAATATACTGTAAGAAAAGTAAAGATGTTCAAAATACTATCTAAGGCACAGACGCCAGGAATACCGGCACGCGGGCCACTCAAAGTAATCAGGGCAGCAGATTTAGTCCCAGCGACTTCACAGCACCTTCGCTTTTTCCTGAATCGCAGCAAATGACTCGTTCAGGGGCCCGGTGTCGTCAACTGGAGAAATTTGATGAGGTGCATGAGTAGGAACATGGACATCGGGCATAGCCTGATCGCCCTCTGCCGGATGATCCAGGACCTGAGGGTCGAAAGCCATCTCACCCTCCTCCAGGGGCTCATCCGGCGCAGCGGCAGCAGCAGCAGAAGTGGATAGCTGCTCATCAGCAAAATCAGAGAGCCATACCTGACGGAGGGGATAGAAGGACGTGAACGGATCATGCTTGGGCTCGCCAACTTTTTCAGCAGGAGCAGGCTCAGCAGGAGCAGGATCAGCAGGAGAAGGATCAGCAGCAGCGGCGCCCGAGGATTCACCAACCTCCGCATCATCCTCGTTCAGGCATTTAAGGACATTGAAATCCTCCTTCTTGAACCCAGGAGCGAGGGCACCGCGAGAGACGATATCATCAAGGGCCATATTGTAACCCTTGGTTGTATCAAAGCCGCCCTCTCCATGGCAATCTGCTCCCACGTAACCGAGCAAAAGAACTCGATGGATACTATCACCTTATCCTCATCAGGAAGCTCCTACGAACCAAGAAGAAAAATGTAAGTACAAAATACGAGACAGCAAAATACGGGAATAAAGTCAAGTATGAGAGAACTACCTCGTTCATGGCCCTGTTATAGCCATCCTCCTCAGCAGTCGCAAGGCGAGCTTTCACATCTGCTAGCTCAGCCTCGAGTCTCGCGTGTTCCACCTCAGCAGCAGCAGCGCATCCTGCATCGCCTGATGGTGTCAACATGGTCGTCGACAAGTGAAGTGACGTGCTGGCAATCGGTGGTAAGCTGACTACACAGTCGCTTCTCCTCAATGAGCTCCTTGTCAACACTAGTCTTAGCTGCTTTCAGGGCCTCCAGCTCGGCCTGCACCACTTTCAGCTCATCGACTGCTGCTACCAGGTGCTTCTCAACCTCAGCCTTAGCCTCCTTGGCCTGTTTTTCCAGTCTTTGAGCCTGCAAGGCTGAGGAGAGGTGCCTGTCCATCAGCTCCTTCTGCTGACCCTGAGAAGTCATGACCATGTCGAAATTCTCCGCCATGGTCTGGAAGTTAACAAAGAACTGCGAAAAATAGAAGAAAGTCAGTAACATACAAAACAAGTATATGACGGGATTCAAAGAAATTATATAAATACACCAACCTCGCACATAGACAAGGCCGCACAGCTGACCAACTTCTTGTGCCCCATCGCCTGATAATAAAGCTGACGGTTGAAGTCAGGCAAAAATCCATTCATCAGTCGAAGAGCAGTAGTATCCTTCATGATGAACTGTCCTGACTCGACCGTAGCTCGCACTATCTCCTCCACATCAATGTCGAGCTCATCATCCTTATAAGTGTTTGATTTGTCATGCGCGTGACGCTTGCCCCGTCGAATCTCCTCAGCAGTCGAAGACCTCTTCCTGGTCGCCGGCTCTGGATCAGGCTCATTGGCATTGGCGCACAGCTGCAGCAACAGAGGGAAGATGCACTCTTCCAGCCGAAGGTGCTGGTGGAAGAGAAAGCTCAGGAACAATCGGTTCAGAACCGATGGGAGGTGATCCGGGAGCAGCATCGGCGGTAGACTGTGATGGAGCAGGAGAGGGTGCAGGACCAGAACCCCTACCTCGTCCCGATCCTCGTGTCGAGACAGCAGCTGTGGAAGGGGGAGCAGGAGCGCTGCCGCCTCTCGAACTGGTACCAGCCGTCTTAGCACCCCGGCGACTGGTCTTCTTCGGAATGGGCGCTGAGGCCTGAGGGGCATTCGCGCCTCGCTTCATAGCGGCCAGCCTCTTCTTAGTCTTGTCCATAAAGATGCGCTCTGAAAATAATAAATAATGCAAAGGTTAGATGACAGTAAAAGGAAGACAGAAATTCAACAAGTACAAAAGACAAACATGCATAATGTTATACCAAAAACAGAAAACTCAACGCGTGCACGATGAGTATAACCGCCGGCCCGCAACACTGGGGTGTGATCAACTCGAAGGCATCAAACTGATGCTCTTTCAGGTTCTTAACCACTGTCTGACTATAAAGAGGAGGCGTGGGGCGCTTGGGCGATGGGCGGGCGTCGGTCCAAAGCCGCTTGAATCGAAATTCCTGGGGCTTGGATTCTTTGATAAAGAACCATTGTTTCTTCCAATGCGCCTCGAAGCTCGACTGCAGCTCAGACAGGAAGCACTGCTTCTTCCGTGAACTCAAGTAGTAAAACCCGGCGTCTACACCTCTATTGCGGAATTTCACTAAAAACAGTTGCCAGAAACCGTCTACGGAACATGGGAGGTCAAAGACACGGGTGAGCATCACGTAAGCATACATCTGTGTGTATGCGTTTGGGGTAAAATGTGAAGGACAAGAATTAAGAGAGGCCATGATCTCTGAAACGACAGGGGTTATGGGAAACCGAAGGCCACAATGGAGGTAACTACTAAAAACAGTAAGACACCCTTCTGGCGGGTTGTTTATCCTATCATCAGGCCCCGGAACGATGATCTCATAAGTATCAGGGATATCGTAGGTCTCGCGATAATAATCTATGTCGTAAGTAAGGGCAGAAAGAAACTGATCGAAGTTAATCAAGTTTCGCGCAGGGATTTGTTCATGAGAGTTTGCGGCAGGTATGGGAGCATAATTGGGTGGAAGCACATAGGGCACGATGGTAAGAGGGTTAGACTCAACCTCGTCATCTCTTAGGATGTCTACCTCCATATCAGACACCCTATCATTGCTAGATCGTCTATCATTGCTAGTAGAGGTCTCTTCACTCGAGTCGTTATTACTGTTGCTAGTCGACTCATTCTCCTTAGCCTTAGATGACCTAGAAGACTTACTACTGTCTTCCCTACTACTACTTGACGACTCAATATCAATAACTCGAGCCATAAAGAGGTTCAGGTTGAAAGATTACCGGCACGAGGGTCTAGATCTACGAAAACTTCTTCATTTGGGTCGATTTGCTCGTACGACCTCTGCGCATGTACAAACAGCTTCGGTGCTCCAGGCACTCGGGTTCTGGCAGGTTCTGGTTGCCGAGGACGAGTCGGGGATGCTGGAAGCCTTGTGTCTGAATTGCATAGAATCCGAGACGAAGAACTACGAGGTTGGTTGCGAGAGTTGTAGTAGGGACGTTGGTGAGATCGAGGTGGAGATGGACGTCATGGAGACAGGTTACGTCGAAGTCGAGCCGTCGTGAACAAATCTGCGAAAAAGTCAAATTATTAGCATTTTATAAAAAAATTCAAAAACTGAAAAAAAATTATCTAAGTGCTATAACTCGAATTTACATAGGTTATTCGACCTATAATTTCGAGTTACACCACTCACCAAAATGTCACAATTAAAAGGGGAATTTTCGAGCTATTTTGGCAAATTTTGAGTTATTTGGGATGTTTTTCGAGCTATTTGGAGGTTTTTCGAGCTATTTCAGTGAACTTACTAAAAATGGCAATTTCGAGCTATAAATTCGAGCTATTTCTCGAGAGCTCTAGATGAATGCTTAGGCGCGAAATGAGGAAATGAGGCTCGGAGCAGGGTATTTATTGGCGAAATGATGCGGTAATTACCAAAATGCCCTCAAATTCGACCTATTTTCAAATTCGAGCTATTTTCCGGAAAAAAATTTCTGAAATTCGAGTTATCTTTTTGGGAGGTAATTTCGACCTATACTATTTCGAGTTACCAATAATAGTAAATTCGACCTATTTTCGAATTTTGATATTTCTGTTCAAATTCTTGGTTTTTTACGCCGAGGCCGATTTCATTGTACAATACTCGGTTATGTGACTTCTTTTTAGTTCATGACCAATGTTTATACACATTACTCTTACGAACTGGGGGACTCCATGATGTACCATATTTCGGTACCGGCACATCATAATATCCGATACAATGCCACGAACGTATTTCGGGACATATTATGCCACGTCAGCACCATTATTTTTTAATGCAAAATTACAATTCAAGGCAAAACTTGGAAATCGGCCCAAGTAGGCCCAAATTGAGCCCAAGCGAGATCTATTTGGGCCCGAAAAGGCCTAATTCGAGCTATATCAAGCCCATTTCGAGCTATTCGGGGCCAAATTCGATCTATTTGAGGCCCAGAGGCCCAGTTCGAGCTATCTGGGCCAAAATCCGATCTATTTGAGGCTCAGTTCGACCTATTTGAAGGCCCAATTTGAGCTATTTCAATATAGGTCTGATTCGACCTATTGAGACTTATAGTTCAACTTGGATTGCACTTCTAGCTGAATAAGGACTCTTATTACTATATAAGGGGGTCCCATGCCTCATTCTAAGGTACGTTTTCATTTTCCAAGCATTTAATTTCGAGCTGTATACATCGAATTCGAGCTATAGAGCAGTAATTCGAGCTGTTTGCAATAGCTCTTGTTCGATCTATATAGAGTGTATTTCGAGCTATTTGAGGGTAATTCGACCTATTCGGGTGCCTTCATCTCGGTTCTCAATACCATTTCGAGGTGTGATTATTCGACCTATACACCTTAAATTCGACCTATTTGTGCTAAATTCGACCTATAAATTTGAGCTATTGTCTCTCACGACAATATCTCGCATTCCGGCCTATCTGACTTGAGCGTCGGAGTGCCTTCGCCGGACAAGGCACCGGCTTAGTTTACGTGTGGTGTTGAGTGCAGGTTCTGAACTCAAAAGCTGCTTGAGCATCCATCAGGAACTAAAGCAGTCTGACGTGGAGTGTTGGAGGTTTGACACATATCCAGACGAAAATACCCCACATCAAGTATTTCTACACAAAATTTAATTTGATTCTAATGGGATTCCATTGGTCAGTTAATAAATGGATCAATTCCATCTTTTTAATCTCATCGCCTCGTTGTAGCTTCATCTCCGAACTGGATCTCGACAGAGGTAGTGCTGACCACCGAGAATTCGTTGGCTGATTTCGCGGGATCGTCGTTAACTCGCCAGCAATTGATGGTGATCAGGTTGCCTGCTTGCCAACATGCGAGGGTTTTGTGGGATGAGGGTGGGGTGGGGAAGACGGATCAATATTTTTTCTTTAGATTCGATTATCTTTTATTTTTTTAAAATAAGTTTGTTATTACATATTTACGGAAACACATACACATGATTGTAATTTAGTGTTATTTTAAATTTATTCTATTAAAAACAAAGGTTAAAGTAGGGAATATCTTGTTGAAAGTATCATTTTGGGAATTACTTTTCCAAGAGTGTTACTTTGGGAATTATTTTTTAGGGATAATAGCGTTAAACCCCCTATACTATACCCCTTGTTGCACTTTACCCCCTGTCTTTTTATTTTTTGCAACTTGCCCCTTGTACTATTGATAAATAAGCACTTTGCCCCCTGAGTCCAAATTCAACGGCGAAAAACGTTGACACGTATTCAAATCCAATGGTGAAAAAGTGACTCAGGGGGAAAAGTGCTTATTTATCCATAGTACAGGGGGCAAGTCACAAAAAATAAAAGAATAGGGAGCAAAGTGCAACAGGGGGTATAGTAGAGGGGGTTTAATGCTTTTATCCCTATTTTTTATAATAGTGTTAGTTTGGCAATTCACTCGTTATACTCCGATTCGAGTTATTTAGGTGTTGGTCACCTTATAAATTAAATTTACACCACAATGAGACATATATGAAGGGGTCCTACTGACCAGGATCAAAACATAAGCATTATAAGTGCACATCTTTAATTTAATTACAGCGGGAGTTTTAAGAATATAACAAAGTTAACAGTCAAAATATCGAGTATATAGTCTAACATTTTAACTATTTTACAAAGTACCCAAAACGCAAATATGACAATCATTCGTTTCATCCATGCTATTATTGCCATCTTATTTTGTGAATGAACAGACGGGAATAAACAAGTGTAAGTCTTTAATGGCTTAGTGAAACTCTTTGACCATGATAATAATCTTCAAAAAGTAAATAAGAAGAACGAATAAGAAATACTAGAACGAACATATGTGCATCACTCAAATCAAATAATAGTATTAAAGATAATACTGGAATATTCAGAAGAACTGAAAAATGAACATGTCCAATTACTTAAAAAGATCCAACCATAAAGCTCTTGAAACTCAACCATATACCTCCATAAAAAGAGCACCCTCGCAAACATAACAGAAGACATGCTCAAGTACATACCAATCTAACATACGGATTACAGCTAACTCCAAACTGCAATCGGCTCTTACACATAATAAGTATTGAGCAAAGTTTCTTAAACCGACATCGCTTTGCTGCCCAAGTGTGAATCGTCTTAATCCCTCGGCCCAACTTATCAAATGTGTCCCAATGAATGAAAACATATATATTAGATGAGCTAGTAAATCGGATAATAAGAACGGCTCTTTTGAACGACGTAGGTTAAACGTAATTCTTTGCTCATTTTACAGTTCAAGAATCCATATGGTCATCATGATATCACGATAATTATGATTATGAAGAAATGTGCAATTATGAATTAAATAATAGACTTATTTTAACAATAGGTAATAAGACTAATTATGTAACGAGTTAATGAATATTAATGTAAAAGCAATTAAATGACGATATAATTTGTTTGTGATCTAAAACAAAAAATCCACGTCTATGTTTCTCAAAAATTTTCAAGGTCGGGTGTATGTGGCTTGAAGAAATCAAAAATCAAACCTCAAGTGAGTTGTCGAACCTTAAATAATTCAAAAAGATATAAAGTAATAAATTACTAATAATTCTACAATAGCAAGTGTGTGCTAACTTGAGAAAAGTTCCAGAGCTAATTAGTTTTAATTTTGGTAAGTATCACATTTACCTATTTTAACTTTAACTGTAAAATGAAAATATAAAGGAATAAAAAACGTTAAATGTCATGTACTATGCTTCAGATTGCACTTTGCCCCGTATTCTTTTATTTTACGCAACTTCCCCTAGTACTATGGATTAATAAGAAGTTTCCCCTCTAAGACCAAATCCAATAGCAAAAATTCCTGACACGTGTTCAAATTCAATGATGAAAAAAAGACTCAAGGGGAAAAGTGGCTATTTATCTATAATAAATGGGACAAGTTGCCAAAAATAAAAGGATGGGGCCAAAGTGGAGCATAGAATAAAGTATAGGGGGTTTGATGCTTTTATCCCAAATATAAATTATGAGATTTACCATGACAAAATGAGAAGTTGAAGATTGAACCACTTGCTTAATTATTATTGAATCTCCATTTCTATTTTAGTAACAACGTTTGATATTATATATATATATATATATATATATATATATATATATATATATATATATATATATATACTTGCTTAATTATTATTGAATCTCCATTTCTATTTTAGTAACAACGTTTGATATTATATATATATATATAATGAATACTTAAAACTTTTAACATTATATTTCTTATGAAAATTCCTTGTTAAATGATGATCTCAATGAAAACTTTTTGTCATGATCATAACATTAACAAACTCTTCATCAAGGCCTTAAACAAAATCATATCTCAGTTTAACTTTGGTAAAAAATTAATTTGTTTGTAGTTATTAGCATAAAACTAATAATAATATTGCATATATTACTAATAACAATTCAAAAGAACTAATAAATATGTGATCTAATTAAATTATGATTTACATAATATTTATGCTATGTTAATTAGATATGGATAGATTGCAAGATTAATGCCATAATTCACTTAAAGTTGAAATAGTTCAGAGATTAGCCGTAAAACATACTACTTATGTCATCTAAATGTTCTAAGATGCATGGACGATGTTAATCACGATTCTAAATGATGATCAACTAGTATTTATGATCAATTTCATGATTTTAATAGCTTTTGCAACTCAAATTGGTAAACAAAAGTTTACGCAAATCTCAAACTCAACAATTTAGTAATCTCGATTTTACCTTCAAACGGACATTCAAACGATCTAGTATTCCAACATTGCTTGAACTCTTTGATTTTACACATCAAGGAGAGTGTGTTGTACACCATGTCAAAAAGACAAGATTTAGTCTTTTAAATAAATCATGAAAGCTATAAGCTACTCTATGATTTTCTAGAAAGTGGTATATAACTACTCCTACTTTAGGCCCCTAAAAATAATTTTGTTGAAGAAGGTGTCCAAATACAAGAGTTATATTACATCATCGACATTATGTGGTTAAAATTTCAGAGCAAAAATATGAAGTTTTAATATGAATTTTGGACTCTCGAATTTCTGCACTAAAATCGGCAGATTTGATACAATTTGGTTTGGAGGGATTCTAGGGAAAAAGAAGAAGGCTTTAAGGGCTAAAGATATTTTTCTTGTAATCTAGACATCAAGAGGAGGAGGTTTCTAGAAGGAAGCCTAAGCAAATTCGTAGAGTAAAGGTGTGAGAAATTGTTGAAGATGAAGACTCATTATATAGGTAAGAATGAGATGCATGAAATAATTATGCATACCCCAACTTGTCGAGTTAAATGCAAAAACTACCCCTCTGTAATCTCTAATTGGCAGAAAACCCCCTGTGTAATTTTAATTGGCAAAAACCCCATGTGTTATTCAGTCAAAGGCAAAAAACCCCTATTGGCCAGAATTGAACAACACGCGTTGTTCCTGCATCTTGGGCTTGTAATTGTGCCGGAATTCACCATTTTGCCCATCTTCTCCTTCACCAAAGTTTCACACGATTTTTGTTTTACTTTTCATCTTCTGCTCCTACTTTAACACCCACTATATGTAATAATCTTTTTTCATTATCAACATTTTATATTCTCCAACCCTAAATTGTTATTGGTCTCAAAGTTTCTAAGATTTCCAACTTGGTTTCTCACCAGTTTTACATACCTGAGAAAATGAGGTAGAGAATAGTTTTTTTCTTGCAAGATGCTTCTCAAATCTTATTTCTTTTTGATGATTATTCGTTGGTTTTCATGCTAAGATGTTACACTATTGGATCTCTCATTCTTGAGGAAAACGAAATCGGCCATGAATGCATGAAGTGCCTTTCCTCCAAAAATTATCTCCATTTAGTGTTATCCCAAATTAATTTGCTAATCACCATACTTTACCGCTAACTTGATTAAAAGAAAGAAAGAAAAGGAGTTTTTTCGCACGATTTCATCTCATCACACTGGTTTATGATTTGTGGGTTTGGGGAAGTAATATAAAGGGTAGAATAGACATTTTACAGCCAGTCAAAGCATAAAGTACAAATGGGGGAAGTGTGCTAATTTCTTGATAAGGGTTTTTTGCTAATTAAAATTATAAGGGGGTTTTTTGCCAATTAAAAATTACACAGGGGTAGTTTTTGCATTTAACTCCCAACTTGTCCTACTCCTACCCGTTTTTTATTTTATTTTATCTTTGAATCAGATTCGGTAACAATTGTATAATAGTTGTTATTTCAATGTTCCTCATCCGTCTCTCTCCATTTCTCATCTCTCTCATCCACACCATAGGAATCACATCTTCTTGAAAGTTCGACCCGCTCAATTGAACTAGGATGTGTATATTCATTGGTCCTTCTTTAATCTATAACATGAATTTTTTAGATGATTTTGCAGTTTAATTACATAAGCTGCAGATTATTCACTACCGCCGCAGTCAAAAACTAAAAATCTCTGTACAATGGGACTTCACAGCAAATACAAACGCAGAAAAATAAGCTCAACAATCAAAATTAAGATTTAAGTCGCAAAAAATTTCAGCATTCTACAAATGTGTGGTTTTTCTATTTAACTGTTAGCTTTAGAGACGGGATGATCATTTGTCCTTCGATCTTGTTTTTTTCTAAAGTTGGAAATAGACACAATAGCGGATATCCTTTTCCTCCAGTGATAGTGATACAATCATAAAATACATAATCACTAACGAAAATTGAAATGTTATGACAGATATTAAGTCTTCTGATGTGATGTGCTAAACTAGTCATGAATATCTTCATACGAGTTATTAGGTCATTTGTGTCCATAAAAACGTAGTTGAGTTCAAAAGACAGTGTTAGCTGTCGAATAATATAACAATAAGTAAAGATAATAAAAAAAAGATAACAACTCAGCAAGTAACAAACAATTTTCGTGGTCGGCAGGATTCGAACCTGCGCGGGCAGAGCCCACATGATTTCTAGTCATGCCCGATAACCACTCCGGCACGACCACTTTTGTTGAATAGTTCATCAAAGCCAATAAAGAACTGTTTGTTTTTACTTTCTTTTGGCCATCGGTTTTAAATTTCAGCGAACGATGGGAAAAAGGAGATTTCTTAGGAGAAAATATTTTGCATTCATAAAGTCATTGACAATTAGAGGGTCACTTTTTCTTTTTTTAATGATAGTCGAGCACTTCTATCTGTTCGAAGTAACATACTTCAGAAATATAAGAAGAGCTGTTATTACATTGTCATTTTTACCTGAAATTCTGCTTAAGATTTTCTCTCGATGAAGAAGAAAATGTAACAACTGAAGAAGCACTCTCTATAGCTTTGCACAAAAGTTTGTACTTGTAACACAAACTAAATCAAAATAAGAACAAGTACAATTTAGGCAGAATGCTAAGTGGTCCAAGAATCAAAAAATGGCCGTGAAGCGCTGGAAATATGGTGTACACTGTGCTACTGCTGCTCATGATTGGATGTAATTTATGTTTCAATCTTCTACACTAATAAGCAATACCCTCTCTCCCTCCCTCAAGTTTCTAAGTTCAGTGGTCTCAAAAAACACAATTATAGATTGATTTGAGATGATATGTTCGAACTCAAATAAATCTTTGGTGTTTCTAATCCAGGTGCAATACAAACACATATATGAATTCCGTGAATTTTTATTTTGATTTGCCAGTAGAATGGCATATATAGGTATTTAAAGAAAAAAAAAAAAAAGGGGGAACAGAACTGTTTATCATTCTTCATCCTGATTCATGTACACAGGTGCCAGAACATAGAGACTCATAGTTCATCATGTCTCTCTAAGAGTACATTTAACGGATCATGAACCACATTTTCATGAGCCTGAGCCACATTTATAGCAGCTTCCCTGCCAACCAAGCGCGCCACTTCTTCACGTCCCCCGATGCCAGATTTCAAGGAAGCAATAACCATTCTCTGCAACTTGAGTATCCCAATCCGCTTTGAAACAACATAGAGTACAGCTAACGAGAAAAGAAGAAACCCCACAACAAGAATTATTCTGCCACAAAACAAGTGCATCATAAAACGAGCGAACAAGTTACTCATACACGGATTACATAATAAAGAAATGCTAATCATACCTGTCAAGAACGTCTTGACGTTTCATTGTGGAGAGAAGGCCCCGGGTCCTTGCCAGCAACGAGCGGTGGCCCTTGTACTCGCTTTCAGCTTTCCGTAATACTCCAGTTGATTCCTCTTCAACATATTGATAAAAACGTTTAGTATTTTCAATCATTAGAGCTGATGCCACATCTTTTCTGAATTTCATATCAATTTATATGATCATAATCATAATCATACATCAGGAAAAAAAATACTTAGAAATACAAATAATTAGTAAGTCAAGAAACTTTTCAGCATCGAAATATTGGAAAATATCAGTAGAAAAGTGTATTTCTTAGATGAATATATAGACGAACATACCAAACGCCATGAGTGTGCTCGTACTCCGTTCAACCTCCTATTAACACAAAGAAGAGAGTGAATTTCAACATTTTCTATATCAAAGACCTGTCAGTGTGAATAAAAGAATCAATTATGATTAATGACCTGAACCATGAGTTGACGAGTTCGTCTAAGGCTCTCTGTGATGCTCTCAGCAGCAGAGGTCATTCCTGCTTTTGTCCTGAAGAATAATAATGGAAAAAACAAATTTTCACAGGTTGAGTTGCATGGATTTAATCAGTAAATCAAGAAGAAAAAAGAGTTCTTAAAGCATTATGTGTTTTTCTAATAATAACCAATAGACAAGTTAAAAACTACAAAAAGCTATATCAGATAGCCATTATACTTACTGCAGATTGCGCCTTCGAGTAGTAGATTCTTCTCCACCTCCAAATAGCAGCTCTCTCTGCAATAACCGGTCACGAGTTACAACCATCTCTTGATATTGGGTAATCCAATATAAGATATATAATATATAACTTTAAAAGTAACATATAATTTAATACATTATATATTATATAATATCTTGATATTGCCACTTCATTTCTCCCCCACTCTTCAAAAACATATAATATATAACTTTAAAAGTAATCAGCTGTGCCTCACAATCCATTTAACATGGCGTCTAATCAAAATAATTAAAGGCTTGTCCATTAAAGATCATAAAATTCCTGTAAAGATATCAAAAGAAGAAAATACCTAACCCATTATCTAGACTCATTACCTCTTGTTGAGCAGCTTTCTTCATGTTTGCCTTGGCTTGCATATTAGCATTCCTTAAACTTTGCCGTAAGCTAAATTCAATTGAAACGACAAAGAGAAAAGTTAAGACGGATCTTATCACACATTCTAGCAGCAATATATAAAGAGTTCAGACCCCTACCCCCACCCTACCCCAATCATTTTTTCCACTTGATACTGAAGAGGAAGTTAACTGCCTGCATCCAGTGAAAAAAGATTTCTTTTACTGAACCATAGTACAAGTTACTTTTAACACTCAAAAACCAACAAAAATCTATCAAAACCTGTTTCTACAAACATTAATACAAACCAATTACGCTAGCCGAGTGTACGCTATCACACATTCAAGTGACATTTCCGTTGCAATTGCAACTCCAGTTTTACTGTCTTTTCTTTCCTTTATTCTGGGCAACAAACATTACAAATACCATATCCAAGTTCCAACACCTAAAAACCAAAATTGACATGTACTAAGCATTATTGACACAATAACATCATTTACCAAGACTCACCTTCTCAACCGCCAAATCAAACTAACTTCATCAATCACATCATACTCCATTTCGATAATTATAAACAATATCAAGACATCCGATTCCACATAATATTCATACGCACAAGTAAAAATCAAAACATATATATATATATATATATATATATATAAAGGACAAGTGCACAAACTGTACATCACTGATTTATCAAATGAAAAATTGAACCTTGATTTCCAGTGACCATAAATGACAAATGCACAAACCAGATTTAGCAAAAATGTAAAAGAAACATTGAACCTTGATCGTATAATTTATGCTACCTCAACACTTATCTAAAAAATTTCAGAAAAAAATAGCCGAAATAAGATATTAACCTCTGGATTTGGTTTTTCCAACAAGCGGCCAGAGATTCTGCCTTTTCAGCATCATCGACCTCCATGAGTTGTGGTGCAAGAAGATCAAGTTTGAATTGAAGAGATTCCAGCATATGTATCCCATCTTGAACCAACCCATTTAATCTAGGCAGTGAATCTTGCTTCTTTGCTTCTTGAATTTCACCAGATTCTGTAATTCTTGATGTTTTTCCATATTCTTGGATAGAGTCGATGTAATTCAGGGTTTGCCTGTATGTTTCTTGGAAATCTTTCTCGACTTTCGCAACTTCTTCTGCTACAGGATCCATCCGAATAATTACGAGATTTGGGCTTTCGCGTATATGAGAGAACTACTGAATGAAATGGTTGCTCTGCAAATTCAAATACGCAGATAATTTAGCTAATGCGCTCCATGTCGTAAATGTCGACCTCACCCTCATAAATAAACCTCTTAAAATAATTAAAAGCAAAAAGAATACAATGTGAACACAGAAATGAAAAATGATACTAAAACAAAAAAGAGATATCTCAAAGAAAATATAAATTATGAAAGGAATAATATAAGGAAATAAACAAACATAAACGTGTAAAGTGGCTCCAGTAAAATAAAAAGAATTCACGAGAGTAAGGAGTTTGGTTTTGAATCTTAATTTATTTAATGCAACCAAGCAATACGATTGTAAAATTCTGAATTATTGGACATGAAAACTCCATTATCCAATTATAATTAAGTATTATGAAAGATAATAGTATTGGCTACATCAAATAATACAGCAGCAGCTGCCTAATATAATAAAAAAATTCCATTTACCACCCTCATGAGTATATTGATACTCCAAGGAGTGAACAACTTCTCGATAACTAATAATAAACCAACCACTCAATTTGAAAAACCTCGACCACATTCCATCAAAGCTGAATATCCAAACACTTGTTACAAGGGAGGATTAAATCTTCATATTAAGGAATAAGGTCAACAGCTACACAGATATAATAAATGATTCATTGTCCAAACAATAAAATCAGAGTTATCCTTCAAGTCAAGTCGTAATCCCCTGTTTGAATATTAACATGACAACAAACAAAAACTCGGAGATTAAAATAGTAGCACAAGTTGAATAGACAGTATCTACTTAGAATTTTAAGCCACTTAAAGTATCATTAAGCAAAAACATCAAAAGAAGCTCCTTTATAAGCTTTTAAAACAGCACCTTAATTTGGTCATTTGACCTACATCTAAGAAGAACAAGGCAAATGATATAGACAGCAAATTTCCGAATTCTAGAGCAATATTCCATTGTTCTCTACTACACCCTTTCAACCAATTAATGTTCCAAGCCATCTTGCTTTTTAATGCCTAGCCTACTCCTACGGATCCTATCTTAAGAAACTGAAAAACAAACTTTATCTTTTCCTACTTATGAGATGAAAAATTTATCTTTCTTTACATAGGCATGGTAAATAATTTATATGAAAAGGCTTCGTAATCAAACTTTCAATAAATGGTTTTAAAAAGAACAAAATATAGTATTTATTAAGAATAAATACAATGAATTAACTTTTTAATATTCTAAAGTTTATTAGAAACATAAAAATAATAAGATTGTTTAAACATAGTAAAAATAATTATATATTATGAAGAAAGTGCATGACTTCGTTTCAACAGGCAAATGTAAACAAGAATAAAAACTTTTGCAAGCTACACTACATAGGCTAACATGATATATCTAGCAATACGTACAATGATCAATTTTATCAGCAGACTAATAAAAATTATAATCATATACAAACTAGCTGGATAAAAAGCATAGTTGCAAAACTAATTATCAAGTATTCACATAGATACGAAATCCATAAATGAGAGAGCACCGCAAACCAAAAGTACAAACATGTGTCATATTGGATTTTAATCTGTATATTTTAAAACAATACTATAAATACTTCTTGTTTGTTTGGTGACTGCATACAAGAGAATATTGTATACTCGGAAGCATAATATTGCTAATTTATGATGAACCAACAGTTATGTCCTTCTAAAGTAACGCATATGAAGACCTTAACATGGAAAACAAAGCATTGAAGTAACCAAATGCTGCTTCTCTAGGGATTGATAACTAACTTGATAAAACAGAATAACTCAACTTTAAGTTAATAATTATCAAGCTGCCTTTAACCATATTTGTAAACTCTACATACAAGATTTCGGCTCAACTTCAACATTGCTACTAGGTTTTCTATAAATGTGGGTTAACCAAAAGGACACACTTAAATGTCAAGATGCATTCACATGATTGTCTATAACATTTAGTTAGGATGAGACAACAGTATAATGAAAATGTTACCTGCATCAAGTTAGAGACTCCCGTTGCTGCCAAGTGTTCACCAAACTGCAGTTGCTAAAATCCCACGAAACAAATCTGCATTGCTAGCAACATTCCCAACACATAAATGCAATTATAAGCCTCATCGAGTATCTAACACTAACCAATATACTGAGATCAAATTAATAATGGAAACATAACCACCCCTTGCGGAAACCATATAGAAATACCCAAACGCGGAAGCCAAAGGCCCAAGCAAAACAAATAAATAAAAATCGAGGAGAATCGCAACACCCTCATTATTATATGAGGCAGCCACAGACGTCCTGATATGACCAGAGCAAATAGAAACCAATACAGGTGCTAGTGTCCGTAAGAGCGGAATACCCACATACCCATTTCAACTAAACCAGCAAATTTAAATAAATCTCTGTCCTGAAAGTCCTAAAGAATATGAGCAAACAAAGCATAAGTATAAGTTATAGGTGCAAAGTTGGGATCAAAGTCTAATTGGTTTGTCAACATATACTGACTGTTCTAATAACACATATTTTCAAAGGAGTAGTAAATCCGTATGAGAGCTACCAAATACAAGGTGGCGATTGGGATTCTCCTTGTGCGGCAAAATTGCACAAACCCTAACTATTAAAACAATAAAATTAACCCCAATTAAAGAGCTAGCAATGTAGATCATGAGGAGTAGTAGAGTAGTACACAAACCTTGTCAAAATTGACGGATAGATTTTGGGGATTAGTCGCATTGTGTGTTGCGTCTGTCTGTTTTAGAATGGGAATTTTGCAACAATACTCCTATAACTTAACACTTGCACGAAATTAATCCGCTAAATTGTTTATTTGCAATTTTAGTCCTCTCACCAATTTTTACCCATTTTTTTCCAAAATTTGCCCTTTTTCGTTTTATTTTCATTTAATTTAATTTTGCTAAAAATACAAGAAAGTCACTTTCTCCAAAATTTGATGAGAGTTGGATGAAAAGATAGCGAATTCCGGTAAAAATTTGTCGAGAATTGGTTAGAGAACTAAAATTTTAACATGTGTCAGTTGAAAGCTAAAATTGCAGTAAAAAAAAGATTATAGGATTAATTTTGTAAAAATGAAATTAGGACTATTATTGCAAAAATCCCGTTTTAAAACGGACCCTGACCCTTTATTTCAATTTTTCATTTTGGTTCGCATATTAGGGACCCAATGTTAGGTCTGTAAAAGCGTGTGACTTCTTTTGATTGCCGCTCTTTTATCTAGGGCCGAAATTTTCCGTCTCTAAAGAAGGGCGTTTAAGGGACAAAATTTTCTGTCTCTCTTGTGTTTTTTTATACGCATGCACAAGGACAAAACATTCTGTCACTTTTGTGGGTTTTTAAGCATAGGCGCATAATATTTTGTCCCTAGATGGGACAAACAATTCTATCCCTATAGCCATTTTTTCCTTTTATTTTTATTTTTAGTTTAAGCTATATGGACAAATATTCTAGTCCCTGTAACTTCGCTAATTTTAAAGACATTCTTTTTTGTCCGTATTTTGATATTTTGCTGTAGTGAATTATCATTATATATGCAGATAAAATAATTAAAAAAAAAAACAGTTCAATAAATTATTATTTGTTTGTTTATACCACTATGCTAATACTTTGCTTGAAGATTCTTTAATATATAATATATTTTGCTTAATAGTTTTAACAGAGACTGTGAATCTAATTGTTTTATGGTTTTTTTAGTGAAATGAATGATTTGCTTGAAATATTGCACTCCTTTCTTTTCTTTTGTTTACAAATCTTAACGTGAAATAATTTTCATATGCTTAAATGTACTCCTTTTGTGCCATATCTATAAAATATTCTTTACTATCATTACTTCTTTTATTTGAAATTTTGAAGTGTAGATAATTCATAAGACAATCAAATTAGTAAATTAAATTTGTGCATAGAGAGGAAAGAGAAGACAATATTGACATTTGGATTCTAGTGGAGTTGAAGGTTGCATGATCATTAAGGTTCCGATTGGTTCCATGGAAAATTAAGGAAAATAAAAAAAATAGTGAAAGTTGGGAATTTTCAGGAAAACTTTAATGAAAACAAAATTTTCCTCTCTTTTTCATGTGATTAGCATGCCATCAGTTTTCAAGAAAACATAATTTGCATACTCATCATATTTAACTATGTAAAAACTGTTATTATACTTTAAAGCTTAAATTTTATTATAAAACTCGTATTAAGTTTTTAATTTTTTAAAAATCAATTTATGCTTTATTTTTTATTTAAAATAAATTCTTTGTAAGTTCTTGAAGCGTAATGTTAGTTTATTTTAATATATAGTAAAAGTTTCAAGTACGAAACAACACAAACAAACAAATTTTATCAAGAGAGCCTTCAAAAAAAATTATTATTCAATGCAATTGAATTACAAAAAATAGAATATGAAAAATACGTCAAATGCTTGATTTAATAACCTTGTGAAACTAAGCTTATTCATAACTCCTAAGTTAGTTTCTAAGTTGGTGAAAATGAAAATTTTGAGAATTAGAAATTTTTTCAAAGAGTATTGAATTTTACCACCATTTGTATTGAAGGGAAATCTGATATTTGAGGATGATATTTTTCAATTACATTTTTTCACCATTTATTTTTATCCATATAGAAATTCCCAGTGAATTAGTTCTAGAGTAAGTTTTAGATAATTTATGGAGGGCAATCAAAATTTGTGAATTATAAAAATTTTAAATAAAGATTCACAAAAAGATTTTCATATCTTTTCTCATCTTTTCCAATCTTATCCAAAAATTTCCTTTTTACCAATTACTTGGAAAATAAAGTTTTCCAATAGGTAATATATTTGTGTCTTAATTATATAGTAAAACCTCATTCAATTATGGAGAACAACATACTAATATAGGAATCAAACAGTGAGATTCTGAAGGCCTTTAATTAAGTAAGGATAAAAGTGAATTTCTTGAATATCATTGCTCAACGGTTAGGAAAATTACTCAGTCTATATCATTTGTCCTTTCCTAATAAAAATTCAGGTTCCGCAGCAAGACAATATGTTCCTAAATCATAATATCTTTTGGAACTTTCGACACAACATCTTGTGTTTTATGTTAAATAGATATTACGAAAAAAAAAAAAAAAAAGCAAGACGTCCCATGTGTTATATATACTAAAGAGACAAGTTATTTACGTACACAAATTAACTCATTTGTATTCTTATAGGGTGCAAATACATCTTTAGAGGCAAGTGTTCATGCAACCGTTTTTTTTTTTTAGGCTGATGATAATGCCAGAGCACAAAATGTTGCTACTAGAGCAAATATTTAGTCATTAAATACGCATATGGTGAGAAGATTGAGCCATTTATAATCTATACTAATACTAATATATAAAGGAAGAGGTACTTGTGACACCAAACTTTTGATTTCCAAGTTTAACCTTATAATTTCACTACAAAAAAAGTGATTTTTTGCGACGATGGATATTGTCATTTAATTCCAAAAATTCGTCATATAAACTTTATACGACAAAAAATTTTGCCGCAAAGTTCGCCAAATTAGCCCCGTCACATAAGGTGTTATGTGACAAACTTTTGTTGTCGCCACATAAGATTGTGACGAAAAGAAAAATTGACACTAAAAGATTAATTCATGTGACGAAGTAATCGTCACATAACCTACAATACTTCGTCATAGAAACATTGAATCGTCATATAAAATTTTTATTTTTAAAATTTATTGTGACAACATAGTTCGTCGTAATGTTTCAATATCTGAGAATTTTTGTCACAAAATCTTTTACTGGCGTTAGCAAATTGTCATTAAAGAGACTAATGCAAATTTACTTGTGACAAGTTAATTGTCACTAAGTTATTAATAATTGTTATTGAAATATTAAATTCATTTAGTTTTATTGCGTCTTAATAATTGAAATGCACATGGCTAATTCATAATTATATGCAATATACTTAATTATAAGTCAACAAACACATTTTACAAGAACTAAAAATCTCACAAAAATACACATACTTACATGTAACATAAAATAGCATTCTACACAACCCAATAACCATTTACAACGTGATACGTGTGGTATCTTCAAACAAAATACAATGTATGTTCGAAACACCTTGATTTCAACAAGTATCAAATTTCATACAAGAAAAAGTACCTACACAATGTTTTCCTTAAATTCTCGATATCGCCAAGACTAAAAACCTCGTTTCACTATGTCCTTTTTGGAGTGTGGGGCACCAAACTTTCTGCATACACGCATGGCACAATTCATTGTATTGCTAGCCAAATAAAAACCAAAAAATAGTGTCTTCCAAGTATACTTAATCAATAAAATATGTGCAGACATCACAAACGACAAGACTTATTGATTCTGAATCGGATAATATCAACATTTAGCATTATGCATAGTAAGCGAAGCACTTTGAATCGGATATCCAACATTTACCACTACATAGAGCAAATCCAAATCACGTAGCTGCATTTGGGTATTACATACATTCAACTCACAAAACTATAAAGCAAAAATATGAAATCTCTAATCGCAATTATAAAACTTGAAACTACAAAAACATAGTTTTTTCATATTTACTCCTCATAGGTTATTTCCTTAGAACTAAAACTTGCAAACAAAAATCCAATTTTCTAAGAGGATGCATAGTAATGCAATAAGAGACTCAGTTTCATTCACTGACCAAGCTTCATTAGATGCTTGCATTCCTACCTTCAAGTTCATGGACATATCTAATATCTAAATAACAAAATGATCCGTAAGAAACAAAAGCATTTTTCATCTCATAGTCACTACCATTACATAAACTAAACCACAAAAGCAGAAATTAATATCTTAAGGTTCTTGTGTACGTACAAAATTGTCCCATCTCCTTCCTCTATGCTTCTAGAGCCTGAATTTTGTCTTCATAGCTTTTATGCTTCTCCTTTATTCTACAATCACTAAATCACACAAGTAGGGCAGAAAATGTTAGGGGAAAAAGTGATATGTACTTGACTAGAAGAATAATGTAAATATCTGCTATGTTCTTTTTTCTTGATATTACAAAAACAGAGATACTATATATATATACACACATATATAATGTAACTATGAAGCTATAGCTTTTGACAACGAATCGGAAGATTTCAGCTAATTTAACTTAAATACTATCTAACAGCTCCTATCATATAAGCTTCAACATTCTTGAATTAACAACAACTCTATCTTGTTTAACTTCAACATACTATAAGCTTGAAACCTCATTTAGACAAAAGAAAACTTATAATAGAACATTCTCAAACCCTAATTAACATTTGATTATCTTTCAGTGACTTCTTACCAATAACTATCTTTTCCTCATTCTCCATAAACTAGTTCACAGATTATCCACACAACTTATCATATGCTGATCCATCTTCCATTGGGTTGTTGGTCAGCTAGAATAAACAGCTAGCATAGGGTACCATATATATATATATATATATATATATATATATATATATATATATGTGGCAGAAGCATGTATTTTTCCATGAAACTTAAGGCCAATCACTCAGGAACAATACTGCAATTCACAAAGACATGCATAGAAAATGACCCAACACCAAGAACGAAGTATATAAAACATAGCTTTGTAAAAGATATACAAAACAAGAGAGATTATTACCTTTGTTCTCGAGTAGGGTTGAACTTCACCAATTCCTGGCCCCAAGTATCAAATAGCTTATACCTTACAAAGATAAAGCAAAAATTCGTACAGAGTGTGAAGAAATCGAGCAGTTTTATTCTCTAGGGTTTGGGTTCCTACTAACTCCTATTTTAGCTGGAAAAAAGATCCATCTCTGAGAAATATCGAAAGAACTATAAGGTAAAACAGTAAGAATAAACCTAAAATTTGTAGATTGCAAAGAAAAAAACGAGAGATTTACCTTCAGTCCTTTTTCGCCCATTGTAGCCGAGAGTAGGTCCTCTCTCTCTCTCTCTCTCTCTCTCTTCATTGGTTGAATAGTGGGGGTGTTTTATTCATTTTTTTTTTTTTTTTTTTTTTGAAAGAGGGTGTTTTATTCAATTTTATTAACTCTTTTTCTTACATTTTTGCCCTACATTACATCTTTTCTTGTATCTTAAGCACATTAATAAATATGCTTTTTATTAATGTTGATATATAACTAATTGTCATTGCTTTTTTTTGGTTTTTCAATATTAGTGTGTGTTTTTATCTACCAATCAACAATCGAAAATAAGATGTACACAATATTTTCACAACATTCAATTAATTTATTAGATAAATTATTGCACTTTGTAACTATAAGTTTTATGATTTATATAGTTTTATGAGTATGTACTGTTTATCGACAAAACCTTAACAAAGAGAAAATGAACAAAAGAAATGTCTAGTTAAGATACTTTTATTGAGGAACACCCATCGAACTATAATTTAAGAGTCAAAAGATGCTAATAATAAAAATTAAAGTACTTATGTCTCTCAAGATAATCCACTTCAGAAGAAGAAAAAACAAATCTAGAAATTGATTTGTTGCACAATGGGCTTATATGATAGATTTTAGATCTGAAATAGACGAGTTTGGGATTTCACCATGATGCAGTCAAGAAAACGTTAGCGCTTTTGCAGAAATTTGAAAATCGCAGGATTAAAGACTAAACTTGGACCCCGATCTGGTTTTTGACGAATTAGTAGCCTAATTACATGAGATCGAGCCAAAAGTTTGTAATTATAGCTTTCCGATAATGTAGACCCTTTGCAGGCAAATTCCTTTGTTTAGGCCCAAAAAACAGGCTTTTTTGACTTATTTTGGTAATCTTTTATTCAGTTATTTCTCTTTCCATAAGAATCGAAATTGCATATTGTTTGTTGGGAGTGCGTTCCATGCGTTTAAGGCTTTTTCCAAATATTATTTATTTTTTTGCCATTTTTGGATTTTTTTTTATTTTATTTTATTAGTTCTGTGTATACAATCGTCATAATGAAGTCAATATATACATTATAAATATGTTAGAGATTATTTTAAAACTAAAAATTAATAAGCTCCTTAGTGTGATACATACAATTAAGCTCGTAAGTCATTCAGATGTCTAACTCTTATATAGACTTCAAAATTTTACAATATTCTTGCATGTATAAATTTGATGTTAAATTGTTTGCATAACAGATTTGGTCCTGTATATAAGCTCATAAGTCATTTATATTTATAACTTATTGCAGTCACTAATTTATATATACATATATATATATATATATATATATATGTATATATATAACTCATTTAATACTTTCATATCTTGATACTTAAACCTATCACTGAAAATTTTGGATTTTTCACGGCCAATTTCAATATGCAATTAATTAAGAGTAATTACGTAGTATTTACTAACTTTTGAATTTTACAAGGGGAATCTGCTAATAGAAACTACATATGAAGTCATTTGCTAATTAGAGATAACATATGTGTGGCATTGACAATTACTCGAAACAGCCGTGTCTAGTTTATGTTTTTATAAATTATTATTCTCTTTTGAAAGAAAAAAAAAACTACAATTTAAGTATTATAATGAGAATTTGTGAAGTGGTCATTTGAAATAAAATCAAAAAGACAAGATTAGTGGGAAAGACCAAATAAGTGGTGGGAAAGTTTCCCGCTCTATTTTTTTTCTTTCATGCGACGAATTCAAATTGTCACATAAGAAGCAAAGTCTATATTCCCGCTCCTATTTTCATCCAATAAGATAGTCAAAAAAAATTTCGCGCCATTTTTAACATTTGCCGCTCTTTGTGTTATGACTACTTCAAAACTTTCGTCATATGAGATTATCTTTCTTGTGACGAAAGCGTTTCGCCATATTAATGAAATTTTTAACGACGAAAGCAAATTTCGTCATTCAAGCGCATGTTTAAGTGACAATTTTTTTTATCGTCATAAAAGGTCGTCACAAAAAACAACTTTTTTTGTAGTGTTTATGTTCCACTATAGCATCTTATTATTAATTTTTCAATTTAACCCTAAAATTTAAGTTAGATGAAACTAATTATACCATTTACAGAGAAGGATGATTTAGTTTCCCTATAATTCATATTCTTCCAATGAAAATTACTTTTCTTTCCATTCTAATCTATTTATGTTGATTCACTCTCCCATTAATTTAAACTCTTTCCATCAGGCAAATCTTTTTTCTTGCCTTTTTTTTTCCTTCCATATTTTTTTTATACTTGAATATAAACATATAATACTTTACAATATAAAAAAACAATGTACGCGGGGTTCCGCGTGCCACAGTTTCTAGTTAAGTAATTAAAGAATGAGTAGTTAAGATGAAGTACAAGTTATAGAAAGATGGCTATTAATTTTTGTATTCCTTAGTTAAGAAGGGTATTTTAGAGATATTACAAAAATCGCTCTGGCAGCAACATTTTTTGCTTTGCCAATATCGCCAACCTTTTTTTTAATAACAGGAGTGTGGTTTTTTTTTTATTTATTATTATTATTATTATTATTATTATTATTATTATTATTATTATTATTATTATTATTATTGCTATTATATGAGTGTAACACGTGTATATAACATAACATGGGGATGTAATTTCCTTTGTTTCTGTTTAATAAACGGGTGACGATAATGCCAGAGCAAAAATTGTTGGGACCAGAGCAACAATTTTATTATCTCTAATTTACCCTTCATAATTAACTAATTAAGGAATCTAGAATCTCCTCCCTTATATCCGATATCTTAATTAATTACAGTTCCCTAATTTCAGCAACTTATACTAATCAGTTATTTCACTATCTAACTCTATTTATCTCTTTTGAATCTCTTTTTAAAAGAAGAAACAAATCATTTAATATATTGGCACAAGCTATTAATCAAAAGTTAATATCCAAATTTAAGAGGTTGCTAAACGGAATATTTATTTGTTAAAATTTCATAATATATCTGCAGTAATCTTAATTTTATAATTACCTTAAGTCAAGTCAATTATTAAACTAGAGTGGGATTATATGTAAAATTATATATATATATATATATATACACACACACACACAGACATATATATATATATATATATATATATATATATATATATATATATATACACACACACACACACACACACACACATATATATAGATAAATATATGTAAATTTAGTTTTATAAATAACCCCACTCTGGGTATAAAATATCAATAAAACGTGACTTGATCATTGTGTAACTTTAGTTTTTCGTTTTATTCATTTTCATTTTTGTCTAAACTAAATACCATATTTAAATTAACCATTATTGAATAAATGACAATAAATAAGATGAAGTATAATCCTAATTAACATTGTAGTACGGCAGACTTGATATTGAAAATATACATTCAAATTTGTTTTTTTATGCTAACTTCAATTCATAATATTTAACTACGATTAAGATAAATTTTAATGCCGTATTAAGAATCATGTAACACAATAATTATGATTATGCTAATTAACCATCCCTAATGGTTGAAAAGATTTTACCTTCTTAATATGAATAATGTGTGCACGTGTATTAAAGAAAAGAGAACACTAATTGCTATAATTAAGGAGTGTTAATTATGTAAACAAAGATGTTATAAAATGTGATTTCTATATTCCTTAGTTAAGAAGGGCAAACTAGAGATATCCAAAAATTTGCTCTGGTTCCAACATTTTTTGCTTTGGCAATATCGCTAGCCTTAATAAACACGGTTAAAATGTCATTAGTTCTGTTTTCTCATGTAAAAGAGGTAAGCACTTGATTTGGTGTTTCATCTAATTTATTTGAAATCTCGCAAATCAGAACCAAAATTTATAGTAATTAAATAAAACACACAAAAAAAATCGAGAATCAATATTATGGATCTTTTCTTGATTTGAGTTTGAATAAGCAGTATTTCTATTATTGAGTGAAAATTCTGAAGATGATTTGAGTGATTCGAATCAACCTAGATATTCTAATTTGGTTGCAGATACTACACAGAGTCACATATCAATTTCAGTGGTTATATATATAGAGAGAACAAATGTATCATTATTCTTTCATCATCATAAAAATAGAGCCTAACATGAGTACCTCCACAAAAGTGTTAGTCTTGTTCCTCGTTCTCTTGTGCACATTTTCAATGAGTTTTCAGAAAGAAATTCATCAAGAAAACTACAGATTGTTTCATCGTAAATTAGGTCATAAAATTGATCCCTCAAAAGTGATGTTGATGCAGAAGAATTCAGTCTCGGCCAGGTCGCTCTATGTTGTGCCTTCCGGGCCAAATCATTTGCATAACTAGAGTCCATTGTTCACACCAGGTGCTGTTCTTGATGGTAAATCAGGGAAACCACCTTCGTTGCTTTGAATATTTTATGATATTTGTTAACTAATGGCCTTCTTGTAATAGCTAGGTCGACATATTATTTTCATATATAAAAATATCTTTTCAATTATGGATGTTGTCATGGATTAAAGTTCCAAGTTCGGATATATGTTTCAAGTTGTTCAATGATGATTATTTTGTTAGGGTTTTTCAAAATATTTTTGTTAACTTATTAATTGTTATGCGTATAGACTGTTTCATGAAAAAGTTATATATCTAAGCAGATCACATTTACTATATACATTATTTTTTTAGGGTTAATTGCCCCACACCTCCGAGATATGGGGTTTGTTGCACTTTGTGCCCTGACATATGATAATAATATACCCACTAACCTATTTGACTTTTGTGCATTTTCCCCTGAGCTTGAGCACGTGGTTGAATTTTCGATCGACAAATTTTGCGTCACGAGCAAATTGCACAAAAATCAGGAAACATATCATACATTTTAATAGATTAATTAGTATAATAATACATACCCCATAGGTTAGGGGTTGCTACAATTAGCCAAATTTTTTACGAGATTTCTAAATTGTATATATACTTGATTTTTCTTTTTTGTTAAAGCTGATAATATTATTATAAATCAAAGATCCTATGCTTTTTCTATCAACAATGTAACATTATGTTTGTTTCTAGCTTAGAGAAACAAAATATTGCATTATCTATTTTCATCATGTCTTTAATATGCTTAAAGGGACGCACAAAAATTTCAGAGATCAAAGTTCGTTTCTATCAAGTTTAGGAAACAGGATATTGAATCTGTTGACATTCTTTGTTATTAGTCAACAGACAAGATATATTAAGCATAAATTATTGTACCTGTAAAGTTTATAAGGAGCGTGTATATGTAAATATTTGTGAATTACAAATATAATATTAGGTACTTATCTAATTCAACCCTTATAGGTTAGAGCAATCGTTTGCATTGAAGGAAGGATACAGATCGATTCCCAAATATATATTGAAACAACCTCACTGTCATATTGTAAGTAACCTGACTTTTATGCCAATATATAGCTAGTTTAATTTCCAGAACAATAATTATCTTACTTTTAGTTAATTGAAACTTTGACCAACATTTATAAAAGTATTTTATCGTCCTCCAGTGAATAATTGCAAAAGCCATCCATGCATGTGTTAATTTACTAACAATTTTTTCATTCATAATTATTTTTTGTTTCTCTTTTTATTACGAAATTTGATCATTGTCGTCCAGCTACAATTGGTTTACATATTATGTAACTAACTTAAAGCAAAACCCAACTTCTCATTGATTTATTTTAATATATGAGGTGATTATATCGTTCCCCAATAAATTTCTATGATTGTGAAGATTGTTAGGGCATTGGTTATGTGAAAAGACAAATTTAATTAGGTTAAGCTATTATTATTACTGGTTTTTATTCTTGTTCATGGTGGAAGAGCCTGTGGAAATCAAAATAATTAATTTATCTAACTTTAATTTTAGAGTTATGTTGAGAAATTAATAATAAGATGCTATGGTGGAACACAAATTATAAAGTTAAACTTGGAAATCAAAAGTTTGGTGTCACAAATACCTCTTCCTTAATATATTAGTATAGAGTTAAGTTAAATGAAATTAATTATACTATTTACAGAAGGATGTTTTAGTTCCCTTTAATTCATATACTCTTTCAATGAAAATTACTTTTATTTCCATTTTACTCCAATTATGATGATTGATTCTTCCATTAAGTCACACTCTTTCTATTAAAGCAAATCTTTCTTGCCTGTTTTTTTTTTTCCTTCCAAATTTATATTTTTCTTCACACTTCAATATGAACATATAGTACTTTACAATATAAAAAATTTATTGTGAACATGGCTAGCGTGCCCCGGTTTCTAGTAACAATATAAAAACTAGGTTGTAAATATTATTGGGTGGTTTTACATTTCATAAGGTACTAACTAATTGGGTACCGATGGATTACAATAATTTAAGACTATTCAGTTGTTAATCAATTTTGGGGATGATATCAATGACACTCCTGATGTTTGGCATAATATCAGACACACACCCCGAGGTTCTAACAATATCAATAACACCCCTATTTGACACACTCAAAATAAATGTTAATTTTATGGTAAATGACTTTGGTACCCTTCTGATACACACAATAATTTATTTTATAAGGTATAAAATTAAATTACATATACGCAGTGGTGGAGGGAGGGGTGCATGTGGGGGCCATTGCACCCCCAACCCTTCCATAATTTCCTTAGTGGCGTATTAAGAAGATTTTTGTAGTGTATGGCAATATTGCCCCCTCCTACCGGGCCCCACTTATTTAGTTAAAGGAATTTAGGATTTGTTTTTATAACCCGTGAATTCTGTTGATAGCAATGTTTTTAAGATCGGACCGGATTGGCCGGTCGAACCGGTTCGACCGGGATCCAGATCCTTGTCTGGTCTGGTTTATACCAGTTCAACCAGTAAAATCAGTGAACCAGTGAGGCCACCGGTTTGATGTCCGGTCCGGTTTTTAAAACATTGGTTGATAGCTCACTAAATTCTTTTACTTACGATGAGAAAATTTTCAAAACGGTATAAAAAGAGAATATGAAGCCATTTATAGAAAATTAGAAAACTAACACATATGTAGTTTTATGGTTGTAGAACACAGACAAACACAATTATGTATGTTAACAAGAAAGAAAAAGTAACAAAAGTAATTGGCATATCTCTGCGGTACTTCACTTTAAAAATTCTTGACAATTTTCATTTTTCTTTTTTCATGAATGGGTGAATATGTAACAAAAATATGTACCTACTAACTATATTCATAATTCTAGTGTTTGTTTTCAATTGTTGTACAACCTTATGAAATTATTCAGTAGCTTTTTGGATGCTACGGTTGCAGACATAGTAATTAGTTTGACAAATTCGGAAATTTGGATTTTGAAACACATAATAGTTAGATGTCAATTTTGAAATTTAGGTTTTGACACGTGCAATTTCAACTTCCATTATGGCTGCATAATGTCAATTAATTTAGTGTAATATATTATACAGGTCTTCAACGAATAAGTAAGAAATGAACTGATTTTTATTGTAAAAAATTATGTAGAATATTGGTTCTCAAAAAATTCCTGTGTACACTCCTAAAAGTGCAATTACCCCTACAAACCTAGAGAATTTTTCAGGGAATTTCGCTGAACTAGTCTCACAAAGTGGTCTATTTATGAAACTAGTCTCAAAAAGTGACTGGTCATTATTTTAGTTCTATAATGTGGCCCTATTTGCGATAATAGTCCATTTTTGTCACAAGTCAACAATTTTGACCAAAAATTAGGGTTTTAACAACTTAATTTTTTGATTTTTACACTTATACACCACGTCCTTCACAAAATTATATGTACACCTCCAAAAAAACTTAAATCTTTTTTTAGAAACCAAAATTAATTCAATTTTTAAATTCATTATTATGTAAAACTTAGATTCTTTCATTTTCCTCAAAACCTATGATGCACCAACACTTCGGAAATTTTCTTTTATGCCGTGTCCGACACCCCGACACGACACCGACACCACAACACGACACCGACTCCTCCGACACGTGTCGTGTCTTAATAAAAGTAAAACAAAAAGAAAAGGGACACCGTGTCAGACACGTTTTAGGGACGTGTCCGACACATCTGGACACTTTTTTGAGCTGATATTGTAGTTTTATTTTTATTTATGGTTAAAATTTAAATTTCTTAAAATATATAGATAAAGATATTAGAAGAATCAAACATTAAACTTTAAAAGTTAAATACTTAAGTAGTAAAAATGCACAAATGATAACTTTTTCCCAATCAAATCTCACGAATAAGTCTACTGCATTGCTCTTTGCGTAAAAACAAGGACGGACAAAAAAAAATTCGTTTTTTCTTCGAGTCGTGGCACTAATATCCTATTTAAAGATTTTATTTGAGTATGATATAATACTTTATTTTGTCATTTGATATATGCATTTGTATTTAATGCTTGAAATTTATGACTTAAACTTTTATGACTATTTTATTTGAACTTGTAGTAGTTGGTTACTTGGTTTTGAGTGTAAATATGTTTGGTTTGATTCTATATTTGAACGTAATAATGTTATTTGTGCAGATTATGATGATGTCTTCTATATTTTAATATAAAAAATACAGTCGTGTCGCTGCCGTGTCGTGTCTTGTAATTTTAAAAAATCTATGTTGGCGTGTCCGTATGGTATCGTGTCGTGTCCGTGTCCGTGCATCATAGCTCAAAACCCACAATCCCAATTTGGCATCTTTAGCTGCCTTACACAAATTTATCGTTATTGTGAAAATTTTTGTTAAAGTTTTTTGTTTCTAAGCTATAAATTTTAATATTAACAGTAAAAACCAAAAAAAGTAGAAAAAGGAAAAAATAGAAAAAAAAAATATACACGGTCATCTTCTTCCCCAATTCTACCTCCACCCCGCCCTCAACCTAACCCCTTGCTCCAATAATTGTTAAATCAGGTTGATCGGAATCAAAAGGCGGCGACAATTAGTTCAAGTCGAAATTCCGGTAGATGGCAATACTCCTTGGAGCTTCATGGGAGTGAGTGGTGACGCCGCCATGACAAGTAGTAACACCGACCCTCGGAGGCAGTGATCACACATTTAGCCGCCAATAGTGCCCTCGTAGCGTTTGCATTTTTGACCACCCGATGCTTGGCCGCTGGGAGAAGTCTTGTGACAAATTGAACACTCGTGAGCCCTTTCACAAGATTTGAGGGTTGATGGTTTGTTGCCTTGGGCGGTGGCGGTTCGGCATTTGAGGTGGCTTGCTTTATTGCCGCCGAGTGCTTGGTGGAGCAGGGCCATTGCAGAGGGTTAGGTTGGGGGCGTGGTGGAGGTAGAATCGGGAAAGAAGATGAACTTTTTTTACTTATTTTTTTCTTTTCTGTTTTTTTTTTTTTTTTTTTGGTTTTTACTGTAATAATAAAATTTATAAATTAGAAACAAAAAACTATTATAAATATTTGCACAATAATAATCAATTTGTGTAGGGCTGCTAAAAATGCCAAATTGGGATTATGGGTTTTGAGGAAAACGAAGGAATTTAAATTTTACGTAGTAACGAAAAAAATTGAATTAATTTTAGTTTCTAAAAAGGATTTTAACTTTTTGGGGGTTTAAATATAATTTTGTGAAAGTTGTGGTGCATAAGTGTAAAAAACCCAATGTTAAACTGTCTAAACCCAGTGTTCTTGAAACCGGACCGGACCGGCCGGCCGAACCGGTTCGACCGGTGACCGGCTGCTGTTCCGGTCTGGTTTGATGTTTTGGGCCGGCTGTAACCGGCCCGGAAAAAACCGCCCAAAACCGGACCAAAACCGGGAGCCGGTGGCCAATTTTGACGGTTCGGACCGTTGCTTCACTAAAAAAAAAAAAAAAGAATGAAATTACAAAACCACCCCTAAAAAATAAGGCGTAATCTGTAAAAAGAAAAATTAAAAAATCACAATTCCACCGTGCCTAGGTTTTCATCGCGTCCACCGCGCCTCCTCCGCGCGCAGGGGCGGAGCCAGGGGGCGTGTAGGGGCGGTCGCCCCCCCCCCCCCCCTAGCCCCACCCCTATATACAGATATAAAATAAATATACTGCTTCTCCATTGCACTTTCATTGAGACTGAAGTTCTGCTGAAGTTTTAAAGCTTTATAATGATAATAAACGGAAGTTTTTGGGGTCAAATATAGAATATTGCTGTCTAATTAGATTGGAGCCCGTAAATAAGTAAAGTAAATAACAAATGATAGTGATTGAAAATTTTGTATGATATGGTTTAGATCTCACTTCTTTTGAGATCTGCTATTCCGTATTTTGATCCAGTAGATAAAATAAATGAAGAAGCTTTCCCTCGGCAAATAAAAACTATATTACATTATAGAATTATATTAGACAATATGATATATATATATGTGTGTGTATAATATACATATAACATTTTATACTGTTACTATATTTATGCAATCTGAACATGTACTTAATTTGTTTTTCAAATTTTTTTCACTTATTCCATTACTTAATTTCTTACTTCTTTTACTACTTTCTAATCTAATTGTCTCTTACTCTCTTCATTTAGCAAATAAATCAAAGGATGCTCAACTAATATTTCTAGCATTTGACGGTATATTTTGTTTTTAGGAGGAGCCAGACTTTTTATTGTCTCTTACTCTCTTCTGTTCTACTTCTATTTTCTATTTTCTAAATTGAATAACTGGTTATTTGATTATGATGTGTATGTATTTGTAAGTATTAATTAAGTATCAACTAAAGAATATATTCTTGTATTAGTCATTGTTTGATAATATGATTTGCTGTAATTTTATAGGTTTTATACTTATTCAAGTTTAATCTTGAGAAATATAGTATAAGATATATTTGTTGACTATATTTTAGATTTTTAGGTTGTTGACTTTGTATACCGGTTCGACCAGTGATTAAACCGATTCGACCTGTAAAACCTGTAACCAGTAAGGCCACCGGTTCGGTGACCGGTCCGGTTTTGAGAACACTGTCTAAACCAGGGTTATTAAAACCGGACCGGACCGGTCCGGCCAGGCGAACCGCGAACCAGAGGCCGCGCCGGTCCGGAGCCAGCTTCTAAACCGGTTTCTTCCGCAGCCGAGTGCAACCGGCGTTTTCCCGGTTGAACCGGGGCGAACCGGTCAACCGGACTGGTTATTGAACCGGTTCGGATAATTAAAAAAAAAAAACTGTACGCTTTCTGCCCTAAATCTCAAACACGCCCTAAATCTCAAACACGCAGCCCCCTCAAAACAAAAACAGAGCAAAAGAAAGAAGAAGAAAAAAGAGAACAAAGCAAAAGGAAAAAGAAGTGGAAACAAAGAGAAAAGAGCAATCGTCGTCCCCTCTAGCCGCCTCCAATCGTCGCCGCGCTCACCGTCCGTCGCCGTGGCCGCCGCTGCTCCAGCCGTTTATTAAGGAATGTAGGGTTTGGCCGCGTGGCTAGTTGAGGTTCTATGGAAACTTTAGATTCAAAGTTTGCGTGCTATACTAGTATTTTAAAATGATAAAATATTAGAGTTGTTTTATTATAATTATTTTTTTGGTGACATATTTTAGTATAGGTCTGGTGATGAGCGTGTAGAGGTAAAATCAACTTCTTTCCTTTTTTTGTTGTGATTTGAATTATTATTTGTTAATTATTAAATGTAAAAACTGTTAATTACAAATTGTTTTTGTATATAATGCTTAGAAATTAGCAAATTATAACTAATTACATGACCAATTCAGTATTTTAGTTTATATTTTGATAAACACTTATTTTTATGATGTTTATATTTTCAATTGCACTAACTATTATGCCTAAAAATTAGAATTGTTCTAATGATATTAGTAAATGAGTATATTTAATTATTTTACCTTTCATTTGAATTTGGAAATGCATTTGAGTTGATGGTATAAGATTTGATGTGTTCCTTTGATGTTTGGATTTAAATATGGTGTTTTGTGATTGTGGATTTGGGTATCCTGTTCATAATTTAATATTGTAATGTGGTTGTGAAAATATAGAATAATCTAGGAAAAGCTATTTGAATTTTCTTTAAATATACCTTCACCGGTTCGAACCAGCGGTTGAACCGGTTAAACCGGTAGAACCTTGAACCAGTAACGTTACCGGTTCGACGTCCGATCCGGTTCTGAAAACACTGGTCTAAACCCTAATTTTTTAGTCAAAATTGTTGACTTTTGACAAAAAAGGACTACTATCGCAATTAAGGCCACATTATGAGACTAAAATAATGACCAACACTTTTTGGGACTAGTTTCACGAGTAGGCCACTTTGTAGAACTAGTTCAGCGAAGTTTCCCATTTTTTAGAATGTTTAACAAGATTGATTGCATTTGTATAAGTTATTTCCAAATAGTTTTTAAACTATTTTGATATTTATTTGCATATCTTTGTTTTTATTATGAAAAGATTGATTTTGAAGTGATTGGAGTTACTTCTTTAACGTGCACGGTTATACATTAGATCTAAGTCTGTGCATTTCCTAGGTACGCATTTTCTTAAATTAGTTAAAATAATTATCTTCTTTCTGGTCAATAGTTATTACATGAATGATTAATTGGGTTAAAATTATTTTCACATGAAATGATTAAATTAAAAAATGAATATTTTAAATGTCCCCCACCCCCCCCCCCCCCCCCCCCCCCGCCCCCCAATTTCTGCCTCGCCCCTGCATATACGCCCTCAAAACTCAAACCCGGATGAAATGCCAAAGAGTACCAAGGATCAAACCCATTATTACTGTTGTCTTCAATAACTGAACTAGCTGTAATCTCAATTTTCCTTCATTATTTGGTGAGGGAAATACAAAACACGCGGAAGAAGTACAAAGCAAATGAACTTCCCAAGAGCTGAAGTGCCTAATTAGTAATTAGTATTTAGTAAGTACAGCGATTCGCTCCTTGGGCAATGGGTATTATTAACTATAACTATAAGACAATTCTTTTTGTGTTGAATGAAACACTATGTAAGAGGGCAGTGAATAAAATACTCGCCCCATTTATCTCCGTCAATATTGTTTTTTACTTTTTTAAAAAAATATAGTTTTTCTTTCTTAATGTTTTGTCTTTTCTGCATTAATTAACTATACTACAGATAATTTTAGAATAAAAGAACTTCATTTTTTTAAAGTTATTTTAATTTATTTCAAAGTTTCTTTATTTTGAATTATAGTCTTATACTTTTAGTACACAAAAGTATATTATAAATCATTCTTAAAAACAAATAAGTGATAAAGATTAAGAGAATTTGATTTTTACATACATATATTCTTTTTCATCTTAAAACAAAAAGATGCCACTAAAATATTTGATAACATCAATCGCACACTCGCTCGAAGGGTAATTTGGTAACAGAAACTAGGCAAAGTCAAGTTAAAGTTAAGGCAGAAATGCAAAATTTGCCCACTAAATTTGTCTATTTTCTATTTTTGCCTAATAACTTTTCGGGCCGCGATCTTGCCCTGTAGGTTTCAGTTTTCGCAGCAATATATGCCCATTCGAGCTGTAAACGGGTTTTTTTGCCTACGTGGCATTCCAGCTGTTAAAACGCTATCCCACGTGTAAAATTGCGACGCCACCTGTATATTTTTTCACAGCAAAACACGTTTTTACCAAAAGTTATTGGGCATTTTTTGTAATTTTGCTTAGAAATTTAAATAAATTAAAAAAAATCATATTTTTAATTAAAAAATTAATTTACATATGATTTAATAATTTCTGAATATATAAAATCCCAAAAAATCATTTAGGTTAACGTATTGTATTGTATCAATTAAATTTCATGGACTTAATTAACATTATAATTTTTAATTCTTATTTCAAATTAATGTGAAATAAAGTAAATGTTAAATTTGTTTTTAACAGAATTTTTCAATTTCAAAAATTAAATAATAACTGGAAAAAAAATGAAAACCAAAAAAAAAAAAAAAAAAAATTAAAACAAAAAAATAAAATAAAATCAAGGATATGAGTCGTCTTCCCCGATTCACCGCCGCCGCCCCACCCACCACCAAACCCCTCCTAACCTCAAGACGCTGGTTACTACTAATGTTGGGTATAGAACGCGAGTTAATACTAATGTTGGGTATAGAATAGACGATTGATGTTTGAGGTCAGGAGGGGTTTGGTGGTGGGTGGGGCGGCGGCGGCGAATCGGGGAAGACAACTCGTCTCCCCGATTTTATTTTCTTTTTTTTTTGTTCACTGAGGAAATCGAGGCGAACAAAAACTAATGACAATTGTACAAGCAAGTGTTTTAAAAGGCATTTTTGAGGTGCGGCTTGAGGCAAATTTCACCTAAAACGCCTCGAGGCGCTTGATTAGGCGGAAATGTCAAAAGGCATACGCCTTCTTACTGAGACGTACACCCCGGATGCGCCTTTTACGCTTCACTTCAAAAACCAACGCTTTTCTAATGTTAGGTAAGAAGTGAAATTACTTAATCAATTGAGGGCAAAAAACGGAATCTCACTTCAATTTTAGAAGAAAATGCAATATTTATCTTTCCCATACATAAATAATACGACTCTTTTAAATTTTTACACCCTAAGTTAAAGCAAAACTCTTTTCCTCTTTTTAAAATCATCCAAAATCTTCACGAGTTCATTACATATGATCCTAGTTAATGTGGGAATTGCATTCAACATCGTAATATTGTTATGATCACTTTGTTCTTTACGAGGGGATTGTTTTTCTTTTTTTGTTTAGATTTTTCTTTGCTCTTTCTTTTTTTTTGTTCTTTTGTTCCAACAATAATAACTGAATGAGTTATGGAGAATTGATATAATATACTTTATATAACAATATTAAATATAATAATAATAATAAATTATTTTTTATTATTATAATTATCTTATATATATTTTTAAAATATTAAATTCTACAATTGGCAAGGCTTACGCCTCGCCTCGGAGACATAAAACGTCTCGCCTTATGCCTTCGCCTTTTAAAACACTGAGTCAAAGAGAAAGATCCAAAAAATTGTTTTTTTTTTTAAAAAAGGGTTCATCTCTTAGACGTACGATCCACATTCAAACGACTTTCGGACATTTGACCGTGAATTAACAAATTTTATTTTAATATTTTAAAAAAAATTGAAATATCCCTCTAAAGAATTTTCCAATTATAGGATACATTAAAATACAACATTAAGTCCCTTTAGATAAAGTTGGTTCATGAGCTAAACATTCCCTGCAGGGGTTAGACTGTCAAGGTTTTACATTGTTTGCCCCTATTATCCACCAAAAGTGAGATAAATTAATCTCAAATCCCCGACAGTTTGTGTGTGCAGTGTGTGTATATATGTTTGTATATTCTACTATATATTTAATACCTCTAAGTACTTGTCAATACATAAAAATAACTCTAATTATATACATACATATAACATATATATTTAATTTATTTTAATGTATATATGTTTGTGTGTGTGTGTGCCAGTTTGAATTTGCTTTGGTGTATACTTATTTTTTTAATAAATATAATACAAGGATAGAATTATTAAATTATATATTTGTCGCATGAATTTCTTTCGAATGAAACAGAATATAAAAATGTAGTAAGAAAAAGTTATCTTTTGTTTTATCACTTTTTGATCTATCCCTACTATCTTGCAATTCTTTTACAGTGTGTTAGGGAGAAATTGTGGGAGAAAACATAATACGTTTAAATAAGGAAATTGCATCGACTAAAATGGAGGTTCTTTTATCAAATTTAAATCTTAAAGGGAAATTAGGAAATTTAAAGGTAAATTAGGAATTTTTTAAACTCTGGTACCACCCATGAATATTTTATATAAAAGTTCCCAAAAGGGTAACATTCAGATAAGAACAAGTAATACTATAAGTCCATAATCAACATTGTGGATCTTTTTCCTTGTTAGGGATGAAATTACTAATTACATATTAATTTCATATATTATATATAGTACCCATTGTATCATTATATTTTTCATTGCAAAAATGGAGCGAAGCATGAGTTCCCCTCTAAAAGTGTTAGTCTTGTTCCTTGTTCTCTTCGGCACGATTTCAATGAGCTTTCAGAATGAAATTCCGGAAGAAAATATCAGGTTGTTTTATCGTAAATTAGGCTATGGCCCCTCAAAGCTCCTAAGGAAGGATATTAAACCCATTTCTCTGCGAGTTGTCCCTTCTGGGCCAAATCCATTGCATAACGGCGGCCCAGTCCCGCCGACTGGACCTGGCTCAAAGCTCCTAAGGAAGGAAATTAAACCCATCTCTCTGAGAGTTGTCCCTTCTGGGCCAAATCCATTGCATAACGGCGGTCCAGTCCCGCCGACTGGACCTGGCTCAATTAAACCCATCTCTCTGAGAGTTGTCCCTTCTGGGCCAAATCCATTGCATAACGGCGGCCCAGTCCCGCCGACTGGACCTGGCTCAATTAAACCCATCTCTCTGAGAGTTGTCCCTTCTGGGCCAAATCCATTGCATAACGGCGGCCCAGTCCCGCCGACTGGACCTGGCTCAAAGCTCCTAAGGAAGGAAATTAAACCCTTCTCTCTGAGAGTTGTCCGTTCTGGGCCAAATCCATTGCATAACGGCGGTCCAGTCCCGCCGACTGGACCTGGCTCAATTAAACCCATCTCTCTGAGAGTTGTCCCTTCTGGGCCAAATCCATTGCATAACGGCGGCCCAGTCCCGCCGACTGGACCTGGCTCAATTAAACCCATCTCTCTGAGAGTTGTCCCTTCTGGGCCAAATCCATTGCATAACGGCGGCCCAGTCCCGCCGACTGGACCTGGCTCAATTAAACCCATCTCTATGAGAGTTGTCCCTTCTGGGCCAAATCCATTGCATAACGGCTGAGACAACCATTGTCTCTTCGAAGCTTCTAATCTGTTTTAAATCCAGTGCATGGCATTGTTGTTGTAATACTTAGGTCTATCATGTTGTTACAATAAAATGTACTTTCATTTCCTTTGAGGATATAATTGGGATGTCGTTACTTGTTATCATTATCTTTATATAAATATTGCTTTATTGAATAACCAAAACAGAATTATAAAGATTAACATAGTTATCGCACTCTACTAGCCATCTAATTACAAAATTTTATCAACATGAAATTACCTACGCGAAGATCCTAACAAAATTAATCCGCTAAGGAGTGCAAAACTTAAGTAAATAATGAACAAGTACAAAAAAATATCTGACTACCGTTTGGCTATGTATAGAGGCTACATTACTAGCCCATTAAACTTCCTCGCTGAATACCTCAAGGTTGTACGATGTTATCAGAGTACATACTCAAAAAGATTGAAATTCTGTAGCGTGTTTTAGCATGTATACATCAACTATCGTTATCTTTGTATCCTATGTATATGTAACAAAGAGTATTATGACTTAAAGTTTCAATTTACATCAACTTTCAACCAACAAGATATTAGATACTCTTTTGAAAATATCTTAACAATAGATTTCTTAATGAGCGTAAAAAAGTCTCTCAATTTGGTTATTATTTTCAAGTTATGATTTTCTCAATATTTTGATGAAGACTGATGTTTAGAAGCTTTAATTGATACCAATGAGAATTACTTTCAGATCTTAGAAATTTATAGATCTCGTGAACTCAAATTTATTGCCATCTTTACATTATTCATGATATGACAAATAATGAATAGCAAAAGAAAGTGATTTGTTAGTATCTTCAATTCTAAGGTAATCTCGCCTAAAAAGCAGTATACAGAAAACTCATGTTAGCATCAAAGCTCAGGTGGTGTTTGTAGGAGTGAGTAGATTTCATTCATTTTATTTTTCATTACAGTTTATAGTTGATTATATTTTGAAATAAGGATATTTGAGAATTTGTTTTTCTTTAAAAAAAAAACAAAAACAAAACTAGTTAAGTCACAAGAAAACAAAATAAATATTTTATGCAACCACTACATTTTATCCATCTATAATCTCATTCCTACCATATATCACGAGTGAAATTCATATGGAGGTATTGTTTGATGGAAGTAGATCATATTCGAGCATTTTTGATTGGTAACTTTCTCCTCCACACTATCTCCCGCAATCCCTTCGTTATTTTCATTGTCCTCATCATCACTATCAATGGGGTTGTAAGACATTTTTTTTCCGTATAAAATTTCGAAGGGAGGCAAAACCAATTATCATTCTATTTAGAGTCTTCGATGCGTACACTGAAGAAACTTCCTTCAAAATCTTCCATTTTTTTTTTTATCTCCAAAAACATCGCCCTATGATGTTACGTGCTTAATGTTAAAATATTTCTGATAATCTAGGGTAATGACATTTCCTTCTCCCCATTCCTTCAAATAATAGCACTTGCCTCTATAAGGAGCAAGTAAACTTCGCAATTGGTAGATTAGTTTGGACATATATTAACGTGCATTCAAATTATTTCTATTAATCCATTACTTCACGAGACCCTAAGTACTCTAGGTTGGAATACGACACTATGCAACACTCTATTGTCGAACGTGATCCCTCCCATCTCGAAAGAACATACACGAGCTACATGTTGATGTCATACACTCCTAATACGTAGACTGATACTCACCCTTTGCAAAGTCTATATCGTGGTTGGTCACATCTGGAGCAATATCATCAACGTAGGTACCATCTAGCACACCAATGCATCCCTACGTTTTAAAGTATAAATTATTTTATTAATTTATTTACCCAAAAACACAAAGCACCTTTTTATGTTTAAACTTTTTACCTTAAACCATTTCCATGGTTCCTCACTGATACCATTTTTCATTGAGAGTGGTGTGGGTTTGGCAAAAAAAAGTGGACAAATCTTCAAGGTCGTAATTAGTGTGTTATGGAAATATCTGCTAATTGTATGTTCAAACCTATTCCAAATAAATCTAACTGTCTTGTTCTTATCATGGTGCACCATAACTTTTAAAAACATCAATACTTATTCCCGTACAGTGAGAAATTTCTCGTCCCTTAACCCACTTGACGTCATAAGTAAATAGACGTACACAAGTTTCAAAAATAATTTCTATCCATTCTAAGATAATCAATACAGGTTACTTTAGTTAATGAGGACATGTTATTCATGTAAACCTTGATTTCTAATTTTTTTTAACCATGCTATAGCGGATGGCCCACTGCCATCTTAGATTTTAAGGTACAAGTAGACGACGACCAATATTACTACCACATTTGTTCTCATACGCACTAATTTCAATAGTCCTAAAAAGAGAATTTGCCGCTTGTGGTCCCATCTGACATACGTAAAAGAATCATCAAAAACAAGGGTTTGACTAAAAAATCTATGAAAATTTAAGAAAACAGCTTCATAATAATAGTAAGACACAACGGAGAACCGTCCTCTGAATTACAACGATGATCGATAATTAGTTTGACTACATGTATTTTTTTATTTTTTTTGAAAGTCATTGTAGAGTTACCTTTACATTAAATCAGAATGGAGAAAATAACCTGACTAATGTATTTGAAAACTCATTTTATTGAATATAGATGCAGGTATAGTTTTAGACATCAAGCATGATTTTTTAAATAATTCAACTTTGGTTTTTAGGTTGATATTTAATATCAATGCAGAATTGCTTATATAACACCAGGGATGGTGTTGGAGATTATATACATAAATATATAAATGTCAATCCTCTCTATAAGCTTGAGCTTTTAGTGAGAACGGCATTCAATATGGTATCAGAGCTCAGAAAAAGAGGAGGTCCTGGGTTCAAATCCCACCGCCACCCAATTATCAAAAGACACGTGAGGGGGCGTGTTGGAGATTATATACATAAATATATAAATGTCAATCCTCTCTATAAGCTTGAGCTTTCAGTGAGAACGACATTCAATAGATGGGGTATTCCGAATATCAATTCCCACCAATTTATCGAATTTCAACAAATAGGGTATTTCGAAATCAATTTTATCCTCTCAATGCTTTGTATGTGCCTCATGATTTGAATTTATACTTTTGGAGTCTTCAAAAACTATCTTCTTTAGAATGTCCCATATTGATGTGGTTGATGTATACAAGAGTGTTTGTTTGACATATGCTGATAAATAAGTCTTGTATCTCTTAATTCAACACCAACTGCTGCTGGTGATGAAGATTACCATTTTTATTGTGACTATGATACTGATAATTTGAAATTAAAAAGCTATTGATTAGTTGACATGGATTGTAAGACTGGTCAGTTGATATATAAAGCGTTGAAAAGTAGGTGTATTTGATTAGAGTTGACATAGATTGTCGGACTGATCATTTGAGTAGAAGGTGCATCTGGCTTTATTTATTATGATGCTTGTGTTTTTTCATTGTCTACTAGAATTAAAGATAGGTGATGATTTTGTGGTTCTATTTCTTATATTTATCTTGATTTTTTAAGTTTTTCTCGAATTAATTATATATGGTTAATTTGCAGAATATAAAAAGACAACATAAACGACATAGTAACAACAATATATCAGGCCATGAAAGAGAGGATAACAATACTTTATCCAACAATAAAACCTTAACATCACGAATATTTAGTCTAGCAAGCTCACAAGAATGTTATATAACACACTGACATCTAAACTTTTTTTCTTATTTACTCTAGCAAGAGTATACATTAACAACATCAATCTGTCAAGCCATGAAAGAAAGGATATCAATACTTTATCCAACAATAAAACATTAACATCATGAGTATTTAGTCTAGCAAATTCTCAAGAATGTTATATAACATATTGAAGTCTAAACTTTTGTCTTATTTACCTAGCAAGAATATACGTTAACATCATCAACAGTTATGTACTTGGTGTAGCATGCATGTACAAGAAAGAAGACAGTTTTCACGATGAATCTAACTGCATATTATTAACATGTATTTTTCAACATATTTTCTTGAGGCATTGGTCTCATGATGAGCTTAACTAAGAAACTATCGCAAGAAAGAAGGCCATTTTCATGATTAATCTGACTGCATATTTTTAAAAGCTTGTAATTTTTAAAATACTTTTTCTTGAAGCATTGGTCTCATGAATCATGATGAGCTTAATACCATATAATTTTTCAACAACATGTATTTTTCTTGATGTGAAAAATAAAGAAGTAGAATCATTGTGACTTATGCACATCATTAATATTTTATCTAAAGATGCATCAGAAGGCAATTTTCACGACAAATCTAAATGGAATGAATGTAAAGGAGTCTGTTGGTAATGCTCTCATGGAATTATCAATTTCATGTTATACAGGTAAGGAAACAAAGTTAGCAAAGTAACATTAGCACATTTGTAGTTTGTTTTCAGAGTCCATTTTACCTTTAGAAACATGCATATTGCGCTCGATAATATAAATCTTAGAGCAGATGAATAAAATTTGATAGATACCTTTAAAAACACTCATATTACATCTAAATCTCTGAAGAACTACTGGTGTAGTACGATATTTTACCTTCAGAAACACGCGTAATGCACAAAAGAAGAGGAACTTAGAGTAGGTAAATGCAATTCAAAAAACATCCATTTTACATTCAAATCTTAGGAATGAGGTATTCAGTTGCTGTCATATACGTTCAGCCAATCCATGAAACGTCTTATCTTGCCTACCAAACAATTGATAAGGTAATAAGCATATTTATCTCACCTTATCTTTCGCACCAAACGCTTCTTAGGTGATTTAGGTGTAGTATGTGTTCTTTTATATGATTTAGGTGGAGTGTGTATTTTTAGTTCATTACATGTCGTGTAGGTTTTTGTTTTTATGTTGTTGATCTAGGTATATTGTGTGTTTTTTATGTATTTATGTAGAAAGTGCGTCTTTTAGGTGATATATTTATTGTGTGTGTTTTATATGTGATTTTGGTATAGTATATGTACTTTGGTAATTTAGGTGTAGTGTATTACTTTTTAGTTGATTTAAGTGTAGTGTTTTTTTTTTTTTTTGGTGACTTAGGTGTATTACATATTTTTTAGGTGATTTTGTACTTGTGGTTTAGGTGTGGCATTTGTTTTTATATCATTTAGGTATAATGTAATTTAAGGACGTACATGTTTTATAAGTGTTATATAACTTTTAGCCGATTTATGTGTATTATGTATATATTTTATGAGATATATTGTAGTATGGTTTTCTTAGGTGATATATATGCGTGTGTGGTCTTTAGCTGTAGTATGTGCTTTTAGATTTTTTAGGTATAAGATGTATCCTTTAGTTGATTTAGGTATTTATTTTTCTTTTTACTTAATTAGGTGTAGCATGAAGTTCTTCGTGTGATTTTCATATCATATGTGATTTTTAAGTGATTTAGGTTGTATTTGTGTAATTTTAGGTGATTTCAGTAGTGTTTTTTTAGGTGCAATGCAATATTTGTTTTTCTGGTAATTTAAGTGTCATGTGTGTATTTTTTAGGTGTTTTAGGTAATGTGTGTATTTTTTAGGTGTATTATGTATTTTTAGATAATTTAGGTGTAGCATGTATTTGTTTTGGTGATTTATGTTTGGTGTGTTTTTGCTTAAGTGATTTAGGTGTAGTGTTTGTTTATTTAGAGTATAGTGTCTTTGTTTAGTTAATTCAAGTATTTTCTTTGAGCTTTTACATATTTAGGTGTCGTGTATGTTTTTTTGTGTAGTATATAATAATTTCTTTTAAAATTTAATTATTTTTCGAACATGGGTACACGTGAGTTACTCATTCAAATATGGAGTTGTTAACGGGTTATCAGTTTAACACATTTTCTAATGAGTTAACATGTACCCATTTATTAGTAGGGAATTGTGTTGGTTGATGGATTTAGGATCCACATTGCCACCTTTAGGTGTAACCCACTTTTCACAAAATTTTAAAAAATTCAAACTTAAATTATATTCTAAAATTATATATTTGTATGAAAATTAAAAATTACCTTGAGTTTTATTGCATTATTGAAACTTATCTTCAACTATAATTAACCACACACATGCTCGTGATCTCTTAAACATATTGTTATAACCATTCCATATCATATCAAACCAAACGTGTTTATGCTAAGGGAGAGATTATTTTGTGCAACCGTTGCACGATGAGGTGGCACAACAAGTCGATTATTAGTGTAAATGCACGGTTGGGATGAGATTATTGGGTGGTTGGCGCCTATATTTTAAGATATTATTATTATTATTATGTTGACCGTTGGTTGGACCGCGCCAGTAATGCAATTGTTGAATAAAATATTTTGTCATGCCAAGACCCACAGGCATATGTACCAAGCTCAACTAGACACGAGACTACAAACGTTGAAGCCCACTAAGCCAGAAAGAACTCCACCCACTCAGTTTGTGGCCAAATCACATTCTCATACTATTAAGCGGACATGCCTATGCTTCTATTCAGTGTTGTTTAAGACTTCTATCATATATGTACCAGAAACTATATAATTTGGATTATGAATGAGGAATATTTCTAATTAAAAGAACCGCTATGCTCGTCTTAAAATTCTAAGAAGCTCCATTCTTACTCAAATTAGAACGACATTAATAGAAGCCTCATAAATCATCTTTCCATGATATTTACTCTCAAAACTTCTTCTTCGACCTCGGCATAATATTTTTGCTTAGCTTTTATTTCACGAAATACTTTCTAAAGAGTTTGTCATTACCGCAGTCTTTAGTGCCCCACCTTTCAATTAAGGCCTACTGGTGTAAAGTTTATATTCGAATTCCAATATTGTCACTTTGCCGGATAACTCATCTTTTCCACAATAGATGAACCACATAATTATGCCGATTTTCTTTATATCTTTACGAATATGTGATTGTTATTGTAGAGTTTGCCTCTTCCTATATCGATAAAACATCCGGCAAGTCCTTAACAATCAAATGGTCATTAATAAATATGTTATATCTTAATTGTAGATTTTTCAAATTAAATAACTTTAAATTTCTAGTGTTTAAATGGTGAATAATGTAGTTCCAACAATATAAAGACGGTATATAAACAACATCCGGATTTTTACGTGGTTTGGACAACTATCCTAATCCAAGAGGCTTTCACCTGCTAAAATAAACTCTTGCAAAGTATCAAAGTGAATTACTCTTACATGCCTTGACTTTAACTCAATGAGTCCCTTCTATAGTTAAAACCTATAAGACACACATTTTCTACTTGTACTTCGTCTGAGTGAAGATGTCCAGCCTCGTTCGAACTCCCTTAGATCTGACTAGACTCTTCTTACAATGTTTCAACTTGAGTTTAACAGAAGTACTTAATGAAAACCAATACTAAAATGAAACTCAAGACTATGTAAACAATATTTTAATAAACTCAACGACTTAATTTCTAGCCTATGACTCATATTTATACTAGTCTTCATAGCTTTAGGATGAGAACGATCTTTAACTGAAAGTGATAATCTTTTCCCTGCAAAACCGAGATTATCTAGAAAGGAATGGTAAGATCAATTGATCAAACAAATCCAATAATAGTTAAATTAAGTTTCACTTATTAAAATATAAATTCTATAAATAATTAACATATAATAACATATAAGATTAATCAGATTAATTTAGAAAACATAGAAAGCTAGATAGCTATAAAAACTCTTAGCATAAGGCAAATGATATACTCAATCACAAAGAATCTTTGGGGTAAGGAAACAACTATTTAATTAAGGACAAGATAATATTTATGCAATCTTCAAAGAATACTTCTTGACATTATCCGACATAAATAATATTCACCATATATTTCCTTCCTTTAATTGTTCAAGTGACAAACTTTTATTTTCATAAGAGATCACTACTCGTTTATGTAAATAAGGTTGAACTATGCACAACTCATCATAAAATCTCTTAAGTAAATTGTGATAAACTCAATTTAAAAACTCTAAGAGATAATGCAAGATAAGTCGTACAACAATAAGATAAAATAAATAACTTAACTAAAAATGGTTGTTTAAATAATATAAGACAATTCAATTGTTCAAACACCAACGACCGAATTCTAGTCCAAACAAAATAGATTTACCAACTAGTTAGCCAACTCACATTCCACCCAATGAAACAAACGTATATTTAGTTTACATATATTAGATCCCACCCACAACACAACTGCAATGACTACTTTCAACTACATATTGATAACTTCTCTTATGGACAGAGGACGGGGGAGGGAGGGCATATCGCCCCCGTGCTCCCAACCTTGGTACCTCCCTTATATATATTATATGTATATATAATATAGAATGTTTATTTTTGTAGATATATATCGGGCATGGGAAGAATGACTTATTTTTAGTCTTTGATACGTTGGAATATTGTATAACGTGGATTAGTTTAGTACAATATTTTATCCGTAGAAATAAATTTTTGTCTTTGCGGTCACTCATACCCAGAACAAATTTATTGTTTAATGTGTGGGTAACTAAGGTTGTCATTTCTCAAGTTTATATATGCCAGTTACATATATTAACATATATACATGTATATGTAGTTATATGTGATTATACATTTTCGACGATTTGAAATTTAATTTGACATGTAATTTTTTTTTTCTTACAGTATTCTTTTTCCTTTCCATTTCATATCAATCTAAGTTTTTTTATTTGCCACACTATTTTCTATTTTTTTTACCCTTATGATTTTAACAAATTAAAAAATCGAATGTACAGTTTCTTTAAATATGATAGTTTATTTGATTTTATAAAATTTTAGAACATTCAAGGATATAATTTGGATTAAAAATGGTGTAAGCAAAATTATAGACTAAACTAAAAATAGTTAATTTCTTACATATTGCATTAGTGGTATAATTAAGAAATAATTAGCATAAATTTAATACTAATTAATATCCTTCAAAAGCCCGCTACACGATTTAAATTGTCCAAGTAAGAGATGTTTACAATAAACCTTCTATGTTATATAAAATAGGTAAAAAGAACACATGTGAGAAAATAGACAAAAAATATATGATTGTAATTAATAAGATAATACTTAAGCACTAATGACTACTAATTTGTAATAGGCTTGCAATACAATCTCAATGATATTCTCTCTCTTCTGTAAGGTGTGTATTTTCTTGGATTCTATGAGCTCCATTTATAGGCTCAAATCTCACGTCAACTTGTACAAACAATATTCATAAATAATGTAACACTATTGCTTAATAGTAAAATGACAATAATATATTAAAATTGTCAAAGAAGCACTAAAGAAGGATGGCCAAGATGTTTTAGATATTTTCAACACTCCCCGTTTTGTCATGCTAGCTTTCATTCGTTAAACCTTACTAGGAAAAATCCATAGGGATAAAAGCCATAGTAAAGGAAAAAGAGTACATCAACCTTCCACTCACATTCCGTGTTGTTCGTTAAAAACCTTACTAGGAAAAACCCTTTGAGATAAAAAACTTAGTAAGGGAAAAACAATACAGTTGTGTGTCCTCTCCCTCAAGACGACATGGTTGGTCATTTTTCATATATCTTACAGTCGTCGCATCCTGATACTATGACATGCTTTTTAAAAGTTGTTGTAGGTAGAGATTTTGTAAAACAATCTACCATGTTATCACATGATTGAACATATTGAATATCAACATCTTTGTCCTTTCCAAGTTCGTGAGTGAACGAGAAGAACTTTGGTGGTATATGTTTTGTCCTATCACTTTTGACATAGCCTTCCTTAATTAGTAAACCAGATGTTGCTTTATATGATGTTACATTTATTGTAACCACACACATTCTCTGCTCACTTTATGAAGCACAATAGTTTCTGCATGATTTGAATATGTGGAACAAGTGTCTGTTTATGATAACGACATAAAATAACAATACCTCCTTGTTTGAGATCTGACTTTATGTGAATCTGAAAGATAACCCGCATCTTCATAAGCAATCAATTCTTGTATGTATTTTTAGGATAAACCAAGATTGTTAGTCCCTTGAAGATAACGAAATAATTGTTTAATCTCATCCCAGTGCCTCTTTATGGGGGATGAGTTAAACCTGCCAAGTAAATTTACAGTGAATGATACAACATGCCTAGTAAAATTTTCAAGATATATCAAAGCACAAATAATACTTAAATATGAAAATTCAGGACCTGAGAATTTCTGCGGAATGATCTTTGTCAATATTTATTGACTTACAAATTATTGAGTTATTTAAAGGATTTGTTTGATCCATATTAAAGCGTTTTAAGGTCTTAGTGGTATAGTTAGATTGACGAACTAATATTCCATTTTTACTATACTCAATTTGTATCCCAAGGCAATAATTGGTTCTACCAACATCTTTCATTTCAAATCATCTTTTAAATAATTCATCGTTTCCTGAACTTCTTTTTCCATGCTGACGATATTTAAATCATCCACATAAAGTGCAATGATTGCAAAACTAGATGTTCTTTTCTTAATTAAAACACATGGACAAAAATGATTATGAATATATCATTCTTTCACCAAATATTCGCTTAAGCGATTGAACCACATTCGTCCTAATTTTTTTAACCCATATAATGATCTTTGAGATTTAATTGAATACATTTTTGGGGTTTAGATCTTAATGATTCAGGAATTTTAAGTCCTTCAAGGATTTTCATATAAATGTCACTATCAAGTGATCCATAAAGATAAGTTGTAACAACATCCATGAGATGCATTTTCAGAATTCATAAATTGCAAGGTCGACTAACAATTGAAATGTAATTGCATCCATCAGTGGTGAATATGTTTCTTCATAAGCGATTCAGGTCTTTTGTTAAAAACATTGTACAACAAGGTGAGCTTTGTATATTACAATTTCATTTTTCTCATTTTGTTTTCGAATGAAAACCATTTGTATCCTACAAGTTTCACATTTTCAGGTGTGAGACTTATAGGTTAAAATACTTTTTTCTTACTAAGAGAATTTAATTAAGCATGTATAACATCTCTCCATTTGATCAAATCATCCCTATTTTGACATTATGTACAGATTTTGGTTCGAGGTTATCATTTTCATTCATAATGTCGTATGCGGCTGAATATGAAAATATTTCATTCATATTTTCTATCTTGTTTCAGTCTCACATTACTCCTAAATCGATATAATTAATAGAGACTTCAATATTCTCTTTATTTTTAGAATTTAATTCACCAAACATTTGAGTTATCTCATTTGTCACATTTTCTGCTTTATAAGGAATAGATTCCTCGATAATGGGATTATTAAAAAAAAAAATTGCCCAATTTCTTTTTTGAAAATATTTATCTTTCAAATATGTAGGGCGAGTGCGTTGGAATATATTAATATTGTCATTGTTGAATATTTCTTTTGGAATCTCAGTTCGAGCAAAAGCATTTGCAGCTGGTATTTGGGATTTTGTCACCCTTTTTGTATCAATGAATTTATCATGTAATTGATTTGCAATATCTTGTAAATGTAGAATTTTCTTTACTTTAAAATCACATTATTTAAATAGAACTCATAGTTTGATAAATGTGGAGTATACCATGATAATTCTTTTTCCAGCTGTTTCTTTTCTCCGCCTCAGGGTGGAAATTATGTTCATATAATTAAAATGACAATCGGCAAATCGGTGCCGTAAAGACCCATTTGAGGTTCAAGATTTCGAGTTACTGATGGTGAGTTATATCCAACATATATTCTCAACTTTTGTTTTTGGTCACCTTTTCGTTCATTGTAGCGGTGCAATTGGTACATAAAACTGCACAACCAAAAACTTTTATATGGAAAATATTGGTTCATGACAAAATCAGTTGTAATGGGGAATATTCATGATAAGAACTTGGAACTAATGCGAATTAGTGCTGCAACATGTAAAATTGCATAACCCCGTACAGTAGTTGGTAATTTTGCATTCATTATTATTGGTATAACAATTAGCTGAAGACGTATGATTAATGATTCAGCTAAACCATGTTGTGTATTTACATGTGCAACACTATATTCAACTGTAATTGTAGTTGACAAACAATAATTATTAAAATCTTGAGATGAGAATTCACCAGCATTATCAAGTCTAATTTTGATTATTGTACAATCGGGGAATTGGGCTTTTCATTTGGTAATTTGAGCCAATAATCTCGCTAATGTCATATTGCGAGTAGATAATAGACAAACATGTGACCATTGACTGGATGCATGAATCAATACCGTAAAATATAAGAATAGTCCACATGATAACTGAATTAACCCACATATATCACCTTGAATTCGTTCAAGAAATTTGGATAGTTCTGTCTTAATTTTAGCTGGTGATAGCTTTATAATCAATTTTTCCAAAGAACATGCTTTGGTAGTTTTTCTAGTATATGTTTCTTTCCTGATATATGATTCGTAATATAAACATATTTTTTATTTTTCGCTGTCATTGATTCAATATATATGAAATTCATGGCGATGTACATCAGTAAAACTTAATAAATTTCTTTTGGATTTTAGAGCAAATAAGGCATCATTTATGAGAAAGTTAGTTCCATTTGTTAAGTTGAATCTGTTTTACCAATTCCTTCCATCAGATCAGTTAGACTTGATATTGTATTAATTTCTGCCTATTTGCTTTATGACAGATCTTTAAGTTTTTAAATTTACGTTTTAAACAGTAGTTGCTATACCTAGTTTAGACAGGTATATAAGACAGTAAATAAAGACAGCAGATTTTTAACTTGGTTCGGACTATGTCCTACATCCACGAGGCTTTCGCCTGAGAACAAACTTCTTTCAACGGACAAAAGTTATTACACTAACTGGTTTTACTCTAACACCGAATCCCTTTAATGTTGATACCACCGAAACCTTTTTCGCGTCTATTCCATTTGAACCTGTAAGATCAAAACTCCCGTAGTGATCTTCTTATGAGCAAGCTTCCAAGGGAACTGCACGTACGTATAGATCCCTCTAACTGGCGCAATCATTTCCCGTTGAACTCCATTCAACTCTCGTCAGCTTGTCACGTTCTTGAATTGAATCAAGTAATGAAAACTAAAGAATCAAAATAAAATGAAACACCTAATGATGTATATTTTGTTACATGAGTTCTACATTGATTCCTAGGATTTCTACTATTCATAGGATAGCTATCCTTGAAAGATCCCGAGATCCGCGGCCAGTCTCCATATCCAGTCGGGACAGAATCTTTCCAAATATATCTGAATCTTTCCATTGATAAGGCGTCTTCTCCTTTGATAAATCTTTGTTTCCTTTTGATAAGATCTTCATGATCTTCGTGAATCTCCACACCAAAGACAAAAAAGAACTCCACAAGGAATAGATTACTTAAGGATATAAACAAGAGTTTGATAAAGATTAACTTTCCATAAGATAAGATTCTATAAGATCAAGTTAAATATTTACAAACTTACCCAAATATTCACTCGTTTTAAACAAGATAATTACCATATAATCAAGAGCGAATATTTCAGTAAATAAATCAATCTAAAATAAAACCAGAATTTTACTTTAAAATATATTTGCAAACAAGGAAATAAACCGAGTTGGACGTGGCAGTCCTGACTGTTCAATCAAGTTCGAATCGTGTTGGACTTGCGGTCCTAACAATCTCCCCCAATTGACTTGTTTGGCAAAATTCTTTTAAAATCCAAGGAAAATGTAGACATGCTGAAAGATAACAAGTTAGTAAGAGATAGGCACATAAATCAACTAACGAGTCTTAACAGCAATAAAAACTTGTTGCAACAGCAGCGCAACACTTTGCAAAACAACTTAAAAATAAGCAGTTAAAACTAATTGTTATTAAGCGGAAAAAAAATAAAAACAAAATAAGATAAAAACATAAGATAGACAGCAGCAGCAGCCAAGAAGATCTCCCACATTCTCCATTTTCTGCTTACTCCCCCATTTTGCCAGAACTAGTCAAGGCTTAGCCGCTAATTGGGCAAGTGATCGTTCATGGACTCCAGCAATGTAATCACACGGGCTAGTTGCGAGTGAAGGTTTTCGAGACTGCCCTGGGGAACAGATGGTCCAACTTCATTATCCCGAGCAGGTGGGACATTACGTCGGATTGGAGAACCAAGAAGGGCTTGAACAAGGTGACTCGGGGCATGATAAGGATTGGGCCGGCCCGTCATCTTATCTTTTTTGACCCGGATATCCATTTGAGATGTGAGCGTGCGGTAGATCAGTGATGGATAGCCCAAAGACCAGTTTCCCCAGATTAATGGGGCATTCGAACCAATACGGAATAAGACAGAAGCAGTTAGAGGACTCACGGTAGAAGTATTAGACATAGGAAACCAATTTCTTACCATGATACCAAAATCAAACCATACCAAGGAGTAAGGGAACCTCGTTGGAGATTACCATTCTGGGGCCACGTCATGGGTTGGCCGGTTATGGTTGATGCGACTGCGTTCAAGTCTTCCTCCAGTTCCAACTCGGAGTCGTGACTGGTTTGCACATTAGGAGAACCCAACTGCATGTTTAGAATTTGAGGACTAATCTGGAAGATGTAGTTCCTCACGAACGCTGAATGTTCCTTGGCTGAGCCCGGAACACCAAGCTGAGTATCCAGATTGGCATAAAACTCGTGCACAATCTGGGTTACAAACGGTTGTAGCCTACGAGTGGATTCAAGAAAACCTCTCTCTTCCAAAAACTCGATAACCCCCGTACCCGCATAAGAATCATCATGAAGAGTGACTTCATTAACAGGAATGCGTCGGGAAAGAAGTGGATACCTGAGTTTGGCATGAGCCGTATAGAACCTGTCGGACATAGCCTTCTTCACCCAGAAAGGCTCATCGGACGGTGGAACTCTGGGAGGGACGGCATAGCCTCCATCAGCTTCTTCAGACTGGACCTGACTGCCTTCATCAGAAGCAGACTTATCTCCAGACTGGGTGGCCTCATCAGACGAGGACATAGCTGACCGTTTTTGTTGTTTCTGGATGGGACTGGAGTCGGTGTCAGAGACCTCGATGGGAGCAGAGTCTGAGGCAGCATCAACAGATCGGGGACGTTTGTGAGTGGTAGTCTGGGTACGTCTCCGACTCGGCTCGCGACACCCTCTGCAACAGGTTTGGACTTTTGGCAAGCAGATGGGGTGCGCTTTGGAGGTTGAGCCTTCTGTTTCCCTTTAGCCGCGGCGGAATGACGGCGTGAGGGTGAGGGTGCAAGTGCAGGTGTGGTCCGTGAAGGAGACGGAATCAACGGTGACGGCGGAGAGTCTACCGGCGACGAAACAGAATGCGAGTCATCCAATGGTGGTGAAAACTCTCGTGCCTGAGATGGTGTGGCACGTGGCGGAGATTCTTTTGCCGAAGGTGGTGGTGTGGTGTCTTGCGGCGGCGGTGGTGTATCGGATGATGACGGTGGAACGTAATCCGGTGGGAATCGGACTAGTAGCGGCTCCGGTTGCAAGACATTGGACAACAGGTTGTCCGTGCCTGTAGACTTGTTTTTCACCATGTTAAATATTTTCTTTAGGAAGGATGGTGAGAAGGAAGACATAGAAACCTCAAAAAAAAAAAAAAAAACACAGAAGAGAGAGAGAGTAGGGATGGCGTGAGATATGAGAAATAAGATATATAAATAGATATAATCAAATTACTACAATATCTTCCATAATCATTATCCACAACTTCCCATAATTGATAAGACTCTTCCCAAGACTAATCAAGGAAAGATTCCAACAGTTTGTATGCAACTCAATTTCAAAAACACGCGGCAAAAGATATAGGCGGGAAAACGTGCCAAAATTAAACATCTCGCACTTAAAAGATAAATTAAAGTAAAAAATAAAATTGCACCTGATAATAAAAACACAAATTAAAAGAAACAAACAGAAAGTAACTCAGCAAATTACACATAACTCACCGAGTACCGATTCATCTGGTGTAAGTGGATGTCGAGACACCCTGTCATGACAGACCGTAAGACTGAGTATAAAACAGCCAGAACCGAAGAATACCCATGAACCAGATGAATACATTAAAATGTGTGTGTGTGAATTCTCATATGATAAACAGATGAAAGGGAAGAGAATTTGAAAGGGGAAAAATCGTTTTGCAAGATATCTCTTTTCAAACAATACAATTGCACCATGTACACACACTTTGAGCCTTTTGCATGGAGGTAGCTTTCACTCACAACTTTATGTAGAATATGGTAGCTCTTTTCAATTTTGTGATGATCGTGAGATATGAATTGAACGCTTTCACACATATTCATTGAGTTTATCCAGCTTTTTCCTCCATATATTTTTCTTTTGAAGCACTTTTTCTTTTGGCTCATACTCTCTTTGTTCTTTTCTTTTCACAACTCTTTTGCACACTCATACTTTTCTTTTCATGCTCAATCCTTCTGTTTTTTATGTGATGAGGTAGCAAAAGTGGACAAAGTCCATGTCAAAGAGATAATAAAAACAAATTAAAAACAAAAAATTGCCCGTTGCAAAATCCTTCGATTTCACTGATTTAACTCAGGGAAAGATGTGCACTATGTATCAATGCAATTCTAAGTACGCTCCAGAACCGGCTGTCCAACAAGTCTGCAAGTAAGTCATGACAGTTAGTTCAACAAACAAAAACATCTCAGTTAAATCGGGCACGCGACCAGCGCTTAGTGAAGACAAATGCTGAGAGACTTTCTGAGGGTCTCAAAGCTTTGTGAAACAAGTTCCTTCATATAGATAACAACAGTTTGTCTTCTAGTCGCGACATGCTTAATGACTGCACATTCATTATCATACAAATCACATATGAGATGGTGCCATATATCCGTGTGATGTGTGCATAAGTGCTTAACATGATTATGAGCAATGATAATAGCACTGTTGTGGTTATTAAAGACCAAAACATCACTTTTGCACAAACTTAAAGTTCTTAAGAATGTGATCAACCCAACCAACATTAAGTAATATGACAAGATTATGCTTAGTTAGGTAGAGATGACTTCCTGTTCCGAAAATGGAGAAATTGACGTCTATGAAGTTGCCTCTTGTCTCATTGACAACCCATGTAGGAGTTGCCACAGGAATCATCAACTGTTCAGCAGTTTCACGGTCAAGGTCTTTGATGGGATATTGAACACACTTGGATTGATCGATGACCAATCAGTGGGCTCCTTGACTAACCTGTGAACCATCAAAATAAAATAGTTCACTAACTATAGGAGAAATAGTTCTGTTTGAAACAGAGTTTGTGAATTGTTCTGTAGGGATTTGTGACTGCATTAGAGTGTAGCAGTTTTCAGCAGTCCGCTTTCCTATTAAAACACAAAACTTTTGGTTATCAAACACGTGACATTCATCTTGTGAGAAGGTGACAACCATCTTTTGATCGCATAGCTGGCTTATGCTAATCAAGTTCTGCTCAATTCTAACAACATGGAACACATCGTTAAGCTTTGAACACCCGTTGATGATGAGTGTTCCTTTTGCAACCACTTGACCCTTTTTACCATTTCCGAACTGAACTGTTCCACATGGACCAGTAACATAATTAGTCAAAAGGTTTTCGTTCCCTGTCATGTGATGTGAGCAAGCACTGTCAAGATACCAACAATTAGGTGAGGCGTTTTCAACAGAAGAAAATGCAAAATAGATATTTTTATGATTAGAACATTTCACCCTTATGTGATTTGTTGGCTCAGAATCTTCATCGGAGTCATCTAACACTGTTTTTCTTCGAGTCTCTTGAGTTTTGGTGACTCGTGGTCCAACAGGTGTTGGTGCTGTGTTCCTTGATGAGTTCTACTTGGGGTCAGGACAGCGTGAACGAATATGACCTTTAACACCACAATGATAACAGACTCGGCTAGACTTGCGAGTTGGTCGTGGCCTGCAAACGGGACTGATCCTGTTAGCTGGACTGGACCTGCAATTAAACAAATGAGGCTGTGAGCGTTTAAGAGCACGTTCTAATCTGAGATTTTCTTCATCAATGCTAGAAAAGAAATTCTCCGTGTCTTGTCGGATCGGTGAATGGTAACCTAGGCCAGCACGATTGGAACAAGGGCTTTGATGATCCGACTCATCATCCAGATTGTCTGAAACAGCTTTCTGTAGAACCTTGAGAACATCTTGAAAGTGTTTTTGTAAATCCTCAAAAATTGTGATGGATTTTTTTACATACTGAACATCAATTTTGAGAGATTTGACTTCTCTGCTTAGCACATAGTTCTTGCACATTTATGATACAACCAAATGTCGAAGAGATTTGATCTCAGAGAGTGGATCAGGGAAGTCTTCGTCCTCAGTATCTGTTATAACATCGTTGTTTCCCTGACCAGTCAAGACAGGTGGTGAGTCATGACCGATAATGAAAGAGAATGCGAAGAATGTTCTCTCTTCAGGTTCGTTAACACAAAAATCTAACTTGTCATCACTGCATATGGATATCATCGTTTTATTTTCCGAAACAGATTCAGAGTCATCCTGGTCAGCCGCGACAGGTGGAGAGTCAGGTTGAATGACAGAGGAGAGTGCTATATTTGCTCTTTCTTCTGCCTCATCTTCACTTTCAGTTGACTCTTCATCACTCCAGGTGCATACCATGGCTTTGTTTTTATTCTTCGGGAGAAGATTTGCACAATCAGTTTGTATGTGACCATAGCCTTGGCATTCTCTGCATTGAACACATTTTCCTCTTCTTTTGTAGCTAAGACCATTAGCAGCGGAAGATTTTAATGAATTATCAGAGTTTGAAGGGAAAGTGTTCGTACCTTATTTTTCCATTTGGAAAACTTTTGGAGTCCTTTGGAGAGAAACGCGACAGACTTCTCGAACTCCTCCTTATCGTCACTTTGAGGTTTGTCTTTGATTTCAGTTTTAAGTGCAACACCTTTTGTAGTGACTCCATTCAAATTCTTTTTCAACTCAAATGTTGAAAGTGCACCCATGAGCACTTAAAGTGACAAGTTCTCCACGTCTCTTGCTTCTTCAATCGCCTCAATTTTCATATCGAATCTTGAGGGCAAAGTGCAAAGAGTTTTCTGAACAAGTTTGGACTCACTATACTCGTCACCAAGGAGGAAGGCTTTATTTGCAATGTCTCTCAGTTTGGCATTGTATTGAGCTATTGTTTCATGTTCCTCCATTTTGAGTTCCTCAAACCGTGTACCAAGGATTTGTCTTTTGGATCTTTTCCCGGATGGGGTACCTTCATGGGCAACGCGAAGGGCATTCCATGCATCTTTAGCCGATTCGCACTTTGAAATCAGTTTGAACTGGTTGAGGTCGACTCCATTAAGAATTGCATTGATTGCAATGGAGTTGTAACTCGCGTCTAGATCTTCTGCGTCAGACCAGTCGAACTCGAGCTTTGGCTTTCCATCTTCGTCTTTTGGTGGAGTCCATCCTTTGAGAATGCTTTTCCACGCTTTCTGATTTCCCGTTTGATGAAAGCTTTCATGTGGACCTTCCAGCATGAGTAGTTGAATTCATTCAAAAGAGGTGGCTTTGATGATGATGATCCCTCAACGTTTTGTGCCATCAAATCTGCAAGATCTAAATAAAACCAGAATCTCACCAATGTAAGTAGGTGGCAGGCTCTTGATGCCAATTGACAGATCTTTAAGTCTTTAAATTTACGTTTTAAACAGTAGTTGCGATACCTAGTCTAGACAAGTATATAAGATAGTAAATAAAGACAACAGATTTTTAACGTGGTTTGGACTATGTTCTACATCCACGAGGCTTTCTCCTGAGAACAAACTTCATTCAACGGACAAAAGTTATTACACCAACTGGTTTTACTTTAACAATGAATCCCTCTAATGTTGATACCACCGGAACCTTTTTCGCGTCTACTCCGTTTGAACCCGTAAGATCAAAACTCCCGTAGTGATCTTCTTATGAGCTAGCTTCCAAGCGAGCTGCACGTACGTATAGATCCCTCTAACTGACACAATCCTTTCCCGTTGAACTCCCTTCAACTCTCGTCTGCTTGTCACGTTCTTGAATTGAATCAAGTAATGAAAACTAAAGAACCAAAATAAAATGGAACACCTAATGATGTATATTTTGTTACAGGAGTTCTACATTGATTCCTAGGCTTTCTACTATTTATAGGATATATCTCCTTGAAAGATCCCGAGATCCGCGGCTAGTCTCCATATCCAGTTGGGACATAATCTTTCCAAATATATCCGAATCTTTTCATTCATAAGACGTCTTTTCCTTTGATAAGTCTTTGTTTCCTTTTGATAAGATCTTCATGATCTTCGTGAATCTCCACACCAAAGACGAAAAAGAACTCCACAAGGAATAGATTACTTAAGGATATAAACAAGAGTTTGATAAAGATTAACTTTCCATAAGATAAGATTCTATAAGATCAAGTTAAATCTTTACAAACTTACCCAAATATTCACTCGCTTTAAACAAGATAATTACCATATAATCAAGAGCGAATATTTCAGTAAATAAATCAAACTAAAATAAAACCAAAATTTTTCTTTAAAATAGTTTTGCAAACAAGGAAATAAGTCGAGTTGGACCTGGCAGTCCTGACTGTTCAATCAAGTTCGAATCGTGTTGGACTTGCGGTCCTAACACTTTACATTTATAAAATATTAATTACTTGTGAGAATTGTATGAATTGTACCATTGTCAGGTATGCAAAAGCCACAGATATGCTCCCTACTGTCCTCATTTAAAAAAAAAAAAAAAAGTCAGGCAAAATATAATGTTAGACAGAGCAAATATTGAAAATAAATGCATTTTATTGAGATAAATATGAAAACTCAAAATACATGAAAACACTTAAAACGCATAAAACAAATGTACCAGGCACGAAGAACATCATAATCATTAGTAAAATCAACTGTTTCCATATAAGTAGAATCATCGCCGTTTTGTTTATTAAAGTTAGCTTCATTCTTTTTGCCTTTTTTATTTTCCTGGTAAGTATTATGTACTCTAATTGTACTCTAATGACGTACACGTGTCAGTCCGATGTCCATTTTTACCACATTTAAAGCAATGACGTTTAATTTATGGGATAATATCAGTAACACCCCCTGAGGTTTGATGAAATATCAGAGACACCCCCTGAGGTTTGCATAATATCAATGACACCCCCTCTCATAAAGACAAAGGCTGATTTTGATTTATATGACATCTTTACCCTTTAAATTAACATTATACTTTATTTGGAAGGAAAAAAGACAAGAATACCCTTAAAACCCCAACTAGTCCATGGGTCAAATAAGTTAGCATAATCATCCAACTAAAAATGAGTCAAACCCATTTTATTTACTTCAACAGTAGATTAAAAAAAATGATGCACGAGGGCGACAATTTCTTTCGTTTTTCTCTTCTTTTTTTGTTTCCTGTTTTCCTCTGCCATAGATTTTAAAAATAGTTTACTTTAAAATAAAATATGAAAAATCTGAAATATAAATGCTGGAATAATAAATAAAATTCATTTTTTGTCTTTAGTTTACTTATTTCTTTAATTTTGATGCATATCTTTAATAGAAAGTAAAACTATAAGATAAATATAATAAATAGTTACATTTCATATGAAATAAATTATTTGTTTAAAATTTGTAGAACAAAAAGTTTTTAATTATATTAAAGACACCTCATAGGCAGCTTAACATAGCAAATAACATCCCCTATAATAATTTAAGTAATAAGGGGTATTTTAGTTTTTAAAGATAGGTCAAAATCTATGTCGAATTTGACAAGGGTAAAAAAAGAATTCAATTAAAAAATACAGCTGGATTTGACACGTTTTTTCATAGAGGGGGTGTCTCTGATATGTCATTACAAACCTCAGGGGGTGTCTCTGATATTATGCAAACCTCAGGGGGTGTCTCTGATATTTCATCAAACCTCAGGGGGTGTCACTGATATTATCCCTTCATTTATTTATGAACATGTTCCCCTTTATTTTGATGATTTTTCTTATGAATCGTATTGTTATGTGAAGGGTTGTGATATCCACCTCGATCACGGCCACGAGCACTTTTTCTTTCTCGATCACCTTTGAAACCACGACCTCCTCTACAGTTGTGACAACCTCTACATTGTCCCTAACCATGAGCATCATTATCATTATTTCTTTATCCATGGGACTTTAAATAATTAATGGCGTTTGTTTTAGGTAATTATTACGAGCCAATGGTTCGAGAATTATGGTCATTGTTATTTTCTGCTACCAATAGGGTTCTTTTCAAATCTTGGTATTTTTTGTAAGCCAACATTATGTATTGTTGTTGAAGTACAACATGGTTAATATTGAAAGTAGAAAGATTTTTTCTATCATTTCCTCATCATAATCTTCCTTCCACAATATGTTAATTGTATACGAATACCAAATAATTCAGAAGAGTAACTATTGCCCGTTGCAAAATCTTGGAACCTTAGATTGTTCCTGATGGAAATCAAGAGTTCAAGTTAGATTAGGAGTTTAATTATTGTTTTCTAGTATGGTTAGGAGTCTTATTTATTTTATTATTATTATTATTATTATTTATTTCATAATTATCTTGTTTAAGAGTTTTAGTTTTGGTAGGTTTTATTTGCTTAGCCTATATATAATGGCAACGTCTTATTGTTGAAGACACGTTTTGATGATTATATTATTTTGCTGATTGCAAGATTTTCTCTCTGAAATTCTGTCCTTCTCTTCTTGCTTTACTCTAATTCTTGTTCTTATTCTGTCTCTAATCCTCTGAAGTTTGATACTTCTACTCTGTCTCTCCTAATCTCCTTTTCTAATATCCCTATCTCTATCAATTTTGCACCAGAGCCATACATATCCTTTATTTTTCCGCTGCATTATTATGTCTGGTTTTAAAAAAAAACGTTCAAGTTATAGTTCTCAAATTTCGAGTTCATTAGGGAAAAAAAATCTGTCAGAAAAAAACAAAAATAAAATCCAAAAATTGAAAAAAAAAAAACTCTAGCAGCAATTCTGCTAGACCGGCATCAACATCAAGGTCTAATTTGAGAATTTCGAGCCATCATCTGATCTGTCGCCATCAAATTTTGGTAAGTTATTCTTTTATTGATTTTTGGACTTTTAATTATTTGTTGGCAAGTCTTGCATCGTTATGTCTTTCCTTTGGGTAGATCGAATATTTGATGACTTAAAAACTCTAATGTTAGAAGAAATTCGTAGATAACTCGCATCACAAGAAAGTGAATTAGGAAATTTTGAAAATAATTCCCTACCCAAGCATGACCATTCTGTACATATATCTTTAGAAGATACTTGTGATATTTCTGAAAATATTGTGGTTGATGTCCCTGATATCGATAGCACCTCTTATGAGAAGTTGTTATCTTCTAGTATTGATTGTAAGATAGAAGTTGAGTCTTGTTTATCATTATTTGATTATAAGGACAGCTTGTCGGACTTGCCACCAAATTTATTTGAGAGTCATTATTTCAATATTAAAGATTTAACTTCTTATCAAATTATTATTGGGCATCCTCAATTTTCTGCTAGTGCTTCAGGAGATCATGCAACTTTTTCAATTACAGTATTGAGGTTCAATTCGACATAATCATTGGTTTGGAAAGAGGTTTATGTTGTGCACAACACCAAAGGTGAACGTTTTCTATATCTAATTCGATGGAAGAGTCGTCCTAATTTAAATTGTGGCATTCAAGGGAGATTCAACACTTCTTGACGAGTATCATTTTGCAAACTCTCCAGGGGCGAGTTTTTTCAAGCCAGGGAGAATGATGGAAATCAAGAGTTCACGTTAGATTATGAGTTTAATTATTGTTTTCTAGTATGATTAGGAGTCTTATTTATTTTATTATTATTTATTTCATAGTTATCTTGTTTAAGAGTTTTAGTTTTGGCAGTTTTTATTTGCTTAGCCTATATATAATGGCAACGTCTTATTGTTGAAGACACGTTTTGATGATTATATTATTTTGCTTATTGCAAGGTTATCTCTTTAAAATTCTGTCTTTCTCTTCATGCTTTACTCTAATTCTTGTTCTTTATCTGTCTCTAATCCTCTGAAGTCGGATTCTTCTACTTTGTCTCTCCTAATCTCCTTTTCTAATATCCAGATCTCTGTCAGTTCCATTTGTAGGTAGCTTGAGGGAGGTCAGTATCCCTTTGGTGGCAGAATCTTTGTTTGAAATTTATCCACAATTCAGATGTATTATAAACATCGAGATATTCTTTTTATAATAAGTCATCTAAATATTTTCGGAGAAATAGTAGAGAATTCACATTGTTGTTGCTTTGAAGTTTCTTTTTGGTCTTGAATGGTTTGAGACCGTTTTCCTGAAGGTGCAATCCCATATTTGATTTTCATAGTATAAAGTTCTTACCTCTAACATCGAGTACAATAGTTTCCATTTTTTGTAACGATAGACATTTGCTAGCTTTCGACGTTAAAAAGTTTCCTGAGGTGATAGCAGAGTATTGTATACGAGTCAAACACTCGTTTTGGGGTTTTATGGGTTTTTTGGTGTTGAAATGGATTTTAGGTATTTTGGGGTTTTATGGGTTTTCGGTGGAAGTGGAAAAAACTAGGAACATAATTTCGACTAAGCTGGATCAAAATTAGTCGTGCTGATAATGTGTTATAAATAAGATAATACTTAAGCACTAATGACTAGTAAATTGTAACAAGATTGCAATAGAATTTCAAATGATATTATCTCTCTTCCATAAGGTGTGTAGTTTCTTCAATTCTAAGAGCTCTATTTATAGGCTCAAATCACACATCAACTTGTACAAGCACTATTCATAAATAATGTAACACTATTGCTTAATAGTAAAATTACAATAATACATTAGAATTGTAAAAGAAGAACGGCTAAGATGTTTTAGACATTCTCAACAAATAATACCGTGTCTTTTTATGTATTATTTTTGAGTCTACATTACCTTCTTCCGGTGTGTTGTCTAGTTTCTTCTATGACCATGTACTTATTCCAGGAGGTCTGGTGGAGAAAATTGAACTCGGTCTCCGCAAGTTTTGGTATCAAGGTTGAAATTAAATATTTACTTGCCAGTTTAGAAAAGAAAACACGAATCATTATAAATTCTCCATCACTCTCATTAGTTAACTAATTCTTATATTTCTTTTGGAATACCAACTTAGGTTCACACGAAAATATGTATATATACTGGGGTGACTAAGAAAACCAAAAAGAAAGTAGAAAAGAGGGTTTTGGCAGAAAACCCTCCCGTGTTATACAAAACAAGCAAGACCCCCCCCCCCCCCCCACACCCACCGCAACCCGAAATGAAAAGAAGCAAATTACCCCTTTTGTAAGAGAGAGAGTTACACTCCCGAGATGTAAGAGTTGGCATGATTATTTGCTTACAAAATGACTTTGCAAGCCTTGTACTTAAGAGCTAATAGCTAAGAAAACCTTTAGATTATACTTAATAGACAAATAACCCCCCTATTTTATGTTTAATAAAAAGTTAACCCTTACAAAAGGAAAAGTGCCAAATTGGCGGCATTTTTGTTGTTGTTGTTGAAATAATAGCACAATAGCCCCTTTACAATTTTTCATGTAATGTATTGTTAAGAGATTAGTGACAAAATCCATATTGTAAGAAATGTATTTATCTTTTTCAAGATTATAAAATACAATTAAATATGTTACAAGCTAAAACAACTCTTAGAAATAGATGATATGTTCACTTAAAAAAAAATGACCCACAATCAAATTTTAAAATATATAACTAATATATTTCTTGACAAAATATTACAACAAAGATACAATGTATATCAACCTTAAAATGCATACAAAAAAAAAAATTAAATAAATGATAAAAGATGGTTATGGAAACGGAATAATTTTTGGAAAAATATTACATCTTATTGCGCCAAATTCGATTTTAGGTGAAACATAATTTCAAAAATAAAATAATAATAATATGAAATTTAAACAGTAAAATATGTCAAATACAAACTTCAAACTTCATCAAAAACAACATAAAAGCACAAAACCATAAAAAAAAATAGATCATGTAACAACAGATAGAGCATAAATAATACAACAGTGCAACACTAGAATCAACACAAACACTGCAACAAAAGAACACAAGAAACAAGAAGAAAAAAAAAAGAACATTGGAGACAACAAAAAAATGAGAAAATTATCCTTAGAAAATAGTAACTCAGCACTAAAAAAACAACACAAACAATAAAATTTCAGCATAAAAAAAACAGCACAAACATTAAAATTTAAGCACCAAAACAGAAATCTCAGCACAAAAAAAAAGAGCAAAAAAGCAAGCAAAGCACCAAAAAATAAAAAATTCAGCACCACAAAGCAACAATATATATCATAAACAATTCAGTACCAGAAAAGAGCAATTTCAGCACTAAAAAAATAGCAGAAACAACAAATAAATCAACACTAATGTAGAAAACAACAATACCATCAACAAAAAGAACAATTTCAGCACAAAAAATTAACATAAATAAAAATTTTGGTCATTAATGGAGAAGAAAATTTGCCTTGCAATGTTTGATATTTGAGCCGTGTAACAAGTCTAGAGAAGAAAAAAGAAATAAATTATTTACTTAGGTTCAAATTAGTATTTTTAGACAAAAATACATGTAAAAAATAAAGGAGGGAGAAGTGTGCTAGTATTTTCATAACACAAGGGGGTTTTTGCATCTTTTGTTTTCATTTGGGGGTTTATGCTTGTTTTACATAACGTAGAGGGTTTTTTGCTAGTGAGCAGTGGCTCAATTATTTACTTAGGATCAAGTCAGTCTTTTTAAGCAAAAATACATGTAAAAAATAAAAGAAGCGGCAGTGTAGTTTTTTTTTTTTTTTTTTGGCTAGTGGCTCAAAAAAAAATTGATAAACATTTTCTCATCAACATATTCTTAAAGAGTCTCAACACATGGTGTTAGTGTTCGGGTGTTGCAGGTGGTTGCGCGCTCCGCTGTATCTCCAATCAAACTCCTCTCATCCTCCGACTTCCCAAATCATCATCAATTGCACCCCTATGATGAATACTCCTACTGGCACTGCCCTCCGCATCGCTATTGTTGGAGACGTCGTACGTATTCTCTCTCTCTCTCTCTCTTAAATAATTTTAATTTTAGAATTTTGATATTGAAATTTTTGAATCTGGAAGCACGATGATTGGAATCTGGAAGAGGATACCAAGGCTTTGCAACTCTTAAAGGTATCTATTTCTAATATTCAGTTGCTATTAGTTTTTATTTGGCCTGACTGAATGATGAAATATTTTATCGGTTATGTTTGAGAATTTTTTACGGTGTGTTGAGAGCAATTGTTTAAACTTTTTGCTGTTATTCATTTCTGAGCTTTGTACTAAATGAGTTACTGGTTGCCTTTTTAAATTGAGCTACGAGGATTTTCCGTCTGTATAGTGTTGTTGAACCTCAACTCGGGTAAGTTTTCGCCTCGACGTTAACTGAAGAGGAAGCGCCTTTTCTGTTATTATTCGGAACTTGCAGGGAAACTATGTTTGACATGACAGGAGTAGTGATTTAATTTTCTTTTGTTTTAATGAGTTTGGTTATATGTCCTTCACTATTTTACTTGTTTTGTTGTTTCGTATCCCTTCTCATGGTACGTCCAGCCGGATCTGGTGCTATTCACAGGCAGGTGTTTCCTCTATTTCTGGCTATATTCATACTTCAAAAGTTATATATGTCTCTGTTCCCCACAGCTCATTTTTCCCCCCTTGTCCTGTGTGGTTTTCTCCAGGTGATTTTGGTAATGAGAATGTTCATCTTGTTAGGAGTATTTCGAATCTCGATTTTCCCAAAGCTATTATTTTGGGGAACCATGATGCGTGGAACACCCAGAAGTTCTCTGCTAGGTAAGGAGAATCTTGTGTAGGATAATATGACTGGAACGCGAAGTATTGCCCTTAATTTTAAGAGGGAAAAGAAAAATTCAACAAAGTGCACTAGTTTCTGGTGCAGAACTTCATACAGAGCTAAATCATGTAAAATGCATGCAGTCGATTATTTTGGTAATACTTACTAATTTATTAATAATTTAGACTGTTTACTGGATTTCATGCTACAGCTCCGTTGTCTAACTCATGAACTACGTTGCATCGCTAAAATTTTAGCCACCCGAAACATTTATTGACCATTATGATACATTCAATTTTCTACTGTTTTATTAGCCTTTAATTTCTTCTTTTGATGACATAAGCTGATTGGTGCGATGTGGTTCCTTTGAGGGCTTAAGCTGTTCAGTTGTCTTCACTATTACTTATGGTGAATGTGTTTCTCCTATATCTTTTTGTCAAGAATTATGTTCTTCAAACTGTCCATCACGTTTTCTGTTGTTTTCAGTCTCAAATGCTAAAAAGCTACCTTTACGGCAGAAAGTAAGCTAATGTTAAGATATAATGTGGTCATACTCTTTTTTAGATGTAATATTTCCATTCTTTCTTAGTTCAATCCATCCCATCGTTATATTAAAGAAAAGTTCTCCTTACTTCTAAAGTAGCCATCCAGCCTCTTTAAACTGCTTTGAAGAACCATGCTAATTATATTACTGAACTTTGCGTAAAAGGCATGAGAGGTTGCAGGGGAAGGGATGAAATCAAAGACTAACATATGCACGTAGTTGGCAGTTAGGAGATTTCTGAAATGAAATGTATGGCAATTGGCTACAGCATTAAGTCCCCCCTGCCCCCATACCCTTCTTTCTTTGAAAGTAGCCCCGTCTCTTTAAACTGCTCTTAGATCTTTGTTAAGATGTCCAGAAGCAAAGCTTGCTGTAATAGCGTGGTACTTGTCAAAATTACTCTTGATATGCTTGAGGTGAGAACATGGAGATACAGAGAATTCTATCATTCGCTCTTACTTGAAACTGTATGCTACTGCAAATGGAAATATTCAATTTGGAAAAGTGAAAATGTTTTATGTAATTAATTTATCTTGTTTAAGTTTAGTTCTTCAGTAACTATTCTATCATTACAACTCTCGCCAATAGAGCCTATTTTTGGTATTCAGAGGGTATGTGTTTCAGAGACAAGTTTTATGGGTATTTAGAATTATTGGCTCTCATTCATTATTTTCTGTATTCAGTGTACCCATTCTGATTGCAGATCATTTTAATATAGGGAAAAGGATGCTGTTCAACTCCAGCTTGAATGGTATGTTTCTAGGAGCTGTATTTTCTTTTTCCATGTTGTTGGTTTTGGCAGTTAGCTTGATTTATATTCTTCAGTTGTATGTAATTAGTCTTGTTTTTCAGTTTATGACTTCACCTTAAGTTCAAACTTGGCAGTTTGAAGTTCTCAGGTTTTAGAACCCCTGGTTTGAATTACCTGCTTTCAACTAAACCCCTTTACTAAAATTATTGCAAAAGTTTGGCGAATACAGTGGTTTATAATATGCCAATGGTGGATTGGCTTATACGAGGAAAGAGATATTCCATATCCAAATGCGAATTTGGGTTGCCATCTACACCGTCTTTAATTGGAGACTAATGGCAACTCTGTCAATTTCAAGGCTAAATTTATAAGAGCCTGAATCCTGATATGAATTCTTCTAGCACGCATGAAAGAACTGATACATTGTGAGATCCCAGTTCTCCTGTTTGCTGTGGCCTTGTCTTGTTAATAAGTTGCAATTTTGTGTTAAATGTATATGTTGTTAAAATTAGCCTAAACATGTCAGAGTCAAACAATATTAGGGTTGTGTAAGACATATTTTATTAAACTTCAACATGTTATGCTTGCCGCTTATGAAATCACTTTGTAATTCTTACCATTTTGTTCCATATGAGCAATGATAAATATGTTATTTAGATAATAAATATTACTAGTTAACATGGCCCAACTCAAGATTGAATAGATTTACTATCCCATCCTCTTTATGAAAAAATTGATCTGAAATGCAAATGCTTATAAAACTTAACTGGGTGGAAGACAATAGAATGGATATTGTTCTCAAAAAATCTCTATTGTCAATTTCATCTTCCGAACTCTTTGTATCAGCCCTTGGTACCGGATATTTGTAATAGTAGGAGTCAGTACTTGATAATGTTGTTGCCTCTTTCCAAAACTAGTGCTGCCAATTCTTAGGGCGATACTGTCGTTACCCATTCCCAAACCCTGACGATACCGTATCAATTTTTCTGCGGTAGGACCCTTACCCTACCCGTTGTACCCGTAGACGTACGCGGTCATGCAGACCCTTGTCCCACGTGGCCATTATTTTTATGTCAGTACAAGAAAACCTGGCAATAGAGAGAAAACCATGGAGACATAAAAATCTATCCCTATGTAGGAAGAATATACAAATCTATAGGAACCTAAATATTTGTTGTTCATAATAGGAAGTAATTTTGAGCAATAGGGAGAAATAAATTTTTTGGTCGAGGTAAGAAATAAAAAATCTCTTGTCATTGCTAAAAGAAGGTTAGCAGTAAAAAGGTTCAGCATTGTTATGCCTGGGAAAAAATATAATCTGTCCCTATAGCAAAATATGGGGGCATAATAATCTTTCATTCAATAAAAAATCATGAGGTCAAGTTATTTTGACCCCATAAAGTGGGGTCAGATTTTTCTGACCCCATGAATCAACGGCCAACATCCAGATCATGCATTGCGCATGTCATGGTGCGTGTTACGGGGTCAGATTATTCGGACTCCATAAATGGGATCAGATTATTCTGACTTCCATAAAATGGGGTCATATTTTTCTGACCCCATAAATGAAGGCCATTGTTGATCTATGGGGTCAGATTATTCTGATCCTATAAATCAATGGCCACATGGACCAGATCATGCGCATTGCATGATGTGGTCCGTTGATCTATAGGGTTAGATAATTCTGACCCCATAATCAACGCCCCAAAAGTGCAGAGACAAAATTTTCTGTCCCCAAAAGTGCAGGGACAGAGTTTGTAAAGTGCTTAAAACCATCAATGCAAATGCCTAGTCTAACACGCACAACTCATTAGCAAAATCAGCATGTGTTGCATCAAAGGATTTCCAGGCTTCTCTAGATGTAGGATGAATCATTTTATCATTGTCTCCTCTACATTTCAGACGCCACGTCACGTGTTATGCATAGTGTTCGAGCAGATATTGTTTCATAATTACATACACACCTTCAAAGTTTTTATTTAATTCTAAAAACCTCTCTTAGAATTTGACTAATTATACAAAAATCATTAAAGCTTTAAAAAGCACTAAAATAAATATCCGTCACTTATCTTAAAATTTTATAACAAATCTTTCTGATATTCGAATTTTGCGACTTAAAGAACAAGAACTGGATAAAAAAGATATAACGAGTGTTTGTTACTATTCGAACTTTGAAAAATAGAGAACCAGTATTGTGAAAAAAAATATATAACCAGTCTTTGTAATACTCGAACTTTGAAAAATAGTGAACAAGTATTAAATTAATATAAATAGTATAGTTTCAACCTGCACACATATTCTGTTACGGACTTTCTACAAATAAAAGCTCATGATCAAGAAGACTCCTTATTACAACAAACTACTATAGTCCATGATAATCACGAAGTCTTCAAAGGAATCCTTGATCAACTACAAGTCTTCTATGATAAGGACCTATAAGAAAAGACTGAAGGAAGTGGATAAGAGTCTCAATCATTATGGTAGTAGATTAGTATGAGTTTTATAGATAAGTAGTTAGTATTTATCATATTAGAGTTCTACTTACAATAGGAAATAATATTTGTTTAGCCTATATATAGATGATTAATATTCTTTAGTTTAGGGAGTTTATTAGCTTAGTAGTTCAATCTTTTAGATTGGTACCTTTCTCATATAGAGATTGGGGGGTTTGTTCTTTTGTTTCTTTCCTTTTGAGATTGGATTATTTCAATAAAAGCTCAATATTTGGTTATATATTTCTGGGGACCCTATCATATTCCTAGCTGATAGTCAATCTTCCTTTCATTTGTCCACGTTTACAATTTATTAACTATAAGGCACAAAATTTTGAGATTTTTCAAAGGAAATTCTGTATTGTTTTATTTAAAATTTTAATCGATAGTAAACAGCTTAAAACTTCACATTTTAGTTGAATAAAAGAAATCAAGTTTACAAAATAGATATATAATAACTAATTGAATTATTTGATAATCAGATTTAATATTAATGACAGTTATATCTCAAATAAACACTCACACACAAAAAACGTCTACAGGGTAAAGGTCTGGACTCGGCCCATACCCTATAGACAGGGTAAAAGTATAGACCCTGACTCCTGCCCTACCCATCGCCAGCCCTACGCTTCTATATATTTACACGTATGTCAGAAAACGCAATTCATCTCAATAGGTCCTATGTGTTCTTTAGCATGTGAAACCATATATTATAATCACCATTAATGGTGATATTTTTATGGGTCGGCAAAACTTTCTGATGATCAGTCTTGGTGATGAGCACGTTGGTTACCGGCGGATGGATCTTCCAAATTTGAAGTTGAGTATTGTTGGTGGAAGGCCATTTTCTTGTGGTGGTGATCAATTGTACCGCAAAAAACTTCTTACTGCCAGGTGAGTAATCTATAAGTTCTAAATTCATTAGACACTTCTGTTTCACATAGTAAGTCATCTATGCTTAGAACCTTATGAGGAGTTGAGGACGTGTGCTATTTTCTTAAATAGAGAAAACAGATGGTGTTTCCTGACTCCAAGTATCCACATTGCAATATGTTCCCAGGTACAATATCCGAGACATGCATGCAAGTGCCAAAAGGATTTGTGATACTGCTCTAGGAACTCCTGCAGGTCATTCAGTCGTATTTCTTGCTCATAATGGGCCTACAGGTACATCGACTTTTGAAGCAAATGCACTTTGTTTGTTTTCTACCGCAGAGATGCTGTACATTCATTAGAAGGGTACTTTCATGTAGGGCTAGGCTCCAATTTGGATGATATTTGTGGGAAAGACTGGGTTTTTGGAGGTGGCGACCATGGCGATCCTGGTAATTTTCTTGAAAGTTGGATTTCTCTCATTCTGAATTTCGGTATTGTTATGATCGTCATCTCTGTGAAATCATTCCCTCAAATCGTTAAAATCTAGCAGTGATTCATGGACACTGTATTTGATCTGTGATTACTAAACACATGACTTGTGATACAGACTTAGCACTCGCAATATCGCAATTAAAAGAGACCACCAACTTGCCAATCAAGTTAGTAGTGTTTGGTCACATGCATAAAGAGCTGGCACGTGGAAATGGTCTTCGAAAGATGATGGTGGTTGCTGATGACAATATAATATACCTCAATGGGGCTATTGTTCCGAGGCTTAAGACAATGAAGGGATCTAACTCTGACGTGACATCAGACAGTGAAGGCACGTTGCGAGCCTTTACCACAGCCGATATAATAGATGGGAGTTTGGAGAACATTGCTGAAACTTGGGTTTCAGTCGTTGGGGATAAGGTCACGATCGAGAGCGAGCACGTACTATATAGCAAGGAATGACTAACATATCAGTAGTGTATATGAGGCATCGCCTGACTCTGTATATTACAAGAGATGGGTGCATATAGTATTAATTCATGCATTGGGGTGTTTTGCACTCTGACAGTCCATGTAAATCGACGTTCTTTTCCGTCAGTATAACTCTGCTTGTAATCTTCAGATTATATCCGTACAGGGACTTTGGTTTTCGGCATGAAACCCCCTTTTGGTATATACCAGTTTTGCAAATTACTCCCGTTGTGGAAAGGAAATTGGCAAACTCTTTCTTTTGTACTTTTTAGTTTTTATATGCATATTACTCTCCTATATAGCATCTAAAATGTATGGGACCATACTTTAACTCGGGAAAGTTGAGTAGTGATGAGATTTTCTTTTGATGAATGATGAAATTTTACTTCAAAAAAGAGACATTTATATCATTTTCTCATATATATATATATATATATATATATATATATATATATATATATATATATATATATATATATATATATATATATAACAATCTAAATATATATCTTGTTTTCCATCTAAATATATATCTTGTTTTGATACTCTCATCTAAAACATAAAAATAGATTAAAATGAAATTTTTAATTACAGTTCTTTTATAGTGTTTTGTTTTATTACTGCGATTTTCAAAAATATTAAAAGTTAGGTCTTAAATTTGTAAGAAGTCTATATTGGAAACGTTAAAGTCTCATCGATCATTACAACTAATGCATACACAAAAAGAGACAGGAGCGAAATAACCAATTAAAAATCACATAGTATGATTTGTCACTTAATTTTTCTGTGGCGTGGCGTGGTGAGTGTGGTGCAATCTGGTTGTTTTATGTGTCATTGGATTATTTACCATTGCTCATTGATGTGCTCAGTTGGCCCTGATATTAATCTGTTTGTTGGTTGAGAATTTCTATGTTTCTTAAACAAATAGTTGTACCTATCATCCAGCTCAAATGAAGTTATCGGCAGATGTTGACCATGCTTAGCTGTAGTTTTCTTGGTAGGTTATTGTTTATGACTCGAATAATAAGTAGCACCCACCTCCCACAATATTTCCCCACATTCCGTGTGTTCACGTGTTTTATAGGGAAAAAAATTATTCTGTTTGGTTAAGTTACGTCACTTCTAGTGTTTAAAACTCGTCAAAATACGCATTAGGCACACTATAATAATAGTGCAGAAATTTGTAATCTCCACCATGGTATGTTGTTGCAATTGTGAAGAGAAAAACTTAACTTTTGAGGCAGAGAACAGATGTGCAGTAAATACTGTCATTTCAAATAATTTTATAATCATTTTGTCTTATTTTCAATATTCTTTTTGTTTACATATACATTTCCTAGTTTTTAAATGACAAAGACACCAGATCTGATGAAACCTCATGGCACGTCCTGCTCAACTCACATTTACATCTGAAAAGAGAAAAGTAAACATAAGGTAAAAGTGATGACAAGGCCTTTCCATAAAGTATCAAATTACTCAATTTATTTGGGCGATCATTCGGCATGAGTTTTTATTTATTTACTATTTATTTAAAAGGAAATCTCTGTTAAGCAGTCTCCTAGTTGATAATTTATTAGACTCCTAATTGATGATTTATTTCTTTCATTGTAAATATAAAATATAAGTAAGCATATTAGTACTAGGACTCTGTAATAGTATATATACCTTGTCTGTGATTAATAAAATCATTCGTTCACTTTAATAATCTTATATGGTATCAGCAGGATTTTTCTCCTAAAAGAGTAATTCGATCCCTATGTCTTCCGCAAACTCTTCTAACCCTGGCTCCGCCGAGACGCCCGACGCCGCCGCCGCGTCTCCGCCGCGTGAAGCCCTGCCGACCGTGCCGCTTCCTCCACGCGGCCCGCCTCTTGATCCGATTGTTCCGATCAATGCGCATACTCATCTTCCTCTCCAGCTTACGTCTGGCAATTACTCCTCCTGGAACGCTCAAGTTCGCCATGTGTTTTATGGCTATGGAGTTTTAGGGTTTCTTGACGGCTCTACGACGTGCCCTTTTCGCGGTGCGACTCAGGATGAGATCGCCGCTTTTATTCATTGGACGAGACAGGATGCTCTCCTACTTGCCGCCTTGTTTGGCTCCGTTTCCGCAGAGATTGTGCCGCTAATCTCCACCGCTCGGACGACTGCTGATGCGTGGTCTACCCTTCAGCGTCTTTTTGCCAACAAGTCACGATCCCGGGTCATGCAGTTGAAGGAGGCTTTGTCAACCATGACTCTCGGTTCCCTATCCGTCACTGAGTTTCTTCATCAGGTTAAACTTAAGATTGACGAGCTCGCCATCATTGATAATCCCTTATCCGATGATGATGTCACTTTGTTTGTTCTCAATGGTTTGGGTGCCTCTTACCGGGATATTGCCGCTCAAATCAATGCTCGGGATGATCCTCTCTCGTTTGCCGCCCTTCATGACAAGCTTGTGGCTCATGAAACCTACGTGCGGCGGCTTGAGTCCCAATCTGCGTCACTTGTTGCCACGGCCAACACCGCTTCTGCCGGCGATCCAAATCGTCAACGTTCGAATCAGCCAACTTCGACCAATGGTGGACGCAGCCATGGCCGCTCAAATCGCCGGGGGCGTGGTCGCAACAATAATCAGGGCAATCAGGGTGGTTATTACTACTATAATCCGAATCAGGGGCCCAACTATACCAATCAAGGAAACCGTCAAGGACAGCACAACTATCGGCCTCCACTCATCTGTCAGATTTGTGGTATTCAGGGTCACGGCGCTCGTACTTGTCGCCAACTTCAGTTCCCTATGGCTAACATGGCAGCATCTCCACCGCAACCGCCTCCCTCTCGTCAGAATTGGATGGTGGATTCTGGTGCTTCTCACAATTTGACTTCTGATCTTCAGAATCTTTCCATTCACTCAGAATATGACGGACCTGATGAAGTTCAAATTGCCGATGGTTTAGGTTTGCCGATCACTCATATTGGTTCCACGTCTTTCTCTGTTTCTGATCGTACTTTTCATCTTGATGATGTCTTGTGCGTTCCGTCGTCCCGTCGCAACTTATTATCCGTTCATCAGTTTACTTCTCGCAATAATGTTTGTCTTGAATTTCATCCTTCGTGTTTCTTTGTTAAGGACCGGGGTACGGGGGTCAAACTGATGCGAGGAACGTGTGATAAAGGCGTCTATCATCTGAATTTTTCCCCGGTGGCTCGGCGTTTCTTTTTGGCTAACGTGGGTGAACGGACGACGGCGACAACCTGGCACAGTCGCCTTGGGCATCCCTCGGATAGCATTAGTTCTTTGATTTTTCGTACTTTTGCTTTACCTTGTACTTCCGTACTTGCTAAGTCGAACGATTGTTGTTCTTTTTGTTTATTACATAAGAGCCACCGACTACCGTTTTCTGTTACTTCTTTGCACTCTTTACAGCCGTTGCATTATATCTATGCTGACGTTTGGGGCCCTTCCCCTGTGTGCTCATTGAATGGAAATCGGTACTACCTGTTACTTGTTGATCACTTTTCCAAGTATAGTTGGATTTATCCTATGTCTCACAAGTCTCAGGTTCTTCCCATCTTCCGGGAGTTTCGCAGATTAGTTGAGAAGCAGTTTGGGTTCAGTATTAAGAATTTTTATTCTGACAATGGTGGTGAATTTGTGGCACTGCGTTCTTATCTTTCTGAACAGGGTATTAGTTGGCTTACCACTGCTCCTCATACTCCTCAACAGAATGGCACTGCTGAGCGACGTCATCGGCAGTTTGTGACTCTGGGTCGCATCCTCCTGGGTCATGCCTCTCTGCCTCCGGATTTTTGGGATTTTGCCTTCCAGACGGCGGTATACCTCACGAACCGGCTCCCTACTCCGATTCTTCGGGGTTCTTCACCGTTTGGGGTCTTGTTTGGGCGCCCTCCTAACTATCTCAAGCTTCGCACCTTTGGTTGTCTCTGTTTTCCCTCGCTACGCCCTTACTTTCCGGGAAAACTTGACGCACCGTCCAGGGCTTGCTTGTTTTTTGGGTATTCCATGTCTCAGAGTGCCTACCGTTGCTTGGATCCCACGTCTGGTCGCATTTATATCTCCAGACATGTTCGGTTTGTTGAAAATCAGTTTCCGGGTTTCTCTGGCATACATCCGACACCGGCCCCGCCTATCTGCCGTAAGCCCCTCACCGCCGCGCCGTTTCCACTCGGCCCCGCGCGCGCCCCGCAGGCCCCGGCTCTCTTGCCTCGCGCGCGCGCGCGCCCCGTCGCCCGCGGCCCCGGGCTCGACAGGCCCCGCGGTCCCAGGCGGGCCGGGCGCTGATTTCTCGCCCGCGGTGCTGCCCCTTTCGCCCGACTCCACTTCGGCCGCTACGCCGCCGTCTGATTTATTGTCGGGCCCCGCTCCACCGCCAACCCGAACACATCCCATGACCACCCGCTCCATGAACAACATATTTCGGCCCAAAGTTGTTCACTCTGCGACCAAGCATCCGGTTCATGGTCCGATTGAGCCTTCCTCCGTCACTATTGCTCTTAAGGATCCTAAATGGCGGGCGGCCATGGCTGATGAGTATACGGCCTTGGTCAAGCATGGTACTTGGAATCTTGTCCCGGCTCCTTCTCATGGCAATGTGATTGGTTCCAAGTGGGTTTTTCGCCTCAAGCGGAAACCTGATGGCTCCATCGATCGCTACAAGGCCCGTCTCGTTGCCAAGGGTTTTAATCAGCGTCCGGGCGTGGATTACCGTGAGACCTTCAGCCCTGTTGTCAAGCCGGTTACCATCCGTTGCATTCTTTCTCTCGCCACTGCTCGCTCGTGGCCAATTCGCCAACTTGACATCAGCAATGCCTTTCTTCACGGTGATCTTGCAGAGAATGTGTTCATGACTCAACCTCCAGGCTTTACTGATGCCAATTTTCCCAACCATGTTTGCCATCTCCGGAAATCATTGTATGGCCTCAAACAGGCCCCTCGGGCTTGGTTCTTGGCGCTCAGTACGGCCTTGGGGTCACTTGGTTTCTCTCAAAGTAAGTCTGACACTTCTCTCTTCATATTTCTTCGGGCTACTGTAACTATTTATATTCTCGTATATGTGGATGATATTATTGTCACTGGCACCGACTCCTCTCTTATCACTCGCATCATTGCCGGTCTTAGTGAGCGGTTTTCCGTGAAAGATCTTGGTGATCTTACGTACTTCCTTGGGGTGGAAGTTATTCGTTGTCGTGAGGGTCTTTTTCTTTCTCAACACAAGTATATTGGTGATGTTCTTTCTCGGCACAAAATGGATGGTGCTAAACCGGTCGCCACGCCTATGAGTTCGACTCCTGCCGTGCCCGATTCTCCTCCTCTCGTTAGTGCCACGGAGTTTCGTCAAGTCATTGGCGCTCTTTAGTACTTGACTCTTACTCGTTCGGACATTGCTTTTGCTGTGAATCGTCTTGCTCAGCGTATGTCTTCTCCTACTGAATCCGACTGGGCTGTCCTTAAACGTGTTTTACGGTACTTGAAGGGTACTATTAATTATGGTGTTTTGCTTCGTCGGGATTCATCTTTGCATCTTACGGCTTATTCCGATGCTGATTGGGCTGGCGATTCTCTCTCTGCTGCGTCTACCTCGGCGTACGTTGTCTTTCTTGGGTCAAATCCGATATCTTGGTCCTCTCGTCGGCAAAGGGCCGTTTCTCGGTCCTCGACCGAATCGGAGTATCGTGCTTTGGCTAATGTTTCGGCCGAGGTTCGTTGGTTGCAGCATTTGTTTGGTGAACTTGGTTTTTCTCTGCCTGCTCCCCCGCGTGTTTTATGTGATAATCTCGGTGCTTTACGTCTTTCTCTTCATCCGGTTCAGCACACTCGCATGAAACATATTTCTGTGGATCTTCATTTTGTTCGGGATTTGGTGAACAAAGGTTTTCTCACTGTTTCTTATGTTAGCACTGTTGATCAGCTTGCTGACCTTCTCACAAAACCTTTGTCACGAGTTCGTTTTCAGTTGTTAAGGTCCAAAATTGCCGTTGCCGATGGGACGTCAATTTTGCGGGGGCGTGTTAAGCATTCTCCTAGTTGATGATTTATTAGACTCCTAGTTGATGATTTATTTCTTTCATTGTAAATATAAAATATAAGTAAGCATATTAGTACTAGGACTCTGTAATAGTATATATACCTTGTCTGTGATTAATAAAATCATTCGTTCACTTTAATAATCTTATAATCTCCACACTGTTTTAACTTTTAACGACTCCATGTTTGATAGCTACTTCTTTAGCTTCCTTCGAGACGTTTCTGGGTGCTTTCTTGATCGACTCGGGCTTTCACCTTGAAAATTGTTGGTAATTTATTTAGTAGCCCGCTTGGGACTATTTTTACTTTTTGTATATTAGCGATCTCCTCTTCTCCTTCTAATACGATCTTTAGGAAGAACGTAAGATGATTTTAATTTTATTATATGGCTACTTCTGCCCAAGTTTTTGTTGGGTTTGTCTAAGAACCCGCTTGTCAGGATTTGATATTTATTCTGGTTACACGTGAAAAAAATTATTTGGTGTAATCGTTGCATGATGACGTGGTACAACCAAATATTGACATTAAACACTTAAATTATAGGGTGGTCACTTATCCAAACCTCATCCCTATTAGAGAGAGTTCCATTAAGTAAATATTGTATATTTATTTTAGTATTCTTTTACTATTAGTCTTTGTATAGGATTAGTATTGTTTTAGATTTTATGACTGTATATATACTCTTTGGGTCATTAATAATATTTGTCACTTTCATTATTATTCTATATGGTATCACGCCAGACATAAATCTCCCACGAGCAAATCCTTGCGCTAATTTTTTGATCGCCGCCCACCATGAGTAATCCTGACGACTCTGCCACCTCTTCCGCCGACGGCCTCACGCCGTCTCCGGCTTCAAACTCCAACTCTCCCTCTTCACCGGTGATTCCACTCACGGCGCATCAACATATACCCATCAAGTTGACGGCCGCCAACTACCCTAGTTGGCGTGCTCACCTCACCGCTCTTTTGAACGATCTTGATCTTGTCCACCGCCTTGTTCCCGGCGCTGCCCCACCGATGGACCACCCCCTCGAGTATTTGCCTTGGTTCAAGCAGGATCAATTGTTGCTTGCAGCAATCTTCGGTTCCATGTCACCAGAGATCCTTCCCATGATCTCGTCGTCGCCCACAATTGCGGGTGCCTGGGCCACCCTGGTCGTCTCTTTGCCAGTCGCTCTCGATCTAGGGTTATGCAGTTGAAAGATGATCTCTCTCGCTGCTCCATTGGAAATCTCTCAGCGAGTGAATTTTTTGCAGTTCGTCAAAAGCCGGGCTGATGAACTAGCCATCATCGACTCCCCACTTTCCGATGATGACCTAACACTGTATATGCTGAACGGGTTGGGTACAGAGTATCGTGATATAGCATCTTCCATCCGTGCTCGCGAGAACTCTCTTTAGCTTGCTGAACTTCATGACATCATTGTCTCTCATGAGTTGTATCTCAAACGCCAGGAAACTGCCTCTTCCTCTTTAGTTGTCAATGCCAACTATTCTCAGCAAAACAATCGCAACCGAGGAAATAATCGTCAAAACAACAACAACAACCGCAGAAATTTGAACCAAAACCGCGGTCGGGGTGGTCAGCAACGTGGTGGTCGCCAGGGTTCCAGTGGGCGGAACGGTGGCTCGGGCCGTGGGTTTTCTCAGCCATCTACAGTCTCCTGTCAGCTTTGTGGTAATTCTTGACACGTTGCACGTGGTTGTTATCTCTTCCTGCAGTTTCAACCATCCGCCAATGCCGCCGTCTCTCCTTCCGAAAATTCCACGGGTCAGGGTTCCAACAATTGGCTCTTGGATTCTGGTGCCTCTCATAATCTCACTGCGAATCTTGGGAATCTTACTATTCACTCTGAGTATGATGGCACTGATGAAGTACATTTAGCCGATGGTTCTGGACTCCCTATTACCCACACTGGTACCTCTATTCTTCGGTTTCTTCTTAAAACATTCACTCTGTCTAATGTTTTATGTGTTCCGAATACTACCTATTTTGTTGTTAAGGATCAGGGTTCTGGGAAAGCTCTCACTAAAGGTCGTTGCATCAATGGAGTGTACCATCTTCGGGTTCCGGCGTACTACTTTAAGTCTCAGGCTCACTTTGCGACTCTTAGTGTTAGTGCTTCGGCTTCCACGTGGCATGCTCGTTTAGGCCATCCATCTTTTAGCACTAGTAGTTCAGTTATTTCATTGTTTAATTTACCTTGGTCGCATACTTCTAAGTTAAAAGACAATTTTTGTGATTCTTGTCTTGTTTGAAAAACTCATCGTTTACCGTTTAATAAGAGTTCAGTGGTTTCTTTACATCATTTGCATCATGTTTATATGGACGTGTAGGGTCCTACTGTTGTTTCTGTGGATGGTTATCGTTTTTACCTTTGATTGTTGATCACTTTTCGAAGTATCTTTGGTTGTTTCCTATGCAAGCCAAATCGCAGGTTTCTTCACTTTTTCATCAATTTTGGTTATTTGCTGAAACACAGTTTGGTCATCCGGTTAAGACTGTTATGACGGAAAATGGTGATGAGTTTGTTGCATTATGCTCCTTTTTTGCCTCCATTGGCATTGGTTGGTTCACTACGACCCCGCACACACCTCAACAGAATGGAGTCGCCAAACGTTGTCGCCGCCATGTTGTTTAGACGAGGCGTTCTCTCCTTCATGTCGTCGGCCTTCCCCCTGAGTTTGGTCTCATGCTTTTCTTACTGCCACTTCTCTCATCAATCGCATGCCAACATCAATTCTGCAGGGTTTGAGTCCGTTTCACAAACATTTTGGCAAAACCCCAAATTATCTTAAGCTCCGGGTTTTTGGTAGTGTTTGCTACCCATAGCTCAAACCTTACTCGCATGGTAAGCTTGAGTTTTCTTCACAAACCTGCTTATTTCTTGGGTATTGCACTTCTCAGAGTGCCTACAAACGCTTTGACTTGGCTACCAATCGCGTGTTTATCTCTCGTCATGTCCGATTTTGTGAGCATATTTTTCCGTTTTGCACGCCTGCCCTTCTCGGCCTATCTCTTCGCTCTTATGCGGCCCCACCGCTCGATTCTGACCTCGGCCTCGTTCAGTTGCTCACACTGCCCACGCCCCACGTGCCATCTGGCACCTCGTGGCCCAGCGCACCCGGGTCGCCCAACCCGTCTGGCCCGCAGGCCCCGGGGCCGCATGTTGTGCCTGCAGGGCGTCTATTTTGCCGAGCCCCGCGCCCTGAGGATTGCCCGCTCCCATGCCAGCGTCTGACCTCTCGCCCATTCTGTTGCCCGTCGCTCCGGCCCCGCCACCGTAGGCTGTTGTCACACATAGCTAGAATGGTACTTTTCGGTCGAAACGGTTCTTCAGTGCCACTAAGCACCCCCTCCTTGAGGATGTTGAACCTACTTGTCTTTCTCAAGCTTTGTCTAGCTCTTCCTGGCGTCAGGCAATGAACTCCAGCCATGGTTTAAAATTTCGGTCCGTTTCATACGAAACGGCCGAAATTTTTCGGTTTCTCGAGTTGCCGAAGGGAAACTGATATATATTTTCAAAATTACATGATTTCTTTGCAATACGTGTCATTTCTCTTGTTTGTTTCAAATTGTTGTGTGTGTAGTGCGTAGCTATGCTTTTTAGTGTGTTGCTCATTGAATATGTTAGACTTTTGATTTTTTAAAGTTCCTCTTATCGTCATCTGCAAAATGTGACCATCTTGCGAAGTAGTATTTATTCTTTGTATCGTATTAGCATTAGGGTGTGTTATTTATAGTGTAAAAGTACTTTTTGGTTGCAAAAATATTATAAGATGAAATATATATCATATAAAACCATCAATTTATACATAAGATGAAATATTTATTGCAAAATTAATTCTTAATATAAATTCATATGTTATTTTTTTTAGTGTTTACGAAATATCCCCGAAACTTTTCGAAACGTTTCTGAAACTTCTCGAAAAGTTTCCAATATTAAATGCACCGAAACATCGTCCGAAATCGAAAGTTTGATCCATGGATTCAGCATGGTACTTGGGATTTAGTTCCTGCTCCTCCTCGGGCAAATATTATTGGGTGCAAGTGGGTTTTATCGAATCAAATGCAAGCCTGATGGCTCTCTGGATCGGTATAAGGCTCGTTTTGTTGCTAAGGGGGTTTTATCAGCGTCCTGACGTTGATTATAATGTGACCTTTAGCCCGGTGGTGAAACCGGTCACCATTCGTTTTGTGCTTTCCCTTGCTCTTCTGCACGGTTGGAGTCTTCGTCAACTTGACATCAGCAGTGCCTTTTTTCATGGTCAATTGCTTGAACCCGTTTATATGTCTCAACCTCCAAGTTTTGTTGATCATGTTACTCCTTCTCATGTTCGTTGGTTGCGCAAGTCTCTCTAAGGGCTCAAGCAGACTCCTCGTGCTTGGTACCAAGCGCTCAGCAGTGCCTTAGTGGAGTTTGGTTTTCGGCAGTCCCAGGCTGACACGTCCCTCTCTACCTTCCGTTAGGGCTCAATCCATCTCCTTGTTCTTGTTTATGTGGATGACTTGATCATCACGGGTTATGATGATTCTCGGCTTCTTGCTCTCATTCCTCATCTTGGTTCTCATTTTGCTGTCAAGGATCTTGGTCCGCTTTCCTATTTTCTTGGGGTTAAGGTTGCTCGTTGTCGTCAGGGTTTATTGCTCTCACAACACAAGTATATTGTGGACTTGTTGTGTTGTCACAAGATGGATGGGGTCAAGCTCTTACTACTCCGATGATGCCAAACCCCCTCATCTTTTGGTTTCTGTTGTTGTTGATGCTACAGAGTTTCGGAGTGCAATTGGGGACCTTTAGTACTTCTCCTTAACTCGTCCGGATATTGCCTTCACTGTTAGTCGCTTAGCTCAACATATGAGTGCTCCTACTGCCACTGATTGACATGTTGTCAGGCGTGTTTTTCGCTATCAAAGGTACTCTTCATCATGGTCTTTTACTTCGAAAATCCCGGGATTTAACACTTTGTGCTTTTTCGGATTCGAATTTTGGTGGTAGCCTTCAGGATGGTAAGTCCACCTCTGCTTATGTGGTTTTTCTTGGTCCAAATCTGATTTCCTGGCGTTCTCGTAAACAAACTTGATTTGCTCGATCCTCAACCGAGGCCGAATATCGGTCTCTCGCCTCTGCTGCCAGGAGCTTTGTTGGATTCGGCATCTCTTTCGTGATCTGGGCATCAATGTATTATCTACTACTCGTCTTCTTTGTGATAACATTGGTGCTACTCGTCTTGCTCTTCACCTGGTCATGCACTCTCACATGAAGCATATTGCAAATGATATTCATTTTCTTCGGGATTTAACGACAAAGAATATTCTTTCGGTTTCTTATGTTAATACGTTGGATCAACTTGCTGATGTTCTCACCAAGTCCTTACCTCGTGCTCGGTTCGACTTCTTGGTTCCAAAATTTCTGTTGCTGATGGGACGTCAATTTTTCGGAGGCGTATTAGAGAGAGTCCCGTTAAGTAAATATTGTATATTTCTTTTAGTATTCTTGTACTATTAATCTTTGTATAGGATTAGTATTGTTTTAGATTTTATGAGTGTATATATACTCTTTGAGGTCATTAATAATATTTGTCATTTTCATTATTATTCTATAATCCCAACCATGCATTTACACTAATAACCAGATTGTTGTACCACCTCATCATGCAACCGCTGCACCTAATAATCCTACACGTGAGGAAGCTTGTTGAAATGTAATCCACATTGCTTGAAAACTATTCTGAACTTTTGTATATTAATAATCTCATGTTCTTCCAGTAATAACGCCTTCTAACGAAAATTATTAAGGGCCTTAATTATTTTAGAAACTTGCACACCTTTCCCCATCCTAAGACTATAAAAGAAGAAGGGTCAATTGCGATCACCCCCTATCATTTTTGGTGTTTTATGAAGTGCCCCCTAACGTTTCAAAAAGAGCAATTTGCCCCCTAACGTTTTAGATTTGCCCCTTGTGTTCTTGATCTACCGGTTATTTTTACCACGTGGCTATCTTTTCATCCATTAGATTTGGCATCAGGGGGAAAATTGTACATTTTTACAAATGTCAGGGGGAAAAATGCTCTTTTGAAACGTTAGGGACACTTTGCAAAACACCCCAAACGTTAAGGGGCAAAACGCAATTGACCCAAAGAAAAAACATTAACTGATCTTTGTGCCTCTTCTTTCAAAAGTTTTGAAATGACTCGAAAAAGATCTGTAAATTATTCATTTTATTGTGGGTAAATACTTATTTTACCAAGTTTGCAGTAATTTTTGAGGTCATTATTTTCGTGCATCAAAACATGGATTATTATATCACGCATTTATATCAACAATTTTCATGCAAAATGTATTCACAAAGATTATATACATTATCTAAGTAAGTTTTCATGGTTTGATACAAAAAAATTATCAGAAGAAATGATATGTTTACACTCGGTTTCGTTACAGATTTCGCGAGATATGAAAATTAATAAAATGCTTTTTAAAGTTTGAGAAAAATCGAACATAGATTTTTTGAAGTTTGAATAATAAATTGTACATTAGAAAGAAAAAATAATTAGATCAAATCATGGTACAAGAATACTAAAATTTTGTCGTTGTTAAATCAAAGTAATCATACGTAGTTGATTTTATTTAGTATGAATTAAATTGTCTTCAGCAAAGAAACAATATTCATATGTGATGCTGAGGCAGCACGAAAACATGAAATTGAGAATACAAACGTGTTAACAATGAGGAAAACTGAAATTCACCAAAATTCCAATGAACTTTCAATTTTTATTAATCAATAATCAAAAACTAACTAAAGGATAATGAAGAAGAACTATATAGTCCCATAAACTATCTAGCTAAACTATGAAGTAGAATCCTACTTTTAAAAAAAAAACTCAAAAAAGATAGAAAATCTAATTATAAAATTCTAATATACTAAAACTCTAATAAAACTAAAATTTTAGTAAAATTAAAATACCAAAAAACTAAAACTCTAATCTAGAATTGTGCCATAAAGTTGCATTGCCTTGAAATTGCCTAAGTTCACGTTCTTTGGACTCGAAGCTGCATTACTAATATACGTGTAATTCAACTGTAAATTACAGAAAGAAGTCCAATTAGACATATTATGGGCCTCTATCAAAACAGCGAATCAACATTTATGACGGTTTTTGTGTATCTTTTTCTTTATTTCAGGAATCTTTAAAATCCAAGGCCTCTTAATGATGGTAATGAAATATCATTGATTTCCCTTGCCGCCGGGTTGCATCCTTTTGGGTTCTAACAAAAGGTTTCACCATGCGTAGAACATTGTATTGATTGACTAACTGTTTTCAATCAACAAGCGGTATTCACAACTAGTTATAGGCATAGCTATGGATTCTTTATTCTAAGGATTAGAAATATAAGGTCTTAATGTTGTCATGGCGTTTTGCTAAATTCAATGTTGATAAGGTAGATTGGGTAAGACGGTATTAAGCCCCAAATTGACTAGTTTAATGCACGGAACACTCAATTTTTAGGCTCGAAGGCGAAGCATAACTCGTATGCAGATGGGGTGGGTATATTATTCAGGTTAGGGGTCGTTTGCGCCTTTTTTTCATTAGCCTCTTATCAGAGCTGGTTAGGGGGTATTTATAGAGATGCGTTAGTGCCTAGGTGTCATTCTGTAGCCAGGTGTCGGGCCCGACAGGGCATTAAAGAGAAGACAGGTGTCGTGTACGACCAAGCCATTAAGACCCCACGTGGCCGCCTTGTGAGCTAGTTTGACCTCCACGTTCACGTGGCCTCACTTAATATCGGGTTGTCTGCTTCATACGAGACTCCTCTATAATTATGGCCCTGGATAACGTCGTATTTAATGTGTAACGCCCCTGAAATTTGGAAGAAAATAAAAGTATTTCAAATTTTTATTTTAGTCCTTAAACTTTTTAAAAATATGATTTTGAGCCCAAAAGTTTTGAAAAAGTTACAATTTAGTCCTTCCCCTTTTGAAAATTTATGATTGACCAAAAATATTTTCTTTAAGACCAAATGAGTTATTAAAACTTCCTAAGTGGTCCCTTGTAATTTCAAAATATCCAAAGATTCATTTACAATGGTAAATCTTGACATATGTACATTTATATTTGAGAAAAGGTAACTTTGCTTTGTCTTTTATGCTAGATATTTCTAGTATTTTATTCTTATAAAATCCTATCAGATAATGCCTAGAAACATCTTCATAATTAGGGTGGCCTAGCTTGGATTAAAATAAAAATGGGTAGGGTATGGTATGGTAATTAATCCTTTGTCTCCCAATTTTCACCTATAAAAGGGAGGCTCTCTTCAACATTTTTCACACACTTCTCTTCTCCGAATCTTCTCTTCTTTCCTTCTGCAAAGTTCTTCCTCTTGATGTTTAGATTTATATAAAAATTGTTTCAGTCCTTTAAGCCTTCTTTATAGTCCTTAAAAATCCTCAAAACCGAGTTCTGTCAAAACTGACAGTTTTGGTACAGAAACTTTGGAAGTCCGAAAACCATATCAAAACTTCGCTTCTTTATCTGCAATGTTTACCACATACTGTTTATTGTGTAAGCTAACTTTAATGTTCAGAAACCTTCTTCAAACAAAGTAGTTTGAGGGGTCTAAAAATGAGAAATACGTACCACTGTTCAGAAAATCCGAAAACAGCTCCTATCTTTCATGATTTATTTAAAATACCAAACATTGTCCTCTTGTTCTGATTCTGAAACTACATACTCTCCATGATATTTAAGATTGAACCCCTCAACCAATTTAAGATTATCATATCGTTTAAAAGTCCGATTGAAGGTAAATCCGAGACTGCTACAATTTTTAGCCTCAGATTTGCATTAACCTTTTTGTTTAACCAAATTATGTTGCCAAAGCTATCTAAATCATGAAATTGATCATTGATATGAACTCATTACATGCTAATAATGATGTTGGATCAGTTGATCATAATTTAGAATTGTGTTTAATATTTTTCATGGATTTTGCAACATTAAGATGACATATAGTTTATTTTACGGTTGATCTTTCAATTTCTTTAACTTTAACTAAAGTATTGTGTTTATCTTGTGATCTAACCATCTAATCTAGTTTATTAGCATAATAAGTATTCTGGAAAAGTTAATTTTAACTAGATCTACATGTTTACAATTTATTTTAATTGTTATCGGTGCTATATGCAATATTATGTTATTTAATACTAATAACTATAAGAAAAATAGTTTTTATAAAAGTTATATATATGATATGATTTTATTCAAGGACTTACTGAGTATTTGTTCAATGTTAAGATCATGGTAAAACTTTTGATTTGAGATTATTATGTAATAAGTAATTTACAATAATTTTGTTAAGAAATATTGTTTTAAAACGGGTTTAAATATGCATTGATGCATATGTATATATTAATATCAAATATGTGGTTAATAAATTAGAATTGGAGATTTTAATAATAATTTTGTAACTGATTCAGTCTTCAACTTGTTACTTTGAAATGGTAATTCTCATTAATTATATTTTTACGTCACAGTTAAAGTTAAAATAGGTAAATGTTGGATTTATCCAAAATTAACAAGAATTAGATATTTAATTGAACTTCTTTAAATATGATAAATATTGAAAATATATGTTTATTGTTGTAAATTTATGAGCAAACAATTGATTATATCTTTTTGATTTATTGAAGGTTCTGCAATTATCGAAGTTAATCAAGAATTTCCCGTACGGTAAAAGGTGAGGTTGGATTACTGATTTGATCAAAACTATATTTGGCATCCGGTCCTAAGAAACTTGGATATAACAATTGTGATTCTTTGTTTTGAATCACGAGCAACATTCTATCACCATTTTAATGCTTTTATATTGAGAATCGTTAATTCTTTACATAATCAGTTTTCTTGCCTATTGTTAAATCAAATCTCATTTAAATTATAATCGGAAATTTTCTCCATAATCATAATTATCCTGGTATCATGATCACCCTATCGATTCTTGAATTGTGCAACGAGCAACGAACTATGTTCGGCCTATGTAGCTCAAAAACGAGCAACGGATATCGTCCGGCTAACTAGCTCATCTGATAATTTTGTTTCACCCATTGAGACGCCTTTGGGAAGTTGGGCCCAGGGATTGAGAAGATTTACTGCTGGGCAGCAAATGGCTATCAGTTTAAGTATTTCAACTTAATACCCATTCTGTCTAAGCGCCGCTTGTAGTCAGGAGTTGGTTGTGACCCGCGTGTTAGATTGGCATGTACTCGAGCATGTCTTCTGTTCTGTTGCGAGGTCGCTCCTCGTAGGGAGGTATACGGTTGAATTTTGGGATTTAATGTTGGATATGTTATATGTAATTGCACAAGTTCATTTTCTCGTTCTTCTGAATATTTCAGAATTTTCGTTAAAACCGATAATTTAAGTTCAATGATGCAGATGTAACTATTCTGGTCATTCTTGTTCGTTTTGTTCTAATTTACTGTTTGATTATTGTCATGATCTAAGAATTTCACTAAGTCATTAAAGACTTACTCCTCTTTTGTTCTATATGTCTTCTCAGAGTAAGATTGGTATAGCAGCACGGATGGAACGAATGATCGACAAGTCCGCTTTTTGAAAACTTTGCCAAAATTGTTGTGTTTGATTTTTGTATTTATATCATTTTTGTAAAATGTATTTGTATTCCAAAGACTTCTGTTGTATTTAAAGTAAAAATATTTTATTATAATGCTATGGTTTTGATCCTGGTCAGTGAGACCCCTTCCTATGAGATACAATTCGTTCTGAGTTGGGATTATTAGGTGGCCAACACCGGACCAACTCGGATCGGATTGCGACTCGTGGGGCGCGGTCGTCACATAATGTCTGTCGCTTAGTGGCATAGCTATCCTCCCTTTGGGCGCTCGGGCTTCGTGCTCTCTCTATAACTGCGAGATAAGAACCCTTGAGGTCGTAAGCTTCGGGCCTTTATGATCGTTTATTCGAGGCCTATAGGTCTGAGGGCTCAAACCCTTATGGGCTATGAGCCCAGGGCTCTTCCAAACAAGGGCCGAATGCAACTATGTCTTTCGTAGGTGCTTAGCTTAATTGATGTGTTTGGTACATTATTTACTTCATCAATCATTATCCTTGCATGTATGAGCAACAATTTTATTCTTTTGTGACCTATCACCATAAGAGAAAACTAAAATTGATCTATTGTATAAATATTAAACTTTGTCAATAGATAAACACTTTCGAGCATTACCCTTTACTTATTTTGCCTTCCATGTTTAATTTTGTAATTATATATTTGACTTGTCATACTACTTTAATAAATAAAATAAAATGTAACTATTTCTAACGACATCTCGTATTTATCATATTTTAATAGGATAACTTATGTATCTTCCTAATATATTTTTAAAATTTAAGCATGTATTTTTTTGAAAGGAAAATAAATGTGTGTAAGTAAAGTAACATAATATTTAATCTTATGTAATCCCACGAAGTTCCTACACAAATAAAAGGTCTAAATAAAAACATTAACAATAAACCCAAGTAATATACATAATATTGGTAAAACTTAATGTGACAAAATAGGCAAAAGAAGCAAGTGTTATATGTAATAAGCAAACAAAACACATGAAATGGAAATGAAGAAAAAAAAAACCTTCAATTTCAGAAAACAAGAGGCGAGGGGATGTCATCTTTTTCCTTTTTAAATTATTTTTAGTAGCTTTGTTTCTCTTTTTCAAAGTAACTATATCTTTATGATGTATATATTTTTTGTAGAAAATTAGAACGAGTCAAATAAAAAATTTATACATGTAAACTAAAAAAAATCTTCAACATTAATTCGCCCCTTAACCCAAATTTCTGGCTCCACCCCTGCGTATAGTACCATGTTAATTGGTTTTCATCGGAGAAAGCAACAAAGTGAAGCAAACATCTTGAGAAGAAAATATTCTCGCTCAATTTCAGATTCTATTGAATGCAATAATGTATGATATAAGAGGCACGAGTATATAGAGAACAAATTTAATTTTTGTTTGATGAACGAGAACAAATCTAGTTGATTGAGCTAATTCTACTAATTTTGTTAACTGCCATTAACTGCATACCTAATTATATCGCTACCTAGCTCTGTTACACAATGTTACAGTTAATAGTCATTTAAAAGAAAAAATACAAAATATTTTTTTTGTATTAAAATCACAACGCGTCCAATACAAAATAATTTATAATAATGTTAATGTACTATTTGCTCCATAGTTCCAAAAGACCTTACAAATAATTATACATTGCACTATATCGATTTTATTAAGGATGTAGCATAATTTGGCAAAACATTTAACAGAATGTCCGATTCTGACAATGTTTTCTGCGTTATGTTCTGACTTCTGACATCCCCAATCTGCAATTCTCCTCATATTAGATCTATTGCAGCCTTTGACCGAATCTTAGCCGCCCATCATTCTCCAAAAATCCACGTTTTTTAACTTTTCTTTTTTTTTTTTTATAAAAAGAGCAACCCTTTTTCCTATATTTTGATACAAGAACCTGTCCTCATTAAATAGAGTCTGTTCTGATTATTATTACATGATTGCAGGTGAAAATAAATTAGAAGCCATAGTAAAAATATTCGTTCTTGTTCATAAGAAGCATATCCTCCGGTTAGATCGGACCTTCCAATTCCTCCATTTTTATCAAACTCAGAAACCCGCCAAGAACATATATATTTAGATCAACATATTAACCCTTTACAGATTAGGTGCACAAACTATATAAAAATCACATGAGAATCCCATCAAAACATTGATGCCACATGAGTCAATTTTCATGGGCTAAATCCCTGAATTTTGTTCTTGATTTAATTAAATATAGATGGGAAATGTGACGTCGGGCGTGGCTGCAAAGTTTGCGTTTTTTCCACCGGAGCCACCAACGTACGATGTGAGCAGAGATGAGGTGGATGGACGGCTGGTGATGAGTGGATTAACGGCTGATAAGAACGTTGACGTTCATCTGTTGGATACGAAAGGTGGGAATAAAATTGTGGCCACGTTTTGGAAACATCCAACGGGGAGATTTACGATATTGTATTCTCATGGAAATGCGGCTGATTTGGGGCAGATGCAGGAGCTTTTTATTGAGCTTAGAGCTCATCTCCGCGTTAACATCATGAGGTGCGTATATTAATTTGTTTTACTTTTTTGTTTCATAGTGTTATGTGTTTTTTATGTGGTCTTTGTGATTGTGTGTGTTCTTTGTGATGGCTTGAAGAATTGGTGTTTTGTGATTATTTTCTAATTATGTTTGGTGGAGATGAAGAATCTATAGTTTTGCTTTCTTTGTTGGTGATTGTGATTAGGGTGATAGCATTAGTCTTGAATTTGGAACTTGACTTTTATGATTTTGAATTGTGCTTAATCAGTTTTGGAGGATGTTTTTTCATGTCTGGTTTGGGGTGGTATTTGTTTGTCTATTGTTGTTGGTATATTGGTAGTTGGAGTTTCTTCTTGGGGGTGGTTGTGATTTGGTGTTAGACATTAAGTCAAGGTTGCCAGAATGTTGATATAAATGATCAGTTGTATATGCTCTGAGTATTAATTTATCAGATTCTCTACTATTAACATAGCAATTACAATATGAAATGACATATAACATCATGATAAATACCATTGACGTTCTCTGTTTTCTTTTTCCTCACCTATTGAAGGTATTTGCTAATCTAGAAATGCATTAGTCTCGTCTGGGAAAAGGCACAAATTTATTAGTGGCAAATAGGACGATTGTGGAACTTGGGTTCTAGAGCAGCATGCTTCTACTTCTTAACCATGTTCTATTCTCTTTGACTACTTTGCAGCTACGACTATTCAGGATATGGAGCTTCCACTGGTAAGGTGAGGATCTTTGATACGTTCGACTTGTTTTTAAGCTTTGTGTTTATGGCATATGTATATCGGTTTGACCATATTTTCCTCACAAGGGTGTGTAGAAGATTTTGATTCTGTTAGTGAACATGATCTTTACTTATTACAGCCGTCTGAGTTCAACACGTATACCGACATTGAGGCTGTGTATAACTGTTTGAAAACTGAGTATGCAATCAAGCAAGAGGATGTGATTTTGTATGGACAATCTGTCGGAAGTGGCCCGACGTTACACCTGGCTTCTCGTTTTCCAAGGTTGAGGGCTGTTGTTCTCCACAGTGCCATTCTTTCAGGCATACGTGTTTTATATAACGTTAAGATGACATTCTGGTTCGATATCTTCAAAGTAAGTTATTTCAATCTTTGAAGTAGTTTTCTCTTCTGCTTGTTATGATGATCTGCCATTAAATATTTCTCTCGATTCTTCCAGAACATAGACAAGATACGGAATGTCAGCTGCCCAGTTTTGGTCATACATGTAAGTAATTTCTTTTCTTTCTGTTCTTCCTCCTGAAATTCATTCTAAGATACGTCTATAGTATGGTTGTGCTTCTTTTTCACTTTGAAAAGATGACATATTTATAAGTCTTTTGTGCTATATATCAGATGAACAAAATAGAATTTTGTACAGCATTTTTTTCTCTTAGTATGAATATGATTGCTATATCAATAATCACATCAGACATTCAGCATTTCTTTTGCAATATGTTCATGTCAATCTTAGTTCAATTAATGTTTTATTTTCAGGGTACGAGCGATGAAATTGTTGATTTGTCCCATGGCAAGCGACTATGGGAACTCTCAAAGGAGAAATACGATCCATTGTGGGTTCAAGGTGGAGGGCACTGCAATCTCGAAACATTTCCCGAGTACATTAAACACTTACGGAAATTTGTAACTGCAATGGAAAAGCTCTCCATCTCAAAACGAACGAAGAGTCGCTCTGGTCCTGACCCGGGCATAACAGAACCCAAGAATAACAAATGCTTGATGTTTGGAAAAAGATAACCGCTCCATTTTTATTTTTTAGAGAAGCTCAGCATGGTGATAGCTCTTTCATATTTATGGGCCATGGTGGAAAAAAGTTACAGTTATAGATGGGTTCCAAGTGCTCAGCCTTCAATTCAACAGTCAAGTTTTCATGTGCTTATTGAGATTTGAGAGGATGAGAGTTTGATAGCATACTTGATGATCAACTGTTAGAAAATGGCAGCTGAATGTTCCACTCCCATGAAATTACTTTATCATTTCTCGAGTAATGGTGCCCTTTATGCACCCTTTTGAACTAAACAGTGGGTATGGTGTCCAAAAAATTGTGTAACCCATTTTGTAAATACACCTTCTAAACTCCATATATTATTTCGTTCTTTCATGGTTTTTTTCAGCTTCTTACTCAACATTTATCTAACACACAGTAGTCGGAGTTTTGTGTTTGATAAGCTAATGAACAGTGTCATGTTTAATACATTGACATAGGGTGAGATCAACCGAGGTCTTGTGTCTTTAAGCAGAGTAGATATTTCATAATAACATCACACTTTTGTGAAAAGTGAAGTTGGAATATGAATGATGATTTATTTATTACATAGCTCACATATATATACACCAGAATTACTAGTATAAAAGGAACTAAACTTAAAATAAGGCTATGATAAAGTAATTGGATTGTAATAGCTATGGAATCTCCTAAACTAAAGCCTAAAGAATATGTCTGATTACAATCCCTGTAATATGGGAGATAATTTCCTGATTATTTTTAATACCATCCCCCTCAAGTTGGAGGTGGGAAAGAGATGTATTGAACACCCAACTTGTCAAGTAGTCGAGGAAATGTGTTTGCGCCAAGCAGTTTGGTGAAAATGTCTGCCAATTGGTTACGTGAACAAATGAAGAAAGGTTTGATAAGGGCAACTCATCTTTTCACGAATGAAATGACAATCAAGCTCAATATGTTTGGTGCATCGTGAAAGATAGGATTAGAAACAATGTGAATAGCAGCTAGACTATCACAATACACTAAAAATGGTTTGGAGATCGGAAAACCAAGATTGTTTAGGAGATAATGCAACCATTGTAATTCAGACGTGAATGCAACAAGAGAGCGATATTCTGCTTCAACGGAAGAACGAGAAATAGTAGGTAGCTTCTTGGTTTTTGAAGAAATAGGACTAGAACCAAGCACAATGAAGTAACCAGTGGTGGAGAGACGAGTAGTGGGGCAACCAGCCCAATCAGAGTCTGCATACCCGATCAAAGAGAGAGGACTAGATGCAGAAAGTAAGAGACCGTTACCCATAGATCCTTTAAGATAGCGTATAACCCCGGTGGGCAGCATCAAGGTGAGCAGAATGAGGATTCTGCATTTGTTGTTGTTAAGATGCCACCTAGTCTAACGGACCAGCAATACAAAGACTCTTACTGCCAGTTAGTGAGGGCGTTCGTCAGTTTTAAAATGTCTTTTCCCAACACAGGAAGCTTCTCTCTTTGATTTTTGCAGCCTAAGAGTTTTATTATGTTTCTTCTGAACATTCACCTTATGTCGCTTGTTCACTTCTCAGGAAAATTTTAATTTTCGTCTTCTAACTTGGCTTCCATTCGCAAATGGTCCTCTAATTTGGCACCACATCAAATTAGTATCTTGATTTGGAAAAAACTCAATTTCATTCCTACGACTGTCGAAAGTTACTTAATTTTGATTTTGAGCACATGACCATCCACGCGGTCCCAATTTGGCAATCTAGGGTTTGCAATTGATTTACACTTACGATGTTGAGGATTTATGGGCCCAAATCAATTTCAATCCTCCCAATTTAGCCGTGCAAGTTTTCATGTGCGAATCAATTGCAAATCCTAAATATGAGATCATGTGAGAGTTCACGTGTGGGATTCTGACCAAATTAAGTAATTTCTAGCTCGAAGACTGAAGTTGAATTTCTTCCCAAGTTAGAGAACTATTTGCAAAGTGAAGTCAAGTTAGAAGAAATGTTTGTTCATGAGAGCATTATTACATCGATATGCCTCCACTTTGTTCATATGGGCTGAGAAGATCCCACTCCCCATTTTTTTTACATGATTTGTCCAACCACGACTTGAAGCATTCTGAATAAGTTCCATCCCCTTCGTGAGAATCCATCGAGATCTCCAAAATATTGAAATTATCTCTCGCATTAGCTTACATTGCCTTGAGGGGGTTAATACTTTAGTTTAGACCTAATGAAAAATTATCATCTCGACTAACACGAACATTATCCACATCTACCCCCTTTCCATCATTGACCGGAATATGAAAATTACTATCTACTTCGGTCTTCTGAAGATTATTATTTCCAACTAACTCATTTTGAATATTGTTGCTACAAGTTTGGATAGGTTACAATTTTTTATGATAATGGACAATATAGCCTCAAGTTTACTTTATAAAACTGTGTGTGTTTTCTTGTGTTCAATGCCTTATGCTTTGTATAAAGGAATAAACATAAATTATATTCATTGATTCTTTAAATTCTTTCTTTTAAGGGAAGTAATTAAGATAATGAAATGCCAAAGCGCAACTAGTTAATACAAAATTCCAATGAAGCACAAACCCAAACAGACGAACAAACACGCATAAAAAAAAGACGAATTAGTTTAACTAGGCCAAGAACAATAGCCAACTGCATTCTGTGCCAACGTATGTGCTTCCTTATTGGCGTCGCGACGGACAATATCAACCCGGAACTCATCAAAGTGCAATCTCGCCAAGCAAATATCATCAACAATAGGACTAAACTCCACCATCGAACAATTTCCTTCCTCAAGTTCTCGCAATACATTTGGGCAATCGCCCTCGATGATCACTTTCTTCCATCCCCGGTCTCAAGCAAGCTGGACACCAATCTTTGTCGCTAACACTTCAACACATGCCGCTGAACACAATCCACGACAACGATGATGTCGCCGTGAAATCACCTCTCTGTGCACATCCCTAGCGATCACTACAATGCCAATTTCACCCGAATTCTGGAAAAGAGCCCCATCAACGTTAATCTTGATAATGCCGACTAAAGGTGGAGACCATACATCAGCAACTTGCAGAACAACCGAATGAGTTCGAGCATTTGCTGTTAAGAACTGAAAATGGAAATTATTAGCAAAATGCACTATGTTCGCAAGACTACGCTGAGAACCTCCAATGACAAAATTATTCCGGCTATTCCACTTGGAGAAGCAAATACAAGTAAAACGACCCGCTTCATTCTTCTCCAGATTACTCACGATACCCCGGAATTTTTCAAGCAAAGAAACCACAGACTACCCCAAAAATTGAGCCGGAATCAAGGAAAGCGCGGACACAACCCGTGCAACATGAAACTCGAAAATCACACGCTCAATAGACTCTGACTGGACTGGACAGAGAAGACAATTCGACTCACAAACAATGCGGCGATCACTCAATTATTACGGGTTGGTAAGAAACCACGCTCCATACGCCACGTCAAAACTTTAACTTTATTCAGCACATGAAGGTTCCATATAAAATTCCAATCAGCTCTCACTTCATGACTACTCTCCCCACGAGATTTTCCATGTACTAAGTCACGATACATAATTAAATGATAAGCACTCATCATTGAAAAAACACCATTCTTAGTGAAGTGCCAAATTTCTCTATCCTCATTGAAATGGTCTCCAATTGGGATACGAAGAATAGCGTCTTGATCCTCTTTCCAAAACATTTCAGTCAGGAGCTCAAAATTCCATCCATCAGTCGCTTCATCAACAAGGTTACACACAAATTTATCTCTAAAATGCGGATACTAGGGAGAAAAAACCTGAAAAGTAAATGGTTGTGGAATCCACTTATCGCCCCATATGGAATTGTTGTATCACTCCCAACCCTCCAACGACTCTCTTCCTCAATCACCTTTCGAGCCCCGACAATACATTTCCACGTATAAGAGAATTGTGGATCAATTTTTTTGCCTCAAGAAAAGACGTGTAACGGAAGTACTAAGCTTTGTTAATCTGGCTATTAAACTGTCCGAAAACATAAGAATTCTCCAAGCCTGTTTAGCGAGAAGAGCCATGTTAAAAGCACGGAGATCACAAAAGCCCATTCCACCTTGTTTTTTTACTCAAACAAAGCTTATCCCACGACAACCAATGACTACGCCTTTTCTCCTTATCATCCAACCAAAAATTGCTCGTCAAACTCTCCAAATCTTCAATGAGACTCTCCGGGAACTTGAAACACCCCATTGCATATGTCGGGATTGCCAGAGTAACGGCTTTGATTAACCCTTCTTTTCGATCGAGAAAAAGACTCCTCTGCTTCCAGCCCAAAAAATGGTTCCACGTACGATCCCTCACTGATGAAAAAACCTCCCTCTTTGTATGACCAATAACCATTGGTAATCCGAGGTACCTTGCATGGCAATCTTTGACTTTCATTCCCAAAATTTGTTGGTTATCACCAATATGATCACTACCACTGTTTGGACTAAAAATAATTGTCGATTTCTCCAGGTTGATCTTCTGACCTGACGCACATTCGCGAATATGCATAGCCTCCAGAATACCTCTAGCCACCTCGCTAGTCGCTTCACAACACAAGAGTGTAAACAGAAGATGTGACACACTCAGAGCTGCGCGGCAAAATCTGGATACCACTGATAACACCCAAACCTGTCAATGCCTTGGAAACAAAGAGAAAAAGAAACGGGGAAAGAGGGTCTCCCTGACGGATCCCCCGTTCCGGCACGATATGCCCGCATTGTGCACTATTAATCATTAAAGAATATGAAACAGATCAAACACCAAGCATAATTAATGAAACTAAACGCTCATGAAAGCCTAATCTAATCAAAACACGCTCAAGAAAATCCCATTTTACTCTATCATAGGCTTTGCTCGTATCTGGTTTCAATGCCATGAAACTTAATTACTAATAGTTGTTTTTTAATCAAATTATTGATATGTAGTGTGTTTTAGTATTTAATAATACAATAGAACTCAATGGTAACAAAATAGAGTTATTGCCCCTTTTTTTGGACAGAATACCGGAATCCCCTATTTTTTCTTTTAATATTTCCAGGTTGATTAAATCGATTGATTTTTCTCGTAAAAGTAATTAACATTTGGACGTTTTGAGGCAAATACTTGAGAAATTAAATCGTTAGTTTGATAACCGACCACAAGTATGATATGCCAATCCTTTTAAAAATAAAAACTACAACTAGTAATCAGTGTTTTGAAAATCGGACCAGACACTCAACTGATGCTCTTACTGGTTACAAGTTTAACCGGCCGCTCGACGAACCGGTATAGGTTTATTTCTAAGAAAAATCAAACTACTCATCCTCCATAAATCTACATTCTCATAATCACATCAAAACTTATGAGCTAATTAGTTCAAATTTAGTTTATAAAATTTTATTTTATAATAAATTTTAGTTAGTTAATTTTTAATTTACAAATAAAAGTGATGACGCCTTCGGATCGCCGGGCCTGTCATCGAGGCCGTTCGCACGCGGGTCTCGACCTAAGATGATCCTGGATTCGGCAAGCTCCTGGCGAGGTGTGAAACTCCGTTGGGGGGAGCCTTCGGCTGCAACTATCCACGACCCTTGGGGGTTCGGGCTCCGTTCGCACGATCTCCCTTCAAACAGCTTCCTTGGGCCGTTCTTGAGCTCTTCCGACCTCCTTGGCTCGTGCTCCGCACTTTCTCTCTCTAGATGGGACTTTCTCTCACTTATATCGGGAACTGTGTGATCTCAGGGGGGAGTAAGTCGTACTTGGCTGAGATGATCCTTTATGACTAACATGCTTCCCTATTTATAGGGCAAGGAGGAGGGCATAGATGTAACTTTACAGGGGCACGCGTCGGCTTGCATGCCTACCAGAGGGTAATAGGGTATTTACGTATCCCCGTAGAGTAGGATACGTGGAGCTTTTGTGTCTAGAAAGAAATAGACACGTGATGCCGAGGTAGGCCTCGTAGGGTAGGGCACGTGGTGCCTGCATGTTACCCTCGATGCATGTCGTGCTCCGCTCGTATCTTATGACCCCCGAGCCCTCGCTCTTTATTGGGGAAGAAGGGCGGTCAAGCCCTGAGGGGGCGACAACGCATTCGAGAAGTGGAAGATGATGTCGAGGCTGACGTAAGACATCACCCTGTGATTAGCCAGATGGGGCGGTCGCCTTTGCTTAACGATTAAGGAGGCTATATCTGCACGTGTAGAATATGACCCCCCCCCTCGTTGGCCCAACGAGGGGTTGGTACAGTAGCAAGTGTATATACAATATTTAAACGGGGGATCGGAAACTTGAGGGTTGGCTTACCTGGGGTCGGAGAACCCTGAAGAGGGGGTCGGGAGACAGAGCGCGGTTAGAGGATTTGGCCACGTGGACGGGTACGATCCCAAGAGGGAGAGTATGCGTCATCATAAGTCCCCCAGTTTCTGTCACAGTTCGTAGAACGTGGCAGAAAATAAAACCTTAAGGGGTCTAATCATCTGATCGCGCGTTTGTCTCACTCCCCGATTTCTCGGGATTCCTAAAACTTCCCTCGCACGGTGATCGATATGTGTCACCACCTGCGGCTCTTGGGTAATGAGCGGGAATTATACCGCCTTTTTGCCCATATATTTAGGTCTCTTGCGTTGCAGTTCCTAGGGCTTATAGCCTTTTTACCTTCTCCACTTTTCTCTCGCAATTATTACCTTTTTTTGCTTCCCTCTCCTCGCCGTGATCATGTCGTCTGCTAACACTGCCGCTGCTACTTCTGGTTCTACTCCTCCGGCGTCTCCATCTCGATCGGTGCCGGTTTTTCCTCCGGCCACTCGTCGAGGTAAGCGCGCCGCCGCTTCTGCCGCTCTTGAGAAGGGAACGGCGTCTAAGAGGCAAGCCGTCAGCGTGAGTGACCTTGCTAGTTCAGTGACTCAAGCTTATGTTGACCTCTTTCTTGCTAAGCACACGAGGGAGAACGTGGCGGTGCTGATTTCGGAGTCCTCAGATCGGGCAAACAGTCCCCCTGCCGGTTACTTAACCGTTTACTTTGCTCAAATCAAGGCGGGGTGGCGTATGTTTCTGCCGCCCTTTTTCCAAGAGGTGGCCAAGGCTTTAGGGCTATGCTTGAGCCAATTGACGCCCAATGCTTTTTCCATTATGGTGGGGTTCGAGATCACCTGCCGAATCCGAGGGCTCCTCTGTTCAGCGGAGCGTCTGTTGGCTCTATATGACATGGGTGCGGGTCAGGCGCCCTTCTACTATTTTACCCCTCGTTCTTCTCAGGCTGTCTCGGGGGCGAGTCTCCTTACTGATGCTTCCTCCTCCTTCGGTAGTTGGAAGTCCTCCTTCAGATGCCGCCCAGATAATCCCTTCAGATAACGATTCTCCACCCTCCGAGGGGCAAGCTACTTCAGAACGACGTCGGGTGAGTCTGTTTGCGCCTCTTGATCCCCTTTCCTCGGAGGATAATACGGTTTCCTCCTTACCGTCGAGCCATGCTCCCGAAGCCAGCGTTACCCGGAGCCGTGATAATTTTATAAACGATCTTTCTCTTGGTCCGTCGATGGGCCAGTCGGAGGATGGCTCTTCGAGGGAGACTACTTCTGTTAACCCGAGTGCTTCTGCGGATCTCGAGGCTTCTGCTGAACCCGAGGCTTCTGTGGAGCCCGAGGCTTCTGTTGAACCCAAGACTCCCAGCGTTCTGCCATCCCCGACCCCCGTAGTGGCTTCAGGAGAGGGAACGAGTCGGGGTCCGCTGCCTCCTCAATCTATCTTCATCCCACAGGGGCTTCGAGACTGGGTGGATGGGTTCTTGGAGCCCGAGGAGAGAGGGCGCCTGAGCCAGGAGGATGGTGCCCATCTTTTAGCCCGTCTTTCTCGCAGCGTCATGGATGTAAGTTGACTTCTCTTCCTTTTTTTCTAAGATTTCCACGCGTATTTTTATCTCACTTACCTTCTCTTTCTCTAGATGTTGTTTGTGTCCCCGAGAGTTGGACACCCGAGAGATCCTATCTTCCCGTGACTCCCAACGGGTACAGGGGGCTCAAGAAATGGCTCACCTCCATCAAGGAGTGGCAGAGAAGTACCGCGAAGAGCTGGAAGAGGCGAGGGGAGCCTGGAGGGAAGAGAGCTCGAAGCTGAGAGATGAAATAGCGTCGCTTCGGGCCGCGCTGGAAGAGTCGAGGCTGAGGGAGCACCTCTTGTCGGAGCATGTGAGGAACCTGAGGGAGATGGAGGAGGATTCGCGGGGTCTGGTGGACTCGTTGATGGCGGACCGTGTTCAGATGGATCGTCTGCGGGCTGATTTGGAGCGGGTCGAGATGCGACTAGTAGAAACGGATGCGACATTGGTAAGGGCGCACACTTCGCGGGCGGAATTTGAGGCTCGGAAGCAGGCCGAAGTAGATGCAGCTTGGGTTGAATTTGAAAAGAAGCTCGTTGAAGAGTTCTCTGGTGCTCGTGCCAACACGGCTAAGAAGACAAAATCCTCCAGGGTCATAAACGAGGAGGACGTCAAGACCTTCATGGGCATGGGTTACGACCTATGCATAAGTGTTGTGTACAGGCTCCCCGGGGTACCTCCGAACTTGGTGATCCCCTCATTTGACGGATCTCGTCATTCGAGGGTCGAGCCCCGACGTTCTAGGGATTGTACCCCGGCTCCTGCTGTTGCCGTTGTGCCTACTGCTACGACCCTTCCAATGCCAATGGCCCCTCCGAGTGGATCGAGGAGTCCTCCCCCCGAGCAAATAATACGGGAGATGGCGGAGGAGGAGCGTCGGGCGATGATCCGGGCCGGAACGCGCCGTCGCGAGGAGCGCTGATGAAGAGGATGAGGAGGATGAAGAAAGATGGCCCAAGGTGGCCTTATTTAGTAGGATAGTGGCCCTCGTTGGCCCATAGTTGTTTTTCTTTTTTCTTTTTTTGTACTTTTCACTTTGCCCCCCGTATAAGTGGCTTTGTAGGGGCATAGTCCCCTACTATGTAAAACCCACTTCTTTCCTTAATAGAATCTTTCCATTTCTGTACCTGCATTGCCGGTTCATCTTCGTGCTTGTGTGTGGTGTACATAAATTATTTTTATTTTTTGGGGCTGAACTCGAGTGACTTCCGAGCTTCCTACGTATCCCTTGCAGTAAAATTGGGAATCAAGCCGCACGTAGTTCTCTAAATTACACGAGGCTAAGGAGATAGTACACACATACTGGTAGTTAAAACTTACAAGGTTTTATTTATTTACCTGGACTCGGATCTCCCTTCGTTTTTCCGAAGGAAGACGTCGCCTTAGTCTTGCAAGTGGTAGTTACGGGTAAAACTATCGAAGGTTCAAGATGCGAGATATCCAGTAGGGCCCTTCCCATGCTGGGTCCAACTTGCCCACAGGTTTCGACACCCCTACTTTGCGTAGAACTAATTCTTCGATTTGGTAGGTCCGATCTCTCACACGTTTGTTGTAGTACTTTGCCATACGGGCCATGTATTGGGCGCTCCGAAGTGCGGCCTGCTGTCTGTGCTCCTCCAAGAGGTCCAACTCTAGGACCATGTGTTCCTCGTTGTTGTTCTTCTCGTATTCATGAATTCTCCAACTCGGCGTGGTTATTTTCGCGAGTATGACGGCCTCGTGACCTTAGGCCAGATTGAATGGAGTTTCCCCAGTAGGTGATCGGGCAGTGGTTCGGTATGCCCACAGTAGGCCGGGGATCTCCTCGACCCACTTTCTCTGGTAGGCTAGGAGATGGGCCTTCAATCCTTGGAGCAGAGTACGATTCGTGATCTCAACCTGGCCATTTGACTGGGGATACCCCACGGAGGTAAAAGGATGCTGAATTTTCCAATGCTCGCACCACCTCGCGAGTTGATCACTGGTGAACTGTAATCCATTGTCACTAACTAAGATCCGAGGCACCCCGAACCTACAAACGATGTTACGCCATAGGAAGTTGATGACTGCCGCCGAAGAAATTTGCGCCATGGCCTCGGCCTCGGCCCACTTTGTGAAATAGTCAACAGCCACCAGGAGGTATTTCTTCTGCCCTCGGTCCTGGATCAAGGGTCCCACGATGTCGATGCCCCACTTATCGAAAGGGCAAGGAATGGGGTTGGGTTACTAGGCGGCTGCTGGCAAGTGGGACATGGAAGCGTGTTTTTGGCACTGCTTGCACTGTCGAGTAAATGCCTTTGTATCTCTCTGCATGGTGGGCCAAAAGTAGCCTTGTCGGAGTATTTTCTGTGCGAGGCTCCTCCCTCCGGAATGGTTCCCGCAGCTTCCTCCATGTATCTCTCTCATCACCTCCGTGGCTTCTTCTTCGGAGAGGCACCGCTGTTACGGCTGCGAGAATCCTTTTCGGTATAGCACTCCGTCTTTCATAAAGAACCGAGCGTCTCTTTTCCCCAGTTCCCTATTGTGCTCGTATTTCTCCGGGTTTAGTAGGTAAGCTCTTACCTCAGTCATCCACCCTTTCCGTTCACCTCCTTATAAGTTTAACACTTCCATCGCTACATGACTTTTTTTCCGATGAGCTGATAGTAAGGAAGGTTACCTGTTGCGTCCCGATAGGAATCATGCCCGCAGCTTTTCGGGACAGGGTATCAGCCTCTTCGTTTTCAGCCCGTGGGATCTGCTCAATGGTAAACTCCTCGAAGTTTTCCTGAGACTTTCGTACCGCGCTCAAGTATTCCTTCATCCTCTCATCTCTTTCCTCGTAGGTTCCTTTCACCTGCTGCACCACTAACTGCGAGTCGCTGTGCACGTGAATTCGAACCATCTTTCCCTCTTTGGCTAACCTCATTCCCATCAACAGTGCTTCATACTCAGCCTCGTTGTTTGACATCGGAAATCCTATCTTTACAGCGAACGATAAGACTTTTTCTGGCTGATCCTCGTGCGCAAGCTTGAACACCACACCTACTCCTCCAGCGTCATTGCTAGAAGACCCATCAACGTAGACTTTCCATACTTTCTCGGAGTCCACCTCTTCGGAAGCCTCGTTAGTTTCCACCATGAAGTCAGCCAGCACCTGAGCTTTTATTGACGGTCGTGGGGCGTACTGGATGTCGTATTCTCCGAGCTCAACTACCTATTTCACCAGCCTTCCCGATACTTGGGGATGACTTAGGATGGCTCGTAGGGGGTGTTTTGTGAGGATCGTAATAGGATGAGTTAGGAAGTACGACCTTAATTTCCGAGCGGTGGTGACCAAGGCAAAAGCAAAATTCTCGATGGAGGAATAGCGCGTCTCGGCGTCCTTCAGGGTTCGGCTCGTGTATTACACCGGGAGGTGATCCCGTCCTTCCGCTCGAACCAGCACTGCGCTTACTACCTCTTTCCCGACACCGAGGTACACGTAGAGCCTTTCCCCCGGCTGTGGCTTAACCAAAAGGGGTGGGCGAAGCAAATACCCCTTCAGATCGTCAAACGCCTTCTGGCAGGCGTCAGTCCACTGGAAATCCTTGACATTACGGAGTACTTTGAAAAAGGGTAATCCTTTCTCGACCGCCTTTGAGATAAAGCGGTTGAGCGAGGCCATCCTCTATGTGAGCCGCTGCACATTGCGTATCGTGCTAGGGGCTGGCCTTTTCTGGATTTACCTTTCCAGGATGGCCTTGGCCTTTTCTGGATTTACCTCGATCCCACGCTGGGTAACAAGAAAGCCTAGGAACTTGCCTCCCTGTATCCCGAAGGAGCATTTGTGGGGGTTCACCTTCAGACCGAACTTGTCCATAATTTCGAAGGCTTCGATGAGGTCATCGTTGTGCTGGTTAGCTTCTTGACTTTTGACGACAATATCGTCCACGTATACCTCCAGGTTGTTGCCAATCATCGGGGTGAACATTGTATTCATAAGCCTCTGGTAGGTGGCCTCTGCATTTTTTAACCCAAAAGGCATAACAAGGTAACAGTACGTACCGAAGTCCGTGATGAAGCTGGTCTTCTCCTGGTCCTTCTCAGCCATCGGGATCTGATTGTATCCCTGATCTCCGTCTATCGTGGAAAGCAAAGCGCAGCCCGCCGTGGAATCTACCAGCTGTTCGATGCTCGGGAGGGGGAAGCAATCCTTCGGACAGGCGTTGTTTAGATCGGTGAAATCGATACACATTCTCCATCGAACGCCTGATTTTCGGACCAAGACAACATTGGCTAACCACTCGGGATACTGAACCTCTCGGATCTGATTCAACCCGATCAGCCTCTGTATCTCTGACTTGATCACCTTATTCCTCTCGGGGCCCATCTTACGCTTCCTCTGCTGAACTGGTTTAGCGTCGGGACGAATATCAAGGCAATGTTTGCACACGTATGGGCTGATGCGCCCTGGGGGTCCGCCTTCCCATGCGAACACGTGCTGGAATCTCCGCAAGGTTTCAAGGAGTTGTACTTCCACGGGTGGATCAATGTTCGTTCTCACCTTTACTGCTTTCCCCGGCTCTCCTGGGACCATTTCGACTGTCTTGAGTTCTTCCGCCGGGTACAGCTTGCCTGTTTCGGGCCTCCGAGGCTCGCCCTGACTCCTCTGCTCGTCGCTTTCCTCTTTCTCCACTGTGGCGATCGTGTTCAATTGACATTCTCGAGCCCTGGCTTGATTTTCTCTAACTTCTTCGATTCCGTTCAGGGTAGGAAAATTTACCTTTAAGTGAAGCACCGAGGGCACGGCTTCGAACAGGTGGATGGAAGGCCGCCCACAGATCACATTGTAAGTCTCCGCCAGTGCATTGATGATCCAGAACCTGACTTCCTCCGTTCTTCGCAAGTGTCCTTCACCCCATGACATCAGGAGCGGAATGGAGCCCAAGGTCTAGCTCGGACTTCCATCGAAACCAACCAGTGGGGTCTTCTCTGGGGTTATCTGCTCCAACTGAAGTCCCAGAGCTAAAAAGGTGGGTAGGAACGTCACATCCACCGAGCTTCCCCTATCTATCAGAACTCTGGCCACCTCGGCCCTATGGATCGTGGCTTGGATCACTATGGGATCGTCATGAGGATGCACGATAACTACCAAGTCTTCCGGCCGAAGCTGATTGCAAGGGGTGCACATATGCTAGTAGAAAAGACAGGGTATTTCAAACTAACCCGTTGAGTTTCTTTGAGAAACTTTCGCTTCCTCTGTGCCGACGAGGCCGCCAGCGGACCCCCTTCAATTACATTGATGGTTCTCCCGGACAAGGGGTTGTGCAGATAGTTTGAAGGCGGGGGAGGCAGATACTGAGGCGGGTCTCGTTCCTCGGAAGCCGATCCCGCCTCGTACCTTCTTCTCTGGGCTTGGGAGCTCTCTCTCTCCCTTTCGGGGCGTTCCAGGCTCCGGCGCACCTCATGTACCTGCTCCCGAGGTTGATTAACCTCTCGCCTTTCTTCAGGTTGCTCCTTCCTTGGGGGGGCATCTCTCCTACCGAGGAACTGTTGTAGTACCCCATCTTTAACAGGCGCTCAATCTCCACTCTCCGATGATCGCATTGCTCAGTTTTATGCCCCTAGCTTCGATGAAATAGGCACCACTTCCCAGTATGACGCATATTTTCCGAGTTCCGCGATTGGGGTGGCCATCGGAGATCCGGATGTCCCTCCATTACTTGCAACACCTCGGCGTTAGAGATTTTCAAATGAGCCAATGGGAGGGGCTCTAAATACCTTTTCACCACATCATGTCGGCCTCGGTTGTGTTCCCCTCATCTGTTCTTCGTACGATCGGGTGCCGGTAATCCTTGCTTGGTGAGCCGCGTATCCTTGAGTAGCATGTACCTTTCTGCCTTCTGCATGAGTTCTTCCAGGGTCCGGGCCGGGTGTCTCACCAGGGATTCGGCGAATTCTACCGACCGGGTGTCCTGGGCAACAAACTCAGATATGATGTGGGGATCTACATGTCTCACATCAATTACTGCGTCGGCAAACCTCCGCATGTAATCTCGCAAGCTTTCTGCCTCACCTTGAACCATTGTCATCAGGTGCCCAGCTGTCTTCGGGTAGCGGCGATTGCATGCAAACTGCCGCAAGAACAATTCTCGGAGATCTTCGAAGCTGTAGATGGACCCCCTGGGCAGTTGGGAGAACCAGGCCTGCGCCCTTCCGGTCAGGGTAGATCGAAAGATTCGGCATCGGGCGTGATCAGGAGCATTGAGGATGTCCATCATTGCCAGGAACTAGTTGATGTGATCCCGAGGGTCTTTAGCGTTTCGATCTCCAGTGTACACCACCGGGTTTGACAGGCGCATGGATATCGGGATCTTCGGGGCCAAGATGTGAGGGGCAAAAGGGCTGCCTTTCTCCTCTTCTTCCATTTCTCCATTTCGATCTTTCTTCAGGGCTTGCACTTCTCTTCTCAATTCAGACATCATGTCAATAAACTGTTGATTATTACCGGTCGTACCTGGATGGGGGCGGGAACCGCACGAGTGTTGGCTTCTAGTGGGCCGATTCCCTCGACATCTGGTGCGCTCAGCTTCTGCTCGTGCCCGTCGGGCCGCATCTTGCCTTCGATAGTACTCATTAACCCGTGCTGTAGTACTAAGGGGTGGAGTCCATCTTCCTCTAGCCCGCACTTCTTGTTGCCGCACTCGTCGGGCGCCTCGCTCCGCGGCAATTTCCAGCATACGATATAACTCGCTCATAGTCAGGTGAACTTCGGTATTAGTTCCGTCACCTGGGGTTTCTTCCCTACTCAGGGACTCGTATGCATGCTGACTCGGGGCCTCAGGCGTGGAGGAAATTGACTCACCCGAGTGGTGGGGGGAAATTGCCATGACAGATTGAGAAAATATTCGCGAAGGGGACTGAAAACTAAGAATACTGTTCACAGTGTGAGAACTTACCGAATCCAGGCTCATTCCTTAGGCTACCTTAGGGACTCTAGTGACGTTCCCACAGACGGCGCCACTGATGACGCCTCCGGATCGCCGGGCCTGTCACCGAGGCCGTTCGCACGCCGGTCTCGACCTAAGATGATCCTGGATTCGGCAAGCTCCTGGCGAGGTGTGAAACTCCGTTGGGGGGAGCCTTCGGCTGCAACTATCCACGACCCTTGGGGATTCGGGCTCCGTTCGCCCGATCTCCCTTCAAACAGCTTCCTCGGGTCGTTCTTGAGCTCTTCCGACCTCCTTGGCTCGTGCTCCGCACTTTCTCTCTCCAGATGGGACTTTCTCTCACTTATATCGGGAACTGTGTGATCTCAGTGGGGAGTAAGTCGTACTTGGCTGAGATGATCCTTTATGACTAACCTACTTGCCTATTTATAGGGCGAGGAGGAGGGCATAGATGTAACTTTTCAGGGGCACACGTCGGCTTGCATGCCTGCCCGAGGGTAATAGGGTATTTACGTGTCCCCGTAGAGTAGGCTACGTGGAGCTTTTATGTCTAGGAAAAAAATAGGCACGTGATGCCGAGGTAGGCCTCGTAGGGTAGGGCACGTGGTGCCTGCATGTTACCCTCGGTGCATGTCGTGCTCCGCTCGTATCTTATGACCCCAGAGCCCTCGCTCTTTATAGGGGAAGCAGGGCGATCGAGCCCTGAGGGGGCGACAACGCATTCGGGAAGTGGAAGATGACGTCGAGCCTGACGTAAGACATCACCCTCTGATTGGCCAAACGGGGCGGTCGCCTTTGCTTAACGATTAAGGAGGATATAAAAACCTGCACGTGTAGAATACGACCCCCCCCCCCCCTCGTTGGCCCAACGAGGGGTTGGTACAGTAGCAAGTGTATATACAATATTTAAACGAGGGGTCAGAAACTTGAGAGTTGGCTTACCTGGGGTCGGAGAACCCTGAAGAGGGGGTCGGGAGACAGAGCGCGGTTAGAGGATTTGGCCACGTGGACGGGTACGATCCCAAGAGGGAGAGTATGTGTCATCAAAAAGAATTCAACTAAGTGGTACAACATTTTTTATATAAATACATGTGTGGTATATAGATTAAGAAAAAACAAAATTACACATCAAATTTAAGAGAGCTTTGTATCTAAAGTAAAATTAAATTAAATTTTAGACGATTATAAAAAGATATGCATAATCATATATTGTACTTTATAAAGTTTTTATAAAAAAAAAAGAAACAAAAAGTTATTTTTTAAAGGATATAATTATTGTAATATAGAAGAAGTTCATCTTAATATGTAATATATATAAATGTGTGGTATATAGATATCTAGAAAATAAGAGAGCTTTGTATATAAAGTACAATTAAAGTAAATTTTAGGCAATTATAAAAAGATATGCATAATCATATATTGTAATATAAATGTTTTCATTAAAACAAAAAACAAAAAGACTATTTTTTTACGGAATATAATTATTGTACTATAGAAGAAGAGCATCTTAATTATGTAAATGTATATAACAATATGTTTACACAACAATAAAATTGCTCTAGCTCAATTGACTAGAGCATTCTACTTTTATTTAAAGGTCATGGATTCAACGATTCAACCACTATGATAGTTGAATCCGGCTAAACTGATAATCGTAATGGTTCCAAGAAAAACCGTTTATGGCCATGCCTCTTGACCAGACCGCGGGTCAGCGGTTAAACTAGCTGAATCGAATGGTCCGATTTTCAAAACACTTCTCATAAGAGGTAAGCTTTAATTTCTTTTATAAATATAAAATTGGTGGTTATAATCATATTTTACATTTATTATTACCATGTTTGAATTTTTGTTAAATTATATTATAAAACATAAATTATTATTATTAAAAGAAAAAGACAAGAATGAGTGGCCATATCATATAAATATAACACAATTGTTTATAATAATAGGTGCGTGCGTGTCAGAATTTTGGGAGAAAGAAGCTACCCGAAGGAATAGAGAGAGCATCGGATTCAATATTTGACTCGCCATTGTCCTTGTGGATCGCTGCCTGGGTTTTTCTTTTCATCGTGGCAGAGAATCCTGCCTGTCTGAATATATATATATATATATATATATATATATATATATAATTTGGGGGTTGAAATGAAGATCACGGCGTTGATGGTGCTGAAATGCAGTTCGGAGGAGGATCAACCGGTGATTCTTGTGAACGCGTCGGATCTGAGCACTTTCGGATTCTTTCAACGGCCCAGCGTTAAGGAGTTCATCATCTTTGTCGGTCGCACCGTCGCCAAACGCACCCCCCCTAATCAGAGACAGTCTGTTCAGCATGAAGGTTAGGGTTTTTTCTATTTGATTTTTAAATCTTTGTTGTTTACGTTCTCAATTGATTTGCTTTGATTTGATTTTGGTTTTTAGCAATTTTGTTATTTTTTACTTGAATTTTGACCTAGAATAATAAAGGATCTTTTGCGGAAACCTTATCTCACTGGTGTACATGTTGGCTGATGGACAGTTTTCAGTTTTGATCGGATTGAATCAATATTCTGGAACATCAAAAGTTATCCGTATGTTGTTTAATAAACTTCCCAAATCTGACATATTGGTTCATTTGTCGCACAGAATACAAGGTGCATTCATACAACCGAAATGGCTTGTGTGCGTTGGGTTTTATGGATGACCACTATCCCGTGCGAAGTGCATTTTCATTGCTCAACCAGGTTGGCAGGCTCTACTGGTGCCTACTACGTGAAGTGTTTCTTTTTTCCTTGGGAAAAATTAGTGTTTTGATAAAATTATTAAGTCGCAATTATTTGTGATTATTGTTAGGTCTTGGATGAATACCAAAAGAACTTTGGTGATTCATGGAAAACTGTGCAAGCTGATAATGCCCAACAATGGCCCTATTTAAGTGAGGCACTCACCAAATTTCAGGTATTTAATTGTTTATGCTATCTATCAACTTGCATATTTAAGTCATGTATCTCAAGTTTTTTCACTCTAACCATTTAGGATCCTGCTGAGGCTGATAAGCTGTTGAGAATTCAAAGGGAGTTGGATGAAACAAAAATTATTCTTGTGAGTATTCTTCTCCAACTTTGCCCACAGTGCTTCCCACCTGTAGAGCTGTTTTCACCTACTTGATTATATTTTTGTAAACTGGCATTTAAGATCGATACCTTAAATGCGGACGAACTTTATAATGTAAGATATTTATGTTTATGCGCCAATCCTGCAAAGTAGAGAAACTGAAACTAGTCAGAAGAGGAGTGAAGAAATCCGATATTTATTACTATCAGTTTCAGATTCTTCCTTGTTGATTTTCTCCTATCTTATGGACTATTTTGGCCATTATTGGTTTGTGTAATGCTGAACATGTCATGGGCATTGTCATTAAGACATTGACATTCGTTTAGCTCAAACATGGTTGTGTAATCCTGGTGATAATATTCACCTTGAGTATGATATTGCTGGATCTGTAATTTTGACCATTCAGAAGAGGTATTATTTGAGTAAACCAGCTCTAGGTCTGCAAGTGCTCTCGGATTAAATTGAACTTTTCCTCTAACCATATGACGGAATGGATCATTCAATTCTGATTATGCTTATTGGTAGATATTCAATTATATTTGCCTCATTATGCAGCAGTCGAATGCTTGCCCTTCTTGATGCTCTATAAGATGAAAAAAGAACCTCAGTTAAGTGTCCAATAGATCCTTTCCCTTGAATCAATAATTGGTATAGGCATGTACCTATCACTTGCCTAGTCATTAGGAACCTTGGCCGAGGAAGTGTTTGGAATGAATACGTTGAAACAAATCAGGAGCAATGTATTCTGTGGGTTTAAAGGAACAACTAAAAGGTAATACATTGAACGTGTTTAATACCTGGATAGAATAGAAATTAATGATTTTGAGATCGATGCTGCTGCTGCCGTGGCGAGAGTTTGGCAAGCATAAAAGCTTCTTCTGGGTTCTAGATCAAATGCTCCCAACACAAATGAGTTCTCTTTTAAAATATGTTAGACCTATGCTCAACAATAATAATAAAGAAAAAGTGAGTACATTTCTTTCACATATTTTCCGACTAATGTCCAGGTGTCTATTCAATATCTTGTGTGCATCTTACGGTGTTATTTGCTTTATGGAGCATTTGCACTTGTGGGAACCAAGAACGTAGTGACTAAAGAATTGTGGATAATTACCACAGCTTGCATTGTCGGTGGATACATTAGTTTTTCCATTTATAAGTGATTTAGCGACGTGTTTGAATCATCATCTGAGAAACCAAAATTGAATGCCACGTTCAACGTGAAGATTTCATGAGTTTGCGATTGCGATTTGGAAGTCTGATTGCTGTTCTCAAAATTGTTAGAAGAATAGAGCTGAAATTTTTAAGCTGTGCATCAAGTAAAATTTCCTAACAGCGCTGCTGAATGGTTACAGGAAGTTTAACTTATACTTTTTATTTTGCTATGTTGCCTATATATTATTAAGCTAGTATGCACGTGCTTTGGATCATCAAACTCTCAAGAAATATTTTATGAAACTGTGCATGAATCGATGCGTTAAGCTGTTCTCAAAATTGTTAGAAGAAGGGAGCTGAAAATTTTCAAGCTTTGTAAGTAATATTTCCTAACAGCGCTGCTGGACGGTTGCAGGAAGTTTAACTTACACTTGTTATTGTGCAAGGTTGCCTGTATATATATATATATTTATTTAAGCTAGTATGCATGTGCTTCGGATCATCAAATTCTCAAGAAATATTTTATAAAACTGTGCATGACTCGATTTGTTGATCTTTCTACTGATTTGTGTCTTTGATAGTTTGTAACTGGATCATATATGACATATTTGCATTTTGTCTCAGCACAAGACTATCGACAGTGTCCTTGCACGTGGTGAGAAGCTTGATAGTTTGGTTGAAAAGAGTTCAGATCTCAGTGCAGCTTCTCAGGTTTGCATTTCTAGTTGGATTTCATTCATGCACAGAGCATGTGTAACTAGTATCTTTTTTGTTTAATACGCACATGTAAGTGTGAAACGCATTTTCGTTTTACCTTTAAATATGCTTTAAAAATTATTCCTGATGCATGCATTTAAGCTTTAGTGCTTTCTGTTTAGGGTTTGATATTTCTTGGAAGTCTGTTTACTGATGTGTCAACAAAATATGTATATATGCTCATGATTCTCATAAAAATAAAAAATAAAAAAATCATGTGATGTTTTCATGCTGCAAGCTGCTGATGAACCATTACTAAACACTTTGTATTCACTCTTATGCGCTGAAAATTAAGTTCCAGTGGTGAAGGTTTTTTGGTTAGTTTCTACTTCAACGAGTTGGCAAGAAATACTTCTATAATGCTCAATTTCTTTTGTTCAATTAGTTGCTTGGGTGAGGAATTGAGTGTGGATTTAGTATCAGTAGGAGTAAAACTGCCTTTTGCTATTATTTGAAGAAAATAAAAAGTAACTGTAATTTACGTTAGCTGTCAGCAAAATGGATCAAGAAGGTTTTTTCATTTTCCCGACTGTTAAAACGGTTGACCCGTGTTTCTTCCAGTCTTTCTAATGGTTTCAGAGGCAACATATTTCTGTGATCAAATTATGTACCATGCTGGGAAGCATTTTAAAGCTTCCCATTAAAAGCCTTCTAACCTAAATTGTCGTACCATACAATTGGTTCATGAAACTTGTCGATACAACAAACAAGTACTCTTTTTTTTAGCCACTGTCTAAACTCTGAAGTTCCAATTTTCAATTGTTTGATCATGTCTTGAATTTTGTTTGAAACAGATGTTCTACAAGCAGGCAAAGAAAACCAATCAATGTTGTACTATCTTGTAAATGCTACAGAAGGGAGGGAACCCACTCAGATACGGCGTACCTGCTCTATTCTTATATGTGAAGTTTGAAAGAGTTGTTTACATCGTTTATATTATGTTGCGAAGCTGAATTCTTTGGTTCTTCACTTGTATCTGTGTTCAACATTGACAATTGGAGAATGATGTTGCAAAAGATTTGGAGTTGTCATGTTATATTATAGTGTATTACTGTATAACTTCAGTTTGCAAATGTAGAGCTTTGACATCCTGTGTGGATTGCTGTTATATGCATGTTATATCTGATTAAATTATTTTGGTCTGGATTCAGGCTTATTAGCACTCAGTGTAATCTGAAACTTCTGTTGTATTATGACCTTTCTCTTGTCTTCATTTTGGTTAATGGGTGACAGAAATTTCTTACCTTGATTAGGCTTACCGCCTATGTAGAGCTTGTACCAGTATTTCTTTCATGTATTCGAACTTAGTCAAAAATATTTCATGAACGTAATGGAAAAATTGCTACTAACACACCCATCAATGTGTATTTATTGGCTTGTTGAGCCACATCATCATGCAAGATATAATTTTTCCTCTTGTGAGACGTAATAAGTATATCAAGAACAAATCTCAGTTTTTAAGTTTAAGCCTGAAAGACCTCCCTGAATTTCGTTTTCGTAGGTCTCTGATTGATCCCCAGTCCCCTCTATTTACGTATCCCAGTGTCTTTCAGGGAAACAAAATGTGAAGAACATATCGTATGGCCAAAAGTTTGATTTCATTTTTTTGTTGAACTTCACAGCAATGGATATTCCTTGGTTTCTTTAATTGTTGATCTTTATTTGAGTTTTCGTTTGCCATTTCCAATCACGGGAGGGAAGTGGGTGCGAAATTATTGAACTCTCTCTTTTTTTTTTTTTTTTTTTGAACAATGCATAATATAATAATTAAGAAAGAACAATTGTTTTAGTACAAGGAGATTCTGAATTAGAAGTACGAGTAACTAAAGTAGAAATATCAAATAACAATAATCTGGATAGGTACTGTATGTATGGCATTCAAGTAGGACATGTATCCCAAATGTGATAATCTGGATAGGTACTGTATGTATGGTCTTCCGAAAAAGTTCATGTGTTTGATAAAGCTCCCCATTTCGCTAGAAGATCTGCTGTTTGGTTGATCTCTCAGTAGCAAAATGTGCATATAACTGTGACGAACCTAGTCAACATCATCTGAATTTCCCTAAGAAGACCCGATAGGTGAACCGGGTGATCCTGTATCCTGGAAATACAATTCAGCATAAACAGAGAATCTGTGGCCACCACCAAATGAGGTATTTGAAGTGATTGTGCTAGTGCAAGTCTTTACTCTCTTTTACCTTGTTTTTCTTAGATAAAGTACTTGGTAGGTAAACCTACCATCATGGGGCCTCGTTGACACTGCAAGCCAGTTTTTGTTTGCATCTAAAGAGTAGATTACTTAACATGTGATGAATATGGTTTTGGTTGTGATTTGGTAACGGCACATAGAATAAATAATGAATCTTATAGGCAGAACAACTCTCGAATAGAAATAATTATCAGTTTCTTCAATGAGGGCGAATGCAAGCTGATTTTCTCTACAAAACTTTGGTACTCTCCCTTGACGGGTGTGCTACATCACATCACCATCTCTAAAGAAATTTGGAGATATCCTATCACAGTAACATCTATTAAAGAAATTCGACATCTGAATGACAAACAAATGTTAAGTTGAGTCATCAAACAACAAAACACCCCCCAACTCTACTTAGGACAGGACTAATAGGATTTTTTCAAGTGTACTGAAACGGATGGTTCTGCCCGATGATCCTTTCCTCCACCTCCGCTTCATGAGCAATTATAACTACCCAAGAAGACATACAATCATAACACACCAAAACTCGATCTTTGAACGCTATTTTTAATCACACAACAATATTTCATTGTTTTGATTATACTCTTTTCAATCAACTTCCTTATTAATATTTGTAATACTAACTTTTGCTTCTATTTGTCTAAATATTTCATTGTTTTGTATTATACTCTTTTCAATCAATTAATATGCCAACTCTTCCTTATTAGTGCCTACTAATACCAATCAATCTTATAAATAAAAACAAATCTTCTTCTTCCTTACTTATGAAATGGGAAATTTATATATCTTTATATGTAAAGAATAAATAATTAATATAACAAGCTACCTAATAAAAAAATCAAAGTTTTTTTAATCCGTTAAAACTGTGCGGTATCTATTACTATATTAAAAGCAAACCTTCCACCCTCACATATTTTGGCAGTTGTTGTACCAAATTAATTGTTTTCCTAAACTACCCCTATTTTCTTCTATCAACAAAATGATCAAAAGGATAAATTTGACTTTTCAAGGGATATCCACTTTTCTCTCTCTTCCCAAAACTTCCACGTAAAAAATATAGAAATCCATATCCCCTAAAATCTCTCAATTTGTAACTACAAATCTTCTCCCACTACATTTAAAATTAATTTAATCAAAAATTACAAATTGTTCTTGCTAAAATAAACAATGCATTAATTTCACATGCAACAAAATTTACACGCGGTCCCGCGTGTGTAGGCTTTTCTAGTATATTAAAAATAAAGCTTGTGCAAAATCAAGTTGTGAAGTGTTTTAAATATTCATAAATTATAAAAGTAACAGGACTGTACAAATGTATTAAAAATAGTAATAAATTATTAGAAAGACGCGTCTACATCCCCCAGGAAAATGTGAAAGTGAAAACTTTTGCAAGCTAAAAGCCGAAATTGAAATACTTAAAAAAATGAATTTTATAAATGGAATTTTGGGGGAATTGATACGCAGCTGTAAGCCGAAAAACAGTGTAAATGTAAAAATTAAGAGACCGTAGTACTATTAGAGCATTTTTATTTTATTTGTTTATATCTTATACGAATAATGCATTTTTTACTGGAAAAGGTAAAGAACATACAAATAGAAACTAAAAAGAAGTACGAGATTCGTGCAAGTCCTAGAAAAAACCTCAAGAATTAAAACTTTTGTTTTCATGCCCACAAAAGAGTCGACTCCTGTTATTTATTATGAGAGAAGATCCTTTTTCAGGCTAGTCTAGAATTGAGGAATTAAAAAGGAAAGTGTATAATTTGTTGATCTGAAAAGTGTAAAAATAGAAGATCATTACAAAATTACTTTACATTTTGGGATATGGCTCTGTATATATCTACGCACAAAATATAAAGTGATCTGCAGTGACTAATTAATTTAACTATATTTCTTATTATTATTGTAATGTTGATCATTATTTGAAAAATAAAAATTTATGCTATTGCACACCACTTTGTTTTATTCTTGATATGTATATTGCATCTTGTTCTTTTTCTTTTTTTAAAGATAATGGCGGTAACGGACGTTTATTCAGTAACGTCTTCACATTAAACTGTCGTCTCTATGTAAGGAAATGTAATCCTTCTATTTCACAAATAAAACAGAAACGGTTTCTTGAATTTCTTAAAACTCTGCTAATTATTATTAGGCATGGAGAAAGAAGGATGAGCTGGCTTATTGATTTGATAAGAGTGTCAATAAAATATTATTCTGAATTAAAAAAAATTGTCAGACGACCACATCCTTTAATTAAAAAATGCAAGAAAATGTTATTCCATTCTTTCACTCAATTATTCTCCAATTTATTTAATACAAGAACACATATGACAAGCAATTGTGTGCCTGTACCAGTACTACTCTGGTAACTTTTTAAATTCTTTAAGATGGGAAGAATAAATAAATAACTCCAACCCCAAGAAAAATTCGGACAATTCTTAAAGAAAAAATCCCTGAATGAATATTAACTCTAATACCAAATAAGACAATAGTCAACCACCTTTAAAAATTAGTCAAACTTCCAACTGTAGCTCTATAGCCTTGAAAACTCCGATTTTTCTTACTCTCATCTCACCAACAACAACGAAACAAGGATGTCTGAATCCGGCGCACACATCCTGATCTTCCCTTATCCTGCGCAGGGCCACATGACACCCCTCTTAAACTTCACCCACCTCCTCGCCACACGCCACCCCACCTTAACCATCACCATCCTCGTCACACCCAAAAACCTACCCCACATCGAACCCCTCCTCTCCTCCTCAATCACCTCCCTCGTACTCCCCTTCCCATCTCACCCGTCCATTCCTCCCGGCGTCGAGAACACCGTCGATCTGCCCGCCGGCGGATTCAGGAGCATGCTCCGCGCCTTAGCCGATCTCCACACCCCAATCGTCGAGTGGTTCCAAACCCACCCCTCACCTCCAACGGCTATAATCTCCGACATGTTCTTGGGCTGGACCCACAACCTCGCCTGCCAGCTCGGCATACGCCGCTACTTCTTCTCGCCGTCGGGTGCCTTTGCGGTTTCGGTTATTAATTCGTTGTGGCGTGACTTGCCGCACAGGGACAATCCGGATGAAGTTGTCGAGTTTTCCGACATACCGAATTCCCCAATTTACCCCTGGTGGCAGGTGTCCCCTGTTTTCCGGAGCTACGTTAAGGGTGACCCGGATTCGGAATTTATCAAGGATACTTTTCGAGGCAATGCGGCCAGCTATGGTTTGGTGTTCAACACTTTTAGTGAATTGGAAGGGGTTTATTTGGAGTATTTGAAGAAAGAATTGGGCCATGATAGGTTGTGGACCATTGGGCCTGTTTTGCCCCCGAGTGTCGTTGGCCCGGTGGTCGAGAAGGGTGGAGTTTTATCGTGGCTCGACACGTGTGAGGATCGCAGTGTGGTGTATGTGTGTTTTGGGAGTCAAGCTGTGCTCACCAATAAGCAGTTGGAGGAGTTGGCCTTGGGATTGGAGAAGAGTGGGGTGAAGTTTATTTTGGCCTATAAGGGCGCGACGAAGGGACACGTGGGAGGAGATTACGGGGTGATTCCGGATGGTTTTGAGGATCGTGTAGCTGGAAGAGGCCTCGTTGTTAAGGGGTGGGTTCCGCAAGTGGCCATACTTGGACACAAAAGCGTGTGCGCGTTTCTAACGCATTGCGGTTGGAACTCTTCGTTGGAGTGCATCGTGGCTGGGGTGCCGATGCTGGCGTGGCCAATGGGCGCCGATCAATATGTCAACGCGACGTTGCTAGTGGATGGTTTGGATGTCGCGGTGAGGGTGTGCGAGGGAGATAAAACCGTGCTTCATTCTGATGATTTAGCGCGGTTTTTAGTTGAAGCTACGAGCGAGAAGTGGAATGATAGGAGGGCTCGTGCTATTGCATTGAGAGATGCTGCGTATGGTGCCATCAGTGAAGGTGGAAGCTCATTCAATAATTTGGATGATTTTGCTAAACATTTGTCAAATAAAAGTTAGATGTAAGGAGCATGAGATGCATCAAAAATAAATTGTAGTTTGAATGTACTTGTGAAGTATTTATCTGAAATGATATGAATCTAAGGTTTCTAGTGTCAGCTCTTCCCATACTTAATTTAATCCAAACTGTCATCTTAGTTGTGTGTTATGAGGAGTATTGAAAACTGTTAGTTTTGGCAAGTCCTAAAAGAAAAAAGATGGAGCATGATATATAATTATAAATAGAGAATGTATGACCACATGGGATAAAATAGGTGTAGCAACAACTAGTATGCAATTGAATTATCGCTTTGGACTTTCCAAGCATAGCTTGTTTAAATTTTGGTAATAATGGTACTGTGGTACCCACCCAAACTGCGACAACAATTTTATCACAAGCTGTAGGTGGTGGGTGTGGAGGGCGGATTTGTCTCACGTACAGCAGGGGTACAACAGCCCCCTCTCACATCTGGTGCGGGGCCCACGCGGGCCCCACATGCATGGCGCCCACATGTTTGTGAGAGGGGGCTGTTGTGTCCCCTGCTGTACCTAAGACTAACCGTGGAGGGCGACCTAAAGATAATAAACGAAATTGTATTCGCTTTTTCTTTTCTTTAACTTTTAAAATAAAATTTTAAATAGAGCTATGTTTTCAATTAATGAAATTTTATTTAGTAATTAGACTTAAAAGTTAAAAATACAAATAGGATAGTTTTACATATTAAAAATAATTTTTTTTCCATTTTTATTAAATAAAAATAAAAAAATTACATAAGAATTCTGAAAATAATGTTCGTTTTGTAAAGATTTGATTTGCATCACCGAAACTCAGTATATACTACAGTTATACCCTCGTTGTGAAAGGGCAAATCAGTTTGCAATATTTGTCCGTTAACCAAGATAAAAGTTACATCTTCAGTAAATATATATTGTGTTGGCATCACATGTTTTAGCTATAGTATTTATTGAACGATTTGGTCTATATCCAATGTTTGCACAAGTCACAAAAGATATCTCTATGATTTAATAAACAATTAAAGAAATTATATCTAATTAAGCCAAACCCAATGGGGTTTGATATAATATTACCCCTGATTATTAAAATTGACGCATGCTAGGTGTTCGAATAATATATAATGATTATTACATCTACAACCCCTAAAATTTGATTCAGTTATCAAAACTATCTTCACGTACCATAATTACACAATACCCCAGAAGCTTAAAAAATGTTAAAATAGAGCTACTAATTTAAGCTTTCAAACTTGGACTGTAAAAATTAATCATTTAGACCTCAAGAGAGAACACATGTAAAAAAAAAAAAAAAAAAAACTTGAAGGGCGTTTAAGTAATTGTCGAATAACAAAAGATGTTGTAGTAGTTTAAACTCTTAGATTGGATGGGGCCACAATTCATTGTATATTTTAAACTTTTAGTGTATCGAATGCCATTGTAGTCAATAGTTGTAGTGAGAGAATCCCATTAACGATAACTAATAATGAGTTACAGGACCAAATGAAGGTGGTAAGTGAGAGTATTGATGTGGATCCTATTAATTACCATAGGTTTCCATTAAATTATCGGGGCATTTTCTATGGGCAAACAAATTCTTTGACGTATCAAATTTTTTCTTTGACTCTTGGAATTGGAATAAGTTCGACAGCAGATCACGAAATCTCTTTAGTCAAAGCGAAAATTCGTTTTAAATTTTGACCAAATTCTCGAGTTTCCTTTGTTTATTGCGGGGCTCTGGTCTCACGATGCATTAGCTACATCATTAAACCTTTTCAATTGCACCGCTATTGTGACACATGTCCACTCTGCCACAGCGACTGTGACGTCCAATCGTACCTCTTTTTCTATTTCCCGTTATTTCAACCACTCAAAAACATACTGCCTAATTACTTTCTTTTGAATAACCCTCAATACTCTTTCATCCACCTCGATAATTTAGCCCCTACTCGGCGTATGCCTTTTATAATATTGTGTTGGTTTATTTGACGAGCATGCAATAAATCAATCTTTTTACAGAAACCGATCCAAATGAATCAACTTCTTCATTTATTCACGACTTACATGAGTGAAAACCCAATTAGTCACTCCTATGTCAACCTCAAAGCTACGTGCTCACCCTTAAATGGGAACCCCTGCCACACGGTTTATCAAACTCAACACGGATGGATCATCATGCGAGAATCCTAACCCTTCTGGAATTGACGGAGTCCTTTGAGATACAGAAGGCCATATGTTGAGTGCCTTTTCAGGACCTATTGGTACTACTACAAATAATATGCTGAATTATGGGCACTGAGACATGGCATTATCTTTGCTTCTTTTTTTTTTTTTTATTTCTAAATTATATATTGCTACTGACTCTCAGTTTCTGATCACAGTTTAATGAGGAGCAAGACCATCATGACCACCTAAGGACCTTATTGCGCAACACATGGAAGAGCTTGACTAGGGTTCTAGAGGTATGGGTGACTTTTGAGTCTTCGAAGACTAATAGAGTTGGGAATCTGCTTGCTCGGATGGGATCAGATCAAGACATTTTTTTATGTCGGAGTCCAGACGGACACCTATTGTACAAACTGGACTATTAGCCCTGATTCGCTGATACCCGTTGTCAGCCTTGATACATATTATACATATACTAGACTTTTTCGTTCCATGACCCCCTCCAAACTGTTGTACATGCTTGTTTAATAAATCTATAGTTTTTTATTACAAAAGTACAAATATTTGGTCCTATTGTGGACTCGCACATTATATGGTCCCAAAGGTGAGAATCACGTGAAACATTCATAAGGATGAGTAAATAGAAATCTAGTAAACACAAACTTGAAAGGCCTTTTAATTGGAAGAATTATTTATTGCAGTTGCACCACTGTGACGTGGTGCAACAAACCAATCTACTTAAATATTCTTTAAAATAAAGGGATAATTACAGCTACACCTCCTGAGGTTTGGTGTAATTACACATACCTCCCCTGTGGTTTGAGAAATTACACTAACCTCTCCTGAAGTTTGATACTGATGTGGGGTATTTTCGTCTGGATACGTGTCCGCTCTCCAACACTCCACGTCAGACTGCTTTAGTTCCTGCTGGATGCTTAAGCAGCTTTTGAGTTCGGAACCTGCACTCAACACCACACGTAAACTAAGCCGGTGCCTCCTCCGGCGAAGGCACTCCGACGCTCAAGTCAGATAGGTCGGAATTTGAGGTATTGTCGTCAGAGACAATAGCTCGAATTTATAGCTCGAAATATGCCCAAATAGGTCGAATTTAGGCCAAATAGCTCGAATTTGGGCCTAAATAGGTCGAATTTGGGCTTAAATAGGTCGAATTTAGGCCAAATAGGTCGAATTTGGGCCTAAATAGGTCGAACTGGGCCTCAAATAGCTCTAAATATGCCCAAATAGGTCGAATTTGAGCTCTATAGGTCGAATTAGCACACCTCGAAATGGTATTGAGAACCGTGATGAGAAAACCCGAATAGATCGAATTACTCTCAAATAGCTCGAAATACACTCTATATAGATCGAAGAAGAGCTATTGCAATATAGCTCGAAATTATTGCTCTATAGCTCGAATTCGATGTATATAGCTCGAAATTAGATGCTAGAAAATAAAAACGTACCTTAGAATGAGGCATGGGACCCCCTTATATAGTATTAAGAGTCCTTATTCGTCTAAAAGTGCAATCCAAGTAGAACTATGACTCAAAATAGGTCGAATTAGAGCTATTTTGAAATAGCTCGAATTGGTCCTTCAAATAGGTCGAATTGGGCCTCAAATAGGTCGAATTTGGGCCAAATAGGTCGAATTTGGCAAAATAGGTCGAATTTGGCAAAATAGGTCGAAATAGGCCGAATAGGTCGAAATATGCCAAATAGGTCGAAATTGGGCCAAATAGGTCGAATTTGGCCAAATAGGTCGAAATAGGCCAAATAGGTCGAATTTCGACCTATTCTTCAGCTTTGCGCAGTCTCACCGTTTTTGTTATATCTCCTTATCTGGACCTCGGAATCTAGATCCGCTTTTTGATTTGGAAACTAGACTCAAGAGGCTTTCCAGAAATATATAATTCATCGAATTCGGAGTTGAATTGATAGCTCGAATGTACTAGTCGAAATACAGCTCTAGGGCTCTTGAATTTCGACTTATTCTCCAGCTTTGCGCAGCCTCACCGTTTTTGCTATATCTCCTTCTCTGGACCTCGAAATCTTGATCCGCTTGTTGATCTGGAAACTAGACTTTAGAGGCTTTCCAGATATATAAGATTCATCGAATTCGGACTTGACTTGATAGCTCGAATTCACTAGTCGAAATCCAGCTCGGGATTGACTCTCCAAAACTTCCCCCTATTGAATGATGAATATGACTCCTTTATATACTACTTAGAGTCCTTCCTTAGCTAGAAGTACATTCCAAGTAGGATTATAAGTTCTCCTCCCCTTTATATACCACTTAGAGTCCTTCCTTAGCTAGAAGTCCATTCCAAGTAGAATTATAAGTTGACTTGGGCCCCGAATAACTCTAAATTGGGCCTGCACAGGCCTAATTTTGAGTTTTGCTTTGAATTGTAATTTTGCATTAAAAAATAATGGTGCTGATGTGGCATAATAATCCCGAAATATGCTCAGATATTATATCGAATATTATGACGTGGCAGTACCAAAATATGGTACATCATGGAGTCCCCCAGTTTGTAAGAGTAATGTGCAGAAACATTGGTCATACAAACTATAATATCTCAAGAAACCCCGATAATCGTGCAACGAGTCCGTAAAGATTTGAAAACTGAGAGTTTCGGTTAGAAAACTCGGATTTTTGACTCATGACGTGAGTTTGCTACTGAATGACGTCTTTTACACTGTAAGATTTTTAGTAGTCGAGTTTCATGATCAGGTAAACTGCATGGCTCAGGGCCTTATATTTATAGCGACCAAGCTGTTTGGCGTAGGGTATTGATCTTTATCACCTAAGCTGCTTGGCTTAGGGTGTTTATATGTTTCTTGAATTGAGGCTAGTGCTCATATCCCATTTCTTTAACGTCCAAGCTACTTGGCTTTGGATTTTGTGTGTTTACCAACTAAGCTGCTTGTGGCTTAGGGTATTAAAATCTTCATGAGTTGAGGCTAGTGCTCAGACTCATTTTGTAACGTCAAAGCGGCTTGTGGCTTTGGTTTTGTTTTATGAGTTGAGGCTAGTGCTCATACTCATTTTGGAACGTCCAAGCGACTTGTGGCTTTGGACTTTGCTTTATGAGTTGAGGCTAGTGCTCAGACTCATATTGTAACGTCCAAGCGACTTGTGGCTTTGGACTTTGCTTTATGAGTTGAGGCTAGTGCTCACACTCATTCTTGTAACGCCCAAGCAGCTTGTGGCTTTGGGCTTTGTATGTTTTATGAGTTGAGGCTAGTGCTCACACTCATATTGTAACCTCCAAGCGACTTGTGGCTTTGGACTTTGCTTTATGAGTTGAGGCTAGTGCTCACACTCATTCTTGTAACGCCCAAGCAGCTTGTGGCTTTGGGCTTTGTATGTTTTATGAGTTGAGGCTAATGCTCATACTCATTTTGGAACGTCCAAGCGACTTGTGGCTTTGGACTTTGTTTTATGAGTTGAGGCTAGTGCTCATACTCATTTTGTAACGTCCAAGCGACTTGTGGCTTTGGACTTTGGTGTTTTAATCTCTGCATATCATTTTGCTTCTCCTATTTTGTAGGAGCTTCCCGATGATGATAAGGTAGAAATAGCCATTGAGTTCTTCCGCTCGGCTACCTGGGAGGAGATTGCCTTGGAGAGAGGCGGCTTTGACACGACCAAGGGTTACAACATGGCCCTTGATGAGATCATCTCCCGAGGTGCCCTTGCTCCTGGATTCAAGAGAGAGGATTTTAACGTCCTCAACTGCCTGAACGAGGATGTATGATGCGGAGGTTGGTGAATCCTCAGCGCTGCTGCTGCTGATCCATCTCCTGCTGATCCATCTCCTGCTGAGCCGTCTCCTGCTGAGGAAGTCGGCGAACCCAAGCATGATCCATTCACGTCCTTCTATCCCCTCCGTCAGGTATGGCTCTCTGATTTTGCTGATGAGCAGCCTTCCACTTCTGCTGCTGCTGCCGCTGCTCCGGATGAGCCCCTGGAGGAGGGTGAGATGGGTTTTGACCCTCAGGTCCTGGATCATCCTGCAGAGGGCGATCAGGCTATGCCCGATGTCCCTGTTCCTACTCCTGCTCTTCGTCAGATTTCTCCAGTTGACGACACCGGGCCCCTGAACGAGTCATTTGCTGCGATTCAGGAACAAAGCGAGGGTGCTGTGAAGTCGCTAGGACTAAATCTGCTGCCCTGATTACTTTGAGTGGCCTGCGTGCCCGTATTCCTGGCGTATGTGCCTTAGATAATATTTTGAACATCTTTACTTTTCGTACAATATATTCGCAATAGTACATTCTTTTCGTACAGTATATCTTGTTGACTTGTGCGCGATTTTAGCGCCTATCCATTGCTAGTACAGTTTGACTTTAGAAACTTTCGAATGTCGTTACTCTGTCTTGTTAAGTCTTCACTCATATGTGTCTACTTTTTAAGTTTATATTTGTCACTTGCTAAAACACTTATGTTTTATAAACAAGTATTTGTGAGAGTGCGAGAACTTGTGCTCGACTCTACGAGGCTTGTGCTCGTTGTGCGAAACTAATGTTCGCGCTTGCGAAGCTATGTTCGCGGGAATACGAGAACTTGTGCTCGATTCCACGAGGCTTGTGCTCGTTGTGCAAAGCTATGTTTGCGCTTGCGAAGCTATGTTCGCGGGAGTACGAGGACTTGTGCTCGACTCCACGAGGCTTGTGCTCGTTGTGCAAAGCTATGTTTGCGCTTGCGAAGCTATGTTCGCGGGAGTACGAGGACTTGTGCTCCACTCCACGAGGCTTGTGCTCGTTGTGCAAAGCTATGTTTGCGCTTGCGAAGCTATGTTCGCGGGAGTACGAGGACTTGTGCTCGACTCCACGAGGCTTGTGCTCGTTGTGCAAAGCTATGTTTGCGCTTGCGAAGCTATGTTCGCGGGAGTACGAGGACTTGTGCTCGACTCCACGAGGCTAGTGCTCGTTATACGAAGCTAACGTTCGTTTTGATTAAGTATTTAAACTTAAAGTTTGTAGACAGTATGAGTTTAACTTTATGTATCCTTATAGATTGTAATTTTGCGGGTAATGAGTAGGCAATGGCTAAACTTGAATAAAATAAGAGATTTTATTAGTTTTGGGACTGAGCTCGAGCAATTCTGCAAATCTGCAATTCTGCATCCAAGTCATCAGAATGAGCTACCGGATCAGTAGTCCCATCATACTTCTTCATCTCAGGAAGAACAATTCCTTCCTTCAGTGTCCACTTGCTAATTGCCTCACTAAATGGAGTTTGGCCTCTCCCTTAGTGGAATATGTTCTGCAACAACAGGTTCCAGTCTCGGCGCAACTCTCTCAGGCAAGTCCCTATCTCTTCCGGCAGTTCGACTTGCTGCAGGTCGATGATCAGGAACTCTCTGCCTAGAATTCACCTCTCCATCCCTTACTTCTCTATCTCGACCAGTTGCTCGACTGGGAGCTCTGTTAGCATTGGTCCTCACTGAACGAGGATTCTTCCTTTCAAGCGAGGGAGATGGATCCCTTGGTCTTGTCATCCTAGTTTGCGTATACTGCCTTGAATCATCACGACGCTGGGTCGGATGAGTCCTTCCTTGCTGCGGTGCCGCAGGCTGTGTTGCTGGTTGTTGTGCTATTGGAGCTTGAGCATTTTGCAAAACAGAAGTGTTAGCCAATTGCTGCACAATCATTGGGACCATAGTCCTTTGGAATGCCGCCATGATTTGATCCAACTGAGCGGAATTCAATAGCTGTTGTTCCGTGGGAGGAACGTCAGGTTGATTCGCTGTGTGAGTTGGAGGATCAAGGGGAGTGATGTGCGCTGCCACTGATGTTCGCTCAGAAGCATCAGGCGCCCGATTATCATCTTCCCTCTGTGATCTAGTCCTTCCAGCCATTCCATTCTTATCCGTTGCTCTCCGTTGAGCCATTGAGTGTCAGTGTTTGTTACTAAGTGCGTGTAGAAGGTTCCCACAGACGGCGCCACTGATGTGGGGTATTTTCGTCTGGATACGTGTCCGCTCTCCAACACTCCACGTCAGACTGCTTTAGTTCCTGCTGGATGCTTAAGCAGCTTTTGAGTTCGGAACCTGCACTCAACACCACACGTAAACTAAGCCGGTGCCTCCTCCGGCGAAGGCACTCCGACGCTCAAGTCAGATAGGTCGGAATTTGAGGTATTGTCGTCAGAGACAATAGCTCGAATTTATAGCTCGAAATATGCCCAAATAGGTCGAATTTAGGCCAAATAGCTCGAATTTGGGCCTAAATAGGTCGAATTTGGGCTTAAATAGGTCGAATTTAGGCCAAATAGGTCGAATTTGGGCCTAAATAGGTCGAACTGGGCCTCAAATAGCTCTAAATATGCCCAAATAGGTCGAATTTGAGCTCTATAGGTCGAATTAGCACACCTCGAAATGGTATTGAGAACCGTGATGAGAAAACCCGAATAGATCGAATTACTCTCAAATAGCTCGAAATACACTCTATATAGATCGAAGAAGAGCTATTGCAATATAGCTCGAAATTATTGCTCTATAGCTCGAATTCGATGTATATAGCTCGAAATTAGATGCTAGAAAATAAAAACGTACCTTAGAATGAGGTATGGGACCCCCTTATATAGTATTAAGAGTCCTTATTCGTCTAAAAGTGCAATCCAAGTAGAACTATGACTCAAAATAGGTCGAATTAGAGCTATTTTGAAATAGCTCGAATTGGTCCTTCAAATAGGTCGAATTGGGCCTCAAATAGGTCGAATTTGGGCCAAATAGGTCGAATTTGGCAAAATAGGTCGAATTTGGCAAAATAGGTCGAAATAGGCCGAATAGGTCGAAATATGCCAAATAGGTCGAAATTGGGCCAAATAGGTCGAATTTGGCCAAATAGGTCGAAATAGGCCAAATAGGTCGAATTTCGACCTATTCTTCAGCTTTGCGCAGTCTCACCGTTTTTGTTATATCTCCTTATCTGGACCTCGGAATCTAGATCCGCTTTTTGATTTGGAAACTAGACTCAAGAGGCTTTCCAGAAATATATAATTCATCGAATTCGGAGTTGAATTGATAGCTCGAATGTACTAGTCGAAATACAGCTCTAGGGCTCTTGAATTTCGACTTATTCTCCAGCTTTGCGCAGCCTCACCGTTTTTGCTATATCTCCTTCTCTGGACCTCGAAATCTTGATCCGCTTGTTGATCTGGAAACTAGACTTGAGAGGCTTTCCAGATATATAAGATTCATCGAATTCGGACTTGACTTGATAGCTCGAATTCACTAGTCGAAATCCAGCTCGGGATTGACTCTCCAAAACTTCCCCCTATTGAATGATGAATATGACTCCTTTATATACTACTTAGAGTCCTTCCTTAGCTAGAAGTACATTCCAAGTAGGATTATAAGTTCTCCTCCCCTTTATATACCACTTAGAGTCCTTCCTTAGCTAGAAGTCCATTCCAAGTAGAATTATAAGTTGACTTGGGCCCCGAATAACTCTAAATTGGGCCTGCACAGGCCTAATTTTGAGTTTTGCTTTGAATTGTAATTTTGCATTAAAAAATAATGGTGCTGATGTGGCATAATAATCCCGAAATATGCTCAGATATTATATCGAATATTATGACGTGGCAGTACCAAAATATGGTACATCAGATACCTTAAACATACCTCCCGTCTACAACTTAAGGGTTGTTTGTGGTGTAATTTAGATGTATCATTATGCTTATTATATTTAGACCCCTAAAGTTTAGGATAATTATAAAAATAATCTTTGATCTTTGAAAAATTAAAAGAAAATACTCCATATAATTTTAGAAATTACTATATCATAAACTAAAAATATAAAAACTGGTTAAATTAAAATTTAAAATTTGAGAATAAGTTAAAATATAATCCAAATATATTTTTGAATCAAAACATTTAACTTCTAATCAGAAAAAAACCAATCACACAAACTTCGTTCAAAAAGAATAACATCGATCTCTATGCAATCTTCAGGAAAAACAAAAGGGACAAGAAATAGAAACTCATTTGTAGAAACTATCATTCTCAATGAAAATAAACAAAAATAACATAAACAATCAAGATATTTACAACATATTTTAAAAAATGAAGAATGATGACAAAATTACCAGCAACATTGACAAGGAAATTATCATCGTTGGAATGGACGTGGTCACTAGTTCTAGATAACAAGTTTTATTGAACTTTTTGACGAAACAAGCAACCTAAATGCACTGCCTTTTTTGGAGTTTCTATTTTTTGGAATTCTTCTTCTTTCAATTTCTTGAAAACAATTTTCGTTGTGCTATCTTCTTCTATTGCAAAAATAATTGTTACGTTACAATTGCAATGAGAAGAAGGGCATAAAGATGAGTATTTAGTTGTGTTTGAACAAAGTTTGTTTGAATTGTTTTTTTTAATTATTATTAAAAGTTAAATGGTTTGATTCAAAATTATATTTTGGATTATATTTTAACATATTCTCAAATTTTAAGTTTTAATTTAATCATTTTTTATACTTTTAGTTAATAATATAATAGTTTCTAAATTATTTTTATAATTATCTTAAACTTTAGGGGTCTAAATATAATAAGCATATTGATATCCTAAATTACACCCCAAACAACCCTTAAGTTGTAGAGGGGAGGTATGTGTAAGGTTTCAAACCTCAGAGGAAGTTAGTGTAATTTCTCAAACCACAGGTGAGGTATGTGTAATTACAACAAACCTCAGGGGGTGTTAGCTGTAATTATCCCTAAAATAAATTAGTATGTATTCCATGTGATACAATCTAGATTGTGCATTTATCACATGTAACTGAATTACTGCAGATTATACCATCAGAGATTGCTTAAATAATTCCTCCTGCTCTCCACCATCTTAATGTCTCAAAGTTTTTTGGGAACAAAAGAGGAAAGTTTGAACATTTAAGCATATTCGTATGCGATCGATGTCCAAGAGTATATAGACTAGACTTTAATTTAAATATAATAAGAAAAATAAACTTAATAATTCTAGAATCATAATAGTCCAAGAATTCTAATTAACGTGGAAATAATCCTTAATTTCCATCACTGGTACACTTTATGGTGGAGTTGATTTTGATCTCTTCCACGTGGCTTGATTTAAATATCGATTTAAGGGTGGTGTTTGGGCTTAACCTTGAATCAACAATAGCTTGGCTTGATCATTTGCAACGAGCAATTTGATCTTCATCTTGGCTTCTTGAGTTTACTGAATCTTGATCTTCTCTAGAGAAGTCTCGATCTTTAGAAAACGTTAACTTGATGCTTCACCGCTTAGTCTCGAACTAAATGGAGAGTTTGGTTCGATTTAATATTAATCTAATGGTGTTTCGGATCCACCTTGAATTAAAGTTGAACTTAACTTAAAGCTCACAACAAAAAATATGATCTTCATATTGAGTTCTTCGAATATGTTGAATTCCGGTCTTCTTCAGCAGAGACATGAACTTCAAAAACAGTCCTTGGAGTAAGTTGCGACTTGGCCGAGAATCAAAATTGCCTTCTTCTTCAATTTTCACGATGAATACCTTGATCTCCCTTCGAATGCCTTGAAGATGACGAACTTCTTTAAGAGATGAAAAATTGTAATTGACTCTTGAATTTCTTAATATGAAAAACATTGTTCGAGAAAATATTTAATTTTAATCTCTTAGATATTCATATTTGATAAAGAATTTATTCTTTATGGATTTGATGAATATATATGTCTTCCTGAAGTAAATTATGTATATACAATATTTTCCTGAAGATGGATGTCTTTGAGACTTTTGGTGTAATCTCTTGTTGAAAACGAGTATTGGGAGAAAAGAATGGTCGGAGTAGAACTCTATTGCTAACAAAACATAAATGTTTCTTCACCATTGAGATGTTGACATGAGCGTAAGACCGTTCTTTTTCCATGAAATCGCATAATATTTGTGAGAAGAAAAGTAATAACGTGGAAGTGACAAATTAGTTAAAGTACTTTAAATTATCAATTATAAGAAAAAACAGAAAGAAAATTGAAGTGGACCACAAAACGAAATAATCGTTTATATCTTATACTTGTGATATTAAGTTCTAACCAATCTTTAATACAAATAGTCAACTTTTTCTGTTTGCTTTGACAGCTGTTGAAGCGGTCAATTAACCTCAACTCCGCATTTGCATTCATTCTATTTAGTGGTGCGTAAATTTTATTATTTGTATCGAACAAGGAATATTTAATATTTTACTTAACACATTTGCATATAAGTATCTATACTATATCACTATTTAATCTGCGGAAGTTTTTAGTGGCCCATGATATGAAAGATAATTCCTGATAATCATATCCAGCCAATCGTAGAACTAGTGTACTCCTTATGGTACTGATACAACAACTAGATGGAAAATGCCAATCTTCTGTAACATGGCCACAAGAGATGCCTCTCCCATGAAAAATTATCTGTCATATCTTGAGTTGTCCAGCTAGTTTCTTTATTCTTGGCCCATCAATTACTTGTCTATTTAGAATCTGCCCGTAAGGGCATTGCAGCCATGACATAACCGGATCATCGCCATAGAAAGGCCAGGACACCAGTACACACCTCTTGATTTAATTCAGGACAGCTTCATCCATATACTCAATTTTCCTCATGAATGTATATGAAGCTTGCTCCAACATTAGAGGATAATATACAGACGAATTCGAAACAGAGACACTTATATCACAATCCAAAACCGTAGATAAGAAAATTACAAACCAGCCTACAGCACATCTCAACGGAACCTTGCTTGTAAGTGGATATCAACTTCGTGCTGTAGTTAACTATTAAGATTATAACTGAACAATGGACTTATGTCCCACTTTTTGTGCAACTCCATGTTCTTGGTATAATGTATAATGTAGCAATAGCATGTATCGTTAATAAATGAGGGAGTGGATAACACGTGTCTCTGATATTAAAACATGGAGCGTGGAGATTAAATAAGACATGAATTGTCACTTGAAAGTAGATAAGAGATCCATTGGCCAAACTGTAGCCCCACGGAGCAAGATATCAAAATCATACCCCTAAACATCAATGCCGCAACTTAGACCTCTCTAATGCCCCATATAGGACTTCATGAAAAAGACGTCAATTGTTTATTTAGAGAGGATCTGGACAGGGAAAACCATAGCAAAATAAATACTGCCTTCCACAAATATATTACACCAATTTCATCAGCCAGAGAAACAACATATCCTCCAGCAAAACTGTAGTACTATAAGAAGAGCACATCTAAAAGATCATCAACCGCAATTTCACAAGAAAAAAAAGAACACCAAGTCGGAAAAAATTCTTTAAGTCCTGCCAACAACCAAACAACGAAGTAACCACAATCTAAATAATCTATAAATCCATAAAAGCAACCACACTCAACGTCGTAATATACATAATTTAGATATCCAGGAACGAAGTAGTTCTAATAACAGGGGAGTGCCATTTATTTCTTAAAACGTTTTGATAGGGACGATGTCGCTACCTATCTGCCGAATATGGATTTAATCCACCAAATTCCTTTAGTGTCCTTGGGAGCATCCTCACTATCTGGCGGAGTATCAGACTGCGGTGTTTTGTGCAGCTTGCTCACATCGTACCCCTGTCCTTTTGCCTTCTCTACAAGCTGATTGTATATCTCTTCATCAAGATGAGCCTGCCTGCTTAAAATCTGTTAAATGAAACCAAATACGAGTTATAAGACAAGTAGAGAGTTTGTGCAATCGTCATCAGTACAGCAATAATCATATGAAAATTAAGGGAAACCCATGGTAATTAACAGGACCCAAACCAATACTCTACTTACTACCTTCTTTTACATTGTGCAGTAATTCACTTTAATTTATTGTTTACAGATTCTGTCACTGCGACTATTAGCATCCGATACACAAACCTTTTAATCGAACAACCTATCGCCTATACTCATAAAAGTTTATAACCAATTTTGGTCTCATCCCATATAAGAGTTTAGATTTGATCTTCCTTTTGAACATGAATTAATCTATACATTCTCAATCACACCAAAACTATAAAAAATGTCAGACTTACATTCTCAATCACACCAAAATTATACAAAATGTCAGACTGTAATGCTTCTTGCATTGCACCTCTGACCAATTTATTCTTATAAACAAGCCACGGTGGCATTAAACTAACCAGCTGATATCAATTCTCAGAAAGTCTACAACTTTAAACTAGTTAAGACAATTAAACAATTCATCACTTCATACATATATCCTCAAACAATACTTAGTGCAACATACTCCATGATCCCCTATCACCAAAACCCACCAAGAAAATCCAACAAAGCCCAAAACTTTACAACCCAAAACCCATAAACAGTAAGCAAAAACAAACTCAAACTCAAACACAATCCAAACACAGTAACATGTCAGAAAAGATTAGCAAAACATACCCATAGATACCTCCTGCTGGGCTGGCCAATCAAAGCATACTGATAATCCTCATCAATGTAGAGCACCCAATAGTCCCCCACAACTGGAATAATAGGCAAGAATGGAGGTACATAGAATTTGACCTTCAATTTGGCCTCATCGCTGTTTGGATCAGCTTTATAAGCAGAGCCCTCAATGTAGCCCCTTTTGCCATCACTCCAAGTCTCGTTCAGAACATGAACGGTGGCGCCATCAGGGTTGAGTGTGTACGTGGCCCTGGTGTCCACGCCGTTCTTGGGCTGGAACCTTGATGGGAACGAAGCAATCTCGTACCACCTTCCCATGTACTTGGCAATGTCCAAATTCTTCACCACTTCCATCTCTTTGTCCGCCATTATTGAATGAATATCAGAGGTTTAATTTGTATGTACGTTTGCTCTGTGTGTGTGGATATTTATATGGGGTTTTGTGAAGATAAGGAAGGTGATTTCTTTTTGGATTGCGGGTTAAGGAACGTGAATGTGAAATGGGGAATTCTTGGGCGCTACTGTAAGGGTTTGAGGGCCGTTGGATTGAGGGTGGTATGGTTTGGTTTCGAATCTTACGGTGATGGGTGATTTCTGGTTCTAACTCGAGGAGGTTTCGAGAATTATTTGCATGAAAATGGATGCGATTGATGTGATAAGCGTGGATGGTTAAGAGCCGAACACGAGTCGTGTGGTAAAAACCTCGGAAATTACTAGAATGTCTCTAGGTATTGGAGTATCTAGGTGGTTCTTGATATAAGCACAGATTATGGTTGATAGGTGTTTGGGGCCGGATTGTCGTGAAAAATGTGATCATACTTAAAATTTGCAGGTTACCAATTTGTCAATTCGTGCGGGTTAAGTTAAAAACTAAATTATGCGGGTTGCGAGTTCAGCGGGTCGGGCGGGTCATGACTCATGACACCCCTAATTTTTAGAATATTTGATTGTTTTTGTTTGTGGCGACGAGACTTCATTGATTTGAATTGTATGTCTATTTTTCTTGTACGAGGATCTTAAAAGATTTGAGGATTGCATTAAGATACATTTATAATTTATGAATGAAAATTGGTTGTAAACTGATTGATATTTCTACCACCGTAACTCGTGTTTCTTTTTCTGTTATTCCTTGTTATTATTGTTTAGATAAATGTTTTATGCCTTGTTCAAAAAAAAAAAAAAATGAAAATTGGTTGTTGTAAACTAATGGGATGGGGATGGGTACGTCTTTCAACGTTTCATGTGAAATAATTTGTTGATTTACGCGATTTACTTTAACGTTTTTAATAATCATTAGGTATCGTCTATATTGCACGAATACGAATAGAAATATAGTAAGGTACGGATTAAAAGACATGAATTTATTTAGAAATAATGAATACCCTATGGTGGAGGTACGGCTATATAAATTTATATTACGCATAATCGAATAAAAATTAGAGTCCTAATAATGAAAGTATAGATAATATACCAGTCTAAACTCCAATATTAACAAACTAACACAAAGACTGATTCATTTCTTACTGTATCTCTTCTTGTGACTGCACATTCAACACACATCACATGACTGTAGCTGAAATACACATGTTACGTTGGATGTTCGATAACACGAGAAGAGATAAGGTAAAACACGAAGACATTAAGAAAAAATTAGGCATGCCAACCATCGATGAAAAGATGCGAGAAAATTGCTTACAGTCGTAGGGTCATGTGCAACAAAGACATGTGAAAGCACATGTACAACGAGTGAAGACTCTTGACCTAGGAGCAACAAATAGAGTACGAAGGCGATCGAAGAAAACATAGATGGAAGTCATACAAAGTGACATGAAGTTTAGAGGCTTAAGTGAAGACATTTACTCAATATAAATGAATGGAGAAAGAGAATTCATGTGGCTGACTATCTGTGATTATTATTTGGTTTATGTAGCCTACCTTAATTTAATTACGATTATGGGCTTGGTGGAGATGGTGTTATTGTAGTAGTTGTTGTTATATAAAGGCTGATTCATACATGGTCTTTTTATTTTGTTCGATTTTCCAACAAGCTCTAGATTTTCTTAAATCCAAACACGGCCTATAAGTCATTTTTCTAAAGTGAAAAAGAGTGGGCTCGTCTTTTCTTCTAAATGAAAGTGAAAAAATAAATAACTAGAAAAGCTTTGTCATGGCCTTATTGCCCTACACAACTGGCCCTTCAAAAGGCCAAACGTGGTTAATTTTGAAATAAAATTGATGTAAGTTATGAAAAAGAGGATGAATATGAATAAAGAATACAATGAAAGAGGCAAAGCAATGGCGTGACGACGATATATTTGTGGGGTTGGTTAAATACTTGAAGAAGACTAAGATTTGGTTAAGAGGTTTTTGTTATTTTTTTTGCATTTTCTATTTGTGATTCACATTGGCTTATAGTGTGCTTATATTTTCTATTTGACATTTTTTGTTTTTTATTTTAAAATTTAAACTTTTACATATAATCTTTTTAAACAAGAAAAATGAAATTTTTGCACAAAAAGATCCCATCATATCCATACCGTGTCCAATTAGAGTATTATTATTTTTTAAGTGTCCGTACAACATAGGTATCGCAATAAAATCAGTTATATTTAAAGTGAAATTTCTTTTCCAATTAAGAAATTCATCTGCTTTCCTTTGAAGTATTCAAATTTTCATATACCACCAATCACCAAACAAAGGACACTAAATACAACAATCTTTCTATGATTTGTGTAGAATTCTTTAAATAACATGGGATTCTTATTTGTCAAACTCTTCTGACAAATACTTGTAGTAAAATGATTAGTTAAACTATGTTGGTGTGTTAAAACAGTATATTGATGTGCAAAAATGATACCTTTCCCCAAAACAGTTTTTAGCCAAACATTAGAAGTTAAAAAATAGAAGAAATTTAGAAGTAATTTTTGAACAGAGATTTGGAATATCTTATTTTTAATAAAACAACAAGAACTTTAAAAAACATAAAATGTTTTTTGAATAAATATTCTGAACTAAAATTTTCACTCAATAAATATTTTTTTTAGAAACTTCAACATTTAAAATCTGAATGTTTATTCAAAAAACCAAATCAGTTTTCTTTCTTCTAAACCTTTTCCGCTGTTGATAATTTTAGATTTTTTCAAAAACAAAAATTTATTATGAATATTCATTCAAAAGGATATGTGTTGTACTTTTCCAATTAAATTTTTGTTCTGATTTCTTTTATCCAAATAACACTTAAAAATAAAAGTAAAACTGTTAGTATTTATTAGAAGTTTGTTTTATTTGTGTATGTTTAAATTTCTTATTACTACTTTTATAGTTTTATTCAACGAGATATTTAATTAAAACTAAAACCAAAATCTGAAAATCTATTCAATTTGTTTTTCTTTTGTTTTATTTTAAAAAAAAAACAATATTTGTTAAATATTTCAAAGAGATATTATTGAAATAAATTAAGCATTTTTTAACTATACGACTTAAAAAAGATGTATTGAAATATTATTTAACTATACAACTTAAAAATCAAAGAAAAGTAACTTTAATACTATAATTAAACATACTATTCTATAAAATTAAAATTTGATAAAAGTAATAAATTAAAACCTATCTTTTTTTAGGCAATGTAAAGTGCCAATGTATTTCATGTGTGTAAACTCCTAGAATATAGTATTTTATTGTGTGTTCTAAAAGTTATGACTACTAGACGCCCCAGAAAATTAATACTCATTATACCCAAATACATAAGCCCTCAGACGTGTAACTAAGACAATGCAAGAACTAATACTGCACGAAAGCGTTTAAAGTGCTAAAGATATCATTAAACCAAAATTTATTGATCCATCAAAAAATTTCAAAGCTACTGAGATAATATTGCATGAGATATTTGGAAAAGTAGAGAGTTGATTTGTAAATGTGCCTTCTCTGAAGTCCATTCTAACTCATATACTGAAAGTTGGAACAAACATTGAATTAATGGGATCATATTATCAAACTTGTGTTTTAACAATTGACCTAAATTGCATCAAAGTTGTCAATGACCTCTTCATGCTCAATAGTACATGTTAGAATTCTTATATAATTTCATCTATACTTTAAACTCATATCATCTAATCATCTGAACTAAAAGAGCTACCATGGACACGCTCTAAATCAACAGAATCGTTCCGTAAAAGCGCGTACTTCCAGTATATCAAACACAAAATTTCTCATGTCTTGAAGGGAATTTGGCGACCGCTTTAGAAAGCGAAAGCTTACGAGGGCCACAAGCTTTGTTGGAACTTAGAAGTGCTTAACTAGTTCCAAGATCAACTCTAATCTCGAATACAAAGTGTCCTATGTGCTACTAGAGGATGAAATAACTGAACACATCTTTTTTTGGTGTCATATGGCTAAGATCTTGTAGTTCTGTTCCAAATGGAACTTCTACTTGATCATTTTTGTATTTTCTCATTTTCTGATTGGTTTCTTTGTTTATTAATTGCAGATTCATTTTTTTCCTCTCAGATCATGACAAGCTGGAATTTGTTGTTCTTGGAGTTCAAGAGAGATCAAAATTAATGCCAATGCAACATTTTGTTGGATATCCTTGTTGTGTGTGTAGTTGTGAGCAATTGTCCCACATGGAAAGAAAATGAGTATTTGAATTGTTTAATTAGAGCTGGACTTCAAAAGAGTTAATTTTAGAATGGCCATTGTGTATTGGGCTAGATCCATTTGGGCTTTGATATATGTATATTTATATTTATATTATAAGTCTATGATGGGCACTTGGGGCACCTTGGGGCCTTAGTAAAATTCAAGAGTTATATATTATTTAATTTTTGGATTTTATTTTTTTGATTATATAAATTTGGAAAATTAAATATGAAGAGTTTCAACTCATGTAAAAGTCGCAACTGATGTAAAGGGACATGGCTATGGTAAAGGGACAAAGCTATCTGTAGGAACATGTCTATTCAATAGGAACTTTTCGTGTTCTATAAATTAAATTGAATCAGACTTGTCTTTATTCACTTAGCATTTTTACATTTTCTGCATCTTATAAAATTTCCTAAACCTTGTTGTATCTTGGGGACTTATTTTCTGAATAAAGTGTGAAAATACTGTCTTTAGTAAAGTGATAAAACTCACGCCTCAAGAATTGCATATTAAAGAAAATATTCTGTCTTCCATACTATATTTATAAAGTTCCAGATTTTCACATTTTCCAAATACAAGGTTCCATTTGCCATGATACGGAGAAACTCAACTAGCTCAGTATCTTTTGCAACTTCAATTGTGTTTTCATGTCTTGATCCGTGCATTCCAGAAGCTTGACAATGCTATAAGCAGTCTCCAAAGCAAATTTGTCTAAAAGACCAGATTGTTTAGAGCTCATCAACTTCATTAATAACCTGAACGTGAGCTACTTGGAGTTGCAATATTTTGTGCTTGTAGTTATTGGACATGTTGGCCTAATTAATGGAGATTAGGATTAATTACTCATGGAATAAAAAAAAAAAAAACAAAACAAACCAGTTGCACTCAATTTAGTCGAGTGAGCAGGCTCCAACAACTGGGTTGGGGCCCTTTTTGTGTAATATTTATTTAGAAATTAATGAATGTCATATTCATCAAAATAAATTAGTTTTGATTGAAAAATATGAAAAAATAAATTATAAATCACCATCGTGTGCTTATAGCCATTTCGATATACCATAAATCGTTCAGCTTACGAAATTCCTCTATGACTTGGATTCAAATATTTATTGGTTATTGTTTAGGAGAATTACACAAGCACCCCTGCAGTATGGGCTAATTACACGGACACCTCCTCATCTTTGAGAAATTACACAAACACCCTCTGTGATTAAATTCTTTTCATGATTTGTTACATTTTGTTGAATTTAAATTTCCGTCTCTCATTTATATTGTAAGATCAATGAAAAATAACTAATATTGCTAAAACGATAGAAAATAAGTCTCATTTATTCTGTTTTAGAAAATAAAATAACATAAAAAATAAGGTACAATTCGAAAGATTTTGTAAATTAGTCATCACATTATTATTGGCATTATGATCCAACACCATAAGCGTGTATATTTGATTAAAAAAATACACTACAAAGGGTGTTTGTGTAATGAGATGGATATTACAGGGAATGTTTGTGTAATTTTTCAAACATGAGGGGGTGTCTGTGTAATTAGCCCATACCTCAGGGGTGTTTGTGTAATTATCCCTATTGTTTAAGTGATCCCCTACCAATGTTTCTTGAAAATTCTATGCCCGTTCTTTAAATTGCTCAAACTTTACAAAAAAAAAGGGATAATAGCGTTAAACCCCCTATACTATACCCTTTGTTGCACTTTGCCCCATGTCCTTTTATTTTTGGCGACTTGCCCCATGTACTATGAAAAATAAGCACTTTGCCCCTGAGTCCAAATCCAACGGCAAAAAATGTTGAAACGTATTCAAATCCAATGGTGAAAAAGTGACTAGGGGGCAAAGTGCTTATTTATCCATAGTACAGGGGGCAAATCGCAAAAAACAAAAGGACAGAGGGCAAAGTGCAATAGAGGGTTTGGTATAAGGGATTTAATGCTTTTATCCCAAAAAAAAAAATAATAATAATAATATTGTGCGGCTAATAACATAGATGTGTTCTATATTTATACAAATTCTGATAGAAATTCATGTAATGTCATTAAATCTCAAGAGGTTTAAGTGCACTTCAAATGGTGCATTTCCCCGACAAACATGCACGAAATTCCTAAGTCTAATGAAAATCTGAGATCTGTCTGAAACTAAATGCATGAGACCAGCTATAAATCCGAGTAATATGTGGAGGCCATTGATGGTCATTTCCAAATCCCTTCATTTTCTCCCTCCTAAATACCCTTTTTATCCCCCGAAACTCAACACTGAATGCAACTTTCCTCCACTTAAGGTCTCTTCTCTACTGGCAAAAACATGTAAGTTTCATGGGATTCTTTGTCTTGATTTTTTAAGTTATGTCTTATATTTGGACTAATCAATCTAAAATGAGAATGTTAATGAATCTATAAATGTTTAAGTATCTGGTGTCACAGAGCCACATAATATAATAGTCAAGAAAGATCGATACATTGATCGATTATTAATTGAAGTTTTATCATATATTTTGCCTCATTAAACGCATGCAAACGCGGGAAATTTATTGATGAAGACTTTAATTGTGTTTCGGTTTTTACTAAGAAAAAACTGACATCAGTATACAGTCCAAGAGAACTGAGGCAAAACTGTTACATTTGTTTTCCATATCCATTTCCCTTTGCTTGTTTGCTAATAATTCTTTTACTAGTGAGAAGTAAGTTTGCCCGATAATAATTACAGAACACATTTTCTTCAGGATAATTCAATAACTTGTTGACATGCAGTTCTTCCAGCATATTGCATACCATATTGTTCTCATCTCTGGCTTTAAAAGACTATAGTTTTAATGAAACTCTTTTTCCTTTTGCAGAATGTGGAAAGAAACAATAGGCCATGCCATAATCTTTATCATTTTGATCCAAACCATTGAATCTAAACAGGGGAATGTGGATCTTTTTCCTCCTCAAAAGAAATGGATGACTCTAAGCGGTACGCGATCATTTAGTTGCACTCAATAGAAATTATAAGCTACTTATTTTCCTTATCTTTTTCAAAACAAAAGGTTCCAGATAACCATTAAAATTGCATATTTTATTCTCAGGAGATCGGCCTGAGATAGTAGCGCATGGCGGATACTCTGGATTTTTCCCTGACTCGAGTATGCCTGCTTACGACTTTGCTACTGACTTCAGCATCCCTGGAACAATCCTTTATTGCAATCTGCATTTTTCAAAGGACAACAATGGATTTTGCGTTTCGCAAATAAATCTTCAGAATACAACAAATATTCAATCTGTAGATGGCAAAGGAGAAAAGACGTACAACGTAAATGGACAGGAAATTCGTGGATGGTTCGGCTTGGACTACCCTGCCAAAACACTTTTTGAGTCTGTCACATGTAAGTTTCAAAGAACTGAATCATTCCTTGTTTATCACTTCTCTCCGTTTTTAATTCATGTGGTTTTCTATTGATATGGAACATTGGTCTCGGGCAGTAATTCAAGACATTTATACCAGACAAGATACGTTTGACGGCCAACCTCTCTTTTCACCTCTTGATTTTTCACCAAGCAAGCATGACAAGCCTAGGAGAGTTTGGTTGAACATTGAGGTCTCTATCTTCAAATATTTCGTATTCTACATTATGCAATTTTAAATAAATTAGTTTTCTCCTTTAAAATTATCGGCAAACTCGATACCCTTTTGCAGTATGACATCTTTTATAAGCAACACAACATCAGTGCAGAAAACTATCTGGTAGAGGCATTGGAACAATTACCGGAGTTCATTTCATCCCCAGAGATTAGTTTCTTGAAAGATATGGGACCAAAATTGGGGAAGGCAAACACAAAGCTGATATTCAAGTTTCTTGAAAAAGACATGTTAGAACCGACGACCAAAGAAAAATACGGGTCACTAATTAACAATCTATCCATGATCAAATCATTTGCATCAGGAATTCTTGTACCCAAAGAATACATATGGCCTACTAATCCAGAGCGGCTTTTGCTCCCAGCAACGAACCTCGTTCCAGATGCTCACAAACAAGGCCTTACCGTTTTTGCTTCTGGCTTTGCAAATGATAACTTCATAAGTTACAATTACAGTTATGATCCAACGAAAGAGTACCTTCAGTTTGTGGATAATTCTCAGTTTTCGGTTGATGGGGTATTGACTGATTTCCCTTCAACTGCATCAGAAGCTATTGGTGAGAATATTAAATTTTCTAATAATCCTTTTTTGCTCCTCCTGCAATGGAATAATTTTTTGTTTTGGCACTTTTGTTGTCTTATTGTCTTGAAATGTTCCTTCTTTATCACAGGTTGTCTACCTGAGAACATGAATGCTTCCAGGGTAATAAAAAGTATGGAGTAAGGCTCCTATGTATCCCTTCATTTCACATACTCAAATTATTATTTCTGTATAAAGATTCAAATATTGCCATCCATGATAGGTTTAGTCATATCACATAATGGAGCAAGTGGCGACTACCCCGGGGCAACTGATCTTGCCTATCACAAAGCAATAAATGACGGTGCTGATATAATTGATTGCTCGGTTCAAATGTCTAAAGATGGAGTTGCCTTCTGCTTAGATAGAGCAGACATTATTAAAACTACCACAGCAGCCACTGTTTTCATAGAGCGATCAAGAAATATTCCAGACATTCAAGCAGCAGATGGGATTTTCTCTTTTGATCTTACATGGAGTGAAATCCAATCTTTACAACGTAAGTTTCTCATAAAGAGTACTAATCTGCTAAACTTAGCGAGTGTTTACTGACTTATGTTCAAGCTATATTCCTTTCTAAATCAAATTTCAGCTCAAATTGAGAGTTCTTACGATGGCGATCTGGTAAGAAATCCTGCAAACAAGAATAGCGGAAAGTTTGTGACCCTTTCTGAATTCTTGGAACTTGCCAAGACAAAGGCTGTTACTGGACTCCTCTTATTCATACAGGTTATTTCAAGATCTATAATCTTTTATGACCTTGAACTTTGCTAAAAAGTATATCCTCATACTATTATTTTTTTTCCATCAGAATGCCGCGTATCTTGCTTCAAAAGAGGGTCTTGACATAGTAAATACAGTCTCGACAGCACTTACCAACGCCACATTCGACAAGCAATCTACTCAGAAAGTTCTTATCCAATCAGACGACAGCTCTGTGCTGTTAAAATTCAAAGAAATCCCGAGTTATCAAAGAGTATTGTACATTAACTCGTCGATAAGTGGAGCCTCGGACCAAGTAGCACAAGATATCAAGAAATATGCAGATGCAGTTTGTGTGCACAGAAATGCTATTGTCGTCGAATCTCAAGATTATGCCTTTAACTTCACTAGAACTATCCCTATGCTGCACTCTGCTAATCTCTCAGTATATGTTGGAATCCTCAAAAATGAGTTTACGAATTTATTGTTTGATTACTTATCCGATCCTTACGTTGAGCTCACGACTTTCAACTCCCTAGGAGTAGACGCCTTTGTCACAGATTACCCTGCTACAGCAAATGCATTCATGAGTAAGTGTTGTTATCTCCTATTATTTTTCAGAAAATTATAAATCTAGTTTATAGGCTCTGACCGTGTAATACTGACAAGCATGACTACCAGAGAGGAAGTGTGACAAAATTTGCATGCATATGAACTAGATATTTGTGACAACCAACCTAAAACATAATAATCTTATTTACTGATCTAATGTACATTATTGATTAGGATTAAGCGTTTGGTTTGTAGTTTCGAAACAGATATTTGTGATCAGTTACTAACGTATGTCGACTGAAGCGATAACTCAGTCAAATTATATTGATTTTCAGGGTCATCTTGTACTACAAATGGATCATTATACTCTATAAAACCAGTGGTGCCAGGTTTCTTTTATAAGCCAGAAGTTGTAGCTGAACCACCTTTGCTAAGTACGACGGAAGTGGTTGATCCACCGTTGCCTCCTATAGCAAATGCATCTGCTCTGAATTCGACTACCATAAACTCCAATCCTTCTCCAGCACGAAAATCTTCAAGTACTTCATTAGATGTAAGTGGTGCAGTTCTATTTTTTGCTGCAGTGACATGTTTTATAACATTCCTGATCTTGGAATAACAAGTGATGAACAATTGTGAATGGAGTTATAACATTAAAATTAAAGATTGGAATAATATGTTAAAGGGCAACTAGTCTAGACACAGTTTGCGCAAGGCAAAGATCATTTGTATCATTACCACCATATAACTGTCCATCGTTTTTCTTTTGAGGGAAAAACACGTATTATCATCACAAGTACGTAGTAGGAGTCGTACAAGTTTTCGTTCACTTTTGCAACATTTTAAACTGTAATTATCTTGGGTTTGAGGTGGTGAAGTGATAGTTTTATCGGTAATTAGATTTAGTTATCCTCCCCAAACTCCCTTGAGGCTACCTACTGCCTCTCCTGCCTAGCTTAATAAATGAACGAAAAGTAGGACATATTGATAAGAAAATAAAGAGGAAAAGGAAAAAGAATAAGAGAAAAAATGAAATCTTAGATAAGTTATCTTATGTTTGATCTTTTAAATTAGATTCAGGGTAACAGTAAGGTCTAAAATTATTTTACTTTTTTAAATGCATACATACACACACACACACATAAAGGATGAAACTGGAAATGGATATATGATATCCATTTGCGTTTACAGTTCTAAACTAAATTTAAGATAATTATGGAGTCGGATTAGTAATTTGCATCTTCTTAATCAAAAGATAGATAAATTGGTGACATTCAATTATGGCGAGCTTTATAGAAGATAATCATTCAAACTAAACAAATGATATACAAAGACAAATTATGATATTTATGATGATAAACCACGTTGTAATATCAACGAATTAAGAATTAATGCCTTTAGTTATTAATTATTACTTAATATTTCTAAAATGGTCACAAAAATTTCTTTATTTTACGGAGATATTTTAGTTGCATTTGTACTCACGAAGAGGTTTCTTTTTCTCTCTAAATTAAATTTCGTAATTGTAAAGAATCTTATATACCATTTCATGTATGACTCAAAGTGTATAATAGTCCTTCCACTTTTCTTGTCAGCATAAAAAATAACCTCATGAAGTATACAAAACATATAAGAAGCAGTTTCGTATATCAAAATTATAAAAAGCTTTTGTTCCAATTGAGAGGAATTTTTCAATTGACCAAAATATCCTTTACAAAACCTCGAGATCTCCGCCTGTCAGGCATATTAGCGTTTTAGGACCGGGACAAAACAGACAATTAACGAGCCAAGTGGACTATAAATAACGGAACTAGGTTAGCAGAACAATCCCCAAAATCTCATTAGTTTAAGTATGAGGCTGAGAGAGGTAGAGATTCTTCAAGGGTGGTTGTCCCTCTCTTGTGTCGATGATTTATTTATTTTATTTATTTAAAAATAAAGACAACAGCCCTTGTGAACTGTGGATGATGATGATGATGAGGATCATATATATATGACAAAACCAACAGAGCAAAATTCCAATCTTAACCCTACACCCTAAATCCAATTTCGAGGCTGTGATGATTTTTTATATTAAATATCAGATTTGAGCGAACACGTATCTTGGCGTGGCGAGAGCAGAGAGTCGATGAGATGTAAGGGTATTTGGGTAATTTTACTCATGTTCTTTACATCTCATTAGGCAACTGATTTGTGCAGCCATGGCGTGTTCTGCCGTTGTTATTCTTATGATGGAATAAAGGCGAATCTGAGCCTCTCTTCTGTTTTTTTGGCACTTTGATGCTCTTCTGTTTTTTTGGATTTTTTTTGTTTTTGTTATTTTGTTTTGTTTTCTTCCAGATCTAACTTGATAATTAAGAGATTTAAGTAAATATTAAAATAAATGCAGAGTAAATGATGAAATAAGAACAGAACTTGGCGAATATTATATGAAACTGAGGTTTCCTTTTTTCCTTCATTATTTCGGTTTTTCAACATTTTTTGGCGTTTTAAAAGACATTGTTTTGTTTAGTTTAAAGAAAAGGTTAGTAAACTTGATTCATGCTCACATTTTGCATGTTGGAATAATTAATTACATGAGTTACTTGAAACGTTTTCTTTTGAAGCTGCTATTTGATCCAGTTCATTTGTGATGTGAGTTAATTGAAACGTTTTCTTTTTGAAGTTGCTATTAGTGTGCGTTTACTTTTAGTGACACACAGTTACGCACAACTAAGATTTACTGATTTTTCTCGTAGAAATAGGAACGTTTGACATGAATAAAGCACCTCCATTATTGAGTATATGTTCAAACATCAGTTCTTAAAATGTTCTTAAACTATGTCAAAAAACTTTTAGATATTTTTTAGTATTTAGTGCAATATTATTCTTACTTTCTTTTCAGTATCAACTAGGACGGATTCAATAGATTGAATAAAGATTAAAGACAAAAAAGAAAAGGAAAAAGGGCGTTAAGAAACAAATAACATAAGTGCCTAATGAAGTACCTGGTCAATTAGAAGCTAATTCTAATTTTCACAAGCTCATTGTATTAAAATGAATAGACTCAATAAAGATTAAAGACAAAAAAAAAAAAAAAAAAAAAAAAAGAGGAAAAGGAAAAGTGCATTAAGAAATAAAGAACATAATTGCTTACTGAATCATCAACTCAATTAAAAGTTAATTCTAATTTTCAGAAGCTCTTGGTATCATTCTTAAATTTCTTCAACCTTTTTAATAAACTTGATGACGCGTTCGGATCGTCGGGCCTGTCACCGAGGCCGCTCGCACGCCGGTCCCGACCTAAGATGATCCTGGATTCGGCAAGCTCCTGGCGAGGTGTAAAACTCCGTTAGGGGAGCCTTCGGCTGCAACTATCCACGACCCTTGGGGGTTCGGGCTCCGTTCCCACGATCTCCCTTCAAACAGCTTCCTCGGGCCAATCTTGAGCTTTTCTGACCTCCTTGGCTCGTGCTCCACACTTTTTCTCTCTAGGTGGGGCTATCTCTTGCTTATATCGGAAACTGTGTGATCTCAGAGGGGAGTAAGTTGTACTTGGCCGAGATGCATCTATGACTAACTTGCTTCCCTATTTATAGGACAAGGGGGAGGGCATAGATGTAACTTTACGGGGGCACGCGTCGGCTTGCATGCCTGCCCGAGGGTAATAGGGTATTTACGTGTACCCGTAGAGTAGGGTACGTGGAGCTTTTGTGTTTGGGATGAAATAGGCACGTGATGCCGAGGTAGGCTTCGTAGGGTAGGGCACGTGGTGTCTGCATGTTACCCTCGGTGCATGCCGTGCTCCGCTCACATCTTATGACTCCCGAACCCTCGCTCTTTATTGGGGAAGCAGGGCGGTCGAGCCCTGAGGGGGCAACAATGCATTCGGGAAGATGACATCAGGGCTGACGTGTGACACTACCCTCTGGTTGGCCAGAGGGGGCGGTCGCCTTTGCTTAACGATTAAGGAGGCTATACCTGCACTGTAGAATACGACACCCCCCCTCCCCCCCCCCCCCCGTTGGTCCAACGAGGGGTTGGTATAGTAGCGAGCATATATACAATATTTAAAAGGGGGGTCGGAAACTCGAGGGTTGGCTTACCTGGGTCGGAGAATCCCGAAGAGGGGAGGTCGGGAGACAACGCTATTAGAGGATTTGGCCACGTGGACGGGTACGATCCCATGAGGGAGAGTATGCGTCATCAAAACTTAACATGATTAAAATCAGATTGATAATTCTCATAACTTATATAATCTTTTCTCTTGTATCGTTAAAACTGCAATCGAACTTGTTAAATAATAAATTGAAGAATTATAGATTCAAATCAACTTACGATCTCATCAAAATTGTAATAACACATTTTCTGACAAAAAAAATGATTTCCTAACACATAATCTATTGCCAAGAATAATCAGGACAACGGGCTAAATTTCAAGAAAATTTGCAAATATTCACAACCAGAAATATTGAAATTCCAGCGAAACAATTTCAACAAGCACATTATTCTCTTAATAATCGTAGGTGTTATCAGAGTCGGCGTTAGGCGTTGTCCAACCTTGGAAAAACAGAAAGGGTGCTTGTTTTTCTTTTTCTCTTTGTTACTTGTTACATTTTTTTATCGCGTATCAGCTGTTAGATTTTTTGTATTGGTAGTTGAACTCGGTTATTGAAGATTAAAAAAAAAATCAATAATCGACATTATAATTTTGACAATAACAAAACTTCAACAAGCAAAAAAAGGAGAAAAAAAGTTAGAAATATCAACTTAGAGCAACGAATTGAACATAAAAGTCAGCGAGATAACGACTTAGAAATACGGTCGCATTGCTTATGATTTTTAGATTTATTGGACTAAGACAAATTTAAGGTTCAATTCCGACACCACAAGACCAAAAAGAAAAACTAAAATTATGAAAATGTTCCAAAATCAAGGGGAGAGCAGCTCTAACGTGGCACTAAAATGGAATTTAATCCGAAGAATCACGTGTCCAGGTATGGGTGTGGTCGAGAGATCATTTAGCATATATTTCCTGAATGTCATTTCGCGACAGAAACTTGGACATTACCACCAACATTCCCTTCATTAATACATTGATCACCGTTCCTCAATGATGATCAGACCAACATTCACTTTGTTATACCTCCGACAAACATTCCCTCATTAAATGTGACGACTGACATTCCTTTTACCCTTGCTAAACTCCAAATCCGCCATAAACCAATGCACTCACCCATTCAAGACGTGGCACTCCTATATCCTAACTCTTAATTCAAAAAACTATTGATAATGATATGCATCACGATTTAAATTTTCAAAAATCAATTATTGAAATAATAAATGGGCAACGACACTTTGTGCAACCAAAGAATTTTTTAATGGTTTGTGGTCAACCTACTGTCATATTTGAGGAGGACGAATTTGACCAGCTAGATGAACGATTGGGATTCGTGCTTATATGTGAATTTCTCATTCAAATTCCGAACAATACTTATGTGAAAAGGAAGTTTGAGCAATCAAAGTTGAAAGGGAAGTATGTACTTGGGCCACCAGGGTCGAGGCACATTATAATTAAGCTTGATTAGGAAGATGACTACACTCGATTATGGAGTCAGGGTGCACATCTCAGACAAATCATGCACCTTGTGCACCAACTTCATGGAGGAACTCAATTCATAAAAGACTTCAGAGCATATACAAAGAGAAAGATGTGTCTATCTGTGTGCGCCGCTACACTCGGCTGGTACACAATATACCTCTCCAAAGAAGACCATACAAAGTTCTTAGGAGTTGCCACACTTCGCATTTATAATATACACATTTGGAACTATGATTAATTTATTTTATGTGGCATTCACTTTTGGGGTGTATTGTGTATTGCTTAGACTATATTTTTATTTACAATTTTATTTTTCATGCCATCCACTTGGTAGGTGTGACTACAATTGTAATTGAATAGCAATGTATAACCATTCCATATCACATCAAATTGATCCTAGATGCACTATAAGTCTGGGGCATGGTAATATTGGCCACGAAAATTTGGAGAATATGGTCACAACAAAAGCGCTAACAAGGACAAAGATGCATCCAACGCTACAATTTGTAGTACGAGAGCACTCAGATTCAAAGCCATACTTTGTCTCCTAGCACTTCGACTTGCAAAATTATTTTTTGGGAGACATTAATTTTATTAGTTATTGCACTTTTTGGGGTTGACATATTTAAGACCCTAGGATTCGTTTTTAAACTACCAAGCAGTTTTGGGTGGTGCTCCTCTATGCTTAATATTACGTAAAAACACCTTTCTATTTATTACATGCCTAATTTATGCTACTGCACTTGCCCTCACGGCCAAGTATAAGTTGCACGCTTAAGCGACATTCTTCTATGGGGCTACTTGACTCGGTAGATGAGTTATTACAAACCCCTTAGAGAATTTCGATTTTCATGACCACTGTCACACTGTCTTAATCGACAAACACCGTTCGCAGAATCAGTATTAGCGCGCAGTTGGCTACCATAACTTGACTTCTAGTTCATCCCTTATTGTTCATTCTGCTTAAAAAAAAAAAGGCCCACTTGGGACCTTTCGATTCCTTGGTGCAGCTAAATGAAACAACCACGTTATTCCTACATATTTAAAGTTTGAGAGTAGATTGACGGTGTTGCACCCCCGATGCTTATTATCAATGGTTTTACCTCATAGAATTCGCGCTCGAGCTCCTGCTATCTTAAGGAAAACTCTGGGAGACCTAGCTACTAGATGGTTCAATTAATCTTTTGCCCCTATACCCAAGTCTGACTATTGCCAATCTCATATCCATTAGAATATTTTATGGCTTTATCATGCCACCGACTAAAACACAATTGCACAACTAGCTTCCAAAACAATCCATCAAATACAACATTTGAAGATTTTTGATTTGAAATTCAAAAACAAAAACGGATGTCCACATTTTGTTTTGGGAAGTAGTAGCTTTTTTAGATTTAAACCACGTTAACCATAATCCTTTATATTCCTTCAATTAAGAAATTAAACTAATGATAGTTTATCTTATCACCACTTAAAAATTATATTTGGTCAGCCGATGTTCCATCCCAGGCCCAGCTGCAACTCATCGGAAAAAACTCCAGAGCCGCTCAAGGTGGAGCCGCCGATTAACGGGTTAGGTACAAAATGCCTCAAAAAGCAAGAACCTTTTTTTTTATTATTATTTTGTTAAAAGTAAATAGCAAAATTAGAAAATTATTCATCATCATCGTCATGAAATAAAAATTAAAGAAGTAGGAAAGGTGAGGAGGCTCAGATCTGGGTATGTTTCGAACAAGAGAAACCCAACCACGCCATGGCTGCAAAAACCCACCCGGGTTGCCCCGCCAAGATACGGGTCGGGTCGTCTTGTCCGGCTCAGAGGAATAATGTTTGAAAATATCATCACAGCCTCATTATTATTATTATTATTATTATCATAAAACTGGCAACAGTGAGCAGTGAATCATCATCAACAACAACAACAACAACAGCAACATTAACCATCAATCTATATATATATATATATATATATTTGTCTCTCTCTCATCTCATTCTCATTCTCTGTGCGTAACAACAATAGAGTCAAGGGTTGTTTTGGATTTATATTAGAAATCATTGGCTGGGAGCCTTTGAGAAAATTCCCAAAAGAGCCTCATTCTTTTCCTCTGAGGCTTTGAAAAACACAACACATACAGGGAGTAATTTGCCAATTAGAATAACACAGACAGGGGAGGTAGTTTTTGCAATTTTCACTCATTGGACCCGCCATGGCTGCATACACCGGGTCGCCCCGCCAAGATACGGGTCCGGATTGTCCGATCTATGAATAGTGAGAAATCATCGGCATAATTAGAGGAGACAATAACTCCCTCTCATCTCATGCCTCATTCTAAGAGGTGAATGAACAAAGTCATATCCTACACCAATTTATTAGGTTTCCAATGTTTAAACGGTAATTACGCTTTTGTCCTTCTTCTCACAGCGAGGAAACGTCTACTAGAAGGATATGCTTGTCATTTCGTAGCGGAGTTTTCAAAGACAAATTGTGGTTAGTTTGGGTTGCGGATCAGATTGATTTAAATCTGGGTCCAAGTTAAATGGCCCGAATATTCTTAATTTGACTAATTTAAATCTTGTTTACCAACTAGTATGCGGATGTTTTTCACAAAATCGTAATATTGGTCTCTTATTAGTTGTTAGAATTAAACATAGGTGATAGCTATATCTCATCATTAATGGTTTTGTCATTACAAGTTAGAACCAATAGCCTTTCAATTAGACGATAACAATCACTTGCTGCATAAACGAAAAGAATTATTGGCAGTTATGACTAAATAACTACTCTAGGAGCCTATTTTGATTATCAATGTCTTCGATTGCATAAGCTAAGCCAAGATTTTAATCAAAAACGTTTATTGGTGTTTGTTTATGGTGGTGTAATAAACAGTTTAAAATGAAAACTATATCTGTATTTTGCATTTTTGCTTGTATTAAGAGCTTTTGTGGGTGTTAAGCTTCTAGTTCTGATGTGACATACTTTCACTTTGTTGAAAATTAAAAATCTTGTCACATCTCTTTTTTTTTTGTTTATGATAAGAGGTTTAAATAAATAAAAGTAGAATTATACAATTTTACTCTTAACTAATTTTGCATAATTTGAGCAAGTCAGCATAAATAATCCCAACAACCTCTAGTCCTTTCAATATGATTTATTTGTAAAAAGAATTAATGTTATCATCAGAGTAAAATATTGAAATTCATAGATAGAAAACATATGTATGCAGACCTTTTTTGCGCATTGGACTATAAATTCATGTTCAGAAAAAGTACAAACTGGAGTTAATTGCTTCTCAAATTATTTCTAAAAATATAATAATAATAAATATAATAATGTATTTAAGATTGTAAAATAATTTAATAATAATAATAATAATAATAATAATAATAATAATGTATTTAAGATTATTTTTGGAAAGGAAAGTCACACTCATTAGATATTATAAACAACTAATAAATAAATTAAGTAGCGCATTCAAGTATTTGCAAAACATTTCCACCTTTTTTGACTAACGCTACAAAATATCAAGGTTTTCGTGATGGGAGAAATAGTCACGAAAAACTGAAAAATGATCATAAAAGGTCTTTCGTGACCGTCAAACAATCAGAAAAGTCGGTCATAAATACTTGGTAAAAAAATAGGCTTTAATCACAGCTAAATAGTGGTGAGGGTTAGTCTGAGTATTTTCTGACCTCGAAACAATCATAAAATACCATGTCAACGGTTACGAATAACTTAATTTAAAACTTGTTATTAAAAATAAAAATAATAATTTATAATGCAAAGCGGTCACAAATCGTACATGTTACTTATGATTGCATTCTGGTTACATTATTTAAATTCAGAAATTTTATTTTATTATTTAAAGTATATTTATAACTAAAAGACGGTCGCAAAAGAAATAAATTATCTTTTTTTTTAACAAAAATTTCAGAGAATTTTGTTTTTTATTACCTGATTCAATAGATTTTTCATTACCATCGTAATAATCCTTCCTCACATAGTACATAATCGACTTGTACTTTTCGGTACATATGATTGTGGTCATCTTTATCTCATTGATAAGTATTATGCATACAATTCATCAATATTATAATTTGTACTATATGGAATTTGTAAAAAGTTTCAAGATAATTTAACTATTACCTTAAACTTGGATCGTAAATAATGTATGTGATCTCTTGGAACTTCCATCCACTGCTTATATGGCTCATTAAATAAAGTTTTAATTATATTTTCTATAGTCGTTGCAATAAAATATTCAAACCATGAACAATTCACTGAAAAAAAAAAATTAAAAAAATAGGGATAATTACAGCTACACCTCCTGAGGTTTGGTGTAATTACAGATACCTCCCCTAAGGTTTGGGAAATTACAGAGACCTCCCCTGTAATCCTGTAACTAACTTATGTCATGTAAAAAACAATAATATCCTTTGGTTAGAAAATCTAAAAGAATAAGTCAATTACAAAAGCTTGTTGCTTTTTCTTTTTTCTCTTTGGTTTGATGAGCTCCCCCCCCCCCCCACCCCCCCACTCCTTTTTTTTCCTTTTATGTGTAACAAATTTTGATACCCAAATATTATTTAATTTGCAAATTATCAAAAGTATGTTGTTTCATTTTTTGTGTATTTTTTGTCTGGGGAAGTTTTAAGCATATTGTATTCTTTTATTTTTATATATTTGGAATAAACTATAATTTATAAACAATAAAAATAATGTTATGATTTTTTTAAAATATTTACAATTAAATTTTTTTTAAATATTTACAATTAAATTTAAATAAATGGATTAATTAAGTACATTTGCCTCTCTTTCAAAAAATTTACTTTTACTTTTCAGTTTTTTCAACAATATAATTCTTATTAACAAGGTATTGATACACTTTAAACAATGTATTTATTTTATATAAAGAAAAATAATCAAACTTTGCATAATATTAATTTAAATTGAGAAAGGGTAAAATTGGAAATCTCCATCCATAAATTCAATATAGGGACTTTGTTGTAAGGTTTAAGCAAACCTCAGGGGTGGTCTCTATAATTTTCCAAACCTCAGGGGGTGGAGTCTGTAATTACACCAAACCTTAGGGGGTGTAGCTGCAATTATCCCAAAAATTATTGATGTATCATATTTCGGTGTCGCCACGTCATAATATTCGATATATTACCACGAGCGTATTTCGGAATATTATGCCACGACAACACCATTATTTTTTAATTCAAAATTACAATTTAACGCAAAACTCAAAATTAGGCCCATTCATGCCCAATTTCGAGTTATTCAGGGCCCAATCGGATTGCACAAGCCCAAATTCGAGTTGTTCTAGGACCAATTCGAGTTGTTTCAAGGTCATTCGAGCTATTTTGCAAGGTCATTCGAGTTATTTCAAAATAGCTCTAGTTTGACTTATTCAACTCATAGTCCTACTTGAATTGCAATTCTAGCTGAATAAGGACTCTTACGCCTATATAAATGGGTCTCACTCCTCATTCCAAGGTACGTTTTACATTATTCTAAGCTCTAAGTTCGAGTTATATAAGTCGACCCCGACCATTCATCAAGCTCATTCGAGTTGTTCACTAATAGCTCGAGTTCGACCTATTTTGGCTTTCATTCGAGTTGTTTTGTTCTGTTTCATTCAACTTATTTGATTCAGTTCATTCGACTTGTTTGGCCACTCTAATTCGACTTATTGCTTTCTAGTCATTCGACCTATTTTAGCCAGCTCATTCGACGTGTTGTTTTGCTCAACAATATCTCATATTCCGACCCATCTGACTTGAGCGTCGGAGTGCCTTCGCTGGAGAAGGCACCGACTTAGTTCACGTTTGGTGTTGAGTGCAGATTCCGAACTCAAAAGCTGTTTGAGCATCCAGAAGGAACTGAAGCAGTCTGACGTGGAGTGTTGGAGAGTGGACACGTATCCAGACGAAAATATCCCGCATCAATTATCTTCAAGGTTTTAGGAATATTATCACCTTTACTTTCACCGTGACCTCTTTTTGATAGATTTGAAGAACCATCAAGCTCTTCCTCAAGTGACCTACGACGTGATGAACTGGATGATATACTACAGAAACGCGATGGTGTGTGATGTGTCGTAATATTAGGATTAGGGAATTGCACCCACTGAGACGAAATGAAATTTTCATGAGATGTAGTGCTCTTGCCCAAATTATGTGGCAATCGAGACTCAACTGAACTTTCATCAAGATGCGGTTCAGCTAAAAGATTCACGAGTTGTGGTACTGATTTAGAGTTATTCGGACCAACATTACATTTGTTGGACTGATCTTTAGTCCGACTCTTAAGAAATTTTTTCATCTTCAAATTTTAAGAAAGAAATGACTACAATAATACAAAATACAAATGAAGGATGAATTTTAACCAACTCAAGCCACATAATAGAAAATTGATAAATAGTCACAACAAACAATTTGTAACTGAAAAAGTTGTCATAAAAAATTTAAACACTTTTTTGATCGGTTTGCCTTCACAAATAATATACACATAATTTTTTGCAAAATACTGCAGCCTACGAATAGAATTTGACTGTTTATGAGTCAAATTTTGTTCTTTTTTTTAGAAAAGAGTCAAATTTTGTTGAACAACGGCTTTTTTACGTTGTTGCTCCACAAGATTGCAAACCAAAAATTCTTGATTGCTATGAATACAAATTTCTGTTTGAATTTTTTATTTAATTTCTGAATCCATATTTTTGTTTTTTTATTTAAGGTTTTTATCCTTGATATTGTTTATGTCACAAGTGCTTAAAGCTGGTGCATATTTTGATTGTTTATTTTTTTTGATCTTATTTGTTCACATTTGGCTGTGATTCCCGATTATGTTTTTTTTTTGTATTAAATTATATTACCCCTAAATAATTCTTAATTTAATTTATTCGTAAAAATATTTTTTACTATATCTTTTGTGACTGCAAAGCAGTTAAAGAAACAAATTAACTTTAACACAAAAAAAAAACGAATTGACTTTAGTCACCGCTGCCTTGTTCTTTTAAGTGTAAAAGTAACTTTAAAGACTGATAGTGAAAAATAATTTTTATAAGCTTTTAAAAGCACACGCTTAATGGGTAATTTTCATCCACTTCCCCTGAGGTTTAATACTTTGGTATATAGCCCCCTGATGTTTCATATTTTGGCATATAGCCCCCTCAGGTTTCACTCATTGGCATATACCCTCCCTGAGGTTCCAATTCTTTTGCATATACTCCCCTAAGGTTTCAATTCTTTTGCTTATACCTCATTTTCATCCATTGACCCTTAGTTAGCTATTAAAAGTGAGGGTAAATGTATAATTTTCTTAGACTTTAAAATATTAAAACATATTTATGGTTATTAATTTGCTAATTAACTAAAACATAATCCATTTATTCTATTATCTAAATATTCAAATTAAGCATATTTTATTTTAAAACATATTGGTCCATTAATATGCATAATTTCTCTAGCAAAAAATAATAAAACCTAAAAACATATTCCTTTTATTCTATATTTTATTTTACATATGTACATATTAATAAGATCGATATTTTAATAAAAATATCATTTAATCAATATAATCATCAGCAATAGCGCATATGAATAAAATATTCAGAATTTCTAGTAAGAATGCTGCAAAATTTTCTATAAATATTAAAAATAAGCAAATGACCATAAGGTACAATTTTCCTAATCATGTCAAATTTTAACTACTTAAAAAACTTCTAAAAAAAATTAAATTTGCAAATCTAAAATTGCTAATAAACTAATATAATTAAAAATAAATCATGCTTAATTTAGATATTTATATAATAGAATAAATGGATTATGTTTAAGTTAATTAACATGTAATAATTATAAATAACTTTTCATATTTTAAAGTATAAGAAAATTACATATTTACCCTCACTTTTAATAGCTAACTAAGGGTCAATGGATGGAAGGGAGATATAAGCAAAATAATTGAAACCTCAGGGGGTATATGCAAAAGAATTGAAACCTCAGGGGTATACGCCATTGAGTGAAACCTGAGGGGGCTATATGCCAAAATATGAAACATCAGGGGGCCATATGCCAAAGTATGAAACCTCAGGGGAGGTAGATGAAAATTACCCCACTCTTAATCAATATATGATATTATAAGTAAAAAAAATAATTATATCGTACAGCCTAATAGAAAAAAAAAAACAAAAAACAAAAAAAACAGGGTTTTGTACTTTTGTCCATACATACAACGAGAAAACCCAAAAAAAAAAAGAAAAAAGCATCAAAAATAGATTAAAAATTGGTTGGGTTATGGAAGAAGGCTCAGATCTGTAATGAAATCGGACAAGAGTAAGTAGACCCGCCATGGCTGCAAACACCGGGTCGCCCCGCCAAGATACGGGTCGGGTTGTCTCAAATTGCCCGACCTATTTGCTCCGCCATATTATTAATCATCACAGCCTTCTCAGATATAACGGCGTTGAAGATTCAGTGAAGAGTGAAAAACTGATACTTGTTTGAAGAGTTTGAAACAACACAGGGGAGGTGTTTGCAATTAACCTTAAAATAAAAAAAGGGCTGTTGGTGTAAATAATAGTGAAAAATCATTGGCAAAAGAGATGGGGCAACCACCCTTACAATAAATCCCTATATCTCTCTCTCTCTCATGCCTCATTTTCTAAGAGCTAATCCTTCAATCAAACACTACCCCAATTTATTAGGTTTGCCTTTGAATTCACTTTTTGTCCTTCTTATGTCATGCGGAAAACGCTAACGATCGACAAAGTCAAGGGTGCTTTAGTCATTTTAAAGGCAGAGGTGTGAAGGCAAAATGGGCTTGGGTTGCGTATTATCACTCCAAAAGTTAAAATTGGGCTAAAAGGTGTTCCTTTGCCAATGTTGTAGTGAGCTTACAGATCGAACAAACTAATTGCAGTGAACTAAATTGGGCTAAGATTTTGATTTATGCTACCCGTCTCGTAGTACGGGTAGCTTGTTGGAGATTTTGCTTTCAAGTCCCTCAAAACACATTTAATGATTTGAATTTCCAAAAAATAATTTGATTGATTTTAATCCTAAATAGATTTTATATTTATTAAGTTTAATAGCTATAACTCTTTCTCAATTGCTATTTTGCACATTTGGAACAAATTATATACTCTTTTCGTACCTTTGAAAATACTTGTATTTTTTTATTTTTACACTTAACAACACAACTAAATATTTGCTAAAAATAATACTTAAATTTACCATGACTAGTAAGAGTAAAAGTTACCAACAAAACAATGATAATAAAAATGAGGAACCAAAATAAAAAGTATATCACATATGGACGATGAGGAAAATTCCATTAAAGGTAATTTTTATTCCTTTTCTTCTTTGGTACTTTTTATTTGTATTAATCATGGTAATTTGAAGTATTAAATTTAGTAAAAGAAATTTATTTAATTGTGATGTAAGTGTACAGACAAAACTACTAAAGTTTTGCAAAATTAAAAGAGAATATTATTTGTTTCAATATTTTTTATAGATATCAAACTTATTAAATATTTAATTATTTATTTAGAATTAAAATCAATCAAATTTATAAACTTTTGGTATCTAAATTATTTATTTAGTTTTGGAGGGAGGTGGCTGCAAAATCCCTAACAAGCTACCCATAGTACGAGACTGGTAGCATAAATCAAATCTTGGGCTAAGAGGTTGTGGATCATTTCAAAAGTTGAAATTGGCTTATGATTAACACACCACGAGAAAAACGACATATTGAAAGTTGAAACTGGCTTAAAGGACTTAATTTGAAAAAATTATTACGTCCGTAGTGTAGTAATTAAGATTAAATATGTATTTTTTTATTTGTAGCACGTTAATTTTTCAAACGCATCATCTATTTATTTATATTAATAATTGAATTAATTGCATCACCTCATCGTGCATCTGATTCACCTAACAATTTTTCTTTAAAATAATTGCTTTTGATCGCATCTGTCGGGTTGCGGGCAATGTTTTAGAAAATATTATAATAGTAGTCACTTAATTTAGCAACATTTGTAGTTATACTTGCAAAAGGTAAATGATATTTTTTGCAAGTAATAGAAAAATAAAATAATGCAACCACCTCGAAATAATTGGACAAATACACTTATGTCTATGTGGTTGCTTTAGAATTGCATTAACATCAACTAACATATAGATTAGCTAGAGATATATTGACTATCTATTAACAATTAAAAAAATAATAATAAAGCAATATACATTTTACACGTTTAAACGAAGTACAATTATCTATACACTTGGACCGGAAATTTAGTTAAAATACAAACAAGGACAAAGTTAAAATTCTGAATCCTTTGAGGGTGCTATTACAATATTTCTCACATTTTGTATCTTCATCTTCCTCTAAATATTCATCGTCCTTTAACTATGAAGCGAGTCAAACTTGCGGGTTGACGTTGTGGCAGCATGAACTTCACTTAGGTGAGGGACGAGTCAGTAGCTCTGGTTCTTTCATGACATCTATATAATCGTTAAATTCAACCGTTCTCGTCATCTGCATATAAAAGATGGACAACTCTCAAATTTAGGAAAATAATGATATATATATATATATATATATATATATATATATATATATATATATATATATATATATATATATATATATCAATAAAACAATTACTAAGACCGCGAATCGGTGGTAACACCAGCCGGCGCCGCCCGTTTGAGCTGGAGAGTGCGAGAAGTGGAGGAAAGCGCTAAAAACCGGTCGAAAATCGGCTGGTTGGTGACCTGGTTGGCCGATCGAAAGCGGCGGCTCAAATTTAAATCGAAAATCTGTGCATATTTGGAAAAACGCGTTTCAGATACCGCGTTTTCAACTTCTTTTTTTTCCTTTTTTTTTTTTTTTTTTTTCCAGTTTCGTGTTTACTAAAAGAAAAAAACTTCAAATAAATTGCCTCCAAAATCTACCCATACCTCTTCATGTTCTTCAATCTTCATCTGCCAGACCCGAGGTGGATTTTGGTTGAGAATTGAGATGGAGTGAATTTGTCGATAGAAATTGAACCCAATTCCCATTTTCAAACCCTAAAATCTGGACTGAATTGAACACGGATCCAATTGCAATTTCGAATAATTGCAAACTAGTACTACAAAAGAATAATAATTATGAATTATACAATTATTGTGTGGTATATTAAGAGATTTAATTATTCAATATATTTGAACTCTTATAATATTCGAAATCTAATTATCCTTAATTATAGTGGGTAGATGCAATTCTCAAGAGTTAAGACATAAAAGACCCGAATTCTCTTTTAAATTTGCTATTTTTGAGATTTATTTGATATTGTTCGAAACATATTATTATTTTATTAATTTTCAGTTGTCCCTTTATTATAGTGTATAGCTTAAAAGTATGATTCACATTTTTTTAATTGTCGACATTTGTTTTTAATGACTTATTATTTTATTAATTTTCAGTTGTCCCTTTAGTATGATGTATATAACTTGAAAATATAATTAACAATTGTTTTAACTGTGGCAACTAAGTATTATATGCATAATCATTTTGTCAAGTGTACTTAGAACATTTCGACCAGCGAACGTTCGACCCGCTTTTAAGAATATAACATAAAGAGTAGCTATAGATATAATAACTATCTATTAAATAATTACCAAAAAAAAAAACTATCTATTAACAATTAAAACATTACTTAAGCAATATACGTCTAACGCACATGAGATGAAGTGCAATTGGAGAGTTTGACTGGTATTTATCCGAGTTAGTAACGAGTCGGCAATTATAATTAGTTAACAATTCCGCTGGTATGACAGAGCGGTTGTAAGATTATGACTTAAAGCCGATTTTACATGTCAGTTGTTAACAATCCTTCCAAATTAGAGAAAAGTAGATTAATTGACCTCTTTTTATTTGCCAAACTAGCAAGTATCACCCTAAAATACCAATTGATTTAAATCAAGTCAGTTTACATTTGACAAAAAAGGTAAAGAATTAATATATATATATATATATATATATATATATATATATATATATTACATTTTTTAATGTTTTTGAAAGATGACATGACAAACATATAAAAGAATCATGGCTACCTCCAACAACCTAAATCAACAAAAAACTATATACTACACCTAAATCACATAAAAATATACAGTACACCTATAAAACACACTGCCCTAAATCACCAAGAAAACTCACAATAAACTTGAAACAACTAAAAAGCTTCACACTGAACCTAAATAATTATATATATACATATATATATATAACCTAGAATGCACACCACTGCTAAAACACATTACACCCCAAATACCAAAAAATGTGTTATATCTAAATCAAGCAATACACCGAGAACATACAAAAACACAAACTATAAGTAAAGACGTGCTCTTTCGAAGCAAAAGTATACAATACACGCACTTCACCTGAAATACATAAACGAACACCTTTTACTCAAATAGCCAAAATGTAAGACGCTACCTAAAAAAACACACTTCACTTAAATCATAAAAAAGTCACACACTATACGCAAAATACCTAAAAGAACACACACTTCATCGGAATCAACAGCAACAAAATAGAACACTACACTAAAACACCTGAAAGAACACATCTAAATCACCAAAAAAATTACACACAAGGGGCACATTGTGAATGACCTATTAAGTTCAGAGATTTGAAGCTTTTTACCTTATATTTTACAGCAGTATATATATATATATATATATATATATATATATATATATATATATATATATATATATATATATGATTATATATATATATATATATGATTAAAAAAAGTTGAATTATCAAAATTAAATTATAATATATTTAAGAATATATAAATTTACATTCAAGATGCCATTTCTTTTTAATTTTCCTAACTTAATATAAATACGATTTATATCTTCTTTACAGACTTGATCAGTTGATCCCTTCCCCTATCCTATATCCTCGGCTCAGAGTAAAAAAAAACTCCCATCTCCGCCCCTAGCCTTAGTGACACAAACTTCCAGAATCTCACATCTGGTCATACACCAAATCACCAACAGTACGATCAATATTCAAACTTTGGCTACAATGTATATGAAGGATGGAAGAAAAAGATCTCTTTCCGTGTAATTTGAGAAAAACTTTCACATAATTACAAGTAGTCAAGTTTTATACTTCATTTGCATGTTGTAGTTGTCTAAATCTAGATACAACTATCACAATAACTTTCCAATATGACAATGTTTGGACTAGAGATTTATTTGACACGGTCCAGGTCCCGTGCCCCGCTTAACCGATCTCAGCTCGGTGAAAGAGGTAAATCTAGAGTACATGTGAAGAAAATTGCAACATCCAATGTCTTACTTATGAATCTCACTAGTTGAATGAAATTTGAGTTCAAAAACCCCAATCAAGAAGATTTGGGAAGAGAAAAATTATTTTGATCGAGTTTCAACTGATTCCAATACAAAATAATATTATTGACGGATTGCTCAGAATCGTCTTAAAATTTGGTAATAAGAAACATAAGAAGTTGAGATAGGAAACTAGTTAACTTCCAACGAAACTGAGAACAAAAGGACACATATATTATTTTGCAACTTGGTACTAAAGATGATATAAAAATATATATGACATATAAAATCTTTTCTCATTAACGTCAGACGACACCTAGAGTTCCCCCGAACACTTCAATAGGCTATCAGTACCCCTTGCTGAGTTAATTAAGGGAAATTGTTCTACCGAAGTGATCTGAGGAAACTCAAGAGGAAACCCGACTCTCTCTTCATGCTATTTCTCATGTTAGTCGTGTTGCCTTTTATAGCAAGTCTAAATACATTTCAAAAAGGAAAAGAAAAATATTTAATGTTTATGAAGAATTGAACCTCGTGCGGATAACACATGATACCTTCAGACAGGACCACTTCTCATCATCCAGGGAATTTCATGTTTTGAACCTGGCCTGAAAAGTAGGTAAAATTATAAAAAGAGAATAATTAAGCTATGGAGTAACTGCAACATCTTTATATTTCAGCCCATCACTTTTCCAGATTTTGTTCTTCTGAGATTGTAAGACTTTTGTTGAATTCACAAATTCAACTGGAATGATGTAACTCATATACTCCTATACAATTTTAACAGGCAGATTTTGATGGTAAGCTACAAGTTGGAAAATTCAGAGAATGGGTATATTCTAACATTGTAGATTCTATATATCTTTGTTCTTCATTTGTCCCATGAATGCGGCTAGGTTCACTCAAGGAGCCAGTTTTATTCTCATATTTGTTCAAACAGAGAGATGAGAAACATTAGCTTACAAAATTTCAACCACATGTGCTTCATCGTCATGCTATAAATGCAAGCGCAAAGCATCAGTTCAGTCATCAACAGGCTGCAACAAGTCACCAGGTTTCCTCTAGAGTTCCCTTAGACGCTTCATTGAGTACCAAATTTCCTTGTGAAAATTGTAGCCACTGAAGTGCTTGGGGGAACTCCCGCGGTGATCTGGTATAATATCAATTCCAAAAGATGCATTAGGGGTGATCACCAGGTTTCCTCTAGACTTCCCTTAAACGCTTCATTGAGTATTTCCCTGTGACGATAGTACTCACTGAAGTGCTTGGGGGAACTCCAGCTGTGATCTGGTTTAACATTACAGACATCGGCAGTGAATCAATGTGGTTTGTTCATTGACAAGTTTCCACATAAATTATTGAAAGAGAAAAGATAAAAACATCAGGTTTCCGCTAGAGTTCCCTTAAAACGCTTCATTGAGTACTTATTTTCTTGATCAGAAAGTTATATTTACTGAAGTGCTTGGGGGAACTCCCGCGGCAACCTAGTATAGTAGAGTATAAGTTCCCTGAAATTTTAGTGGCATAACAAACTGAGTTCTTTTTTATGAAGAAACGACAGCTCATAATCTTCATCAGGTTTCGCCTGGAGCTCCCTCGATCGCTTCATTGGATCGAGAATTTCCTCTAGAAAATTGATGTGCCACTGAAGTGTTTGGGGGAACTCCTGTGGTGATCTGGTACAAACAACAGAGATTCACTGATGGAAATGCTAGGCTCAACCGACCGATTACACGTTATAAATTTTTAAGCAGTAATGCGAATAATCTTTCTCATTTGGTCTTTTTTTTCTTGAAGGTCTGAAGATTTGGCTTTTCCACGTTCAGGATATGTGGAGAAATAGCAATAGCAAATCTGAATGCAAGTTCGGATAAAAATCATTGACACTCGTGATAGAATTATTGTCAACTAAGCATTTATTTCAAGAGAACACCAAAATTTGTGTTTATATATGAGAGGCTTGGCGGCGAATATTCACTTATTTAGTTACATTCTTTTTAATTTTTGGTCATATACATAAAGATGTGATTTATGATGGTATCCCATATACATATTATTAAGCCTGAAGTTTTGGATGTCTAACTGATAACAATTATAATCGCCTATACAAAAAATTTGATATGAAAAACGAAAAAGAAAAGAAAAAGGAGCGTGACAAAAAGGGTGTTCACTGTTCATACAACTATTTATATTGGTGAATATTTCATTTTTGTTATTTTCCTTGTTGAACCTACTACATGATGGTGCCCTCACCACAAAAATATTAACAATTGTTTCATGAAAACTCCAACTTTTTGTTATTAATTTTCTAGAGTAAAAAGGCTACGTTTATGTCACTAAACTGACCAAACCTAGCTAGCGACTGGAAGTGATGAAGCCCCGTTAGGTTCAAATCAATTGACATCAATCATTTTACGCTTTCTTTAATAGTTGGGACGAGATAAATGATCTTTCGAGGTTTCCTCTCATAGTTGGCACGAGATCACGATGTATAATCCTATAAAAGTGAGCATCTCTTAAGAAATTATATTGAATTCTCTTATTCCAATATGAACATCGATTTTTTGTTATCGTTTCTTAATTTTTGATGATAAATAAATTCCCCAAAGTTTTTTGTTTTAAGCAATCATTATTGTCAAAGTCCCATAATAAAGCATGGTTTCATAAACACTCTCTAAATAGACAATATGTTAAACAGTTCATCTATACCATTGATCTCACTTCTCAATGAAATCTCAAAATTGCTGCCACATCAACTAACTTTTAATTGAATAAAAACTAACCTTGTAGGAAGAGGTAAGGAGAAGCATTTTTTTTTCCCAAGTAATTCTATTAAAACTCGAGATCAGCAAATTGCTAATTATCACAGTACAATTTTTTAACTTTCCAAAATTAAGAAAATGTGAGAAGAAAATGAGCACCTGAACAAGAAGTTCAGTAATTAATGATATAAGCCACCACAAAAACTACATAATTACACACAAAAAGTCGTTTACTTGAAGTAATCAATCTTAATGAGTGATAGAACACAATGCAAGCATAGATATACACTATTTTATGTTCAGAAGTCCATAAAAAGAAGTTTTGCTTGAAGAACAACTTTTTATCACATTTTATTTTCATTTAAACTAGACAACTATCTATACAGATATATTTAGATAAAATTCTATATACAATTATCCATACACTTGGACCTGAAATTTAGATAAAAATTAAAATACAAGCAGGGACAAAGTTAAAATCCTAGATCCCTTGAGGGTGCTATTACAATATTTCTCCCATTTTGTATCTTCGTCTTCTTCTAAATAATCATCGTCCTTAACTATGAAGCGAGTCAAACTTGGGGATTGACGTTGTGGCAGCATGAACTTCACATAGATGAGGGACGAATCAGTAGCTCCAGTTCTTTCATGACATCTATAATCGTTAAATTCAACCGTTCTCTTCATCTGCACATAAAAGATGGATCTTAGCTGAAGAAACTGAAATATTTCCATATTTGGAAATATTTCAAATAACGGTTATAGCCGTTAACTTGAAAGTTTCCGATTTTGGAAATCTCAACAACCTCACGCTCCCAACTCTCGGCCTATATAAATAGAGATAGTTAGTTGTTATTTCACTTACTTAATTCATTACTTTAGTTTTAGAGAGAAGATTTATCTAAGCTCTCTCCATAGAAATCGATCTAATCGTCGATACGAATGTTCATGTAACTCTTCAATCGTCAATACATTTTCGATCGTTTTTGATTCGTTTAATTGATTTGTTAAACTTGTTCTATCAATTCATATTGAATTGAATTCACAATTTTACAATGGACAACTCTCAAATTCAATAAAATTCTAAGTGAGAAAAATAATGACATATATATACATATATATCAATAAAACAGTTACTAAGAAGAAATATATATACATTTTCCAAAGCCATCCTCGCGGCTTCTCTTTCTCTTTGTCGTTGCATTTTGGACTCAATTACTTTTTTCGCCTTCATTTCATTTTCAATCCTTTCTTTCTCTGCAAAATGATTTGTAGTTAGACAATTATAAGAAAGAAACAAATGACGCTTAAATGGAATTGAATTGGTTAACTAATCAAAGAAATGTTTAAATCACCACGTACCTTCAAGTTGTTCCCTTCGCAGCCTCTCACTTTCTTGCTTCATTTTTAAAGGATCAAGATTTCCACCCTATAATATAAAAGCTAATTTTCAAGAAAAAATTCAAGCGACGAAAGAAATACTATCTAGATTTTTATTCTTCATGTGCCAGTTAGAATCATTAGATAGGAATCCAGAACTAAATGGACACAGCAGATAAACAGAGAGTTTCCAAAACAATTTTAGTAATCACTTTCTTGCTTCATTTTTACGGGATCAAGATTTCCACCCTATAAATGACATCAATATTCCAGCATAAGTAGAACATACATATAAACTCCAAAACCAAGCTAATTTTTCACATCTTAACTAATATCCTGTAATTCAAAGAAATTAAATAATACCTGATGTGTAGCTCTGTAGATAATAGTTGCGAAGCGGGATTTTAGCGTAGCAATTCGCAAAGCCCTGTTAGGCGATATTTGAATATTAGTAGTTGTGATAGGGGTTGAGAGGTGATCAGGAGCACAACTAATTTCTTCATTAAAAACAACCACTTCAGGCTGTGTAATAATCTCACCATCACAATTTGGACGTAATCGCCTTGCACGAGATGTCGGGGGATGTTTAACGCCAGGTCTTGAATCACCATAATGGTCGTGCTCTGAAGATATCTCCAAAGATATATCTGGAAAATTAGAAAACGCATCCTAATTAAGCTACATATATGAAGATAATAAATTTAAAATCATAGATAGAAAACAATTGATTAACTCACCGCTAGAAGAAACATTTTGAACTACGCAACGACATATGAGGGCGTTACACGACAAACATGCAGCTGTAGTTGAACCGATTGTTTTTCTGTCCTTGTTAGAGGGACAAGATCCACTACTACTAGTACAGTTTTCCTTTTCCGCGACTTTAACGTTACTCCGCCAATCCCTAACACTTTGATCCATTAAGACGTTGCTCCCATTCTGTGACATTTTCAAAGAACACTCAACCTGTTCATCAATTGAAAACAAAATTTAAACATTATAACACATTTGAAGACATATAATACAACTTGCTTGCTGATTAAAGAAAGTAAAAGACAAGCAGAGAACTAATTGCACTTACTTTTTTCACTCTTGCAGCATCAGTAGATATCTTAATTTTACTCCTCACCAATTTCTCAGATTTCATATTGCTGCCCAATTTTGTATGCATGGGAGCTCTGTTTCGTTTCTCGTCTAAAGGGAAACTCTTCTTTTCAACTGTACTACTTGCTCGGAGTTAAGATTGACCGCCCTTTGATCAGTACTCTTGATTAATGATTTTCGTTTCTTAGCAATGATATGAACTCTGTCTTCCAGATGATTGTACATCATTGCATTTGAATAGGTCAGTCTGATATCATCCCCGAATTCCTCCGGCTCCAAGTAGAGATTATCCTGTAGTTTACGTTTAATAGTACCCAAATCCATCGGTTCTTGATTATCGAGAAATAATCAGGAATGTTCCACTGCACAGGATCCACTGGCTCATTAAAAAACCATCCATTAGGGTGATTCATCAACTCCTTCAAAATACTAACACAATGTAGTTTCACAGAGCGGTCCATATTCATCCTCCGTATTTTCGCCCTAATCTGAATATTTTCGAGCCCAAATTCTGCACTGCCACGCCTCTTTGTAGTACTTGCAATACTGGGTTTCGTCGAATACTCTGATCCGTATCGCTCACATCCTTTTGTAGTAGTTTTGGAATTGGGTTTTCGCCGCAGTACTCTGTTATCCTTATTAGCCGCCATGCTCTGATAAATTGAAATCGCAATTAGAGAGTGAAAATCGACATTACGATTAAAGAAGATAGTCATTAATTATTAGTAAAACAGCTCGCATGCATGCATCAAAGCGCAATTGAAATCCTTATAATCATGCATAATAAATCACCAATTCAGAACATGTGTCAACGTTTAATACGCAAGAATCTGTGTTTTGTACCCAAAAGACAACACTTTTTTCATATAAAAGAGGTACGTACATTGATTCTTGAAAACAAGAACTAATCAGTTTCTTGAAGAGATTAATAACTAAAAAAGTCAAAAACGTTTTAAAATAATACAGCCACAAACTGTTACAAAATTATTGAAAACAAGTGCTGATCAGTTAATCTTAAGACATCAATACCGACTGTAATGTATACATGGATCAAATTAACAACAAAAAAAGGAACTGAGAAAGAGTACTTACAATTAGAGAAGGAACTGGGAGGGCGAGAATGTAATTAGTCTTCTCCATCAATGATCAAATCACAAGAAAAATTAATCAAGAACACAAACCCATCGTTTTAGGGTTTGATGAAATAATCTCTCACTGATCACTCACACACTATCTATTATTATGATTAATTCTGATCACTCACTTTCTCTTTCTCTCTCTTTGTAAATTCTGATATATATATATATATACAGCCGTTGCATCAAAAGCTGTTTGACTGTGTTGACAGAGTAAGTTAGTTTTTTGTTATTTGCTAGGTAGTCCCTTAACTTAGGAGTTGTTCATCATACGACAACAAAGAAAAAAAAAAAGAAGGACAAATACCTTTTTTAAAATAAAATTAAAATTAAAAAAGAAATACTGTCAGATATATTTTATAATTTTATAAAGGGATAATATCACTCACACCCCCGAGGTTTGGTGTAATATCACTCACACCCCCCTGAGGTTTGAACAATATCAGTGACACCCCTTGAGGTTTGATTTCTAGGGGTGTCACTTTTAAAAGGACACATGTACCCTTTAATTTAATATTACAAAATACCCTTCAATAATTAAAAGAAACAAGTACCATTTATTGTTCAAGTAATAAAATCAAACAATAATATAATTAAGAGACACAAATACTTTTTTGTTCTTTACATTTTGCTAAATCTTTGTTTTCTTGTTAAATCAAAAATCTTAGTTTTGTTATTAGTAAAAGATATAACATTTTGATTTGAATACTAGCGTATCCCAGTCAAAATCAATTTGTTTTAATTCATAACTACGAAACTATTTTTGTAGATATAATAATTGTTTATAATGATGTTAACTTTATATTCTTGACGTATTATATAAAGTCATTCCTAAAGTTTCGGTAATATAATTCATACTAAGGAAAGGGCCACCTAATCTTAAAATTTTGAAATCAAGTGACTAGGATTAAAAAGGACTTTCTTTTGTCTTCTTATTACTAAATATAGGAATTGTTTTAATTTATGCAAGATGATCAATGATATTCTTAGTTGATTTTATTATTTGAACAATAAAGGGTACTTGTGTCTTTTATTTTGAGAAGCTTTAAGTCAGTGTTATTAAAACCGGACCGGCCGGCCGGACCGCGATCCGGTGGCCAAGCCGGTCTGGAAACTCTGGAAAAACGATTTTCGCGGCAACTGGGCGAGACCGGTGGGTTTCCCGGTTCAACCGGTGAACCGGCCCGGTAACTGACCCGGCCACAAAATTTTAAAAAAAAAATTATCTTTTTGCCCCCACAACTTGTCAGCCCTAGCAAAATACCCCCAAGTAATTGCACCAGCCACCCAAAATTTGAAAATACACTGCCTCACACCCGCTCGCCCCCCCCTCCACCACCCACCCAGCTCGTCGCCCCCACTCGCCCATGGGCTCACCGCCGGACTCCGATCTAATTTCCATTTCAATTTTTTGATTTTTGGGTGAGAGGGAGAGGAGAGAGATTTGTGAGTGAGTGATTTTTTCTGTGAGAGGAGAGAGGGAGAGAGTGATTTTCGAGAATAATGAGAGAGGAGAGATGAGAGAGAATGATTTTCCAAAGAAATGAGAGAGGAGAGAGAATGATTTTTCAAAGAAGAGTGAGAGAGGGTTTCAAATTTGAGTTCATCCGATAAAATTCTTCATCAATTATGAAAAATAGGAAAAATATCAAGATTTTCTTTTTTTGGTTACAAAAAATTACAAAGATTGTCTCTTGGTATATTATTTATGGATATAATATGAGTGGTAGTCCTTCCCTCATATAAATGGTAAAAATAAAAAAGAAATAGTAATTTTAATGTTTTGGCTTAGATTATTTCAAATTTATGTTGATTGTTTAAGCTTTCATAATTTTAGGATTCATATTGACATTTCCCTTAGATTTAGAAGTGAATATGACACATGTTTTAAATATACGAGTGACCCATCTTACTTAATCAAATTTTTAATTTTAGATATTATCATATGAATCCTTCTTCTTATTTTGAATAATTAAAAAATACGACTAAAATACGATTGATTTATATGTAAGATGACATAAGTATATTTTGTATTACTACTATAGACTAGACATTTCTAATAGAAAAAACTCTTATATTGTTTTACTTATATTTGGTTGTTTATGATTTGATATTGTGATGTGATTGTAAAAATAGAATTATACAGGATGAGTTGTTTGAATTATTCGTAAAAATATATCTTTACCGGTTCGAACCAGCGGTTAAACCGGTTGAACCAGTTGAACCTTGAACTAGTAACCTCACCGGTTCAGTGTCCGATCCGGTTCTGAAAACACTGCTTTAAGTAATATTAAACTAAAGGGTACAAGTGTCATTTTATAAGTGACACCACCCCTGAAAATCAAACCTCAGGGGGTGTCACTGATATTATTGAAACCTCGGGGGTGTTACTGATATTACACCAAACCGCATGGGGTGTGAGTGATATTATCCCTTTTAAAAATGAAAAAGATTTGTATATAGAGAGATAGGCTCAGATGTTTTAAGAGAGAGGGAGAGAACGAAAGAGGCGACACCGCCATGGCTGCAGACCCTAAACCGGGTCGCCCCGCCAAGATACGGGTCGGGTTAAGTTCTGACCCTTTCAACTCAACTGGATATCAATCAATATCATCACAGCCCATTATTCCACCACGTATACATTTCATATATTTGCTGCGTTGATAGAGAGAGAGAGAGTGGAGGCGATGGAGATGGGGAGATATACATACATACACACACATACATAGAAAGAAGAAGGGTAGTTTGGTAATTTTGGAGAGGGAATCATGGGCAAAATGCAGAGAGGGGCAACCACCCTTGAGGAACCCCTTAAACCTCTCTGCACCCTCATTCATTCCCAGTTGAGTTTTGAGTCTCAAATTTCACTTCTCTACAATTAAATAGGGTTTTCTTACAAGTGTCAAGGTGTTTTACGTTTCTGCCCCTGACGAATGTGGAAAATTCACCAATGGCCAAGGGCTCATTTGGTAATTCAGACGAGGAATTGATTAGCATTTAGTAGCACCGGTTTCAATTATGGAGGAGAAGATTTATTGGCATGATTTCATACTTGTTGTCAAGTTAAGCTTTGATTCTTTTACCGCGTAGTTCCTTTTTTTCTTAAAAAAAGTATCATTTGAAATGTTAGAAAACTAATTGTGCGGAACCATTTGATATTGTTTTTGAATTAAGTCAAACAGGAAATTTTCTATGTTAAAAAATATTGACATGATTCCTAGGTACGTCCAATATCTTTGAATTCAATAAATTAAATTACAAACAGAAGGGATTAAATTCAATGATCACATCCATGGGAGAGTACACTCCTAATTGTTTAGACACAGCCAAACCTAAAGGTTTGAACAACACTCTCATATACCACAGAAGCCAAGAGAACCATCAAATGGAGAAAAAAGTAAACAACCTACAATTCACAACCTTAAACCTCAAAATCTAAAATCATGTCAGCACTTCAGTATAATATTTGTTTTCAGCCTTTTTATAACATGTCTGCCAATCCATATTTCAAGTTAGGAGTTCTGATTCAGTCCTATTCTTATTCTTATGAAATGATTCAGTTAACAAATTGGGAACAGCAATTTGGTTATGGAGAATGACTGCAAAACAGCATAAGCATTACCTATTAACCGTGATTTAGCAAAGCCGACTTTACTTTCGCAACATATGTTACATGATGGAACTCCGAACTTTCACCATGTTTCTTAATTTCATTACTGAGGATCAGAGCTCACAAAATCTTCATCTTCGCTTGCTTGTTCAGTAGCAACAGTGTTATCGTCCTTCTTAGCCTGCTTCTGTTTGTGGCTTTTCCTACCTGTGACACCCTTATACTTTGTAAATGCAGCCTCCAAGGCTGATCTTACGCTTATTTCTGCTTCTTTCTTGCTCCGTTTGCTTGACTCTGGAACTTCTTTGTCATCTTCGTTTCTTTTACTCCCGGATATAGGTCCAGTGTGCTGACTAATAGGATTTTCAACAACTGGTGCATAGTTGTGAACTACTCGCTTGAATGGCTCATGGAACGTATCATACAAGCCTTTAACCTGAATAAATTCATACTATCAGAAGAACTACAGATATAATGAGAGGTATAACTTTTAGCACACTAACTATTAACTTTACGGGTACAAGCAATCAGAAGGAAACTATAACTCACATAAATGCAAAAGAATGCCCCACTATATTACAGTGAAAAGTCTAATAGCTTCTTCTAAGAAAAAATAGTGGATGTGTGGAATAAGATCCACAAACCTAAAGCTTAGTTAAGTGTGAGACAAAAATCAACCAAATTCATCTGATCTTTACATAAATTCCATCAGCTACTTTATGCAATAGATGTTAAGATTACAGGTTACCTTTCTTTCTCCTGTGCCTGGGCAACGAGCTAAATCTTCCATTGATGCATCCATAATATGAGAAAGAGACTACAGGAGAAAAAATAGATTTTGGCATAAGACATAAGCAAAAGTACATGGAAAAAAGAATAATGCAGTAAGAACTGCAGGCATACCCCAAACGTAGAACAAAGAGTAACAACATCCGTCTTGTTAACATGCCGTATGGCTGTGAGCGCGTGATTTAACTATGGACAAAGAAACTCAATTTAGTTATAGTCCAGAGAGCAATTGCCTAAAGATTCCCTACACATATTTCAGATATTGATATTCATAATATGGTCAATGATTAGCCAGATTTCTTGACAAGTTGATGACTGGCAAAACTTAGAGAGGGTTACCCGTGAATGATAGTCCATATCCATCTGTCCCTGAATGAGATCAGCTGGTTTATTTTCATAAACTTTAATCGTCTCCAAGTACCAAGCACATTCTTCCAAGCTAAGTAAAAAGTCCAAAAACAGTTAGCTACAGACAAATAGATACTAATGTGATGATAGGAAAGAACAGGAAAATGAAGTTAATCATTAGCCTTAATCAAAGTTGGTAAATAGAAAAATTGGGGCACCAAGTTCCTGCAGAATGATTTACCAATATGTCTTGATCTTGGCCTGCAACCAGAATACTAAACCTTGCAAGAAATTTTCAACAACAATTCTAACTGACTAATAATTTTCCCTCAACTTACGCGTTTTGAATAGATAAAGTATTAGAATTTCCCTAATAATTAATCCGAGAAACGTTCTCCAGTGTGCTTGTCAAGGTGTACTGACAAGCTTGGGAACTCACTACGAGGAAATAAACCTATTGCTAAACTGGCGTTGAGAAGTTGCTGTTTTGAGGAAGCCACAAGTTTGTCACTAATTACTTGCTTACATGTCAGCATGCAACATAAAAAAAAAAAACAAGAAAAGTGTGTAATAACAAGAATCTAGGATTCATCAGTTTGCTGTATGACAAATGGAAATACAATCATGCAAGAACGATACCTCCAAGCACATAAAAGAGTGCAGTCATGAAGTAGAGCTGTTTTTGTGACTTCAAGTAAGGGCTTTTTAACATCTTCCTGGTACCAATTGTGAAACCATTAGGGAACCCAAAAAAAAAAAAGCATGCGGTAAATGCTGATACTTACCACATCAAAATGGCATAACACTACACGAAGCTTGAAGTTCTTCTGCAGTTCTCTTATCCGAAAATACAAATAATCAGGGTGCAGTAGATGATACCGGAGACTGAAAGGGAAACAACTAATTCTTCGGATGTCTAAATAGCTTCCTTCTTACCTTTCATAACTCTTTCAAGAGGGTCAAGTTGAATAACTAAATGCATGACATATGAAATGTAGGAAAGTTGAAATATAGCGAAATCCTCATGCTAGAGACAATGTACCAAGAGATTTCAAACATGTCAGCATGGCACTTTCTGTAGTCTGAACAGATGATAATATATGAAGCTTGAAAATTACCTAAAGAACGTGTCAAAGCAATCAAATATGCAACAAAAGGTACTACAAGGAAGTGCATGCTATTTTTCACGTTTCCTTATTCAAGCCAGTTAATATATATACCTGAGAACTTGTAATGTTAAAAGAATACTTTTTGATGTTGAAATTTGATTTTTGCAGCAAATGGTTGGTTTTCGAGAATTATGACCTTGTTGTTGCCTTGGGCCATTTGGTTAATACAACCCCAACGCACTGAAAGTTTTTTTTTCCCAAAATAAGAGGATATTCTTCTCTAAACTCGTATCTCAGAAGACGTGCAGAAACTTATATCTGTTTGACATGAATATGATTAGTCCACAGAACACACAGCTCGTCTCATACATGACGATAGCACATATGGTGAAACTTGACCATGTAAACATCCTATAAAATGAAGTAGAAAATAAGAACTCCAAACCTGAGATATAGAGCACAGGTATTCTTGCCCAACATATAGTCACAAATAATTTCGTCAAAAGCCCACTTGACGTTCCTAATATGTTTTAGCAAAGGGTTTCCCTTCTGCATGAAAAGACAAAACTTTAAAACCGTGCTAATTGTTAAAAACCTACAGAACTTGACATCTAGGCACATGGAGGCAAAATCAGTCAATATATGTGCGTGATGTACATGTTAATAGAACTACTAAAACGAGATTTTATGAAGACAATTTTAAAAGATTTTCCAAGATATGAAAGGCCAACATCGTGTCTCTAACGCACAAAGGTCACTGATCCATGACCAAGTACGCACGCATACTACAGAAGTGCAAGTAGACAAACAACATTTTGTAAACATCATTTTTCTACCCAAATCCAATTGACGAAGAAACACACAAATAACCATCTCATTGACAAGGCTCACTAACCAAACTTATCCGTATCAAAAACCAGACAAAATAAATCCATACATTGGTTGTTTGCCAATTAACATTTTGTGAGTTGAGTATCTAGAATGTTATCAATATACGCATTGAATCATAAATAAGCTAATCTTAACCAGGAATTCATGTACTGCACGAATAATTAATTAGATTAATCATTTATTTTGCATCAAAATTTTGTGATAATTTTAGAAAAATATCTTCCGTTACTTGTTATTTTGGGCAAAGTGCTGTTTTTTTCTTTTATTATAGTTAAATAAATGTGAAAGGAGAAAGTAAATTTATTACTAGTTTTTTTACTCTAAATGTACCATTGTCCAGAATACTACTAATTGATCCTATCATACATTCTCGGAGAATAAAAAAAAAAAAACGGTTTAGTAAAATATAAATTGGTAATTAAGTTGAGGAGGCTCAGATCTGTGATATTAGTTCAGGCAAGAGTGAGTAGCTAGACCCGCCATGGCTACAAACACCGGTTGCAGGTGAGACCCGCCCACCCACTCGCCATCCGGGCTGCCCCGCCAAGATACGGGTCAGGATTGTCTCAAAGTTGCCCGATCTATTTGCTCTGCCATATGAAATGAATCATCACAGCCTTCTACAGATATAGAACCAGTACGTACTTGTTACTTAACCCCAATTTGAAGGGTAAGTGGAACATAGTTTCATAATATTAGGGGGTGTTTTTGCAATTAACCTCAAAAAAGGGCTGTTGGTGTATTAACAAATAGTGAAAAATCACTGGCAGAAGAGAGGGGCAACCGGATTTGTCTCAGGTACAGCAGGGGGCACAACAGCCCCCTCACACATATATGCGGGGCCCACGTGTTTGTGATAGGGGGCTGTTGTGCCCCTGCTGTACCCCGGATTAGTCTTAGGTACAGCAGGGGGCATAACAGCCCCCTCACACAAAACATGTGGGCCCCATGCCTGTGGGGCCCGCGCGGGCCCCGCACATATGTGTGAGGGAGCTGTTGTGCCCCCTGCTGTACCTGAGACAAATCCAAAATCCCCAACTCTCTCTCATGCCTCATTCATAAAGGAGCTAAATCCTGATTGATTGAAGGCAACACAGCACGGTACACCAATTTATTAGGTTTGTGGTGTTTGCCTTGGAACTCACGGTTTTGTCCTTCTTATGTCGCGCTAGCAATGAACAAAGTCAAGGGTTCTTTTGTCATTTTGAAGGCAGAGGTGTGAAGGAAAATGGGTCCAAAAGTTAAAATTGGGCTAAAAGGTGTTCTTTTGCCAATGTTGTAGTTTGTCGATACATATTACTTCCTTAATTTGAGAGTTACCGAGCTAACAAATCAAACAATTTAATTGCTTTTAAATGATTTCGACAAAGTAAAACTAAAGTCGCAGAAAAAGTATACGAAAATCGCTAAACATACAGAAAATATATATTTTCTTTTTTTTGGTAAAAATCTAGTTTTACGACAATGCTTAAGTAATTGGAGCAAAATTGCAAATTACTCCTTGATCGTTTTATGTTGCAGTTGAGATTAAGTTCGTGTGTACATCAAATTAGATAGAGACTCACGCAGCAAGTTAGACATTCGTCTCAATTTAAATCTGGTTATCTTGTTTTCGAAAACGGTAATCCGATCAAAATAAAATATATGTCCAAGAATGAACGCCACTATCAAGTTGGGGAGATGATATATACAGAGCAAAATCCCTAATTACAGAGCAATTCTCTATTGTTTACTATTATACCCTTTCTAAACCCGTTGTTAAATTCATTTCCTTTTCAGTATCTACCAATGATTAGCATAATCTACTCAATTAAGACGTTCCTCTTACAAATTAATAAGATGGAGATATTATCTTTTCATAAAAGATATTTCTTGTAAATAAGTTAACGAAAATCTGTGTACAGATTTTAATCCCATTATGTACTCAGATTTATAAGAAGAAAGACAAACTCAATTCCATAACATAAAAAATGTGTAAAATATTAATTAAATATACAAAAATAACAGGAAAAAATTTCTTCAAATTCCACGACTGTTCATATAATTGTTAGTTCGCTCTAATAAAAAATGTTGTCAACATGTATGTCCTTGTTCAAGAGAAGTTCAAATCTCATATTTAAATTTAAATGGTTGTATTGAGATTTTTTTATTTCAGTATGCGCCTCATATACGAACAAATTTTAAGATATTTGGAATTTTGATTTACTTATAGATCAATACAATTTTCATCCATGATGTATATCATCTGTAAATTTTACACAGAATAATAAAATTCAACTCATTCAATTAAGTTTTAGTTGAAAAAGTTTTCTGAAATTGTGGAGTAATAAAAATATAAACGAAAGTCTATTCAAACAAAAAAAAACAGAAACCAAAGTTATGAAGAAAAACTGTGAAATTAAAGTAGTTATTTAGTTTTTTATGCAGTAAAATATTCATCTTTATATAAAAGAAAGAAAATATTTTCTCTCTCATAAATTGGAAAGAAAATGTTTTAATTAAGTTACCAAAATCTTTTGCTAATCATTAATACGTTGAATAAGGGATATGATTTGAAATAATTAATTGGGAAGGGTATAATAATAAACATAAAGAAATTGCTATGTAATTAGGAATTTTGCTCTGTATATATCATCAATTTTGTCTTAGCTAATACAGCCTGCTCTCACAAAATGTGTGGAACCCACGTGGGCCCCACCTGTGTAGGTCCCACGTGTTTGTGAGTGCATGCTGTATTACAGCATGCTGTAGCATAGACTGACTCATATATCATCTCCCATCAAGGCATCAAGTTGAGACTTGAGAGTAACCCATCAGATACGTATGCATCTCTGAAATAATAACAATAATAATAATAATAATAATAATAATAATAATAATAATAATAAATATATAAAAGAAAGAAAAAAAAAAAGAGTATGATTGTGATACAAAATTGAAAAGTTTGAAAATTATATTTTGCTTATATAAGTTGAACTGGGACACGTCGATAGTTTATGGTGAGAATAAAATCATTAAAAAACTCAAATATGATGGTGCTAATCTTCTAATAAGTAAAAATTAATATATGCAACCGTCAGTACTATGATATGATAACGAAGAGCTCAAGATCCAGTAATTTTTTATATTAACCTTGGACATCATATGACAGCAAAAAAGAAAAAAAGGACAATTACCCTTTTCAAAAAACAAAATATACTGTCAGATATATTTTATAATTTTTGAAAACACAAAAATGAAAAAGATTTGTATATAGAGAGATAGGCTCAGATGTTTTAAGAGAGAGGGAGAGAACGAAAGAGGCGACACCGCCATGGCTGCGGACCCTCAACCGGGTCGCCCCGCCAAGATACGGGTCGGGTTAAGTTCTGACCCTTTCAACTCAACTGGATATCAATCAATATCATCACAGCCCATTATTCCACCACGTATACATTTCATATATTTGCTGCGTTGATAGAGAGAGAGAGAGAGTGGAGGCGATGGAGATGGGGAGATATACATACATACACACACATACATAGAAAGAAGAAGGGTAGTTTGGTAATTTTGGAGAGGGAATCATGGGCAAAATGCAGAGAGGGGCAACCACCCTTGAGGAACCCCTTAAACCTCTCTGCACCCTCATTCATTCCCAGTTGAGTTTTGAGTCTCAAATTTCACTTCTCTACAATTAAATAGGGTTTTCTTACAAGTGTCAAGGTGTTTTACGTTTCTGCCCCTGACGAATGTGGAAAATTCACCAATGGCCAAGGGCTCATTTGGTAATTCAGACGAGGAATTGATTAGCATTTAGTAGCACCGGTTTCAATTATGGAGGAGAAGATTTATTGGCATGCTTTCATACTTGTTGTCAAGTTAAGATTTAGTTCCTTTTTTTCTTATAAAAATATCATTTTCAAATGTTAGAAAACTATTGTGCGAAACCATTTAATTTTGTTTTTGAATTAAGTCAAAGGAAATTTTTGCAAATGGACCGTAATCTTTTCGAGAGTGTGCTATTTAAAAATATTGACACGATTCCTATGTAAGTCCACTATCTTTGTATTCAATAAATTAAATAAAAAAAAAAAAAAAAAGAAGGGATTAAATTCAATGATCACATCCATGGGAGAGTACACTCCTCATTGTTTACACAAAGCCAAACCTAAAGGTTTGAACAACACTCTCATACCACAGAAGCCAATAGAGTCATCAAACGGTGAAAAAAAGCAAACAACCTACGATTCACAACCTCAATCTACATGTCAGCACTTCAGAATAATATTTGTTTTCAGCCTCTTTAAAAGGAGTCCTTACATTCTGCCAATCCATATTTCGAGCTAGGAGTCCACTGATTCAGTCCTATTCTTATTCTGTTACGAAATGGTTCGGTTAACAAATGGAAAACAGCAATTTGGTTATGGATAATGACTGCAAAACAGTATAAGCATTACCTATTAACCGTGATTTAGCAAAGACGACTTTACTTTCGCAACATATGTTACATGATGGAACTCGGAACTTTTACCATGTCTCTTAATTTCATTACTGAGGATGAGAGCTCACAAAATCTTCATCTTCGCTTGCTTGTTCAGTAGCAACAGTGTTATCGTCCTTCTTAGCCTGCTTCTGTTTGTTGCTTTTCCTACCTGTGACACCCTTATACTTTGTAAATGCAGCATCCAAGGCTGACCTTACACTTATTTCTGCTTCTTTCTTGCTCCGTTTGCTTGACTCTGGAACTTCTTTGTCATCTTCGTTTCTTTTGCTCCTGGATATAGGTCCAGCGTGCTGACTAATAGGATTTTCAACAACTGGTGCATGGTTGGGAACTACTCGCTTGAATGGCTCATGGAATGTATCATACAAGCATTTAACCTGAATAAATTCATACTATCAGAAGAGCAACAGAGAATACAATGACTAATGAGAGGTATAACTTTTAGCACACAAAATATTAACTTTACGGGTGCAGGCAATCGGAAGGATTCTATAACTCACATAATTGGAAAAGAATGCCCCACTATGTTACAGTGAAAATTCTAATAGCTTCTTTTAAAGAAAAATAGTGGATGTGTGGAATAAGATCCACAAACCTAAAGCTTAGTTAAGTGTGAGACAAAAATCAACAAAATTCATCTGATCTTTACATCCACTCAATCAGGCTACTTTATAAATAGATGTTAAGATTACATGTTACCTTTCTTTCTCCTATGCCTGGGCAACGAGCTAAATCTTCCATTGATGCATCCATAATATGAGAAAGAGACTACAGGAGTAAAAAATGATTTTGGCATAAGTGATAAGCAAAAGTACAAGGACAAAAAATAATGGAGTAAGAACTGAAGGCATACCCCAAATGTAGAACCAAGAGTAACAACATCCGTCTTGTTAACATGCCGTATGGCTGTGAGCGCATGATTTAACTATAAATAAAGAAACTCAACTTAGTTCTAGTCCAGAAAGCAACTGCCTAAAGATTCCCTACGCGTATTTCAGATATTGATTTTCATAAGATGGTCAAGGATTCGCCAGATTTCTTGACAAGTTGATGACTGGCAAAATTTAAAGAAAGTTACCCGTGATTGATAGTCCATATCCATTTGTCCCTGAATGAGATCAGCTGGTTTATTTTCATAAACTTTAATCGTTTCCAAGTACCGAGCACATTCTTCCAAGCTAAATAGAAAGCCGAAAAACAGTTAGCCCCAAACAAATAGACACTAATGTGATGATAGAAAAGAAAGAACAGGAAAATGGAGTTAATCATTAGCCTAAGCAGAGGTGGTAAGTAGAAAAAACAAGGGCACCAAGTTCCTGCCAAATGATTTTAAGACTTGTTCCTCACCTGCAACAAGAGTACTAAACTTGCAAGAAGTTTTAAACAACAATTCTCAACTGACTAATATTTTCTCTCAACTTACAATTTCGAATGGACTAAGTATTACAATTTCCTTAATAATTACTCCAAGAAATATTCTCCAATGTGCTCGTGATGGTATACACAAACAAGACTTGTGGAACTAACTATGAGGAAAAGCTATTGCTGAATTGGCGTTGAGAAGTTGCTGTTTTGAGGCAGCCACAAATTTGTACTAATTACTTGCTTACTTGTCAGCATGCAATATTTAAAAAAAAAAAAAACAAACAAACAAACAAACAAGAAAAGTGTGTAATTTTCAATCTAGGATTCATATTTTTCTGTAGGACACATGAAATACAATCATGCGAGAATGGTACCTCCAAGCACATAAAAGAGTGCAGTCATGAAGTAGAGCTGTTTTTGTGACTTCAAGTAAAGGCTTTTTAACATCTTCCTGGTATCAAAAGTGAAAACATTGGGGAACGAAAAATAAAAGAAAAAATCCGTGCAGTAAATGCTGATAATGTTCATAAAATACTTACCACATCAACATGGCATAAAACTACACGAAGCTTGAAGTTCTTCTGCAGTTCTCTTATCCGGAAATACAAATAATCAGGGTGCAGTAGATGATACCGGAGACTGAAAGGGAAACAATTCATCCTTAAGATGTCTAAAATCTTCCTTCTTAACTTTCATAACTCTTTCTAACAGCGTCAAGTTGACTAACTAAATGCACAAGATATGAAAAAACGTACGAAAGTTCAAATATTAGTGAATCCACATTCAAGAAAGGAATTTATCAAGGAATTTCAAACATGTCAGTACGGCACTTTCTGTAGTCTGAACAGATAATGACATATGCAGCTTGAAAAGCAATCAAATATGCAACAAAAGGAACTACAAGGAAGCGCATGCTATTTTTCACGTTTACTTATCAAGCCAGTTAATACCTGAAAACTTGTAATGTTCAAAGAATACTTTTTGATGTTCAAAAATTGATTTCTGCAGCAAATGGTTGGTTTTCGAGAATTATGACCTCGTTGTTGCATTAAACCATTTGGTTAATACAACCCCAACGCACTGAAAGTTTTTTTTTTTCACAAAATAAGAGGAAATTCTTCTCTAAACTCTATCTCAGAACGTGCAGAAACTCATATCTGTATGAGCATGTATATGATTAGCCAAAGATTTTCCAAGCCCAATGATTTTGCTGTCAAAATAAAAAACATACGGTGGAATTGGACAATGTAAAGATCCTATAAAATGAAGTAGAAAATAAGAACTCCAAACCTGAGGTATAGAGCACAGGTATTCTTGCCCAACATATAGTCACAAATAATTTCGTCAAAAGCCCACTTGACGTTCCTAATATGTTTTAGCAAAGGGTTTCCCTTCTGCATGAAAAGACAAAACTTTAAAACTGTGCTAAGTATTAAAAAGCTACAGAACTTGACATCTAGGTTCATGGAGGCAAAATCAGTCAATATATCCACGTGATGTACATGTTAATAAAACTACTAAAACGAGATTTTACGAAGACAAATGTTAAAAGATTTTGCAAGATATGATAGCATGTCTAACACACAAAGGTGACTCTGATCCATGACCAAGAACGCATACTACAGAAGTGAAAGTAGACAAACAACATTTGGATATTATTTTCTACCCAAATCCAATTGATGAAGAAACACACAAATAAGCATGTCTTTGACAAGGCTCACTAAACCAAACCTATCCTGTATCAACAACCAGGCAAAAGAATGGACATTTCCGATGCATACAAATCCCCTAGTATCAAACAAAACGCAATTAAGTTTATTTATCGCACATCAAGGTATTAGCAAAACGCGTAGTATTAGTGCGGCAATAATAATAAACCTGTCTATGGCTGACGAGAATAGAATTCCTCGTGACAGCGGAAACAGAAGTAGACGGAACTTCGGGTTGCCTGTGAAAGAAAATGAAAATTGGTAAAACAGAAACAACACAAATGCAGGGAAAAGTGCAGACCACCTGATAGTGTGAGACGGTGGAGCAGTGTAGAACTCCGAATTTTTGATGAAATTGAAGGATTGGGAGAATGAAGACGTCGTCGTTTTGGGGGAGTCAGCCACCTCATCGTAAGAGGGTATTCGTATAACAAACGATGCAGCGTTGTTCTTCTCCTTTTCAGTCTTGTGCTTTTCCTTGTCTTCCATTAAATTGAATTGAAGGAAGCACAGACAGTTACAAGTTGTTCTACTCAAAAGTCAAAACACAACAACGCCGGAATGAATCAGAGAATTAGGGATTTTGTGAATGGAATGAAGGGAGTTACTTTGAGTAGACGAAGTATATAAAAACAATCTTGATTTTTTTGAAAAATAAAAATATACTCCAAAAAGTATTTAAATTTGAAATTAAATTTCTATTATTTTTGTTAAATTTTATTGAGAAGGCGAATTTTCGCAATTAAGTTTCCTATTTTTTTCCTTATTTTTCGCTCGGAGACGTTATTTTTTACAAGTGTTTTTGTTTTTGTTTGTGTGTGTGTGTGTGATAACTTATGTTCTTAAAAACGGACGGGGCATTCAAGCTTGCTTGATCGGTTCAGCCGCTGAAAGAACCATTCTCAAAGAATTCAGGTCAAATATACCAAAGTCATACAATATTTAAAAATAATTTTGTATTCATTATATTTTCATGGTATTCACCACAATAGATTTAATATTTAAGAATCAAAAATACTAAATGTATTATAACAAACAACTTCCGCGTTCAAAAAGAGTATTTAAATGTATAATTAATACGAACATCAAATAAGAATTATTATGAATTATGAATTCAAATAAATATCTAAAGTCATACTCTAAAAATAATTGTAAATTAGAGTCCGATCTTCTTCTCTAGTATTAAAGTAAATCTGGAGAAAACGAGGACAGTTTATATATACAATGCATCATATTCAACATTAATTAAGATTTTACATTTCTTCTATTGTCAAGGGACAACTGAAGGTATGTTCAACTTTTATCTTTATTAGAGTTTTTTTTTTCATTTAATTAACTTGACCATCCACTTATGTAATTTCGAACGTATCAACAATAATTACACATATTTAAATAAAATATTAAGATTAAATTTAAAATTATAATTAAAATATTTTTGTATTTTAATTTAGCAAATATAGTAGTTTCTAAAAATATTTAGAGTTATATTTTTTCCAAACATCAAAGATTGTTTTTATAATTTTACCAAACTTCAAGGATGTAAGTATAATAAGCATTATAATATCACATGATATCCAAACATGCCCTAAATGGTAGAGGGAAGGTTTGTGTAAGGTTTCAAACCTCAGGGGAGGTCATTGTAATTTCTCAAACCACGCGGGAGGTATGTATAATTACACCAAACCTCAGGGGTGTAGCTGTAATTATCCCTTAAATAAATTAATTACCACCCATTCTCGTTCTTCATTTTCGATTTCTATCACTTTAATTATTTATAAGAGTTATTAGCAAAAACTACTCATGTGTAATTTCTAATTGGCGAAAACCTCCCATGTGTTATAAAGTCAGAACTCAGAAGCAAAAAACCTCTTCCACCCCCAATTTGCACCACACGCGCCTTACATGCAACTAGAACTGGAAGCTTTTAATTGAAATTACTATTTTATCCTCAAATTCTTTATGAAATGAATTACCAAGACAAATAAAAGAACTCTTACCAGCATCCCACCCCCCTCAAGTCCGCATCCGTCTCCGCCACTCTTCCGCCTCATAACAACTCGGCCATCTCCACCTTAAGAGTTTTGCTCAAATTATCACGGATGATCCAAGTGTTGTTGAGGATTTGTACTTGCAGTCAAATAAGAAGGGATTAGTTGAGAACCCGAATTGATATTTTCACTAATTATGTTAAATGTATGGAGATTTGTGAGTCCCAAAAGAAAGTCATGTCTTCGAAAAATGACAGAATACAAACATGAGCTGGAGGGGTGTGGCGGCGGGGGAAGAAAGCAAGAATGCGAATCTAGGGAAGAAAAGAACTATAGATTTGGGACAAAAGCAAATAACATAATTGTTATAAATCTTGATATCTGTAACTCTATTTTTTCGTAGGAATTGGAAGAGAAACAAAAGAAGAAGCAGCCATTCGCCGTTGGGGGGGAGGAAGAGGACGGGGAAAGGTGGAAGACAAAAAACATTTCCAATATTCTTTTTTGTTTATCTTTCTCATTTATTTTATATTAATATTTCAACCTTATTTTTACATTTCAAAATTCAACTTAATATATCTTAATTAACAATATTAAAATTTTGTCATAATTGTGTGTTGGTTTAATTTTATACTTGTGTGTTGGTTTAATTTTGTTTAAGAACAAATTTTAAATTAATCAATTAATAATCTAAGTTAACTTCGCTCAATTATGGAAGATTCTAGAGAAGGACAAAAATGGTATTTCACACTTGGTCAAAGCCAAAAGTGAATGTGGGTGCAGTGTGCTAATTACCAAATAACACAGGGGAGGTTCTTGCCAAGTAAAGTTACACGGGTGGTTTTTGCCTGTTAGAGATTACACTGGGGTAGTTTTTGCTATTACCCCTATTTATAATCCTAACCTCAAAGCTACTTTCATCGTGAGTCGAGGTGGCAAATACCAGCCAATACCAAATATACACGTGGAACAATATTACACATCATCCCGGCTATTTCTCTCTCATGTTTGCTCTCATCTTCTCTGTTACACAATTCAACACACACACGAGAATTCCAGCCATGAAAACAAGTTATATCCTCTGCTAATCACATATGGCTAACAACAAATCTACCTTATTTTCGTTTTATTGCTCACTTTCAAAAGCAAGTGATTAATTGTATTTTCTGAACAGTCGGACACTTCAAACTCTAAACTGTAAATTATGAATTTCCTCGTCCTTGAATTATTGATGTGTTGTTTGTTTTTCACTATTTCTGTTTTTTCCAGTATCATTTCTTCAAAGGCTTTTCGATTATTTCTTTTTTCTGGTTTAGTTTTCTTCAATTGTTGGTTTAATTTACAAAAGTGACGCAATAATTCATCACCGAAAGATGAGAAGTATATGGTGAATCAGGAACCCAACTTACAGAAACTTGTCCTAGTGTTCTAGATTTGGATTCTAAATAGGAGATAGATGCAGAAATGGGTTTTTACAAATTGAAGGAGAGACAAACTCTTTTGGGAGACAATCGTGTGGACTGTGGAAGAAGATGATTGCGTGGAATTTTTATTCATCATGTACATTTTCTATTAGCTCGTTGCACCACGTCATCACAAGTGACGTGGTGTAGCGGTTGCAACAAATAATTTCTCCCATTTATGACTCAACCCATATATGACCCAACTCGTGTAACTTATTTATAATGGGTCATACTTGGGTTGGGTAAACCCTCCATTAACAACCATATAACTATAGATTACATTTACATAACAAAAAAAAAAAAATTACTTTGAAATTACATATTTGCCCCCCCCCCCCCCCCCCTCTCTCTCTCTCTCTCTCATTGTCTCCTCTCCCATCCACCTTCTTGTTCTTGATCTTAATGGCTTGCTTGTCCACATCTCCTCCTATCTGCCTTATGATTATGACCCAGATGAAATAATGTTGAAGAAAGCAAGTAAGTATATATTAACTTGTAAGTTTGATGTTACAAACATTAATGTTCAATTCCTTTTCTAACTTAACCTTTTTAATATCTTTACCAGTTTTTAAGAGGCCATGCGTTGATGATTTTCTGAAGTTCTGTTTTGAGATGTTTGAAGTAGGTCTATGGTCATCAAGAACCAAGTACTCTTCAAAACCATCTTCACTAATTGAGTTTTACTATCTCGAATTGAATTTATGTTACTTCATCATGTCTGATATTTATATCTTTTTCACATTTAAGACGATTTTCTTATGTGTGTTTGGTGATGGGTCTTTGCAGAGCAAATCTGAAGCCTATTGTTGATTATCTTTTTGGCTATCACAAGCATAAATTGCTTTTACTTGGGTGAGAGATTTTTTGTACGTGTTTTGATGATTCTCGCTTTTTCTTTTTTTACAAACATTGGATTTCATTTATGTGATTATACTCATTTCTTTTGTATCAGAATAATAGTGTTATATACCATTTATGAGTTCTTTGTCACATAGTCCTTTTTATAATAATTGTGTCTTGACTGTGTCTCTCTCTCATAGATTTTGTTGTCTTTGTCTTACAAATTTCGCTCTCTTTTTTCAGGATCAGTGGCATTGTTGTCTTACAGGTTTTAAGACCGTCGAGAATAGGGACAAGCCTCTTATTTTGAAGAAGCTTAAGAGGTTGTAGGAAAAGTTCATACCAGGCCTCCCATGGAAGTGGGCTGAATATAATGAAACAAACACGCTTTTGATCGACGACTCTCCTTATAAAGCCGTATGCAACCCCATAAGTTTACTCTTTATTCAAAGTAATCATATACTTGTGACAGTTTGTTATATAATTTACATTACACTCCAATTGTTACATGTGTACAGATTTGATGATTCACACTTCCTCTGTAAATATTTACAGTCATATATTGCGATATTTTCCTACTCCTACCGGTTCAGACATGTCAATGACAAATCATTATGTCAGTTCATTTGCCTCTTCTTCTAGTCCAATGTTACTTAAATGGAACTATTTTTTCCACTATTTGGGGATATATATATTAAATTTGATTCTTTGAGGTTTGGTAAAATTATGGAAACTTTGCATGTGGTTTGAATAAATGCTAACAAATGCGAGAGGAGAGGAGAGGAGAGGAGAGGAGAGAGAGAGAGAGAGAGAGAGAGAGAGAGAGAGAGAGAGAGAGAATATACAAATTACTAAAATTTAAATGTAGTTTTTGTAATTATCTATCACAAATTCACAATACGTATGAGAGAGAGAGGATAGAGAAAGAGAGGAGATTATGTAATTTGAATATAATCGTGTAAAGATGAGCGAGAGTAGAGAGAGATATTTTTTGGTGATCTAAAGTAATCTTTCTTTTTTTAAGAATTATTTTTTACTTTATTCTTTTAATGGGTCAAAATGGGTTACATGGATCACCCTTGGATTACCCATTTAAATTGACACCCCTAAATAACTTTTAATTCTGAAAGGAACAATTTCAGTGAAATTCAAATTACTAAAGGGAATAAATTATCGTTGTTCATTTTCGATTTATATGACTTTAATTATTTATAATCCTAATTCTCAAAGCTACTTTCATCGTGAGTCGTGACTACATGTGGCAAATGGATGGGTTGGGTCGTTATTGATCCAACCCTTTTATGAGACACAATATGATTCAAACCCATGTAACTTTTTTGCATTTTGCAATACAATTAAATAGGATTTGTAGGAGAATCTTAATACCTTTATTAAACCTAAGGGGATTTTTTGTAAAGTTACAGAAGAATTCGAAATTGGGCTACCGAGAAAACTTATCCATGTCATTTTAAGGTAAAGCAAACACCATATAAGCTCCATTAATATTAATTTAATAAGTAAATTGTACGATAACAAAGACGGTTAATTTCTTTCAATATCTCATTTGCAACTTATTACTTAAGTTGTTTGAAGGCTCTGCCACTAGCCGCTGATATCAGCATTTACCAAGTGTGCGCACCTTCATGCATATGTCATTAATATTGTGGTAAATAGTTAAGGACAGCCTGGTCGTTTATTAAATAGGAAACAGTGGCCCATAACTTGGAGCCTGCCGCATGTTTTACAATCGCACCACTCAAACAAAATTATACCTATCCACTCTCGAGTTCCTTCAAACAAAACTGAAAGAAGTACACTCACCAAAGAACCTCAAAATATAGTTAAAACTTAAAACAAGAAAAAAGTATATCTACAGCTCCAAAAAGGCGCTCAAACAGCTATTTTTATTGGTTTTCTTAATTCATCTGCAAAGATTCTGGTATTAAGGCTCAGATTGATTCTCCGGAAAATGGGGGAAAAGGAAAATAAATGAGGAAAAATAATGAAAAATAAGATTTTCCAGGAAAATCTATATGGAAAATAAAATTTTCCTTTGTTTTCCATGTGTTTGGCATCAATGTTAATTTTTCAGGAAAATGGTTGCATGAAATGTTTTTGTGCAATTAGCATCGTTTAAATTTTTTTTAAAACAAATTATTTCATTTAAAGAACTTAAATCATTTAAAGAAATTTTTCCCTTATTTTTTTTCCATTTCCTCCATTTTCCTTGGAACCAAACTGAGCCTAAAGGAAAAACATGGAAAGGAAATAAATATGAGTTTATTAAGGAATAATCTCGAATCGGAAACTTAAAAGAAACATATATAAACCATATTTTCCTTTTTTTAAGCAGATGCGTTGTTCTTAACGAGAGAAATAGGATACGGCAATTCAAAAAAGTTACTGGCTTAATTTCGATAAATTTATTTTAAAACCTGGAAATTTCCTCACGTTTCGGTTGAAACAAGGTAAACATAGAAGTTTTTGGCAATGTAACTAAAATTAAGAAAATTGTGGTTCGAAACACTGCAAATTAAATTATGGTAACTCTTTACCGTGTTATGTATAATTCTTTTGCAATATATATTAAACAATTGATCACACACGATATTAATGGCACCTGCTGCACTTTGGCCGAAGGTGAGGACACTCTTCAATGGCTAATTTTATCTATGTATATCTATTCCATGCATGGACAGTCGCATTCCATCTTAGAGGCAGTAAACAATGGGTCATGTGCGTAAATCAATGGGAACTTTCGAAGACAATGCAAGACTTGTGGTATTCAATCGTTTGCAAGCTGTTGCCGTCGCATTTGAGGAGAAAATTCCAGTCCCTGAGATCGTGGTTATCGGGGGTAGTCCGATGGTAAGAGTACGCTACTTGAAGCCCTATTGGGGTTCCGATTCAATGTGAGGAGGTGGAAATGGGCAACCGACAACCCCTCATTGTACATATATGGTTCAAGACTTTTCTTGTCTAGAACCAGTTTGCCAATTTCAGGTTATAATATTTATTTAGAGTTGGAATAAATACTATTTATTGTTAGATATAGTTTTTATCCCCCATGAATTAAGATATAACAGGTTTTGCTAAAATAATGTTTTTTTTATTAATGTTTCAGGATGAGAATTCTGAAGAATATGGGAGTGCAATCCCGCCATGTACTGCAAATATTGCTGATTTATAGTAGCGCCAGTCTCTCCCAAACCCATTATTATGAAAGCGAAGTATGCACACTGTCCTAATCTAACCATTATTGATACCCCGGGCTTTGTTCTCAAGGTATGCTTGGGGAAACTTAACGTTCGCAAGAGCAAAAGGTCAAAAAACACCTTTTTATTTAAATTTCTCTATCATTTTTTCTTCTAATTTCATTGTGAAAATTTACGTTGTAGTTTTAATTCTTGAAACGCCAACAGGCAAAGAATGTTGAATTTGAGAGCACGCCCAATGAGATTTTGGCAATAGTCAAGTCCTTAGCTAGTCCACCACATGGCACGATTCTATTTCTTCAGCAGAGTAGCGTTGAATGGTCCTCGTCTTTGTGGCTGAACACTATCCGCCAAATAGATCCATCATTCAGACGGACGTTGATTGTTGTCGCCAAATTTGATAACCGTATTAAGATATGCTAAAGAATTGTAAATCAATACAACGATTATCAATGTAGTAATTCCCATGAATCGTGACTTAAAAATTTGATAACTGAAAATTTGTATGTTCAGGAGTTCAGAGATCGTGTGGAATTGGATCGTTATTTAAGTGCGAGCGGATTCCTTAGGGAGAACACACGACCTTTTTTTGTTGCTCTTCCAAACGAGAGAAGCACACTTTCTAATGATGAGTTTCATAAGCGAATATCTGAGGTTGACGATGAAACAATGAGCTATATGCGTGAACGTGTAAATGGGGGATTTGATGAAGAGAAATACAAACCATACATGGGTTTTGGTTCTCTTAGAAAGTATTTAGTAGAGGTGGCAAATGGGTGGGTTGAGTCATTTTTGACCCAACCAATTTATGACTCAATCCATGTATGACCCATCAAATGTAACTTATTTAAAACTCTTCATTGCAAAAAATATATATGCTAATTAAAAAACAAATATTTTATTCTTGTGATTTTGAAGCTTAACAAAACTCACTCTATTCTCTATTTTATATCTATAAAAAGTAAGAAAGTACAAAATTCTATGTTTCTCTCTTTAAGTTTAACGCGACAAAGATATTCTATGATGATATATTATATAAGTAAATAAGTATATTTATTTTTGATTTGGAATTGTCTTTTATCAATTATTAAAATGTTTTCAATTGGGTCTTGTAAATTAAAAATAGAAATAAACGCGTGGCTTTTATGAGAGAGACCCACTTGTAATATGAAAACTTTTCAGTATGAAGGAGGCCCAATTACGGCCCAGTAAACTAAAGCATAATTTGTAGTGTGGCGGTGAAAATAGTATATATTTATTTAAAGAAGTGAGAAATTAAGAAAACTCCATATTAATTGCTAATATGTGAGAATACGTGGGCCGACGTGAAAACAAAGCAAAGTCAACGAAGACAATAATTTTTAGTAGTGGTCCCCCAAAAGGTAAAATTATCAAATCTTTTGCATATTCTTTAATATTATTTATTCTTCTTTTCTCTTTTTTCATTCATTCAAATAATGGCGCAGTTTTGTTCATGGCTAGATCTTTGCCGCAGTATTCTCCGGCGAAGAAACCCTAAGTCGGTACGCGTTGCCTTCAAACCCAAAGATTTTCAAGTCAAATCGCCACGTCGTTAGATTCAAGAAGAAACCCTAAATCTTCAGAACCCTAAAGTTTCAATTCAAATTCAACCGCTACTCCATGATGATGATGATGTTTCCTCTATTATGGTGGTTTCTAACTACAAATTGTAAATTGTCTATGGTTTTGTGATAAGGATCGGATATTATGATAGATTTGAAAGCAGAATAGACATTATCCCTAGTAGAATCACCGTTTCACTGTGGACATTAAATTAGTGTAACGTGAATTATCTCTCAGTCATAAATGTAGTGTAAAATGGATAGACTATATAATAGATTTTTGTTTCATTTGATATATTTTAAGTTATTGTAACGTGTATATTCTTCAATGTTAAGTGTTCTTATTTGAAGTTCTTTCTGCCATGGTACTGAAAACAGAAAACAGTAAATAAAACAAAATTTATAAAGGCAAAAAAAGATGATGCATCTGACGTCAAGCTGGCATTTCTTATGTATAAGAGAAATGTCATAGTTGGGTTGGGTCAACCCATCAATCCATTAGATTACATTTACATAAAAAAAAAAAAACTCTAAAATTACATATTTGCCCCCCCCCCCCCCCCCCGCTCTCTCTCTCACTCTCTCCTCATTGTCTTCTCTCTCTCCTTCACCTTCCTATATATACAAGCATTTCATCGAACACCTTAAGATCAACCGCAATTAGGGGTGTCAATTTCAACCCACCAACCCTTCAACCCACTTGACCCATTATATTATATGGGTGATGGATTGACCCACTTAATAATGAGTTACATATGTCATCCATTTATGATCCATTATTTAAATGTGTAATCCATGGTGATCCATGTAACCCATTTTGACCCATTAAAAAAATAATGTAAAAAATAATTCTTAAAAAAAGAAAGATTACTTTAGATCACCAAAAAATCTCTCTCTACTCTCGTTCATCTTCACACGATTTTATTCAAATTACATAATCTACTCTCTCTCTCTCTCTATCCTCTCTCTCATACGTATTGTGAATTTATGATAAATAATTACAAAAACTACATTTAAATTTTAGTAATTTGTATATTCTCTCTCTCTCTCTCCTCTCGCATTTGTTAGCAAAAGACTTCTAGGGTTTTGTTTATCTCAAAAGTTAATACCCAATTTTCTTCTCGGATCTCTCTGTTCCTCTCCTCACTCAAGTAAATTTTCTTCTTATGTTTATGATTTGAGCATAGTTGATAGATTGGTTTGTCGATATAAGTAATTATTTGCGCACATTGCGGTTGGAGAGCAAGTTGCCGGTTGAAGGAAGAAAAATTTAATGCCTAATAACTGACTGTACGTTCACAGACGTTGTGAGAAAAACATTTTCTTTCAGTATACTATCCACCCTTCCTTATTTTTTCGCAATCCAAGATTGATTTACAGTGATTTAGAATATGAATATATATGGTAACAACTCTTCAAAAAATAGAGTTCTATCAATATAAGTCAGGTATTGTACTATCCATATACATAGTGATTATATAGAATATAAACATTCTTTTTCTAAATATATAGGATTATTTTTAACAAACAATTATAAACTTTTCTCACATTCCTACTTATCCTACATTAAAATTTGTAGCTTAATTGCAAGTAATTTTGAAAAGAAGAAGAAAACAATAAAACAAAAAAGAAGAGAAGAGATATAAATAAAATTGATATTTTTGTTCCTAAAAGCATGGGAGGTCACACACGTGATGAGATATCGATAAAATTATTTGAAAAACTCTATAGTTCTGTAGGTTAACGAAAAATTAGTTTGGAAATTGAATTGACAAATAATTATAGTTCATATCTAGTAATTTATATTCTGTTACCAAATATGATGAGTTACGATTTTGAAAAAAATGAATTGTAGTATTTTATATAATATTTGTGCCTCTCTCATAATATTGGAGAATTGAGTGGCTTATTTGCAGTATTAATCATTCTGCAAAGTCTAAAGTAAAAGTTAGAAATTTCTTCACCAAACCGGCTATATGTCTGTAAGATTATGATGTGTTGTATAGTAAATGCAATTATAGGTAAATAATATGGCTTGTGAAGGAAGAAAAATTTAATGGCTAATAACTTTTTATTTTTACCTAGGTCGTATGTGCAAATATGGGCAAATTGTAGGCTAATTATTGATTCTTGTCGTCCGTCCAGTATATAGGTCGGTCTAAAACTGAAAAAATAAAAAAATAAAGAAGACAGAACAAAGAGAGTTGAAAGAGAGAGAGAGAGGGATGATTGGAGTTGGGAAGATGAAGCAATATTCGAACGTGCTCGACAGACCCCTCAGCAAAGGCAAACAAGAGGTACTACTCAGATCTATCTAGGTTTTACCTCAAAAACCCTATTATTTCTTTTTCTAAATCTTCCAGATGATTCAGTTTCTGCTGAATGAATGTCTCTCAAAAGCTTATTAGATCTTGTGGTGTTGTTGAATCGAATGTTGCAGGTCAGTTTGAGTGCATTTGCCTTCTTGTTCTCCGAGCTTGTTCAGTACAATCAAACTCAAGTCGACAACATAGCGGAACTTGAAAGAAGGTGGGTGACTCATGATCGATCAATTTCACTTATTTTCAGTATTCAATATTCAAATAAAATTGTGTATCTTGAGAAATGATGAGACTGCCAAGTTGGTCCAATCCCTATGCGCAAACACCTGATCCTTGCGTGCTTTGTTTGGAATGTTGCTCGTTTTTCAGTTGATCTGTTACATGTTAGTTTCTTAAAAGTGCTTCACGCTTTCACTGAATTTCGTCCAAGTTACAATGACATTTAAATCTTGATAATTTCTAACAAAGAAAAGTATATGCTCGACTTAGTCCCAAGTTAAGCATAGATGGAATACTTTATGAGTTAGTTACTTCAATGTGGATCAGGTTGGAGGATGCAGGTTATGCTGTTGGAGCTAGGGTGCTGGAACTTCTTTGTCACAGAGAAAAGGTGGGGAACTTTATTGGTCGCACACACCTATGTCATTGGCCACTACTCCGTTTCGACAACATTGGATTACTTTCTATATGTTTCTGTAGTACAGTGCTATATTGTTGCTTTTAAGTTTTAACACACTAGTTTTTTCTTTCTATACAAATTATTTGTTACCATAGTAGCTACGCAAGTACATATTTGAAGAAACGCATATGAAAATCATACTGAGCTTTGACTTTATGCTTTAAACAATAACAGGAAAAATATTAGATCAGGATGTATTTGATATATCAATAACAAGTCAGTTTGTGTAAGATGTGTATTCATCTGGAATTGGCTACTGTTTTACTACGTTTTATGGTTGACAGCTAGAGCTTTCTTAAAGGTACTGTGTTACTTTATCACACTGCAAAGTTGTTCTCGTTGCTAGAAGATTTATAAGTTTTTGCATGAAACTGTATCAGAAGTAAACTTTCATCTCTGAATATGATTTATCTATTAAATAGTAGATCAGCATGTACCATCTCTTGTTTCACCTGGAAAGAAGATAGTTTCCATTGTGTGTCAGAGTTACTCAAATTGCAGTTCAGTTTCTCTGCAGCATGATGATTAAGCTACTCCAGCCTGCAACTTATTTTTGTTTGCATTTCTTCACTGTCACATGCAATCTGATATGATTCCTAAATGGTATGTTCACAAATAGTACGTCAGAATCAGGAATTGCATGAGTAACTACAGCTTTTTGTTTTTTGTGATGCCTAGGGTAACAGAAGGGAGACACGACTATTGGGTATTTTGTCCTTCATACATAGCACAGTGTGGAAGGTCTTGTTTGGAAAGGTTAGGGTTATATCGCTTTATGTTCCTTGAATTCTACTTGTTTTAATGAACATGCTATTGTTTTTCAAACGCATTTATATCGAAACATTATTCTTCTTTAGCTGTGATCTTTTAGCCATTTCTAGTTATTTTGATTAAGCAATCTTGATGGATGAACGCTTTTCCCACCTTGGCCTTTTGATTTGTGTCTAAAGAGGAAGACATGCAACTGCTTTTCTTTTCCGGGATGTCAACTCTTTGTTCTGATTATAGTTTATAAGATTTTGAAATTCTTATAATATTATAATTTCATAGCCAGACGTGAAGTAAATGTCATTATTGATGTATAAATTGGTTTATAGTTGAGAAATTAATCTTATCCTGTATTTGCTTGTAATATATAATAATGAGATCCAAAGAAAGTTTAGACCGGAGGCAGGTTATATCCAAATAATTTTAATTAATTCCACCCCCCCTACCCCTTTCTTCCTTGAGTTTCTTTCTTCCAGAAAGCTTAAGCTCATCTCTTTTTAGGTAATTTGATTGATTCTCTGGGTATTATTGTGGCCTATTGTTGGAAGCATGTGCCTAGAAATGATCCATGGGCATGATGAAAAAAAACTTGTGATAGATGGCATCAATGATCAATTAGATTGGATGCTTTAATTTTGAAATCGTGGGAAGCAGGATCTGTACTTTGACATTTTTAAAGCAACATGAGATAAATATTATGCTAGGAAGAGTAGGCTTTTATTAGATCACACTAAAGACATTCAACTGAACTGCCAACATATGTTAGCTTCAGTATGACCTCATACTGTCTCTTATGTGTCAAGTTCGGCTCTCGGGAGGAGTCTAGACTCTAGTTCAGCAGGACTCTCTCCTACAGCCTCCTTCTTGGGTCTCGGTTTCTGTGCGGCGTGAACCCACTGCTCAGTTGGTAAGACTGTAGACGGTGTTTGAAATAACCATTGTTTGCTATTTAAGTGAAATATCATAAGAGAAGAAAGCTGTTAACATAGGTTGGATCCTCGCTTTTTTCCTTTTTATTTTTAAATTTACTCATTCAATCCACTTCTGGTTCCATGTTTTCTGTCTGGTCTGGTGTACCCAGTAGAGATATTCAATACCCTACTCCTACTAAAGTCTAAAGGTGTAGTTCGGGATCAAGAGAATGATGGATCCCAGCTGCCACGTGCTTTCCCTGGGAGGTGAGACTGAGTACATTGCTAATAGAGCGGCGGAAGGCCAGGATCACCTATTTCAGATGTTAAACTTAGGATCCTTTCCGTTTGGTCACTTCGTTCACTTGCCTTACCCAAGGACGTTCCTTCCTGAATCTTTTTCCAAGAAAGGGACTATTCTTGTCTTAAAGCCAGAAGCGGAAGGCACGGCGACGAATAAGGGACATGTTTTATACGGGCCTTAAGGCAGCTAGAGAAATAAAGCACTACATAGATTCTCCTAAGGTAAGGGTAAAACAACAAAACAACTAGTCGACAAGAACTGAGTTAGCTACTGGTCTTCTCCGAAAGGTAAAGAAAGAGCTCATATCCTATTTAGGCCTTCCTAACTAGAGGAGCGTCTCCAGTCGACCCCTTTCGCCCTTCATTTCTAGCTGGCTGGCTAAGCATAAACGAAGCGATTATAAAACTTGATGTTTTCTCTTTAAACTTTTATAATTTATTGATTTAAAAACCTGTAATGAGGTTTTTGGCTTGTTATGTCATATGGTGACTCATGGATGTCCCTGAACATGATTTTTTTGTCAGTGAGGAGTATTTGGTACATCTCCAACAGTATCACTCCCATATATGTGACAATATATTCTTGATGATAGGTGCTCCAAAAAACACTATAAGCATTGCAAAGGAAAAAAATATCAAAAGGAAGGATGATAAGTTTAACATCTTTATTCCAGTGTTCATTTTTAAGTGATTTCCAGGATACAAATGCCAGTTTATCATCATTAGTTCAGTAGCAGCTCTCTGGATTAGTCAGGGGCATACATACTCTGACGTGAAGGGATGGTTTGACACTCCCCACATAAGTAGTGTGGAAATAAGAAAAACTTGCTAATGAAATAAATTGGTGTCAGGTGAAGACGTAAATTGAGGAGTGGAAATGAGTAGGGTTTGTATTATTTCAGAAGAGGGAGATGCTGTTTTGAGTTTGCTCGGTCTAGCTTGGGAATACATTAGCTGGATGTTCAGTTGCACAAACTATCTTGCAATTAGTTGCACGTAATACCAGAAAATAAGTGAGATGCTTGGGAAACCTGGAATATCGACTGCTTCCAGGTAAAGGTGGAGCTGAAGGGTTGATCATGGAATGTAAAAATCTTTTTAAACATGTCGATATGTGTATTGATTTCTTAGTTTGGCATGTACGGAAGGGAATGCCAGATATCATGGTCTTTTGTCTTTTGTGTTTTTAGCCATTAAGTTCTCATGGCTCTACTCTAAATGTCTTTCTTTGAGATCATTATTGATGAAGACTAGAGTTTGGAATATGCACGCTTTGAATTTCACGCTGTGAGGAGGTGTTGCATCAGTCTTCACTGAACAAGCCTTAAGGTTATATGTGCACCTTATTGCATCTAGCAATATGCTTCTACTCCATACATCTTTTGAATTTGATAATGAACGGCTTTGATGCTGTACATTCTGGTTCTCTTCCTTATACTGCCAACTGGCCACTATACTGTAGAACTGATCTTGTTGGAATTGAAACAATATGCATAGAAGATGCGCTGGTTTTCTCTTTAGGGTAATGCCATAGCTACCAATGTATATTGCTCCATGTTTACGCCTCAATCCACAAGATAGGCATCGAGGTGAATAAGGGGACAAGGCTTATCATTTTACGGTTGCTGGAAAAATAGCATTAGGGGGCACAAATACAAAGCTTGCAGTTTTTAGTTCTTGCTGTCAATGTAATTATCCTGAATTTGGTAGAGAATTCATATGTGTATTATCCACTGATATTTGATATTGTAATTCAGTTTGCGGATATAAAAGAATAAGCTAATGGGTAGATTAATCTAATTTAATATCAGGTGGCCGACTCTCTTGAAAAAGGGACTGAGCATGAAGATGAGTACATGATCAGTGAAAAGGAACTTCTTGTCAACAGGTTAACATATATATCACAGTTTTTCTTGTAATCGGTTGGATATATTTACTTCTTTTGCAATCCTTCCTGATTTTATTGTTTCACCCTGTAGATTTATTTCAATACCCAAAGATATGGGGGCCTTCAACTGCGGAGCATTTGTTGCTGGAATAGTTAGGGTATATATTGCATTTAGTAGCCTTTTCACATTTTAGTATCGTTGACCGAGCTCTAATAACTGCTGTTTTTTCCCAATCTTGAAGGGAGTTTTGGATAATGCAGGTTTTCCAGCTGTTGTGACGGCGCATTTTGTACCAGTGGATGGGCAACAGCGACCCAGGACAACCATTTTGATTAAATTTGCCGAAGAGGTATCTCCTATATATAATAGTATATCAGTGATTGCATTGTTTTCTGTCTCCACCCCAACCCCTTTTCTTTGAGTTTTTGAAATTAATAAATGAAGGTCGTGGCAACTATTCATTTAACTGTCGTTTTCGTATAAGAAACCAATATCTTTTACTATTAGTGGCCGTCGAGCTTGGTTGGATATAGTATAGATTTCTATGTCGAAATAGCTTATCAACATACCTTTTGCCTTTTTGTTACCATTTAGGTACTAAAAAGAGAAGCAAGATTAGGTTGATGCTGCTGGTGATATCTGAAATCAATAGTTTCAGACTCTTTAATCACACACTGAAGAGCAAAATTGGTCAAGTGAAATGACCGTTCGTTCCTCTTTGACATATTTCCGTGCTTCTGGCATTTCATTTTTTTTGAGTCTTATGATTATGTAAAACCTGTACTGATGTAGCATTTTCCAATATAGTGCATATTGTGAGGTGAATGATGGTGTTCTGTATGCATTCTCTCAGTTGAGAGATTTACAATTTTCTGAAGCAAACGTTTAGATATTTGGACAACTGTGTCGTCATACACTATTGTGGAACTTGGTTATAATATGAAACCAAAACAAATTTTATCCGTTTAAAGCTGATGACAGCTGAAACAAGCTGAAGACTTCACCTTCTTCAAACTCTCTGCACTCAAACATGCCCACGGCTTTCAATAGCGAAAAACTTTTACTTGCCTTCAAAACATGCCCACTTCTATTTTTCTCATGAAGTCACGCCCTTTTTGAGGTATAAGTTTAAATTTATAAGCTCGATTGCAAGTGCACAATATTGGATTCTTCTAGCGTATAGTTTACAATATATATGTTGACACATCTTTACAAGTTTTTTTTTTTTTTTTCTTTTTCAAATTAAGTTAACGGCACCGCATGTATAATTGAAACATAGCTTAATCATTAAGTTCCACATTTTAGGGTGAAGAGCCCGGAATGTAACGTATATATAATATTAGACACGAAGTTCAAATATAATAAGTTTCACCAAAATACAAGGATGGTACCATGGATCAAAGTTCCGTTTCATAGATGAGTTTTGGCAATGGATCATTTGTCCTACTTTGTATTCCATTTTATATCCTACTTAATCATCCACCTTCCATGTTTTAAGATGAAGACACATATCATCCACCCACTCCTATGTATTAAAATCAAGGACACATGTCACCATCATAAACAATGGAAATGAAATGAGACATAAAAATGGACAGAGTATATTCACCGGTTTTCGACTGTTTTTCTTTGGTTTTTATTTTCCATTTGGCCTCTACTTTTATACGACTATTCTTCAAGTAGTTGAGACAATCATTTTCTAAACTTAGATACTCGCCTCACAATAATTTAAATATCTAATTTTGGGTTTACAATAGAATTCACAAGTTTCTTCTTCTTCTTTTTCTTTCTTTTTTTTTTCTTTTTTTAACAGAAAAGAAGATATATATAACAGAGGTGAACGGGAAGTTACAGGAGTATAAGCGGTACTTAGAATTCACAAGTTTCTGATCAGATGCGTCGAAGTTCTAGAAGATTATTTCAAAGAGTTTTAACTTTTGCATCTCATGCAACAAGGATTGATCTACACACACACACACACACACACACACACACACACACACACACACATATATATATTATATTTCGAACATAAGAAGCAGGAGGAACAGAGCCTCCACATTGTAGATGAGCTGAACTACTAAAGCATGTTATCTAAAATATAACACCACACTGATTTCAAGTTACCATTCATACATAAACTATTTAATTATCACATGGGTTATGGGTAGGATCGTTTAAGTGAGTACTATTCTTCAAGGAGATGATCAACATCTGTAACACAAATAAATCTCAGGAAAAATGTCGATCACCGCCCTATTACTTCACGGCTGATGAACGGATGTTCGCAGTGCAGAGGAGTAGTAATGCGCCTCAAGCTCTTTCAGACTAGCAGCAGCCTCTTCTCCGATTCTAGCCAACTTGTCATTTGTATTTTCTGCCAGTTTATTGAACACTTCCGTTCTCTGGTCGACATGGTCATTCAGAGACGCAAATCCTGAGAAAGCTGCTGTCTGTTTCAACTCAGACACCAGTTTAAGGAGCGAATCAGCCGCTTGTACCTGTAATTTGTGCACTCAATTACCCAAAAATATACCAGAATACTGGAACAAGAATACAAGGAAAATTTAGAAAATTAGTGGATACCTAACTGAATTGAGGCACCTCATCCTCAAAAGGTTATGCTCCTTCAAAATTTTGATTTTATAAAAATTGAATAGTTATAGATATACAGGGTGATCTACCTAATAATATTCTGCGGTATATGCATTGTTTGCTCATGGATATGCAAATCGATAGTTTTAAGAAGAAAAGAAAAAAGAAAAAGCTTACCATCCTGGCAGCACGCATCTCCATCATGAAAGACTCTTGGGAATTTCGTACTGGAGGGTCATTAACCTAGAACTTACATATTTCCATCAAATGAACATGTGAAAATACTAAATGAAAGAATTGAGAACCAATTACACCGGCAGAAATGTGTAAAAGCTTTTCGCATTGCTATTTCTTTATTTTGTCTCCTATTTATGTTGTTCTTCATCTTTCATGAAGGCTAAAGAATAAGCGGTGAACAGCTTCAGTAATCAACATATAAAAAATCTGACACAGAATCTCGAGGTTAGCTAGTAATGTAAAGCTAATGAAAATGGCAAGTTGATATCCAAAATGCAGTGATAGTGGCAAGGAAGAATTTATCTTTGAATCAGGCATACTTCCTACATTAGGTAAATACACCAAATAAAGAGAAAAAGTCAAAACCCCTAACAGTAAGAACATGCTCTCACAAGACACGATAGACAAACTTCATGAGCTCAGATTCTAGGAAGGTGCTTCATGTTTGTTACTTTTGGTATAAGAAAAGAAGTTCCAAGAATCAATATGCCACTAATGTTGTTTGTCATGCATTTGTACCAGATCAAAAAAGCAATAGTATTATCATCAGAAGTTCTCAAAAAGTTGTAATTAGTGTATATCAATCTCCGCACTGCGAACGGGCGGTTAAACCATAACCAGACCATTTTGGAACGCTTGGTTTCTTAGGGGCAAAGGGTTTACCGGTTTATTTATAACCGGACTGTTCGGCCGGTTAACCGACCGTTGAACACCCCTACTTCCACAAAATCGAAAAAAGGTTCATTTTTTTTCCACAAAATTGGAGGAAACTTCCTTTAGTTTCAGAATTTTATGTTTTCACGTCACAGAAATGTCAAGTTACTGCTGATTTCAGCCCCCAAAGATACTTCCTTTATATCCATTCCCGATTTTTCCAATTCGTAACAAAGAAGTAACCTTTTCTTATAAAAATACGACTTTTAGATTCTGCTATTCTGTATGTCCTAATTGATTCTTCCATCATAGTCACGGCATGGCTGTTGTTCTTTATACTCTGAACCCTTACAAATATAATGTGTCTTTGTACTTTAACTTACATATGCCAAATTCATTATTATACAAGGAACATAGCCTAGTCAGTGTATTATACAATCAAGATTCACGAACTTGGTGCATCATAAACAGATAGCAAATTAGCTAGTTATATAACTAAATACAAGACATCATTGAAAAGCGGTAACAAGGATTTGAACAGTCATAGAGTAAGAGAGTAGTAGTTAGGTACCCGAGCGACATTAACGATGAACGAGAAATTATCGACAAGATTTCCGACGTCAGTGTCGACTCTCTGCAAAAGGGTTTTCTGCTTTTGAGCGGCCGCAGCTGCTGCACCACCCGTTGGCCCACTCCCACCACCACCCCCTATACCACCTACTCCCCCTTTGTTCATAATGTATCAAAATATCTGCCAAAATAATAAGTGAAAACTTGAGAAATGAAAATTCAGTTAAAGTTTCAGCATATAAAAGCAAAATCTAATGAATGAAAAATTGCAATGGGTTAGAAACAAAACCACCAAATTAACATAAAACACAAAATGATAAACTTTTGTACCTCACGCTCCCCTATATCGTTCTTTCTCCCCGTCGATGTAAAAAGTTCGTCTTTTTTTGTGTAATCAATCAGTAATTTTGGTCTAGGGTTTCATTTTGTAATTTGGGGATTTTGTGAAATGAATTGAAATGTTATGTTAATGTGGTAGTACGGTACTCTTTGTTCATTCACTGACTATCAGGTGATTGATTATATATATTTCTCTACTTAAACAATATCAATATGTAATTCAAGTTATCAGTTAGCTTAAACAATTGTACGTAACCCATTTTGTTTTCACCATTTAAGTATTGAAATTGAAATCTTTTTTATATTTTAAAATAAGATTGGATCATTTGTCGACTTTGTATTTATTTATAATATTTAGAGTTTGAAGTAGTTTGCAAAAATCTTAGACACTTGTTGATTAATTTTGATAGGATCGTGTAATATATCAATCTATAGTGATTCATTTTTGTATAATTGGTTCGAGTTTCAGCTTCGGTTGCTTAATTTTCACATTTATAGGATATTTTTCATTCTTTTTTTTTCTAGCAACTTTGAACGTTTTATTTACAATGCACGTATCTTAATGGTTGTATTAATCAAATACTGTTTTTATTAAAATATAAATCTAACTTTTCATTGTATATAAAAATAAAATAAAACAAAATCGTACAAAATAAAAGATAGATAGTAAAATTTATGGCTCTAAATTATAATTTGGTAAAAGAAACATTAATATGCAAATTGTATTAATTTTCCCATTTAACTAATAAAATGTAATTTGACAAAAAACTAATGTTATATGCATATTGCACTAACTTTTGGCAACTAGCTCACAAGCTAGATTTTATACATATATTGTCCTAAAGAGCATAACTCATATCTATGGATCAAAGTTTCGTTTCAGACAGAAGTTTTGGATAGTCAAAAATCAGAAACATTTCAGAAACGTTTCGAAAATATTTCGAATACATTACATGAAAAATTACAAACACGAAGATATAAGAAATATTATGAAAATAGATGAAAATTAAACAAGCATGGCAAAGTGGTCACAATATGCAACTTAAAAAGATTAAAGTAACTACCTTATACATATTTGAACTAAAGATATACTTTTGCCTAGTAGAATTATATATAATTCTTTGTTGAATTATTCAATTATATTCTTATTAAAGTACACCAATAAGACTCGGAACTCTTGGATTTCATTTCATTTTGCTGCAAGTCAATTTTTCATGAGGAGAACGATCATTTACAAGATATACATATAAAATTAATTTGAGTGGGAATCAGGTTTCGCTACAGACAAAAATACTGAAGGATACATGACTGAAAGCCATGTACCTACAAATGAAGATCTATCGTTCAATCTCAAAGCTTATTTCTTCATCACTAATAGATATATATTCTTTGTATATATTTCCTTGTAATTATGTTTAGTCTAGGTAGTTTTCTATTACTATAAGAAGAGTCTCACTGTATATATATATTTTCTCATTGGGAATAATATCATAGAGAATATTATATTCCTACATGGTATCAGGAGTCTAACCCTACTTGTGCAACTTAGCCGCCGCCCTCTCCTCCCCTCGCCGACGTTCTTCCTCTTCTTCTTCTTCTTCTTCTTCTTCTTCTTCTTCTTCTTCTTCTCCACGTCCGAGTCAAAATTTCACCCCACCCTAGCGGTGTCTAATGTTCACAATTTTATCCCTATCACACTCGAGATGGAAAGTGGTCAATATTCTTCATGGGCAGAATAGTTTAAAATTCACTGTCGTGCGTATCAAGTAATCCATCACATCCTTCCACCTTCAAAAACCACGGACTCATCTTCGACGAAAGACGGCGCCGACGCCCCTGATGAGGCTCTTTGGTCCCGGTTGGATGCTATTGTTCTCCAATGGATTTAAGGTACAATCTCGAATGATCTGTTGCACACGATTCTTGAACCTGATTCCACTACTCAGCAGGCATGGCAACGCCTTCAGAGTATTTTTCAGGATAACAAACACTCCAGGATCGTCTATCTGGAAAATCAATTCACTCATGTTCACATGGATGATTTTCCGAACGTTTCTGCCTACTGCCAGAAACTTAAGATGCTTGCTGATCAACTTTCCAACGTGGGTGCCCCTGTCTCCAATCAACATCTGGTTCTTCAATTGATTGCCGGAGTCAATGATAATTTTGATGGAGCTGCCACGTATATTCAGCAGAGCGATCCCCTTCCGCCGTTTTATGAGGCTCGCTCCCGACTCATTCTCGAGGAAACCCGCAAGGCCAAACAAGTGGCGGCGTCCGCCAACACTACCGGCACGGCTCTCTTGACCGCCAACGACTCCGATGACGGCTCCGCTCACGCCCGCTCCTCTTCTCCCGGGCCTGGGTCAGACTCGTCTAGGGGCCAAAATCAACGAGGTCGGGGCCAAAACAAACGTGGTCGGGGCTGTGGCAGGGGCCGCGGCCAATCACGCGGCGGCGGCAATGCTTCGGGTTCAGCCGCACCGCCCGCCAACCGCCCTTGGCCCCAACAGCCGCAGTATTCGCCGTGGGCTCCCTTCCCACCCTGGCAACCGTGGGCCGTCCCGCCATGCCCGTACCCTACGTTGGCTTGGTCCCGTCCGCCGCCACCATCTCAGGCCGGAATTCTCGGATCCCGCCCCCAACAGGCGTACTATAACCAGGCCCCTCCTCATCAGGCTTACACTGCTACCGATATCGATGGTGCTATGCAATCCATGTCGTTGACTTCTCCTGATGATCAATGGTACTTTGACACCGGGGCCACTTCTCACATGACCGGGAACTCATGTACTCTCTCTTCTTATTCTAGTACGAGCATGTGTAAAAATATTCTTGTTGGTAATGGTTCTGAAATCCCTATTCGTGGTCATGGCAAGGTTGTCCTCCCTCGTCCCTTTCCCCCGTTTAAGCTAAATCACGTCCTTCATGCTCCTTTACTCGTCAAGAATTTAATTTATGTCCGCCGTTTCACTCTTGATAATAGTGTTTTTATAGAGTTTGATCCATTTGGTTTTTCTGTGAAGGATCTTCGGACCAGAACCCCTCTCATGCGATGTGATAGTCCCGGGGATCTCTACCCATTACCCAGCGTCGGTTCTTTCCAACCCACCATCCCTTCCGCACTTGTCGCTATCCCTCAGTCGCTCTGGCATCAACGTTTGGGTCATCCCGACGTCCCTGTTTTTGATTTTCTTAGACACAATAAGTCATTATTTAGTGACAATAAATCAAACAACTTGGTCTGTAACTCTACCATTTTCTCCGTCTTCGTCTCGTTCTTTACTTCCATTTGACATTATTCATTCTGATTTATGGACATCCCCCGTGTTTAGCACGACACGTTATAAATATTATGTTTTGTTTTTGGATGATTGCACTAATTTCTCGTGGACTTATCCAATTGGTCGTAAATCTGATATTTTTTCTGTGTTCAAGTCCTTTACTACATTAACCTGGACACAGTTTGAACGTTCAATTAAGTGTTTTCAATGTGATAATGGCAAAGAATTCGACAACCACCACTTTAAACAATTTTGTCACAGAAATGGTCTCGTGTTTCGTCTCTCTTGCCCATACACATCGTCACAAAATGGTAAAGCCGAACACAAAATACGATCAATAAACAACATAGTTCGCACTTTACTCACCCACTCTTCCACTCCCCACTCATTCTGACCTCACGCCTTAAAACGACTACATACTTATTAAATATTCTTCTCTTGAAGCTTCTTAATAACCTCTCTCCAACTCATCTCCTATATAATTGGGTTCCCTCTTATGATCATCTCCGTGTCTTTGGCTGTTTATGCTTTTCTCTCTTCCCGACGTCCACAATTCATGAACTCCAAGCTCGCTCCACACCTTGTGTCTTTTTGAGTTATCAGTCACATCATCGGGGGTTTACGTGTTATGACATTGCTTCGGGTAAAATATTTATTTCTCTCAATGTAGTCTTTGATGAGTCCCGTTTTCCGTTTGCTACTCTTTCTTTAGCAAAATCACAGCCGCGGCCTCCTCTAGCCGATAGCCCCACCCCGCCCTTGTTATTTTGGCCCGGCCCCGCGCCTTTATTGCCCGCGGGGTCGGCTGTCGCCCCGCCCGCGGGCCATTCTTCTTGCCCGCCCGCTGGCCATTCTCTATCGCCCGCGGGCCATTCTTGCCTGCCCCCAGCAGCCCGCTCCTCACCAGCCCGCGGGTGCTGCTTCGGTCGATCCGACCCCTGTAGCCGTTCCCCATACAGAACCGCCCCCCACTGAACTAAATTCCGCCACCTCTCCCACACAACCCCGTTCCATGACTACTTGTAGCATGCACGGGATTGTCAAGCCCAAACACTTCCTCAATCTTTCGGCTATTTCCTCACCTTCTCCTATTCCCAAAAATTCGAGGTTAGTTTTGTCTGACCCGAATTGGAAATCTTCCATGATTGCTGAGTTTCGTGCTCTTATCAAGAATAAGACGTGGGAGTTAGTTCCTCGACCCTCTGATGTTAATGTTATTAGATCTATGTGGATTTTTCGGCATAAAGTTCATTCTGATGGTTCTTTTGAGCGCTATAAGGCTCTTCTTGTTGGTGATGGCAGGTCTCAGCAGGTGGGCGTGGATTGTTTGGAGACTTTTAGCTCGGTGGTCAAACCATCCACTATTCAGACTATTCTCAGTATTGCCGTTTCCCGTTCTTGGTCCATCCATCAGTTGGATGTCAAGAATGCCTTCCTTTACGGTCATCTTCATGAAACGGTTTACATGCATCAGCCTCTGGGTTTTCGTGACCCAACTTATTCGGATCACGTGTGTCTCCTGAAGAAGTCTCTGTATGGTCTGTAACAGGCTCCCCGAGCCTGGTATTGACGGTTTGCTGACTTTGCCGCCACTATCGGATTCTCTCATAGCAAATCTGATCACTCTCTTTTCATCCTTTGTCGAGGTACTCAGTTAGCTTATATTCTTCTGTATGTGGATGATATTATTATTACTGCCTCTTCAGATGATCTCCGCCAGTCCATCATGCGTCTTTTTGCCTCAGAGTTTGCTATGAAATATTTGGGACCATTGAGTTATTTCTTGGGAGTTGCGGTTTCTCGGGTTTCCAGAGGTCTTTTCCTGAGTCAGCGCCAGTATGCCCTTGACATTATTGAGCGTGCTGGTATGTCGTCCTGGAAGCTCGTTGCCAAACCGGTTGATACAAATTCCAAGGTCAGCGCCACCGCCGGTTCTCCAGTGGATGATCCCACACATTTTTGTAGTCTTGCCGGTGCTCTTCATCTCACTTTCACTCATCCGGATATCTCTTATGCCGTGCAACAAATTTGTCTTCATATGCATGATCCACGCACTGATCATTTGGCTGCTCTTAAGCGTATCATTTGGTACGTCCAGGGCACAGTGGATCACGGTCTCTCTCTCTCTCTTTCTCGTTCCTCGGTTGATCGTCTAGTCTCTTACACGGATGCTGATTGGGCTGGGTGTCCGGATACCAGACGTTCCACCTCTGGCTATTGCACTTTTTTGGGAGATAATCTTATTTCTTGGTCCTCCAAACGCCAACCTACTCTCTCTCGTTCTAGTGCTGAAGCCGAGTATCGTGGGGATGCAAACGCCATTTCGGAGCTTTGTTGGGTTCGTAACCTTCTTCTTGAGTTACATTTTCTATTGACTAATGCTTCTTTGGTTTATTGTGACAATGTCAGTGCTATCTACCACTCTGATAACCCGGTTCAACATCAACGCACCAAACATATCGAGCTTGACATTCATTTTGTTCGCGAGAAAGTGGCTAAGGGTCAAGTTTGTGTGTTACATGTTCCTTCTCGTCATCAAATTGCCGACATCTTCACTAAAGGCTTACCTCGAGTTCTTTTCGAGGATTTTCGTTCCAGTCTCAATGTTCATTGCTCTCCCGTTTCGACTGCGGGGGTGTATTAAATATATATTCTTTGTATATATTTCCTTGTAATTATCTTTAGAAGTCTAGGTTGTTTCCTATTACAATTAGAAGACTCTCATGGTATATATACATATTCTCATTGTGAATAACATCTTAGAGAATATTATATTCCTACAATCACATACATCTTCTTTCTTCTTCTTTTTGAGCTACTTTGCTGGACAAATCATAAGTTGAAGTTCATCTTTTTATATGCTTTAATTGAAAAAAATTAAAATTTGCTAAGGTCTACTCCACTCCCTTTATCGCTTCAGTTACAATATCCACCATATCTAAACGTTAGTGCAGTTATGTTTTGAGAAGAATGACGAAACCTTAAAAAGTATCGATATTTCCGTTTGGAACTCAAGAAATGAGGTGGGTTCTGTGAAAAACTTTAAGTTTAAAAAATGAGCTTCGTTTTTGTTCTAGCTTGTTCAAATACCAAAAAATTTCGGTTGTTTCGCCCGAAACATTTTTGAAATTTGAAACCATGCGCGTGTTATATATTAGTGCTATATGAGTATTTTTTTTTGTTTGTTGAATGAGCTAAATATATTAGAGCATGGGCTACAATCGGGTAGCCTCTACCACAAAAAACAGAGTTAGGGATACAATCAAAAGGCACAAAACCAGAAAAACAATTATCCCTACTCCAACTAGTAAGATGGTGAGCCGCAGAATTACAATTTATAGGCACGAAACAGAAATATAGATAAATAAGTAGAGTTTGTTCAATTAAAAAAGAAATATTAACATTTTTATAGCGACATAATAACAAAAAAACTAGAAGATCTTTTGAAAAAGAACGACGAAACAAATTTACATGTAATGTACGCTAGTATACTCACACTTACAGTTGACTAACGATCAATAAATGATAGGAGGTATGTATCAAAAACTTTGAAACCTAAAGGGGTTATATGCCAAAGCCTCGAACCTCGAGGAGATGGATGAAAAATACCCATATTTTAGTTGATATTCTAGTGTAATGTAATAACTCACAAAGGACAAAGGGGTTGGTGTGCAAGCACAGTATACTGTACAATACTAGTATACTGCTTACACAATACAATGCATCACTAATTTTAATGTAACATTTATTTATGTGCATTATACATATAACAGAAATTTCTTTCTCATAATATTTATTTTTATTCAGTAAAACAAAATTCACATCCGTTTTCTTTTCTAAGCTAACACATGACACATCCTTAATTCCTTTGGTCAAATGACGACCACATTTGAGTAAACACCTTTTTAACGTTTTTAGTCAGTAAATGAAGTTTACTGTGATGGAAGCCTATGAAGATATACATATAATCATGTTACATAAAACAATCTTATTCTACAAATATGCTTAGCTATATCACTATCCAACTAAATCTTCTCGCAACACATTATCTCTATATTGATATGTCACATAAGTCCATAATTCTCGTTTTTTCCTTAACCAACTCTTGTACTAACTTTTAACACTTAATTAAGACTAAAATATCCTTTTATACTCAATTATCACTATTTTATATATTGTATGAAAATGAACGCGCCTCACGCGCCCTTCCTATGACCTCGCGACAAAACCCTCTTTTCGTCCCGACGATGGCGGCTCCACCGTCGTCGCCGGATTTCTCTGTCCAAAGCGAAAAATGCACCAAATTCTCTGTTGATAATCCACCAATTCATCCGTCTGACTCTGCTTTATCCGGCGATGCCAATGATTCACCCATGGATCATGATCTCATCCCTCCGCCAATTGATGCTTCTACTCCACGGAATTCTTATAGAGATACTGTAATCGGCCCTGATTCTTCAAAACCTACTGTTGAGGGACTGGTTAGAAAAATCGATTACTCCCGTGAAGATGATGGGCAATGGGCTCAGATCGACGCTGATTTCGCGGCTCAATTTACTGACGACCCAGTTCTTGATCAACCACAATGGCCTCGTTTACATTTCACGGCGTCCGATTGGCGTGATGTTTGTTACAACATGGCACGATGTCTGATCATAAAACTAATGGGTAAGTCCATTCGCTACGACACCCTCGCGGCACTATTAGCCAAACTTTGGTCTTTAAAAGGCAATTTCAAACTCGTAGAATTAGGCATGGGTTTCTTTCTTGTTCGTTTACAAAAGAAGGAAGATTTTGACTTTGTTCTACAAGGAGGTCCGTGGGTATTATACCAACACTATCTTACTGTGAGGCGTTGGTCGCCGGATTTTAAAGCGTCGAATGCGTCAATTACGAACACCATGGTTTGGGTTCGCCTCCCCAAAATTCCTTATCCGTTCTTTACTCAATACGACAGATTAAGGGCCATTGGTGATATGATCGGGGACTTTGTGAAAGTTGACGAACACACGGAGATTGCTTCTAAAGGTCGCTTTGCGAGAATTGCTGTTGAGATCGATCTCAAAAAACCTTTGCTTCCGAAGTACATGATTGGCAACTCTGAATTTAATATCGAATATGAGGGTATCCGATTAATTTGTTACCAATGTGGGGTCTTTGGACATCATCATGACGAGTGCCCCACTTCTCCGGCGGTTATCGAAAGAAAATCCAAAAAGGCCGAAATGGCAGCAGCGCGTGCCCAAATGCCATCAAAATTCCCTGACTCAACCAGTAGATCTATCGAATCATCAGATACCGGCTATGGCCCGTGGATGTTGGTCAATAACAAGCGTCGGCCAAACCAGTCTCGTGGAAGTACTTGGAATGATACGTCGAGGATTGGGGTTAATTACCAAAGGCGCAACCAAAATTTTGCTTCTAAGGGGAAGTATGTTGCTGAGAAATCTTCATTTTCTATTCTGGAAGATTTAGATGGCGATAACAATTTTGCAGCCCATGACGATCTACCACCGACTCGCATCACTGATCCGGGGCCTTCAATGGTGAAACATGTTGCACAACCTCAGTCGTCGCGTCCAAGTCCGCCTCGCCAAATCCTGGAAAATTCCACGCGATCGATCACACCTCCTCGCATCAAAAATCCAGCTACAGTCCATACAGTTGACATGCAAGTTGATTCGGACATTGTCTTAAACCCTCAAGACAAAATCGAGCAGATTTCTGGTCCTGCAAACCGTGTTCCTTTGTCCACACTTACAAATATTCAGCCAAGCCGTCAGTTACAGTTTGATGCCCCAGAGTCGTCGGCTCTTCATGGGGGTTCTCTTGAGGCAATTACCGAGCCCCTTTCAAAAGGAACCTTACGCCATTCTTCGGCAGAAAATTCTAAAAAAGCTGGTAGGGGCCGACCTTATGATAGAGGTCGCACAAATGTGGTCCATCGGGATTAAGCCCTCCTTCTTGTCCTTTCCCATTGTTTTAAATGGATAGAAAGCATAAAATCCTATTTTGGAACGTGCAAGACGCAGGTAATCAAAATTTTCTTCGCTCTATTAAAGAACTTATCCGTTATTATCATCCTCTCTTAATGGTTTTGGTTGAAACCCGTATTAGTGGTATTACAGCCGATGAGAAAATTAAAAATATTGGTTTTGTGGGTAATGCTCGCGTGGATGCCCGTGGTTTTGCGGGCAGGATTTGGTTGATTTGGAATCCGGATATTGTTTCAGTTGATATTCTTGGCGCTTCTTCTCAACTGATTCATACCCTCCTCTCTGTTGCCGATTTTGGCTCTTTCTTGTTCACGGGTATTTATGCTTCCCCGTCTTATGCTATTAGAGATGAGCTTTGGGACGACATGCTCACTATCTCGAAAAATGTTGACATACCCTGGATTGCTGGAGGCGATTTTAATGATATTGCGTTGCTTGATGAAAGGTCAGGGGGTTCCAATCGTTATCCGAATAAGAGTGCTCTTTTTCGCAACCGGGTGGAGCAATGTCATCTCATGGATCATGGTTTCTCGGGTCCTCGGTTTACATGGCGAAGAAAAGTTGGGCAGAGAGTAATTAGGTTACGGATCGACCGAGTCTTGTGTAACGATGAGTGGAAGATTCTTGCACCATCTACTTGTGTTGAACACTTGGCCCGTACTCACTCGGACCACAGACCTATTCTCCTTGCGTTTGGGGATATTGTTAGACCTCGACCAAATCCTCGCTTCAAGTTTGAAGCCGCTTGGCTGTTGCGTTCTGAGATCTCTAACGTCATTAAAAGTCATTGGAAATCGGGGGAACCGTTTACTCACTCTCTCGCTGATTGTGCACGGGGTCTTTCTTTTTGGAATCGTCATGACTTTGGCAATATTTTTCAACGGAAGCGACGTCTTAAAGCGAGAATCTTAGGGGTTCAAGTTGCAATTGATGAGAATCCCTCACCAAATCTCTTGAAGCTTGAAAGGAAATTAATTAGCGAATATAATGATACGCTTCTTCAAGAGCAGATTTTTTGGTTCCAAAAATCAAGGGAAGAAGCCGCCACCCTTCAAGACCGAAACACGCGCTTCTTTCACCTCTCGGTCCTTAGTCGAAGACAAAAGATGTCCGTCACGTGTCTTAAAGATGCTACCGGTCAATGGGTTTCAGATCCCCTTCAGCTTAAACATCTTGCTGTTAGTCACTTTCGAAGCATCTACTCCGCCACTCCAGCCGCGGCTATTCCTATTCCAAGCCTTTTTCCTCCGCTCTCTTCAACGGAGATCCTCTCGTTGACCAGAAGCATTTCTATGAAGGAGGTTAAAGTGGCTATTTTTTCTATGGGTCCTTATAAGAGTCCGGGCCCTGACGGGTTTCAACCAGTTTTTTATCAGAAATTTTGGAGCATCATCGCAGCGGATCTCTTACAGCTTGTCTCTTCGGCATTGGAGACCGGCTTTTTTCCCGCCATCTTAAACGATACTCTTCTCCAACTGATTCCAAAAGTGGAGCATCCAGAAACTATTCATCATTTCTGGCCCATAGGACTTTGCAACGTCGCTTATAAGACAATCACGAAGATTATTGCCACACATCTTAAACCTATCTTCATGCGGATTATTGGTTCGGAACATAGCAGTTTCTCCCTGGACGGCAGACTCGTGATAACATTATTGTTGCGCAGGAGCTTGTTCATACCATGCGTAAAAAGAAGGGGCGTTTGGGATACATGGCTCTCAAGATTGATCTTGATAAAGCTTTTGATCGGTTGTCATGGGTTTTTATTGAAGATACGTTGCGGCACGCTGGTATTCCCCCAAGTCTCGTCAAGTGATCATGTTTTGTATCTCCTCGCCTACCATTCGTTTGATTTGGAATGGGGAAGTCACCGAATCCTTCAAGCCTTCTCGGGGAGTGCGGCAAGGCGATTCTATATCGCCCTATATTTTCATTCTCTGTATGGAGCGGCTTGCTCACCTTGTACGAAGTAAGGTCGAAGAAAAATCATGGCACCCGATTTCAGCTTCTAGAGGCGGACCAAAGATCTCACATCTTTTCTTCGCCGATGACTTGCTTTTATTTGCCCGTGCCACTGTTGATCAGATGCATGTCATTATGGATTGCCTTAACATTTTTTCTGCCGCATCTGACCAAAAGATCAGCCTTGCAAAGTCTATTGTCTTATTTTCGCCAAATGTTCCAGGCGCTCTTGCTAAAGAAATCTCAACGCTCGCGGGCATTCCACAAGCCTCATCACTTGGCCGTTATCTCGGCATTCATTTGTGCGATGAACGGGTCACCCGTCATCTCTTTGCCAAAGTTATTGAAAGGGTTGAAAAATGTATGTTTTCTTGGCGCCCACATTTCTCCTCTTTGGCGGGGCGTCACACTCTTCTCAAATCGGTCGCTACAGCCATTCCCGTGCACACTATGCAAACTTATAAGATGCCAAAAGTGGTGAACAAACGCCTTGATAGACTTAATCGTGATTTTTTGTGGGGTAGTACTTCGAGACGCCGACGTCTTCACTTGGTTAATTGGAATACTATTTGTCTCCCAAAAGACCGTGGTGGGCTTGGTTTTGTGTGAATGGATGATATGAATAAAGCTCTTCTTCTGAAGCTTGTGTGGGATCTCCTTCAAAAGCGTAATCTACTCTGGGTTCGAATGCTTTTGGCTAAATATATACCTGATGGTAACCTTCTCTTAGCCAAAAAACCGACGTCTTGCTCTCCTCTCTGGAGGCAGCTTTTTGCTTGTATTGCCACCCTTCAACGTGGGCTCAAATGGTTGATTCGTAATGGTCAGGTTGCTAGATTTTGGAGCGATTGATGGGTTGGTTCTCGCCCCTTAATCCTTGACGCAATTTACCCGGTTCCACAGATTGAAATAGATCTTCCTATTGCAAATTTTCTGGATAATAACAGCCAATGGCAGTGGCAATCTTTTCAGCACCTTATGCCAATGCGTCACTTGGCTGAAATTGCTGGTGTCTTCATTAATTCTTCAGAACAGCTTCCTGATATCCCATGCTGGGGCTTCACTGCCGATGGTAATTATTCTGTTAAAACTGGTTGTGACCTTCTCTCGGGGTCCGATCAGCCGCGGTCTAATATTTGGCAACTTGTCTGGAAACTTCGTACAAGGCAACGGGTTCGCACTTTTGTCTGGTTGGCTCTTCACAATAAATTACCTTGCAATGAGAATAGGCTCTCTCGGCACCTAACTAATGATCCTTCTTGCCCACGTTGCGATAATAATTCGGAGTCGCTTTTACACCTCCTTCGTGATTGCCCATCTAGCTATTCGGTTTGGCTCAAATTACTGCCGCAAGGTGATCATTCGCGATTCTTTTTCTCTAGTCTTCATGACTCGCTTCTTGATAATCTTGGTTCTCGTTCTGGATTGCACGAGCAAAATCCTCCTTGGTCGACTCTCTTTGCAGTAACTTGCTGGAAACTTTGGCATTGGCGTTGTAAAAAAGTCTTCGATAACAAGGATTTTGATCCTGAATGGGTGAGCAACTGGATTAGACAAATGGCTCGGGACGACACGACAGCTTGGACAAAGTTATTAGCTATTCAACACCCTGGCCATTCTAAAGTTTCACGCTACATTGGTTGGAGCTATCCACCTGCTGGTTTTGTGAAGATTAATGTGCATGGTAGCGCTCTCGGAAATCCAGGGCATTTGGCTTGTGGCGGAGTTGCCCGTGATGAAGAAGGCAAAGGGATATTTGGCTTTTCTGCCAATGTTGGCTACGGAAGTATCACCACGGCAGGATTGTGGGGCGTCTATCATGGTCTTTGCGAGGCTCTTAAACATGGTTTTCGTCATATTATTATCAGTTGCGACTCCAAGATCGTTGTTCATCTCCTTAACTCTCATATCTCGGATACACATCAACATCGCTCTCTCATTGAGTCCTGCAAACAGCTTACTTCTCGTTTTCATTCATGTGTCATTCGACATGACTTCCGAGAGATGAATATCGTGGCAGATCGGTTGGCAAATCTTGGGCATTCTTGTGCATTCGGCCTCCTCCCTTTTGGAAATCCCCCTGATTCTATTTTGCATCTCTTGCTCTTTGACACTATTGGCGGAATCACTCTTCGTTCTTTTAGCGATTAGTTGATCACTGACCCCGGGTTCCCCCTCCCATTGTATCAAAAAAAAAATTATCACTATTTTATGTATTAATTGAAAAAAAAAAATAATAGGTAAAAAGCTATATAACATCATAAAATTAGATTTTCAGAATTTAAAATATTTTAACTTCATTCTATCTAATTTAGGAAAAATAAAAAAGCATATCTCAATGCATCTTCTTCTCCAACCCACCCACCCCTATCTTCTTTCCCAACCAACCCAACCGATGATTCTTCATACTAAAAACATCCATTACTTTTTGATAGCAAAAAGATAAGTTGTGTTGTTTTTTCAGCAAATTAATCGGGTTAATTTGCTCATGCACTTACACATCTTTCTAGCGATTCACATTGCTTTGTTAAATAATACAAGTCTTGATAAGAAACTTCAGTGCGGTAGAATACCATTGACGACGGTCATCTACTTTGGTAGCATCTAAAGTTCGTAGGTCAACATGTAAAATGGGGTGTTAATCTATGTTGTACCAACTATTTAAATGAGTTTTGATAATTAAAATTGCGATTTCTCTAGCTTGATATAATCAACTTTTGTGTAGATGCGTTTTGTATACTTTATTGCTATGAATTATTTTGGAGTTAATCTTAAAAGTGTTAAAGTTAGCTTTTGAAATAAGTTGTGTTGAAATAGAATGAGCGGAAAGGTGAAAAATTAGCATTCCACATAGAAACTTTGAGCTTATTTTTTAAGCGTATTGTTAGATCTTAGAGTCTTATACTTTATGTTTTAGCAATAGTCGCGGTACCTAGTCTCGACAGATAAGTAGGACAGGTAAGTAAGACAGTAAAGTAAGACAGCAGATTTTAACGTGGTTCGGACTATGTCCTACATCCACGAGGCTTTCGCCTGAATCAAACTTCTTTCAACGGACAAAAGTTATTACACCAACTGGTTTTACTCTAACACCGAATCCCTCTAATGTTGATACCACCGGAGCCTTTTTCGCGTCTACTCCGTTTGATCCGTAAGACCAAGACTCCCGTAATGATCTTCTTATGAGAATGCTTCCAAGCGAACTGCACGTACGTATAGATCCCTCTAACTGGCGCAATCCTTTCCCGTTGAACTCCCTTCAACTCTTGTCGGCTTCTCACGTTCTTGATGTAACTCAAGAGGGCGAAAACTAAGAAATAAAATAGAACACCTAAAGATGTATATTTTGTTACACGAGTGTTCTACATTGATTCCTAGGATTTCTACTATTTATAGGATAGCTCTCCTGAAAGATATCCTTGATTCTCGGCCAGTCTCCATATCCAGTCGAGACAGGATCTTTCCAAAGTATATCCGAATCTTTCCATGATAAGGCGATTCTTCCTTTTGCAACGTCTTTGTTTCCGATTGATAAGATCTTCATGATCTTCATATATTCTGCACATCAAAGACAAAGAAGAACTCCACAAGGAATAGATTACTAAAGGATATAGGAAAGAGTTTGATAAAGATTAACTTTCCATAAGATAAGATACTATAAGATCAAGTTAAATCTTTCCAAACTCACCTAAATATTCACGCGTCTAATAACAGAATAAATACCATAAAATTGTGTGAATAAATAAGTAAATAAATCAAAGTAAATAAAACCGAAATTTTCCTTTAAAATAATTTTGCAAACAAGGAAATAAAATCTAGTTGGACCTGGCAGTCCTGACTGTTCAACCGAGTTCGAAACCTGTCGGACTTTGCGGTCCTAACAATCTCCCCCAATTGACTTGTTTGGCAAAAACACTTTTAAATCCCAAGGAAAATGTAGACATGCTGAAATAAAACAAGTTAGTAAGAGATAGGCACATAAATCAACTAACGAGTCTCGACAGCAATAAAAATGTGTTGCAACAGCGGTGCAACACTCCGCAAAATAACTTAATAAAATAAGCAGTTAAATCATTGTTCTTAAGCGGAATAAAAACAAAACAAAGTAAAATAAATAACAAGATAAACAGCAGCAGCCAGTAGAAATCTCCCCCATTCTTCAAGACTCCCCCATTCTACATATTCTGTTTACTCCCCCATTTTGCCAGAACTAGTCAAGGCTTTGCCGCTAATTGGGCAAGTGACTCGTTCATGGACTGCAGCAATGTAATGACCTGGGCAAGTTGCGACTGAAGGTTGTCGAGACTGCCCTGGGGAACAGACGGTCCAGCTTCGTTATCCCTGGCAGTTGGGACAGAGCGTCGGATCGGAGAACCAAGTAGAGCTTGAACAAGGTGACTCGGGGCATGATAAGGCCTAGGGCGGCTCGTCATCTTGTCCTTAGAGACCCGGATATCCATTTGAGATATGAGCAAGCGATAGACCAACGATGGATAGCCTAAGGTCATCTTTACCTTGTGGTCGAATGCTTCAAGTTGTAAACGCTCAAAGACCAGTTTCCCAAGATTAATGGGAGCATTCGAACCAATACGGAATAAGACAGAAGCAGTTAACGGACTAACAGTAGAAGTATGGGACATAGGGTACCAATTTCTTACCATTATGCCGTAGATCAGACCATACCATGGAAGAAGGGAACCTCGCTGTAGATTTCCATTCGTTGGCCACTTCATGGGTTGGCCGGTTATGGTAGACGCGACTGCATCCATGTCTGCCTCCAGTTCCAACTCGGAGTCGCGACCGGTTTGTACGTCAGGAGAACCCAACTGCATGTTCAGAATTTGCGGACTGATCTTGAAGATGAACTTCTGGACAAAGACTGAATGTTCCTTGGCTGAGCCTGGAACGCCTAGTTGAGTATCCAGATTGGCGTAAAACTCATGCACAATCTGGGTTACAAACGGTTGTACCCTGCGAGTGGATTCAAGAAAACCTCTCCCCTCCAAAAACTCAATAACACCCGTACCATCATAAGAATCATCATGAAGTTGAACTTCACGAACAGGAATGCGATCAGTGAGACGAGTATACCTGAGTTTGGCATTAGATGTGTAGAACCTGTCGGAAAATGCCTTTTTCACCCTGAAAGGCTCATCAGACGGTGGAACACGGGGAGGAACTGCAAAATCTCCTTCAGCTTCTTCTTCAGCCTGGTCGTGACTGCCTGCCTCAGAGGCCGACTGGTCGCCTGACTGGTTGTCCTTATCAGACAAGGACTGAGCTGAGCGTTTCTGCTGTTTGCGGACAGGGCTGGAATCTGAGTCAGAGACCTCAATTGGAGCAGAGTCCAAGGCAGCAGGAGCGGATCGGGGACGTTTGGATACAGGAACTTTCTTGCGTGTCCCGACTCGGCTCGCGACACCCTCTGCAACAGGTTTTGACTTTTGGCGAGCAGATGGAGTGCGCTTAGGAGGTTGAGCCTTCTTCTTCCCTTTAGCCGCGGCGGTGTGGCGGCGAGAGGATGCAGGAACAGGTGCTGGTGACGGCGAAGCGTCGTCCGGCATGGGAACAGAGTGCGAGTCGTCCAAAGGAGGAGAGAACTCGCGTGCCTGAGGAGCAGTGGCACGGGGTGGTGACTCTGTTGCCGGTGGTGGTGGTGTGATGTCTTGCGGTGGTGCCGTGGAAGACGTCGGTGGAATAAAGTCCGCCGGAATTCGGATTTTGAGCGGCTTTGGCTGCAAGACTTGGGACAACTCGTTGCCCGTTGTGGATGCACTGTCAGGGTCGACTGATGGGGCTGACGGGGTTGACTGAGACGATTCTCCTGATGACTTAGATTTCACCATGTTAAATAATTTCTTGATAAATGTAGGTGAGAAAGAAGACATAAAACACAAATCCACACACCAAAAAAAATAGAATCACACGAGAGAGAGATAGGGATGGCGTGAGATATGATATAAAGGAAAGATATATAAATAGATGTAATCAAATCAATGTCATATCTTTTATAATCATTATCTACAACTTCCCATAAGAGATAGGACTCTTACCAAGACTAATCTAGGAAAAGATTCCACCAAGATATGCAACTCAATCTCTACGAATTTTAAAACGCGGCAAAGCATAGGCGGGAAACAATTCGTGCCAAAATTAAACATATCGCGTTTTAAAGACAAAAAAAATAAAAAGCACCTGTTTAATAAAATTAAAACAAATTAAAACACAAATTAAAAGAAACAAACAGAAAGTAACTCAGCAAATTACTCACATAACTTACCGAGTACCGATTCAACTGGTGTAAGTGGATGTCGAGACACCCTGTCATGACAGACTATAAGACTGAGTATAAAACAGGTCGAGACTGAAGCATACTCATGAACCAGATGAATACATTAAAATGTGTGTGTGTGAATTCTCATATGATAAACAGATGAAAGGGAAGAGAATTTGAAAGGGGCAAAAATCGTTTTTGCAAGAAATCTCTTTTCAAACAATACAATTGCACCTTGTACACACACTTTGAGCCTTTTGCATAGAGGTAGCTTTCGCACATAACTTTATATAGAATATGGTAGCTCTTTTCAATTTTGTGATGACCGTGAAATATGAATTGAATGCTTTCACACATATTCATTGAGTTTATGCAGCTTTTTCCTCCATATATTTTTCTTTTGAAGCACTTTTTCTTTTGGCTCATGCTCTCTTTGTTCTTTTCTTTTCACAACTCTTTTGATCACTCATACTTTTCTTTTCAGCTCAATTCTTCTGTTTTTAAAGTGATGAGGTAGCAAAAGTGGACAATGTCCATGTCAAAGAGATAATAAAAACAAAATAAAAACAAAATAAACAAAAATTGCCCGTTGCAAAATCCTTCGATTTCACTGATTTAACTGAGGGAATGATGTGCATTGTGTATCAATGCAGTTCTAAGTACGCTCCAGAACCGGCTGTCCAACAGGTCTGCAAGTAAGTCATGACAGTTAGTTCAACAAATAAAAACATCTCAGTTAAATTGGGCACGCGACCAACACTTAGTGGAGACAAATGCCGAGAGACTTTCTGAGGGTCTCAAAGCGTTGTGAATCTAGAGCTTTAGTAAAAATATCAGCAAATTGTCTTTCGGTCGCGACATGTTTAAGGACAACAGATTTGTTTTCAACCAGTTCACGTATGTAGTGATGTCGAATATCAATATGCTTAGTACGAGAGTGCTGGACAGGATTTTTAGCAATGTTAATAGCACTAGTATTGTCACAGAAAACAAGTAGTTCACTTTGTACAATACCGTAATCGTTGAGCATTTGTTGCATCCAAACTAGTTAGGCACAACAGCTTCCAGCTGCAATATATTCAGCTTCAACAGTAGATAATGATATGGAGTTTTGTTTTTTGCTATACCAAGAAACAAGGTTGTTTCCGACATAGAAACATCCTCCAGTTGTGCTTTTTCTGTCGTCTGCACATCCAGCCCAGTCAGCATCACTGTATCCTGCAAGATTCGAATTGGTATCAAATGAGTAGCTAAGGCCAAAATCAGCAGTTTCACTAACATAACGAATTATTCGTTTAACAGCATGAAGATGTGAGTCTTTGGGGTTTGCTTGATAACGAGCACAGACGCCAACACTAAAACAAATGTCAGGACGGCTTGCAGTAAGGTACAAGAGACTCCCTATCATGCTTCGATAGAGACTAGGATCTATGGAGTTTCCTTCAGTATCGAGAGCAAGCTTATCATTAGTTCCCATAGGTGTTCTTAGGGGTTTCGCTGTTTCAAGCCCAAATTTCTTCACAAGATTCCGAGCATACTTTGATTGGGATATGAATAACCCATCGGACCCTTGTTTGACCTGCAAGCCAAGAAAGTATGTTAGTTCACCAACCATACTCATTTCAAACTCTTTCTTCATAAGATTGATGAAGTTCCCCAACTGGTCTTCTGAGGTGGATCCAAAAACTATGTCATCAACATAAACTTGAGCAATTAGCATATGAGGTGAGACATGTTTAACAAATAAAGTTTTGTCCACTCCTCCCCTAGTATATCCATTCTCAATGAGATAAATTGTAAGTCTCTCATACCAAGCACGAGGTGCTTGTTTCAATCCATACAATGCCTTTTTAAGTTTAAACACATGTGAGGGATGATGAGGATCCACGAAACCTTTTGGTTGTTCAACAAACACTTCTTCATTAAGATAACCATTTAGAAAGGCACTTTTAACATCCATTTGGAAAAGTTTGAATTGAAGAACACATGCAATAGCAAATAAGAGACGAATTGACTCAAGTCGAGCGACAGGAGCAAATGTTTCATCATAATCTATGCCCTCAACCTGAGTATACCCTTGAGCAACTAGTCTAGCTTTGTTTCTCACAATGTTACCGGATTCATCAGATTTGTTTTTAAATATCCATTTTGTTCCGATTACATTAATGTTGGATGGTCGGGGAACAAGTTCCCACACTTGATTTCTAACAAACTGACCAAGTTCATCTTGCATCGCTTCAATCCAAGCATCATCCAGTAAAGCTTCTTTTACATTCTTTGGTTCAATTTGAGAAGTAAAACAAGCATGATGAAGCAATTGATCATACCTTTGTCGTACTAAACTACGAGTACGGATACCTTCAGATAAATCACCTATGATTGACTCTTTAGGATGATTCTTCCTGATTCTGGTGGATGGACCAACTGAAACAGGTTCTGGAGATTGATCAGATTCTTCTGTCCCTGGATATGACTCGAACTCTTGAAGTGTATCTGCATGATTTTCAGGTGTCGCATCTGAAGTCACGACTGGAGGAACAACTAGTTGGGCAACAGGATCAGGACTGCACTCATCATCACTGCAGGAGCTATTCTTTTCTTGATTTCCAACGAATGATTGAATTTCACGCTCCTGTGAGGTGTCTGAGAAATCCCTGGAGTCATCAAATTCAACATTGGAGGTTTCAATAACAGTTTGAGTTCTTAGAATGAGCACTCTATAAGCACGACTGTTATTAGAATAACCAAGAAAAATGCCAAGGTCACTTTTGGAATGGAACTTATTCAAGTGTTCTCGATCTTTGAGTACAAAACAAGTGCAACCAAAGATATGGAAGAATTTGACATTTGGTTTCTTACCTTTCCAGAGCTCATCTGAGGTTGAGGATGTACCTGGTCGAAGGTAAGTGCGGTTGATGATAAAACATGCTGTATTTACCGCTTCTGCCCAGTGACGCATGGGTAATTTCTTTGAATTTAACATGACTCGAGCCATTTCAAGTAAAGTTCTATTTTTCCTCTCAACCACTCCATTTTGTTTTGGAGTTTTAGGTGATGAAAACTCATGAGAGATACCATATTCTTCACAGAACTTAGAAAACAATGAATTTTCAAATTCCTTACCATGATCACTTCTTATTCTTTTAATCTTTAGGTCTTTATCATTCATCACACTAATACATAGTGCTTTAAAAACTTCAAATGTTTCAGATTTTTCTCTTAAGAATTTTACCCAAGTAAACCGTGAAAAATCATCAACACAATTAAATATGTACCTTTTACCACATGTACTTTCTGTCTGGACTGGTCCAACAAGGTCCATATGAAGAAGTTCAAGAATGCGAGAGGTGATTGAATGATTACCTGTAGGGTGATTACCTTTCTTTTGCTTACCACGAAGACATAGTTCGCATTTTTGTGATGGCTTTGAACTCAAATCTGGAAGACCTGTAACAGCTTTGGATCGACTGAGTTTGATCAACAGTTTGTAGTTTACATGTCCCATTCTTTGGTGCCAAAGTTCAGTGTGATCCGAGGAACTGAATAAACATGTAAGCTGTTCTGATGGTAGTCGCGACTGCGTAAGAGTGTAGCAATTTTCAGCAGTTCGTTTTCCAGTGAGAACACACTTGTCTTGACCATTCACAACCCGGCAATCTCCTTTTGTGAAGTGAACAAACAGATCTTGGTCACATAGCTGACTGATGCTGATCAAGTTTTGTTTTAGTCCAATAACATGATACACATTCCGGATCTTGGGAAACCCTTTGATATTAAGAGTTCTTCTTGCGACAATTTGACCCTTTTTCCCGTTTCCAAACTGGACTGTACCTCTTGGATCAGCAACATAGTTGGTCAAGATGTCCTTGTTTCCTGTCATGTGTCTCGAGCATGCACTGTCAAAATACCAACAATTAGGTGAGCCATGTTCAATGGAAGAGTAAGCATATGACACATTATGATAGTTTGGTCGTTTCACCCAAATTTTCTTTGAATTTTGAAAACTTCCCTTTTTCACTGATTTCTTTTGAGTCTTCTTAGGTGTTGGGACTCGTTTTGGGGACATCCTTGGTGAATGACCATTGGATGATGATTCCCTAAGTTGATAGCAGTATGGACGAATGTGTCCTTCAACACCACAATGATGACAGACAGGAATGAACCTGTTATAAGAAATACCAGAATGTGAGATATCAAAAAAAGAGTTGTTTCTAGAATTCTTACTTGCATTTTTTCTTGGATGAAAAACATTATTAGCTAAAGAATGATTAAACTGAGACTCATTTGTTGCAAATCCAAGTCCTGCACGATCTCTCGTTGGCTTTTGATTTTCCAACACATGATCCAATTTTTCTGTTCCAGAACTAAGAAGTTTCACATTCTTTCTGACTGCAGCAAGCTCTGCTTGAACATCTTGGTGCAGTCGCTCAAACAGATTGGCTGTCTCTTTGGCTCCTTCCACAGCAGTAATTAGAGCTTTGTTTTCTCTTTTGAGATCAGAATTTTGATTTTGTAATTCACGAACTTTCTGCTCAAGTGATGCATTTGAATGAGGTATGTTGTGGCCCTTTGACTTGATTAACTCTTCTAGCTCGGCAATTCTGATAGTTCCAGCTTTCCATTTGTCGGCCAAGATAAGATAATTTTTGCCCAGAGCTTCTGGATCAATTCCTTCATCATCAGATTCTGAATATTCATTATAGTCGTCCTTTCCTGTCTTGACAGATGAGGAGTCCCGTCTGATGATAGAAGAGAATGCAAAATGGGGTTGAAGGTGACTTTTCCTGTATTGAACATTTCTTCCTTTTCTTTTGACATTAAGATCATTAGCAGCGGAAGAATAAAACGAATTATCAGAGAATGAGGAAGACATGTTCATACCTTCAATGTTCATAAAATCTGTAAGATCTAAATAAACCAGAATCTCACCAATGTAAGTAGGTGATAGGCTCTTGATGCCAATTGTTAGATCTTAGAGTCTTATACTTTATGTTTTAGCAATAGTCGCGGTACCTAGTCTCGACAGATAAGTAGGACAGGTAAGTAAGACAGTAAAGTAAGACAACAGATTTTAACGTGGTTCGGACTATGTCCTACATCCACGAGGCTTTCGCCTGAATCAAACTTCTTTCAACGGACAAAAGTTATTACACCAACTGGTTTTACTCTAACACCGAATCCCTCTAATGTTGATACCACCGGAACCTTTTTCGCGTCTACTCCGTTTGATCCGTAAGACCAAGACTCCCGTAATGATCTTCTTATGAGAATGCTTCCAAGCGAACTGCACGTACGTATAGATCCCTCTAACTGGCGCAATCCTTTCCCGTTGAACTCCCTTCAACTCTTGTCGGCTTCTCACGTTCTTGATGTAACTCAAGAGGGCGAAAACTAAGAAATAAAAGAGAACACCTAAAGATGTATATTTTGTTACACGAGTGTTCTACATTGATTCCTAGGATTTCTACTATTTATAGGATAGCTCTCCTGAAAGATATCCTTGATTCTCGGCCAGTCTCCATATCCAGTCGAGACAGGATCTTTCCAAAGTATATCCGAATCTTTCCATGATAAGGCGATTCTTCCTTTTGCAACGTCTTTGTTTCCGATTGATAAGATCTTCATGATCTTCATATATTCTGCACATCAAAGACAAAGAAGAACTCCACAAGGAATAGATTACTAAAGGATATAGGAAAGAGTTTGATAAAGATTAACTTTCCATAAGATAAGATACTATAAGATCAAGTTAAATCTTTCCAAACTCACCTAAATATTCACGCGTCTAATAACAGAATAAATACCATAAAATCGTGTGAATAAATAAGTAAATAAATCAAAGTAAATAAAACCGAAATTTTTCTTTAAAATAATTTTGCAAACAAGGAAATAAAATCTAGTTGGACCTGGCAGTCCTGACTGTTCAACCGAGTTCGAAACCTGTCGGACTTTGCGGTCCTAACACGTATATGCCACTTGTTTGCACAACAGGTTGGGCCCTTTGAGGTACCACATGTCCTTAAAGGGGCAAGACCTACATGCTATAGGTCATGCTCCAAAACCCACGCGCGCAGACATCACTATCGCTGGCCGTCAGTCACAACTTGGCCTTGGTCGGATTGGGGTTGATAATTAAGTAAGATATAAATACTTGGCATGTCTTTCTACTTAGCCTTGTTCTTGTTGTTGGTCTATTTTCAAATCTTTTTATGTTGTTTTCATGTGTTTAAAGTTTGGAGTCAAGTTTAACAAAAAGAAGTGAAATAAAGCACAAAGATCCAAGGAAAAAAGCTGAACTAAAAGTCAAGCACCACGAGCACCAACACGACGCCCCTAGCGTTGAGCTACTGTAGGAATGGCATCACAAACTCCACCACAAACCCCCTAGCACGTGACCTAATTCATCAATCGCTAGAGCATGATCACCCCGAGGCGGGCAACACCACCAGCGTCGTACTTAAGTTAGGCAGCGCTATAACTAGAGCTGGACAAAGTTTTTTATTTTTTTTTATTTTTTATTTTTAATTGCAGACTTTAAGCCCAACAAGCAAAAAACTACATCGACCTCAAAATGGATGAAAATTACCAATCAAAAAGTTTATAAATAAGTTATTGGAGGCTTATTTAAGAGTAACTGAGAGAAGAGAAAACACAAGAAGCATTAAAAGTTAGATGAATTTACTTTTGTTTTGTAGCTAAGATTATTATTGTTTACATTAGTTTAATACAAGAGATTGCAGTAAACAACTCATATCAAAATCTGACGCGACAACAAACATTATGGGGCTGTTAGGATCAATTTTGGCCCACAATTTTCGAATTTTCGTGGGCTAAATATAAGTTAGAACGTTTTTCAAATTTTTGCTGAGATAAATCTGGCCCAAAAATCTGAAAATTATATACGTAACTTCTCATTCAATTTATAAACGAAAAAGCATCTGACTCCGGTCACATCAGATGGTCCCCTTTCACCTTTTTAACTGCTCTCTCTCTCTCTCTCTCTCTCTCTCTTGATTTTTACTATAATTCTATCTCTAATTAATCCTTATCTCTTATGAAATATACACATACACTATCAAACGTTTTGGCAGTATTAATATGTATTAATTATAAATACAATTACTTTATCAGATAGGATTATATATATATATATATATATATAATCATTAAACAATTAAGTCAACTATTCTTAATCATAAAACAATGATTATTGATTATTATATTATTTTTTTACACTCCTTTACCTAAATTGATTTGATGTCTATATACCTATTTTTCTCCCTAAAATTCTAACACTCAAACAACATCCAAACTATATTTCAAATGTTTTGCACGTTTTTCAAAATAATCTACCAAACTTCCAAATAAATTTTGAGAGAACCAAACATGCGAAAATACATCCAAACAGGGCCTATGTTTTCAAAACCTTGTATTTGTTTCACGTTTAGCAGGTTGACTAATTCACATGTGTCTGGAGTTAGCTAGAGAACTGAATGAAGATAATATTATCTTCCTTTCTATTTATATTTTTCTTTTCTTTAATTGTAATAAATTATTTCCATTTCAATATTACAATCTCAAAACATAATTCTCATCCTTTCAAATAATATTGAATATTTCATTATTGACTCATTAGTTTACATGTGTGCATTAAAATGAAATATCTATTCACTAAATAAATTTGCCAAAATTACCTGCATCAAGAAAATATTAGCAAAAATTATTTTGAAGGTATAACAAACACCAGCTCGCAAAATCTCAAAAATATATCTCTCGGTATTGAAGTCCTGAAAGAGCCAATATTACGAAGATGCAAAGCTAATTGTCAACAAAGAAAAATGGTACTTCAGTCCACATGTGAACACATGATGCCAGTGTTAACAGATTAGGGTTATTTTCTTCTTAAGCATTGGCGAGCACTAATTATAATTTCAAAGCACCTTTGTGACACCTAAAATAGAATTGTGCCATCAAAACAGAACGGTTTACGCACTGCAACATTACATGAATTGAGCACATAATAAAACAATGTACACCTTATCCAAAATTTCCCAAAACTCCAACAAACTCTTAACAACTAAAGCTTACCACTAAAAGTATTACAAACCATTCATTCAACGTTAATGTCCAAAACCTTAGCACGACCACTAACTTTAGGCACGGTAACATACAACACACCATCCTTCACCTCAGCCTTAATCTTCTCAAACTGCACATTCTCAGGCAAAGCAATTCTGCAACTGTACTTTCCATATCTTATAGCAAACCACTCATCTGAATCTGTTCCGTTCTTTTCCTCCTCCGAATCATCATTTTCCCGCTCAGCTTTTTCAGCTTTAACAACCAGCATATTGTCCTCAACCCAAACCTTAACATCCTGTTTTGTCATACCAGGCATGTCGAACCTCATTTTGTACTCCGACCCGCCTTCTTTAATCTCCCACGGCGTCCTCCCTCGCCCAAACACGACGCTGTTTGCCGGAGGAATGGGGGGAGCCCATTGCTGTGTGGTGTACGAAAAAGGGTCCTCCATTATTCTCTCCATCGTTTCCATCATTTGCTGGACAGTCGTAGCCGTTGGAAACCTGTCCCATGAACCTGTGTGTGTATGTACATATATTAGAAACATTTTTCGCAAATGGAGATCTTAGTTAAGCCTGTGAAAATCAGGGAAATAATTGGAAGAGGAATTTATTGTAAAAGTATATGCAACCGAAACAGAAAACGAAGATTGCCTTAAGGAGTGAAAAGAGCACTTTCCTAGAGGTCATATTTTTCCACTATATGTGCAGAAAGAAATTAGCCTACAAAATATAACAAGGCTTAAGAATTATTTTGAGACAAGTACAAAAATTTTTAGAATATTAATAATTCGCCCTAAATTATTAAGTTATAGAAGGTGAAAAGACTTTTTTAAGTGCATTTTTTCCGTTGGGTGCAACTTTCTTCGACGGATGTCTTAAACCAAAAATTGCGATCCGTCTTAAACCAAAAATTGCACCTGCTCATTTTAGATTTAAATTGATTAATGTTTTAAGAATAACATTAATAAATTCAAAAAATAAATTTTAAATTTATTAATTAAATTTAAACTGGATCTGAACCTCAAGTACCCATCTTTAAATTTTAATAAAAAATTACTACAAGACTCCAAAACCTAAAGTCCATACAAAAAGTCCAACTTATTTTGTAAACACTATATTAGACAACTACATATAAGCCTACTTATTTAGTTATTTCTTCTAATGTGGGATATCTCCTGCACTTCACTTTACAGTTTACACCTTACACACAACACACAAATATCAACATAATTTACTGTAGATTAATTAAAGATTAACATACCTATAGGGGCAATTGGGGCTGAAGTACTTCTTCTGGGTTGCTGCGTTTTTTGCATATTTGTTCTTTGCAAGTGATCAAGATTGTCCTTGCTTCTTTCAGCCATTGCTGCTTTTAAATTTGAAAAAAATCTTGGATAATTCGATTTGTAGGAGAAAATGGGTGTTTGAGTGGAGGTTAGTCGGGAGATTGATAGGTTTGATAAGCAGTGAGTTGCCATGTTCATGACTTGCTTCTTCAGACAAATTATTTTTTTCACGTGTTTCAGATTCTGTTTTACTTTTTAGTGAGATGTGTGTGGTGTTAGGACCGTGAGTCCGTAAGATTTGATTTACAAGTTTTGGTATTTTACTTTGAGGAAAATTGCATGTATTTTAGTTACCATATAATTCCTTGAGTTTGCATGGAAATAGAATTCTATAAGGAAAGGGATTTTTGGTAAGTTGCGATAAAGTAGGATTAGATTTAGGAAATATCTTGTATATCTTATGGAAACTAAATCTTTACCTCTACTTGTTTCTATCCGGTCTAACAAGCTTCCTATTGGAAGAATTTGTTGTTTCCTTGTGTGCTGATATCGAAGATCAAGAGAGCTTATCAAAAGGAAAGATTCCGGATAATTTAGGAAGATACAAGTCACGACTGGAGTAGGAGACTTCAACCGCAAGACTTATCTTCTAAGGAGAGCTATCCTATAAATAGTAGAAGAACTAGGTTTTAGAACTTAGAACACACGAGTAAATTCATATAGATCATAAGGTGTTCATTGTTTTTATATTCCTTAGTTTTTATTATTGATTTTGATTAAAGAACGTGACAAGCCGAACAAGAGTTGAAGGGAGTTCAACGGGAAAGGATTGCACCAGTTAGAGGGAGTCTATACGTACGTGCATTGCCGCTTGGAAGCTTGGTCATAAGAAGATCATACGAGAGTTTGGTATTACGGGTTCAAACGAAGTAGCAATAAAAATATTCTATTGGCGTCCGACAATAGAGGGAGTCTAAGTGTTAGAGTAAAACAACCAGTAGTTGTAACAGCTTTTGATAAGTGAAAGAGGTTTGAATTCTTGGGCGAAAGCCTTGTGGATGTAAGTCGGGAGTCCGAACCACGTTAAATCTGCTGTCTTTATTTTTACTGTCTCTTTACCTGTCTAGACTAGGTATCACGACTTATTGCTCTAAAGTAAAAATAATTGACTTTAAGATCTAGCAATTGGCATCAAGAGCTTGTCATCGTTTTTGGTGAGATCCTGTAGTGTTTAGATCTTGCAGATGGCACAAAACGTTGAAGGAACGTCTGCATCAAAGCCGCCGCTTCTTAATGAGTTCAACTACTCATATTGGAAAGTTCGGATGAAAGCCTTCATCAAACGAGAGAATTAGAAGGCCTGGAAAAGCATTCTCGAAGGATGGGCCCCACCAAAAGGAGAGAATGGAAAATTCAACGACAAACTTGACTCGACGAATGCATAGGATCTTGAAGCGAGTCACAACTCCACCGCACTCAATGCAATCATTAACGGAGTCGACCTCAATCAATATAAGCTCATCTGCTCATGTGAATCGGCCAAAGATGCATGGAACGCTTTTCAAATTGCTCATGAAGGAAAATCCTTGGAACAACATCGGTTAAAAGATCAAAGATGCAAATCCTTGGAACGCGATTTGAAGAACTCAAGATGGAGGAACATGAGACCATTGCGCAATTCAATTCCAAACTTCGTGAGAGTGCAAACGAAGGATTTCTTCGTGGAGATGATTATAATGATGCAAAGCTTGTCCAGAAAACTCTCAGGTCATTGCCAGCTAGATTCGACATGAAAATCGAGGCCATTGAAGAATCAAGTGATGTCGAAAATCTACCACTTGAGGAGTTAATGGGAGCACTTGCCACCTTTGAGATAAAGAAGAACATGAATGGTACTACTCAAAAGGGTGTAGCTCTGAAAGCCGAGGTCAATGATAAATCTCAAGATCAAGAAAAGGAGGATTTTGAGAAAACCATTGCTTTTCTGACCAAAGGGATGCGAAAATCTCCAAAGGGATGCAAAAATCTTCAAAATCATGGAAAAAGAAAGGTATGAACACTATTCCCTCAAACTCTGATAATTCATTGAATTCATCATACACTTCCGCTGCTAATGATCTTAGTATCAAAAGATTGGGAAGAGGTGTTCAATGCAGGGAATATCAAGGCTTTGGTCATATTCAAGCTGATTGTGGGAATCTGCTTCCAAAGAACAAGAACAAAGCAATGATTACCACGTGGAGTGAGGAGGAATCAGACTATGGAGAGGAAGAACCAGAAAACAAGGCAAACGTTGCACTTTCTTCCATCATCTGTCCTTACTATCATCCAATCTCGACCGATCAGGACGACTCATTCGTTACCTCTGAAAGCAAAGCGATGATATCTTTGAGGAGTGATGACGAGTCAAATGAGGATGAGAATGATCTAGGAAAAAGAGAGATCTTTGCATTCTCTTCCATCATTGATGCTGACTCTCAGGCTGTCGCATCAGACCAGGACGACCTTGTTGCAAAATCAGAGACATAAGATGAAGGTTCTCCTGAGTCCAAAAACGAGTTCAGACTATCTCGCCTTGATCTCATTCAAGAGATGGTTATTGAACTTACTCAAGCAAACTTTGATCTCATACGTAAAGTTAAAACTCTCAAAATTGATGTTCAAGGAGCTAAAGAGTCTATTCGTCTGTACGAGAATTTGCACGAGGATCTTCTAAAGGAACTTGAAAATGTTCAAAAGATTCTCCAGAAGTCTGAATCAGATGAAACAGATCATGAGTCAGATTTCTTCAGACCATACAGCAACCGTGCTGGCCTCGGCTATCCTTCAAAGGATGCTCATAAAAGGGAGAATTCTAGTTTTTCATTCATGAAAAGTGAGAAGGTAAGAAGTGCACATAATAAAAATCACTCACGATCTCATGTTTCTGATCGCAGGTTCACTCCAGTGTGTCACAACTGCGGTATTGAAGGACATATTCGTCCAAACTGTCCAAAAGTCAAGGAAAATTCATCCAAGGACAGAATACCAAAGCCAGTTAAGCATCGAGTATCGACTGCAAGGAAGACTCGTAGAGAAACAAGTGGATATGACTCTGGAGATGAAGCTAAGGCATCGTACCATGCAAGGGTCAAACGTTATTTTGCATTTTCTTCCGTACATAATGATTCACCTAATTGTTGGTATCTTGATAGTGCATGCTCACATCATATGACAGGGAACAAAGACCTTTTGACTAACTATGTGTTTGATCCTAAGGGAACAGTCAAGTTTGGAAATGGTAAACATGGTCAAATTGTCGGAAAAGGAACACCCAATATCAAAGGGTTTCCAATGCCTTGTAATGTTTTTCATGTCATAGGTCTTAAACACAATTTGATTAGCATTAGTCAACTGTGTGACCAAAAGATGTCCGTTATCTGCTCTCAAGAAGAATGTCATGTCACTAATGATCAGAACCTTTGTGTATTTACAGGAAAACGGATTGCCCAGAACTGCTATACACTGATGCAGTCACGACTTCTTACCAAACAGTTTACTAATCACACTTTGAATGTTTTTAATATGCTCATACTTAGTAAAATGATATTTTTGTCTTATGCAGGATAATCAAGGAGATAGTGATTTGTCATTCTATTCCAAATCTCTTCTTATTTCTTCCAACCATTCTGTTGATTTTGGAATTCTTAAACAGTTGAAATCTCCTATGATAACTTGCAACTTCATCAATTTGTGTGATTTTCATAGCATGACAGGGAGCTTTATTTGCCTATCCAACGATAATTCTGTCATATTTTTCAATCTTGATGAAGTGAAGATTATGCTTAAAGACTATGGAAGTATGATTAATGAATTACTTGAATCATGTGAGAACAATCATGCTTTTAACATTGCAAACTATCATGTTCAGCTTTCACGCACAAAGCAGATAGATCAATGGCACCACTTCATTCGTGATTTGGTAAAGTCTAGGACTATAGTCATTAAGCTAGTCGCGACAGAAAGACATTCTACGGATATGTTCTTAAAGGCACCCATTTCACAATGCTTTGAGACCTTCAAAAAGTCTCTTGGCATTTGCCATCACTAAGCATGTCGCTATGCCTGATTTAACTGGGATATTTTTTGTTTACGGTCGAACTAACTGTCATGACTTATATTGCAGACTTATCACAACAGTTTGTTCCGGAGCTCGATCTGATCAGTGTTACGTACTAAGTGCTCCTATTCTCCAGTTAAATGTTATCTTTAAACTGGATTAAAAATCCACTTTTGCTACCTCACACATCAAAAACAGAAGAATTGAGCATAAAAAGAGTTGTTTAAGTGTGCAAAAGAGTATGAAATGAAAAAGAAAAGAGAGTGTGAGCCGAAAAGATTCATGAGCTTCAAAAGAAAAATAAAAGGAGGAAAAGCTGCCTAAACTCAATGAATATGTGTGAAAGCTTTCAATTCTTATCTCACGGTCTTCACTCATTGAAAAAGAGCTACCATATTCTACATAAAGTCCATGAGCGAAAGCTACCTCCTTACAAAAAGGCTCAAATATGTGTGTTAAGGTACAATTGTCTAGTTTGAAAAGAGATATATCTTACGATTGTTGCCCCTTTCAAATTCTCTTCTTCTTCATCATATATTATACATGAGAATTTAAGCACACATTATTTTGTGATTATCTGGTAAATGAGAAAACTTCGGGCAGACTGTTGGAGAACGAGCCGTTGAAGCTGTCATGACAGGGTGTTCTTCCAAACACTCAAACCAGGTAAATCAGGTCCTCGGTAAGTTGTGTGGCACTTGTTGAGTTTTTTTTTGTTTGTTTTATTTATTTAAAGCTTTTATTTTGTTTAAGTGGTGCGAATTTTTTATTTTTATCCGAATATTTGTCTCTTGGGCGCGATTTTCTTAATTATGGCAGTTTCGACCGCCAAAATCTTATGCCGCGTGATTTCAAATCTTTTGGATAGAGTGTTTGTGTGATAGCGTGATTATGTTTCCTATTTTCTCGGAAGTTGAGTCTATAAGGAAACTTTTTGATAGAGTTTGAGATTGATTTTACCTTAGCTTCTTACACATCATTATATATATCTATCTCTCGTCTCTCTCTTATCACTATCTCACAGTATCTCTTATTTTATTTTCTTGCTCTTATCACCATCTCTCTTTTCTCTTTCAATCTAACCATGGTGAAAAGTAAGAAAGCAGGAGATTCATCTCGATCACCACCAGTTGATGATCCCAGTCGTGACTCCTCCACTGATGACCGCCCCGAGGAGGTTCTTGCACCGGTGCCTTTACAAGTCCGAGTTCCACCGGATGTTGTTCCACCACCAGAATGATCTGGGAAGAAGAAACGCACATCTCATCCGCACCACCGCCACCGAGTGATGTTCAGCCACCACCACCACCGGCACAGTCTGACTCACTGTCCCTTGCTCTGTCTATAAGGGAACCGAAATCTTCTCCTCCACGAGATTCCTGACCCCCACATTGTGAGTCACCACCCAGGGTCTCGACCCCGCCTGCACAATCACCATCACATTCTTCACAGACGACTGATCCTAAAACCTCTCGCAAGCAATCTGCTGTTGCAAAAGGTGAACAAAAGGCAGAACCATCACAAAGGCCTCACCAGTCTCCACCAAAGTCGCGGCTCGCGTCACAACTCGTGCAAGTAGGCGAAACCAGCCCATCGCCAAAAAGCGTCTTCGAAAGACGGTATCTGATGCTGCTAGTGCTGGGGAGTCTACCCCTATTGATGTGTCTGATTCATCCTCAAGCCCTGTTCGCAAATATCTTACACGTGAAAAAGAATCACCTTCTGCTACGGGTGATAATGACAATAATGTTGAGAATGAGGAAGCTATTGAAGAGGATGCTGATGGCCGTTTGTTGTAGGTTTGGCTTACTCAGATTGGTTCTACATGGCCAGGCTAAACAAAAGTACAAGAAGATTGTTGACTGTGTACCAGTGAAGGAAGTCCCACTGCATGAGGGCTCTTATGCACCATCTGGGGTTGTTGAGTTTCTGGAGTGTCGTGGGTTTCTTGAGTCCACCCGCCGAGTCCAACCATTCGTGACACGCATTGTCCACGAATTCTATGCGAACTTGGATACACAACTTGGAGTTGCAAGTTCGACAAAGGAGTTTTCAATGTTTGTCCAAACTCACATCTTTCAATTCAGCCCGACAATACTGAATGTGTATCTTGGAACTCCGAATGTCAAGACTGATCGCGAATCTGAGATGCAACCAGAGCCTGACATGAATGCAGTCGTGACTACACTCACCAACAGCCCCTGGCTTGATAAAGGTAATCTGATTCGTGGATCGTTCAGCCCATGGTATGGTTTGATTTATAGTATTATGATTCGAAATTGGTTCCCCATGTCCTATGTTTCTACTTTGAATCATATAACGACTTCGGTTTTGTTCCGCATTGGCTCAAACGCTCCCATTAACTCGGGTAAACTGATTTTTGAGCGGATTTTCCTGGAGGCCTTTGATCAATCCATCAAGATGACACTTGGATATCCATCCTTGATCTACCGTGCCCTTACTGCCCAGATGGATATTCGAGTTCCCTGAGACAAGATGACAAAGAAGCCAAATCCTTTACGAGCTGATGCGCATCTTATCGCTGCTTTGTCACCACCATCATCCCAGCCTGCTGCTGCTCAAGCTGGTCCTTCTGTTCCCACGGGGAGTATCGACAACATTGAGTCGCAACTCGCCCGAGTGATTGAATTGTTGCAGTCCATGAACGAGTCACTTGCCAAGATTACGGACAAGTCTTGACTGGTTCTGACAAAATGAGGGAGTAGAACGGAAAAAATGGATGCTGGAAGTCTGGGGGAGAGCAATGAGATTGGGGGAGATATGCTCATTTTTTTGATATGTTGAACTATTTATTTTTCTGTTTTTATTTCCGCTTAAACTTTGTACTTTATCTTATTCTGTTATGTTTATTTCAGTTTATGAACTAGTACTTAGTTTATTTTGTTGGTTTTGCGGGTGCTGCACTGCGTGTTGCAACAAGTTTGATAACTGTCTAGACTGGTTAGAGGACTTTATTTGCTTATAAGTTTTCAGTCTAACAGTTTTATGCAGCATACTTGGAATTTTCCTGGGCTTAAAATGTTTTGCCAAAACTAGTCAATTGGGGGAGATTGTTAGGACCGTGAGTCCGTAAGATTTGATTTACAAGTTTTGGTATTTTAATTTAAGGAAAATTGCATGTATTTTAGTTACCATATAATTCATTGAGTTTGCATGGAAATAGAATTTTATATGGAAAGAGATTTTTGGTAAGTTGTGATAGAGTAGGATTAGATTTAGGAAATATCTTGTATATCTTATGGAAACTAAATCTTTATCTCTACTTGTTTCTATCCGGTCTAACAAGCTTCCTATTGGAAGAATTTTTTGTTTCCTTGTGTGCAGATAACGAAGATCAAGAGAGCTTATCAAAAGGAAAGATTCCGAATAATTTAAGAAGATACGAGTCTCGACTGGAGTAGGAGACTTCAACCGCAAGACTTATCTTCTAAGGAGAGCTATTCTATAAATAGTAGAAAAACTAGGTTTTAGAAGATAGAACACACGAGCAAATTCATATAGATCATAAGGTGTTCGTTGTTTTTATATTCCTTAGTTTTTATTATTGATTTTGATCAAAGAACGTGACAGGCCGAACAAGAGTTGAAGGGAGTTCAACCGGAAAGGAGTTAGAGGGAGTCTATACCTACGTGCATTGCCGCTTGGAAGCTTGGTCATAAGAAGATCATACGGGAGTTTGGTCTTACGGGTTCAAACGGAGTAGCGATAAAAGTATTCTATTGGTGTCTGACATTAGAGAGAGTCTAAGTGTTAGAGTAAAGCAACCAGTAGTTGTAACAGCTTTTGACCAGTGAAAGATGTTTGAATTCTTGGCCAAAAGCCTCGGGATGTAGGATGGGAGTCCGAACCACGTTAAATCAGCTGTCGTTATTTTTACTGTCTCTTTACCTGTCTAGACTAGGTATCACGACTTATTCCTTTAAAGTAAAAATAATTGACTTTAAGATCTAACATGTGGAAATAAGTTAAATCATTGGTTTATTGATACGAAAAGATGAGAAAAATCTGGAACTGTAGAGAGTGAAACTCGTTCCGGATTTATCCAGAACTTCTCACTATCAATGAAGAAGCACTTGGATATTATTATATCATTTGTTTTTAGGAGGGGCAATTTTGTTTATATGCATAACTAGAATGTTCTATGATGGGCATTATATTTAGGCAGAAAATATTTTTTTCTCACTAATTTTGGCGATTTGGCACTTTAGCCTTTTAATTTTTCGGACCGTAATTTTTCCTTGTAGGTTTCAAATTTTGATGCAAAATATGTCCAATTGGTCTCAAAATGGGCTTTTGGCCTACGTGGACGCCAAGCTGTTAAATTGCTTGTCCAGGTGTAAAAACGCTTTGCCACGTGTATTTATTCACACAAAAGTACATTTTTAATCAAAACTTATTGGGCATTTTTCGCAATTTTGCCTAAAAAATTTAAATAAATCAAAAAATTAACTTTTTACTCTGAAGATTGCACAAACACCCCTAGACTATGCAAATTACACAAGTTAAACTCAACAAGAACAAATTTCTTCCTCACTTCCTCCTCATACTCCTCGTTGCCGCCTACCTCGTCGTCGGCGAGATTCGATTCTCTAATCTCCGACTCGAGAACTGTGTCGACGAATGTTCGATTTGCAATTCTCGGAATAAATATCCAGACCGGATGATATTTATATCTCTTTCACTTCCATATTTACTCAACACTCACAATTTTATCACTACCAGCCCCCCATGTCACAGTTTAAGGTTTGAGTGTGGAGTCGCAATTTTTAAACAGTCAATAAACTCATCTTTCAGATTGAATTGAACCCTAATTTATCAATGGTGAGAATGAAGTCAAAATCGAAAGTGAAGAGGCAAAAGCTTGAGAACAAATTCAAATCCGTTGCCAATTCAGCTTCGAAAATTTAGAAGAGAAAGAGAAAGACGAAATATTCATTTTTGTTCTTTGCGTGCAAATTCTTTACTTTTCAGTTAAATTAATAAACAAAAAACTGTAAGGATTAGTTCCATCAAATAACTCAAAGAATATATACGAAACACACCCACATAACATAACAGAGAGAGAGAGAGAGAGAGAGAGAGATTTGTGTAATTTGCCCATAGTCCAGGGTGTTTGTGCAATTCTTCATAGTAAAAAGATAATTTTTTGAATTTTTTGAATTTTTTAAGTAAAATTGCGAAAAATGCCCAATAACTTTTGACAAAAACGTATTTTGGTGTGAAAAATACACGTGGCAAGACGTTTTGCACCTGGCCAAGGAATTTAACAGCTTGGCGTCCACATAGGCAAAAAGTCCATTTTAAGCCCGATTAGGCATATTTTACAGTGAAATTCGAAACTTACAGGGCAAGTCACGACCCGAAAGGTTAAAGGACAAAAGTGCAAAATCGCCAAAGTTAGTGGGCAAAAAATAATTTCTTCTTTTTTTTTTTTTTTTTTTTTTTTACCTATATAGGAGAAAGTGTGTCTTTTTGTAATATATAGAACGCAGAAATGCAAAATTTTCCTACTAAGTTTGTCCATTTTTTACTTTTGCCCAGTAGATTTTTGGGTCGCGATCGTGCCCTAGACATTTCATTTTTCGCTGCAAAATATGTCCATTCGGGTCGTGAACGGGCTTTTTACCTACGTGGCATTCCAACTGTTAAAATGCTATCCCACGTGTAGAATCGCAACGTCCCCTATACTTTTTTAATCCCAAAACACGATTTTTCTATTTTATTAATTTGGTAATAATTGGAAAAGGAAAAGAAATAAAAAATGAGGGAAGTCGTCTTCCTCGATTCGTCGGCGTCGGTGCCACCCCGCTCCACCACCAACCCCTGATAGAACTTCTGGTAAGTTAAGCTCATCAATCATTTTTTCCAGATCCAACTTCTGCCCAATAACGCCACCGTAACCGCCAACCGCAACTTCGCCCAAGACTACATCTTTAACCGCGGTGTCTAGATCTTAGACACGCCCATCTCCACTGCCTTCCAAAAAAAACATCGGGGAAGACGACTTCCCGGTTCACCGCCGCTGCCCCACCCCACCACCAAACCCCTCCTTATCTCAAACACCCTCCTCCTCATCCTCCGCCTCCTCCTCATCATCCCCGCAGTCCATCACTTCTTTGAAACCCTTGGTCCAACTCAATCGATTCGCGTATCAAGGGTTCAAGGCGCGTAAATCCCAATTGTGAAGCCATCCCCTGCGACCAACTTGAGCGGTTGGGATGATGATGAGGAGGAGGAGGACGAGGGGGTTGGTGGTGGGTGGGGTAGCCTGTGAGGAGGGGAAGACAATTCGTCTCCCCGATTTTGTTTCTTTTACTTTTTTTGTTCTTTTTTTTCCTCTTCAGTTATTATTTGATTTTGAAACTGAAGAATTATGTTAAAAAAAATTTAACATTTATTTTTTTACATTAATTAGAAATGAGAATCAAAATTATAATGTTAATTAAGTCCATGAAATTTTATTGATACGCGACGATACATTAACCTAAATGATTTTTTTTTTTTTTTTGGATTTTAGATATTGAGAAATTATTAAGTCATATGTAAATTATTTTTTTAATTTATTTAAAAAGTTTAAGCAAAATTACAAAAAATGCCAAGTAACTTTTGGTAAAAACGTGTTTGGCTGTGAAAAGAATACATGTGGCGTCGTGATTTTACACGTGTGATAGCATTTTAACAGCTGGAATGCCAAGTAGGTAAAAAGCCTGTTCACGACCCGAATGGGCATATTTTACAGCGAGAAATGAAATGTACAGGGCACGATCGTAACCCGAAAAGCTACTGGGCAAAAGTGGAAAATGGACCAACTTAGTACCAAATTTGCATTTCTGCCTATATAGAATTGCGGACACATACAGTTAGTGACTTATAAAAGGGCAACACGTTTCAAATCTGTCATACAGTATTATCCATTTAAATTTTTTATTTTGTTTTTGAAGTTACAATGAATTTAATTTCAGAATAACGTAGTTGAATTATTGATTCTTTACAGTTGACTAATTAGATTATCTCATGTGTCAATTGAAGGAAATTATCCAATTAAGTCAAACGAAGTCAAATCTCAATTTTTAAGAGATAAAAATATATATTAAAATAGAATAGATATTATTTTATTTGGTCCAAATGTTTAAGGGATGGCGATAATGTATTCATCAAATTTCGAGAGATGATATAATATTCCGACAAATCTCAAGAGTGAGAAATAATTCTTCATCAAATCTCAATATTCAAGATACAGAAATAAATATTTTCTCAAATTATGTGTTCTCGAAAAATATAAGAGTCAATCACTACCTTTCATCTCATTAGCAGATTATGACTAAAATCTTTTTCGCAACTATAAAAAAAGACTATCAAGAAGAAAAAAACAATATAATTTAATATCAAACATTCTTGGAGCGAAGAAGTTTTGCAAATTCTTTCCCACGAGTTCATCAATTGTTTCAAGGTGTTCAAGCAAAGTTTCAAGTTGTTCGTCGTGACGATCAAGCTCCCTTTGATTCAACACCAAAGGTGCAGACCGTGAAAAAGTTGTTTCTATTGACCGGACTTCTGTTGAAAAAGATCGAGCTTCAATATTTTTGAAGAACTAAAGACGAGGTTTCGATTGTTCTCGAACAATAATCAAAATAAATCATACTGTGTTGAGGATCAATCAGTTATGCCCTTGAATTAACGTATTCCCAAGCTCAAGACAATTCTACTGAAGAGCTTTGTCTCCAAATTCTGAAATCTTAAAACTTATTATTCTTGAATAATTGAATCAGATGATCAAATAGAGAGATTGTACCCAAATTATTGATAAAATCATTAAAATTGATTTTGTAACCTCTTTCTTGTCTTTATAATTCAGATATAAAAAAATTTGTTTTTACAAAAAATACAATAGTATGACTGTAATTTTGAGTAAATATTAACAATATAAATCACAATACTCAAACATCAATTATTAATTATTCTATGACATGTAGAAGAGGAAAAAACTCCTCATGACATATCAATGATTTTTTTTTTTTTATGTAACCCGTGTTCTTAAACCCAGATTGGAGCATTTACCTCAACCTGTTAAACTGGTGCTTGACACCTAGCTAGGTTCGGAACGACCCATAAGATAGCTTGATGCAAAAGGCAGTTAGAACCGCTGCAAACCGACTGCTTTAGCAATTGCACTAGTGGCTCAAACATATGCTCGACCCGTTTTGTTTAAGAAATGTGATCCAGCGTTGGTGATATGTACCAAACAAGCATATATAATTATAAATATCAGGGGATGAAACAATATAAAAGGTAAAATAATAAAACAATTGTTGTAAAAATATAATCTAATCAATAAATAATGTAAAAGACATAATCTAAAAGGTAAAAGGGTATTTGTGAGTGACAAAACATTGTAATATGCAAATATAAACGTAAAATAACAAAATAATATCCTACAAATACATTATAAACTATAAGAAACCTAAATAATGTAATTTAGAGTGGTAAAAATACACAGATAAAACCCGAAAGGCGAGGGGGAATCTCTTTCTAAGGAGGAGCAGCAATGATGAAATGATCTCTCCCAGGTGCTTTTACGTTAATCATGTTAACAAATGGAATGTTCGTTTCAAAAAATATTTTAGGAAGGGAATGTTCGTTTTTAAAAGTTATTACAAGCAGACAGTTGAGTTGATCATTGTAATCATATTATTAAGTGATGGGACAAATTATATATGTGTGTGACACTAACTTGCGTATAATTTATCATTATTTGATGAATATTTTTGTGGTTGTTTGACTTTAACATGACCATTACGTAATTAAAAATAGTGATAGCTCCACAATCTTTTTTTTTTTTTTTTTTTTTCTGTTGAAAGTAAAAGCTCCATAATTAATGAGAAGATTTTGTGCGATATCCATGAAAAGAACTTTCACAAAATGTTCAATGCACACATTCATATATCTCTATATCTATTCGTTTTCTACTTTAATAAATTAGGTGTCAAAGAGTAAATGTAATTTTCCTTTTCAAAAATAGAGTTGTGTGATGGCCTGTTCGACCGTTGACAATTTAATTTTGAAATCACGGCTACCTAACAAAAAATTATTTTATGTAACTGTTGCATTGCTTACATGATGCAACCAACGGTTAAGATCAATATATTTTCCTATAATGTAGACACTAACCATCCCACAATCCCATCTCAACATGTATCTAAACCAATAACCGAATTGTTGTGCCACTGCATTGTGCAACGGTTGCACAAAATAATTTCTCATAACGGCACTTTCAGGATATAGAAGGCCCGGAATATCTATACCACGCGTTGGCACCATCTATAGATGTATCAAATCAACGGCTCACATTTCATCTGTTACAAGTCTAAAAATTTCTTAAAACCCACTGGATTAAATCTTTTGCAATGACCTGCGGCTATATATTAATGCATTCGTGTGAACCAATTCCATTTAACATACAAAAGAAAATATACTATTACATATCAGAATCTGATTTAATATATTATTTGATTGAACAGAATAATGAGTGGAACAGAAACACCAAACGGCCAGCAACATGTGACACCAGCTTCGCAGTCGCAACCTACGATGAAGTTGTCCATCAACTCTCAGGTTTATTTCTCTTTTTCATCTCTTTTCTATAAGTTCTTAATTAGTTATCAAATCTAAATGTGTTATTCTTTTTAACAATTCCAACCGGTAAAGTTTCACCGTGTACCCTATCGAGTACCTAATTAGGATATTGCTAAAAAGTATAATTTCTTTAAGATATGTGTATGTTTTCAAATAATCATTGTATGGATCTCTGTGTCACCAATATAAAATTAGTTTTGAGGCAATCAATTGAAAAAAAATTAATTCGGGAGCCTTGATTTAGACCAGAGAGAGGCCACAACAAAATATATTGAATTTTCAGGTGGTTGGTTTACGTACCACCTCCTATAGAGTATAGCCTATATATATATATATATATATATATATATATATATATATATATATATATATATATATATATATATATATATATATATATATATATATATATATATATATATTATTGAACATAAATTTACATAATCTGAAATTATGACATAACTAATATAGTCAAAATTTGTGTGGTATTTCTAATAACCTATAAAACTGTTTAATTTTACAATATAAATAATTCGTATTTATTATCCTACTTTTTGAGATTTATCTATATTTTCTCTTACTCCTTTTATATAGTTAACAAAGTACATATAATATAACATTTGAGTGTACATCTTACATTTAGGATGATTTAATATTTTTTTTAAGTTCTTTTTTTTTTTTTAACATGAAACATTCATTGAGGCAAAGTTAATGATTAGAGCTAAATTTAATTTCTTTAGTATTGCACTAGTAATTTCAATACCTTGATATTAATTTAGATATAAGTTAATATCCTCTTAAAACCTGCGACACAATTGTAGACGTCTAAATAACCATAAGTATCTTAGGAGCGTATACAGTATCTCTAGTTTGTATGACATATTTTTTGTATATATTAATCTAGTTTTACTTTAAAACTCTTAAACTTATTAGCTATATATTCTGTTAGTAATCTTTTAAATTTTAATACTAAATATCTACTTAAAATACTTATGTTTTACGATGGTTTATTATTTTTAAAATGAGTAAATTAACAAAAAAAACTCATTTTTATTCAAAAATTTCTTCACATGATCTCGCCCCCCAAACCAAATTCTTGACTCCGCCCCTGCATTCAACATTAATATCCAAAACCTTAGCACCACCACTAACTTTAGGCACAGTAACATACAACACACCATCCTTCACCTCAGCCTTAATCTTCTCAAACTGCACATTCCCCGGCAGAGCAATTCTGCAACTATACTTTCCATAACTTTTAGCAGACCACTCATCTGAATCTGTTCCGTTCTTTTCCTCCTCCGCATCATAATTTTCTCGCTTAGCTTTTTCAGCTTTAACGACCAGCATTTTGTCCTGAACCTCTTAAGCAGACTCCTAGTTGATGATTTATTAGACTCCTAGTTGATGATTTATTTCTTTTATTGTAAATATAAAATATCAGTAAGCATATTAGTACTAGGACTCTGGAATAGTATATATACCTTTTCTGTGATTAATAAAATCATTCGTTCACTTTAATAATCTTATATGGTATCAGCAGGATTTATCTCCTAAAAGAGTAATTCGATCCCTATGTCTTCCGCAAACTCTTCTAACCCTAGCTCCGCCGAGACGCCCGCCGCCGCCGCCGCGTCTCAACCGCGTGAAGCCCTGCCGACCGTGCCGCTTCCTCCACGCGACCCGCCTCTTGATCCGATTGTTCCGATCAATGCGCATACTCATCTTCCTCTCCAGCTTACGTCTGGCAATTACTCCTCCTGGAACGCTCAAGTTCGCCATGTGTTTTATGGCTATGGAGTTTTAGGGTTTCTTGACGGCTCTACGCCGTGCCCTTTTCGCGGTGCGACTCAGCATGAGATCGCCGCTTTTATTCATTGGACGAGACAGGATGCTCTCCTACTTGCCGCCTTGTTTGGCTCCGTTTCAGCGGAGATTGTGCCGCTAATCTCCACCGCTCGGACGACTGCTGATGCGTGGTCTACCCTTCAGCGTCTTTTTGCCAACAAGTCACGATCCCGGGTCATGCAGTTGAAGGAGGCTTTGTCAACCATGACTCTCGGTTCCCTATCCGTCACTGAGTTTCTTCATCAGGTTAAACTCAAGATTGACGAGCTCGCCATCATTGATAATCCCTTATCCGATGATGATGTCACCTTGTTTGTTCTCAATGGTTTGGGTGCCTCTTACCGGGATATTGCCGCTCAAATCAATGCTCGGGATGATCCTCTCTCGTTTTCCGCCCTTCATGACAAGCTTGTGGCTCATGAAACCTACGTGCGGCGGCTTGAATCCCAATCTGCGTCACTTGTTGCCACGGCCAACACCGTTTCTGCCGGCGATCCAAATCGTCAACGTTCGAATCAGCCAATTTCGACCAATGGTGGACGCGGCCATGGCCGCTTAAATCGCCGGGGGCGTGGTCGCAACAATAATCAGGGCAATCAGGGTGGTTATTACTACTATAATCCGAATCAGGGGCCCAACTATAACAATCAGGGAAACCGTCAAGGACAGCAAAACTATCGGCCTCCACTCATCTGTCAGATTTGTGGTATTCAGGGTCACGGCGCTCGTACTTGTCGCCAACTGCAGTTCCCTATGGCTAACATGGCGGCATCTCCCCCGCAACCGCCTCCATCTCGTCAGAATTGGATGGTGGATTCTGGTGCTTCCCACAATTTGACTTCTGATCTTCAGAATCTTTCCGTTCACTCAGAAGATGACGGACCTGATGAAGTTCAAATTGCCGATGGTTCAGGTTTGCCGATCACTCATATTGGCTCCACGTCTTTCTCTGTTTCTGATCGTACTTTTCATCTTGGTGATGTCTTGTGTGTTCCGTCGTCCCGTCGCAACTTATTATCCGTTCATCAGTTTACTTCTCGCAATAATGTTTGTCTTGAATTTCATCCTTCGTGTTTCTTTGTTAAGGACCCGCGTACGGGGGTCAAACTGATGCGAGGAACGTGTGATAATGGCTTCTATCATCTGAATTTTTCCCCGTTGGCTCGACGTTTCTTTTTGGCTAACGTGGGTGAACGGACGACGGCGGCAACATGGCACAGTCGCCTTGGGCATCCCTCGGATAGCATTAGTTCTTTGATTTTTCGTACTTTTGCTTTACCTTGTGATTCTGTACTTGCTAAGTCGAACGATTGTTGTTCTTTTTGTTTATTACATAAGAACCACCGATTACCGTTTTCTGTTACTTCTTTGCACTCTTTCCATCCGTTACACTATATCTATGCTGACGTTTGGGGCCCTTCCCCTGTGTGTTCATTGAATGGAAATCGGTACTACCTGTTACTTGTTGATCACTTTTCCAAGTATAGTTGGATTTATCCTATGTCTCACAAGTCTCAGGTTCTTCCCATCTTCCGGGAGTTTCGCAGATTAGTTGAGAAGCAGTTTGGGTCCAGTATTAAGAATTTTTATTCTGACAATGGTGGTGAATTTGTGGCACTGCGTTCTTATCTGTCTGAACAGGGTATTAGTTGGCTTACCACTGCTCCTCATACTCCTCAACAGTATGGCACTGCTGAGCGACGTCATCGGCAGTTTGTGACTCTGGGTCGCATCCTCCTGGGTCACGCCTCTCTGCCTCCGGATTTTTGGGATTTTGCCTTCCAGACGGCGGTGTACCTCACGAACCGGCTCCCTACTCCGATTCTTCGGGGTTCTTCACCGTTTGGGGTCTTATTTGGGCGCCCTCCTAACTATCTCAAGCTTCGCACCTTTGGTTGTCTCTGTTTTCCCTAGCTACGCCCTTACTTTCCGGGAAAACTTGACGCACCGTCCAGGGCTTGCTTGTTTGTTGGGTATTCCACGTCTCAGAGTGCCTACCGTTGCTTGGATCCCACGTCTGGTCGCATTTATATCTCCAGACATGTTCGGTTTGTTGAAAATCAGTTTCCGCGTTTCTCTGGCATACATCCGACACCGGCCCCACCTATCTGCCGTAAGCCCCTCACCGCCGCGCCGTTTCCACTCGGCCCCCGCGCGCGCCCCGCAGGCCCCGGCTCTCTCGCCTCGCGCGCGCGCGCGCCACGTCTCCCGCGGCCCCGGGCTCGACAGGCCCCGCGGCCCCAGGCTCGCCGGGTGCTGATTTCTCGCCCGCGGTGCTGCCCCTTTCGCCCGACTCCACTTCGGCCGCTATGCCGCCGCATGATTTGTTGTCGGGTCCCGCTCCAACGCCGACCCGAACACATCCCATGACCACCCGCTCAATGAACAACATATTTTGGCCCAAAGTTGTTCACTCTGCGACCAAGCATCCGGTTCAGGGTCCGATTGAGCCTTCCTCCGTCACTACTGCTCTTAAGGATCCTACATGGCGGGCGGCCATGGCTGATGAGTATACGGCCTTGGTCAAGCATGGTACTTGGAATCTTGTCCCGGCTCCTTCTCATGGCAATGTGATTGGTTCCAAGTGGGTTTTTCGCATCAAGCGGAAACCTGATGGCTCCATCGATCGCTACAAGGCCTGTCTCGTTGCCAAGGGTTTTCATCAGCGCCCCGGCGTGGATTACCGTGAGACCTTCAGCCCTATTGTCAAGCCGGTTACCATCCGTTGCATTCTTTCTATCGCCACTGCTCGCTCGTGGCCAATTCGCCAACTTGACATCAGCAATGCCTTTCTTCACGGTGATCTTGCAGAGAATGTGTTCATGACTCAACCTCCGGGCTTTACTGATGCCAATTTTCCCAACCATGTTTGCCATCTTCGGAAATCATTGTATGGCCTCAAACAGGCCCCTCGGGCTTGGTTCTTGGCGCTCAGTACGGCCTTGGGGTCACTTGGTTTCTCTCAAAGTAAGTCTGACACTTCTCTCTTCATATTTCTTCGGGCTACTGTAACTATTTATATTCTCGTATATGTGGATGATATTATTGTCACTGGCACCGACTCCTCTCTTATCACTCGCATCATTGCCGGTCTTAGTGAGCGGTTTGCCGTAAAAGATCTTGGTGATCTTACGTACTTCCTTGGGGTGGAAGTTATTCGTTGTCGTGAGGGTCTTTTTCTTTCTCAACACAAGTATATTGGTGATGTTCTTTCTCGGCACAAAATGGATGGTGCTAAACCGGTCGCCACGCCTATGAGTTCGACTCCTGCCGTGCCCGGTTCTCCTCCTCTCGTTAGTGCCACGGAGTTTCGTCAAGTCATTGGCGCTCTTCAGTACTTGACTCTTACTCGTTCGGACATTGCTTTTGCTGTGAATCGTCTTGCTCAGCGTATGTCTTCTCCTACTGAATCCGACTGGGCTGCCCTTAAACGTGTTTTACGGTACTTGAAGGGTACTATTAATCATGGTGTTTTGCTTCGTCGGGATTCATCCTTGCATCTTACGGCTTATTCAGATGCTGATTGGGCTGGCGATTCTCTCTCTGCTGCGTCTACCTCGGCATACGTTGTTTTTCTTGGGTCAAATCCGATATCTTGGTCCTCTCGTCGGCAAAGGGCTGTTTCTCGGTCTTCGACCGAATCAGAGTATCGTGCTTTGGCAAATGTTTCGGCCGAGGTTCGTTGGTTGCAGCATTTGTTTGGTGAACTTGGTTTTTCTCTGCCTACTCCCCCGCGTGTTTTATGTGATAATCTCGGTGCTTTACGTCTTTCTCTTCATCCGGTTCAGCACACTCGCATGAAACATATTTCTGTGGATCTTCATTTTGTTCGGGATTTGGTGAACAAAGGTTTTCTCACTGTTTCTTATGTTAGCACTGTTGATCAGCTTGCTGACCTTCTCACAAAACCTTTGTCACGAGTTCGTTTTTAGTTGTTAAGATCCAAAATTGCCGTTGCCGATGGGACGTCAATTTCGCGGGGGCGTGTTAAGCAGACTCCTAGTTGATGATTTATTAGACTCCTAGTTGATGATTTATTTCTTTTATTGTAAATATAAAATATCAGTAAGCATATTAGTACTAGGACTCTGTAATAGTATATATACCTTTTCTGTGATTAATAAAATCATTCGTTCACTTTAATAATCTTATAGAACCCACACCTTAACGTCCTGTTTTGTCATACCAGGCATGTCGAACCGCATTTTGTACTCCGACTCGCCTTCTTTAATCTCCCACGGCGTCCTCCCTCACCCGATCGCTACGCTGTCTGCCGGAGGAACGGGGGGAGCCCATCGCTGCGTGGTGTACGAAAAGGGGTCCTCCATTATTCTCTCCATCGTTTCCATCATTTGCTGGACAGTCCCATGAACCTGCAGTGCATGAACATATGTAAAGATTATGAAAATTACTTCATTGAAACCAAAAGATTGAGAGAGAATTTACAAATCGTATTTGAAGAAGATGAAGAAAGAGAAAAACTAACTGACTGCCTAATCACCAACTAACTCTATTTATAAAGTCAGTTAGGAGCGTGTAACTAACAACTCAAACTAATTAAGTTAAAATAACAACTTACTAATTACAAAAAGAGCCGTTAAACAATAACTTAAAATACTTTCCATAATTGGAAAAAATAATAAAATGCAACATGATTTAAGACCCCCCCTCAAGAGGGGCATGAATATCAATGATGCCCATCTTGGACATCATCTTCTGAAATGGTTGAAGAGATAAGGGCTTGGTAAGTATGTCGGCAATTTGGTGCTCATTAGAAACATGAATCACTTTGAGAAGACCTTGGTGCACCTTTTCTCTAACAAAGAAACAATCAATTTGTATATGTTTTGTCCTCTCATGATGGACCGGATTGACTGCAATACATTGAGCACTTCGATTATCTGTGAAAAGGATTGGAACTCTTGGTTGAATAATGGAAAAATCCTTCAAGAGTTGAGTGATCCATATCATTTCACAAGTGGTAGTTGCAAGGGCTCTATATTCTGCTTCGGTGGAACTTCTACTGACTGTGACTTGTTTCTTTGCACGCCATGAAACAAGAGAATCACCTATATATATTGAGTAGCCAGTAATGCTCCTTCTTGTTGTTGGACAGGAAGCCCAGTCACTATCAGAAAACCCTTTAATATGAGGATCATTCTTAGCTGGATAAAATAACCCTTTCCCTGGAGAAGATTTGATGTATCTGAGCACTCTATGTGCTGCTGCAAGGTGAGAAATAGTAGGCTTGGCCATGTATTGTGTGAGACTCTGCACACTGAAGCTCAGGTCAGGCCTTGTGATTGTCAAGTATAGCAATCTGCCTACCAACCTTCTATAAACCTCTCGTTCTGTGAGGAAAGGTGAATCTTCTGGCTGTAATTTTGTAGATGAATCCATAGGAGTGTTACTCGGTTTACATGCCAAGTAGCCTGCTTCCTTCAGATATCAAGTGCATACTTTCTTTGGCACAAACTGATTCCTTTCTTACTCCTTGCTATTTCAATACCAAGGATGTACTTTAGAGGCTCCAAATCTTTGATAGTGAATTGATTATCCAATGTTTCTTTATGTTATTGATTTCAGTCATATCATTGCCTGTGACAATGATATCATCTACATATACACAGAGGGCAGTAAAAGAACTCTCCACCTTTCTAAAGAACAAGGAACAGTCAGAAACACTTTGAGTATAACCATAAGATATAAGACAAGTGGTGAGCTTATTATTACATTGTCTAGAAGCCTGTTTTAAGCCATATAAACTCTTTTTAAGCAAACATACTCTTTTATCATTAGGAAGACAGTAACCAGGAGGGGGTTTCATATATATTTCTTCATCCAAATCCCCATGTAAGAAAGCATTATTAACATCTAATTGATGAAGGAACCAATTGTTGGAGGAAGCTAAAGCAAGTAAAACTCTAACTGTAGTTATCTTAGCAACTGGAGAAAAGGTGTCAAAATAGTCTAAACCTTTCTCTTGAGTGTAACCTTTAGCAACTAAACGAGCTTTATATCTTTCAATAGAACCATCACTCTTATATTTAACTTTATATACCCATTTACAGCCTATACAATGTTGGCCAGAAGGTAAGGGAGTGAGTATCCAGGTCTTAGTTTTCTCAAGAGCATCTAACTCTTTCTGCATAGCCTGTTGCCATTCAATGTGTTTGCTGGCTCGATTATATGTTTTAGGTTCAGTAATATCAGAAATCGAAGCAACAAAAGCCTTATGAGCATGACTTAATCTGTCAGTAGAAACATAATCTTGAATAGGATATCTAATGAAATTAGCTTTATGGATTGAAGGAGGCAACTGAAAATCATAATTACTTAGATATGAAGGAGGATTGATTTGTCTTGTAGACTTTCTAGAGGCAACATGACTGTCAGGAACAGGTAAAGGAACAGAAGCATGTAAATGTGAAAGAGAAGAATCAGGCAAACCAGCAGCAGGAACAAGTTCTGTAGTATCAGGAATAGGAGGAATCTCAGAAGATTGATGAGTGTGAGGAACATCAACCGTAGAAGGAAGTGTGTCACTGCAAGAAGAATCTGCAAAAACTGGTTAATATTGATTCACTTCATGTCTAGCAGGAGAATCTGGAACAGAGAAAGACACAGAGTCATGAGAATCAGCAGGAATAACCATATCAGGTATAGGAACAATGGGATTATTTTCTGAAGATTCCATTGGTCTGATGAAGGAATCAGTGCATAGTTTGATATTCTCAGAATGACTAGTTATCTGAGATGGAATGTGATGACCAGATTTGAAAGGAAACTCATTCTCATAAAACTTGACATTTCTGGAAATAAAAATCTTAGATGTATGAGTATTGAGCAAAAGATAACCCTTTGTCCCTCGAGGATAACCAATAAACACACAAGCTTGGCTTCTAGGATCAAATTTCTGCCTATGAGCAGTCAAGGTAGCAACATAACATAAACAACCAAAGCTTTTGAGTTGATCATAATCAGGAAGTCTGTGAAATAACATTTCATATGGAGTTTTATTGTGATCACAGAAGATGGAAGTCTATTAATGATGAAAGCAGCAGTAGAAATGCAATTAGACCAATACTTAATATGAATATTAGATTGAAATTTTAAAGCTCTAGCGACTTGAAGTAAATGCTGATGTTTGCACTCAACTAATCCATTTTGTTGAGGAGTCTTAACACAAGTAGTTTGATGAAGAATGCCATTCTTAGTATAGAAATCATGAAGGAAAAATTCAGTCCCATTATTAGTTCTAATGATCTTAACCTTAACAGAAAACTGTGTTTCAATAAGAGCACAGAAATGAGGCAAATGAATAGAAACATCTGATTTATTCTTAAGGAAATAAATCCAAGTACAGCGTGTGAAATCATCTACTATTGTTAAAAAATATCTATAACCATCGTGAGATGTAACAAAAAAGGGACCCCACACATCACAATGCAATAAATCAAAAGCATCAGAAGTAGTAGATACACTGACAGGAAATGAATTCTTCTTTTGCTTTGCAAGATGACAAGTTTCACAATGTGATTTATTATGAACAATACTAGATGACAAGTGAGGTATACAAGCAAGTTTCTGAGTAGAAGTATGTCCTAAACGATGGTGCCAAACATCAAAACTAATAACATAATTACAAAGAGATGTGACATTATTGCTGTTATCAGAAACATGCTTAAAAGTAGAAGGAATCTCTAACAAGTATAGGCCATTCTTTTCTCTAGCAAAACTAATCATCTTCTTGGTTTGAAGGTCCTGCAAAAAACACTGATCAGCTAAGAAAATAACACACAGATTAGATAATTTGGTTAGCTTAGAAACAGACAATAAGTTGAATGAAAATTTTGGAACATAGAAAGCATTATGTAAGACCAAATTAGGTGTCAAATGAACATTGCTTATTAAAGTAGCAGGAGTAGATTTATTATTAGGTAAAGCAATAGGAATATCAACATTTTTAGCATCAGATAAAAACAATGTGGCTCACAAAGCATGTGATCAGTGGCCCCTGAATCTAAAATCCACAAGTTAGGTGTATGCAACATAGAAGGGGTAAAAGAAGAACAAACTCTGTGAGAAATACCCATAGTTGCAGCAGTTGCTGCAGCATGATGATAAAGCATGATGATAAGGTTGATCAGGAACAACAGAATTCTCTGATGGATGAGAAGCATGACCCTTAGTCAAAGCCATTAGTTTGTCATATAGATCCTGGGGAATTTCCACTTTGGCAGAGGGATTTTCTGTCTGAATTGGTTCATCAGATGACTGAACCAGATTAGCAACATGAGGAGGAGCTTGCCTCTTTCCTGTAGGGCCTTCCCAACCAGGAGGGTACCCTATGAGCTGAAAACAACGGTCTATAGTATGACCAGTAAACCCACAATGTGTACATTTAAGTCTTTTCTTATCCTTAGGAGGAATCTTGACAAATTTGTTCTGAAAATTCCCAAAAGTAGAAGGGACAGAAGGCTTAGGAACATTAGAAGTTCTAGAATACATAGCAAAAGGCTCTGTGACAGCAGAAGAATGAAGAATTCTCTGGTTTTCTTCTTGTAAAAGCATAGAGTAAACTTTGCTCAAAGATGGTAAAGGAGATATCAGTAAATTATGAAAATTACTTCATTGAAACCAAAAGATTGAAAGAGAATTTACAAATCGTGTCTGAAGAAGATGAAGAAAGAGAAAAACTAACTGACTGCCTAATCACCAACTAACTCTATTATAAAGTCAGTTAGGAGCGTGTAACTAACAACTCAAACTAATTAAGTTAAAATAACAACTTACTAATTACAGAAAGAGCCGTTAAACAATAACTTAAAATACTTTCCATAATTGGAAAAAATAATAAAATGCAACATGATTTAAGAACATATTAGAAACATCTTTGCAAATAGTTAGAAGAGGAATTTAGTGCAGATTAATTAAAGATTGACATACCTATGGGGGCAAGTGGGACTGAAGTACTTCTTCTGGGTTGCTGCGTTTTTTGCATGTTTGTTCTTTGCAAGTGATAAAGATTGTCCTTGCTTCTCTCAGCCATTGCTGCTTTTACAATTGAAAATCTTGGATAATTCGATTTGTGGGAGAAAATGGGTGTTTGGGTGGAGGTGGGTCGAGAGATTGATAGGTTTGTTGTTAAACAGTGAGCTGCCATGTTAATTAATAACTTGCTTCTTCAAACAGATTAATTATTTTTGAATATTTCAGGTATTGTCCTCTGATTAAGTGGTGTTTTTTAGTGAGAAAGTTGAATCATTCATTGGTTTATTTATAGGGGAAGATGAGAAAATTCTGGAATTGTAGAGAGGGCCGGGGTAGAGTTTACAAATTCTGGATTTATCCAGAAGTTCTCCCCAGTCCTTTTTCTTATTGTAGGAGCAATTGGGTTTATATGCACGAGAATGTTCTATGATGGGCGTTCTTTTTACCTGCATAGGAGAAAATGTGCCTTTTTGTAAAGTATATAGAACTGTGGACACATAAAAGAAGTGTCTTATGAAAAGGCAACACGTGTGAAATTTAAAGTGACATATATTACTTTATCAATTTAAATTTTATGTCTTATTTTTGGAGTTATGATGAATTTAATTTCAGAATAACGTAATTGAATTTCTTGATACTTAACGATTGACTAATTAGATTATCTGATTCTCATGTGTCAATTGCAAGAAATTATCCAATTACGTGAAACATGTCAAGTCTTGATTTTCAAGAGATAAAAATATATATTAAAATAAATACATTACTATTTTATTTGGTCCCAATGTTCAAGGGACGACGATAATATTCCCACAAATCTCAAGAGTGAGAAATAATTCTCGATCAAATCTTAATATTCAAGATATGGTCATACATATTTTTTCAAATTATGTCTCCCGTTTTTTTCTTAAAATATAAGAGTCAATCACAAACTTTCCATCTCAGTGGGAGATACTGACCGAAACATTTGTTGCAACTCTAAATAAACGATTTTATCAAGAAGAAAAAAAAAACACAATTTAATATCAAACATTCTTGAAGCAAAGATTCAAATTTTTTGTCGAGACAATCAAGCTCCCTTTGATTCAACATCAAGGTGCAAGGCCGTGAAAAGATTGTTTCTATAGACCAGACTTCTGTTGAATTAAGATCGAGCTTCAACATTTTTGAAGAACTGAAGACGAGGTTTCAATTGTTCTCAAACAATATTCAAAATAAATCGTACTTTGTTGAAGACCAATCATTCACGCCATCGAATTGATGCACTTCTAAGCTCATGTCAATTCTACTGAAGATCAAATCAAAAGCTTTGTCTCTAAATTCTGAAATTTTAAAATTTATTGTTCTTGAAGAATTGATCAGCTGATCAAATAGAGAGATTGTACCCGAAATATTGATTAAATCATTCAAATTGATTTATCTTTTACTTTTCTTTATTTCAGATAAAAAAAATTGTTTTTCCAAAAACATACAATAGTCTGACTATAATTTTGACTAAATATTGACAATATAAATCACAGTACTCACATCAATTATTAATTATTAATTATTTTATGACATGTAGAAGAGGAAAAAACTCGTCATGACATATCAATGAAAACAAAAATATGTAACCCTTGTTGTTAAGATTTGAGCCTTAACTTAAACCTTTAAACTGGTGCTTGGCACCTAGCTAGGTTCGGAGCCACCCATAAAATAGCTTGACGCAAAAGACAATTAGAACCGCTGCAAACCGACCGGTTTAGCAGTTGCACAAGTGGCTCAAACATGTGCTCGCCCTGTTTTGTTTAGGAAAGGTACTCCAGCGATATGTGATCTGCGGCAGCGACGATGGAAGCTTTGGTGATATGTACCAAACAAGCATATATATATAATTATAAATATCAGGAATGGAACAATATAAACAGTAAAATAATAAAAAAGATTGTTGTAAAAATATAATCTAAACAATAAATAATGTAAAAGACATAATCTAAAAGGTAAAAAAGTATTTGTGAGTGACAAAACATTGTAATATGCAAATATAAACGGTTAAATAAAGAAATAATATCCTAAAAATATATTATAATATATAAACTATAAATAACGTAAATAATGCAATTTTAAATGGTAAAAATACACAGATAAAACACGAAAGGGGAGGGGGAATCTCTTTCTAAGGAGGAGCAGCAATGATGAAATGATCTCTCCTAGGTGCTTTTACGTTAATCATCTTTACAGATGGAATGTTCGTCTGTACATATATATTATAAAAAAAGTTATTACAAGTAGACAGTTGAGTTGATGATTGTAATCATATTATTAAGTGATGGGAACAAATTATATGTGTGTGTGACACTAACTTGTGTATAATTTATCATTATTTGATGAATATTCTTGTGCTTGTTTTTGTTTTACTTAAACAGGACCATTACGTAATTAGAAATAGTGAAAGCTCCACAATCTTTTTCTTTTTTTTTTTGGTTTTTGAAAGTAAAAGCTTCGCAATCAAAGAGAAGATTTTTTGCGATATCTATAAAAGAACTTTCACTAAGGGGGTGTTGGCAAAAGCTTATAGAAGGAGCTTGTTCATTACTTTTGCTTAAAGTTACTTTAAGTGATTTTGACAAAAACTCGGGAGTATTTGCAATTTTTTTTTTTAAAAAAAGCTACTTAAAGCATTAATTAGGTGTTTGCAAAAATTAATGAGAGGTGACTTTTCTTTTTAAAAACATTTTAAAAATAACATATTTTCAAAAGCAGTTGGAGAAGCACCCTTGACCCTGCTTTTACGGCTTGTGTTTTTTCAAACTTTTTTTAAGACAAGCAAAAGCAAAAGTCAGTGTTGCAAACACAAAAATGTGCTTAATTTTAATAACTCTTTTTATAAGCATTTTCAAACACCACCTAAATGTCCAATGCGCACATTCATATATCTATATATCTATACGTTTTCTACTTTAGTAAATTAGGTGTCAAAAAGTAAATGTAATTTTCCTTTTCAAAAATGAGTATGTGTGATGACCTGTTTCGACCGTTGACAATTTAATTTTGAAATCACGGCTACCTAATTAGGATAGATTGTTAGGTGCAACGGTTGCATGATGAGGTGGTGCACCAAGTCGTTTATTTGTATACCATGCGTTGGCATCATCTATAGATCTATCGAATCAACAGATCACATTTTATCTGTTCCAAGTCTAAAAAATTCTTAAAACCTTAAAACCCACTGGATTAAAATTTTGCAATGACATGCGGCTATATATTAGTGCATTCGTGTGAAATAATTTGATTTTAACATACAAAGGCAAATATACTATTAAAAACCAGAATTCGATTTAATATATTATTTGATTGAACAGAATAATGAGTGGAACAAAAACACCAAACGACGACCAATATGTCACACCGGCTTCGCAATAGCAACCTACGATGAAGTTGTGTATTAGTTCTCAGGTTTATTTCTCTTTTTCATCTCTTTTCTCTAAGTTCTTAATTAGTTATCAAATCTAAATGTCTTTTTAACAATTCCAACTGGTAAAGTTTCACTGTGTACCCTTTCGAGTACCTAATTAAGATATTGCTAAAAAGTATGATTTATTTAACCTTCACCCATTTCTTTTATTTTGATCTTTTAATTGGCAGTATATCAAGTAGTGCCCGGGGAAATGCATAAAACCTCGGTGTCTTAAAAAACCTTCAACAATCCTTTCGTGATAATTTTTTTGCACGAAATCTTTTCATAATTTCAATACTTTGCACGAAAATCCCTCCTGTTATTTAATTGCACGAAATCACCTCGTGTTTGTAACAATCATGAACCAATATTAATTGTTAACTTCAACCTCTAATAAGAGGCGATCCAAAAAAATATTTTAGTAACATGAGAAGGTATGATGCATAGTTTTTGATAACAGGAGAATATCTCGTGCAGGTTCTAGAGACAAGTGGGGATTTAGTGGAAAATATACAACACGAGGGGGCTTGGTGCGTTATTCTTTAAGGAAAAAAAGGATTTCACGCAAATAAATAATACTAGTGAATTTTATGTAGGTTTTTTTTATAAAAGATGGAGGTTATGCATTAACCCCATAGCGTCTTGCTACTTTATCTTTTTTGGGTTTATAAGAATGTCTTCTCTTTTCCTTTTAGAAATTCATACAAAAACATTCCTCGGTTTTGAGGATTTTTTATTTGTGTGGGGGTTAGGATGGAGACAAATCTTATTGAAAAGTTAAACACGACAGACCTATAAAACCTTTGATGATGGCTTATTCTAAATAAGTAGGGTTTGTTCAATTAAAAAAGAAATATTAACATTTTTATAATGACATAATAACAAAAAAACTAGAAGATCTTTTGAAAAAGAACGACGAAACAAATTTACATGTAATGTACGCTAGTATACTCACACTTACAGTTGACTAACGATCAATAAATGAAAGGAGGTATGTATTAAAAACTTTGAAACCTAAAGGGGTTATATGCCAAAGCCTCGAACCTCGAAGAGATGGATGAAAAATACCCATATTTTAGTTGATATTCTAGTGTAATGGAATAACTCTCAAAGGACAAAAGGGGTTGGTGTGCAAGCACAGTATACTGTACAATACTAGTATACTGCTCACACAATACAATGCATCACTAATTTTTAATGTAACATTTATTTATGTGCATTATACATATAACAGAAATTTCTTTCTCGTAATATTTAATTTTTATTCAGTAAAACAAAATTCACATCCATTTTCTTTTCTAAGCTAACACATGACACATGTCAAATGACGACCACATTTGAGTAAACACCTTTTTAACGTTTTTAGTCAGTAAATGAAGTTTACTGCTATGAAACCTATGAAGATATACATATAACCATGTTACATAAAACAATCTTATTCTACAAATATGCTAAGCTATATTACTATCCAACTAAATCTTCTCGCAACACATTATCTCTATATTGATATGTCACATAAGTCCATAATTCTCGTTTTTTCCTTAACCAACTCTTGTCCTAACTTTTAACAATTAATTAAGACTAAAATATCCTTTTATACTCAATTATCAATTTTTAATTTATTAATTGAAATAAAAAAAAAATTAATAGGTAAAAAGCTATATAACATCATAAAATTAGATTTTCAAAATTTAAAACATTTTAACTTCATTCTATCTAATTTTGAAAAAATAAAAAAGCATATCTCTATGTATCTTTTTCTCCAACCCACCCACTCCTATCTTCTTTCCCAACCAACCCAACTGATGATTCTTCTTGCCGAAAACATCCATTATTTTTTGGTGGCAAAAAGATAAGCCGTGTTGTTCTGTTGCCTCTTGTAGGCAAGTAACCGCTAATTCTAAAAGGGTGTTTCACTAGTTCTGTTTAAAGGGTGTTTGCAAGAGTTTATAATAGAAGTTTCTTCACATTCTTCTTAAAACCATTATAAGTGAATGCTATATTTCGAAACCTCAGGGGGTGTGACTGATATTTGATTAAACCTCAAGGGGTGTCACTGATAATATCCCAATTACTTATTTATCATTTCCGTTATATGGGTGGGTAGGGTGGGATTTGGTGGTGGTTAGGATAGGTAGATGTGGTAGGATTAGAATCGTGAGGTCGGTAGGTTAATAGATAAGTAGGTAGGATGAGTAAGTGAATATGGTCGAATGGTGAAATAAATTGGATTGATTTAAGTTGATATCGGTTGAGAAATCAAACATTTATGGACCCCATATTAAACACATTACAATAGATCCAATATGTTAAACCCATTTCGGACTTGGATGCATCAAGACCAAAGCCACTAGAATTAGACTAGAGTTAAATTTAATTCGACCAATTATTACCATCTTGGTGATTTGCTGCAATAATATAATTGGACAGAAAAGTGTTAAACTCCGAATTGGCATATCACACAACTATACATATTTAAATTAAAGGGGTAACAACAAAAAACTACAGCTGTGTTATCTCTATTTTGCAAAACATAAAAAAAGAAGACCTCGTGTTATTTTAATTCGCAACCTCCCCCCCCCCCCCCCCCCTTATTTGGTCGATGGCAAAAAACCTCAAGAAACAACTTTTGCATTCGACGCCCGTGATGTGCGACTCAAACAAGATTTTATAAATATCTTGGACAATTGTGCACAAATTGTGCAAATTCTCCAATTCATTAACTCAACTGAATGGGTCCTATTCCAATATTCGGGAATGGTCGTAAAATAATTTGCGCATAATTCATGGGGCGATTTTATCAGAGGAGCAAAAATTGCCGGACGCCAGCGAAGAGTAGAAAAATGATAAAACATCACTCTTCTTCTGATAAGTTTGGGCCTGAATATCTTGGGGACAGTCGAGCAATTAGTCCCACGAAGGCTTTCTTCTAGATATACTTCTATAGAGCCTTGTAACATGCTATGTGGGCTGGGTTTTAGTTTCAATTTTATAGGTTGATATAGCAAGGTTGACTTGAATTGATACTTTACATTAACTCACTGAAATTCTTTCTACAGTTAATCCCTATAAACCATGCCTTTATCACCTTACACTCCATTTGAATGCAGATGTCCAACTCGTTCGAACTCCCTTCGACTTCACTGAACTCTCCTCAAGTTTCACCAATTACTATAACTCAATATGAAACTCTAAATGATAGAAGTGATAAACCTTTTCACTCATGAAAGAAAGGCTATGAACATTTTCTCACATATTACAATATTAACTCGCTCAAAGGTTAATGACACTTCATAACAACACTCCTATACATAGACACATCAGAGGTCTGATTGATTCTAGCTTTGCAACAGCTCGCACAATTTGCTGCTTAGCTTTGCAACAGCTCGTGCAATTTTCTGCTATCACAAATCTCCTGAATGGAGGACTTTCCTTTCGATGAGTGTATCCTAAAACATGAACACATACACAAACCTTTTCTCCAAGTAAAAAATCAGATAAACATGAACCAGTATAAGGAAGATATAATATGATCAAGAAGGAAATTAATCTATTAAAGATATGTGTCATAAGATATCTTTCCTTAACCTTAATGAGATAGGATATTATCAAAGATAAACTCAATCTCCTAAACGATATAAACAAGATAATTTATGATATTTATTTCCTTACTAATCAAACAAAATCCGAATCCTAAACACATATGAATCATAAACATTGAAATGAATATCGCACTAAATTAAATCAAACTCTATTATGCGAAAAACACAATTTTTCCAAAATCTTAAATAATTAACTCATAGAAAATGACTCTTATTAAATCGAACTTAAACAATCTAATCAAAGATAACAAGAGTTAACTACTAAGATAAATAAAACTAGCATAATAAGAAGTTAAAAGACTAAACAACTTTTTTTAATGAAATAGCAAAACATAAAATAATTTCATACTAGTTTCACAACATCAAGGTAACAAAACAATAGGACATTCACATGGTCCTAACAATGCGATATATCGATACTTCTGTATTTCTATGTTAAACAAGTATCTTTTTTAGTGAATGATTAGATGAATTGTGTATCTAGACTTTTCTAATTTGTAGACTAATTTTTGATGTATTATATATTAGGTTTTAATGTGTTATATGTTAAATTATTTATACCAATAGATAATACATATTAATACTAAAATAAGTAACCGTTTACATGTCACCTCGTATCTATCATTTAATGAAAATTAGTAAATACCCCGTCCCCGTCCCCGGATTATTGTATTCTAATTATATTACCGGTTTGCTTACAACATAGGTCTTATGGTAAATAAAATTTTCTTGGTTCGATATTTTGTGATAAAGATTGTATAATCCTTAGTTTACGTAGTCATGTGTTGAGCTTAATGCTGTTCGTAAGATTTGTAATGGATATTGCAAGAACGTTTTTTGTTCCACAATGTAATCTTAGATTAGCCATGGTAATGTATAGCTAATAATTACACTAGAGTCGGAACAAGTTGATTAGTGGATACTTTAGACCTGCCGGAAAAATTATATTATTGGGTGCGCTTTAATAAGTTGAATAAAGATTAACTTTTGAAAGCTTTCTGAATATATATTTCCAGTAATATTCTAAAGATAACGAGTTCATTAAGAAATATTGTTAACTTTATCGTTACTGAACTAAATTGAGACGTGCTTTTAATTAGGTTAATTTAAAATAAAAATGTATTTTCAATACATATAGAAGATTTAATACAATACTTGGATCATAGATTTATAAATAGCTTCAAAATGTTAATTGTAACAGAAGATCCTCCATTTAATCTAGACACTTTAAATCCAGGCATAAAGGCCCAGAGTAAAAATAAAGTTTTTAAGACCTTTAGACTAGTGTTTTTAAATTCAACCGGTAAAATCAGTGAACCGGTGGCCTCACCAACTCGGTGTCTGGTCCGATTTTAAAAACACTGAATAGACTGATCGATCCTACCTTCGGCCTAATTGGTCCAGAGCAGATGATTCTTTTCTTCTTTTAGTATTATTGTGTAATGCTTAAATTAATCATTTCAAGGCAAAACGTAATACGATCGGCTATTAGGTCCAAGAATCCAGGGAAATTTGTCAAAGACAGAAACTCCGTTACTTAAGAAGATTTTCATCATTAGTATAATAAAATAATACAATTTGGCTTCAGTTGAGTTACAGGAGAGCATTCAACCCAAATATGATTGGCCAATCAATCATTAATCATTAATCTAAACGATATAACGCGTATCTTTTTCTATTTGCAAGTTTTTTATTATTATGATTATCTGATTAAGGGGTCATAATCTACCACCTACTTTCCCAGTGGGTAGTCTAAAGACCCTCAGATCCAATATTTTCTACAAATATCATTTAGTTATGCCTATTTTTAAATATAATTTAATAAGGACAGGGGATTGATTAGGTTTCTGTTGAAGCAGCATTACTTCATAGAATATGCTGCGTTTAGTTGTTATAGATACCCTTATGCAATAGTTGCTGTAGTTGCTGTAGTTGCTGTTGTTTCTTTAATCTTTTTTCTAGTACATTTTTAGTAGATATTTGTGAGAAAATATATTCGTCCCAACTTGGTAACAATATCACAACTTATAGTACATTTATTCACTAAATAATAAAACATAACGACAAAACTTGTCATCCTCAAAATAATAAATATAAAAAACCAATAAATGCTAGCTACAAAGATTAAAAAACTCAAATATTGTATGAGAATATTAAGTAATTTATATAAACAGACATCTCTATTTCTCATCTTGTACTGTTTAATGATTTTATATGGTTCAGTATGTTGTGTTTTTTCATTTAATTCAGTTTTTATTTTATGTATTACTTGTTTCTTAAACAATAGTTTTCATTTTGGTTTTTGTAACTTATTTTTATCGAGAAAAGTTATTTTATAGAGCTTTTTGTTTTACATGTCACTTATTTTTTTTCAAGAAGGTAGATTATACATAGGTTAGTCAAATGCATAAAAAATTTTAAGAACGCCACTGACCACAACTACTAACAATAAAGAAAATATATTTTTTACTGCGCAAGAAAATATAATCTATGTATGTTTTGATGTGTTAAACTCTAATTAAGGAGAGTGACTCCTTAAGTATGTACACGAATTCAAACATGCCAAGGGAACATTCAACACGTATGTCGTATCTCCGTATGCATGAGTCCAGTCCATTTTGGCAGATGACTAGGCTAATTCGAGCTACGCCAGGGCAAGTTTAACAGGCTAACGAACAGACATTCAACGCGTACGTCGTGTACCACCATGCATTGGGCTGGCCGTTTTGGCAGATGACTTAAACTCCCTCCCCCCATCCTCACCCTCACACCGTCGACACTCCTGCACTTCTTATTTTGGTTTTCAATATTTTGAACTTCAAGTTGCTTGCTTTTAGCATAAAGTTCTTTTCTCATCTACGAATCATTTTGAGCACACAATACATCGATTCAAAGTTCTGAAGGAGGAGAACATATCTTTATCTTAAACTTGTCAAATTTCCAAGTGAGATCCGCTCAAAATCCGTCCTAAAGGTGACTGCACAAACCAAGTTGTTAACAACTCTTATTGTCCAAGTATTAACATGCATAATAATTCCAATTTGGTTTATGTTAGTAATATATCTTGATCAAGGTTTTATTGATTCTCTGATTGCAAATGTAACAAAGGTGTGAAAGAATTAATATGCTTACAAATATTTAACCATTATCTATATATCAGCTACTAATTAACAAATTTGAAACAATCTTATTTAGAACATTTTAATAGGCGTTACAAACATATCAAGGTTTGTCTGGATAAATTCCAATTTTAGGAATACTAGGGATAATGCATTCCTTCTGTACGAGAACAAAATTGCGAGTATCATCAAGATTTATTGTTCAAACACCTTCTCGATTCTAAGTAGTGTTAATTAAAGTACACCTTAGAACTGTAATTCACTCAAAATGCTGGGGTATTGTAAACTTTTCAGTGACCTTGTCTTTTTCATCTAAGTAAAGTATGCTTATATAGACTATGAACTTCATGCTTGTGCCCACGGTTGTTCGCCAAGTGTCCTAATAGACAAGTCATTGAAAGACTCTATTGAGCAAGGTACTTGTGGGAAGGGATTATTTGTGAGCACTCTCATGAGTTGGTGCTGATGAATGCATTAACATATCGCTTTACTCTGCTTTAATATGGTTATATTTGAGGATCGTCAAGCAAGTCTCCATAACTATACGATCCTTAATGTGGGATACTTTGTTTCCCAAACTTTGACTATGTCTATCACAACTCTCCTTTCAATGCTATCAGTGACGAGGGAGAGGTCATATGGTATGTCCTCGTAGACTTTACTACCATGTTATAGATTGTATAAAAGACTGTTATGTCCCCCGTGCTATCCTCCGGTCAATGTGGTATATGTTATTAGTTAGTAATTTAAAGTATTGCGAATAATAGCCCCAAAAATATTTTTATGAAAAAATAGATTAGATGATAGTTGTAAAATATGCTTTCACTTATTATGAAGAATATAACATCACCAGGTGTGTAAAAAATTCAGTCAACAGTGCATCAAGGAACATAATGCAGCTCGAGTGTGCACATGGGAGAAATACATAGCTAAGGGAATATTGATGAGTCAGCATAACTAACTTAGATTCTTATCTCTCATAGGTGTAATATTCATTTTTTAGTACTATAAATATGTGTACAATGATTGGTACATTCATTAAATCAAATTCAATGTTTTTAGTATCACTTTTCAGTTATTTTAACAATGCCATTTTTATCTTCATCTTCATCCTCTTCTTTTATGTTTTATTATGGTATCATAGCTACCATTTCCGCAAAGTTCCTCTAAGTTTTTAACACCACACCACTATGTCTGGTGCACCAGCACCTTCATATAGTCAGGCAGTGCAAGGAAGTGCAAACAATGCACCTCTCTACACTGCAGATGATCCATCAAATCCTCTCTACCTTCACCATGGTGAGAATCTAGGACAAGTCCTTATGAATCAACCATTAACTTCACAAAATTATCATCAATGGAGTCGTGCCATGTACATAGCTATGTTGGTCAAAAACAAGCTGGGATTCATCGATGGGACCATCCCACAACCAGCTACAACAGATCCAACTTATGGAAGATGGATAAGGTGCAACTACATGGTACTAGCCTGGATTTCCAACAACCTTTCTGCAGAGACTGCTACTTACACCTTATACTCAGAATCAACATCTCAGGTATGGAAGGAGATAAAACAACACTTTTCTATATCCAGCAACAATCACATATACATGTTAGAACAACAGCTAGTTAGTACAAAACACGTTGGTACTCCTCTCAGTCTGTATTTCTCAAAACTTAAGGCTACATGGGATGAGATTAATATGTATGAAGAGACTTCTACTTGTGCTAATATTGATTGTGGTGTAACTACTGAGCTGCACAAAAGGAAACAAACTAGGCATCTGATGCATTTTCTCATGGGTTTGGATGAGTCATATGCACAAGTTAGAAATCAGATTCTCTTGAGAGATACTTTACCACCACTTGATGATGTGTTTAACTTGGTCTTACAAGAAGAGGGAAATATGGAACTCTCTGTTCAACCAAACCATGTTTTAGACTCTGCAGCCATGAGTCTCAAGGTCCAAAACTCAACTCCACCCACTGCAGCTGCTATTCTAGGATAGTACAGAGGACCATTCAAGCCTTGGAAGACCTGCTACTAGAGGTTTCAACGGCAAAGCACCATGTAGCAAATGTGGTAAAACTAACCACACTGTTAATGCTTGCTTTAAAATCTATGGATATCCACCAGGGCAAAAGTATGCCAAGTTTAAACCAGGGTACTCAGGAGGTCGAGCTAACTTCACCAATGCCAATCAAAACTCAGGAGATGCAAAGACACACCTGCCTGTGTCACAGGAGGAGTTTCAGCAGCTTTGCAGCCTTCTACAAGGGAGTCGAGGCCTCCTCAATCAGGTGAATCATGTCACTAAATCTGGTGGCACTGATTCATCAGGTACAAATCACATAACTCTCAACTGCACCACTCGTATTTGCTTTCAATCAGACACTCTTTCTCTCATTGCACCAGACACTTGGATACTAGATTCTGGAGCCACATATCACATCATTTGTGACTCCAATCTATACCAAGACTGTATTGAACTCTGTAACACTTTTGTCAAGCTCCCAGATGGCAAGTCGACCAAAGCCACACATATTGGCACAGTAATTTTTAAAAAAGATATAACTCTCATAAATGTCCTTTGTGTACCAAGTTTTTCTTTCAATCTACTATCTGCAAGTAAACTTGTTCATCATCTAAACTGTTGGTTGCTCATTTGGTCCAACTTGTGTGTGATTCAGGAGCTAAGCAGCTGGAAAATGATTGGGATAGCTAAAGAAGAGAAGGGTTTGTACTACATGGTCCCATATAGGAAATTGTCTAGCTCTAGTAAAGTTGTTTTTTCTCATGTTAACTCTGTTTCTAATTCCTCAAAACTATGGCACTATCAACTTGGCCATCCTTCTGTACCTAGATTATCACTTTTGCATCATTCTAATGAAAGTTTTCCTTCTGTTTTTGAATCTATTGTGTGTGATACATGTCATATGGCAAATCAACATAGATTATCCTTTTCAAATGAACCTCACAAATCTGAAAATTGTTTTGACTTAATACATCTTGACATATGGGGACCTTTCAGCACTCCGTCTCTCAATGGATCCAAATACTTCCTAACAATTATGGATGATCACAGTAGGTTCACATGGGTATTTCTCATGCAAAACAAGAGCCAAACCAAAGACATTATCACCAATTTCTTTCACCTTATCAAAACTCAATTCACCAAAGCTATAAAAGTAATAAGATCTGACCAAGGAAAAGGGTTTACCATGACTGATTTCTTCAATTCTAATGGTATTATCCATCAACAAAGTTGCACATACACTCCACACAAAATTTTGTTGCAGAACGAAAACATAGGCACCTTCTCAATGTAGCACGCTCCTTAAGAATTCAAGCAAATCTACCCTTATTCTTCTGGGGAGATTGTATCCTAACTGCTGCATATCTGATCAACAAAACCTCCACACCTTTACTAAATAACCTGACACCTTTCTACCATCTCCATAAAAAGCATCCTAAGTATTCTCACCTTAAAACCTATGGTTGCATGTGCTATGCTACCAAACTACCTAAACCTCACAACAAATTTTCTCATAGAGCAGCAAAGTGCATTTTCATTGGATATCCGGCTAACTTAAAAGGTTACAAGTTGTATGATCTTGAAAGCAAAACCATCTTCATTTTCAGAGATGTACTCTTCTATGAAAATATCTTTCCCTTCACATCATCTGCCTCTGAATCTTCTACTCATCCATTTCCTTCCACTTCTGATCTTCCTGATTATGATGAGCTTCCTCATATACATACTTTTTCATTGCTTATCTCATCTGGTAACTCCTCTCCACCTAATACATAAGTTACTCCTCACTTCAGTCCTCCTTCTTCACCTTCACTTCCATCTTCTGCATCAACCTCATCACCAGCTGATATTCCTTCTTCTACTTCATTGAGATTCCTCCTATACGCTCTTCTAGAATTAGACAGCTTCCTCAACATCTACAGGACTATCAGTGCAGCCAGACTCACTCTTTAGCTTCCTCAAGCATTACTTCAGCCGATGTCTCCACACATTCAGGTAATTCTCTTTCTTGTAACTCTTTTATACCTTTTGTTCGTTCTTCATCTCTCACAACACATCATGAGCCTTGTACCTTTGAGAAAGCTGCACAAGATCCTTTGTGGCAGTCTGCAATGAATGCTGAACTCTAGGCTCTTGCAACAAACAACACTTGGTCTGTGCAACAACTTCCTCCTGGCAAGACTGCTATTGGTTGTAAGTAAGTCTATAAGATCAAATATACTTCCACATGTACAATAGAAAGGTACAAAGCTCGCTTGGTGGCAACAGGTTATAACCAACAAGAGGGCTTGGATTATTTTGAAACATTCTCTGCAGTAGCTAAAACCACCAGTGTCAGATATCTTCTGGCAGTTGCAGCTGCTTAAAAATGGTCCTTGTTTCAGCTTGATGTAAACAATGCCTTCCTCTATGCTGATCATGAGGAAGAAGTATACATGTCTCTTCCACCTGGTGTTGCTAATGAGGGGGAGAATCTTGTTGGCAGGCTACATAAATGTCTCTATGGTCTAAAGCAGGCCTCCAGGCAATGGAATCACAAGCTCAGCTCAGTGATTCTTCAACAAGGTTTTAAGCAGTCAAGTAATGATCATTCTCTTTTAGAAAGACACAACAAAGGCATCACAACTGTGGTTTTGATATATGTGGATGAGATAATTGTGGCAGGAAATGATGACACCTCAATACATGCTTTGAAAGAGATACTTAAGAATCATTTTCAAATAAAGGACCTTGGTCCTTTAAAGTTCTTCCTTGGCATTGAAGTCTTAAGAAATGATCAAGGAATAACCATTAACCATCGCCAATATGCACTTTAAATCATCAAAGATTGTAGAATGAATGAAGAAAGAGCAGTAGGTTTTCCTATGGAGGAAAATTTGAAATTGTCTCAGAACAAGGGGATAAGCTTTGAGAATTCAACTGAGTATAGAAGGATAATTGGAAGGCTTCTATACCTTGCACTCACCAGGCCAGACATTTCTTACACAGTGCAGTGCTTGAGTCAATTCATGAGTGATCCTAAACACACACACACATGAAAGCAGCTTACAGAGTGGTCCAGTACCTAAAAACCTCTCCTGGACAAGGTTTGCTGTTTCCAAGTGATAACTCTATCCATATCAAAGCTTATTGTGATGCTGATTGGGGAGCATGCATGGACACAAGAAAGTCAATCACAGGCTACTGCATTTTCCTTGGAAGTGCATTGGTCTCATGAAAATCCAAGAAGCATAAAACAATCTCAAGGTCTTCAGCAGAGGCAGAGTATAGGGCAATGGCATCAACTACATGTGAGGTAGCTTGGGTAAAGAACTTACTACAGGATCTTGGTTGCAAACATGAACAACCTGGGCAGCAATGTTTTGATAATCAAGCAGCTATGCACATAGCATCGAATCATGTCTTGCATGAAAGGACAAAACACATAGAGATAGATTGTCATGTGGTCAGGGAAAGGTTGCAGCAGGGACTTTTGAAGCTATTCCATGTATCTACTGAAAATCAATTAGCTGACATGTTCACAAAGGCGCTTAGTTTCAAAAGACTTAAAGAACTCATGAGCAAGATGGGAGTTGAAGATACAAGCTCACATCTTGTGGGGGAGTATGAAGAATATAACATCACAAGGGGTGTAACAAATTCAGTCAGCAGTGCATCAAGGAACATAATGCAGCTCGAGTGTGCACATGGGAGAAATACATAGCTAAGGGAATATTGATGAGTCAGCATAACTAACTTAGATTCTTATTTCTCCTAGGCGTAATATTCCTTTTGTAGTACTATAAATATGTGTACAGTGATTGGTACATTCATTAGATCAAATTCAGTGTTTTTAGTATCACTTTTCAGATATTTTAACAATGCCGGTTTTATCTTCATCTTCATCATCTTCGTTTATGTTTTATTACTTATTAAAAGTATTTATGGAGGAAAAAGTACAAATTAAAGAATCTGTTATGAAGGTTCGATCATGTAAAGCTTAAACCAATAAAATGCGTTAAGCTCTTTTGAACTCTTAATTTTAGACAAATGTATTGAGTATCAGGGCAATCAAAGAAAAAGTAGATCGACTTCATACAAAACAACATGTTGTTGGTTGAATGAAGACGTTATACTCAGTCAAAACGAGTAGACAGAGAAATTTTTTTATATTCAATTCGACTTGATTTTTCGTTTGTTTCACTTAACATACTCCAATTAATTGAGATTACAAATTTGATTGTTGTACTAAAATAAGAATCATTAGTTGTGGGCAAGTGCCTATAATAATAAGACTTGAGTTATAAATAAAGCATGCAACATCTGAGATAATAATGAGTAAAGGGAAAACGAAACAAGTAAAATTATTGAAGATGTAATATAAAGTATTAACATTGAAGCATAGATAGTTCTATATAAAAATTATTAATTGTGCAAACCTCAAATATTATCCGATTTATCGTGATTTTCGGATGCTAATATTTTTATATAATTAGAAACTAGGGTACGTAACTAGTTGTACTTTTGACTAATCACCTCAAATTCTTCTAGAAGCAATATTTAATTGACATGTTGTATCTTGTTAGATTGATAGACATTGTATTCTTAATTAGTCATAAATATTTAAGATTTTTAAGATGTCATATAAATATATATTCTCATGTAGTAGTCAATAACGCGCTTATGTATATATACTATATACTATACGTCTTTGATTGACTTAAATGTTAATAGATTACTGAAAGTAGCCACTACGACAAGATTAACATTGTAAATAGTTTCTCCATAATAAAACTTCTGCTTCAATACTATTTTGGATAAATTGCAGGAAACATCAAGAACCATGAAATGCAATTTTTATGGAGATTTACCTCACGTAAACTTTTTAAATATTGTATATAGACCCAGTCTCATTTTTTCAGTCGAGTGTATTGCCAAATCAGGATAGACTCACTGAACTCCGACTTCTAATATATTGAGATAACAACAAAAGGTGGAAATATTGATAAATTTTTCGATAAAAACACATGAGAACACTTACGTAATATTAGAAGTTCATAATAAGTTCAAGTTTTAAAGTATTTTAAATCATTAGTTGATATCATTTAAAAGCTGAACATTCTGAATTTAATTAGTTTATATACAAAAGGCCACCAAAATTACTTACATGATGTCTAGCTTAATTCCCAACTGGTAGACGTGGTTTGGAATAGATTCTTTATCTATAGCTCACTGTTAAACTGAACCTCGTCGATGATTAAACGTAAAAATATGAACTGAAATATAGGTCGCACGAGCTTTCGTACTATGAATGTTTTACTTAAACAGAGTTTTGCAACTACGACTGCTAAATTTGTATCAGAAGTATTCATGATCAAGGTAAAAATAGATATGAATTTCTGCGGAGTGTATAACACCAAATTTTTCACAAACAAATAAACAATGATAAATCTAATAAATAACATTTACTAATTAAAAACTATACACATACTTTTTTGTGATTTATTTTACAGATTATCAGGGGCGGAGCCAAGAATATTGTTTAGGGGAGCGAAATTACATAATTTTTTTTCATAAATTAAAAAAAAAAAGGTACTTTTATCAGCACTTTCTATACATTTGAAAAGTACCAAATCGTCGTGAAAATACATGTACCTTGCATTTTTACGAAGCATATATTTAACATAAACTATGCTAAGAAGTAACTCTAAAATGACTGATCAGTAATAGCCAAATTAGTAAAAGAATTAAAATAAAAGATTAGAGGACAATAAGCCAAAATATGTTACAGAAACAGAAATATTGTATTTAGTCCTAAGAGTTTTCCATAATCTATGTTTACTAAGGAATCTACAATTGCCTAATGCTCTAAAAATATAGTATATTATAACTAAATTAATAAGTATTGCATAACTTCTTTACTAATGTGCATTAAGAAAGCAATACTTCAGAATAATACTTAACTTTAATTTATAACTTTTTCATAAACCATTTTTAATTAAAAGAAAGTATTTTTAGGTCTAATTTATAATTTAGAACTTTTTCTTAAACCAATTTATGAATCAGAAAAATACACACTTCATGTAAAGAACTTTAATTCTAAGAATGAAATACACTTAAATGTTATATATAATAATTATATTTTATTTATTTACTACCTGAAAATAGTACAAAAAGTTAAATTAAATTTAGAAATAGTATAAGTTACAAATAAATTATCAAGAATTTAAACAATCGAATAAGGTAGCGAAAAATAGAAAGTTGGCTTAAACACACAAAGAAATCAATTTGTTTTATATATGAATCTTGATCCTTAAGTTTCTCAAATTCCTATCCAGAGGCTATTTTTTTTCCCGACTGAATAAAGTGAGTGTATGATTTACTTAATTAAAACCTAAAACGTATAATTACAGAATTTGACAGATAGTTTTAAGATCCCATAATTTTAGGGATATATTGTCTAAGTGATCAGCAAATTTTGAATAAAAGATTTAGGAATATCTTATTTTTTTTTTTTTGGTAATTAGATTTAAGAGTATCTATTTACACATATCTGTGTATGTTCTATATACATATATTATAGTAAGTGCGGCTGGAGCTGGGGGGGGGGCAACCCCCATATGCCTCTGCAGATTATAGACTCTACGATCAGAGCTGGACAACGTAATATCAATGAGAGGCTAATTTGTTCACGTATGACATGATATCCAGTCAAGAAGATAGATCACTTGACATCGTGTTAATAATTGTTACATTACTTTTATTTTGTTTCGTAGGATTTCATTTCATTTCGCTTTTTCGTTTTGTTTTCTTTTGACACCGATTCCATTTTCGTGGCTAAATCTAATTAATTCAATATAATGTTGAAAAAAAAAATGGAGGAACTAGTCAAAACTCACCACTCTAACACACACAAAAAGACTGGAGGAGGGGTTCTACCACTCAACTATATATGACTTGTTATAAAATGAAAAAGTTATTTAGGTATTTATAGGATTTTCCTAACATGAATCTAATCTAGTTCGTGTACCATCACTTAATTGCATACTACTCACCTATCTAACTACATGAATCTCACCAAAAGATAAATACATAATTATTCTAATACATGTATGTCCTACATAATTCAAGATTCTTATAACTATTCGTGCATTTCATTAATCAATTAATCAAATTTAAAATTCAAAGTATAATAGTTATACCCGCAATAGCTATTAAATAAATTATGTTTGATGTATCGAATTAATACTGGGATGTATTGTTTTATGGTGAGAAAATTAGAAAGAAAAAAAGCACAAATTAACATACAACCAAATAATAAACCGATGTAATAATTCCTTGGGTGGAGTTTATAAACTCAAACTTCGATCCCAAGGATCTGAAATAATCGTATATAAAAATGCTTCCTGCTTAAAAAATTATATTTAGTACGTTTTTTGAGAATGAATGATGAAGTCGAGAAAGCGTCGTTGTTTATGCAAAACTTCGATAATCACAGGATAAAAGATTAAATTTGGAACTGGTCCGTTTTTGATGAATTAGTAGCCGAATTTGATCAGAAATGGGCTAAGGAGCAATACACATCGCTTCGTCATGACGTGGATCCTTTTTTCGGACAAATTTCTTCGTTTAGGCCCTGAAACGAGTTTTTGCAGTTTTTGGTAATTTTCGATTTAGTTGTTTCTCTTTTCATAAGACTATGAATTGCACTCCCTTTGTTGGAGTATTTCCACGCATTTAGACTTTTTGTATTTCAATTTTTTTTTTCCATTTTTGGAAATTAGTATTTTTTTTTCGTATTTTATGGCGTATATATCCTGTGAACACTGAAAGACAATTCAATTGAGACTTGAATAAAGTTTTCAGAGTTTTCTTTGTTTTGTATCTAGTCGTTGGTATTCTTTTGTGAACGAACGAGTTTTGATCCTTTTGTGTTGTTCTCAATCTTTCGTAACTAAGTAAGCCCTAGGAAAGAGAGACTCTCGATCTTTCCAATAGAGCTTTGAGGTTCCCAAGTTACTTGTGGGGTCAGAAAAGGTCCCACTTAAGTACCACGTTCTTTTGCACAGAACCGCATCAGGCAATACATACATGTTCACAACTACTACCACACATAGAGTTCTACCTCGGCAAAAAGTCCAGCTCAACAGGATTCGGACTATGATACTACTGTTAGGTACTTGTCCGATAAATACGCGCCCCCAAGATTTGTTCATTATTAAAATGTAAAGCAAAATGAATAAACAATGGCAGCAGTAACAACTAACAACACAAGAATTGAACGTGAAAATTCAAAATCTGGAGAAAAACTAAGGAGACACGAGTGGAAAAACCATTTTTAGAAAATTATTACAACTATGCAACTTTTTCTCACTCTAATGGCCCTCAAAAAGCCTTTGTAGTTTTTACTAACAACTCTCACTAACTTACACCTCATTTTAATATGTAACTACAAGAAGGAATTAGGAGAACTCTAGAACACTTTATTTTTGGATGATGAAAACAATGAAGTGATGCCGCTGTTTATAGGATTAATTCGGAGGCCGGGGATTATATTTTTATATAATTAGAGAGACCTATATCTAAAATATATAATAAGCCCCTAAATGCAATTATAATCTCATTCACCAAATCATCCAACCCCTGCAAATTAGTCCCTTACCTAGTGATGTACCATATTTTGGTACCGCCACGTCATTATATCCGATATAGTACCACGAGCGTATTTCGGGACATATTATGCCACGTCAGCACCATTATTTTTTAATGCAAAATTACAATTCAAGGCAAAACTCGGAAATCGGCCCAAGTAGGCCCAAATCAAGCCCGTGCAGGCCCAATTTGGGCCCGAACAGGCCTATTTTGAGCTATTTCAAGCCCAATTCGAGCTATTTGGGGCCAAATTCGAGCTATTTGAGGCCCAGTTCGACCTATTTTAGAGCCCAATTCGAGCTATTTCAAAATAGCTCTAATTCGACCTATTTTGAATCATAGTTCTACTTGAAGTGCACTTCTAGCTGAATAAGGACTCTTATTACTATATAAGAGGGTCCCATGCCTCATTCTAAGGTACGTTTTTATATTTTCAAGCCTTTATTTCGAGCAATATTAGTCGAATTCGAGCTATTAGAGCAATCATTTCGAGCTGTTTGAGATAGCTCTCGTTCGACCTATAGTGAGAGTATTTCGAGTTATTTGAGGGTCATTTCGATCTATTCGAAGACCTTCATTTCGACTTATAGGACCACTTTAAGGTGTTTGTTTTCGACCTATTCAGCATATTTCGATATATTCTTTTGAGCTATTGTCTCTCACGACAAGATCTCATATTCCGACCCAACTAACTTGAGCGTCGGAGTGCCTTCGCCGAGAAGGCACCGGCTTAGTTTACGTGTGGTGTTGAGTGCAGGTTCTGAACTCAAAAGCTGCTTAAGGATCCAGCAGGGACTAAAGCAGTCTGACGTGGAGTGTTGGAGAGTGGACACGTATCCAGACGAAAATACCCCACATCAGTGGCACCGTCTGTGGGAACCTCTATACGCACTTAGTAACAATCACTATCACTAATTCAATGGCTAATCGCAGAGCAACGGAGAAGAGTGGAGTAGCAGGAAGGACTAGATCACAAAAGGAGGATGATAATCGGGTTACTGATGCTTCTGAGCATACATCAGTGGCAGCACCCAACACTCCTATAGATCCACCAACTCATGTAGCAAATTAACCTGAAGTTCCTCCCACGGAACAACAACTATTGAATTCTGTTCAGTTGGATCAAATCATGTCAGCTTTTCAAAGGACTATGGTACCAATGATTGTGCAACAATTGGCTAACACTTCTGTGTAACAGAATGTTCAAGCTCGAATAGCACAGCAGCCGTCTGCGCAGCAAGCAAGAACTCATCATACGCAGCGTCGTGATGATTCAAGGCAACCATCACCATCGCCTGAAAGGAGAAATCCTCGTTCAGTGAGAACCAATGCAAACAGAGCTCCAAGTCGAGCAACTGTTAGAGATGGAAAATTTAACTCAAGGGAGAGAGGTACTGATGTTCGACCAACCGCTAGTCATACAGCGGGGAGAAATAGGGATCTGCCTGCGAGAGTTGTTCGAAGGCTAGAACATGTCATTGCTGAACATATTCCACTAATGGAGAAGCCAACTCCATTCAGTGAGGCAATTAGCAAGTTGACACTGAAAGAAGGAACTATTCTTCCAGACATGAAGAAATATGATGGAACAACTGATCCTGCATCACACTATGATGACTTGGATGGAGAATTGCAGATTCTGGGTTACAGTGAGAACTTAAGGGTGAAGTTGATATCACTAAGTCTAAAGAGAACTGCCAAGGAATGGTTCAAGAACTTGCGTTCACGCTCTATTGAATCATCTGAACAGTTCATGAGCATGTTCGTTAAGAAGTTTGCTACTTATAGATTGAGGAAGAAATCTCCAAGTACTTTATTCAATATAAGTCTGATGAACTGTTGGGGAAGTACATAGAACGTCTTAATTTGGATATTGGGAGAGTGCAGTCACCTACTGTTGATTTGGTTATCTCTGTGTTGGAAAATTGCTGCTAGAGCAAAAAGCTGATTGAAGTAATCACATGGGAAGCACCTGACTCTATAGAGCAAATCATGGATCTTGCTCGAACAGTCATTGACATTGAGGAGGCAACTATGAATCAGGGGTTGATGGATTCACCAGAAATCCCTAGAGAAAAGGAGAATAGAGAATGGAGAAGGGATTCTAGAGGGAAAGATCGTGATCGCAATCGACAACCCTTCAAGAAATTCGATAACTGGACTCCGTTGAAAAAGAAAATTGGGGATATTTATGCAATCGCGAAGGATAGTGGGATATTCAGACCACCTAAACCCTTCAGGGGAACGGAGGAAACGAAGTAGTCAAGGAAATATTGCAAGTTCCACAGGCAGAACGGGTAATATACTAATGAATGCAAAGCCTTAAGGAACGAAATTGAACGGCTTATTCAGTATGGAAAACTCGTCGAGTATGTTCTTGAGAATAAAGAGCCTAGAGAGGAAAAATCGTCAGGTGGGCGCAAACAGAGTCGATCTCCGCGTGAGAAGAAGGATGAACCTAGGCATAAGAAGGGTAACGGCAACGATGATGTCAAAAACGGAATTAACGTGATTGCTGGAGGACCGACTGGCGCTGATTCAGCCAAAAGCAGAAAACGAATTTCACGCGACATACACAATGAGCGTCTTAAACGTCCTGAGATAGATCTTGTCTTTGCAGTAGACAAGTTGGATACAAGAATCACATTTGATGATAGTGATTTTGAGAGCTTGTTTTCACAAGCTAAGGAGGCACAATACTTAAATAGCCCTATGGTAGTTTCGGCGGTGATTGCGAATCACGCAGTGAAGAGGATCATGATAGATAATGGTTGCTCATCCAACATTATCTTTATAGATGCATTGCAACAAATGAAACTTGGACAATACGAGATCAGGGAAGTTAATTCACCATTATTGGGATTCGGTAGAGGAGAAGTTAAACCCATTGGAAGGATTATGTTACCAACATCTTTTGGTGTAAATCCAAAGAGGAGGACTCTGAATGTGGAATATGTCATTGTTGACATTCCTTTCGCATACAATGTGTTGGTTGGAAGGCCTGGGATAACTGCATTTGCTATGATCATATCAACGGTGCATCAAAAGATTAAATTTCCAACACCTGGAGGAATTGCTGAGCTCACTACAAACTATCGCGACTCGTGGAGTTGCTATGTTACATCAACTAAACCTATTTAGAAAAAAAACTTATCCAAACGTTGCGATGATCGACATTCATCCCTTGGAAACGCCTGAAATAGTTGAACAAATTGATACGGAGATGGTGCTTGCAACATAGGAGGATCATACAATGGTGCCAGAAAATCCTGGCTCTCTGAAGACAGAAATCGCGCCAGAGGAGACTAAGGAGGAGAGGAAAGACAAGACCACTTTGCGTTATAAGAAACAAATGGAGATGGAGCGTATGAAACCCTCTGGAGAATTTAAGGAGGTTATTTTGGTGAACAATGAACCTGACAAGGTCATTAAGATCGGTAGCGAGTTGCTATCGGAGATTGTAAAAGCGTTGTTAGAATGCTTACGAAGGAATTTTGATGTATTTGCATGGACATACTCGGATTTGAAGGGAATAGACCCTCGAGTTGCGGTACATCACCTGAATGTCAATCCGAACGCTAAGCATGTTCTATAGAAGAAGAGACATTTCAGTGATGAAAAGAACAAGGCTGCAGAATTGGAAGTACAAACAAAGTTAGCTGCTGGTCACATATTTGAAGTGCGATACTCTGAATGGCTCAACAACGTTGTACTTGTACCGAAGAAGCCGACAGTATGGCGAATGTGTGTGGATTACACTGACTTGAACAAACATTGTCCACGAGATCCTTTCCCTTTGCGTAGGATTGATCTCGTAGTTGACTCTATAGCTGGGTGCGCTTTACTAAGTCTTTGCGATGCACATAGCAGTTTCCATCAAATACTAATGGCGGTAAAGCATCAACACAAAACGGCTTTTATCACTGACATAGGCATATTCTATTACAGAGTGATGCCGTTTGGCTTGAAGAATGCAGGAGCAACCTTTCAGAGGTTGGTAGCAAAGATGTTCTACCATCAAATTGGTAAGACTATGGAGGTTTACATCGATGACATGCTTATCAAAAGTCTAAAGGCGGAGGATCATGTTAAACATCTTGATGAGGCTTTTGGTATCATGAAACAATATGGAATGAAGTTAAATCCAAAGAAGTGTACAGTCAGAGTTAAGGCTGGGAAATTTCTGGGCTTCATGGTAAACGAGCGAGGCATTGATGCTAACCCAGACAAGATTAAAGCTATAATGGATTTACCATCTCCCAAGTCTGTTCGAGAGGTGCAACGCTTGGTAGGGAGAATCTTGGCCCTTAGCCGTTTCATTTCACATTCTGCAGAGAAAAGCTTACCTTTCTTCAAGAAGCTAAGGAAGACACCTAAGTTTGTGTGGACTGAGGATTGTGAGGAAGCTTTTTGTCAGTCAAAGGTATATCTCACAACACCACCATTATTATATAAGTCCAAGGACAATGAAATGCTATATCTCTAATTGGCCATAACGAAGAATTCATTGAGCACAGTACTCGTGCGAAAAGAAGATACGAAAAATTTGCCAATCTATTACGTGAGCAAAGTATTGAATGGGGCAGAACTGAATTATCTGGAAATCAAAAAGCTAGCATATGCACTCGTGATAACTGCGCGGAAGTTAAGGCCATATTTTCAATCGCATCCGATCACTGTCTTAACTAATCAACCATTGAAGCAAGTTATGGCAAAACCGGAAACATCAGGCAGACTAGTGAAGTGGGCGATCGAGTTAGGTGAATATGGTTTGGAATATTTGCCGAAGACGGCAATTAAAGCACAAAGGTTGGCGGACTTTGTGGCGAAAACTATATCAGAGGAGGAACAAGCGCCTGACATAGCTATGGTAACGGAGGATTCTAAAAAAGATACATCTGGGATTGCAAAGGAAACATGGACTTTGCACGTGGACGGATTGTCCACATTCGATGCTGGTGGTGCACGAGTGTACTTAAAATTGGCGGATGGAAGAGAATTTGACTATGCTATAAGGTTGAACTTTCAAGTTACAAATAATCAGGCCGAGTACGAGGTTATGCTAGCTGGTATTCAAATGGCAAAATGGTTGAGGATAACGAAACTTGTTGCTTTCACGGATTCACAATTGATTGCTAATTAATTCGAGGGGAGATATGAGGCGAAGGAGGCTGCAATAGTAAAGTATCTCGAAAAATTGAAAGAGGTGACGTCAAACATTGTTACTTTCACTATTTCACAAATCCCACGAGCGGAGAATGAACGCGCCGACTCTTTGTCACGATTTGCAAGTACCGCTGAAGTCTTTGTTGAAAGGTAGGTTACTTTATTGGCTGCACAGCAACCTTCGATTGACAAAGGGGTTGAATTGAAACCAACGCAAGCATTGTATTACGCTCTGCCAGTGGAGGTTGAGGCATGTTGGAAGGACGAGATTATTGACTATCTGCAAAACGAAAATTTGGCAACTGATCCACAAGCGATTAGAAAGCTCAAGTATAAATCGACAAGATTCACGATGTTCAATGTGGAACTTTACAAAAGGTCGTTCGATGGACCACCCTTAAGATGTTTGTCGCCATCACAAGTAAAACAAATCTTAAGAGAAATTCATGAGGGGAGCAGTGGTAATCATTCAGGAGGACGCACCCTGGCACAGAAAATACTCCGTCAAGAATATTTTTGGCCAACTATTATGAGAGATGCTATGGATTACACTAGGAAGTGCAGAAGTTGTGAGTTGCATGCAAAGATCATTCATACACATGCACAACCTATGACAACTGTGAGCTATGGATGTCCATTCGATCAATGGGGTATAGATATTGTTGGACCTATGCCAAAAGCTTCTAGAGGTACAAAATGGCTATTGGTGGCAGTGGAGTATTACACCAAGTGGGTTGAGGCTGAAGCACTTGTGACAATAACGGAGGCTAATGTGAAGCAATTCATATGGAAGAATATTGTATGTAGATTTGGAATCTCAAGGGTCTTAATTTCCGACAATGGAAGGCAGTTCCAAGGATTTAAGATTCAAGACTGGTGCAAGGACATAAAAATTGAACAGCGGTTCACATCTGTTACGCATCCTGAAGCAAACGGCCATGTAGAGGCTACAAATAACACACTTGTGAAGAGCTTGGAGAAAATGTTAGAAGGAGAAAGAGGAAACTGGGCAGAGGAGCTGCCATGAATACTATCGGCATATCGCACAACGCCTCGTACTTCAACTGGAGAGACTCCATATTTGCCAACATATGGCTCGGAAGCGGTGATACCTGCAGAGATCGAAATGCCGACTTATCGTATTGTCACATATGATGAGGAACAAGCAATAAGGGCAAGACAAATAGATCTTGAACTGATAGGAGCAACAAGGGAAGCAACTTACCAACGTACTCAAGCTTACAAATCTATGATGGCTAAAGCGTATGATAACAAGGTTCGTTTTAGGAACTTTCAAGTCGGGGACTTGGTACTAAGGAAAGTCGAAGCTCCCAAGCATGTTGGAAAGTTGAAGGGGAAGGACCATATAGAGTGGAAAAAGCAAGCTCCAAAGGATATTACTACTTACAAGAGTTGGGTGGAAGGACTTTGTCACGCCCCTGGAACGTCAAGAACTTAAGAAGGTTTTATAATTAGGACACTAGCTTTCTAACAGCCTTGTGGCACGATAGGACCGTAGTTTCAATGCTTTATTCGCTTATTCTTTTACGAATTACGAGTCTCTTTAGGAGGACTCCTATTGTAATACTTAGTAGCGAACTACAGGGACTTGATTCCTAGCCACCTATATACGGCAGCATACGTAGGCAACTCGGAAGTTACTCGAGCTCAGTCCCAAAACTAATAAAATTTTCTATTTTATTCAAGTTTGATTGTTTGCCTACATCCTACTTACATGGTTATTAACACAAGCATAAGTAAAGTTGAGTTCACACACTCTAAAAAGTATAAGTATAAACACTTAGTAAAACGAGCACTAGCCTCGTAAAGCTGAGCAAAAGCCCTCGGACTCTTAAAACGAGCACTAGCCTCGTAAAGTCGAGCACAAGCCCTCGCACTCTTCAAACGAGCACTAGCCTCGTAAAGCCGAGCACAAGCCCTCGCACTCTTAAAACTAGCACTAGCCTCGTAAAGCCGAGCACTAGCCCTCGCACTCTTAAAACGAGCACTAGCCTCGTAAAGCCGAGCACAAGTCCTCGCACTCATAAAACGAGCACAAGCACTCCTAAAGCCGAGCATAAGCACTCGCAAAACACACACAAATACTTGTAAATAAAACACAAGTGTTTCAACAATAAGTAGCAAGGCTAACACATTTAGCATGAAAAGTCAAAAGAACTACTCAAGTATTTAAAGCATATAAGTATAGAAACACACTCACCAGCATAAAGAAAAAGACACAAGGCAATTTCAAAGTGAAATATCAACTAAAAAGAAAGGATAAGCGCTAAAAACGCGCACAAGTCAACAAAATATACTGTACGAATGAAGTAAACTGTATGAATGCAAAACAATAGTGTACGAAAAATAAAGATGTTTAAAAAGAGCTAAGGCACAAGCGCCGGAGATAAAGGCACGCAGGCCAGTCAAATTAGCATCAGGGGAGAAGCTTCAGTCCAAGCGACTCCACAGCACCCTGACTCTGCTCTTGGATATTAGCAAACAACTCGTTCAGCGGCCCGGTATCGTCAACATGAGAGAGCCTGCGAGGCGCAGCGATTAGAGCAGGAACATCTGGCATCGCCTGATCTGCCTTCATCGGATGCTCAAGGACCTGAGGGTCAAATGCCATCTCACCCTCTTCCAGTGGCTCGGACGGCGCGACAGCAGCAGCTGAAGTAGAAGGCAGCTCATCCAAGTAGTCCGCAAGTCACACCTGCTGCAGAGGGAAAACAGGGGCGAACGGATCATGCTTGGGCGCACCCACCTCCTCTGCAGGTGCGGGATCGACAGCAGCAGCAGCAGTACCCGAGGTCTCACCAGCCTCAGCGTCATCATCCTTCAGGCAATCCAGGATGTTAAAATCCTCCTTCTTGAATCCCGACGCCAGTGCACCTCGAGACACAATCTCATCCAGAGCCATACTATAACCCTTCGTCGTGTCGTATCCGCCCCTGACCGAGGCGATCTCCTCCCAGGTAGCCGAGCGGAAGAACTTGATAGCTATGGACACTTTCTCATTGTCAGGAAGCTCCTACATAGCCACAAAAGTTGAAGTATAAATACATAGCAAAAAATTGAAAAGGCAAGGACAAAGTTTGAATAAAAGGGGAATTACCTCGCGCATAGCTCTTTCGTAGCCGTCCTGCTCAGCAATCAGGAGCGTAGCCTTCACAGAAGCAAGCTCAGCCTCGAGGTTCACGCGCCCCTCATCTATGGTCGTAGCAGTGTCCGTCATCGTCTTGATAGTGTCGACATGGTCACCGATGACGTCAGCGGCATGGAGAATGTCCTCAGTAAGCTGACCTGCATGCATCTTCTCCTCATAGAGCTCCTTCTCAGCAGCAGCAGTAGCCGCGCGAGGAACCTCCAACTCAGCTCGAGTGGTCTTCAGCTTCTCGACGACCACCATCAGCTTCTTCTCAGCCTTGGCCTTCATTTCGAGGTTCTGAGCCTGAGTCGCCGAGCTGCGATGCCTCTCTAGCGTTGAATTATATTAACTCTGAGAAGTCATGGTGATGAGTGTATAAAATCACTCATAAATGTCATAGTTTTCCTTGTTTAATTATATATTCTTGATTGTTTTGTGGTATTTTTATGTTTGTTTCCATGTTTTTTAGATTAGAGGTGAACTTGGGAAGAAGAGACAGAACTTTGAAAATTTACTGGCACTTTAGCCGAATAAATGAGGAGGCGTTCAATATACCGCTGGAAGCCCAAAGATGTCTAGTTTCCAACGCAAAAAGCGGTCTGCAATTCCGACGTCTATAGAGTGAGTTATGGCCGAAACACTAAAGCCGCGCAAAGCTGAAAACTTGCTGCCGAGAAAAATGTGCGAATTTCAATTGTTGGATCACAAAGAAAAATGGATGAACAAAGTATCACAACAATAATCACATCTTATCCCTTGGTCAAAAAAGCAAGTCTTATGTTCTAGATGTGGTCTTCAAAGATTGATTAATGGTCAAAGTCTTCAAAGAGTGATTATTGGTCAAAGTCTTCAAAAGATTAATATTTTCAAGCACACCACCTAAGACTAGATCTTAGCCTTTGGATTAAAATTGAGATGGATGATCAAGATGCAATCTTGTGGTTCTTGTTCTCCTATAAATAGAGACCAAAATTGCTTCATTTGGACACACCTCTCTTCTCACTAATCATCTCTCTAAGTATTAGTTTCTTTGTAGTTGTAGTTGTAGCAAATAGTTTGTAATATTAGAAGAATAGTTTGGAGCTCTACGGGGGAGTCACTATGGAGTTCTTTTCGGAGTACTTGGAGGTCTCTCGGAATCAAAGTTGTAACAATTTCTAAACTCTCTTTATTTTAGTAATGACATGTTTATTCTATAGTATTATTTTAATTGTTATTATGTGCTAATTAAACTTTGCTGGGAATATGACGTTGCCTAGTTATAATGATCTAACTTGAATTAAATATATTGTTATGATGTTGTAATCGTTGGAGTATTTATTTCTAAACGTAATGCTTCTGAAATTTTGGCCAAATTACGGATGAACTAAGGATCAAAATGAGACCGAGAGGAGATTTTTGTGACAAAGCTTTGAAATAAATATCATGAATTCTTGGATAGAATAGAAGTATCTCTATTTGTTTTCATGTAGTTGAGAAATTACCATGAAGTATAAAATACATACTTTTGCGACTAGACTTATTTTTTAGTAGTGAAAGTATAGAATTTACGTATAACTTGAGAAAGAGTACGTACAGCAAGGGGAGTAATTAACCAACAACGGTTTCAACATAAAAATCATTTCAATATGTTTAACTAAAGTTAGATCAAACTAATGATGGTGAAATCATCATTCCCAGCTCTCTTAATATCATCTGTTTACTTATACTTTGTTTTACCTGTCATACTTATTTTACTCTGCCAATATTATTGTTAATCTCTCTTTTAATTGTCATTATTATCTATCTTTTATCCCATTTAATTATATAGTTATCTTTTCACTTAAAACTACTCAAGATTCGGATTCTCAAACAAAATTAGAGTTGATAAATTTCGGTACTTAAATAATTATTCCTCGTGGGATCGACAACTTCACTTATCACTTTATTACTTGTTACGATTTCGTATACTTGCGAATTTACCACAACAAGTTTCTTGCGCCGTTACCGGGGAATAAATTTTTTTTAATTTCGATACTAGTCAATTCTGATCTTAATTTGAGATTTTTATTGTTGTTGAAAAATTACTTGTATTTTTATCGAGTTAATTTTTTTTACTGTGGTAACAAAAAAGTAAAAAAAAATTAAATATTTTTTTAATAATACTTAAGTGTTAAAGTTAATTTGTTTGAATTTTTTACTACTAGTAGTGTTTTTTTACCATCGGTAAATTTTATTTTATTTTTTAAATAAAAAAGAAAAAAAAATAGGTAAAGATAAAAAATTTAAAAGAGGTACTAGGAGCAAGAACATTAATTTTACACTTTTACCGTTGGATCCTGAAATTGATATAACTTTTCTAAAGTTGCTTAGGGAAGAAAAAGATAAAAGAAAAATGAGTGAAATTGTAGAATCGGAAAGAAAAGTTTTGCGAGACTATGCAGTTCCTACAATATCTGGTGCTTATACAAGTATCCAAATACCGTCAATTGCTGCTAATAACTTTGAAATCAAACTAGCAATTCTTCAAATGATCCAAACATCTGTTCAATTCTCTGGACTCCCTAATGAAGATCCGAATGCACATATTACTAATTTTTTAGAAATTTGTGACACTTTTAAGAGTAACGGAGTTTCAGGTGATGCGGTCAAGCTTAGATTGTTTCCTTTCTCTTTACGGGACAAAGCGAAGAATTGGCTGAATTCACTTCCTCAAGGGAGTATTACTTCGTGGAACGAATTAGCTCAAAAGTTTTTAGCTAAGTTCTTTCCTCCGGCTAAAATAGCCAAAATGAGGAATGATATCACGCAATTTGTGCTGCACGACGCGGAGACTTTGTACGAAGCTTGGGAGAGGTACAAAGATATGCTCAGAAAGTGTCCTCACCATGGCCTTCCTAAATAGTTCCAAGTTCAAACATTCTACAGTGGGTTGAGTGGAAACACTAGAACCATAGTAGATGCTGCTGCTGGAGGAGCTTTAATGGGGAAAATAATTGATGATGCATATGAACTGCTGGAGGAAATGGCGTCGAACAATTACCAATGGCCTTCTGAACGGCAGAAACGACCAGCTGGTGTGTACGAGATAGATGCAATCACAGCATTGACAACACAAATCGAAACTCTCACGAAACAGCTGGGAAGTATGAAGGTAAATGCCATTCAATCATCGTTAATATGTGATTTTTGTGGTAATTCTCATTTAACTGCCAAGTGCCATTTGGTAAATACTTCTAACAATTCTGCTCAACATGAACAAGTAAACTTTCTGTAAAATTTCAATAGACAGCAGAATAACCCATATTCCAACTCCTACAACCCTGGATGGAGAAACCACCCCAACCTCTCTTGGAGTAACAACCAGAACCAAATCAGACCTCCCCCTGGATTTCCAGTACAACATGAAAAGAAATATTCTCTAGAAGATATTGTCACTCAGCTAGCCACCAACACAAGCCAACTAGCCTCTAAAACTGACCAATTCATCAGTGAGACAGGGCAACAATTCCAAAATCAAGGCGCTTTCATCAGAAAATTAGAAGCACAAGTGGGCTAGCTTGCCACAACTATCGCTCAGAGGCCGCAAGGTGAACTTCCAAGCAACACAGAGATGAACCCACGGGAGCATGTGAATGCAATTACACTCAAAAGTGGAAAGGTATTACATGAACCAATTTCTTTGCCAACAGGGACAAAGTTTGAAACAAGTGAGGCAAAAGGTGAAACTGCACAGAAGCAAAGTCTTGCCGAGATACCACCACCAACTGTGCAAGCAGTACCATTTCCACAAAGATTGAAGAAAAGCAAACTAGATAAGCAATTTTCTAAATTTTTGTATATCTTTAAAAGCTGCATATTAACATTCCATTTGTAGATGCTTTTGAACAAATGCCCAGCTATGTCAAATGCATGAAACAAATCCTGTCAAACAAAAAGAAGATGGAAGAACATGAAACTGTTTGCTTAACAGAAGAATGCAGTGCTATTCTACATAAGAAGCTACCACCAAAGCTTAGCGACCCAGGGAGTTTTACAATTCCTTGTATAATTGGGACTTCAGTGTTTGAAAATGCATTGTGTGATTTAGGTGCCAACATCAACCTTATGCCTCTATCCGTGTATAAAAGGCTGGAAATAGGAGAAGCAAAACCTACCACAGTGTCTCTTCAACTAGCAGATAGATCAATCAAATATCCAAGAGGTATGGATGAAAATGTTTTGGTTAAAGTTGAGAAATTCATCTTTCCTGCAGATTTCATAGTCCTAGACATGGAAGAAGACCAAGATATTTCAATTATTCTTGGTCGTCCATTCCTTGCCACTGGAAGAACTCTAATTGATGTGCAAAAAGGAGAAATTACAATGAGAGTTCAAGATGAACAAATCACCTTCAATATCTTCAAAGCTATCAAATTTCCATCCGAAGCCGACAGTTGTTTCTCAATTGACATGGTGGATAAACTGGTTGAACAAGGGGTTGAAGAAAGCCATGTAAAGGACACGTTGGTAGCATGTTTAACAAAAGAAGAGCTCGTCGAAAATGATGGCAAGATTGAAAGGTATATTTCTACCATCGATGCAAATATTGTTGATCACACAGGAAATGTTGAGGAACTAGAGAAAGGTAAGGACCTCACAGTCCCATCTATTATCAAACTGCCTACTCTAGAACTTAAACTGCTTCCTTCACATCACAATTATGCATGTTTAGGAGATAATTCAACTCTTCATGTTATCATCTGATTATATTTAACTGAAGTTGAAACAAACAAGTTGTTACAATTTTTGAGAGACCATAAAAGTGCTATAGGGTGGTCTATAGTTGATATTAAAGATGTTAATCCTTCAACTTGTTTGTACAAAATTACGATGGAGGAGAACTACAAACCAACTGTGGAAATTCAACATGATGAAAAAGGGACATCCAAAGTTAATGGACAAAGGTTGAAGCATTACATTGGAGGCGAATTAGATAAACAAAAGGCCTCCATTATTTTGGAAAGTCCCACATGAGCTCATTCTGAAAGTCAAACCGACGACTTTAAATCAGCGCTATTTGGGAGGCAACCCAAAGTTTATCTAGGAATCTGACATTAAAAGACCCTGTTTGCCAGTTTATAAGAAAACTAGATAGGAAGCAAATTCTCGACTCTTAGAAGGCGTTTAAGCCGTTCCTGAACATAAAATCAGGGGAAGATGTGAGCCACAGTCACAACTATTATGCATAATATGGTTCTTGGTTTTATTTGATTCAATATTTATTAACGTAATAGTTTTTACAATGAATAGTTGTTTTTCTAGATAATTGTGTGAAACAGGAATTTGTCAAACCAACCGACCATCAAAGAAGTGGCAGCAGCACGAAGAAGAAGCATGGTGGAATGACATTATGACAGTAACACTTTTATCACTTTGATATTTTTCTTGGAAATATTCTCTATCCATCTTTTCTGTCAGGTATGATCGTTTATTTGTGTTGTTTCTCCATATTTCTAGACATTGGGGACAATGTCGAAGTTAAGTTTGGGGGAGGGTTTAAATTGTTTAGTAGTGTGTTTATTTACGTATAAATTGTGTTGTTATCTTACGATGGTAGAGTAAGAAGTTATTCTTGATATACATGTTATTGATAGTGGGTAATAACTACTTTTGATGCACATCATACTGATAATGGTTTCCTTGTTAAAAAAAATGTTTTAGAGTCTAGTTCACTTCATGAAATTAAAAAGATTGTGGATCAATGATGAGCATGCCTTAAAATCAATGTTGATTTTGTGATGATGATAAGTATGATTAGTTGCTAAGAAATAACTTGTTGTTTAGTTTGTATTCGAGCATGTACTCTCCATAGACACCGTCACACAGTTATTGCACTTTGTCTATTGAGCACTATTGGAGAATGATTATTTGGATAAGTTCAACCTTACAAGATCCACTGAACTTAAGAACCTAATTGATCACTCCTCGAGGCGAAATTCTAGTTTGAGTTTTATTAGAGAAATGATTTAGGCTATCTTTTCTTTGATTTGCGTTTGTGCCTTTCAAGCCCAAAACCCTTTACTAATAAAATAATCCCCAATACCCCACTGAAACCTTTGTTTTTTTAATTTAGCCTTCTATGCACGAACCCATCTACCTACCCTTGTAGCCACAAAATAATATATTCCCTACCCTTTTTAGAAGATTCATTTATTTATAGATGAAGCTTTCATGAAAAATGAGGATTCGATTGGTGGATGAAGTAGGAGAATGGTTGATAGAGAAAGAGAAAGGCGAAAAAAAAAAAGAAAAAAAATTGAAAATCTGGTACACCAACCCATAAAATCAAATAAAAAGAAATAAGTTTGGGGGTGACTCAAAAAAAAAAAAAAACAATGTTCTACGAAAAAAAAAAACAAAAGTAGAGTTTATGAATAAATGAATCTTCTATCTTCTGTGATTTCTTATCCTTCGAGTTCTTAAGCCCATACCATAGCCTAAAAATTACAAGCTTATAAAGTCCTATTGATCTCTAATAAATATCATCTACATTAGTGGAGAGGGGTGAGAAAATTAGTTAATTAAGTAAGGTGATCAAGTTTGAAAAAGCTCATTCTTATAAACTTATCCAAGAAGCTCGCGTTAATTTGCATGAGAAAACTGTCCACACCACTGTTCACAATGGAGACTTTCATGTGACAATTTATTAAACTTCATGTTAGGAATAAGCACATGATTACTTTGATTCATTACTTTATCATAAGTTGATTGCGAGGCTCTGGGGTAAATCCACGATTGAATCAATGAAATGTTGTGAACTTGTTGTTTGTGTCTATTTTAATTTGTCTTTATGTTATCTTAGTTTTGTTCCTTTTGCTCGAGGATGAGCAATTGAATAAGTTTGGGGGTTTGATGAGCGTATAAAATCAGTCATAAATGTCATAGTTTTCCTTATTTAATTATATATTCTTGATTGTTTTGTGGTATTTTTATGTTTGTTTCCATGTTTTTTAGATTAGAGGTGAACTTGGAAAGCAGAGACGGAACATTGAAAATTCACTGGCACTTGTGCCGAACGAGTTAGGAGGCGTGCAATAAACCTTTGGAAAGCCAAAGATGTCTAGTTTCCAACGCAAAAAGCGGTTTGCAATTCCGACGTCTATAGAGTGACTTATGGCCGAGACACTAAAGCCGCGCGAAGCTGAAAACTTGCTGCCGAGAAAAATGTGCGAATTTCAATTGTTGGATCACAAAGAAAAATGGATGAACAAAGTATCACCACAATAATCACATCTTATCCCTTGGTCAAAAAAGCAAGTCTTATGTTCTAGATGTGGTCTTCAAAGATTGATTAATGGTCAAAGTCTTCAAAGAGTGATTATTGGTCAAAGTCTTCAAAAGATTAATGTGTTCAACCACACCACCTAAGACTAGATCTTAGCCTTTGGATTAAAATTGAGATGGATGATCAAGATGCAATCTTGTGGTTCTTGTTCTCCTATAAATAGAGACCAAAATTGCTTCATTTGGACACACCTCTCTTCTCACTAATCATCTCTCTAAGTATTAGTTTCTTTGTAGTTGTAGTTGTAGCAAATAGTTTGTAATATTAGAAGAATAGTTTGGAGCTCTACGGGGGAGTCACTTTGGAGTTCTTTTCGGAGTACTTGGAGGTCTCTCGGAATCAAAGTTGTAACAATTTCTAAACTCTCTTTATTTTAGTAATGGCATGTTTATTTTATAGTATTATTTTAATTGTTATTATGTGCTAATTAAACTTTGCTGGGAATATGACGTTGCCTAGTTATAATGATCTAACTTGAATTAAATATATGGTTATGATGTTGTAACCGTTGGAGTATTTATTTCTAAACGTATTGCTTCTGAAATTTTGGCCAAATTACGGATAAACTAAGGATCAAAATGAGACCGAGAGGAGATTTTTGTGACAAAGCTTTGAAATAAATATCATGAATTCTTGGATAGAATAGAAGTATCTCTATTTGTTTTCATGTGGTTGAGAAATTACCATGAAGTATAAAATACATACTTTTGCGACTAGACTTATTTTTTAGTAGTGAAAGTATAGAATTTACGTATAACTTGAGAAAGAGTACGTAAAGCAAGGGGAGTAATTAACCAACAACGGTTTCAACATAAAAATCATTTCAATAGGTTTAACTAAAGTTAGATCAAACTAATGACGGTGAAATCATCATTCCCAGCTCTTTTAATATCATCTGTTTACTTATACATTGTTTTACCTGTCATACTTATTTTACTCTGCCAATATTATTGTTAATCTCTCTTTTCATTGTCATTATTATCTATCTTTTATCCCATTTAGTTATATTGTTATCTTTTCACTTAAAACTACTCAAGATTCGGATTCTCAAATAAAATTAGATTTGATAAATTTCGGTGCTTAACTAATTATTCCTCGTGGGATCGACAATTTCACTTATCACTTTATTACTTGTTACGATTTCGTATACTTGCGAATTTACCACAGCAAGTTTCTGGCGCCGTTGCCGGGGAATAATTGTTTTTTTTATATCGATACTAGTCAATTCTGATCTTAATTTGAGATTTTTATTGTTGTAGAAAAATTACTTGTATTTTTATCGAGTAAATTTTTTTTACTATGGTAAAAAAAAAGTGAAAAAAAATAAAATATTTTTTTAATAATACTTAAGTGTTAAAGTTAATTTGTTTCAATTTTTTACTACTAGTAATTTTTTTTTTTACCATTGGTAAATTTTGTTATTGTTTTTTAAAAAAAAAAAAGAAAAAAAAATAGGTAAAGATAAAAAATTTAAAAGAGGTACTAGGAGCAAGAGCATTAATTCTACACTTTTATCGTTGGATCCTGAAATTGATAGAACTTTTCTAAAGTTGCTTAGGGAAGAAAAAGATAAAAGAAAAATGAGTGAAATTGTAGAATCGAAAAGAAAAGTTTTGTGAGACTATGCAGTTCCTACAATATCTGGTGCTTATACAAGTATCCAGATGCCGTCAATTGCTGCTAATAACTTTGAAATCAAACCAGCAATTCTTCAAATAATCCAAACATCTGTTCAATTCTGTGGACTCACTAATGAAGATCCGAATGCACATATTACTAACTTTTTAGAAATTTGTGACACTTTTAAGAGTAACAGAGTTTCTGGTGATGCGGTCAAGCTTAGATTGTTTCCGTTCTCTTTACGGAACAAAGCGAAGAATTGGCTGAATTCACTCTCTCAAGGGAGTATTACTTCGTGGAAGGAATTAGCTCAAAAGTTTTTAGCTAAGTTCTTTCCTCCGGCTAAAACAGCCAAAATGAGGAATGATATCACGCAATTTGTGCTGCACGACGCGGAGACTTTGTACGAAGCTTGGGAGAGGTAAAAAGATATGCTCAGAAAGTGTCCTCACCATGGCCTTCCTAAATAGTTGCAAGTTCAAACATTCTAAAATGGGTTGAGTGGAAACACTAGAACCATAGTAGATGCTGCTGCTGGAGGAGCTTTAATGGGGAAAATAATTGATGATGCATATGAACTGCTGGAGGAAATGGCGTCGAACAATTACCAATGGCCTTCTGAACGGAAGAAACGACCAGCTGGTGTGTACGAGATAGATGCAATCACAGCATTGACAGCACAAGTCGAAACTCTCACGAAACAGCTGGGAACTATGAAGGTAAATGTCATTCAATCATCGTTAATATGTGATTTTTGTGGTAATTCTCATTTAACTGCCAACTGCCATTTGGTAAATACTTCTAACAATTCTGCTCAACATGAACAAGTAAACTTTCTGTAAAATTTCAATAGACAGCAGAATAACCCATATTCCAACTCCTACAACCCTGGATGGAGAAACCACCCCAACCTCTCTTCGAGTAACAACCATAACCAAATCAGACCTCCCCCTGGATTTCCAGTACAACATGAAAAGAAATCTTCTCTAGAAGATATTGTCACTCAGCTAGCCACCACCACAAGCCAACTAGCCTCTAAAACTGACCAATTCATCAGTGAGACAAGGCAACAATTCCAAAATCAAGGCGCTTTCATCAGAAAATTAGAAGCACAAGTGGGCTAGCTTGCCACAACTATCGCTCAGAGGCCGCAAGGTGAACTTCCAAGCAACACAGAGATGAACCCACGGGAGCATGTGAATGCAATTACACTCAAAAGTGGAAAGGTATTACATGAACCAATTTCTTTGCCAACAGGGACAAAGTTTGAAACAAGTGAGGCAAAAGGTGAAACTGCACAGAAGCAAAGTCTTGCCGAGATACCACCACCAACTGTGCAAGCAGTACCATTTCCACAAAGATTGAAGAAAAGCAAACTAGATAAGCAATTTTCTAAATTTTTGTATATCTTTAAAAGCTGCATATTAACATTCCATTTGTAGATGCTTTTGAACAAATGCCCAGCTATGTCAAATGCATGAAACAAATCCTGTCAAACAAAAAGAAGATGGAAGAACATGAAACTGTTTGCTTAACAGAAGAATGCAGTGCTATTCTACATAAGAAGCTACCACCAAAGCTTAGCGACCCAGGGAGTTTTACAATTCCTTGTATAATTGGGACTTCAGTGTTTGAAAATGCATTGTGTGATTTAGGTGCCAACATCAACCTTATGCCTCTATCCGTGTATAAAAGGCTGGAAATAGGAGAAGCAAAACCTACCACAGTGTCTCTTCAACTAGCAGATAGATCAATCAAATATCCAAGAGGTATGGATGAAAATGTTTTGGTTAAAGTTGAGAAATTCATCTTTCCTGCAGATTTCATAGTCCTAGACATGGAAGAAGACCAAGATATTTCAATTATTCTTGGTCGTCCATTCCTTGCCACTGGAAGAACTCTAATTGATGTGCAAAAAGGAGAAATTACAATGAGAGTTCAAGATGAACAAATCACCTTCAATATCTTCAAAGCTATCAAATTTCCATCCGAAGCCGACAGTTGTTTCTCAATTGACATGGTGGATAAACTGGTTGAACAAGGGGTTGAAGAAAGCCATGTTAAGGACACGTTGGTAGCATGTTTAACAAAAGAAGAGCTCGTTGGAAATGATGGCAAGATTGAAAGGTATATTTCTACCATCGATGCAAATATTGTTGATCACACAGGAAATGTTGAGGAACTAGAGAAAGGTAAGGACCTCACAGTCCCATCTATTATCAAACTGCCTACTCTAGAACTTAAACCGCTTCCTTCACATTACAATTATGCATGTTTAGGAGATAATTCAACTCTTCATGTTATCATCTCATTATATTTAACTGAAGTTGAAACAAATAAGTTGTTACAATTTTTGCGAGACCATAAAAGTGCTATAGGGTGGTCTATAGTTGATATTAAAGATGTTAATCCTTCAACTTGTTTGTACAAAATGCTGATGAAGGAGAACTACAAACCAAATGTGGAAATTCAACATGATGAAAAAGGGACATTCAAAGTTAATGGACAAAGGTTGAAGTATTACATTGGAGGCGAATTAGATAAACAAAAGGCCTCCATGTTTGGAAAGTCCCACATGAGCCCATTTTAAAAGTCAAGCCGACGACTTTAAATTAGCGCTATTTGGGAGGCAACCCAAAATTTGTCGAGCCAGCATCAGCAATAGGGGGAGTAGGGGCGTTGGGAGCCCTAGAACTGGTACCCGCAGTCTTTGCACCTCGACGGCTGGTCTTTTCAAGAATAGGCGCCGAGGCCTGAGGTGCGTTGGCGCTCCGCTTCATAGCAGCAAGCCTCTTCTTCGTTTTATCCATAACAATGCGCTCTGCAAAGCACAAACAATGCAAGGGTTAGAAGATATGAAAGAAATGAATAACTGATAAACAAAAATTAGCAAAACATGCATAATATTATACCAAAATCGGAAGGCTCAACGCCAGCACGGTGAGTATAACCACCAGCCAGCAAGACTGGGGTCGTGGTCAACTCAAAGGCATCAAACCGATGCCCCTTCAGTAAGTCAATCACTGTCTGAGTGTGGACAGCAGCAGGACATGGGGGCGAAGGGCGTGCGTCAGTCCAAAGCCTCTTGAATCGGAATTCTTGTGGCTTGGACTCTTTCACAAAGAACCATTGCTTCTTCCAGTGTGCCCCAAAACTAGACTACAACTCAGACAGGAAGCACTGCTTCTTCTGCGAACTCAGATAGTAGAACCCGGCGTCGACACCCTTATGGCGGAAATTCACTAGAAAAAGTTGCCAGAAACCGTTAACTGAACACGGTAGGCTGAAGATGCGGGTGAGCATCACATACGCATACATCTGAGTGTACGCGTTGGGCATGAAGTGTGAAAGGCAGGAATTCAAGGAGGTCATTATTTCGGATACGATAGGGTCAATGGGAAACCTAAGACCGCAATGGAGGTAACCTCTGAAAATGGTAAGGCACCCCTCAGGCGTGTTGTTCATCCTATCGTCCGGCCCAGGCACTATGATCTAGTAGGTGTCAGGGATATCATAGGTATCGCGGTAATAATTAATGTCGTTCGGCAAAACAGAAGGAAATTGGTCAAAAATTGATCAAGTTATGGATGGGGCTTGGTGCATGTGAGTTTAAATTAAGACCTTCAGCGGCCAATTCCTCGATTGTCTCATCAACGATAGTGGGATTAATCGAAGGGGTTTCGGTAGGTGGGTTAGAAATGGAAGTATAAGTAGGTGGGGGCACGTAAGGTACAATGCTAAGTTGAGCAGAAGTAACCTCATCTTCACCTAAAATATCTACATCCCTATCTGAGCCCCTATCATCACTAGAGGAAGTGTCATCAGAGGAGTTGTCGCTACTGTTGCTAGTGGACTCTTCCTCTTTAGACCTATTTGACTTACTATTTTCTTCGCTACTATTGCTAGTCGACTCACTATCAGAAATACGAGCCATAATTAGGTTCAGGGTAAAGGATTACCGGTACGAGGGTCGAGGTCAATGGAGACTTCTTCACTCGGATCACGCTGCTCGTACGATCTTTGCGCAGGTACAAACAGCTTTGGTGCACCAGGAACTCGGATTTTCTCCGGCTATGATTGTCGAGGCCGATGCGGAGATGCAGGGCGCCTTGTGTTTGAGTTGCGTGGATTGCTGTGATGATTCTGATAAGACGAGGACGACGAAGCACGAGACTGGTTGCGTGAGTGGTAGTACGGGCATTGACGAGACTGCAAAGGTGAAGGACGTCTCGGGGATCGGTTACGCCGAAGACGAGTTGTTGTAGCAAAATCTGCAAAAAAGTAACTCGTAAGTACGTGACAAAATTTTTTCATGAGTTGAAAATTTTCACAAGTGTGATAACTCAAAATAAATGAGGTTTTTCGACCTATTATTTCGAGTTATCCATGTCATTACGACTTATCGAGGTTAAACAAGTACAAAGGCAGGTTTTCGAGCTATTTCAGAAAAATTTCGATCTATTCGGGAATGTTTTCGAGTTGTTTTGGCGTTTTTCGAGCTATTTCCACTGTTCACTCATAGGGAAAATTCGAGCTATATATTTCGAGCTATTTTTTCAGAGCTCTGGGTCACAGTGTCAGCGAGAAATGGCGAAATGAAATGCGGAGCGGAGTATTTACAGGGGAAATGATGCGGGAATTACAAAAATGCCCCTAATTCGACCTATATCGTATTTCGACCTATTTTCCAACAAAATTTTGAGTTACTTCTTCGGGAATGTATTTCGAGCTAGTCTTTTTCGAGTTACCAAAAATAGCAAATTCGACCTATTTTCGAATTTTGATATTTTTGTCCAAAATTTTGAGTTTTTACACCGATGTCGATTTCGTTGCACGATTCTCGGTTACTTGGTTTATTTTATAGTTTGTATGACCAATGTTTCTAAACATTACTCTTACAAACTAGGGGGATCCATGATGTACCATATTTCGGTACCGCCATGTCATAATATCTGGTATAGTACCACGAGCGTATTTCGCGACATATTATGCCACGTCAGCACCATTATTTTCTAATGCAAAATTACAATTCAAGATAAAATTCGGAAATCGGCCCAAGAAGGCCCAAATCAAGCCCGTGCAGACCCGATTTGGGCCCGCATGCCTATTTCAAGCTATTTCAAGCCCAATTCGAGCTATCTGGGGCCAAATTCGAGCTATTTGAGGCCCAGTTTGACCTATTTGAAAGCCCAATTCGAGCTATTTTAAAATAGCTCTAATTCGACCTATTTTGAATCATAGTTCTACTTGGAGTGCACTTCTACCTGAATAAGGACTCTTATTACTATATAAAGGGGTCCCATGCCTCATTTTAAGGTACGTTTTTAAATTTTCAAGCATTCATTTCGAGCAATATTAGTCGAATTCGAGTTATTAGAGAAATCATTTCGAGCTGTTTGAGATAGCTCTCGTTCGACCTATATTGAGAGTATTTCGAGTTATTTGAGGGTTATTTCGATCTATTCAAAGACCTTCATTTCGACTTATAGGACCACTTCGAGGTGTTTGTTTTCGAGCTATTCAGCATGTTTTGATCTATTCTTTCGAGCTATTGTCTCTCACGACAAGATCTCATATTCCGACCCAACTGACTTGAGCGTCGGAGTGCCTTCGCCGGGAAGGCACCGGCTTAGTTTACGTGTGGTGTTGAGTGCAGGTTCTGAACTCAAAAGCTGCTTAAGGATCCAGCACGAACTAAAGCAGTCTGACGTGAAGTGTTGGAGAGTGGACACGTATCCAGACGAAAATACCTCACATCACCTCGCATTGCAGATAACTCGTCCCATACTTTACGTGCTCAACTAACTCCATGTTAATTGCATAATTAAGGGTAGCTCGCCAACATATTGTGCTAAGTGCTAACATTATATAACATTACATGTACACTAGATCTTACTAAATATATCAAGTTTGTTAGATCTTAAAGTCCATTATTTTTACTTTTAAACAATGAGTCGTGTTACCTAGTCTAGACAGGTAAAGAGACAGTAAAAATAAAGACACAGATTTAACGTGGTTCGGACTCCCGTCCTACATCCACGAGGCTTTCGTCCAAGAATTCAAACCTCTTTCACTGATCAAAAGCTGTTTACAACTACAGGCAAGCTTTAATCTAACACTCAGACTCCCTCTAGTGCTTCGACACCTATAGCAACACTTTTATCGCTACTCCGTTTGAACCCGTAAGATCAACCTCTTGTCGACCTTCTTATGACCAAACCGTCAAGCGCCTAAAGCACTTACGCACAGAATCCCTCTTCCTGATGCAATCCTTTCCCGTTGAACTCCCTTCAACTCTCGTTGGTTTGATCACGTGCGGTGAAGTATCCCACTTCTTTTTACCCGAAGTATCCCACTTCCTCGTACGACACTTATAAAAACTAAGGAATATAAAAACGAGAACACCTTACAATTTGTATGAATTAAATCGTGTGTTCTAAGTTCTAAAACCTAGTTCTTCAACTATTTATAGGATATCCCTCCTTAGAAGATAAGTCTTGCGCATGCAGTCTTCCACTCCAGTCGCGACTCGAATCTTCCTAAATATCTGGAATCTTTCCTTATGTTAATCTCTTCGTGATCTTCATAATCTGCACACAAGGAAACAACAAAATCTTCCAATAGGAAGCTTGTTAGACCGGATAAAAATAAGAAAGAATAAAGATTTAGTTTCCATAAGATAAACAAGATATATTCTAAATCTTATTCTATTCTATCTTACCAAATATTCCTAATCATATGGAATTCTATTTTCATGAAAATCCTAATCATATAGAATTCTATTTCCATGCAAACTCTAGGAATAATAAGGTAACTACCAACAATCCCTATCCTTATAGAATTTTATTTCCATGCAAACTCTTAGGAATTATATGGTAACTAAAAGACATGCAATTTTCCATAAAGAATATTTCCAAAACTTGTAAATTCAAATCATACGGACGCATGGTACTAACAAAGTTCATCTCCCAAAATTTAATATGATATCATAATGTCATTAGCAATTTTTATCGGAATCTTTAACGGGCATTACTTTCGAGGGATGCTATTGTAATTTTTCACATCTCATAATAGGTTTGTGTAGTTACACCGAACCTCGGGGTGTAGTGCAATTATCTCTTTTAATCTATACGTTATACTTTTATTTATTTTATAATAATAGTAAAATAGGATGAATAAGATAATAATTTGGCAATCATAGAGCCCCGCGTTTATTTATTGCTTCTGAAAGTCGGCCGGAGAGAGAGAGAGAGAGTTGATTCTTTCTTCCCCATAAATAAACATTCCAAAATTTCCGAAACCCAAAACTGGATTTTTCCATATGATATCCTCTATCTTTGTCTTAGCATTTCTTTCCAACTATCAAACCCTCCTCTCTTAATCGTCATAGTCACCACAAATTAATCTCAACTCTTTTCTGTTGATAACATATATATAGAATGAAAGATTATCCAAACATGCACCCAATTAACAACGATTTAAGCTCACTGCTAATCCAACAACACCAAATCCCATCATCATCTAATTCCCACTTCGATACGAACGAATTTTTGGAACAAATGTTATCGTCCTCATTTCCATGGGCAGATCATGATCAGCACCACTTGTTGCTCTCCAGAACAAATGGCCTTATGCCTCATCACAACGACGTCGTTCCCGGTTCCTCTTTCAAGTCATTTAATCCGGTAAATGATACGCCGGTTAAAGCTCCGGTCAATGGCTTCACCGGATCTATGCCTCAAACATCTAATCAATCTCAGGTATATTTTATTAACATTTATCTTTATATTATATATTTTGATTTAACCTTCACGTCGATGTTGTGATATTATTTTTCTTTTTAAAGATACGTGACATTTTTTAATAAATGGATTACGGTGGAATTTAGTACGAAATTTATTTATAATTTGGCTAAGATATCATATTAAAGTTGTTTGTCTCGTCTAAACGCTCAAGCTTGTTTAAAGATTTTATGGTTTATATTTCTCGTTCAACAATAACGACGAGGATAATGTAATGTAATAGGGAGTAACGTTGCCCACGACGACGAATCAACCGGCTGCTAGCGGAACAAGTGGTGGAGGAGCGCCGCGACAGAGAGTGAGGGCCAGGAGAGGACAGGCCACTGACCCTCATAGTATTGCGGAGAGAGTATGTATTAATTGTTGCACTACGAAAAATTGTGTACTTTTATTGTTATTCTAAGTGCAAATGTTAAAATTAATCAATTTCAGTGTATTTTGTTCGTTTGCGGTTTGTTATGAGAATATTTTGTGATTTTAACTCAATTTCTGAAAATGAAACGTGGGCAGTTACGAAGAGAGAGGATTGCGGAGAGAATGAAGGGACTGCAGGAGCTCGTACCCAATGCCAATAAGGTCGTCATCTCACTTTTTTCATTTTTACATTACAACGTTATAGTTAAGAATAAATAGGTCTACATTTTGTGACCTCTGAGTAATGATCTAAGTATAATATTTTCTTCAATATTGAGATAGTTTCTGAAACCACAGCTTTCCTTGATTTAGGATTCTCATAAGAAAACCAGTTCCATCTTCAACTCATTGAAACAGATTTAAAATATTAAAATTCAGTGCAACAACATTTGTTAGGTATTTCCGTAAGCTCTCAAATCACGTACTAGGAAAGATTATTACTATTAATGCCGATAAAATAATGACTTAATAATTATAATGGAAAATCCAAGGAACTCGGTCATTGAGCTCAGCCATAGCAACCATGAATTAAAGAAATAAAATTTTGATTTCGCTGCATGTTTCGATATACAAAATTTCAGAAATTTAACTAGTGCATTTTTTTAAAGCTTTAATTTGAAAATGTTTAGGAAACATCACGATTGATGAACATAGGAAATATATATCTTGTAGTTTTGTTTTCTACTAAGTCGGAAACGAAAACATTGAGTATGATTCTTTCTTTATTTTCGGTGAAAACATTAAAAAATTTGATCCATGATAAATACTGCAGTCTTTCGTAATGTTTAACTAGTGAATCATAAAAAATCAAAGCACGCCACGCGTCTCACGTGTTATACTACTTATTCATGTAGGCAAAACCTGACAAAGGAGATAACATAGATATCAAAATCAGCTTGGCATATTATAGATCAAAATGTTTGTTAATCAAAATTATTGTCTTATACTCTTACTCGTATGATTAAGTATCGGATAAAAAGGAAGAATTATTATATGGACATGGGATGAGATTAACTCATTTGATTAATGAACGACAGACGGACAAAGCGTCAATGCTGGATGAGATCATCGACTATGTCAAATTCCTCCAGCTCCAAGTCAAAGTAATATACTCTTCTCTCAGTACAAAATTAAAATTTCGGAATGATTTCTTATAGTTGGCAAACTGATAAATTTCTAATTATTTGTTTAAAAATATGTAGTCCAAGAATTGGTTTCCAGTAACTAGAATTCTATCAGAAATAGTTCAAAGTTTGTAATAAAATTAATTTGTTCACAGGTTCTAAGCGTGAGCAGATTGGGTGGTGCTTCAGCTATTGCTCCCCGTGTTGCTGAGGTAATTTTCCTAATCGATAGGGTCTCAATTATATTTTGTGTCGTAAGTATATAGTTTATAGGTCTAACCCAATCATTGAAGTGTTGCAACTTGCCAGTCGCATAGAAATTCAAATGGTTTATGTTGAGAGTATGATACAAAATTCTTCGAATGAACTAGTTCCTGAAAAAGAATTAACATATCAAATCTGCGAAGCTGAAACCAGCTGAATATAATGTTGTAGAAAAGCGACAATTTTTACGTAAGCCATATCTTGTGTTACGATCTCAATTCTCGTTATTTAAAATGTAATAAAATGAATGAAATGACACAACTGTAAGGACATAATCTATGAGCGAAATTAGTAGGACAAACTGAATCAAGAATATTAATCTTCTATTAAAGACAACGATAGTACTAAAGGTCCGAGAAGAACTCTTGAAGAAACCAAACATGAGCAACCGCCCAACTATTTTCTGTCCCTCTCTAAGTCTCCATCAACCACAAAACAACAAAATTGAAAAGTATTACGCGTGAACCTTTTCAGATTCCACGTCATCCCACAACACTTCTTTAAAGTCTTTTTCGACTCAATTAAAAATGAATCCTTTTTTGGCTTTTTCTCTAACCCTTCTAATTTTCCTCACTTAGTCAAAATTGATACGTGAAAAAGTGAAAAACTGTGGCAAGAGTTGATGGTTGCGTGACTTATGCTTTCGTATTTATTTGCTTCTATTTCTAAACTGAATTGTGTATCATGATAGTAAATTGGAGCAATCTAGCTTAACTGGATGATACAGTGATATCTATAAATTTAAAAACTAATAACAAAAATCTCGAATTGAAACGTAGGAATACTCATATTTGTACAATGTTAGGAACACAACCAATGTAATGTTGCGAAAAATTCATCAGTAATATATACTTCATATTTAAGAAGAAAAGAATTTGTAATTATATAGTTCGTTTTTGAATTTTGACACGAGAAGTGATAATTCAAAAATCTATAGTTTCCATTTTATTGTCTCAATTAACACGCATTAAGAAAATCAATCTTTTTTTTTTTTTTGTAATTCTAAATATAACTATCTAAAAGGAGGATGAATAATACGCAGGGAAGGTGCGCTAACGGAACACAAACGACGTTTTCGCCAAACACTAACGACGGTTCAACGGTAACGGAGAAACAAGTGGCAAAGCTGATGGAAGAAGACATGGGGTCCGCCATGCAATATCTCCAAGGCAAAGGCCTTTGCCTCATGCCCATATCTCTCGCCAACGCCATCTCATACGCCACGGTCAACATTAACGGAGGCCCCACATCCCCAACCATGTCCGCCTTGACCGTTCAGTCCGTCACCGTCAATTGTAACGGCAGTGGAGAAACTTGACGGCGTTATAACGGTGTTGACTAAGGAGAAAAGCGTCAAAAGACTAAAAAAGAACGTAGTAGGGCTTTCATTTTTTACGTGACCTAACCTCTTTGCGTTAACGTTTCAGCGGCCGTCAAGTCTACCGGAATAAGGCTCTTTCTTTTTCTATTTTTAATAATTCAATTAAAGTACTTTTTATGTTTTTTAGAAGTGCACGACACGACGCCTTATGTGCGTAGACTTGGCTTATCCATGACCTAAAGAAAGTTGCAAATCCCCCGCAATTGGTTAGAGCCGTATTCTTTGACTTGTATTTGCCAACAATTAATTTTAGAAGAATATGAATACCCACCTTTACAAAATAAAATAAGAATATATATATTAACTAATTAATAAAAAAAGAAAAAAAGAATACTAATTAACGAATTGCAAGAGTTAGTGGGTTGGTTGGAGAATCGCAAAATTTATTTGCCAACATGGTGATATAGATCAGTGTTTTTAAAACCGAACCGGTGCTTTGAACCGGCAAGGCACCGGTTCACTGGTTTTACTGGTTAAACCGGTTCAACCGGTGCCTGAACCGGTTCAACCGGTCAAAACCAGTGGACAGACAAGGGACCGGGTCCCGGTCCGACCGGTTCAACCGGCCGGGCCGGTCCGGTTTTAAAAACACTGATATAGATGGTATTCCATTTCATTTTTAATAACCAAATTTGATGATTTTTATTGTAAGGGTGCTTGCATAATTGCAACAATCTTAGAATAATTAAATTTAAGGAGTGTTTGCAATAATTAATAGAAGCGGCTTTTCGTTTTTGCTTAAAGACTAAGGTGGTGTTTGCAAACTTTTAAAAGCAGTTAAAATAGCTTTTAACTTAAATTAAGCAGTTTGGAGTGTTTGCAAGTCTAGCTTCTATGGTTTGAAAACTTTTTTTGAGCTAAAAATCCTCACAATCTTGAAGCTGCTAAAGGGGTGCTTCTAGCTTATGGTAGCCTTTTTGAAATAAATTAAATTCTATTAGACCATTTATACCCTTATCTTCTATTATCAAATAACACAACATATCTAATAAAATAGATGTTAATTGAAGGAGCTTAGGGTGTTCATTCTATGAAAAAAGATCTTATCATTCTGGAAATGATTTACAAGTTCTTTTTAGTAAGTTGAAGTACTGTCTATCATGTCATACCGACGAGTATAATTTATTTAGAGACTCATCGAATTGAGTTTTCATATGGATACTTTAAAATTTGATTCATTCTTGTAAACTTTAATAAAATCAAAACTTATAGTTCAATATTTTAAAGTTGTAATAGTTTGTTATGACAATACATTTAAATGTTGATAATGTATAAGCTAAGGGTATCATAGTCAAATTATGAGAAAAACAGTGGAATCACTTTTTTCCTTGCAAACACCTTACCATGAAAAATTTAGCTTTTAAATTGTTTTTCAAACACTTTAAGCTTCTTACTTAAAGCAATTTTTTGAGCTTGAACTTAAATTTTGAACTTTTGTTTTTCGAGAAGAGTTTGCAAACACCACCTTAAACATTAGGTGTGTTTTCAAATTATTCTAAAATCCAACTTGCCGCATTAATTAAACATTTGTAATATTTAGTGATTGTAAGTTAGAAATAAACTTTTCATTTTAAGAACTTCCTAAAATATCATATGAAAGCATGCAGTTTGAGAAACATTGTGTTTTTGCGGCCTTTTTTCTTGAAGACAAGCATAATGAGTAAAAGTAAGAGTTTTAAAAAGTAAAAAGTGTTTCTGTGGACTCAAGAAGTAATAAGCTTTTTTTTCATAATCATTTGTAAATTCCACCTTAATCCGATTGTGCAATGTAGAAAACTTCTCATACTGTTGAATAATTCTTGAAGTACTTCTTCAGAGTTAAAACCTATCACAAGTAAGCTTGATTTCGGAAGTTTGAGGAATATTATAAATATAATTAATTTCTAGTGTAACAAAATTTAATTGGTGGTGTTTGTAAATTGTAATCATTGAAACATTTCAAGGGGATGTAACTATCTGTTGCAACTTGCAACAGTAACACATTAATGATAAGATGATGAATCATTTTAATTACAAGTATTAGTAATATATAGGTTGTTACATTTCTCAGTACTCTTTTTTTTTTTTTTTTTTTTTAAACTAAATTATATATAAACTAACATCAAAACATGGGGTCTACTATTGGGAAGCCCCGTCACACAAAGCACTCTAATGTACGCTATTTTTCATCTCAAATAAGTTGCACAATGCAATTGCAAACACCTATGCTAAAATATGTTGTTTTTTACTTGCAAACGTTAGATATACTATAAATGTACACGACTTATTAGTTATGGGTCAATTGCATTTTGCCCCTTTATGTTGGGGTGTTTTTCGAAGTGCTCCTAACGTTTCAAAAAGAGCACTTTGCCCCCTAACGTTTCAAAAATAGCTCTAACGTAGAATAGTTTTAACAACACTACATGATATTATCTTTAATAGATTAAAGTATATGTATGCGATGATATGATACTGATGCATTTAAACTCTATTTCATCCAAGTCTTATAACACTAATGAGTTTTGGAAAAGAGTTTAAAACAGATTTTCGTTCACACAAACCTAAGGTTATCTGTTTTATACATCCTTCACAGTTTAGACTATGAGTAGTGAAATGGGATAATATCAGTGACACCCTCTGAGGTTTGATGAAATATCAGATACACCCCCTGAGGTTTCAATAATATCAGAGACACCCCCTGAGGTTTGTTGTGACATATCAACCACACCCCCTACATTAAAACACGTGACTGATTCTTGATATAAAAGCTGAGACTTTTAATGGAATTCCTATTTTGCCCTTGATCAAATTTGACCCAAGTTTTGACCTACATTTAAAGACCAAAATACCCTTTGTTACTTAAATTTTGAGAGGGAGTGTTATTGATATGTTATAATACTCCTTAAATGTGGAGTAACCACTAATAAATTTTAGTTTAGCCTTTCCAAAATCAAAAGAAAAGAAAAGATTATATTAGATTATAAATTAGTATCCACAATCAAAGGAGATTCATTCCATAAATCTAGGAAATTATAAGATCACTATTAATTTACGTGTTTTTGAAATATAAGACAAATGGATAGATCTCTTCCTTTTCTTTTTCTTTATTAAGTTATTGGTTATTGGTATCAGAATTATTTTCGGCAATTTTTTCTCACAAATTGAGCAACTAAAATAAATTAGTCGGTAAAAAAGTCAATTAAAATATAACAATATCTATTACACAAATCTAAATATGACTATACGTATTATCTTAACAAATAATACTTTTACACTACAATACTTTTATATCTAATTTAATTAAACAATAATTGATATCAAAGCCTTTTTCCCATGCATCTCATGTATTAAGATTACCTGTTTCAGTGAAAAATTTAGGTTCGAGTTTGGACTTTAAAGATTACCAATTTTACTGAAAAAATCAAAATGGTTCTCAAGTTGACGGTCTTTCGGAATTGTCCGTCAACCTTGGCTGTAAAACGGTGGCTAAACATTCAATAGGCGGGAGTTTAGCTGAGTTTGGAAGAACAAAAATGATTTTAAAACAGAGTAAATAAGAAGAGAGAGAGAGAGAGAGAGAGAGGAGTTACGGTCTCTTCTCTTTCTCTTCCCCGGAGATATTTTGGGGAGATATGGAGGCTTCTCCCTCCTCACATAATAATTGTTTTAATTAAATTGAGGTGTTTGACTTTCTACAAATAAGGGTAAATAAGTAAAAGATATTAGTTTTAGTTTCTTTCTTTTTGGTAAGATTTAAGGAAGGATAATATAGTCTTTTTTTTTTAATTTATAAATTTTTTTCATTTGATTTATTGACCGGGGGTGTGTCTGATATTATTGAAACCTCAGGGGGTGTGTCTGATATTTCGTCAAACCTCAGGGGGTGTCACTGATATTATCCCTAGTGAAATTAAGTTGAGAAGAATCGATTATACTATGAGTAGTGAAATTAAGTTGAGAAGAATCCTATCACAACAAAGATAACACAATTATTTTGAACATTTTTTATAAGCTTTCAAAAATGATTAGGAAAGACGCGTATGTGACCTTTCTCAAAATTGGCTATAGAAAGTACTTAAAACCTTAATAAAAGAGTCAAGCTGAGAGGCTTGTCCTTTACAAATAGTTCATTCTTTTAGCATAAGTCAAGTATACGTGTGAGAACACTTGTTTCCTAGTGGAAGCGAGGAGAGATAACCACTGTATTAAAATGATGACAGTGGGAGCATTTAAATTAGACTCTGATAATGCATAGGAGGATCCATTGTACTAGAAAACTAAGAACCTTAGAGTTGAAAGCTAACAAGCTTCTCCTAAATCTCGAAACTTGAGGGTCCACCTTAAGGTGTAAAAATCATATAAGTTTAAATTAATCTTCAAGATAAAAAGAGGATACATGAAAATGTAGAAACAATTAAGCAAAATAATATACCTTTGGTGAGATCCTCTCTAAATCTTTTCCAAGCTATATTATTATTGTCTACTATGCTTAGATCTATCGAAGTACATCTTGTTCATATGATAAAAAATAAGGGTTAATTGCAGCAAACCCTCAATCTATGGGGTCTGTACCACTTTGCCCTATAACCTATGAAAATGTGTAAAATGACCCCAACCTATTGATTTTTGTGCGATTTGCCTCCTGAGTTGTTGATCAACCGTTCATTTTGGACATGTTTCTAAGTTCTTGTCCATCGCACAAAAATAATAAGTTATGGGGCATTTCACACATTTTTCATTGGGGGCAAAGTGCTACAAACCCCATAGATTGGAGGGTTTGCTGAAATTAGCCCAAAAAGTAAATACAAAATTGTATATCAAAGTTGATTTTGGAGAAACGAAAAATTGAAGAGACCACGAAAGTGGACTCAATTAGAGCAGTAAAATGTGGAAGGTATTGGAGCAAAGTAGTTTGTGAACTTAATCATTTAATTTATAAACTGAAACAAGTTTCCAATCCATGAAATGAAAAGGTTAGGCCAATCCATTTGCATATGTGGGTTCACTCAGTGTCCTGATAAACCTCGTATAAAAAAAATTGTTTTTTCTTCTTAATACAATGGAGCGGGGATCCTGGTGTCAGCTATTCTGCGACTGGAATGTACGGAGGTTGGTGCCATCAACAACATCAAAAAAGAGATAATAGGAGATGGTGCTTAGCTGATGATAAAAAAATTGAACACCATACAGAATGGAGTGTCCCGGGTGAGCAAGTTTGTCGACAACAAAATTCGTCTTTCGGTACTAGTGTTTAACCACGCAGGAGGAGAATTTAACCATGAGATCACGACAAGAGTCAACAAGACCGTGATGGGGATGAGTATCATGAAGCGTGGAGTTGAGAAGTTGGAAACGACTTTAGAATTAGCCAGAAGAATATGTTGAATACCCTTAGAAGCTGTTGCTGTCTATCCATAGGAAACAACCGAGTGTTCAACGACCATAATCCTACCAAAGCCTAAGTTTGCAGCAAATCGGACAAGCCAAATTTCAGCACACCTCTCACAACACCGCCGCAAAAAAGCTGACCCGGATTACCAAAAGCACTGCCATTATTTTGGAGATAGCAGGTTGGGGAGGAATCCCGCTAAGGCTTCTTGTAACTCTTGATCGCTCCGGATGTGGAAGAGCCATGAGTTTATTCCAGGCAGTGGTGTCATATTTTGCTGCTTGTTCTATCTAGACAATTGCACGAGAAGGTATAAGATTAGTGTTTTTAAAAAATATTTTTGCATCTCCACATCCAGATTTTCCAACCAGCTGTGGCAAAAATAATCGCCCATGGTGTGTCAATTTCAGTATTTTTTTCCTCGCTAATAAAGGTTCTCGTAAAGGCAATCATGAAGTCGAGCATGCAAAAATCGGGGAATAACTTCCTTATGCAGCAGCCCTTTTCAGATGTTATGACTGGTGGGTCCATCTAGGAGTAAATGAAGTAGGGATTTTATTCCACAAGCATTGAGGATAAGAAGCGTCATCAGTTAGATAGGGTTGCAACTGTCTTTCATTGCCTGACAATTTATCATGAAGAGAAAGCCAAATAACTGTGCAAATTCGCTGTCGAGTTCGAAGTTTTCAAGCGAGATTCCATGAGGAGGATCGGGGATGATTTGAGAAGACGAAAAGAGTTATAATACACTTACAAGTTGATAATGACGTAATCATTGTAAATGATTGAGTGATCTAAATAAGCAAAAGCTAAAGACTACCAGACAATACAAGATACAAGATTTGAGATGTTAAAGCAAGATCAAGTGATTCTTTGTCCGGACACATGGAATAGTATGAGCATGATCCATTTTTCAAACATTATATTTGTGTATTGGGTGTGCCTGTGTGTCAATGTTGATCCAATTATACGACAGGAAGTCCTGAAAGAAAATCCTCTCTTCAAAGACACACCCACGTGGCCAAATCAACATGAGCTACTTGCAACCCGCCAATTTTATTTTGTAGTAAAAGCAGAAGTCCGGCCAAATGGTAACACCACCCACACATGGGTGGGTGGCGGGTAGATCCACTCGCCCACCCCACCTGTTGTCTATACCATACTTAAACCTATAAAGAACATAACCTTCATTTTCTCGACATTATAAAATTTTCTAATAGGTTATCAAATTACATGTGGCCTCAGTTTGTTTTCATTTTTGTAGCAGATATTTTATATGATTCTTTGTTAGATTAAGAAAAATTCTAGAAATGCAGGAAGTAAACTTCCTAATACGTTTCTTGGATTTTTTCATACTTGAGTTACAGTGGTGAAAAGACAAGTGATATCTCGTAATCAAAAACATAAAAGAAAGTGGAAGATTATTTTTGTTCTCATTTCTCAAGGAGTAGGCATTTGGAAATTAAATGCAAGATGAACTTAATTGCTTATGAAGATAATCTTCTTTTGACTTATAAATACTTGTTACATGAACCTAAAGATAAAAACAATCAATGGAACTTTTATTTTTTTAAACCTTTACGTTGCTATACTTCTTCAACAAATTTATTCGTGGAATTGGAACCCTTCTTCAAAATTCTATTCTTAACTGTTATGGGCATTTATAGTTTTTGTCCAAATTGGACCATCTATTGTTGCGACTGCCAGGAAGTGTTGGGTTTGGGAGGAAATATGAGAAAGCTTATAACTTATGAGGAATACATAAGTTAATAGGAAGGTTAGAAATTCATTTCGGCTAATTGAACCTTCTCAAACTGTTTCTTTTTAAGAGCCAAAAAGATTTGTGCCAAAATAACAGATGCCAAGAAGACAAAAGACCTTGGACACGTAATGGATCTTGAAGTACTATTTCTGCATCTCCCTGACCAAATCCACCCACATTAGGACTATTGGTTAATGGTTGATCAAATTTGATGGATTCACCCTCTAAAACAAGAAGTTCCGGTCTTGGAGGCATAATATCAACCACTTGACGTCCATATGATGGATCTGTTATGGATATTTCATACCCCCCTTTTCTTTTCGTAGAATTTCACTTACTATACCCGCTCCTGTCGCATTATAAACTGTATTGTTACTCTTGCTTCCGTCAGGATAAATCTGACCCCGTCCCCTATTTCCCCCTACATATATAGGATATTTTAAGAAACAAACATCTTTCTTAGTAGCGGGGTCGGGAGAAAGAATAGGAAAGGTGATTTCACTATATTTCTGATCGGGGACAGGCCCTATCACAAGAATATTTTTTTATTAGGGCGATAGCTCTGAAAAGACAAATTTTCTATCTTTTCTTTCACAAGGAAAATTGAAAATTCATAGCAAAACTCTAGATTTGTCTTGATATTGACATAAGTGCAAGGATGTTGGGTCTACTCCTACCTTCAAGCTTTATATTGATTTTTTAATTATAAAAATATGGTTGTTAGAGTATTTTATTTAGTTAAGGTGTTACTTTTTTGAATGTGAATCATGTTTTATATAGTTTTACGCCAAATCTTACTCTTTCTTTTACAATTTAAACCACCATCCGCCCGCAGTCTCGGCTGACTGCCACGTGAGCAACCCGCCACATACTTGGTTTCATAATTAACTTCACCTAGATGATCTAAGAAATTGGTGACCCACAAAATTTTGGCTATAGTAATTACGTTAATGACGACTTGCCTGGATTTGCTTGCGTACACCCATACTTGATTTAAGGAATGTCGCTCTAAAACAACGGTGTTGTGAAGCACAACAAAGAGTGGATGACATTAAGAGGTATGATATTCAATAAACTGAAGAAGGTATTTGGTTTGCAATGGGATCCATTTAGCAATGCTTGCCAGATCTAAAATGGGATCATTCGAGAGTGAAATAAAGAATTTGGTAAAGTATCTATAAAGAATGAGAAAATATGGGTGTGCTATCCAACCAGGATATGCTCGTATTTGGTTATACACACTTTGATTATGAATAATACCAGTGTTTTGAAAAGCATATTTCCAGCGCGCCTTGGAGGTAAATTTCCTCCAAAATGCCTCGAGACATAGGCTGGAGGCGTTAATGCTAATATTTAATATTTTGCGAAATAAAATTAAACAATTGTCTAGTGAGATATGTCGATTGAGGATATCATGCAGGACCAGCTACTTATAAAATCTTATAAATATAGCACCATTGGCAATCACCGCCCCTATCTTTGATGGAGTCTGTCCAATCGTAAATTATCTTTCTTCGCTAACAATTTTTTGCAAAATAATAGCGTTCTAACAAAATATTCATAACAAACTGAAAAATAAACAACTTTATTAAAAGTATCAAAATTTGTTCAATCAAATTTGGATTTGTTAGTTTTCAATTTTCAATAGTTCCAATCAAAATAAGCTAATCACAAAATTAATTTTGAGTTTGAGTGTTGATTATGGAAATGATTTATGTAGTAAGGCTAAAGCTCCCCGGAAAATGCAGAAAAGGGAAAAAAGAATGAGAAAAAAAAAGAAGATAAATGAGATTTTTCATGAAATGTTTTATGAAAGTAAAACTTTGTCTTGTTTTCCATTCGTTAGGCTAGACCGAGTCTATCTGAAAAATTACTAGTTAGAAATTTTGTGTACTTAGTAGCGTTGTTCACTACCCGCCCTATCTGCCGCCACCCGACCCGCATGTTTTTTAACTTTTTACATACCTAGCAGTTGATAAAATGGGTTACCCGCCCATAGGCGGCGGCAAGTGCGGGTTAACCGTAACCCAATCGAACCCGCCCACCCCACTATATAAAGTTAAAAAAAAACATGCGCAGACACTAGCTTCCTTTTGAAGGCTACGCATGCAATCTCCACCCGCCATCCCCTAAGACTATCCTTCTTCTCCGCCATCATGGGGTGGGTTCTTCTCCATTATTGTTCTCCACCACCCCATGATTCTTCTATATTCTATTTCTCTATTTTGTGGAGGTGGGTTCTTAACGGAAAGTGATTTCATAATTTTCTTTGTTTAGAGAGAGAAGATTGAGAAGTTGGAGAATTTTACGTTTGATTGAATTTGTGATTTGTTTGTTTTTTTGTTTTTGTTTTTCGTCTTCTTCTGCCAGAAATTGAGAAGTAGTGAATATAAGGAATTTCGTTAGGAAACAAATTGATGGAAACATGGAAAACTCCTTCCAACAACAATACTATATTTCGATCTTTATTTTTTGTATGCCTTCATTCTTTGGGATATTAATTTATTGAAATTCCATGGAAACGATAAATTCTTAATTATGTTTTTATATGTTGTAGTTGGTTTGTGCTTATCTAATTTTCATCTTGTTGTTGTTATGTCAAAACATGCATGGTCTTTTTTGTTTTAAGATTTAAACTCGCAACTCGCCAAACCCACCACTTGCATGGTTGAATACTAAACTTCACCCGCATGGCCTGGAAAAAATGGTAACCCGCAACATCGAGTATAGTCATTTTTTATGGTAGCCCGCCAAACTCGCCCGTGAATACCCCTAGTACTTCGTGTTAGTCTATCTGTTTAAAGTTATAATTATACTAAACATTGCAGTATGCGGTAAAGGAAATATTCCACGAAATTGGTTACAATTTATTATCTTTATAAGTTCTCTACAATTATTTTAATATTTTAAAATTAATTTTACTAAGTTCATTTACTTTACTATAAAACTCACATGTGTCATCACTTCATTCAAGGATAAGGAACATACATAACATAGATACAATCAAGATAGAATCGTCACATTGTAAAAGAATGTTTTGCTCCCCTCTTCTCTTATGAGAATAAGTTCAATCTTTGAGCTAGTTGTGCATGTATGTGGGATATATTTCTATTATTTGAAGAAGGAATACTTAAGAACTGTGGTAACCATCACTAAACTTTTTTTCACACTTTTTCTTATCATATTGATCTATTTTCCGCGTCTACCCTTCCTTAGGTGCTTTAGGCACATGATCATGGACTAAGAGTATTGATGGAGACATTGACTCTGTCCATCTTCCCGACATAAAATGTCCCATAGGCACACGATAGCTAGAGAAAAAGCCATTCCAAAGACGCACAATCAAGTTCCATAGGCTTTTGGTCCACAAACCCAATCATGATTTTCCTACCTGAATGTAGACTAACCTTGGGATTTCTTTTTAGACTTTCACTAACCTCTTTACCTTTTCTTATCTCCTCTTAGCTTTGTTCTTAAGAAAGCCGCTATAATTGATATTACAGAAGTAATATCATTCCCTTGACCTATATGTAATCCTATTGTGGAATTTCAAAGAGCGTGATCAATCCTCTTTTCGCAACTGAGAGAGCTTCCCTTGTCCTTGCCCAATTTGTATTAGTCAATGAATTCATGTATCCCCGAGGCTGTTTAGGAAGAGCTAGCCTCTTGCCCTCTTCTTTGACATAAGTTGTCGCTTAGTATGCCTCTCTCCTCTAAGCTAGGAAGTCATTGCTTCTCCTAAAGTCAGTGAGGACACCGCCCCGATTATCCTGGTCGGACATTCCTATCTATCATACCTTTGCCTTAGGTTCTATAAAACTCAACAACTAATCCTTTCCTCTTGAATTCCCTCCACAGCTTTCAAATAAAACATTTTATCCTTCGTTGGCCCCTATCTAATCTCTTTAACAAAGCTCGTTACTAGATATAAAAAGCCCATAGATTGAAATTTCTAACAGGGGAACCTACCTCCGGATTCCTTGACTAGGTGAGCTTGAGCTCAAATCACTTGTTATGCTTACCAAACCCGTCTCCTCCATGAATTTAACTAATCACGTACCAAATAGATGCATCTTTGTAAAATAAGACCACTTACTCTTCTTAGTATCCTCATACTCCTTAGACAGTCGTAATGATGAGATTTTCGAGAAAGGAATTTTACAATGCCTATATTTGAATAATATTTATTATTATTTTTTTTCAGAATATTTTCTATCTAATACAATTGAAAGAAAATCATTGAAGCCTATTTCATGCGAGTGTTTTAAAAATTAGAAACATTAGAAATTGAATGACCTTTCCCAACTATTTTATAAAAAGGACGATGAGAATATTAGACATCATGAGATACAATTAATATTTTCGTGCCAATTTGTAGGAGGAATATTAAGAGCATTTTTGTACATTTTTCATATATTTCTTTTTATTTTCCAAAATACCTTTGGTTACCAAAACTGATAAATTAAAATAGAAAATCTCTTATGTCTTCTTTTTCTTGGGATCCAACCAGAGGCTACTTTTACTAATTGCAAAGGGCTGTCGCAACTCGCAATTTAAGTATATATTGGTCGACCATACTAAAAGTTTATTTGTGGGCTCCGACTTTTATGATCGTAGCGTACTACTAAGTGTAATATCCCGAAAATGGTATTGGGCCAGCCTAATTATACTTTGTATTGTCTACGATATCCGTGCCCACAAAAATAAGAAGATGATTATATTTATGCTGCTTTAGTTTTCTGAAGGTAAATATGTTGCTTTAAATTTCCAAGAGTTGGCAGCAATATTAAAGCATAAAGTCTGATAAACCTTAGAATTGTGGCACAATTCTAAGGTTCATGTAGTTATAATTTCTTTATTAGGTTAAGCCACTTTTTGAATTTCGTGTTGCAAATTATACATATGGCTATTCACTAAAATATATTACGGGCAAAAGTTGAGCAAGTCTTCAAATCTTTGTTTGGATGCTAAATATGATTTTGTTCTAATGAACAACGTACATCATGTACTTTACTGAACTTATTTAATCTCGCCTTGCCCCATATCTCCTTTATTATCTTCTTCACTAAACTTTTTTAACTGAGTTGTGCACGGTAGATACTCAATTGTCATTCTCAAATAATGTTGAGCCACCAAATATACAATTTTGGCATTTTAAAACTGAAAGTCTTCTTGATATTGAAAATATTTTTTGATTTAACTTTATTAAATTATCTGGCAAATAAAGCTTATAGAGACATAAGATTTCATTGAAATATTTTGTTACAAGACCCATGTTAAAGAGGTTGCCATGTGTTAAAGTAGTGTTTAGTACAAAGAAATAATATGCATTGTTCGCCTGAATAGTTGAACATCAAAATAAACTTAAAAAGATAGGATGTCAAAATTTGTAGATTCCCTCAGTGGAAGTATTAAACAATGATTCTGATGAAACCCAACCAACAACAAATTTATTTGGCACAAATAATAGATATTTGTTGTTATATTGTGATGACAAAGTGTCATTAATTATTATGTAAATGATCAACAATATCATTCATTTTTTTTACCTAAACTACTATCCCTATTTGGTTTTATGTTTTGTTTATTTGATAAGTATTAGCAATATAGCTATTCTAAGATTTAATAGCTATTTGGGAGCTATTTTATACTAAAACATGTTGTACTAAATAAAGTGAAAATATTCCACGATCAAGACGCTCGAACATCACAGTTTTTTTTCTTATTTATTTTCAATTGGATTCGATACCCGACAGAGAGTAAACAACAATTTTTGGATTAAAATCTGGTGGTTGAAAGAGAACATCAAATATCGCTGTTAGATGTCAATAATTCGAGAAATAATTGTTTTTATATTTCCAAGTTCAATAAACCTGCATCGTTCATTTACTAAGTAGCCCCAGTAAAGCATATTTGTTATTGGAATTTTGGAGTTATGTATCACTGCGAAAAAGAATCCTACTTCAATTCATCGCCCGTCATCATATACGAGGTTTTGTTTCCTATGAACTCTCAATAATTAGACTAAAGACTAGAAATAGACATACGAATTAATAATGATATCTTAATCATCATGATGAATTTGAAATATATATTAGTTGGCAAACATTTAATTTTATGTATTATTAGGTTTCATTATGCTTCAAATTCTTGTCGTGATTTAAACTTTTTCAAACATTTGACGTGATTAATAAATTGATTTAGGACAAGAGATGTCGAATTGCCATGAATTTTGATCTGAGCCCCATAATCTATCAAATTGAACATCTTTTTGTACTTGAAAATTGCGGAAAATCGAACAGTTATACAATAACCCCCACCTCACCTCAAACACCCCTCCTCCTCCACAATTTAGGGCCCAAGCAGTGTCGTCAGCTGAAGTTCGATTAGTGGTGGAGTTGAAGAACCAGCCGCCGTCGCCGGCGACAATGCGGTTGGTGTAAGCCTCATACGACGTCGCATTGATGAGCAGAATCTCCGCTATTAGGAAAACGCCATGGACTTAATTGCTTCCATGGATTTTGTTTAATGTTCAAGTAGCTGAATCGAAAATCGACGGCAGGTCTGATGATTTGATTGGGGGGTCGTTGAGTTCGAGTGATGATGGTGGGTGGTACAGAGGTTTTTCGGAGAATTTTAGGGTTTGTAATTGGGGGTCCGATTTGAGAGAGGGAGGTGGTGTGAAGTAGTATTTGGAGCGGAGTTGTAAGGTGATGATTGTGGAGAATTGGCGGGAGATTGAGAAATTAGGGTTTGTTGGGATGATGATGATGATGATGATGGATGTTTGAGGTGAGGAGAGGGGTGGGCCGACGACGGTGAATCGAGGAAGTCGTCTTCCCCGATGTTAATTTTCTATTTTTTTTCTTTTTTAGATATTAATAAGTTTATGAAATTATGAATCCTGTTAAAAATATTTTTTAAATTAAAGGGATAATAGCGTTAAACCCCCTATACTATACCCCCTGTTGCACTTTGCTCCCTGTCCTTTTATTTTTTGCGACTTGCCACCTGTACTATGTATAAATAAGCACTTGGCCCCCTGAGTCCAAATCCAACGGCAAAAAATATTGACACGTATCCAAATCCAATGGTGAAAAAGTGACTCAGGGGGCAAAGTGTTTATTTATCCGTAGTACAGGGGGCAAGTCGCAAAAAATAAAAGGACAAGAGACAAAGTTCAATAGGGGGTATAGTATAGGGGGTTTAATGCTTTTATCCCTAAATTAAAAATATCATTAGTAATAAAATGTGTTTTGCTATGAAAAAATACAGACGGCTCTCTCGATTTTACACGTGGACAAACGATTTAGCCATTGAGAATCCACGTAGACAAAAAGCCCATTACAATCCGTTTGGACATATTTTGCAGAAAAAATTGAAACATACAAGGCAAGATTGCGGGCCGAAAAATTATTGGACAAAGGTGAAAAACGACAACATTTAGTGGACATATTTTGCATTTATGCCATAGTTTTATCCATCAAATTAGCCATTGAATGCTAACAAATGAAGTTTTTACTTTTACTTCTAGGAGTCTCTCCATTTAATTGCTACTGATATTTTTAGTTTTCTGTAATAACATTAAAATTTTTAATATTGCTACTACGTACCATAAACATCAAGATCAGGCCATCTATAAATGTTTCTGTCTCTCAGTTTGTCGAAATGAAATTCAAATATGTTTTAAAATATTTTGAATGCAGACAAATATTGTTGATTGTAAAGGCAATAGAGACCTGGAACTCTACTCTTGGATTTTTATGTAGCTTGGAATGTGGTGCGAAATATCCTCTTCTTATTCATCACTCGCTACTAAATTGTGTCCACAATCATAAGATGTGTAGGGTCCTTCTCAGGTTGTTCTTTTGCCTGAGTACTGCTACTTTATTTTGGCCGTTGGATGGCTTTCTCTTTATAAAGTCATTTTTGCCTAAAAGGAAAAAAAAAAGAAAAAAATAACTTAACTTATGAATATGTCAACTTTTATCGTAGTTCTCATTAATAGCCATCCTTATAGACCCAAAGGCTAAAATTTCTCTTTTGTTGTAGTTTTTAGTGATTATTATACATTGCTTGGTTTAATTTTATTTCTTAAAGTTTAACTAATTGCACATTTTTTTTTGATGAATAATTAATTGCACAGTCATGTACTGAATTTGCAGAATTTTTCTTTTTCCAAAGAACAACTGAGGGATGTCTCCGTAATCATTTAAATTTAAGATAGAAAGTTATTCTTAAATCAATCAGTAGAGAGTGTAAATGAAATTATACTTTATCATATGACCATGAGTTTTCTCATTTATCTACTACGTTGAATTGTTAAATTCTAAAATGAAAATCGGAAAAGTTATTATCTTAAAAGGAAAAATCCCGCAACAAATTAAGAAATATTTCACTAATTAGGTGAGGAAAGATACAGAACGATCATCTATTCTTGCTATATTTGGTATTTTTTTTCCTAATGACTATCTGTAAGAAAATATATATTTTTATTTCTGTCAAGCAAAATAATTTTAATCATTTCAAATTTCACACAAACAATTCTCCAGAAGCTGACGTAAATCCTTGCTTGCGAAAAACCCCTAATGACCCTGAGTAAATTGAAAAGATCCCAGTGGAGTGGGTCACATTCTCTATTGATAGTAACAATGTCGTGAGGTTTTATTCCTTTTCTGATGAATGATATATTGTTTTAAAGTTGCGCACATGGGTCACCTAAATTGAATAAAGACACATTTTACAAATATAGCGAAAAATTAAAGTGGCTTTGCTACTTTTCCATAACTACCAAAATAATTCCTCAAAAGAATATGCCTTCCGACCTAACAATAATCATTGCATCTTACATACCGATTCACATTTTCTACAAACCCAGAAGTATACCAAAACATCAATAATACCAGTAAAATAACACCAATAATCAAACGCAAAACAGTCTCATAAAAAATAAACAAGTCAAAAGTACATGCAGAAAAATCACACTTGAATCACAAATCATTTACAGAGACATTTATTCAGTCACACCAGCAGAAGAAAAATGGTTCGATATTCTGGTGTCCTAAGCTTAGAGGAACCACACCAATTCATCCCGAACTTGGGGTTAAACTCTACTGCGAGTGACGATATTGTAGGGGAGGGTAGTCCCATAATTTCAAATGAATTAGGGGAAATTATTACGTCGAAATCTCAGACAAACAATCTAATTAATAACATCACATTATAATAAATCAACAATAAAACAATAAAGAAAGGTTCAAGCAGGCATGGAATTCTCAGTCGTTGATGATGTCCAAACAATATCTTTAAGCGCGGGTCTGAGTTCTTTGGTACAGAACTGGTTATACTCCAACGTATCTCCGCTACACTTGTTCACCTCCACCACCAGAAACGACGCCGTTACAGCGAAGATATCAGCATCAATCCTAAGCTTCCCTTTTCTTCCACTCTCTTGCCCCTCCAAACTAACACACGAAACACTCTTCTTCACGCTGAAGTTCTTAATCTTTGCCACCTCTTCAATCGTCGATATCACACTACTCGCAGGTTTCATCGTCGCAAACCTTATCTCGTCCCTTTCCGTTCTCTTCTTCTCCTCGAACAAAGGCGACAAATCAAAACCATGCGAAAGCGAGATTATATGAAAAGCATTAAGGCTCTCTATTTCTTTCCCTTTTACAACTCCATTCGCCTCGTCGAATTCCTTATTTATGGACAGAGATTTCCTGAACCACGGAGATTCCATGATCTTCGCTATGCTTATCCTCGTACTTGGATTGGGATCCAGCATTTTCGTAATTAGTTTCCTCGACTCAGGCGAAAACCACGGCGGACACTTGAAATCGCCTCGGTAAATCTTCCGATACAGCGAAATGATGTTATCTTCCTGAAAAGGCAAGTACCCTGCCAACAGAACAAATAGAATAACACCGCAGGACCAGATATCAACCTTAGCACCGTCGTATCCTTTTTTCGCTATCACCTCAGGCGCAACATACGCAGGCGTTCCGCACGTGGTGTGCAACAAACCGTCCTGCTTGAAATTGTCGGACAAAGCGCTGAGCCCGAAATCAGTGACTTTTAAGTTCCCTTGTTCGTCCAGTAACAGGTTCTCGGGTTTTAAGTCCCGATGGTAAACGCCGCGGCTGTGACAGAAATCCACAGCGGAGATCAGCTGTTGAAAATAACTACGAGCGGTGTCTTCGCGTAATCTTCCTTTCGAGATTTTGTCGAAGAGTTCGCCTCCGCGTACGATTTCCATGGCGAAGTAGATCTTGGACTTGCTCGCCATGACTTCGTAGAGTTCGACGATGTTCGGGTGGTGGTTCATCATCTTCATGACGGAGATCTCGCGCTTTAATTGCTCCGTCATGCCGACGCGGATTATCTTCTCCTTGGCGACGACTTTGATCGCGACGCTTCTGCCCGAGTGGATGTTTCGGGCGTGGTACACTTTTGCGAAAGTGCCGCAGCCGAGGAGGCGGCCGAGTTCGTACTTGCCGTGAAGCACGCCGCACTTTTCGTCGGATGTCATGATTGGTATACGCAGGTTGGGATAAAAAAACTATGTAGAAAAATGGATATGGGTTGATGATGCTAATAATATACCGGTTTTGGCGTGTTTGCGGTGGCAGTTGCGGCCGGTGGTGAGGGGTGTTTTGGTCCTTCCGCAGTTAGAAACCGGACAAGTTCTCATCTCTCTGCATTCCCTACTGAGGATCTCTCTAATTTTGATTTGCTTAATTTAGGAACAAGTGAGGGAGATTACAAACTCTGTGGTTTTATGGTTTTTTCAGGGTTCAAAACCTTCTTCATGCGGCGATGATAGGGGTTGTATTTATAGGAGTTTGAGGGTGTATTTGTCAATATAATATTTTGCTTGCGATTTACATCGACGGCGGAGATGATTGTTTAATGATGCGTGTCTAGAGGTTGTTGTAGAGTTGTAAGCGTCGATTGATTGCTATCGGACTCCGAATGGTATTTGTCTAATAATTCGAATTACGGATTGAATTTTATATAAAAAAGGTAATAACAAGTATATAGTAGGGGTGGACAGTGGGTGCGGGTGCCGAGAGTGGGCACGGGTAGGATATCTGCTCCGTTTGGAAAATAATTGCGGGTATCTATAAGTTCGGGAACGCAAAAAGATATCTTGTTCTCGAACTCGATTTTGTTGAGTACCAGCAATCGGGTACTAGATGAGAACGGGCATCCGATGTTGCGAGTTCAAGGTACTCGATTTTTATTTTTTATAATTTTTTAAGAGGTTTTTTAGACATTAAACATATTTTCCCCTTCATTTTCAAATGCAAACTCTCATCCTTTTAAAAAAATGAGTGTGAGAGATTGCGTTCTAGCTTGATCTTTTGTTTTCAAATTGGAAAAGTGTTTCTAGATTTCTTTTTTTTTTTTCTTTTTGAAAAATCATTCTACAATTTTCATTAATCATATCAACCATCCCGCACCCATTGCCCGGCCCTACCGGCACACATTCCCTATCCCGACCCTATAGGGAATTTTACAATCGGGTCAGAAAAATTCGGGTATGGGTACCCAAACTCTTATTACCTGAATGTTTTAGGGCGAGATCAAGTACGAGTTCAAGTAGTTTACCTCTCGTTTCCCAAACTCGATAGAGTACCACCCTTATCTCATTAAATTTTTATTCTTGTTTTTTTATATATTAATATCTCAACTTATTACGTACGTGAAATAAGTCTTTTCTTTTTAATTTTGGTTTATATAATTCACTATACACACATTTAATCATAAATTACTTTTTTGTTTAATTTATAATTTTTTATAGGAGTATATTTTTAGTCAGGATTAATGTAGCGGTGCAAGTATATAACTTTGTAATAATTTAGGAGGGATGACAAGTGATATGATCAATTGGAAATATGGCAATGATTTTGCAAAAAAAAAGATTATAGACCCGCTTTTCCAATTTGAAAACAAAAGGTCAAGCTAGAACTCAGTCTCTCACACTCACTTTTTGAAAATGGATGAGAGTTACATTTACAAATTAAGGGAAAATTATGTTTCAAGTCCAGAAAAACCTCTTAAAGAACAAAAATAAAATAAAATCGAGTAACCTAAAGTCACAGCATCGGGTATCCCATTCCCATTGGGTACCCGACTGTGGGTATCCGACAAAATCGGGTTCAAGAACATGATTCTTTTCACATTTCCGAACATGTGAGAACCCGCAATTATTTATAGAACGGGGTAGGTAACCTACCCGCGTCCACCCCTTGTATCTAGTATATTATGCAAAATACGCATAAGTCTTGCTGCAAAAGAAATAGTAAAGAAGCAAAAAATCAAGATGGATTATGTTTTCTTTGGCAAAAGATCTCCTTTGAGAAAAGAAAATTCACCAATATGATGTTTTATTTAAAAGCAAAATCCTCAGTTCTTCCGTTTCACAAATAACCTTTTTCTTTTTGCCATTTTTTCGATAAAATATATTTTTCTCAATTTTCACAACATATTTTTAATATATTACCTTCTATCACATTTGTAGGGTCAAGTCCACTGCTTTTCTTTAAACGCGGGCACCTGAGCTTGCACATGTTGCTTCCTGACCAGTTTCGGGTTTGGGTAGCTACGATTCCCTTGCTCTTGGTATGACCGAAGTCACATAGTGCGGATGTGTGAGCAAGTGGGAGAGCGCGAGCGTGTGCGCCAGTGCGTCAAATTTTAAGTTTTACGAATATGAGTGCGTCTTAGTGCGTTCATTAAAAATAATTAAATATATATTTATATGAATATAAATTATAAAAGTAGTGAATAAATAATTATAAATGATATTTAACACACATAATCCATTGATATCTACGTACTTATCTATTCATAGGTAGGAGTGAATTTCGATTTTTAATGAAAGTAATAGAGTTATTTGTTTCTTTTATTTTATTTTGTCTAATTTTCCTCCAAGTTAGTCGAAGGAGAATGAACTAGACACATTGAGTAGGTGAGAAGTATAACAAAACGTAGATTTGAATGGGTATAAATGAAGAATTCTTAATACAAAAAGTAAGAATTTTTAGAGCGAGAACTAAGAATTCCTAAAGCATCTTAAAACAGAGTACAAGTACTCAATTAGCGAGATCGACATTAAAGCGACTGAAGTAATGACGTATCACTAATTGGTTTTGTCTACTACCAATTTCTCCCGCAATTAGCCTCCATGTGTCGTGAGATCCCACAACAACTACACATGAGAGTGGGCTAGTGAAGTCTTTAAAAGCCCCATTGATTTGATATAAAGCACCTACTCTGTATCATCTCGATTCCAATTTATAATTTTAGTTTGTGAAAATTTAGTTTTTCTCGATTGCAAACATTGATTGATTGGCTTTGCTCTGTGTCTATATATCCTTTGAGAACTTCAAGTTGTTGGATACTAGATTTTACTCGCATACAAGTTTCTATCTCGGCCGAGTTGAGGCGTACGTCCCATGAATTTTGATTGTTTAATATTATTAGAAAATTTGGCTAGTGATACTAAAAAAGAATTATATATTACAAATTGTTTATGATCTTATTAAATTATTCGACAAGTTTCTAAATTACTTATAATTAAGAAAAGTTATAAATCTTTAATGCATAAACCACTGTAAACTAGCTTGCTAAACTGACACTACAAGAATTTGGCGCTAATGCAACGCCAATACTGCAACGGATTTACAATCCGTTGCAGTATTTTAATGTACCAACGTCCACTGACGTTGGTACGGAAAAATTCAAAAAAAAAAAAGACCTGCCAACGTCCACGGACGTTGGCAGGTCTTGTGCAGTGCAGCAACGTCCTACGAACGTTGCTGCTGCCAGTTTTCCGGTTTTTTTTTTTTTTTTTTTTAAATGTTACCAACGTCCGAAAAGGACGTTGGTAACAGTTTGACTGCAGCAACGTCTATATAGACGTTGCTGCCAGCTCATGCGCTGCTGCTGCAGCTTTGTGTCTGCTGTAGCTGCAGACACAAAGCTGCAGCAGCAGCTGGCCGATATGGCACCAACGTCTCCAGGACGTTGGTGCCATATATATATGGCAAATTCGCAGCAGTTTTCTGCTGCGAATTTGCCATTGCTGCTTCCTTCTCAAAAAAAAAAAAATTTTGAGGGTTTTTTGCTCGTTTTAATTCGATTTTCACACAATTTCAGCTCCAAATCTCTTCTTTCTTTAAGGTATGTGTTCAATGTCTTCAAAATTACGATTATACATATTTTTTTTTTAGTTTAATCGGTTAGATTTTTATTATTTTGCATAAATATGATTTTTTTAGTTGATTTGATGTATTTGTGTTAATTATGTATGATTAATTAAGATATTAGTCGATTTGATGAAGTAATTTTGACGATCTATGTGTATTATGTTTTTTTTTTTTAAATTAATGGTTAGATTTGTGTAATTAGATTATTTGTGATGTAATTGTTGATTTTAGGCATATTAGTGTTAATTAATTATTCTTAATTAAGGTATTAGAGGTAATTATGTGACGATCTATGTGTATTATGTTTGTTTTTTAAATTAAAGGTTAGATTTGTGTAATTAGATTATTTGTGATATAATTGTTGAGTTTAGGCATATTAGTGTTAATTAATTATTCTTAATTAAGGTATTAATTAATTAGAGGTAATTATGTGACGATCTATGTGTATTATGTTTGTTTTTTTAAGTTAAAGGTTAGATTTGTGTAATTAGATTATTTGTGATATAATTGTTGATTTTAGGCATATTAGTGTTAATTAATTATTCTTAATTAAGGTATTAATTAATTAGAGGTAATTATGTGACGATCTATATATGTGTATTATGTTGGTTTTTTTAAGTTAAAGGTTAGATTTGTGTAATTAGATTATTTGTGATATAATTGTTGATTTTAGGCATATTTGTGTTAATTATTTATGCTTAATTAAGGTATTAATTAATTAGAGGTAATTATGTGACGATCTACGTATATTAATGTTTATTTTTAATTAAATTGTTAAATTTGTGTAATATTATAGCATCATAGTGTTGTATTTGTTAGATTTGTGTAATTATGTGACGATCTATATATGTATATTAAGGTTTAATTTAATTAATCGGTTAGATTTGTGTAATATTATCGCATAATAGTGATGTATTTGTTGATTCAAGTGTATTAGTACTGTTAATTATATATATATATATATATATATATATATATATATATATATATATATATATATATATATATATATATATATATGTATGCTTAATTAATTAATATTAGATTTGTGATTATGACAATATAGCTACGTATTTTCTTATGATTTTTGTAGAATTTAATCGATTAACTCTGTATTATATACCATATATAATTGTGTTTATGGTAGAACGTATTTATGTTAATTAGATATGCTAAAAAGGTTAGTAGCGTTTAGAAATTACTAATTTGACCATTCTAAATATTTATTTATCAGATGGCCGGCTCGTTAGATCAGGGTAGGGGGAAAGGAAAAAAGAAGGTGTCGAAGAACCAGGTGCCATACCCGGAAGGGGTACCTCGAGGATCATTCTCTTCACAGCCTGATCTTGGTTCGATGGGATCACTTTCAGCGATGATGCCGATGTTTCCCGGAGGATCAAATGAGGCAGGAGCCCGTGCTAGTGGGCCGTTTACCAATCAATTGATGGGTGTAGGATCGACAATGGGGGGTGTATATGTTGGGGGTGGTGGATTTGGTGGGGCTGGTTACGGCGGGGTTGGTTATGGTGGGCCTGGATTTGGTGGGCCTGGATTGGGTGGGCCTGGATTTGGTGGGCCTGGATTTGGTGGGACTGGATTTGGTGGGCCTGGATTTGGTGGGCCTGGGTTTGGTGGGCCTGGGTTTGGGAGTGGATCTGGATTTGGTGTGCCACAAACACCGCTAACGAGACCACAGCTGCAGATTCAGGGGACGGGAAGTACTGTTGGGCCGTCATCATCGGGCTCACGGGGTTCAGGCTCACGTGGTTCAGGCACACGTGCTTCGGGCACACGAGCTTCAGGCTCACGTGCTCATGGCGTTTCTGAGGAGTTAGCCGAGGATGAGGGGGGTAACAATGATTCAGGAGACGATGGTGTTATTGCTAGGGTTGCAGTGCGAGGACAATCTAAACCTCGCGAGCCCCCGGCAAATCCGGATGACAGGGAGGTACTGGAATTATTCTTTGACGGCTCAATAGAGAACCCTTCTGCCGTGACGACGATTGGTACAAATTTGAGGAACATGATGCAAGGGCCATACTTCACGTACGACATGTGGCCAGAAGAGGAGAAGGAAATGTGTTGGAACAGATTTAAGGTAAGGAATTAGCTTGGCTTCTATATTTATTAAATATTTATAAATATTTGTTCATTTTTATTCATTTATGTGACCAACTTTTCTTTATGTCTGTATTAAATGCAGCACACTTACCAGTGGGATCCTGCCATTGAAAATGCAGTCAGGGAATGGTATGATAAGGTCGCTACTGCGAGATTTGCAGGTTCGGTAAACCACGCCAAGAAATGGTGGTTGCGCTGCAAAATTGACCCCACCTATAGTTTGACTCACAGCTGTTGGATTCACGAAGATTTTCGGCAGGCATTTTATGATTACTGGGAGCTTGAGCCCACGAAGGTTCGTTCGGAGCAGAACGCCAAAAATCGAGATAAGGGGAAAACAGTAAACTATAGGGGTGGGTCGCGCAGCACGAACAAGCATAGGATAGATCTGGTAAGTAGAAAAATATGATTGGTTATTTTTCAAATATCATCATTGATTTAATAATGTGATCTATATTTGCTTTAATGAATTTTCATATTATGACAGGCAAAGAAAATGAATACAACGCCCGACAAGGTGCCGTTTCAGGAGGTCTTTGTAAAGACTCGTGCAAAGAAACACGACGACGGAACGGTTGAGTGGCCAAACCCTGAGGACAAGGCTAATTACGTGAGTATAATATTTTCTTTCATTAAAGTTGTGTAATCATCAATAATTGTTGTTGTCGTAATTATACTTATGTTTGTTACAAAAAATATTTTGAATCATAATATGTCATATGTAGGATGCCTACGTGGAACACTGCCTACGAGAACATGGGCCCGATATGAGCCAGTGGCCGGTCTGGGACGTGAGACCGTGGGTGGAAATTGCCGCAGCCGGACGTGTAAAGAAGAATAGGGTGGTGGGTCTGGCGAGTTATGGTGAGCCCGAGCGCGTAGGATTCAAGGCTCGAAGACATTCTAGGTTCGTTGAGACTGGCTCTAGTAGCTTGGAGCCGCTTCGCTCAAAATGTGAGCAACTGGAGGCCGTAACAGTTTCTCAAAATGAGGAAATCGCCGGTTTAAAGAATGTGCTCAAATACTTTATGTCACAGATGAATGTGCCGGTGCCCGAGGAGTTGTGGGGGTCAGCGCAACAACAGGGTCAACAACAACAGGGGCAACCACAACAGTTTAACAACTTCCCGGCAGTTTTCCACCAACCATTGCAACCGACGAACACGAATGTCGGCAGCGGGCGGGCATCAGGGGGTTCATTCTATCGACCACAGTCACATTCTTTCGGTCAGGAGGACGAAGGAGACCAGGAAAGAAGTTCGGGTGGCGGTGATGACGACACTACTGGCTTGGGTGATATGTAATCTGAAGAGGATAGTGTAATTTAGTCTGTTATTTGCTGCTTTTATTTGTATTTGTATAATTATGAACAAACGTGGTTTGTTTTAGCTTGTTTTTATTTATGTTTGCACCTTATATATATTTATGTTTTTATTTATGTTTTTATTTATATTTATAATTTACACTAGTTATATATATATATATATATAAACGTTACAATTCAAATAACTCAAATATTACAACGCAAGCTTACATATTGCAAATAAACCACTGTTTAAGTTCACGAATTCTTACTACATAGGCAAACATATTGCTTAGAACACACATTACGCATAATCAGGGTCGTCGTCGTCACCATCATCATGATCTTCATCCACGTCATCGTCGGCGAACGTGTCGTTATCATCGACTTCCACAATTTCATCGTCTGCAAGCCTGATAGGTGTATTGTCAATATTGTTGATGTCATCCAATCTTAGCTGAGGTGCGGTGCTATCTTGGTAAATGTCGAGATTAGCCACTGCAGTTGTGTCAACGAGGTACCTCGCTCTTGTCGTGCAAACCGCCCACCATCCTCTCCTACTCGTATTTTTTTGTGAAGGATACAAACTGTAATAGACTTGTTGCGCCTGACTTGCTAAGATAAACGGTTCAGACGCTCCTGTCCCGAGTCGCATTGTTGGATTAATGTCAACAAGGCCATAAGTCGGATGAGTTGTTATTCCATTATACACGTCGTACCAATCACATTTGAACATAACAATTTGTTCCAAGTTTCCACTGCCCCAGTAATCAAGCTGTATAATCTCTTGAAGCATTCCATAGAAATTACGTGCGTCTGGGTCGCCAGTGTCGCCCTTCACATAAACGCCACTGTTCATTGTTTGCCCACCAGCCCCATATGCTTCTGTATGAAACTTGAATCCGTTAACCGTATAACCATTATAAGTTTTTGCTTTCAAAACAGGACCCCGAGCAAGACCGCGTAATCTAGGATCCACACTGTAACTACCAGACACAACAACTTGTTTGAACCAGTCGATAAAATAAGTTTTACGTATCTGATCTTTATTAGCTTGCGGATATCCTGCGCACATCTGTTCATCAAACATGCTGTCACAGAAAGAAGCCGTTTAAAACATCAATTGATATATTAGCAAGAATACATTGTATGGCAATTAGTAATCTTACCTTAACCAACACTCGACCTCTGGGCAATTCAACAAGACATATAGATGAGCCGCTTTGCACTCTGCGAGAGACAAATTTCTGTAATTGACACAACGCCCCATTGTTTTCCCTTTACTCTGGAATACTGATAATTGGTCGTTGGGGTCAATAGACATTGGAACTTCGTTCCTGTTCAAACGGGTTGCTCTAGTTTCAATATTGCTGTCAAAGTAGAGTGAGGAGAAATTTGCAATTTCTGCGTAAATGTACGCCTCAACAATCGACCCTTCTATGTGTGCCTTGTTACCCCTTGGTCTCTTAAAATCAAACATCCGTCTAACAAAGACAAAAAAAGATTAACTGGTCATATTTTGAACATCGTATAGTTATCAATATAACAGTAACTGGTATTTACCTCTCAAATGGGTACATCCACCTGTATTGTACGGGCCCACCGACCTTTGCCTCCCAGGGAAGGTGTATAGCTAAATGCTCCATGGAATCAAAGAACGATGGAGGAAAGAATTTTTCCAGCTTGCACATAGTCACCACAATCGAACGTTCTAATAAATCCATGTCACTATATCGGATGTCAGGAGCTGTCAAAGCTCTGAAAAAATTACTGATCTCCACGAGCCGCCCCCAGACATTCTCTGGCAAGAAGTCACGAAATGCAATCGGAACCAACCTTTGCAAAAAAACGTGGCAATCGTGACTTTTCATTCCCACTAGACGCAGCTGTGGCATTTGAACACAACGCGAAATGTTTGACGCGTATCCATCTGGAAATTTGAGATTGCACAACCACTCACACACTTTGACCTTTTCGTCCTTACTGAGACAGTACGATGCTCTACGTTTGTATAACCTCCCTCCCGGTCCAGTCCGTAGAAACAAAGATCTTCTGCCCGTCAGTAATTGTAAATCTTTGCGAGAGTTCATATTGTCCTTGGTTTTCTCAGGGTCATCCATCACAGTGTTCTTGATATTGTCGAAGAAGTTCTTTTCACAATGCATGACATCTAGGTTGTGGCGGATTAGATTATGCTTCCAATACGGAAGTTCCCAAAATATACTTCTACGACACCAATTGTGATCCAAACCAAAGCTCTGAACAAATTCTCCGCATATACCAAATCCGACCGGTGGAAGACGTTCAACGTGTCTCCACATGTCTATCCCTGATCTTCTTGGTAGAGGTTGATCAGTCTCTATTCTACCTTTCGTGAAGTCAGTTGTGTTTAGTCTCCATGGATGGTCCAGAGGCAAGAATCGACGATGACAGTCAAAGAAAGAAGTCTTTTGACCGTGCTTAAGCTGGAAACTCTTGGTTTCTTCCATACAGTACGGGCAAGATAAACGACCCTGTGTGCTCCACTGTGATAGCATGCCATACCCTGGATAGTCACTAATCGTCCATAGCAATGAAGCTCGCATTTGGAAATTTTGTTTCCGAAAACTATCGTATGTTGGCACACCCGAATCCCACAGTGACTTAAGTTCATCAATAAGGGGTCTGAGTAATACGTCAATGTTCTTGCCAGAACTCTTCGGACCAGATATCAGTAAACTTAGGAAAATATATTCTTGCCGCATGCACAGGTCAGGAGGGAGGTTATAAGGGGTCACAAATACTGGCCAACACGAGTAAGGAGCTGAGGAGCTCCCGAAAGGATTAAAACCATCGGTGCAAAGTCCAAGTCTAACGTTTCTCGGTTCGGCAGCAAAATCTGGAAATGTCCTGTCGAAAGATTTCCAGGCCAAACTTGAAGCAGGGTGAATCATTTGATCGGTATCTGCCTGACACTTCAAGTGCCATGTCATGTGCTCCGATATTTTGCGTGATGTGTAAAGCCTCTGCAATCGATCCGTCACTGGCAAGTACCACAGCTTCTTACGTGGAACGAGCTTCTTCTTATTGGTGCATTCCTCGTACCTAGCTTCGCCACAATGGGGGCACTCGGTCCAGCTCTTACTTTCATACTCCCCGTAATAAAGGATACAAGTATTAACACACACATCGTATGTTTTGTACCCAAGTCCTAAACCTTTGATGAATTTCTTGACTCCGTACCAATTTTCAGGCAATCTATGACGATCTGCAGGACTCATTAATCTACGGGCCGCTTGTAATTGATTGTCAGCAGATGCGTTTGTTGTGCCATGACGAACCTTGTCGGCAATAAATGATGTTAACCACTGCAATGGTGTTGTTTCCACATCTACGCGTATTGGCACCTCGGCTTCCCGTAGCATTTCAAAAAAATCTCGTGCCTCACGGTTTGGCTCTTCTTCTGTATTTTGATTATAGTACGTGCCTTCATACTGACCTCCGTATGCATCATTGACCATATCTACGTAACCCCTTTCGACATTATCATTATGAGTAGATGACTCTCCTGCGTATGTGTAATTGCCAGAAAAGTTGTTCCTTTCTCCGTGTGCCTCCCATACGTAATAATGAGGAACAAAACCGTACGTCAATAGGTGTCCCTGAATCACATCCCTCTTTTTGCTCTTGCTAAAACCACACCGAGTGCACGGACACTTAACTCTTCGATGACCTTGAGAAAATGCAAATTCTAGGAATCTGTTGACGCCATCTGTGAAATATGGATTGATATACCCCTCATCAACGTTGCCTCGATCGTACATCCAACTCCGATCTTCGTTGTTATACATTTTTTATCTAATTAAAATCAAATTAACAATGCATCAGCACGAGAACTGACTATTTAATCACGAAAGTAAGGCTAATTAAAACTTATCATCAAATACTAACAGTGTAAGCAACTAATTACACACATGCATATATATAGCATACTACTAATCAAATCACGCTTAGATCTCAGTTATTCTAAATATGATGAATAACAGGTATTAATATTACAAAAATCACTAAATTAAGCAACAACACCAACAATATATATATAAAATTAATCAACGAATTACGATAATACTAAAATTGATACCTCTCGTGGAGTGAGCTTTGCTGAGAATTACGTACGCTTTGCAAAAAAATCGCAGGCAAGAAATGAAATTTTGCTGAAGAATAGAGAAGAGAGAGGGAAGAAATGCAGTAGATTTTGGATAATGAAATGCAGGTTATGCAGTAGATTTTGGGGTTGTGAAACGCAGGTTATGGATAATGAAATGTGTGGAGGAGAGGATATGAAGCTGATAAATCTATTGCAAGGTCCAAATCCCTTGCTGCTGTAAAAACAGCTTTTCTGACACAGTTGCATGGGAAAAAGGCCCTTGCAGTAGCCTTTCAGCTTCAGCAACCTCCTCTTCCATTGCAGGTTTTGTTTTACTTATTCTTAATTAATCATATTCTTAATTAATTCAACAAAAATAAACAGTAAGTTTTTCTGTACGTAGTTGATCATCAATTCTTATGTAGTATAAATATTATTCATTCATATAAATTCAGTTTATTTAATGAAAATCAAGAATCGTATTTGCGGTCAATCATAAATTTTTCAAAAGGGAAAGGACTAAATTGTAACTTTTCAAATCTTTTGGGGTCAAAATCATATTTTCAAAAAGAGTTGTATTCCTTGTACGTAGTTCAATTCTTATGTAATAACACTATTCATAATAAAATCAATGCTATTAAATCTAATTAATTTAGTTCTTATTTAATATTTGTTCAATTGAGTAATTAAACTAATTTGACAAAAGTCAATGTTAGTTATATTTAGTTGATGCTTATATATTTGTAGTTAATTAGGAGTTGTCCATTCAAACAAGTTCAATTCATTTATTAAACTTTAATTAAGATTAGTTTTGTTTAATTAGTTCAATTCTAATGTAATGTTGAGTTATCAATCATATTCTTAATTAATTCAACAAAAATAAACAGTAAGTTTTCCTGTACGTAGTTGATCATCAATTCTTATGTAGTATAAATATTATTCATTCATATAAATTCAGTTTATTTAATGAAAATCAAGAATCGTATTTGCGGTCAATCATAAATTTTTCAAAAGGGAAAGGACTAATTTGTAACTTTTCAAATCTTTTGGGGTCAAAATCATATTTTCAAAAAGAGTTGTATTCCTTGTACGTAGTTCAATTCTTATGTAATAACACTATTCATAATAAAATCAATGCTATTAAATCTAATTAATTTAGTTCTTATTTAATATTTGTTCAATATTTAATATTTAATATTATTCATTCATATAAATTCAGTTTATTTAATGAAAATCAAGAATCGTATGTTTAGTTTGGTTATTATTATTTAATGAGAAGTTATTGATTCTAATAACTTTAATTAATTTTACAATACAAGATTAATTCTAATTTAGTCCAGTTCTCATATATGTTATTAGGATCTTATTCATTCAAATAAGTTCACATATATATATAGCTATAAATATCAAGATTAGTTCTATTTTCTTATGTAATTAATAATTATTCAATCAAATAAGTTTTAATTAATTAATTTAACCAAGATCAAGATTAGTTCTATATATTTAGATCAAGTCTCATTTAATTATGATTTACAAGCCATAATTATATATGGATATAATTAAATGAGTGAATGAGGAAATATATATAATTAAAACATTTTCCTAATAAAGCTATTGCAAGGTCCAAATCCCTTGCTATTGCTACTTTTCTGACACAGCAGCAAGGGATTCCAACTTCCCTTGCAACAGCTTTGACACAGCAGCAAGGGATTCCAACTTCCCTTGCAACAGCTTTCTGACTATAACCTGTTGCAAGGGATTTGGACCTTGCTACAAAATTTCAGAAAATTTTTGGCGGAAACTTCAAATTTCCCAAAAAATTTCATTTCCCTTCCTCTCCCTTCCACTATACTACTATAAATACCCCACTATATCACTCATCCATCCCACTTCTCCCTCTCATATTATTATCATCTTCTTCTCTCCCCTTCTCTCCTACACTTTATTTTTTTCCTTAATTTATTTTGCATCATCATCAACTTATATATATATTATATATGCATGCATCTTATACTATATATATATACATATATATTGTATAATTATAATTAGCTAGTGAGATTATTTTATAATTATACATTGTAAAGTTTAGTGTGTGTATGTATATATATATCATTATATTTTTAAAATGTTATCTAACATTTCTTAATATTATATATATATACATATATCTATATATATATATATATGTGCGTGTGTTTGTGTGTGTGTGTGTGTGTATCTTATAATTTAGTTATTAGTATTATATTTTTTAACATACTATACATATATATAATATTGAGGTTTCAATTAATGTATAATGTGAGTGTGTGTATATATATATATATGTATATATATATTAAAAAACATTTTATTAAAAGAGGCGGTATTTACCGCCACTTTTTTTTAAAAAAAAAATATTTATGTACAGCAACGTCCGTGGACGTTGCTGCCAAATTTGAAAAAAAAAATTCGGGCTACTATAGCAACGTCCCCGGACGTTGCTGCCATATTTTTAAAAAAATCCTCCGGACACTATAGCAACGTCCGTGGACGTTGCTGCAATTAAATGTCCGGACAAAAATGAAATTAAAAAAAAAACTATAGCAACGTCCGTAGACGTTGCTGTGTTTTATCGAAAACCAAAAATGAACAAAAATGAAATTAAAAAAAAACGTGCTTAAATCAATTGCAACGTCAAAAGACGTTGCAATTGAGTGTTGTGTCAGAATGTATAGCAACGTCCATAGACGTTGCAATTGACCTTTGTGTCAGAACAAATAGCAACGTCTGTGGACGTTGCTGTTAATTGTGTGTGTCAGCAACAGCAATAGCAAGGGAAATGGGACCTTGCTACAGGTGTGTGTCAGAACAGCAATAGCAAGGTCCATTTCCCTTGCAGCATGCAAAATACCTGCACCAACGCCACCTATAGCAAGGGATGCTACCAACGTCCACATCCCTTGCTATAGATCAATAGCAAGGGAATTTGGACCTATAGCAAGGTTTTTGGACCTTGCTATAGGCCACATTTCTTGTAGTGTGAGCCATTATTTCAAAAAAGAAAATGATGCTTAACTGAATAATTGAACAGTGAAATAAATCAGTTATTTAAGTTTTCCTTGAACGAATAAATAAACAGAAACAACGTTTTCTCAATCACCTTTTTAAGTAAAATATAAATAACAAAGTATCAATCATATTTAATTCTTGACGAACAACCAAAACATGCAAGGAGGAGATACTCAAGACTTCATAGGGTATTAGCCAAACTTATAACCTTAGGAGAGAGAATAAAAAGCCCTTTTTTTTATCACACATATAGTTTTACATGCAACATTACTTGAACGTTTTAGAAATTTAAACATTAACATCGCGGTAAATTTTGACCGCAAGGTTCAAGACGTCATAATCTTTGCACGTGGCCTCATTTGGAATATTCCTTTACAAATAGAATGGATTCTACCGGCCAGGCCTGGAACTTATGGCTTATTAAAGTCAATTTCTGAAGGCAATAGTAATCAATCATGAAAGTTGGACGCGAAAAACAAATTAGCCATGAGAATCATGAAAGGCTATGAACATAATCCAATAATAAGGTCTATTCCTTTTTCTTAATTAATAATATCACAAGTAATTTTATAATTTTCCTCTTCTACTCATAAGTGGGATTAGCGTTTTGGGGTTAGTCACATATTTCAACAAGGGGCGTAAAATAAATAAATTGATATGTACCTAAATTTGTAAATTTAATCATAAGAAATAAATATCGCTAAAGAGGTTTCTTTATAAAAATTAAGTTTTAAGGCACAGTTAAGGTTACACCTCATATGGTTTGCTCACATTAGAATCTATATTATATGTTTAATTAATAGTTACAGATCCTTCTCGAAATTTTAAAAATAAGTAAAAATAGAGAGCTGGATGTATTTGTTTACAAATTTTAAGAGCATAACACAGTCCTCAGGAGAATCCTATTTCTAATATTTTTCTTAAATCGAAGGGGAGTTCCGAATACGATTCTAACAATTTTGGAGAAATAATTGTCGTTTTAAAATATAATTTTTTTCAAACTATATGCAAATAGTTAGTCTACCCCACCCCACCAACCCGGACAACTCATCCAACCCAACTTGGGGAAATAGTGAAGAGACAAGAGACAGTAGGGCCATTCAGGCAGTTTTGCCCAAGTTTTCCCCTTCACCAGATGTTGCCTGATATTAATTCAAGTTCTATTACAAATTGAGTATGGAATATTTTTTATGGATGATTAACTGTGTATGAAAATATCACAAAAGTTATTTAAAATAAATAATAATGTGTACGTAAGCTTATGAATTTATTTTAAAATTGTTCAAAGCAAGAAAAACTCCTATTCTTTTGATAACCAATAATCCTACAATAATAGTGTTGTTCGAAGAAAATAAATTTATTACTATACCTATTGGACATGTTAATGTTGCAACTCACACTACAACAAAGCAGCAGATTAGGAACAAAAGAATATATATGTCCTAAAGGCCGAAATTTGTCGCTATTGAATTTATAGAGACAGAAAGATATGTCCCTACAGCGCGCGTCCCTAATCAAAAGGGACAGATGGATCTGTCCCTAACTAGGGACAAATATTTTTGTCCCTTCTGATTAGGGACAGACGTATCTGTCCCTAGTAATTCACGCCTTATTTTAAAAAAAACAAAAAAATTCAATATCAATAGGGACAGAAACATCTGTCCCTAAAAATGCCGATTTTTTAAAAAAAAAAACGGCAATCAGTACAGTAGGATATCTGAAAATTCACAAAAAAAAGGCCGCCAAAAAATGAAAATTATGAGAATTTTATTTTCTGTCATAGAAATATAATTACAAATGCCTTAAACTAATTAATAAAGCGTGAAATTAGTAATGAATAAAGTAAAAAAGTAACTACTCACTAATTAAATATCACGTGGAATAACAACAATTAAAGTAATACAACATACAATTATAAAAATAGTACAACAAGATAATAACAAAAACAATAAAACAACATAATAACGAAAACAAGTCAACAACATAATAAATATGGTAAATCAACACAAACCAAATCATGTAACTTAAGAAAAAATGTAAATAAAACTATCTATTATAAAAAAAAAAAAAACTTACTTAAAGTATGAAGAAGAAGTAGTAGAAAATTTGGATGTAAAATGAATTTGGGGGGGGGGGGGGGGGGGATTTTAGTTTAAGGTCGAACGGCTATCAACGAAGCCAGCGAACCAAACCTATAGGAACAAAAAATAAGGAGAGATTTGTCTGTCACTATTGATCAAAAAACTGTCTCTATTGTTTTATAGCTCTTTCTCTCCACAAATTTCTTATTTTCTTCATAGGAAATCTATTTCTTAATACTTTCTCTTGGAAAAAACTTGTATAGGCTAGGTCCATGTAATATGACCGTTTTGCCCATCTTTATTTTGTGACATAAAAATGTCAAAGATTTCTTCTTTGTATTTTATTAACTGTTCTGTAAGTCTCTTATTTTTAATTTTGAAAATTGTAAGAGAAATAACTAGATAAGTAGTGTTTCGGAACTAGAGATATCATACATAAAATTTCTACAAAAAAATCATTACAACTCTTTACAAAGGCGAAATCGATGAGGTATGAATAATTGTCATCTCAATATTAATATTTTCTAGCTCTAGTTGTTATTTTTTTAATAACCTAAAACTATTTTGTTTTTATTATTTAGTTAATTACCATATTTCTATATTGGTAGAATAAATCTCAGAGTAGCTAGCAGACACTCACAAGGTAAATATGTCTAACTTATCAGTTTATTAGTTCAGAAAAAAAAAAAATCAAAGTTTGTGAGTAATCCATTATAATTAGTATATTATTGTTGAAGTTTTGGTAAATCCTAGTAATTAGTTCATTTTATATGGGGTATAGAAAAAAATGTCATCAAATGGCGACCGAAGTTGGATTTTATGATAGATTGAGTGCGTCGGGTCTTTTGAATTAACACTTTCTTGGTGTTCGAATATTTATGCAGTTTGCATTTTTCCAAAGTCACTTGTTAAAGGGCTCCAGATCTAATTGTACTAGTAAAAAATGTGGCAATCACAGTTATTTAGAATATGATGAAATTCGTGGACATCTCTACAGATGCGAGTTTATGAATCAATATCACGCATGGGTACTTCATGGTGAAGGATAAAACTACACATCACCTCCTTCCCACGTAGGACAATCACCATCTAAAAACGCAAGGTGCGCTATACAAAGAAGCTTAGTGATGCATGTAGTGGTCAGTTTGAAAATATGAATTACAACGATGTTAGGGAAGGCAAGGGCCTTTTGAAATTGCTAGAGGCTTCAAAGTTTTCCTTAAATATCGAGGGAGGAACCACAGTTTTGGAGTTTGTATCAACCTTTCTAGAGTATATCAGGTTGTAATCTTGTAATGTGATGTAATCTCTTCAATTTAAGGGAAAACAAATGAGTCGTATGTGTTTTTTTTTTTTTTTTTTACTAAAAGTAAGAGCCACAATTTGATCTTTATAAACTATAAGGAGTAAAAAAGTCAAAATAAAAAATTCCATTTTTTTTAAGAAAAGCAGAACATGTAGGGACAGATTAATCCGTCCCTACAGGTGAGGCAGCTATAGGGACTGATAAGTCTGTCCCTACTAGTTCGGCTTCCGTGGGGACATATCTTTCTGTTCCCGTTGCTCTTTTTCTATTTTCTTTTATAAGGTTTCAGTGCTAGGAACAAAAATATCTGTCCCTATAAGTGTCGAACCTATAGAGACAGATACTTCTGTCCTTACACAAATTAGTAGGGACATATTTATTAACTATCCCTACTGTTTTGTCCCTAATACCCTGTTTTGTTGTAGCGTCACGGACAGTCGTGGAGGAAATTACGTGTACTTCATCCATATTCACAAGAGATTTAAATAATTACATCAGGTTCTGATAAAGGTAAATTTCTAAATTGATACATACATATACTTGCACAGTTCCTATAACCAAGGCAAGTGTATATTCCTCTAACACAACCCCACAATCTGAAGAAGAAGGAAAGCGAACGTGGGCCAGGAACTAAAATCATCAAAAGAATGCAAGGAAGGCCTTTAGTTAATATGTTGGCAATTTGATATTGGGTGGAATATGAAGGAGGTGGACTTCGCCACGAGCAACCTTTTCACACATGGAATGTATGTCAAACTCAATGTGCTACGTGCGTTGATATTGAGATGAATAGTTAGAAGTATATATAGCACTGACATTGCAATAATAATGAAATGAAGCCTTTTGGAGTGGAAAGTGAAGTTCCAACATAAGGTTTCGGATCAAGAAAAACTCAAAGACTACATTGGGAATCCCACGGTACATGGCCTCGACACTTGAGCAGGAAATACCTGGTTATTAGAGGCCAAGCATTGAAATTGTCCCCTAAAAATGTACTATAGCTCGAAGCAGAGAGCCGTGTGTCCGGATATCCGCCCCAATCGACATTCGTGTAAGAAAGAAGTCTTGATGTCAAGATTTAGAGATATTAATGCCAAGATCAAGAGCGCATTGAATATTCCGTAGAAATGCTTTGTGATCGGTGTGCGGAGCATGCATATGAAGACACGTTTGTCTTCTCTATGGCTTCCCAAATTGTCTGCTCTACAACTTCCAATGATGCACTAGTTTGCTGCTCTATGGCCTTCAAATTAACCAACCTTTGGTCGGTCTTTGTAAAGAATTGCCCCAAGAGATCATTCAAACTTTGCTTCTTTATGCCTTTCTAAAATCCTGGCGATTGCTATTGTCTCTGCTCGTAGAGTTGATACTGTGGAGGTTGCTGATAGGATTGTTGTTGATGAGCTTGCTTATTTTGTTGTCCTCCCCATGAGAAATTAGGATGATTCATTGACCCAAAATACACGTGTTGAGGAACTAATAGTTCCTTCCATGAAGGATTCCACTATAGTCCACGTGTATTACGTGGTTCTCTGGGTTCTCCTTGGATTGTGGATTTCCTGTAAAAACTTTAACTACACAACAATAGAGTCCACCTTATCTGTAGTTTATCATAACTAGAGATTTGTTGCAATCTTGTTGTTCTTCTAGTTGAATCTCGCTCAGTTATCCACCTCTTGTGGTTTACAACCATCTTATGCATGATCTCGAGAGCTTCATCATCGGGTTTAGCCATAAACTACTTTTAGCCATAGCATCTAATGTTTTCCTACTCTCTTTATTAAGCTATGATTTAAAATTCGGTAATTGAGAGTAATAAGTCATCTCATGCTATTGAAAACTCTCAATCAAATCTCTAAACTACCCTATGCTTCGTGAACTTCCTCAGACTCTTTTTGGTGGATAGTATTCAGCTAGACACAACCTAGCCATTCTTTCCCATGTGCTATTCTATTCGCAAGCAAGGATTCAAATCACTTTTAGCATCTTGATGTAAGAAGAAATGAAATAGTTTAAGTTTAGGTGCGCCGTCCTCACACCCAAAGCCATTACAAGTTCCTAGGAACATTCTCACAACCTAGGATCTACTACATGTGAATCTCGAAATTTATTGTCATTAATCATGTGGATTGCTTCACCCTTAATTTCACAATCACCATTTGGTGTTTTAATACATGTAGTTAAAATATTATCTAGCTCACGGAGAGTTCCCTCACACTGTGTGTGAAAGTACCTTTGAGGGGCATTGCCTCTCTATTGATTGTGTGGTAACTGGGGTGGTGGGGCATTTCCTCCTACTATTGGGTCGTTATCCCCTCAGTTGTGTGGCAACAGTGGTGGTGAGGCACATTTCCTCCGTGTCTTCCAACATCCAATAAATAAACTGAAACTAATAAAATAAACTAGGGTTATTTTTGATTGATTATAACTAATTAAATTCTAAATAACAAATAATAAAATAAAATGGATATCAATAATATAAAGGCGTATCATGAGTTTTTGGGCTCACTAGAAACATTAGCCTAAGGCTTATAGACAGACCATAGTTATGATTCATTGAGTTTAATTTATAAGTGGGACGTATTAATGTAGGTGTTCCTCTAATTGTGGACACACTCTATATATCAGAATAATACTCGATGTACTTTTTTTCTTTAGGCGCATTTTACTCTATAAATCAGCTATGTCTTGACTATGGATATTAATATCACAGAATGTGGATTTACATTACTTATAACATCTAATTTTGTGATTTTCTCTCGAGATCGTCACAAGCTATAAAATGAATTATATGGTGATCAAGCATTTAAAACATTAAACTCAAGATAAGGAAATCAATTAATTATGGCACGCATATAAATAAAAACTCAAAATTATAACATAAGATAGTTTCTAGCTTACCATACCTCGTGATACTTGAAGGATTTAGCTCGTTATAACGTAAGAACAAAAACAATAAAAATACAAGAAACCATTGTTCGAAAACAACAAAACCTAATTCTAATCTATTCTAAGATGTGAATGTGTATTAATGCTCTAGAATCTGTAGAATGTGCCCAAAACATGCTCTAGGACTATTATTTATAGGTAGAATGGTTGAGTAAGAATTTGAGTTTGATTTTAAAAGAAATTCAGCAAAAGACGACTAGTGCGGCCTTGGTGCGATCCTATATGCGGCATCTAGAAATCAGGACAATATTTGGTAATTGGTGGTCATGGTGTGATCGCTCAGTGTCTCGCATAGAACATGTGCTATTTTTGGAATCATACCTCTAATTGCATATCCCTCGCACATCTTGTTTAGAATCTTTTCTTTTTCTTTTTTACCTCTTTTTACTCTTTTTTACCAAACGACTCTGAAACCTAAAAATGAAGGAAAAGAACTAAAAAGACAGGAAACATTAAAGAACCAATCATGGAAATAAGCTTTTAGGCATAATGAAAATGAGTATAATAATGCTCATCAGCAGCATATCCAGGAGGCGTGAGGGCTTGCGCCAAGTAAGCCTGTTACGAGCGACTATTGTGGATTTTGGCTTGATGAGCCAGGTGGGGACGAGTCCATAAAGTTGTAGAACAAGGACATAGTAATGCAGACCTAGGCTGGGTACTCCACTGGTGCCAAGGTGAAAATAACAACCAGGGTGGGTATACGGCAATAGGGACAGTATTAGGTTTGGACAAGCTTTTGTTGCCACTGTCACCATTCTTACCACAACCCGGCCCTTACTGCGACCCCGATCCAGACTCATCATTGGTGGAGGCATGATGACCATCAGCCAGAGTAGACGAATCGTCAGTTGTGGCGAGGGTGACACGCAATAACCCTCGCAGGCGTTGTAACCTACTTTGCCTTTTGTGTTTCCTCAACAATGAGATGAGAGTATGGCTTACAAGATGGATGGATGGGATCTCTCTGATGAATGAATATGACACCCATCACAGTCTTTATTGACTCTGGCGACTAATTGAAGAACAAACATCTGATTAGAAATCAGAGCGCCAACAATAGAGAGTTGGTCAGCAAGCATTTTAAGTTCTTGGCAGTATGCCGAGATGCTCAAAATATTATCCATATGCACGTGAGTGACCTATTTCTCTAGGTAGACGACACAAGAGTTTTTCTTATTCTGAAAAACATTTTGGAGACTCCTCTAGGCCTGGTGTGCCTTGGTATTAGGTTCGAAATAGTCTCGAGCAGATAGTTCCGAATCGTATCATAGATCCATTGAAGCACGATGGAAACTAAATCTGACTAGAATGTTGAATCACCATCTTCCTTGGTTGCACTGTTGGAAGGAGGGAAAATGTGGTCCGTCACCTGATAATTACAACAATTAATGGATCTTAAAAAGCTCTGCAAAAGACGAGTATTGATACTTTATCATCTCTAATGCGATCAAGATGAAGTTGCACACGTTAAAGACGACTAGGGCTGGGTGAAATTCACTTGAGTCCATTAAAGGAGAGGAGAGAAAGACGAAAGAAAGGAAGAGCGAGACGGTGGGCGGTGGCTTAGAGACCACGGCTAGATTATAGTCTCGTAATACCATGTTTGAAAGATTTTCTATGTGTTTCATTCATATCCACAAGAGATATAAGTAATTACAATGAGGTTCGTAGCTCGTATTTGGGGCACCATAATATATTTGGGCCTGGAATGGCACATGCAAATTCTCGCTACCCTCAGCATATGATTTTATAAGCGGACATCAGTCCAATCAACAGGGGTCGCGATGTACCATTGGAAGCGAATTAGGGAACTTATAAACGTCCCTTGAGTACGTTTTGTCACTTGACTTCTATGCCACTAGGCACTCCCAACAAATGCACGATTGTACTCGCACAACGTCCTGCAATTGTCAAACTGCCCTATATTCCTGGTCGAGCCAGAATCGTTGAACTATCTATTCACTAAATGCCCTTCCATGACATTGCACATGCCACAACTTCACCCTTGTTTAATAGAGGCATCACTACAAAACCCACTGGCATACAGAAATTCCCTACCACCAAGAAGTCGTGCACGTTACACAGATGTGCTGTGGATGATATTGCAGGTAAAGAATAAATTTGTGTTTCACAATCTTCTCATTACTTATATAGGTCTAAGGTCGGCTTTCCAAACTCATAACCAACTTGACAATCAGGCAACATTCACAATCCCAGACGCACGAGCATCAATGCAAGCACACACTATATCGGGAACCGCCTCCACCGAGATTCCACTTACTTAACATTGATGGATCGGCACTGGGAGATCTAGGGCATGTGGGAATTGAGGGGTTTTTACGATTCAAAATCAGCATTTGCAGCAACCTACTAGGTAGCGGCGGGGAATACCACTAACAACCACGAGGAATTTTTGGCACTTAGGGAGGGATTTCTATTGCATATCACTTGCATATCACACATCTCCTTATCAAGACAAACTAATTATTTATGTTACATTGTTAGAGAAGGACCCCGAGGACCCTCTCGCCCACCTGGCGAGCCTGATATGGGAGGTGCATACCATGTTTCCTAGCTTTGCTGTGGTGACGGGGATCTTTTGTTATAAGGAGTTGAAAACGATAACTTACTACTTGGGCAAGTTCGGGACGTCCTCGTAGACTTCACAACCAGGACAAATGTTGGACAATGATGAGCAGTCTATGCATGTGTTCCACTTTCGGAATATTTGTTCGGACTGGATGATCACTTGTGCATTTTGATACTACAAGTGTTGTATCATTTACTACTCGTTACCCATTCCCCATTACAAAAACTTTACTCTTTATATAATTTTGAATGAAATTTGCTTATTATCAAAAAGAAATAATAGCAATGAGATTCCGATAAAAGGTAAATTCCTAAACTGATATATACAAATACTCACAAAGAATTCTATAACCATGGGTAAGTGTATCTTTGTCTAACAAATTAATTGAATATCTTAGCTGACTAATGTTTTTAAATTCTTTTATGGCCAACCCGTGTGGTTCCAACTGGAAATAACTATTTTCTTAAAAAAGAACCGTAGTGTAATGGCATAACGATTAACTTTTTTTTTTTCAAAAATATTGACAATATATCTTATGTGTACTATATGATGCTAATATCTTGTTATATTTTTATGTAACTTTATGAATCTCCCTAAACCATTATTGAAGCAAAATTCGTTTCTGAGTATGCATAGAATTTTCAAACTTGTACACTACAAGGAATTCGCTGTTTAGAGACCAACTTTTACAAACGGGCAAAAATCCATTTGTAAAAGTTGATTATTACAAACGGATTTTCCGTTTGTATAAGTAGAAAAACTTATACAAACGGATAATCCGTTTCTAAAAGTCAGAAAACTATTAGAAACGGATTTTCCGTTTCTAATAGTATTTGTACAAACGGAAATCCCGTTTGTAAATATTAGTGACGAAAATTCCGTCACTAATACCCAGCTGACTGGCGGGCACTAGAAACAGGCTGCCTGTTTCTGGTGCCAGCCAGTTACTAGTGATGAGCAATCCGTCACTAGTAACGGCAAAAGTGACGGATTGCCCGTCACTTTTGCATGCCGTTATTACTAACGGAATATACGGTAGTAATAACCTTACTAGAAATGGATATTCCGTTTCTAGTAAGCTGGCATTATATAAACGGGTTTTGCCCGTTTCTGGCCATTTTTACAAACGAAAAATCGGCCAAAAATGCAATTTCTCTCCCGTAAAACGCAATTTCACCCCCTATAAACGCGATTTCTCTCGAAAACTCTTCAGGTAAGTAATTTTCACCGATTAAATTGTGTTATTTACGTTTTTTACCGTTCGTATTATGTATTTTCGCGTTATCGAGTTATTATCACCGATTAAATTGTGTTATTTATGTTTTTTACCGTTCGTATTATGTGTTTATCGCGTTTTAGAGTTATTTGTACCGATTAAAGTGTGTTATTTACGTTTTTTACTGTTCGTATTATGTATTTATCGCGTTTTGGAGTTATTTCATGTGTTTGATTAAGGTTTTTGTGATTATACTGTTGTAGTATAGCCATTAAATCGTGTTGATGTTGTTTGTGTAGCGTATATTATCGTTTTAATTGTGTGTTATCGGTTGTTTATGTAATTATTCGTTTATGTTGCATGTTACGACATTAGTGCTATGTAATTAAATGGATAATACGTCACGTATGTTGTTTGTTTTGGAATTTATCGTTTATATTGAGTTTATGATGTTATTTAATTAGTACTTACAATCGAAATTTTAATGTCTAAATATGGTGTTCTGCATTTTGAGTTGGTTTGTTCGGTGTTTTAGGGCGAGTTTTAGTTGTAATAAATTGGAGAGACAATTATTGTTGTCGTTTTGATAATTAGTGAATCTATTGCTAGCTACCGTTATTGATTAACATTGTATGTGAATGTTACAGATGGTAGATCAACAGTCACCACGTGAGTCAGGTTCCGCTGGAGCGAAGAGGAAATTATAGATCACGACTCGTAGACAACAGTCTACTACTGCTAGCGGGGCAGATCGACATATACCGAGCGATGCAGCAGGATAGGCTGTCCCTGGAGAAGTACCTCGCAGTCGGTCTTTGCCCAGTGATGACCAACCAGGTTCTATGTCATCTGTGGCCACCTCGCGCTACCGGACACCTATCGGGTAGACACCTCTATGGTGACCGACTATTGTACCCAGTCCGCCTTCCAACGTACCTTTTGGGACAGTGTCCGTCCCTCGGCCACATCGTTCAGGTGTTCCATCCTCTGGAGGGTCAACAGGAGGATCTGTTGGGGCACCTGCAGGAGGATCGGTTGGCACACCTGCAGGGTCTCGTATATCCCATGGTCTCCATCGGGCCGATCTGGTGGGATCTCCGACATCATCACAAGGAGCTGCTCGTGTACCACGTCCAGCTGTTCCTACTGCATCAGCAGGCCCACCACCGACTGTTCCTCCTCAGGCACGCCACGCAGATGCAGCTGGCCCCTCTGCTCCCAGATGACCCGTACGGGATATGGCTGTACCCGATCAGCCTGCCTGTCGTGAAGAGGACGGGATCTGGATCTCCAGGGATCAGTTTGGCATATGGAATGATCGCCAGAGTGTGGTTCGCACGATCAACAAGACGATTAAGAGCTTGATGATTGGACCGTGGGCGACTTATTCCGACATTCCTGATCAGGACAGGGCCACATTTTGGGATCGTTTTTGGGTACATATATATTTTTCTAATTAACTTGTATATTTATTGTTATGACTAAAGTGTTTTCCCTATTATTCTAACAGTTTATAATTGTTTTGTAGTCGATCTATCAGTGGAATCCCAGCCAGACTAATATGATTTACAGAGGTTTCACTGCGATTGCACGCAACCGTTTTAAGGGCGAGGTGAACAGGGCGAAGACGTGCTATTTCGCAAGACGACACGATCCGTGCTACCAGGATAACCTATGTTGGATTCTGCCTCGTATTCTTCCTTGGTTCATTGTCCATTGGGACAAGGTTGAGACGAAGGAAAAGTTGGAGAAGGCGAGGGCGAACAAGAAGAAGGGGAACGATTACAATTATCGCGGGGGCTCTATCAGCACGCAGGATCATCACAGGAGACGGGTACGTTTGCGTTTATATTTGTCTGAATTAAGCAAATATGAATTAGTGTAGTTATAATGATTACAATTAAGATTATTATTATGATAATTATATTGTTTTAATAGTTGACTTTAGGATGATAACTAGTTTATCAATATGATTATGATTTTGATTATGAATATGACTATGTTTTTCATTATGAACATGATTATGATTTTAATTATGAATATATATGAATATGATTATGATTTTGCTTATGATTGTTACTCGGATTATGCATATGAATTTATGATAATAATTAGGGACTTGATTATGGTTGACATTGTGACGATGATATACAGTGATTATATTGTTTTGGGATCTGAATGAGTCTATTTGTATTGGTTTTGTTATTAACAGCAAGCTGCTACCCCGAACACACCCGTTTCCTACATGGACGCGTGGTTGGCGACCAGGACCACGAGAAATACTGATGGGTCGCTTCATTTTTTTAACGATCAGAACCGAGTCATTTTCGTGAGTTTCTCATTCACAGTTAGTAGTTAATATGCATAATACATATTACTTACAACAGTTTCCCTTTGTGTTATAGGAGAACTATACCCGACACTGCCTAGAAGTGCACGGTACTGACAGGTCGAAGTGGCCCCAGTTTGACGTGGCGGTTTGGGCGGATGCACAAGGAGGGCGGTACAAGAACAGGTTGAGGGGACTGGGCTATGACTTGGATCCTGAGGCTTTTGGTGTTCCCCTTCGCAAGGAGTCTGCGAAGGGGAAGAGCATTGTGCAGGAGGTCATGCGGGAGAACACTCAGCTAAAGGCACAGTTTTCTGAGATGCAGAGGCAGTTCACTCAGATGCAGGAGCAGTGGAGTCAGATGCACCAACAGTGGAGTCAGTTTGCATCGGGCCCGGGCTCTTCTGCTCAGTCAGGCCCATTGACTCAGCCTGGTCCATCTACTCAGTCAGGTCCATCGACTACTCCTGGACCTGCGGATTTTCCATCGGAGTTTACCATGGATCAGTTGTTGACCGCATACCATGGTTTAGGTGACCGAGTGGCTGCACATTTAGGGACTGTGCCTAGTGGACCTTTGCCCGCCACTCTCGACCCCGAGGATTTGAGGTCAGACGATGAGGAGGGTTATGATGAGGAGGAGGAGGAGTAAGAGTAGATGTTTTAGCTGTAGATGTTTTAGCGTTTATCGAACAACTTTTTATTTATTTTATGTATTTTATATTCAGTAGTTAACTTGTGTTTGGAACGATTTTAATTGTTTGTTTGCAATCCAATTATTAATGATTTGCTGTTGTTTATGATTATTAATATGCGACTGTATACATGACATAGTCAATTAAAATTGATCATGATTGCGTCCAACTTAATGAAATGACCTCATTTCATTTTTAAAAAGTACAATAACAATCCAATAATAGACAAACAACAAATTAATATAGATAGTTGAAATAGGCAAACAACAAATTAAAAAACTACTGATTATTACAATCTTAATCATTGTCATCGTCAGATTCCTCGCTATCCACCAGATCTACTACTTGAAGTTCTGTATCAGCCAATGCAATAGGTAGATTGTAATCGTGGCTCTCAGGATCAACTTCGATGGTCCGACTTGGTTCTGCCTCTTGAAGTATCTCGGTCTCCACAGTAGTTTCTTCTATTTCACTTGCATTCCCTTCGAGCAGTGCAGTAGTGTCAATGATATATCTTGCTCTGGTTGTGTACAGTGCCCACCATCCCCTACGAGCTGCAAAATGACTTGCAGATGGGTATGGTGTGTAGTAGACATGTTGAGACTGATTGGCGAATATGAATGGCTCGTTCGTTTGTAGACGTGATCGAGGATTGATGTCGACTAGTCGGTAACGGGAGTTAAACGGAGTTGATCGGGGAATACCATACCAATCACACTTGAAGTACAAAATGGTTTGCTGTCTCCCGTAACCCCAGAAATCAACTTCCAATATATCTTGGATCATGATGTAGAAATTAGTGTCCTCTTCTGATCCCAGACTTGCCTTCACACACACACCAATGTTCATTGTTGCACTCCCAATACTGTGTGACTCCGTATGAAATCTGAACCCATTGACTTTATACCTTTTGTATGTCTTGGCCATAGCCCATGGCCCCTGAACCAATGCATTTAGCCGTGTGTCAACTTCGTAGTAACCCGATCACGCCGTGTGAACCACTCGACGAACAGAGCATTCCGTTTAGTTTGAGTTTGTTGCTCGTTCAGGCCCTGACACATTTGCTGTTGAAACAATCTGCAAAAGATATAATTTTTAAAGAGTTATATTTGGAAACAAGTAGTTACCATGCTTTTCATTAGAAAATATTTAAATTTAATTAACTCTTACATGACCCAGCCATCCACTTCTAGGCAGTTCAAGAGTGTATACAACTCAATTAGACTGAATTCCGATTCAGTTAGGTATCGCCGCTGCTGAACGGACCCAATTGGTTTGCCTTGCTTATGAAAGATTGAGAGCTATCTAGCATAGTCATCGATCAGTGCAGTCTCATTTCTATTAAGTCGATTGTATCTAGTTTTGACTCCATCACCAAAATACTGAGAGACAATGTTCACACCATTAACCCATAACTCCCTCAAGTCATCAATTAAAGGGCGAAGCAACACGTTAATGTTCTTTCCTGGGCTTTTTGGTCCTGATATAATCAAACTCAAAAAGATATACTCTTGACGCATGCAAAGATCTGGTGGTAGATTATAACGAACACGGGCCAACAAGAATAGGGGACCGATGAACTACCGAATGGAGTAAATCCATCACTACAGAGTCCCAGACGAATGTTTCGAGGTTCAGAAGCAAATTCCGGATGAACACTGTCAAAGTGTTTCCAGGCTTCTCCGCATGCTGGATGAATTATTTTTTCATTCGAACCATTACATTTCGTATGCCAAGTCATATGCTGAGCAATAGTCGCAGACATGTATAGACGCTGAAGGCGAGGAATTATAGGGAAGTACCACAACTTTTTAAGACTAATTGGTTAATTCTTACCCATGGCATATCTAGCCTCACCGCATTTGGGAAATTCTGTATAGTCTCTACTTTCAAAGTCTTCGTAGTACAAAAAATAATTGTTGACACAAAAGTCATATGTTTTGTACCCAAGATCCAAACCGGACATCATCTTTTTCAACCCGTTTTACGTTATCAGGCAACCGACTATCATCTACAGGAGGGAGGTTGTCCTTGGCTAGATGTAAAAATTTATTGCACGCAGCAACGGGAATATTATGAACATTATGCACAGCAAAAAATTCTGCCACCCACTGCAGCACATTTTATCTTTATCACTTTGCAAGCGCTCCTCTGATTGCCTTAGCAATTCATAGAAGTGTCTAGCCTCAGGGTTCGGTTCCTCTTCTACTGAATCTCTATCTACTTGAAATGCATCGTATACCAACTCACTAAAAGGATTTTGGTCTTCATCACCTTCAATATCATCTACTATGGTTTTGTCTGATGTCTGTCCTACCCCAGAAGTCGATGGGTGAAAGACAGGACTAGTTTCACCATGTGCTACCCAAGTATGGTACTGAGGGACGAAACCCCATCTACATAAGTGAATTGAAATCTGATCGGGGTTCAAGAACTTTCTATTGTCGCATTTCCTATAGGGACATCTAGGATAATTTTGCAAATCAAGATAATTTATTTGGCATAAAGCAAACTCCAGAAATTTTTGCACACCGTATGCGAAACTATCCTTCAAATCACCATTATCGTATTTCATATCATACATCCAACTTCTATCATCATGCGAATACATTGCGTTTATATGCTACAAAACTGGATAAATTTAATAACTGGGTATATGATCAAATGTAGGACATACCGGAAATTGGTGCAGGTATTTCAACTCACAGGCTCCTCATCGCGATGAAATAGTGATTTGGATCTAAGTAATAAACAAGATAATTTGAATAATTAGAACAGTTCATATATATAGCAAATATTAGTAAAAAAAACGAATAATGACAATTACGGAATAGTATTAATTTGAAACGCACCTGGACAATAAGATGTAAGTGATCGTGAGGGAGGTTGACGCTGCTATTTATAGATGCAGATATGGGATTTTACAAACGGATATTCCGTTTGTAATAATGCAAAAGGTTCACGGGTTGAATAGTAGAAGTTTAAGAGACAAAATCAAAAGAAACAGAATTTTCGTCTTTAATAATTGTTTTAGTAACGGAAAATCCGTTTGAAGTAAGTGGAAGAGTTTTACAAACGGAATTTCCGTCACTAAAAATCACTAACAAGGTTTTTACAAACGGAAATTCCGTCACTAAAAAGTTGAGAACTATTAGTAACGAAATTTCTGTTTGTTACAAGTACTACAAATAAAAAAAAATTTAATTTTGTTTACAAATAGACGCGGCTTTTAAAACACTTTTACAAACGGAATATCCGTTTGTAAAGGTCAAGGTGGGAGTTTTCAAAATTCCGAAAATTGTTACAAACGGAATTTCCGTTTGCAAAAGTCAAGGCGCGAAAATTGAAAATTGTGAAATTTTTTACAAATGGAAAATCCGTTTCTAAAAGTTGAGGCGGGAGTTTAAATTTTTTGAAAATTTTTAGTAACCGAAATTCCGTTTCTAAAAGTCTATAAGTCTGCAATTTTCCGAAAATTTTGCTTATTATAAACGAAAATTTTGTTTGTATAGATGAAGGGCATTTTTGGTATTTTAGGTTATACAAACGGAAAATCCGTTTGTAGTACTCCCTACTTTTTAGAAACGTTTTTCCGTTTCTAATAATGTAGGTGTATTACAAACGAAAAATCCGTTTGTAAAGGTTTTCGACCTTTACAAACGGACCATCCGTCACTAAAAGTAGAAACGGATTCCGTTTTTCGTCACTAAAAGTCAGTAGAGACGAGACCAGTAGTGACCACTTTTAGTGACCAAAAATCCGTCTCTTCTGACCTTTAGTGACGGATTTTCGGGCTTTACAAACGGATTTGTCCGTTTGTAAAACTCGATTTTCTTGTAGTGGTAATCCTTTCTACAATTTTGAAAAATGGCTAATAACTTCATAAATAATTATTTTCTTTTTCATAAATATGATTTAGGAAAGACTATGATGGCAATTTCGCAACAGAATATGACGGTTTAACGTATACGCCGTGGCCAACTAATTAGTTGTCTGAGTTAAAAAAAAAAAAAAAAGTTATGATAAGTTTAAGATGAGAGCTGTTGGCAGAAAGCAGGACATGATTACATGACCAGATAAGTTTTTCAATCTCTATTATCATCGAACTGTTTCATCAATAATTCCTTTTTATTCAAAGGATACAACTAATAACCTTTATATGTCGCCTGAACACGGATACATATAAGGTAATCGGATAGAAATAGGTTAATACGATTACGTGGTATCTTAATGGTGCGGCGATACAAATTATGTGAAAAAACTGAAAATGGTACATTGTGAATATTCTTATTTATTTTCATATATATATATATATATATATATATATATATATATATATATATTAATAAGTTAATCTGTGATGCATCAAAAGTTATTCCATAATGTATTAGTAAAATCTAAACATACACTCAGACTACTACTTATTTAATAAGAATATTTTGTAACATAAAATATATGAAAGTATCAAATACGAAGTAAATTATTTTTTCCGAAATATCCATAAAACATAGCTAATTTTTGTTTTCCATGTTATATAGATTCCGTATCTTCTGTGAAATAGTTGTACAGTAAACCGTACGCAGATTCAAATGGATGGCTGTGGGGTGTGGACTATTGAATGGTTGGCAGTGTTAAGTGTTGACGGTCAGAGATGGATGGCACGTTGTAACGTCGGCGGTCACTAAATGTTTAATTATATTCTTGCCACCAATTGGGTCATAGATATATAATCGATTTTTGTCTGCTAATTATGGTGTTTGCTCCTTTAATCTATGATAAAATCATGGCCTTAGAGACTTCAATATGGTATAATTTATTGCTATAATGATTGTTATCGGAAAATGACTTTATATTGGTTTATATTTCTAGGCGTGCAGAAGCACGTTTCTTCTAATTTGGATTGGTTTTGTTTTTAGGTAAGGTACAATCAATCTCTTATCAAAATGCCAAATTACTTTTGAAATTACAAAAATATCTTCAGAGTTCAGACACGTCTATTGTTCATAATTTTTCTATAACGATCGATAAGCCCCCCTCCCCCTTCCACCCCACTCAGCTTTTTTCTTTTTCTTTTTCTTTCCTTTTTGGCATTTTGCTCTTCCTGAAAGTTCAAAAATTTAAGTACCTTGGCCCCCAAATCAATTCATTCACAACACTTACGGGTATTCTTCATAATATTTTGTCTAGGGGCGAATTAGTCATACTAGAATTTCTATGAAGCAAAGTGCTATTTGTTTTATACACTTTTATACGAGATATATAATTTATTTAGATATTTAAATTTAAAGTTATCATTACGTATGTCATGAAAATAAAATAAATTGAACAAATATATCTGTTTAAAAGTAGAAAGTTTAAAGATGATTAGTAATAATTCAGTAATTTGCTTAAGCTATTTTTTGCTTGAGATGTTTTCATAAATAATTATTTCATAATCAAATTTATATATAGTTAATTGATTACATGGTATCGGTTGAGTCGTTACCGTCAAAATAATATAAGATGTGTAAATTATTCAAATTAGCCATTTATCTTACACCTAACTTAATTTTGCGAATAAATTTTGTAAAAGTATTTTGTCATTTTACTATATGTAAAATGATTTAATAAACATACTCCTCCACAAACAAAGAAAGTTAGTACTTTGCCCCCTAAAAAACATGTAATGACAAGAATGTCATAGTAAAAACCTGTTGTTGTATTGTGTCCTAATTAATATCATGTCTATTTCGTATCTTACTATTTCTGAAGAAAAAAAAAAAAAAAAAAAGAAGAAGAATAAGTAATACGAATTTAGTTTTGAAGAAGTAGACTATTGACATGCGGATTGCTTCGTGCCTTTGGTCTTGGAAAGATGAAAACACACATACAATTATACAAATTTATATTCTATGGATCAAATTGTAATACAACTATTACGACATCCAAGCTTTTTATTTGAATTATTGAGACATGCAATATGAACCCAAACGAGAATCGCATTGCATTGGAACATATGAATTTTTTTCTTTCTATTTGTTGTGACTCATTCCTCGTTTAGACTTTTGAGCTTCATGTTTTTTCATTATCCACATTTTCTTTGATTGACTTTGTACTACATTCGTTTATCATAGATCGAGAGTATCAAAGGGTCGATAATGTCAATAGTCAATACAAAAATTAATTCAAAGTAACATAATAGTTCGTCACATAAAGCTAATAAAACGTCACAAAAGGTCAACGTGATAAAAAAGGGCATATGTTAAGTTGTCACACCAGATTGTGAAGAAATATGCTTTCATCACAATAACTTTGGTTTTAGTGAAGACATTTTGTCAGTTGAATAGTAAAATTTTATTACAACTTCATTTTGTGGCAACATCGTGGTGTTGAAAGAATATTGTGACGAAATACAAGTGATCCTATATGGACCAACTAATATCGTCACAGTACCTTAGATCTCGATGGACAAAGTCATAATAGCTGCCACTGATTAACTGTCTTGTGACGAAATGTTTTGTCACAAAACATTAGATCTAGATGCGACGAACATTCACAATAGTTGGCACCAATTAACTATATTAAGAACTAATGGCAGAATATTCGTGACAATACATTTGATGAGGAAGCGTTTGGACATTATCATCACAATAGCCTACATTGTTCAATCTATTATGATGAAATATTTTATCATTATCGTTTGAAGTATTAATTTTATTTTACTCTCGTTCAACCAACTCTGTCTTTGTAACCATATTAATACAAAATATCGATCATTCACTTAATTGCAGATATTGAATATCATAAACCAAACGTGACTAAATCTAATTAAAACAATAACATTTTAATAGATAAAAATATTTCCATCTTAGGTAACAAAAGAAGTAGTATAGCATCTTCATTATATGGTACTAACACTATTACAATTAATTCATTTAAACTAACATTCTAAGCATTTCAACTACTAGAAATACATTACTAATACCAAAATAATTCAACGTTTATAATTCTGGACAACTGTTGTATCCACCATCAACCTATAAAAGCGTCCTTCAAAGTTATTTCTTCATGTCTTTGACAATTTATAACTTATAATCAATAGCGAGGTGTGTGTAAGTTTTCAAGCCTCATGGATGATCTTTGTAATTTTTCAAACCACAAGTATGGTCTCTATAATTACACCAAATCTCAGGGAGTGTCACTGTTTTTATCCCTAAATTAAATAGCACTTTCTAGATCAATCAATATATATATATATATATATATATATATATATATATATATATATATATATATATATATATATACCCATACTGTAGGAATCTATTGGCGTCACCATCGGGTCCTCCTTCTCCGGAGGAGATAATGATTTATAACTCCCCTAATAGAAAAAGGATTTCGAAAATATATTATCAACAACAATAATTGTGTAAAAAAAAAAAGAAACAACAAGAATTGTGTCTTTGCGTGAGGCAGTGTCAAAAAAGTGCAGTACTTTAAGCCCCCCTGTAATAATATCATTGCAGAAAAGGGTTTGTTAGATGTTTCCGAGGTTTTTCTTTTTGGCCTGGACTAAAAGCCGGGAAATAACCTGTGTGAAATAACAAAAACACTTTCAAAGTGAGAAATAAAATTTGTTTGTACTTCTGCAACTATATGTAGTAAATAGTAATTCCATTTGCCATTACTAAGTTGCAAAGGTTCGTTTCCTTTTGGACTCTCTGATGTTGTTTCTTTTCCTTTTGATACTATGGATGAACCTTGTACCTCTGTTTCCTCTTTTTGTGATTCTCGTAATTTGTTCTAGTTTGCTTTGAATGAATGGTTTACCAAAAAAAAAGTTGCAAATGTTCGTGATATATCGTCTATTGGCCACATACAGGACTGAAGAAAGATATGAAGTTCATATAAGTATATCATGTACTACATCATACAAAAATATACATTTAATTCCATGATGCGCTCGCAACAACTTCAAACCTGTTCAGAAGGCATGTTTTAGCCCCCGACACCTGTCCACTCTGCCACAGTGATTGTGACGACCAATCACACATCTTCTACCATTGCCCGTTATTTAACTCACTCCTAACCACCCTACCTGCTTACTTCCCATTGAATAGATCTAAACACCCCCAAATCCACTTGAATAATTTAACTCCTAATCAACGCAAGCCTTTTGCAATACTTTGTTGGCTTATTTAGCGGGCTCGCAATGAATCCATATTCTTAGAGAAACCGATCCAAACGACTCAAATTCTCCACTCATTCTCTACTTACCTTCGGGAACAACCTTTGCATCAATCTTCTCTCCAACATCGTAACTATGTGATCAACCTACAATGGGAACCCCCACCACCAGGATATATCAAACTCAAGTTAGACGGGTCATCCCGTGGCAATCCTGGACTTTCTGGAATTGGCGGCGTCCTCTGAGACATTGAAGGCCATATGTTGGGAGCCTTTTCTGGCGCTATTGGCACTTCCATTGACAATGTGGCTGAATTCTGGGCATTGAGACATACCTTATCTTTGCTTCCTCATTACATATTACTAGACTTTTTATTGCCACTGATTCTCAATTTCTAATCCACAGTTTTACGGGGAGGCAGGACCATCACACCCACCTTAGGACCTTATTGGACGATGTATGGAAGAGCTTGACTAGGCTTCCATAGGTATAGGTGTCTTTTGGGTATCGGGAGACCAACAGAGTTGCGGATCTGCTTGTCCGTACGGGCTCAAATCAAGACGTTTTTGATGCAAGAGTCAAGCCGGATACCTATTGTACATATTGGACTACCAAGCCTGATTGGTTGACACCAGCTGTCAGTCTCTTGACACATATTGTACATATAGTAGACTTTCTCGTTTCCCGACCCCCGCAAACTCTTGTAAAGACTTGTTTAATAAGTCTCCCAGTTTTTTGATAAAAACATAATTCAACAAAAACTAAAGCTTAATTTCTAATTTCGAACATACTACATTGGTTTCAACTAAAATGTTTAATTCTTTGAAACATGTATAAAGCACATCAAACTATGAACCTTTGTTCTAGTGTCATTTTATTTTTATTTGTAAATTTTATCAACAACGTTCATGAACCTTTGATGTCACATATCATATATGTGGCATTAAACGAAATCAGTCAACTCCCTTAAATTGGTACTTGTTCCAAAAAAAAAAAAGGCCCCTTAGATTGGTTTAATTTTCATGGGTATAGCAGCAAAATCCCGCTAATTCTTTACAAGATAATACTCTGAGGAGATATTTTAGATTCAATTCTAGAAGTAGAAAACTATTCTTACATTTCTTCAAAAAATATGTTTACAGTACAAGTATAAAAATGATAAATTAACTATGAAAAGCTGAACTGTACAAAATTTAAGTCTACACGCAGAAAAAATTTCATTAGTCAAAACTTATGCAAAAAAAATAAATGATCAAAAAATAAAAAAGAAAAGGTAAGGGGCGTGTATAACTGCACCTCCTTGTTTATTCTAGAGTTTCTTTGGGAGCATTCATAAAACTGAAATGATACAGAGAAGATTCAGGGGCCAGGATGATGTCACACACAAATGGAAATGTAGTTTGGTGAGATAGTCTTAGCTACGGCATGGGTGTTGTACACCCTGCTATCACATGTATACGTGGTATGGGCCTTGGGCCTGACATATTGGATCGACAGTCTAGTACGAGAAGGAAGCCCATTCCACCTGTTTGGGCCGCAGATTATGTTATGTAAATAGGACCGATGTTTTATTATGTTGTTTTACTATAATTAATGTTTGTAATTTCAGTTAAGAATGTTAGCAGTGGCAGAAGTTAATATATTACTAGGCAAGAGCAGTTATGTATTTTCAGTATTAAGTGTGTACTTGCTGGACGAATTATGATCTGAAGAAATATTTCAGTTTTTATATTTTCTCTCTTCTCTATAATTTATGGAGTGTGGTTCTACTCGAATTGAACTAAATTACATTGATCCCTATCATTTTGGTGCTTTCATTGCACTATGCCTAACACATGTTCACAATCTAAAGAGTCTGAAGAATTGAATCTTGTTGATTCAGTTCGCAACTTAGAAAAGAAATATCAATATCATGATACAAAGCTTGACGTGATTATGTAGATGCTCACCGATCTCAAATTGTAGTCCGACAAACATGCAGCCGACAACATTGCAACATCTCCATCTTCTCACGCTCCTAAGTATCATGTTGGCAGTCCTTCACAACAATTTTCAAATCCGATCCTTGCTCCCACAGTTTCGCATGAAGTTTTTGAACCACCAAAACTTCAATTGCGTTCATTTGATGGTTCAGATCCGTTAGATTGGGTTTTTAATGCTGACAGATTTTTCACCCATTTCAATGTTCCAGAAGAGCAGCGTGTTCATTATAGTTCTTTTTATATGCATGGTCGGGCATTAAGTTGGTATAAGTGGACGCATGCGAATAATCAGTTTGGGAGTTGGCAATTGTTTCTTCGTGATTTGTCTTTACGTTTTGGTCCGTCAACGTATGCAAATCATCAAGCAGCTTCGTTGAGATTACGTCAGGTAAGTAATGTGGAGGAATATCAAAGTCTATTTGACCAGTTGAATAATTTTGTCACCGATTTATCTCATATGGCCATTTTAAACTGTTTTATTTCTGGTTTAAAAGTGGAGATTCAGCGTGAATTGGCACTTATCCGTCCTCTTACAGTTGCAGAAGCTATCAGTTCGGCTAAGGTGGTAGAAGAAACATTATAGAATAGTAAGCCCAAGCCGTTTTATAATCGTTTTTTCTGCTAATCACTATGTTTCTACTTTTTTGCCTACCCCTACAGTTGTTCCTACGACGGTTAAGTAAGCAAATTCCATGCCAATTCGGCGTTTGACTGCTTCAAAAATGCAAGATCGTCGTTCGAAAGGGCTCTGTTTTAAGTGTGATGAAAAATTTGCACCGGGGCATAAGTGTCGTTCACCACAGTTTCTTTCTTTAATTGTTGAAGAAGCCGTTACATCTTCTACACCAATTATTGAACCAGTGGATTCTCCTCTTTTCGAAGAGGATGGATCGGATCAACTGTCGTTGCCAACTAGCAGATTATTGCCAGATACTCAGACTTATCCGACCCATGAATCCCACTTTTCCGAGGCTGCACTTTTTGGGGTTTCTGTGCCAGGGACTTTGCGTACGAAGGCACCAATTCAGGGGTAGTCAGTTAGTGTGTTGGTGGATTCGGGTAGCACACATAACATCATTCAACCCAGGGTTTCTGAATTTCTGAAATTACCTATGGAGGCGGTACAACCTATTTCAGTTATGATTGGGAATGGCGAATTTTTACACTGTCAAGGTCAGTGTTTAAATCTTAAAGTTGTGTTACAGGAGGTTGAATTTACTATTTCTTTTCTGGTTTTACCTAGTCAAGATGCTGATATTGTATTGGGTATTCAGTGGTTGGCTACGTGGGCTCCTGTTTTGGCTGACTTTAGTGTTCCCAGTATCACTTTTCAGTCAAATGGTCGTTTGGTGGTCCTAGCCGGGGAACCTCGACTATTACCCACTTCATCTACTCAAGTTTCTTGTATGTTACAAACAGATTCGGTAGCCAGTTTGTTTACATTAACTTTTCAGTCCACTCAGCCATCACTTATACTACCTCAAACCCAAACCCATCCTGATATATCTGCTCCCTTGATTGAATTTGAGTATATTTTTTAATTTCCTACTACATTACCGCCTCCGCGGCCCAAAGATCATCATATACATTTACTGCCTGACTCTAAATCGGTGAACGTTAAACCCTATCACTATCCTCACTTTCAAAAAATGATCATGGCCAAATTAGTTGAGCAAATGCTGAGCGAAAAGAAAATTCAACCCAGTAACATCCCTTTTTCCTTGCCAGTATTACTGGTTGGAAAAAAAGATGGATCTTGGCGATTTTGTGCAGACTACAAAGCGTTAAATGCCATAACTGTAAAGGATCGTTTTCCTATTCCGACTGTAGATGAGTTATTAGATGAATTATTTGGTGCCAAATATTTTTCTAAATTGGATTTAAGGGCCGGATATCATCATATTCGGGTATCACCAGAGGATGTGCCCAAAACCGCATTTCGTACTTGAGATGGCCATTATGAATTTCTTGTGATGCCATTTGGTTTGTCTAACGCTCCTAGCACATTTCAGGTTATAAATGAGTTGTTTAAGGGTTGTTTACAGAGTTCTGTACTAGTGTTCTTTGAAAATATTTTGGTGTATAGTCGTACGTAGGATGATCACTTGGTGCATTTACGTTTGTGTTTTTGACAAGCTACATGCTAACCAGTTCTATGCTAAGATGAGTAAGTGTGTGTTTGGTGTGTGCAAAGTTCAGTATTTAGGCCATGTCATTTCGCATGAGGGAGTGCGAGTTGACAATGACAAGGGCCAAGCCACTTTAGATTGGCCAGTTCCTACATCATTTACAGGCCTCCACGATTTTTTGGGCCTTACGGGTTATTATAGGCGTTCTGCTCTCCATTATGCTACGCTCGCCTCACCGCTCACTAATATACTTGAATTACAGAATTTTACATGGGATGTAGCCGCTCAACAAGCTTTTGATAAGTTAAAGCAAATTATGACGAGTCTACTAGTCCTAATTCTGCCTAACTTTAGCCTACCATTTGACCTAACTACTGATGCTTCAGCCTTGGCCATTGGTGCTGTGTTATCTCAAAACTATCATCCCAATGTTGCGGGTCTTCTCCCTACCCTTCTTCAAACTCTGATTCGTATTTTTCATAGAGAAATCCCACATTCTTCAGCCGAAAGATGACTGGACTCATGCAATCAGCTGCTGCCTACAATCAAGAACTTTACGTTGCTACAGAGGCCGTAAAAGAATTTAGACACTACTTACTCGACAGAAAATTTATCATTTTAAAAGTCTTAAATATATTTTATCTCAAAGTATCCGTACGCCCGAGCAACAAAAATGGATAACTAAGCTATTTGGTTATGACTATGAGATAATTTACAAACGTGGATGTGAGAATAAGGTTGCAGATGCCTTGTCCCGTCGGGTTGAATTTGCCACCTTTCATGCTGTTTTGGGTCCTATTGTTCCATGGCTGGAAAATCTTCAGACTTATTACCTTTCTGCTGAAGGTCTCAATTTCAACACAAAATCAGTTTAGATGACCGGTACAGTTGTGTGGATGGATTGGTTTTGTTCAAAGGTCTCCTATTCATACCTGAAGTTGAGAACTCGCGGCAACAACTTCTGCTTGAGTTTCATGCTTCACCAGTTGGCGGTCATTCTGGTGTGAAGTCCACTCTTGCTTGTTTGACAGCTAGTTTATATTGGCCTCAGATGAAAAAAGGACGTAAAAATGTGGGTTGGAAACTATACAGTGTGTTAACAACATAAATATTTGACGGGTAAAAAGTTTGGATTGCTAAATCCTTTGCCTATTCCACAAAATACTTGGGAGGACATTTCTATGGACTTCATAACACATCTACCACTGTCAGCAAGCAAAAGTACTATTTGGGTAATTGTTGATCGTTTGTCCAAATTTTCTCATTTTATAGCTTTACCTGCTAAATTTATGGCTGCTTATTTGGCTTCTGTGTTTATTAATGAGCTATACAATTGTGTCAGATCGAGACCCTTTGTTTTTAAGTCATTTTTGGGGGGATCTGTTTAAGGAGCTGGGTACTACACTCTGGTACAGCAACGCCTATCACCCGGAATCGGAAGGACAAACCAAGGTGGTAAATTGTTCGGTTGACTGTCATTTAAGGTGTTTTGTTTCAGATAACCCGACGAAATGGACTAGATTTTTACATATGGCTTAGTTTCTATATAACTCTACTGTTCGGTTGACTAGATTTTTTTACCTATGGACATGCATAAAGCACAGCAAACTATGAAGCAGCAAGCAGATAAAAAGAGGCGACAACATGACTTTAAGGAGGGAGATATAGTCTTTGTGAAGTTCTGCACATACCGTCAAAAGTCTTTGTAGCCCTACCACTGTCAGAAACTTTCCCGTCATTTTTTCGGTGCATTTCACATTCTCTAGTGTATTGGCACGACGGTATTTGAGCTGGATCTACCTCCTTCCAGTCGGATCCACCCCGTTTTCCACTGTTCGCTACTTCGACCCTGTTTTGGTGAACTCCCAGTACTTTCAGCGACTTTGCCCATGTCAGATGATGATGGTCACCTCCTGTGGACACCTGAACTCACTGATAACACTCGTGTTTTGTGGCGAAAAGGGCAACAAGTGCACCAAACCCTAGTTGCGTGGCGTGGTGCAGCTGCGGATGAAATGGAGTGGGTCGATTCAGCTGACTTGAGCACTTTATATCACAATCTGGACGATGTAGATCGTGTTCCTTCCCCAACCCTACCATCTAATGGTCGAGATCAGTCCACGGTACTTGTGGGCCTAGAGGACCAGGCCGAATCTCAGCGAGGGGGTATTGATATGGGCCTTGGGCCTAACGTATTGGATCGATAGTCTAGTACGAGAAGGAAGCCCATTCCACCTGTTTGGGCCGCAGATTATGTTATGTAAATAGGATGTTTATTATGTTCTTTTATTATAATTAATGTTTGTAATTTCAGTTAAGGATGTTAGTAGTGGCAGAAGTTAATATATTAGTGGGTAAGAGCAGTTATATATTTTCAAAATATTAAGTGTGTACTTGCTGGACGAATTATGATATGAAGAGATATTTCAGTTTTTATATTTTCTCTCTCTCTCTCTATAATTTCTGGAGTGTGGTTCTACTCGAATTGAACTAAATTATATTGATCCCTATCAATATGGGACCCACGTCCATGGGTCCCCACGGATCCCACACAGTTAGTGATGGAAGGGTGTTCCACACCCAGCTGAAGGGAGGTCGCAACTAGATCTCATGCAGTGGGCCTTAGGCTGATGAGGTGTACCGGGTGCGGGTATGGGTCTGGTTAAGAGTTTTTTTTTATTATTTTTGACCCATTTAAGTTTGAGATGATCTGTTGTCGTTTTAGTTTGACATATTAATTACTTGAATAGTTGAAAATGCTATTATTTGTTTTATATGCTTGGTTTTTGAGTTTTGGTAACAAAATGTGATACTAATTAAAAGTTCATTTCGCAAGAAATTAATATTTTTGCTTATAGTGGTGAACGACCGAACATAGTGATACGATTTAAATCTTGGAAGATGTGAGTGGCATTATGTTAAAAATCTCGAGAGTTGTTGTGATATTATCATAAAAAAGTTTATCTATCCTTGGACACAAGGGCGGACTCAAGTAAGAGCTAGGGTGGATTCTAGCCCGGGGTCAAAATTTGGCCTAAGTTATGTCTATGTATTAAATATATAATTCACTTTAGAAATAATATAGAGATAATATGGAAGTCCAAATTAGTTTACCTAACAGAGCAATTACACTTTGGGCCAAATAAACCCATATCTTAACCAAATAAAAAAACTCAGTCCTACTAAATTATCCATGTACAATTTCATTATATTTTTTGTTATTTTTCATCAAATCAATAAATTGTTTATTGTGCATACAAATCCTAGTAATCTATTGAATATACATCAAAATTAGGTTTAATTTTATTTTATAAATTTTTATTTTAGTTGAGATTGATTGAGAGAGTATGAGAGTGAGACTAATATAATCTGTTTTATGCACCTAAGATGTTTGTTGGATATTATTTTATTCGATGGTTTAGATGTTTAATGGATTCTTAGCAAACACATTTAAAAAACTATTATATGTCTTAATTGATGGATTAAGGTACTAACCAATGCATATTATTCATTCTAATTTGTATATTTAATATTTTTATTTTTAATATTTATTTAATTGAAAAATAGCCCGAGTCGAAAAAAAAAATCTTAGTTTCGCCCCTACTTGGACATAAATAATAGATGGATCTGATGATGACTTAAGAATTACTGCGGTAGTACTACACCATTTTCTAATACCGAACACATTATTATTTTATATTCAATTGTAACACATAGCCTCATTAATATTTCTTACCCAATGGTTAACACATATCGATTCCTTTGGATTATTATTATTAGGCGAAATTGCAATACTTGAGGACATTTATTCCACAAAACTATTGTATTGCATTAATTTCTGCAAACTTGTGTGCAATGATAACCTCTATATAAGATTTGGTGAGGGAATTGTGAAAATAACGCTTTCACAAAAATAATTCTTAAACTGATCATCTTCAACATATAGTATTCCAATTCCAACCTCTTTCTTTCATCAAGTAATTTCCGAATTATAATTTGTATATAGCTGAAGCTCTTGACTAATTATTTATAGAAAAACAAATAATAATTAATGAAGTCTTCTTGGGCCAAACTCCTCCTACCCCACGGCCCCACCCTAAGGCCGCTCCCTCAAATCCAACTTTCTCCACAACCAGTACCACCGCTCCCGTTGTCGTTACAACCCAAAGACTTTCTCTTTCAACGCCGCCATCGATGAAATATCAATAAAACCAAGAACTTAATTTGTATTCTTTTAATGAGGAGAAGACCACTAAATCTGTTTGTTAGGACCGCAAGTCCGACACCTTTCAAACTCGGTTGAACAGTCAGGACTGCCAGGTCCAACTAGATTTTATTTCCTTGTTTGCAAAATTATTTTAAAGGAAAATTCGGTTTTATTTAGTTTGATTTATTTACTTAATTATTCGCTCTGAATTGTATGGTAATTATCTTTATTATGCGAGTGAATATTTAGGTAAGTTTGTAAAGATTTAACTTGATCTTATAGTATCTTATCTTATGGAAAGTTAATCTTTATCAAACTCTTTATTATATCCTTTAGTAATCTATTCCTTGTGGAGTTCTTCTTTGTCTTTGATGTGCAGAATATACGAAGATCATGAAGATCTTATCAAACGGAAACAAAGACTTATCAAAAGGAAGAATCGCCTTATCATGGAAAGATTCGGATATATTTGGAAAGATCCTGTCTCGACTGGATATGGAGACTGGTCGAGATTCAAGGAGATCTTTCAGGAGAGCTATCCTATAAATAGTAGAAATCCTAGGAATCAATGTAGAACACTCGTGTAACAGAATATATATCTTTTGGTGTTCTCTTTTATTTTGATTTCTTAGTTTTCGCCCTCTTGAGTTACATCAAGAACGTGAGAAGCCAACAAGAGTTGAAGGGAGTTCAACGGGAAAGGATTGCGCCAATTAGAGGGATCTATACGTACGTGCAGTTCGCTTGGAAGCATTCTCATAAGAAGATCACTACGGGAGTTTTGGTCTTACGGGTCAAACGGAGTAGACGCGAAAAAGGTTCCGGTGGTATCAACATTTGAGGGATTCGGTGTTAGAGTAAAACCAGTTGGTGTAATAACTTTTGTCCGTTGAAAGAAGTTTGATTCATGCGAAAGCCTCGTGGATGTACGACATAGTCTGAACCACGTTAAAATCTGATGTCTTACTTTACTGTCTTTTATACCTGTCTTACTTATCTGTCTAGACTAGGTATCGCAACTACTGCTTAAAACGTAAAGTATTAGACCTAAAGATCTATCAATTGGCATCAAGAGCCTATCACCTACTTACATTGGTGAGATTCCGGTTTTATTTAGATCTTTCAGATTTGATGGCATAAAATGTTGAGGGATCATCATCATCAAAGCCGCCGCTCTTAAATGAATTCAACTATTCATACTGGAAGGTCCGCATGACAGCTTTCGTCAAAAGGGAAAATCAAAAAGCGTGGAAAAACATTCTCAAAGGATGGTCTCTACCACTAGATAAAGATGGAAAGCCAAAGCTGGAGCTCGACTGGTCTGACGCAGAAGATCTCGACGCGAGCTACAACTCCATTGCAATCAATGCAATTTTAAATGGAGTCGACCTAAATCAGTTCAAACTAATTTCAAAGTGTGAATTGGCCAAAGATGCATGGAATGCCCTTCGCGTTGCCCATGAAGGTACCCCATCCGTGAAAAGATCCAAAAGACAAATCCTTGGTACACGGTTTGAGGAACTCAAAATGGAGGATCATGAAACAATAGCTCAATACAATGCCAAACTTAGAGACAGTGCTAATGAAGCCTTCCTCCTTGGTGATGAGTACAGTGAGTCCAAACTTGTTCAGAAAACTCTTCGCACTTTACCCTCAAGATTCGATATGAAAATTGAGGCGATTGAAGAAGCAAGAGACGTGGAGAACTTGTCACTCGAAGAGCTCATGGGTGCCCTCTCAACTTTCGAGTTGAAAAAGAATTTGAATGGAGTCACTTAAAAAGGTGTTGCACTTAAAGCTGAAATCAAAGACAAACCTTAAAGTGACGATAAGGACGAGTTCGAGAAATCTGTCGCGTTTCTCTCCAAAGGACTCCGAAAGTTTTCCAAGTGGAAAAACAAAGGTACGAACACTTTCCCTTCTAATTCATTAAAATCTTCCCCTGCTAATGATCTTAGCTACAAAAGAAGAGGAAAAGGTGTTCAATGCAGGGAATGCCAAGGCTATGGTCACATTCAAACTGATTGTGCAAATCTTCTCCCGAAGAATAAAGACAAAGCCATGGTGTGCACCTGGAGTGATGGAGAGTCATCTGAGAGGGAAGATGAGGCAGGAGAAAAAGCTAATATTGCACTCTCTTCTGTCATCCGACCTGACTCATCACCTGTCGCGACTGACCAGGACGACTCCGAAACTGCTTCTGAGATTAAAACGATAACATCTATATGCAGTGATGACGAGTTAGATTGTTGTATTGATGAACCTGAAGAAAGAACATTTTTTGCATTTTCTTCTATTCTTGATCATGACTTACCACCTGTCTTGACTACTCAGGAAAACAGCGATGATACTGAGGACGATAATTCCCCTGATCCATTCCGGGAAATTAGACTCCTTCGAAATCTGTTGTTTTCAGAGATACGCAAGAACGTTGATCTCAATAGACAAGTCATGGCCCTCAAAATTGATGTACACAGTATAAAAGAATGAATCACCATTTTTGAGGATTTGGAAACACACTTCCAAGATGTTCTTAAGGTTCTCAATAAGGCTGTCACAGACAATCAGAACAAAGTTTCTGATCAAAGTCCTAGTCCCATTCATGCTGGTCTTGGTTACCACCCACCGATCAGTCTAAGCAGGTCCAGTCCAACGAACAGGCCCAGTCCCGTTTGGTGGTCACGACGGACTCGCAAGTCTAGCAGAGCCTGTTATCATTGTGGTGGTCAAGGACATATTCGTTCATGCTGTCCTAACTTAAAACAGATTTCATCGAGGAGCACAGCAAAGAATCCTGTTGGACCACGAGTCACGACAACTCGGAAGACTCCAAGAAAAACAGTGTTTAAAGACTCCGATGAAGATTCTGAACCAACGAATCACATAAGGGTGAAATGTTCTAATCATAAAAATATTCATTTTGCTTTTTCATCTGTTGAAAACGCCTCACCTGATTGTTGGTATCTTGACAGTGCATGCTCACATCACATGACAGGGAACAAAAACCTTTTGACTAATTATGTTACTGGTCCAAGTGGAACAGTTCAGTTTGGAAATGGCAAAAAGGGTCAAGTGGTTGCAAAAGGAACACTCATTCTTAACGAGTGTCCTATTCTTAACGATGTGTTCCATGTTGATGGACTTGAGCAGAATTAGATTAGCATAAGCCAGCTATGCGATCAAAAGTTGGTTGTCACGTTTACACAAGATGAATGTCATGTATTTGATAACCAAAGTTTTTGTATTTTTTCAGGAAATCGGACTGCTGAAAATTGCTATACTCTAAAGCAGTCACGACTCCCTACAGAACAGTTCACAAACTCTGTTTAAAACAGACCTATTTCTCCTTTAGTTAGTGAACTAATTTGTTTTTATGGTTCGCAGGTCAGTCAAGGAGCAAACAGATTGGTCATAGATCAATCCAAGTGCGTTCAATATCCTATCAAGGACCTTGATCTTGAAACTGCAGAACAGTCGATGATTCCTGTGGCATCTCCTACATGGGCTATCAATAAGACAAGAGGCAACTTCATAGACCTCAGTTTCTCCACCTTTGGAACAGGAAGTCATCTCTACCTAACTATGTATAATCGTGTCATATTACTTGATATTGGTTGGGTTGATCACATGCTTAAGAATTTTGTTTTTGTGCAAAGTGATGTATTGGTCTTTAATAACCACAACTGTGCTATTATCATTGCTCATAATCATGTTAAGCACTTATGCACACATCACACGTATTTATGGCACCATCTCATATGTGATTTAGGTGATAATGAATGTGCTGTCATTAAGCATGTCACGACTGGAAGACAAACTGCTGTTATTTTTATGAAGAAAATTGTTTCACAAAGCTTTGAGACCCTCAGAAAGTCTCTCAGCATTTGTCTCCACTAAGCGCTGGTCACGTGCCCGATTTAACTGAGATGTTTTTATTTGTTGAACTAACTGTCATGACTTACTTGCAGACCTGTTGGATAGCCGGTTCTCGAGCGTACTTAGAACTGCATTGATAAACAGTGCACATCATTCCCTCAGTTAAATCACTGAAATCGAAGGATTTTGCAACGGGCAATTTTTATTTTTAATTTGTTTTTATAATCTCTTTGACATGGACTTTGTCCACTTTTGCTACCTCATCACTTTAAAAACAGAAGAATTGAGCTGAAAAGAAAAGTATGAGTGTTCAAAAGAGTTATGAAAAGAAAAGAACAAAGAGAGCATGAGCCAAAAGAAAAAGTGCTTCAAAAGAAAAATATATGGAGGAAAAAGCTGCCTAAACTCAATGAATATGTGTCAAAACATTCAATTCATATTTCACGGTCATCACAAAATTGAAAAGAGCTACCATATTCTACATAAAGTTATGTGCGAAAGCTACCTCTATGCAAAAGGCTCAAAGTGTGTGTACAAGGTGCAATTGTATTGTTTGAAAAGAGATATCTTGCAAAACGATTTTTGCCCCTTTCAAATTCTCTTCCCTTTCATCTGTTTATCATATGAGATTTCACACACACACATTTTAATGTATTCATCTGGTTCATGAGTATGCTTCGGTTCCGACCTGTTTTATACTCAGTCTTATAGTCTGTCATGACAGGGTGTCTCGACATCCACTTACACCAGTTGAATCGGTCCTCGGTAAGTTATGTGAGTAATTTGCTGAGTTACTTTCTGTTTGTTTCTTTTAATTTGTGTTTTAATCTGTTTTAATTTTTATTTTTTAACAGGTGCAATTTTTATTTTATTTTGTCTTTAAAACGCGATATGTTTAATTTCGGCATGATTCGTTTTCCCGCCTATGCTCTGCCGCGTTTTATTTTCGTAGAGATTGAGTTGCGTGTCATTGTTGGAATCTTTCCTTGATTAGTCTTGGTAAGAGTCCTATCACTTATGGGAAGTTGTGGATAATGATTATGGAAGATATGACATTGATTTGATTTCATCTATTTATATGTCTTACCTTATTATCATATCTCACGCAATCGTACTATCTCTCTCTCTAGTGTATTTATTCTTGGTGTGTGATTTGTGTTTATGTCTTCTTTCTCACCTACGTTTCTCAAGAAAATCTTTAACATGGTGAAATCTAAGTCATCAGGAGAAACTTCTCAGTCGACCCCACCAGTCGACCATGACAGTGCATCCTCCACGGGCAACGAGTTGGCCCAAGTCTTGCAGCCAATGCCGCTCAAAATCAGAATTCCGGCAGACTATGTTCTACCGCCATCTTCCGATGAGCCACCGCAAGACACCTCACCACCGCCACCGGCAACAGAGTCACCACCCCGTGCCGCTTCTCCTCAGGCACGCAAGTTCTCTCCTCCTTTGGATGACTCGCACTCTATTCCAATGTCGGAAGACGCTTTAGGATCACCTGCACCTGTTCCTGCATCCTCTCGCCGCCACACCGCCGCGGCCAAAGGGAAGCAGAAGGCTCAACCTCCGAAGCGCACCTCATCTGCTCGCCAAAAGTCCAAACCTGTTGCTGAGGGTGTCGCGAGCCGAGTCGGGACACGTACCAAGATTTCTATTTCCAAACGTCCCCGATACGCTCCTGCTGCCTCGGACTCTGCTCCAATCGAGGTCTCTGACTCAGATTCCAGCCCTGTTCGCAAACAGCAGAAACAAACAGCTCCGTCCTTGTCTGATCAGGACAACCAGTCAGGCGACCAGTCGGCCTCTGAGGAAGGCAATCACGCCCAGAATGAAGCAGAAGCTGAAGGAGGTTACGCCGTCCCTCCCGTGTCTTACCGTCCGATGAGCCTTTCAGGGTGAAAAAGGCTATCTCCGACAGGTTTTACACCACTCATGCCAAACTCAGGTATACTCCTCTCACTGGCCGCATTCCTGTTCGTGAAGTTCAACTTCATGATGATTCTTATGAGGGTGCGGGGGTTATTGAGTTTTTGGAAGGGAGAGGGTTTCTTGAATCCACTCGCAGGGTGCAACCGTTTGTAACCTAGATTGTGCACAAGTTTTATGCCAATCTGGATGCTCAACTAGGCGTTCCGGGCTCTGCCAAGGAACATTCATCGTATGTGAGGAAGTTCATCTTCAAGATCAGTCCTCAAATCCTGAACATGCAGTTGGGGTCTCCTGACGTACAAACCGGTCGCGACTCCGAGCTAGAACTGGAGGCAGACATGGATGCAGTCGCGTCAACCATAACCGGCCAACCCATGAAGTGGCCAAAGAATGAAAATCTACAGCGAGGTTCCCTTCTTCCATGGTATGGTCTGATCTACGGTATAATGGTAAGAAATTGGTACCCTATGTCCCATACTTCTACTATTAGTCCGTTAACTGCTTCTGTCTTATTCCGAATTGGTTCGAATGCTCCCATTAATCTTGGAAAACTGGTCTTTGAGCGCTTACAACTTGAAGCATTCGACCACAAGGTTAAGATGACCTTAGGCTATCCATCCTTGATCTACCGCACGCTCACATCTCAAATGGATATCCGGGTTTCGAAGGATAAGATGACGAGCCGCCCTAAGCCTTATCATGCCCCGAGTCACCTTGTTCAAGCTCTACTTGGTTCTCCAATCAGGCGACCTGTCCCAACTGCCAGGGATAATGAAGCTGGACCGTCTGTTCCCCAGGGCAGTCTTGACACCATCCAGTCGCAACTTGCCCAGGTCATTTCACTGTTGGAGTCCATGAACCAGTCCATTGCCCAATTAGCGGCAAAGCCTTGACTAGTTCTGGCAAAATGGGGGAGTAAACAGAATATGTAGAATGGGGGAGTCTTGAAGAATGGGGGAGATTTTTTCGGCTGCTGCTGTTTTATCTTGCTTTTATTTTATTTTGTTTTCTTTTTATTATTCCGCTTAAGAACAGTGATTTTACTGCTTATTTTATTAAGTTGTTTTACGGAGTGTTGCACCGCTGTTGCAACACGTTTTTATTGCTGTCGAGACTCGTTAGTTGATTTATGTGCCTATCTCTTACTAACTTGTTTTATTTCAGCATGTCTACATTTTCCTTGGGATTTAAAAGTGTTTTTGCCAAACAAGTCAATTGGGGGAGATTGTTAGGACCGCAAGTCCGACACCTTTCAAACTCGGTTGAACAGCCAGGACTTCCAGTTCCAACTAGATTTTATTTCCTTGTTTGCAAAATTATTTTAAAGGAAAATTCGGTTTTATTTACTTTGATTTATTTACTTAATTATTCGCTCTGAATTGTATGGTAATTATCTTTATTATGCGAGTGAATATTTAGGTAAGTTTGAAAAGATTTAACTTGATCTTATAGTATCTTATCTTATGGAAAGTTAATCTTTATCAAACTCTTTATTATATCCTTTAGTAATCTATTCCTTGTGGAGTTCTTCTTTGTCTTTGGTGTGCAGAATATACGAAGATCATGAAGATCTTATCAAACGGAAACAAAGACTTATCAAAAGGAAGAATCCCCTTATCATGGAAAGATTCGAATATATTTGGAAAAATCCTATCTCGATTGGATATGGAGACTGGCCGAGATTCAAGGAGATCTTTCAGGAGAGCTATCCTATAAATAGTAGAATTCTTAGGAATCAATGTAGAACACTCGTGTAACAGAATATATATCTTTAGGTGTTCTCTTTTATTTTGATTTCTTAGTTTTCGCCCTCTTGAGTTACATCAAAAACGTGAGAAGCCGACAAGAGTTGAAGGGAGTTCAACGGGAAAGGATTGCGCCAATTAGAGGGATCTATACGTACGTGCAGTTTGCTTGGAAGCATTCTCATAAGAAGATCACTACGGGAGTTTTGGTCTTACGGGTCAAACGGAGTAGACGCGAAAAAGGTTCCGGTGGTTTCAACATTTGAGGGATTCGGGGTTAGAGTAAAACCAGTTGGTGTAATAACTTTTGTCCGTTGAAATAAGTTTGATTCAGGCGAAAGCCTCGTGGATGTAGGACATAGTCCGAACCACGTTAAAATCTGATGTCTTACTTTACTGTCTTTTATACCTGTCTTACTTATCTGTCTAGACTAGGTATCGCAACTACTGCTTAAAACGTAAAGTATTAGACCTAAAGATCTATCACTGTTGAAAATACGACAATTCCGTTGGCGTTCTTAATGGATTGAGATCAGACCGCCTGCTCTTTGAGTCGAGAAAGAGAGATTTCATCTTGAAAGAATTCAAAACCCAGGAATTACTACAGGATTTTATTTATCTTTAGGGGTTCTTTCTGTAATTAGCCACATTAGTTTGTTACTCAATCTTAATGATACCATGGATCTCATCAAATTCAGGAATTGGTGTTGGATAAAAACAATTAGGGAAGATTTTTTTTACTCAACTGTGGATTGGTCTAAACATCCTTTGGTTTGCTTGAGATTGTAACGTCTTCTCATTTTGGCAGAGTAACTCTTATGCTCTTGGCCTTTCTTCAATAAATTTTTCATAAAAAAAAAAAAACTTTCCCCCTCCTTTTCTGTTAGTAGCTATTAGTTTAAATAATTGTTTATACACATTTCTTTCACTCAGATGTATCATCTTTTACACTATTGAATAAACTTTTGGATATTTTCTCTATGATGTGTGAGAATTGACATGGTATCTTTCGCCAGTTTGATCATTCTTCCGCTTAACTAAATTCCTCTATGATTTACAGTAATCACAACTTATTTCTTTGACTAATCGAATTTGTGAAGTGTAGTCACTCGATTTTGTGGTTGTGATTTACAATAATCACACCAGTTTTTGTTCGATTCACCTCATACAGGAAGAGTTCTTAAAATTTCTCTGCAAATTGTTGATTTGATTCAATGTCGAATCCTGATTCTCATTCAAATCCTAATATCTCTGATTCTGCTAATAATAATGGCCGATCTGCTACTGGATTCTTGTTCTTACAAGGATCGGATCACCCTGGGATTGAATTAACTAGCATACAAACTACTTGCCTTTGAGTCGCTCCATTAGGATCGCTTGGAGCTAAGCGCAAACTCGGATTTATCACTGGAAGTGTGCGTAAACCTGATGAGAATCACCCTGAATATGAAGATTGGTTATGTGTTAATTGCATGGTGATGACATGGATTCCTAATGTACTAAACCTAAGTGTTATAATTTCAAGCTATTTTTTTTAGTACACATTTTGTCATTTTTAAGTGAAGAAAATTTCTTAAATAGTTTAAACCTAAATATAGTATTAGTTATGAAATAAAACCCTATTTTAATATTAATAAGTATCAGTTATGAAATAAAAACCGTAATAAATATTAAAATTTCAGAAAAGTTAAAGAAGACATCTATAGAATGCATGTATTATGAACATAAGACAAAAATGACTCATGTTCGCAACTAGTTAGGCAAGTTCAATGAATTGTTGATCACTTCTCTTCTCATACTGGTGTTCAAACCAGTTCCTTTGCTAAACGACCATTCCCATCACGATAGGCATTACTAAGAAGCACATATTTTTCAAGAAAGCAACGAGAAAACACTTTTTTTCGTTTGTGGTTTGTTAAAGGGAACAAGATAGTTCTCATTGTCATTTGTGCTGCCCCATTATCTTTAACAAGGGTATTCAAGTTTGGTCCTCCTGTGCCTCATTTTGCGGGATTGGTCGAATTAATATCAGCCATTGTAGAGAATGCGCCAAAAAAGATTTTTATCCCTTCTCAAAGATTGTGTCATTTTATCATTGAGGATATATAAGTGATCTTACAATAAGCTTTTAAGTCTTGGTACATCCACAAGGTTCTTCATCTGGGTACATCCACAAGATTCATCACACTTTCTCATGGAATACAGGCTCAAACTCTGAGAGAAATATAGCTATTATGTATTCAATCATCTTCAAGCAATTACTGATATTGCATTTTAAAAACCTTGCTCCCCCAAAGTACTGGCCTTTTCCATACTCTACTCATACTAGACATTAATGTTAGGGAGGTGTCAAGTGCATCAGTTGTTAACGATGCTAAGGCTCGTGTGTCACAAGCACTCGAAGCATTAGAGAAGTCCATTTGTACAAGAGCATATGCAGAGGCTACCCAGAGCTTCTAGAAGCGGAACATCATGCTTAAGCAGCATGGAGGCGCTCATACAGTAAAATATTATTCTGAAGCACAAGCGACAAAAGGTGTAAGAGGAAATGGGCCAGGAGTTGGATCAGGTCAAAGAACCTGTATCTCAATTCTAGGACTAGCTGAGAACGCTACAGTTGAACTATTATGCTCTTACAATGCACCTCAAGCAAGCCTAACATGTTAACTCAACTGGGCGTTTTAGTCCTGATGTTTTTGAGTTATCATGTGTTTGTACACCTAGTTATCATGGAAACCTTTCTCCTTAACTTTTACACAAAAAATGAAAAATGGTACTCCAAAATAGACAAGTAATATTTTATCATCAAATCTCATGTCACGTGCAAGTATTCATAAATAAAAGATTAGGTGAGCTATCCAATTTAATACTGTTAAGAAAAACTTATTGAATTGTGCCAAATTTGATGTTAAACCACTCAGACAAATGCACACGATCAATCTAAGATGTTAAGTAAACAATCACACAACAAAAGACACAAGATTGTACTTGGTTCGTAAGAAGTAGATCTAGTAAAACCAATAGTTTGTGTGATCCCCAAGCATATAAAATAACTTCAATTAGATAACTTGGAAAATGAAATTATAATACTGAAGAAGTCAATATCAGGGGAACACCAAGACTTTTAGTACGGTAACATAATGATCAATGGCAAGACAATGTCCATAATTTTGATCGAAATTAAATTTTCTTGAGAAGAGGATAGGCTTATTAAGTGTGACATATTTGACTTAAATTGTTTGTTCATTATTATTTACAGGATTATGAGCATGCTTGTTACAACCCTGTCTGCATATGATCTTGCCAACCCACGTCATGTTTATCAATATCAGTGCAAAACCTTACTCTTGATTACCAACTTCCGGTCCACATTATATCCTTGTATAATCCAGGGAGCTAATGATGTCTGATTTAAGTTATTTAGAAGAGTAGTTTGTATAAACTTGAGTTTGTGAAATTTGAGCATACTAGGTAGTTCGTATAATTCGTTCTAGTCTGCACATTTATTGAACATAACCTCCAACCAAGACAAATCATTAGTGAAACTGGAATTTTTAGAAGCACCATCAAGTCTCTTTTCGACTCTTTTTTCTGTCAAAGGAGACAGCAAATCACGATGTATTTTTTTCAGTATTGATGGAGTGCCTCTAAAAGATTTGTCAGCACTTTTCAGAATAGCATCAGGGCTAGCATCTCTAGATGGTGAATCTCACAATTTGCATGGAGTCATGTAAGATATCATTAGTTGGCGGATGCCTAGTGGGCGGAAAATTACATGGACTAGGTCCATGAGTCCTCTGATGGACCTTGTGGCTGATATGTAACCAGGTCACGTATTTAAGAAAATAACTATTTATATTTTAAAATAGCTGGACAAATAGTAAACCACGGTTCATCCATTCCTCTCCTCTTCCCAACAATTAAAAAGAGAAAACCCTTCTGCAAATAATGAGATTTTCAACAAAAGAAGATGTTTGATTTCACTATTCTTCTTCAACAACAAACATGCTCAACAGTAAAAAGAAATGATTTTCCTTTTCTTCTCTTTTTTGTGTTTCCTGATTGTAAGAAAAAAAAAATGGGAATGTACTTACAGAAGAAATGCCTTCAAGTTTTGTGGAGAATTTTTGGGGTAAATGGGCATCAACCATATGAGCAATATGGCATCCAAGCAGATCATATTGAGATAAATCAATTCATCGATTTTGTTAAAAGGGAAACACAACTCAAATTAAATAAATCTATGAAAACCAATCTATGTGGGAATCCAATTTAGAAGATAAGATGACAATTATTATTTAACAAACAACACATGAAAGTACTTTATCACCCAAAAACAATGTAAACCTCACCAAAACACCCAAAAAACAGTGGAAGAAGAAGATTTGAACATCAATCATCAACACAATGAGTGGCATAGATTTCCAGCAATTCTATCTTAGTATTACTAGATCTTTTTATTAAATCTTTCTATTGCACAAGAACAAAGCAGTTAGCATTTTACCATTATTCAACGTCTTGTTCTTACGGTAAATGAAGGTGATGAAGTCTTGTATTGAGTAGTGATAATGGCGGAAGGGGCTGGAGGAGAGAAATTATTTTTTGTTTGTTTAAATGAACTAAGGTATTAACCAGGGTTAGTTTTTATTTTATATTATGTTATTATTTAATTGATAAGAATAAATTCAGACCACAAGGTCCATGAGTTGCTCATGGACCTAGCCTACACAAGTATTTCCCCCTAGTGGGCTGTACTCTTAATGCATATCATCACCAGATTGTATAAAATCACAACTAAAGAATGGTATATCGAAGCTTGCGAAACGAGGAGGCTCATAGAATATTTCTCCTGAGTCCTTCTGTTCATCTGTTTCAGTGAGATCTTTGTCCTTGGTGGGAGGACATAATAAATTATTTGATTGTGCCATGACAAAGTCAATGGCAGGAACCATTTAAGGTGATCCCATTGCTTCATTGGAGTTATTCTCACAGGGAGAGCAATCATACTCCTTCGCGTAGATAAAGCCTTCATGTGCACTTGGTAGATTAGAATCCATGAGTGGACTGTCCTAATCCAGAATAAAGTTAAAACCTTACTTCAGGCCCACGTTATAATCCAGGGAACTTCTTATCTCATTCCACATTTTACGCTACTGGACCGAAACCACTGCAGATTATATTCTATAGGTAAGGATGTCGAACATAAGTTATTTAGAGGAGTAGTTTTTGTAATTATCCAGACGTGAGATTTTGTAATTTAAGACACTGCAGTGGCAGTTCTTGTAATTCTCCCTAAAAAGCACTGCAGTGAAGTACCAACAAGTGAATATTACTTTCCTTACACTTGATATGCCCCGAGTATGCCTTTACTGTCTCGTTTGGACTAAATATGCCTTTGTTATTATTATAGTGTTAAATATGTGATTTTTCAATTTTATATGGTTCCGCATTGTATGTTTTCTCAGGCATATGCATCTCTGGAGCCAAACTATCAACCCTGAGTAACAATTTGCTTCCTTGTTTGAAAACGTCACCACACTAGGTTGTGTGTGAACAACCACAACAACAAACGTGTCGTTGATAGAAGTGGAAACACTAGAAGGGCTGTCTCATGTCTACTCGGGGGGGGGGGGGGAGGGGATAGTGTAAAATCGGTTTAAGAGAAATATTACTCATTATATGTGAAAATAAAGAGAGAGAAAATAGAAAGAAAAGTATGATAAACCTGCTGGATTACCATTGGGACAATGTCATAAAGGATGTTTAGAAGGTCCACTTCCCTCATTGCTTTGCAAATATCACCATGTTGTAGGGTTCAGTGCTTATCATTCTAATTGCCAGGCACTTAGAGTCAACTCCATGATAAACATCTCACAAGCTGTTGCAAATATCACTGGTGTATTAGTGTTGATCCTACGATATATTAACTTCAGTGTACAGAACGAGACAAAAATCCTTTTTGTTAAAGTGGAGTTATAAGAATTAATATATGTTAATTAGTCAAATGGTAAGATTAAAGCCTTGCAGTTACTATGCTTGATGGATCAGGGAATTCGATCAGGCTCGTCATTTGGAGTTGGGTAAATAGTTTTTTTGACAAGAACTTTTACTCCTTACTTTAGTGATTCACGACTAGATGGAAACGAAAATCAGAAATCCCTTGATGGTTCTAAGGATTTCCTTGAATTGCACTATGGTGTTTCATGTTCTTGTAACAATGGAGGTTTATTACAAGATAAGATCTAAACTTCGTTAAAAGTTGGTATGCACTACTTTCTTCAAAGTCTTCTTGAGACACAGTGCACATCTTTCCTCAGTTAAATCAGTGAAATCGAAGGATTTTGCAACGGGCAATTTTTGTTTTTCTTTATTTTATTATCTCTTTGACTTGGACTATGTCCACTTTTGCTACCTCTTCACATCAAAAAAAATAAGGATTGAGAAAGAAAAAGAAGAGAATGAGTGTGCAAAAGAGAAGAAAAAGAAAAAGAGCAAAGAGAATGTGAACCAAAAAGAAAAAGAGTGTGAGAAAAAAATATGTGGAGGAAAAAGCAACCTAAACTCAATGAATATGTGTGTATGCATTCAATTCATATCTCACGGTCATCACTTCATTGAAAATAGCTACCATATTCTACATAAAGTCATGAGCGAAAGCTACCTCCATGCAAAAAGGATCAAGTGTATGTTCAAGTGCAATTGTTATGTCTGAAAAGAGATATTTATTAAACAACTTTGCCCCTTTCAAACTCTCTTCCTTTTCATCTGTTTATCTTATGAGAATTCATACACACATACACACACACATGTTTTGTAATCATCTGGTTCTTGAGTATTCTCCCGTTCTGGATGTTTTGTACTCGGTCGTATGGTTTGTCATGACAGGGTGTTCCGACATCCACTCAAACCAGTTGAATTGGTACTCGGTGAGTTATCTGTAATTTGCTGAGTTACTTTTTGTTTGTTTCTTTTTATTTTATTTTAATTTTGCAGGTGCTTTTTAAAATTTTAATTTAATTGTCTTTTAGCGCGAAGTGTTTAATTTTGGCAGTTTTCTCGCCGATATCTTTTTGCCACATGATTGTGATTGAGTTGCGTGATTCTGTTGGATTCCGTCCTTGAGTAGTCTTGGGAAGAGTCTAATCTTTTATGGGAACTTGTGGATAGAGTTATGGAAGTTAAAGACTTGATTTGATGTTATCCTATATATATAAGTCCTATATCTCACGCCTTCATCATTCACTCTCTCTTGTGGTTTATTTTTTTTATGTCTTACTTCTCACCTTCATACTTCAAAAAATTATTTACAATGGTGAAAAGAAAGTCCACATGTGGTCCGTCCCAATCATCGCCCTTGGTTGATTCGACAGTGAATCATCCGCCGACAACAAATTGATGGAAGTTTTGGAACCGGTGTCGCTACTTGTTCGATTTCCGCCGGACTTTGTTCCACCATCGCCCAGCGCTTCCACATCGCCGCCGCGTGCCACCACTCTACCACCACCGGCTACAGGTTCCACGGCGCGTGCCACACCACCAAGGGCAAGAATCATCACCTCCACATGATTCTTCTCCTCCGCCGCGTGATTCTTCACAGCTACCAATGGCAACTACACCGCCATCACCGTTGGTGCCGTCTCCTTCAAGGTCATCACCTGCACTTGCACCTGAATCCTCTCGCCGTCCATCTGCTGCGGCCAAAGGAAAGCAAAAGATGCAGCCTCCAAGGTGTACTCCATCTGCACGACAAAAGCCAAACCTGTTTCCGAAGGAGTTGCGAGTCGAGTCGGGAGACGTACCCAGACTGCTACTCAGAAACGTCAACAACCAGTGACTGATACTGCCTCAGACTTTGTTCAATTGAACTATCCGATGCAGATACGAGTCCTGTTTGAAAGCAGCAAAAACGGCCTGCTAAGTCCTTGTCTTATGAGGTCGACCAGTCGGACGACAAGTCTGATGCTGACGTAGGAAGTCAAGTCCAGTCTGAAGAAGTTGATGGAGGTTATGCCATTCCTCCCCGAGTTCCACCCTCTGATGAGCCATTCTTGGTCAAGATTTCTATGTCTCAGCGGTTTTACACTGCTCAGGCCAAGCTCAGGTACCCCGATTTCGCTAAACGCATTCCTGTTAATGAAGTTTCTCTTCATGAGGATTCTTTTGTTGGTACGGGCTTACTGGAATTTTCGGAGGGGAGAGGTTTTCTTGAATCCACTCGCAGGGTTCAACCGTATGTCACCCAAATTGTGCACGGCTTCTATGCCAATCTTAATATCCAATTTGGCGTTCCAGGCTCAACCAAGGAACATTTAGTGTTCGTGAGCAACCACATCTTCCAAATCAATCCTCAAATTTTGAACATCCAATCGGGTTCTCCTGATGTGACAACCAGTCACGACTCGGAGTTGGAACCGGAAGCAGATATGAATGCAGTCACGGCTACCATCATAGGCTGCAACATGAAGTGGCCTGCTAGTGGTAATCTTCGCCCGAGGTGCACTTCTTCATTGGTATGGTTTACTTTTTGGAATCATGGTACGCAATTGGTTTCCAATGTCTCATACTTCTACCTTGAATCCATTAACTACTTCTGTCTTGTTTCGTATTGGTTATAATGCCCCCATTAACTTGGGATGACTAAAATTTGAACGCATCCAATTAGAGGCATTTGACCAATCCATCAAGATGACCCTGGGCTATCCATCCCTGATTTTTCGCACGCTCACAGCTCAAGTGGATGTACGGGTCAAGAAAGATAAGATGACGCGCAGGCTCAACCCTTATTATGCGTCTCACCATTTGGTTCAAGCTATTCTTGGATCTCCCACACGGCCTACCGTCCCCGCAGCTGGTGACAATGAAGCCGGTCCATCTGTTCCCCAGGGAGTCTCGATACCATTCAGTCGTAACTCGCCCTTGTGATTCAACTGTTGGACGAGTCACTTGCCCAGTTAGCTGACAACTCTTGACTGGTTCTGGCAAAATAGGGGAGTAGAAAATGGAGGACATGAGGGAGTAGAAGAATGGGGGAGAATGGGGACATTCTGATTGGGGGAGCTACTGTATTGTCTTAAGTTTATTTTTTTTTTTTTTTTTTCTGCTTTGAACTCTGAACTTAGTACTTTTATTTTTAAGTTGTTTTGCGGATGTTGCACTGCTGTTGCAACAGGTTTTTATTGCTGTCTTGACTGGTCAATTTGCTTTATTTGCCTATGTGTTTACTAACTCGTTATTTGCAACATGTTTTTCATTTTCCTTTGTTTTAAAAAGAGTTTTGCCAAACAAGTCAATTGGGGGAGATTGTTAGGATCGAGAGTCCGACACGATCTATTTCCTTGTTTTGCAAAAATATTTTGAATGAAAATTCTGGTTTTATTTATTTACTAAAATATTCACTTGTTTTTATGGAAAATATCTTCTAAAGGTAAGTGAATGTTTGAGTAAGTTTGGAAAGATTTAACTTGATCTTTAGAATCTTATTTTATAGAAAGTTAATCTTTATAAACTCTTGTTTATATCCTTAAGAGATTCTTTCCTTGTGGTGTCTTTCTTCGTTCTTTGATGTGCTGGATATGAAGATCACAAGATCTTATTAAAAGGAAAAGAGACCTTATCAAAAGGAAAGAATCCGGATATTTTGGAAAGATAGAGTCTCGACTGGATTGGGAGACTGACCGCGGATCTCGATATTTTTCAAGGAGAGTTGTCCTATAAATAGTAGAATTCCTAGGAATCAAAGTAGAACACTCGTGTATAATCATATTGATCTTTAGGTGTTCATTGTTTTTATTCCTTAGTTTTCATACTTGATTTTATTCAAGAACGTGACAAGACGAACAAGAGTTGAAGTAAGTTCAACCGGAAAGGATTGCACAGAGGGAGTTAAGTACATGCTTTGCTCTTGGAAGCTTGGTGATAAGAAGATCTACAGGAGTTGATCTTACGGGTTCAAACGGAATAGCCGATAAAAGCTTTCTATTGGTGTTTGACATTAGAGGGAGTCTAAGTGTTAAAGTAAAGCAGCCAGTAGTTGTAATAGCTTTTGATCAAGGAAAGATGTTTGAATTCTTGGGCGAAAGCCTCGTGGTGTAGGACAAAGTCCGAACCACGTTAAAATCTGCTGTCTTATTTTTACTGTTCTCATACCTGTTTAGACTAGGTATCACGACTAATTGTTTAAAGTAAAAATTAAAAAAAACGTAAAGATCTATCACCAAAGGTAAGAGCTAATATAATAAGTTTTTTGCTATTGAACTGTAGCACGTTAATACCATCAAGTAAATAAGTTAAAATGAGAAACATTAAATTTTTGGACAGGAGAAACAACTTCAATACTTTCTCCATTTAAAAGGAATTCAGAATTAAGAAACAAAACAGAACATACTTAATTTTGTCAATTCGCAAATAAACGTGATGAAATCAAAAAAATATATGGTCAGAAATCCAGCATGTATATGATCGAATCCCTTACCTACCACATTTTACGGTTGTGATGTTGTATAATCCACGGATCTACTTATTTCATTCCGTAGAGCTGCTAGGCGAAAAACCACTGCAGATTATATGTACAGGTAATGATGTCTGAAGATTGACTACACCCAGACATTTATCTTATAGATGTCTTCTTCATGAGTATGCAGGGATGGTGTTAGTGAAGGGCAGTTCTATCAAATGTTTCTTCATGAACTTGAAGCCATATGCAAGGTAAATGTTTTCAAATTTTTGGAGTTTTATATATATATACACACAGATACATATATGTCCATACTATAAATATTATATATATTGTTCTACTGTTAATTTTGTTTTCTATTGTATGTTTTCTCAGGCATGCACACCTCTGGAGCCAGATCATCAACCGAAAGTCACTTTTAATGTCATTCATAAACGTCACCACACTAGGATGCTTGACCAACCACAACAGACATTTCATTGATGGAACTGGTTACATTCTGCCATGTAGCGAAACTAACTTTCTTGGTTATTCCTTGAGATTTTTTTCGTCGAATTTCTACTCAAAATGTCACACTTGTTTTATAAAGTATCATGAGAACATACAATTTTACTGTTGTTGATTCAAAGATTTGCCACACTACAGAGTTTGGCTTCTATCTTTGTAGTCAAGCCGGAATACACGAGGATGGAAACCATCCGGCTCAATACCTTGTTCTTTGGGATGAAAATAATTTTATAGCCGATTCTCTTCAGAGCCTAACCAACTACTTAATAGTTATGAAATAACATTATAATTGCACAATTTGTAATATTAAAGGCACATTCATACTTATGTAATGACATTATATTCTATATCTCTTTGACTACATATAATGTTTGGCAGAAGTAGATCTAGTAAAACTAATAGTTTGTGCAATCCCCGAGCATCTAAAATAATTTCAATTAGATAACTTAGAAAATGAAACTATACTGCTGAAGAAATCAACATCAGGGGAACACCAAGAGATTGGATTTAGCTCGGTAACGTAATGATCAGTGGCAGAACAAAGTCCATAATTTTTATAGAAAGTAAAACTTCTTGAGAAAGGATAAGCTCATTAAGTGTGAAATATTTGACTTAAATTGTTTCTTTATTATTACATCATTATAAGTATGCTTGTTACAACCCTGTCTGCATATGATCTTGCCAATCCGTTTTCCTAAATGGATACAGATTATCACACCAGCACGCCTCATGTTCTGGGCTACATCAATATCAGTGCAAAACCCTTACTCTTGGTTACCAACTTCCCGTCCACATTATATCCTTGAATAATCCAGGGAGCTAATTATCTCATTCCTCATTTTACGCCGCTGGAGAAAAACCACTGAAGATTTTATTCTATAGGCAACGATGTCGGATATATGTTATTTTGAAGAGTAGTTTGTATAAACACGAGTTTGTGAAATCTAACTATACTAGGTAGTTTGTATAATTCGTCAACTATGCACATTTATTGAACATAACCTCCAACCAAGTCAAGTCATTGATGAAACTAGAACTTTTAGAAGCACCATCAAGTCTCTTTTGGACTCTTTTTTCTGTCAAGGAGACAACAAATTACGATGTCTTTTCAGTATCGATGGAGTGCCTCTTAGAAGTTTTGTCAGAACTTTTGAGAGTAGCATCAGGATTTGTTACTAGTGAATTTCTCAAAGATATTGCAGTTGGTAGATTCCGTTGGCATGCACGAAATCCATGATTTCTGAAAGTTGTTAGTTTCAGTTTGCCCTGTATATTTCAAGTTGTAAAAGGAACACTGTTTGATTGGAAACTTATAATGCCCAAACAAAATCTTGATTTGTACTTGTTTCACAAACACTCAAAAGGCAATTAGAAAATTATTTTGTACAAATTATCCATGTCACATGCTGAGCAAGAAAGAACCAAGAGAGGGCTGACTCTGTTATCATCGTGTAACGCCCCTAAAAATTGGAAGAAAATAAAAGTAATTTCGAATTTTCATTTTAGTCTATGAACTTTTTGAGAATATGATTTTGACCCCTAAAGTTTTGAAAAAATTACAATTTAGTCCAAGATTATTTTGAATCAGCCATAAACGTTTTGTAGACACTATATTTGTTTCAAATTGATTATGATATGTTCTAATTTGTATAATTATCCTATGTTTGATTTTTAAATGAACTTATCGCTTTTATTTTACGATATACACATCCATTGGTTCTTGACCGGTTATAAATTAAATAAAGGTTAAAGCTTTTAATCATAAGGTTTTCTTGGTCTTAGAACATTGATTTCAAATCTCTTTTGCATTGAAATTCTTTTGAATTTATCGACCATGTGGTAAAAGTTTGATTTAAACTTAAATTACCTCAAGTTTTTACGTAAAGTGGTATATGCATAAAGTAATATTAAAAATTTATTTTTTTTATTTTATTTACAGCTATATAACAGCCCATACAGCTGGAGAGAGCTAATACATCTGATTGAAGATAAAATAAAATATTCAAGTTAAACAAAAATGGGGTATACCTATTTACTCCATGTTTCCAATTCTTGTCCATATAATGTTCACCATCTTCAACAATTTTTCTACACTGATCCTCTCCGAATTTCTTCTCATTTCCATCTGCAAAGTTACTCTCCTTGATGTCTAGTTTACCATAAAAATTGTTTCAGCCTTTAATCCTTCTTCATCGTCCTTAAGAATCCTCAAAACCGAAATCTATAGAAACTGTCAGTTTCGGTACTGAAACTTTGGAAGTCCGAAAACCATATCAACACTTTGAATCTTTCTCTGAAATTGTTACCACATACGGATTATTGTATAAGCTAACTTTCATGTTCACACAACTTCTTCAAAAGAAGTCGTTTGAGGGGCCTACAAATTAGAAATACGTACAACTGTCCAGAAAATCCGAAAACAGCTCCTAGCTTTCATGATTTATTTAAAATACCAAACCTTGTCCTATTGATCTGATTTTCAAACTACATACTCTACGGGATGTTTAAGATTGAACCCCTCAACCAATTTCAGATTAGCACATCGTTTGAACGTCCGATTGAAATTGAATCTAAGATTGCTACAGTTTTCTGCCTTATATTTGCATAAACATTTTGATTAACCAATATATGTTACAAAAGCTACACAAATCATGAAATTGATCATTAATATTGACTCATTACATACTAATAATGATGTTGGATCAGTTGATCATAATTTAGAATCGTGTTCAATAATTTTCATGGATTTTGCAACATTTAGAGGACATGTAGCTTGTTTTACGGTTGATCTTTCAATTTCTTTAACTTTAATTGAAGTATTGTGTTTATCTTGTGATCTAATCATCTAATCTAGTTTATTAGCATGATAAGTATTTTGGAAACATTAATTTTAATTAGATCTAAATGTTTACAATTTATTTTAATTGTTATTAGTGATATATGCAATATTATGTAATTTTATACTAATAACTATAAGAAAATTAGCTTTTACCAAAGTTATACATATGATATGATTTTATTCGAGGGCTTACTGAAGTATTTATTCAATGTTAAGATCATGGTAAAATTTTTGGATTGAGATTATTATGTAATAAGTAACTTACAAGAACTTTGTTAAGAAATATTGTTTTAAAACGGGTTTAAATATGCATTGATGCATATGTATATATTAATATCAAATATGTTGTTAATAAATTAGAATTGGAGATTTTAATAATAGTTTCGTAACAAATTTAGTCTTCAACTTGTTACTTTGAAATGGTAATTCTCATTAATTATATTTTTACGTCACAGTTAAAGTTAAAATGGGTAAATGTTGGATTTATCCAAAAATAACAATAATTAGATATTTAACTAAACTTCTTTAAATATGATAAGTATTGAAAATATATGTTTATTGTTGTAAATTTATGAGCAAACAATTGATTATATCTTTTTGATTCATTTAAGGTTCGACAATTATCGACGTTAATCAAGAATTTCCCACACGGTAAAAGGTGAGGTTTGATTTCTGATTTGTTCAAAACCCCGTTTGGCATCCGGCCCTGAGAAACTTGGACATAACAATTGTAATTCTTTGTTTCGAATCACGAGCCACATTCTATCACCATTTTAATGCTTTTATTTAAAATTGTTAATTTTTTACATAATCAGTTTTCTTGCCTGATGTTAATCTCATTTAATTCATAATCAGAAATTTTCTTCATAATCATAATTATCCTGGTATCAGGATCATCCTATCGATTCTTAAATTGTGCAACGAGCAACGAACTATGTTCGGCCTATGTAGCTCAAAAACGAGCGATGGATATTGTCCGGCTTACTAGCTCATCTGATAATTCTGTTTTACCCATTGGGACGCCCTTGGGAAGCTGGGCCCAGGGATTGAAAGGATTTACTGCTGGGCAGCAAATGGCTGTCGTTTAAGTAATTCTGATTAATACCCATTCTGTCTAAGCGCCGCTTGCAGTCAGGAGTTGGTTGTGACCCGCGTGTTAGATTGGCATGTACTCGAGCACGTCTTCTGTTCTGTTGCGAGGTAGCTCCTCGTAGGGAGGTATACAGTTGAATTTTGGAGTTAAGGTTGGATCTGTTATATGTAATTGCACAAGTTCATTTTCTCGTTCTTCTGAATACTCCAGTATTATCGTTAAAACCGATAATTTCAGTTCAGTGATGCAGATATAACTATTCTGGTCATTCTTGTTCGTTTTGTTCTGATTTGCTGTTTGATTATTGTCATGTTCTAAGAATCTCACTAAGTCATTAAAGGCTTACTCCTCTTTTGTCCTATATATCCCTTTCTCAGAACAAAATTAGTATAGCAGCATGGATGGAACGAAAGATTGACAAATCCGCATTTTGGAAACTTTGCAAAATTGTGAAGTGTTTTATTTTATACAAGTCATTTTGAAATTGTAAAATTTATTTGTATCTCAAAGACTTCTGTTGTATTTAAAGTAAAGATATTTTATAATGCTATGGTTTTGATCCTAGTCAGTGAGACCCCTTCCTATGAGCTACAGTTCGATCTGAGTTGAGTTTGTTAGGTGACCAACACCGGAATAACTCGGATCGGATTGTGACTCGTGGGGTGCGGTCCTCACACATCGCAACAGGGCGATGGATTTCTTTCGATTCTCAAAACATAGAGGAAGCATCTAAAACACATGGTTCAGCTGGAACTTCTTCCCATCACAGGAAAACAAGGGAAACAATGAACTATGAGCTAGTTTCCAAGGCTTATCCTATGATGGGAAGAAGTTCCAACTGAACCATGAATTTTAAATGTATCCTCCACGTTTTGAGAACCGAAAGAAATCCATCGCCATGTTGCAATGATAACAGAGTTGGAACCTCTCTTGGTTCTTTCTTGCTCAGCATGAGACATGGATAATTTGGACAAAATAATTTTGTCATTGCCTTTTAACTGTTTGTGGAATAAGTACAATTCCGAATTTCGTTTGGGTATTATAAGATTGCAATCAAACAAAGTTCCTTTCACAACTTGAAATATACAGGGCAAGCTGAAACTAACAACATTCAGATATCATGGATTTCGTGTATGCCAATGGATTCTACCAACTGCAATATCTATGAGAAATTCACTATAGTAACATCTCTACATGGTGAAAATAACGAGAGTAAAAATAGAAAGAAAAATATGATAAACCTGCTAGATTTCCATTGGGAGAACGTCATAGAGGATGTTTAGAAGGTCCTCTTCCCTCATTGCTTTACAACTATCACCATGTTGTAGGGTTCAGTGCTTATCGTTCTAATTGCTAGGCACTTAGAGTCAACTCCATGATAAACATCTCACAAGCTGTTGCAAATATCACTGGTGTATTAGTGTTGATCTTATGATATATTAACTTCAGTGTAAAGAACGAGACAAAAATACATTTTGTTAAAGTCGGATTATAAGAATTAATATATGTTAATTAGTTAAATGATAAGATTCAAGCCTTGCAGTTACTATGATTGATGGATCAGGGAATTCCATCAGGCTCGTCATTTGGAGTTGGCTAAAAAGTTTTGTTGACAAGAACTTTACTCCTTACGATAGTGATTCACGACTAGATGGAAACGAAAATCAGAAATCCCTTGATGGTTCTCAGGATTTCCGTGAACTTCACTATGGTGTTTCATGTTATTGTAACAATGAAAGTTTATTACAATGAAAGTTTATTACAAGATAATATCTAAACTTCCTTAAAAGTTGATATGCACCAGTTTCTTCAAAATCTTCTTGTCTTAATTGACATGTTTTCTGAAAATAATGCCCCAATTATCTTAATAACACCGATGCTCTTTAGAGCCTAATCAAAAGTTTAGTTACACATTAAACCTGTTGCATATGATTTTTTAAATCACTTTTGTGAAATGGCTGCCATTTACCACACAACACACATCAATTTCTAGACTACATCAGTTATCTAGAGCAAAACTTTTGCATAGCATACATTCGGTGCAAAATCTTTGATATACCTATCCTAAGTACGCTCCAGAACCAGTTGTCCAACAAGTCTACAAGTAAGTCATGACAGTTAGTTCAACAAACAAAAACATCTCAATTAAATCGGGCACGCGACCAGCGCTTAGTGAAGACAAATGCTGAGAGAATTTTTGAGGGTCTCAAAGCTTTGTGAAACAAGTTCCTTCATATAAATAACAACAGTTTGTCTTCTAGTCGCGACATGCTTAATTATTGCACATTCATTATCAACCAAATCACATATGAAATGGTGCCATATATTCGTGTGTTGTGTGCATAAGTGCTTATCATGATTATAAGCAATGATAATAACACTGATGTGGTTACTAAAGACCAAAACATCACTTTGCACAATATTATAGTTCTTAAGCATGTGATCAACCCAACCAACATTAAGTAATATGACAAGATTACGCTTAGTTAGGTAGAGATGACTTCCTATTCTGCAATTGGGGAGACTGCGGTCTATAAAGATGCCTTCTGTCTCACTGACAAACCATTTAGGAGTTGGCTCAGGAATCATCAACTGTTCAGCAGTTTCACGGTCAAGATCCTTGATAGGATTTTGAGCAAATTTGGATTGATCGATAACCAATCTGTTGGCTCCTTGACTAACCTGCGAACCATGAAAAAAGATTAGTTCACTAACTTTAGGAGAAATAGGTCTGTCTGAAACAGAGTTTGTGAACTATTCTGTAAGGAGTCGTGGCTGCATTAGAGTGTAGCAATTTTCAGCAGTCCGCTTTCTTATAAAAACACAAAACTTTTGGTCATCAAACACATGATATTCATCTTGTGAGAAGGTGACAACCATCTTTTGATCGCATAGCTAGCTTATGTTAATCCAATTCTGCTCAAGTGCAACAACATGAAACACATCGCTAAGCTTCGGACACCCGTTGATAATGAGTGTTCCTTTTGCAACCACTTGACCCTTTTTACCATTTCCAAACTGAACTGTTCCACTTGGACCAGTCACATAATTAGTCAAAAGGTTTTTGTTCCCTGTCATGTGATGTGAGCATGCACTGTCAAGATACCAACAATTAGGTGAGGCGTTTTCAACAGAGGAAAATGCAAAATAGATATTCTTATGATTAGAACATTTCACCCTTATGTGATTTGTTGGCTCAGAATCTTCATCGGAGTCATCTAACATTGTTTTTCTTTGAGTCTCTTGAGTTGTGGTGACTCGTGCTTCAACAGTTTTGGTGTTGTGTTCCTTGATGAGTACTGCTTGAGGTCAGTACAGCGTGAACGAATATGACCTTTAACACCACAATGATAACAGACTCAACTAGACTTGCGAGTTGGTCGTGACCTGCAAACGGGGCTGGTCCTGTTAGCTGGACTAGACCTGCGATTAAAAACATGAGACTGTGAGCGTTTAAGAGCATGTTCTAATCTAAGATTTTCCTCATCAATGCTAGAGAAGAAATTCTCCCTGTTTTTTCGGATCGGTGAATGGTAACCTAGGCCAGCACGATTGGAACAAGATCTTTGATGATCCGACTCATCATCCAGATTGTCTGAAACAGCCTTCTCGAGAACCTTGAGAACATCATGAAAGTGCTTTTGTAAATCCTCGAAAATTGTGATGGATTCTTTTACACTTTGAACATCAATTTTGAGAGATTTGACTTCTCTGCTTAGCTCATAGTTTTTGCAAATTTCTGAAACAACCACATGTTGAAGAGATTTGATTTCCAAGAATGGATTAGGGAAGTCTTCGTCCTCAGTGTCTGTTATAACATCGTTGTTTCCCTGACCAGTCAAGACAGGTGGTGAGTCATGACCAATAATGGACGAAAATGCGAAGAATGTTTTCTCTTCAGGTTCGTTAACACAAATATCTGACTCGTCATCACTGCATATAGATATCATCGTTTTATTCTCAGAAACAGCTTCAGAGTCATCCTGGTCAGTCGCGACAGGTGGAGAGTCAGGACGAATGACAGAGGAGAGTGCTATGTTTGCTCTTTCTTCTGCCTCATTTTCACTTTCAGTTGACTCTTCATCACTCCAGGTGCACACCATGGCTTTGTTTTTATTCTTCGAGAGAAGATTTGCACAATCAGCTTGTATATAACCATAGCCTTGGCATTCCCTGCATTGAACACCTCTTCCTCTTCTTTTGTAACTAAGATCATTAGCAGCGGAAGATTTTAATATTTCATCAGAGTTTGTAGGAAAAGTGTTCCAACCTTTATTTTTCCATTTGGAGAACTTTCGGAGTCCTTTGGTGAGAAACACGACAGACTTCTCAAACTCCTCCTTATCGTCACTTTGAAGTTTGTCTTTGATTTCAACTTTAAGTGCAACACCTTTTGTAGTGACTCCATTCAAATTCTTTTTCAACTCAAATGTTGAAAGTTCACCCATGAGTTCTTCAAGTGACATGTTCTCCACGTCTCTTGCTTCTTCAATCGCCTCAATTTTCATATCGAATCTTGAGGGCAAAGTGCTAAGAGTTTTCTGAACAAGTTTGGACTCACTGTACTCGTCACCAAGGAGGAATGCCTCATTTGCAATATCTCTGAGTTTCATGTTCCTCCATTTTGAGTTCCTCAAATCGTGTACCAAGGATTTGTCTTTTGGATCTTTTCACGGATGGGGTACTTTCATGGGCAACACGAAGGGCATTCCATGCATCTTTAGCCGATTCACACTTTGAGATTAGTTTGAACTGGTTTAGGTCGACTCCATTTAGTATTGCATTGATTGCAATGGAGTTGTAACTCGCGTCAAGATCTTCTGCGTCAGACCAGTCGAGCTCAAGCTTTGACTTTCCATCTTCCTCTTTTGGTGGAGTCCATCCTTTGAGAATGCTTTTCCACGCTTTCTGATTTTCTCGTTTGATGAAAGCTTTCATGCGGACCTTCCAGTATGAGTAGTTGAACTCATTCAAAAGCGGTGGCTTTGATGATGATGATCCTTCAACATTTTGTGCTATCAAATCTGCAAGATCTAAATAAAATCAGAATCTCACCAATATAAGTAGGTGACATGCTCTTGGTGCCAATTGATAGATCTTTAAGTCTTTAAATTTACGTTTTAAACAGTAGTTGCGATACCTAGTCTAGACAGGTATATAAGACAGCAAATAAAGACAACAGATTTTTAATGTGGTTCGGACTAAGTCCTACATCCACGAGGCTTTCGCCAGAGAACAAACTTCTTTCGTCGGACAATAGTTATTACACCTAATGGTTTTACTCTAACACCGAATCTCTCTAATGTTGATACCACCGGAACCTTTTTCGCGTCTACTCCGTTTGAACCCGTAAGACCAAACTCCTGTTGTGATCTTCTTATGATCAAGCTTCCAAGCGAACTGCACGTACGTATGATCCCTCTAACTGGCGCAATCCTTTCCCGTTGAACTCCCTTCAACTCTTGTCAGCTCGTCACATTCTTGAATTGAATCAAGTAATGAAAACTAAGAAATCAAAATAAAACGGAACACCTAATGATGTATATTTTGTTACACGAGTGTTCTACATTGTTTCCTAGGATTCCTACTATTTATAGGATAGCTCTCCTTGAAAGATCCCGAGATTCGCGGCCAGTCTCCATATCCAGTCGAGACAGAATCTTTCTAAATATATCTGAATCTTTCCTTTGATAAGGCTTCTTTTCCTTTGATAAGTCTTTGTTTCCTTTTGATAAGATCTTCACGATCTTCGTGAATCTGCACATCAAAGACAATAAAGAACTCCACAAGGAATAGATTACTTAAGGATATAAACAAGAGTTTGATAAAGATTAACTTTCCATAAGATAAGATTCTATAAGATCAAGTTAAATCTTTACAAACTTACTCAAATATTCACTCGCCTTTAACAAGATAAATACCATAAAATCAAGGGCAAATATTTCAGTAAATAAATCAAACTAAAATAAAACCAGAATTTTCTTTTAAAAATATTTTTGCAAACAAGGAAATAAATCAAGTTGGACCTGCAGTCCTGACTGTTTCAATCAAGTTCGAATCGTGTTGGACTTGCGGTCCTAACAATCACAAGCAGAACCTACATTCTTAGTCTCTTTCCAGAAGTGAAGAACAAAATAGATCGTGCTCGGCTAACAGTAGTAAAATTAATTCCAAAAATTACAAGCATACAAAAAATGCCCAAAGACACGCTAAAAGACAAAAAAAAAATCAAATCAAAAGTAAAGAGCCAAGACGCAATATTGGGCAAAGGAACAGTATAAACTCCGAAAAAGAAAACTAAAATGAATCAATGTCCTCGGTGTGAAAAAAGGGGAAAACAAAATAAAAATACCATAACAAGTGGATCAATAAAAGCTGAAGGTGGCGAAAAAGCTGGTTGAGCATGTGGTTGGGCACGGAGGTCATGAATGTTGACCTTGATCTTTTCAAGTGATCAGAGACTCTCAATGTGGCGAGACTCATTGATATCTCCGATCACTCTCATTTTCTCTATGAAGTATGCTTGATATTGACCCTCTAAGCCTCAAAAAGTTCTCGATAAGTACCCCTCTAGTCCTAAGAAAAAGCACAATGATGGCCCTCTGTTCCTCCAACTACGTGAGTTGCGCCAACTATTGTGCATGAATAGCAGTACACTACTCCTAGAAAGTCGTAATTCGTCCTTTAAATGCATTGATCTCACCTCTAAAGGTAGAAAAATAGTTTGACATGGGATGGGCTCTCCGATCAGCCGGTGGTAGCGGTGAGGCCTGTTGCTATGCCTTAGTAGGATCTAGGTCCCCAGCCTACCATCTATCTCACTCCCTCACTTTAAGTGCTAAGTTCTACTCAAATCTCGCTAACGAACCGATGTTGATTGCATTCCTAAATCCTAAGATATCATCATCATTGAGACGTGCCACGCCATCTCTATTGTAGAGAGTAGAAATAAACCCTCCACAAGCTTGTCCAACAATTTTCCACTGTGAAAAATTACTAGAGATAAACTTCCTTAAAATTTTGTCGAGATTTAACGAACGACCATTGACCATCTATTACAGAAGGAGTACCCTGCTCAGTCATTTCTATCACGTGGGTAGGAAGAATAAGTAGGGAACAAATTAGGTTATACAATGCCCGACTAGAAGATGTTAGTTACCCACAAGTAGAATGGGGTAACATTGCTTTGCGGTAACTCGGTAATGTGTTAGGAGATGGCATATGCCCTCACTATCTCCTCAGTAATGGGCTCGGCTTCCTCGTGCTCATGTAGTGTCATCACATCATATCACAACAAGGTATCTATGGTAGGCGTTTGATGCCCTAGTAGTAAATGGCACACGATCCTCCAAAATGGTCCAATGACAAAGAACGGAAATACGCAATCGACACACCAACTTGCATTCGATGAAAGATAATTGGATTCCAACAGGAAATTAGAATAAAATCCAAAATTTATTAATAATTGATCAAAAGATGCTGTAAAATAATAAGAACAATGTATTTATAGTACTAAAAACAAACCGTAATACGAACCATCAACCGAAAGTCATTCTCATTCATAAACGTCACCACACTAGGATGCTTGACCAACCACCATTGCAGACATTTCATTGATGGAACTGGTTACATTCTGCCTTGTAGCGAAATTAACTTTCTTGGTTATTCCTTGAGATTTTTTAGTCGAATTTCTACTCAAAATGTCATACTTGTTTTATAACGTATCATGAGAACATATAATTTTAGTGTTGTGGATTCAAAGATTTGCCGCACTACAGAGTTTGGCTTCTATCTTTGTAGTCAAGCCAGAATACACGAGGGTGGCAACCATCCGGCTCAATACCTTGTTCTTTGGGATGCTCTTCAGAGCCTAACCAACTACTTAATACTTATGAAATGACATTATATTTGCACAATTTGTAATATTAAAGGTACATTAATACTTATGTAATGACATTATATTATAGATCTCTTTGACTACATATAATTTTGGGCAGAAGTAGACAGAGGCGGAGCCAAGGGGGGGGCATACAGGGGCGGTCGCCCCCCCCAGCTCCACCCCCTCCCTTATGTATATATATGTATGTATATAAGTTTTTGAGGAAGAAGATGATCTGATCCGAAAGAAGAGGTGGAAAGAATGAATGTTCAGTACTGTTGCTCGGCGGTTTTAGATCTGAGGAAGAAGACATATTGATAAGTGCTGTTTGGATATTAGCATGACTTCAATTCTAACTTATCCAAAAAGGGTATATAAATGGAATTATAAATTAATAGTTTTTATTCTCATCTCTCTCTATATGCACATACATATAAATATATCTTTATTTAATCTACTTGTAATCTAATTTCCCCCCAATAACTTTTGGTTATATTTCGCTAAACTTATTCAATTAATAAATTAATTAATTATTATCAACTACTTTCTAAATCTATCGTTGTTTATTTTAATCTTATCATTTAATAGATAAAAAAGAAGTGATCAAATACCACATTTGAGTGTAACCTTTATATTTTCATGTATAGATTAGCTTTTCCTCTAAATTTACAAGGTTTGAGCTTACAGTTTTGTGGCTATAAAATTAGCGGGCACAAAATTATTGACTAAACTAAAGTTATGTAGTAATAGTAATACATATTATGAGAGGACTTACTTAAGATTTACATAATAACTTAAGTATAATTTATTTGCTTCAAAAATCATTTGGCGCATTTAAAAATCTAATTAAAATTAAATCATAGAAAACTCATATGAATGTAAATGCAATTTTCCATATTTTCTTTATATAGTTTTATTTAATTTCTCTTACAAAACTAAGTTATGAACGTGTTTTTCTATTCTGTTAAATAAGTACTCTTTAAGATAAGTATGTTTTTATGTGGAATTATTGTTTTAAATAGTCAATATGAATATTTCGTGATAAATTATTATTTTTAATGAATAAAAATTTATTTATAGAAAATATTCATTTTTGATTAAAAAAAAAGTTTTTTTTTTCCAGTGTTATCTCGCCCCCCCTAAACCATATTCCTGGCTCCGCCCCTGGAAGTAGATCCAGTAAAACCAATAGTTTGTGCAATCCCCGAGCATATAAAATATTTCAATTAGATAACTTAGAAAATGAAACTATACTGCTGAAGAAATCAATATCAGTGGAACACCAAGAGATTGGATTTAGCTTTATAACGTAATGATCAGTGGCAGAACAAAGTCCATAATTTTTATAGAAAGTAAATTTTCTTGAGAAAAGGATAAGTGTGAAATATTTGACTTAAATTGTTTCTTTATTATTACAGGATTATGAGTATGCTTGTTACAACCCTGTCTGCATATGATCTTGCCAATCCGTTATCCTAAATGGATACACATTATCACACCAGCACGCCTCATGTTCTGGGCTACATCAATATCAGTAACCCTTACTCTTGGTTACCAACTTCCCCTCCACATTATATCCTTGAATAATCCAGGGAGCTAATTATCTCATTCCTCATTTTACGCAGCTGGAGAAAAACCACTAAAGATTTTATTCTATAGGCAACGATGTCGGATATATGTTATTTTGAAGAGTAGTTTGAATAAACACGAGTTTGTGAAATCTAACCATACTAGGTAGTTCGTATAATTCGTTCCACTATGCACATTTATTGAACATAACCTCCAACCAAGACAAATCATTGATGAAACTAGAACTTTTAGAAGCACCATCAAGTCTCTTTGCGACTCTTTTTTCTGTGAAGAAGACAACAAATCACAATGTCTTTTCAGTATCGATGGAGTGCCTCCTAGAAATTCTGTCAGAACTTTTCGGAGTAGCATCAGGATTTGTTACTAGTGAATTTCTCAAAGATATTGCAGTTGGTAGAATCCGTTGGCATGCACGAAATCCATGATTTCTGAATGTTGTTAGTTTCAGCTTGCCCTGTATATTTTAATTTGTAAAAGGAACTCTGTTCGATTGCAAACTTAAAACGCCCAAACAAAATTTTGAATTGTACTTGTTTCACAAACAGTCAAAAGGCAATGACAAAATTATTTTGTACAAATTATCCACGTAACATGCTGAAAAAGAAAGCACCAAGAGAGGACTGACTCTATTATCATTGCAACAGGGCGATGGATTTCTTTCGATTCTCAAAACATGGAGGAAGCATCTAAAACACATGGTTCGGCTGGATCTTCTTCCCATCACAGGAAAACAAGGGAAACAATGAACTATGAGCCAATTTCCAAGGCTTATCCTATGATGGGAAGAAGTTCCAGCTGAACCATGAATTTTAGATGTATCCTCCACGTTTTGACAACCGGAAGAAATCCATGGCCATGTTGCAATGATAACAGAGTTGGAACCTCTCTTGGGTCTTTCTTGCTCAGCATGAGACATGGATAATTTGGACAAAATAATTTTGTCATTGCCTTTTGACTGTTTGTGAAACAAGTACAATTCCGAATTTCGTTTGGGCATTATAAGATTGCAATCAAACAAAGTTCCTTTTACAACTTCAAATATACAGGGCAAGCTGAAACTAACAACATTCAGATATCATGGATTTCGTGTATGCCAACGTATTCTACCAACTGCAATATCTATGAGCAATTCACTATAGTAACATCTCTAGATGGTGAAAATAACGAGAGTGAAAATAGAAAGAAAAATATGATAAACCTGCTAGATTTCCATTGGGAGAATGTCATAGAGGATGTTTAGAAGGTCCTCTTCCCTCATTGCTTTGCAACTATCACCATGTTGTAGGGTTCAGTGTTTATCGTTCTAATTGCCAGGCACATAGAGTCAACTCCATGATAAACATCTCACAAGCTGTTGCAAATATCACTGGTGTATTAGTGTTGATCTTATAATATATTAACTTCAGTGTAAAGAACGAGACAAAAATACATTTTGTTAAAGTCGAACTATAAGAATTAATATATGTTAATTAGTTAAATGATAAGATTCAAGCCTTGCAGTTACTATGATTGATGGATCAGGGAATTCCATCAGGCTCGTCATTTGGAGTTGGGTAAAAAGTTCGTTGACAAGAACTTTACTCCTGACGATAGTGATTCACGACTAGATGGAAACGAAAATCAGAAATCCCTTGTCCTTCTAAGGATTTCCTTGAATTTCACTATGGTGTTTCATGTTCCTGTAACAATGAAGGTTTATTACAAAATAACATCTGAACTCCCTTAAAAGTTGATATGCACCAGTTTCTTCAAACTCTCTTGTCTTAATTGACAAGTTTTCTAAAAGTAATGCCCCTATTGTCTTAATAACACCGATGCTCTTTAGAGCCTAATCCAAAATTTAGTTACACATTAAACCTGTTGCATATGATTTTTTAAATCACTTTTGTGAAATGGCTGCCATTTACCACACAACACACATCACTTTCTAGACTACATATATCAGTTATTTAGAGCAAAACTTTTGCATAGCATACATTCTGTGCAAAATCTTTGATATACCTATTTCATCGCGGCGTACCACATTTTGAAATAAGTTCTTATATTCGTGATAGATGCTTGAGTGGGTAAGTGTACTTAAAGGTTTAAGTTTTTGAATGGAGAACTTTGTTCTAAGTTTCTGAAAATGGAAAAAAAAATGATAAATTTATATTAGATTTATAAATATGTAAGATCGGTTCAGATCCGGATCCCGTACAAGTGGATCCCCTGTTCAAGTTACAAAGAGGTTGGCTGTCCAACTCGAACACTCAATTGAGATCGAGTCTTCTTCACCTCTACTGGGTATCATGTAATGTTCATAATTTTATCTGCTCCTTTAAAGGCTTGACAACTTACATGAGAGGTTTCTTATCGAGAACTAAACTTTTTTCTTTTCTCAATTTCTGCCTCACAGTTCTCAAATCTAGTTTGTTTCTATGTGAACATTTTAGATCTTAAAAGTTCAATTTATTAGTTTGATCATTTCTTTATTTTTCAATTTTTAGTTTTCTCAAAAATCCAAGATCTGAGATTTATAATATGTTATCTAATATCTGCATACAACATTCAAAATCTAACACTCCCTAATTCTTGTTTTGGAAAACCATACCTTATCAGGATGAGAGAGAGAGAGAGAGAGAGACGCAACTGAAGAAGAACAAAGATTAAGAGAAAAGTTGTTACCGCTAATAAGCGACTCGTGTTGTGGCGGCTCGTTGGATGTTTGATAGGTTCTTGTTTGATAGGCGCCGAATGGTGGTGGTCAATGGTTAAAGGAGATAAAACGCCTGCTGAAGATAAATAGTGACAAGATTTAATTGTGTGTGTGTGTGGGAGAGAGAGAGAGAGAGAGAGAAACCGAAACGATGAGTGTGTATATTATGTGACTGTGAGAGAAAAGCAAACGCGAGTGAAACGGAGAAAATCTTAAGCCTTATATAGTACTTATAATTAGAGCTACCGAACGGTTCATGAGCGGGTGGAAATGGAGTTGAACTCGGTCTAAGCTCTCTCTCAACCCTCGTGTTTAGTAAATTAGGTACATATCAAATATTGTGGTGTATCTTAAAATTTAATCTGGACTAATCTAATGAATAACTCTATGTTTTCTAGAAAGAATATATATATATATATATATATGTATATGTATATTTATATATATATAAAAAAATAACGGATGCCAAAAAAATTTATATATTTATTCTATTCTTGCCACCTAGAGCTTCAATTATAATCTATTGCAATATATTGACATCACAATAAAAGATGAGTAATACAATGCTGAAGTATAAGCAAATATTCTATGGATAAACATATAAAACAAACTATTATTTAAACACTCACACACACACACAATTATATATATATATACATACATTTATTTATATATATATACACACACACACACACACACACACACACACACACACACACACATATATATATATATATATATATTAATAGTTATTACGTCGATACTTGCACATATTATGGGTAACGTAAGAGACGTCTATCTAAACCGGTAGAGATAGTCACCTACAATAATCAGTCTACCTACGCCTTTTCAAGAAAACGATGTGAAAACCAGCGGTGAAGATGTCACCCCTATTGTTGTTTCCAAGAAAGACGGAATCCTTTTGGTCCGCTATCGCGATCATGATTTTCCTACCCCAAGAGGGAAATGTAATTCCCTTTTGGGCCGGTTGTGTAACACCCCCTAGGTTTTGATAACATTAGTGACACATGTGTAAGTTTTGTGTGACATATCGAGCAACTCAATTTACTTAGGACATCAATGGTTCTCTGACGAAGTTCCTATTTACTCCATGGTCAACATGAAAGTGGACCAAACTAGCCCATCTTACTCTAATTATGATACAAATATCTTTGGATGTATTATACAATAGATGCATATTATAAGAGGTGTTTTTACTATAAAATCAATAATTGAAATCAATTTTTGTTTTGTCAAAAAAAAAAATCATTTTCTGTTATTATGATTCATTAAAGTTTTTAATGCCGCTCACTCATACTCTACACTCATAATTTGATAATTAATGTACTAAATGTAAGTGCTCTAATTACAAGTTATTTAGTTTCCATAGATGTACATATTTAATCATTTTTAAGATAACAAAATTTCATAAATAATAGAAAACTAAATATAGTTATAGAAAATAAATAAAAACTTAAATAAATGATTGATGTTTTTATGAAAAAAAAAGGCATCTATAAAAAGATTTTTTTGTGAACATAAAACAAAAATGCCCAATGTTCGATACTACTTAGGCAAGTTCAGTAAAATGTATGATTACTTTTCTTCTTTTACAGGTGTCCAACCGGTTCCTATGCAATATAACCATTTCCATAGTTATAGGCATTGTTAGAAGCATGTGTTTTTCGAGAAAGCAACAAGAAAATGCTTTTTGTCATTCGAGGTTTGCAAAGGAAATGTGATAATTATCAATGTCATTTGTGTTTCCCCATTTCTCTAACAAGGGTATTCATGTTTGGTCTTTTTGTAACTCATTTTGGGGGATTGGTCGAAATAAAATCAGCAAAAGTGCCAAAAAGATTTTTATCTCTTCTCAAAGGTTGCGTCATTTTTTATAGTTGTGCAAATATAAGTGATTTTATAATAAGCTTTTAACTCTTGGTACATCCACAAGATATTTGATACTTTGTCAGGCTCTAACTATGAGAGAAAATATACCTGTTACGTATTAAATCATCTTCAAGCAATTATCGGTATTGCATTATCCAAACCTCGCTCCCCCAATGTGCTCGGCTTTTCAATACTCTACTCATACTAATCATTAATGGTAGGGAAGTGTCAAGTGCATATGATATGAAAGATGCTAAGCCACATGTGTCACGAGCCCTAGAAGCACTGGAGTAGTCCATTTGCGCAGGAGCTTCTCCAGAGACTACCTAGAGCCTCCATAAGGGGAACATCATGCTTAAGCAACAATTGGAGGCGCTCATATAGGAAAATACTATTCTTATGCCCGCCAGACAAAACACTAGATCAAAGTTATGGCAATTTTTGTGCAAGCCTTTTTCTACTACGAAAATATCCAAAATCAAGTGTTTCTTGTCCTAAATCAGCCCCTCCTACTTAATTCATTACGTAGAGCTGCTAGGAGATAAACCACTGCAGGTTATTTGTATAGGTAATGCTGTCTGAAGATTGACTCCAACCAGACATTTATCTTATAGATGTCTTCTTCATGAGTATGCAGGGATGGTGTCAGTGAAGGGCAGTTCTATCAAATGGTGCTTCATGAACTTGAAGCCATATGCAAGGTAAATGTTTTTAAATTTTTAGAGTTTTATATATATGTATATATATATACACACAGATATATATGTACATATGTGTGTGTGTGTGGGCATAGATATTATATATATATATATATATATATATATATTGTTCTACTGTTAATTTTGTTTTCTATTGTATGTTTTCTCAGGCATGCACACCTCTGGAGCCAGACCATCAACCGGAAGTCGCTTTTTATTGTCATTCATAAACGTCACCACACTAGGATGCTTGACAACCCACCATGACAGACATTTCATTGATGGAACTGGTTACATTCTGCCTTGTAGCGAAATTAACTTTCTTGGTTATTCCTTGAGATTTTTTCGTCGAATTTCTACTCAAAATGTCATACTTGTTTTATAAAGTATCATCAGAACATACAATTTTACTAGTGTGGATTCTAAGATTTGCCGCACTACAGAGTTTGGCTTATCTCTTTGTAGTCAAGCAGGAATACACGAGGGTGGCAAACATTCGGCTCAATACCTTGTTCTTTGGGATGAAAATAATTTTATAGCCGATGCTCTTCAGAGCCTAACCAACTACTTAATATTTATGAAATGACATTATAATTGCACAATTTGTAATATTAAAGGTACATTAATACTTATGTAATGACATTATATTATATATCTCTTTGACTAAATATAATTTTGTGCAGAAGTAGATCTAGTAAAACCAATAGTTTGTGCAATCCCCGAGCATATAAAATAATTTCAATTAGATAGCTTAGAACATGAAATTATACTGCTGAAGAAATCAATATCAGGGGAACCCCAAGAGATTGCATTTAGCTCGGTACGTAATGATCAGTGGCAGAATAAAGTCCACAATTTTAATAGAAATTAAAATTTCATGAGAAAAGGATAAGCTTATTAAGTGTGAAATATTTGACTTAAAGTTCTTCTTTATTATTAGAGGATTATGAGTATGCTTGTTACAACCCTGTCTGCATATGATCTGTCCAATCCGTTTTCCTAAATGGATACACATTATCACACCAGCACGCCTCATGTTCTGGGCTACATCAATATCAGTGCAAAACCCTTACTCTTGGTTACCAACTTCCCCTCCACATTATATCCTTGAATAATCCAGGGAGCTAATTATCTCATTCCTCATTTTACGCAGCTGGAGAAAAACCACTAAAGATTTTATTCTATAGGCAACGATGTCGGATATATGTTATTTTGAAGAGTAGTTTGAATAAACACGAGTTTGTGAAATCTAACCATACTAGGTAGTTCGTATAATTCGTTCCACTATGCACATTTATTGAACATAACCTCCAACCAAGACAAATCATTGATGAAACTAGAACTTTTAGAAGCACCATCAAGTCTCTTTTCGACTCTTTTTTCTGTGAAGGAGACAACAAATCACAATGTCTTTTCAGTATCGATGGAGTGCCTCTTAGAAATTCTGTCAGAACTTTTCGGAGTAGCATCAGGATTTGTTACTAGTGAATTTCTCAAAGATATTGCAGTTGGTAGAATCCGTTGGCATGCACGAAATCCATGATTTCTGAATGTTGTTAGTTTCAGCTTGCCCTGTATATTTTAATTTGTAAAAGGAACTCTGTTCGATTGCAAACTTAAAATGCCCAAACAGAATTTTGAATTGTACTTGTTTCACAAACAGTCAAAAGGCAATGACAAAATTATTTTGTACAAATTATCCACGTAACATGCTGAAAAAGAAAGCACCAAGAGAGGACTGACTCTATTATCATTGCAACAGGGCGATGGATTTCTTTCGATTCTCAAAACATGGAGGAAGCATCTAAAACACATGGTTCGGCTGGATCTTCTTCCCATCACAGGAAAACAAGGGAAACAATGAACTATGAGCCAATTTCCAAGGCTTATCCTATGATGGGAAGAAGTTCCAGCTGAACCATGAATTTTAGATGTATCCTCCACGTTTTGACAACCGGAAGAAATCCATGGCCATGTTGCAATGATAACAGAGTTGGAACCTCTCTTGGGTCTTTCTTGCTCAGCATGAGACATGGATAATTTGGACAAAATAATTTTGTCATTGCCTTTTGACTGTTTGTGAAACAAGTACAATTCCGAATTTCGTTTGGGCATTATAAGATTGCAATCAAACAAAGTTCCTTTTACAACTTCAAATATACAGGGCAAGCTGAAACTAACAACATTCAGATATCATGGATTTCGTGTATGCCAACGTATTCTACCAACTGCAATATCTATGAGCAATTCACTATAGTAACATCTCTAGATGGTGAAAATAAAGAGAGTGAAAATAGAAAGAAAAATATGATAAACCTGCTAGATTTCCATTGGGAGAATGTCATAGAGGATGTTTAGAAGGTCCTCTTCCCTCATTGCTTTGCAACTATCACCATGTTGTAGGGTTCAGTGCTTATCGTTCTAATTGCCAGGCACATAGAGTCAACTCCATGATAAACATCTCACAAGCTGTTGCAATTATCACTGGTGTATTAGTGTTGATCTTATGATATATTAACTTTAGTGTAAAGAACGAGACAAAAATACATTTTGTTAAAGTCGAATTATAAGAATTAATATATGTTAATTAGTTAAATGATAAGATTCAAGCCTTGCAGTTACTATGATTGATGGATCAGGGAATTCCATCAGGCTCGTCATTTGGAGTTGGGTAAAAAGTTCGTTGACAAGAACTTTACTCCTGACGATAGTGATTCACGACTAGATGGAAACGAAAATCAGAAATCCCTTGATGGTTCTAAGGATTTCCTTGAATTTCACTATGGTGTTTCATGTTCCTGTAACAATGAAGGTTTATTACAAGATAACATCTGAACTCCCTTAAAAGTTGATATGCACCAGTTTCTTCAAACTCTTCGTGTCTTAATTGACATGCTTTCTAAAAGTAATGCCCCTATTGTCTTAATAACACCGATGCTCTTTAGAGCCTAATCCAAAATTTAGTTACACATTAAACCTGGTGCATATGATTTTTTAAATCACTTTTGTGAAATGGCTGCCATTTACCACACAACACACATCACTTTCTAGACTACATATATCAGTTATTTAGAGCAAAACTTTTGCATAGCATACATTCTGTGCAAAATCTTTGATATACCTATTTCATCGCGGCGTACCACATTTTGAAATAAGTTCTTATATTCGTGATAGATGCTTGAGTGGGTAAGTGTACTTAAAGGTTTAAGTTTTTGAATGGAGAACTTTGTTCTAAGTTTCTGAAAATGGAAAAAAAAATGATAAATTTATATTAGATTTATAAATATGTAAGATCGGTTCAGATCCGGATCCCGTACAAGTGGATCCCCTGTTCAAGTTACAAAGAGGTTGGCTGTCCAACTCGAACACTCAATTGAGATCGAGTCTTCTTCACCTCTACTGGGTATCATGTAATGTTCATAATTTTATCTGCTCCTTTAAAGGCTTGACAACTTACATGAGAGGTTTCTTATCGAGAACTAAACTTTTTTCTTTTCTCAATTTCTGCCTCACAGTTCTCAAATCTAGTTTGTTTCTATGTGAACATTTTAGATCTTAAAAGTTCAATTTATTAGTTTGATCATTTCTTTATTTTTCAATTTTTAGTTTTCTCAAAAATCCAAGATCTGAGATTTATAATATGTTATCTAATATCTGCATACAACATTCAAAATCTAACACTCCCTAATTCTTGTTTTGGAAAACCATACCTTATCAGGATGAGAGAGAGAGAGAGAGAGAGAGAGAGAGAGAGAGAGAGAGACGCAACTGAAGAAGAACAAAGATTAAGAGAAAAGTTGTTACCGCTAATAAGCGACTCGTGTTGTGGCGGCTCGTTGGATGTTTGATAGGTTCTTGTTTGATAGGCGCCGAATGGTGGTGGTCAATGGTTAAAGGAGATAAAACGCCTGCTGAAGATAAATAGTGACAAGATTTAATTGTGTGGGTGTGTGGGAGAGAGAGAGAGAGAGAGAGAGAGAAACCGAAACGATGAGTGTGTATATTATGTGACTGTGAGAGAAAAGCAAACGCGAGTGAAACGGAGAAAATCTTAAGCCTTATATAGTACTTATAATTAGGGCTACCGAACGGTTCATGAGCGGGTGGAAATGGAGTTGAACTCGGTCTAAGCTCTCTCTCAACCCTCGTGTTTAGTAAATTAGGTACATATCAAATATTGTGGTGTATCTTAAAATTTAATCTGGACTAATCTAATGAATAACTCTATGTTTTCTAGAAAGAATATATATATATATATATATATATATATATATATATATGTATATGTATATTTATATATATATAAACAAATAACGGATGCCAAAAAAATTTATATATTTATTCTATTCTTGCCACCTAGAGCTTCAATTATAATCTATTGCAATATATTGACATCACAATAAAAGATGAGTAATACAATGCTGAAGTATAAGCAAATATTCTATGGATAAACATATAAAACAAACTATTATTTAAACACTCACACACACACACAATTATATATATATATATATACATACATTTATTTATATATATACACACACACACACAAACACACACACACACATATATATATATATATATATATATATATATATATATATATATATATATATATATATATATATATATATATATATTAATAGTTATTACGTCGATACTTGCACATATTATGGGTAACGTAAGAGACGTCTGTCTAAACCGGTAGAGATAGTCACCTACAATAATCAGTCTACCTACGCCTTTTCAAGAAAACGATGTGAAAACCAGCGGTGAAGATGTCACCCCTATTGTTGTTTCCAAGAAAGACGGAATCCTTTTGGTCCGCTATCTGCGATCATGATTTTCCTACCCCAAGAGGGAAATGTAATTCCCTTTTGGGCCGGTTGTGTAACACCCCCTAGGTTTTGATAACATTAGTGACACATGTGTAAGTTTTGTGTGACATATCGAGCAACTCAATTTACTTAGGACATCAATGGTTCTCTGACGAAGTTCCTATTTACTCCATGGTCAACATGAAAGTGGACCAAACTAGCCCATCTTACTCTAATTATGATACAAATATCTTTGGATGTATTATACAATAGATGCATATTATAAGAGGTGTTTTTACTATAAAATCAATAATTGAAATCAATTTTTGTTTTGTCAAAAAAAAAAATCATTTTCTGTTATTATGATTCATTAAAGTTTTTAATGCCGCTCACTCATACTCTACACTCATAATTTGATAATTAATGTACTAAATGTAAGTGCTCTAATTACAAGTTATTTAGTTTCCATAGATGTACATATTTAATCATTTTTAAGATAACAAAATTTCATAAATAATAGAAAACTAAATATAGTTATAGAAAATAAATAAAAACTTAAATAAATGATTGATGTTTTTATGAAAAAAAAAGGCATCTATAAAAAGATTTTTTTGTGAACATAAAACAAAAATGCCCAATGTTCGATACTACTTAGGCAAGTTCAGTAAAATGTATGATTACTTTTCTTCTTTTACAGGTGTCCAACCGGTTCCTATGCAATATAACCATTTCCATAGTTATAGGCATTGTTAGAAGCATGTGTTTTTCGAGAAAGCAACAAGAAAATGCTTTTTGTCATTCGAGGTTTGCAAAGGAAATGTGATAATTATCAATGTCATTTGTGTTTCCCCATTTCTCTAACAAGGGTATTCATGTTTGGTCTTTTTGTAACTCATTTTGGGGGATTGGTCGAAATAAAATCAGCAAAAGTGCCAAAAAGATTTTTATCTCTTCTCAAAGGTTGCGTCATTTTTTATAGTTGTGCAAATATAAGTGATTTTATAATAAGCTTTTAACTCTTGGTACATCCACAAGATATTTGATACTTTGTCAGGCTCTAACTATGAGAGAAAATATACCTGTTACGTATTAAATCATCTTCAAGCAATTATCGGTATTGCATTATCCAAACCTCGCTCCCCCAATGTGCTCGGCTTTTCAATACTCTACTCATACTAATCATTAATGGTAGGGAAGTGTCAAGTGCATATGATATGAAAGATGCTAAGCCACATGTGTCACGAGCCCTAGAAGCACTGGAGTAGTCCATTTGCGCAGGAGCTTCTCCAGAGACTACCTAGAGCCTCCATAAGGGGAACATCATGCTTAAGCAACAATTGGAGGCGCTCATATAGGAAAATACTATTCTTATGCCCGCCAGACAAAACACTAGATCAAAGTTATGGCAATTTTTGTGCAAGCCTTTTTCTACTACGAAAATATCCAAAATCAAGTGTTTCTTGTCCTAAATCAGCCCCTCCTACTTAATTCATTACGTAGAGCTGCTAGGAGATAAACCACTGCAGGTTATTTGTATAGGTAATGCTGTCTGAAGATTGACTCCAACCAGACATTTATCTTATAGATGTCTTCTTCATGAGTATGCAGGGATGGTGTCAGTGAAGGGCAGTTCTATCAAATGGTGCTTCATGAACTTGAAGCCATATGCAAGGTAAATGTTTTTAAATTTTTAGAGTTTTATATATATGTATATATATATACACACAGATATATATGTACATATGTGTGTGTGTGTGGGCATAGATATTATATATATATATATATATATATATATTGTTCTACTGTTAATTTTGTTTTCTATTGTATGTTTTCTCAGGCATGCACACCTCTGGAGCCAGACCATCAACCGGAAGTCGCTTTTTATTGTCATTCATAAACGTCACCACACTAGGATGCTTGACAACCCACCATGACAGACATTTCATTGATGGAACTGGTTACATTCTGCCTTGTAGCGAAATTAACTTTCTTGGTTATTCCTTGAGATTTTTTCGTCGAATTTCTACTCAAAATGTCATACTTGTTTTATAAAGTATCATCAGAACATACAATTTTACTAGTGTGGATTCTAAGATTTGCCGCACTACAGAGTTTGGCTTATCTCTTTGTAGTCAAGCAGGAATACACGAGGGTGGCAAACATTCGGCTCAATACCTTGTTCTTTGGGATGAAAATAATTTTATAGCCGATGCTCTTCAGAGCCTAACCAACTACTTAATATTTATGAAATGACATTATAATTGCACAATTTGTAATATTAAAGGTACATTAATACTTATGTAATGACATTATATTATATATCTCTTTGACTAAATATAATTTTGTGCAGAAGTAGATCTAGTAAAACCAATAGTTTGTGCAATCCCCGAGCATATAAAATAATTTCAATTAGATAGCTTAGAAAATGAAATTATACTGCTGAAGAAATCAATATCAGGGGAACCCCAAGAGATTGCATTTAGCTCGGTACGTAATGATCAGTGGCAGAATAAAGTCCACAATTTTAATAGAAATTAAAATTTCATGAGAAAAGGATAAGCTTATTAAGTGTGAAATATTTGACTTAAAGTTCTTCTTTATTATTAGAGGATTATGAGTATGCTTGTTACAACCCTGTCTGCATATGATCTGTCCAATCCGTTTTCCTAAATGGATACACATTATCACACCAGCACGCCTCATGTTCTGGGCTACATCAATATCAGTGCAAAACCCTTACTCTTGGTTACCAACTTCCCCTCCACATTATATCCTTGAATAATCCAGGGAGCTAATTATCTCATTCCTCATTTTACGCAGCTGGAGAAAAACCACTAAAGATTTTATTCTATAGGCAACGATGTCGGATATATGTTATTTTGAAGAGTAGTTTGAATAAACACGAGTTTGTGAAATCTAACCATACTAGGTAGTTCGTATAATTCGTTCCACTATGCACATTTATTGAACATAACCTCCAACCAAGACAAATCATTGATGAAACTAGAACTTTTAGAAGCACCATCAAGTCTCTTTTCGACTCTTTTTTCTGTGAAGGAGACAACAAATCACAATGTCTTTTCAGTATCGATGGAGTGCCTCTTAGAAATTCTGTCAGAACTTTTCGGAGTAGCATCAGGATTTGTTACTAGTGAATTTCTCAAAGATATTGCAGTTGGTAGAATCCGTTGGCATGCACGAAATCCATGATTTCTGAATGTTGTTAGTTTCAGCTTGCCCTGTATATTTTAATTTGTAAAAGGAACTCTGTTCGATTGCAAACTTAAAATGCCCAAACAGAATTTTGAATTGTACTTGTTTCACAAACAGTCAAAAGGCAATGACAAAATTATTTTGTACAAATTATCCACGTAACATGCTGAAAAAGAAAGCACCAAGAGAGGACTGACTCTATTATCATTGCAACAGGGCGATGGATTTCTTTCGATTCTCAAAACATGGAGGAAGCATCTAAAACACATGGTTCGGCTGGATCTTCTTCCCATCACAGGAAAACAAGGGAAACAATGAACTATGAGCCAATTTCCAAGGCTTATCCTATGATGGGAAGAAGTTCCAGCTGAACCATGAATTTTAGATGTATCCTCCACGTTTTGACAACCGGAAGAAATCCATGGCCATGTTGCAATGATAACAGAGTTGGAACCTCTCTTGGGTCTTTCTTGCTCAGCATGAGACATGGATAATTTGGACAAAATAATTTTGTCATTGCCTTTTGACTGTTTGTGAAACAAGTACAATTCCGAATTTCGTTTGGGCATTATAAGATTGCAATCAAACAAAGTTCCTTTTACAACTTCAAATATACAGGGCAAGCTGAAACTAACAACATTCAGATATCATGGATTTCGTGTATGCCAACGTATTCTACCAACTGCAATATCTATGAGCAATTCACTATAGTAACATCTCTAGATGGTGAAAATAACGAGAGTGAAAATAGAAAGAAAAATATGATAAACCTGCTAGATTTCCATTGGGAGAATGTCATAGAGGATGTTTAGAAGGTCCTCTTCCCTCATTGCTTTGCAACTATCACCATGTTGTAGGGTTCAGTGTTTATCGTTCTAATTGCCAGGCACATAGAGTCAACTCCATGATAAACATCTCACAAGCTGTTGCAAATATCACTGGTGTATTAGTGTTGATCTTATAATATATTAACTTCAGTGTAAAGAACGAGACAAAAATACATTTTGTTAAAGTCGAACTATAAGAATTAATATATGTTAATTAGTTAAATGATAAGATTCAAGCCTTGCAGTTACTATGATTGATGGATCAGGGAATTCCATCAGGCTCGTCATTTGGAGTTGGGTAAAAAGTTCGTTGACAAGAACTTTACTCCTGACGATAGTGATTCACGACTAGATGGAAACGAAAATCAGAAATCCCTTGTCCTTCTAAGGATTTCCTTGAATTTCACTATGGTGTTTCATGTTCCTGTAACAATGAAGGTTTATTACAAAATAACATCTGAACTCCCTTAAAAGTTGATATGCACCAGTTTCTTCAAACTCTTCTTGTCTTAATTGACAAGTTTTCTAAAAGTAATGCCCCTATTGTCTTAATAACACCGATGCTCTTTAGAGCCTAATCCAAAATTTAGTTACACATTAAACCTGTTGCATATGATTTTTTAAATCACTTTTGTGAAATGGCTGCCATTTACCACACAACACACATCACTTTCTAGACTACATATATCAGTTATTTAGAGCAAAACTTTTGCATAGCATACATTCTGTGCAAAATCTTTGATATACCTATTTCATCGCGGCGTACCACATTTTGAAATAAGTTCTTATATTCGTGATAGATGCTTGAGTGGGTAAGTGTACTTAAAGGTTTAAGTTTTTGAATGGAGAACTTTGTTCTAAGTTTCTCAAAATGGAAAAAAAAATGATAAATTTATATTAGATTTATAAATATGTAAGATCGGTTCAGATCCGGATCCCGTACAAGTGGATCCCCTGTTCAAGTTACAACGAGGTTGGCTGTCCAACTCGAACACTCAATTGAGATCGAGTCTTCTTCACCTCTACTGGGTATCATGTACTGTTCATAATTTTATCTGCTCCTTTAAAGGCTTGACAACTTACATGAGATGTTTCTTATCGAGAACTAAACTTTTTTCTTTTCTCAATTTCTGCCTCACAGTTCTCAAATCTAGTTTGTTTCTATGTGAACATTTTAGATCTTAAAAGTTCAATTTATTAGTTTGATCATTTCTTTATTTTTCAATTTTTAGTTTTCTCAAAAATCCTAGATCTGAGATTTGTAATATGTTATCTAATATATCTGCATACAACATTTAAAATCTAACACTCCCTAATTCTTGTTTTGGAAAACCAAACCTTTCAGGAAGAGAGAGAGAGAGAGAGAGAGAGAGAGACGCAACTGAAGAAGAACAAAGATTAAGAGAAAAGTTGTTACCGCTAATAAGCGACTCGTGTTGTGGCGGCTCGTTGGATGTCTGATAGGTTCTTGTTTGATAGGCGCCGAATGGTGGTGGTCAATGGTTAAAGGAGATAAAACGCCTGCTGAAGATAAATAGTGCCAAGATTTAATTGTGTGTGTGTGTGGGAGAGAGAGAGAGAGAGAGAGAGAGAGAGAAACCGAAACGATGAGTGTGTATATTAAGTGACTGTGAGAGAAAAGCAAACGCGAGTGAAACGGAGAAAATCTTAAGGCTTATATAGTACTTATAATTAGGGCTACCGAACGGTTCATGAGCGGGTGGAAATGGAGTTGATCTCGGTCTACGCTCTCTCTCAACCCTCGTGTTTAGTAAATTAGGTACATATCAAATATTGTGGTGTATCTTAAAATTTAATCTCGACTAATCTAATGAATAACTCTATGTTTTCTAGAAAGAATATATATATATATATATATATATATATATATATATATGTATATTTATATATATATATATATATAAATAATGGATGCCAAAAAAATTTATATATTTATTCTATTCTTGCCACCTAGAGCTTCAATTATAATCTATTGCAATATATTGACATCACAATAAAAGATGAGTAATACAATGCTGAAGTATAAGCAAATATTCTATGGATAAACATAAAAAACAAACTATTATTTAAACACTCACACACACACACAATTATATATATATATATACATACATTTATTTATATATATATATATATATATACACACACACACACACACACATATATATATATATATATATATATATATATATATAAATAGAATAGTTATTACGTCGATACTTCCACATATTTTGGGTAACGTAAGAGACGTCTATCTAAACCGGTAGAGATAGTCACCTACAATAATCAGTCTACCTACGCCTTTTTCAAGAAAATGATGTGAAAACCAGCGGTGAAGATGTCACCCCTATTGTTGTTTCCAAGAAAGACGGAATCCTTTTGGTCCGCTATCGCGATCATGATTTTCCTACCCCGAGAGGGAAATGTAATTCCCTTTTGGGCCGGTTGTGTAACACCCGCTCGGTTTTGATAACATTAGTGACACATGTGTAAGTTTTAAGTGAGATATCGAGCAACTCAATTTACTTATGACATCAATGGTTCTCTGACGAAGTTCCTATTTACTCCATTGTCAACATGAAAGTCGACCAAACTAGCCCATCTTACTCTAATTATGATACATGTATCTTTTGATATATTATACATGCATATTCTAAGAGGTGTTTTTACTATAAAATCAATTTTGTTTCGTCAAAAAACAAAATTATTTTATGTTATTATGATTCATTAAAGTTTTTAGTGCCGCTCACTCATACTACACTCATAATTTGATAATTAATGTTCTAAATATAAGTGCTAAAATTTAAAGTTATTTAGTTTCCATAGATGTACATATTTAATCGTTTTTAAGATAACAAAATTTCATAAATAATAGAAAACTAAATATAGTTATAGTAAAGAAATAAAAACATAAATAAATGTTTGATGTTTAAAAAAAAAATAAGGCATCTAATTTTTTTTTTGTGTGAACATAAAACAAAAATGACCAATTTTCGATACTACTTAGGCAAGTTCAATAAAATGTATGATTACTTTTCTTCTTTTACAGGTGTCCAACCGGTTCCTATGCAATATCACCATTTCCATAGTTATAGGCATTTGTTACAAGCATGTGTTTTTCAAGAAAGCAATAAGAAAATGCTTTGTGTCATTCGAGGTTTGCAAAGGAAATGTGATAATTCTCAATGTCATTTGTGTTGCCCCATTTCTCTAACAAGGGTATTCATGTGTGGTCTTTTTGTAACTCATTTTGGGGGATTGGTCGAAATAAAATCAGCAAAAGTGCCAAAAAGATTTTTATCTCTTGTCAAAGGTTGTGTCATTTTTATAGTTGTGCAAATATAAGTGATCTTATAATAAGCTCTTAAGTCTTGGTACATCCACAAGATATTTGATACTTTGTCAGGCTCTAACTATGAGAGAAAATATACCTATTACGTATTAAATCATCTTGAAGCAATTATCCGTATTGCATTATCCAAACCTCGCTCCCCCAATGTCCTCGGCTTTTCAATACTCTACTCATAATAATCATTACTGTTAGGGAAGTGTCAAGTGCATATGATGTGAAAGATGCTAAGCCACATGTGTCACGAGCCCTAGAAGCACTGGAGTAGTCCATTTGCGCAAGAGCTTCTCCAGAGGCTACCTAGAGCTTCCATAAGGGGAACATCATGCTTAAGCAACAATTGGAGGCGCTCATATAGGAAAATACTATTCTTATGGCTGCAAGACACAATATTAGATCAAACGTTATGGCAATTTTTGTGCAAGCCTTTTTCTACTACGAAAATATCCAAAATCAAGTGTTTTTTGTCCTAAATCAGTCCCTCCTACTTATTTCATTCCGTAGAGCTGCTAGGAGATAAACCACTGCAGGTTATATGTATAGGTAATGATGTCTGAAGATTGACTCCACCCAGACATTTATCTTATAGATGTCTTCTTCATGAGTATGCAGGGATGGTGTCAGCGAAGGGCAGTTCTATCAAATGGTGCTTCATGAACTTGAAGCCATATGCATGGTAAATATTTTTAAATTTTTGGAGTTTTATATATATATATATATATATATATATATATATATATATATATATATATATATAAATTTTGTTTTCTATTGTATGTTTTCTCAGGCATGCACACCTCTGGAGCCAGACCATCAACCGAAAGTCACTTTTATCGTCATTCATAAACGTCACCACACTAGGATGCTTGACAACCCACCATGACAAACATTTCATTGATGGAACTGGTTACATTCTTCCTTGTAGCGAAATTAACTTTCTTGGTTATTCCTTGAGATTTTTTCCGTCGAATTTCTACTCAAAATGTCATACTTGTTTTATAAAGTATTATGAGAACATACAATTTTACTGATGTGGGATTCAAAGATTTGCCGCAGTACAGAGTTTGGCTTCTATCTTTGTAGTCAAGCAGGAATACACGAGGGTGGCAACCATCCGGCTCAATACCTTGTTCTTTGGGATGAAAATAATTTTATAGCCGGTGCTCTTCAGAGCCTAACCAACTACTTAATACTTATGAAATGACATTATAAATTCACAATTTGTAATATTAAAGGTACACTAATACTTATGTAATGACATTCTATTATATATCTCTTTGACTACATATAATTTTGTGCAGAAGTAGATCTAGTAAAACCAATAGTTTGTGCAATCCCTAGCATATAAAATAATTTCGATTAGATAACTTAGAAAATGAAATTATACTGCTGAAGAAATCAATAACATGGGAACACCAAGAGATTGGATTTAGCTGGGTATTGTAATGATCAGTGGCAGAATAAAGTCCACATTTTTTATAAAAAGTAAAATTTCTTGCGAAAAGGATAAGCTTATTAAGTGTGAAATATTTGACTTAAATTTCTTCTTTATGATTACAGGATTATGAGTATTGTGGGGATTGATTCATAATTGAACGAGCTGGAAAACGGTTGAGCGTCGAGCTAAGAAGACAGCAAGCAGGGGCGGTTAAAACCGTTAGTTAGTTAGCTGTTTTGAGAGCTGGTTTTTGCAGCTGATTTGAGCGCGGTTATCTCTGTGTATATAAGTTTGTTTCACTTCAGGTTTTTTGCATTGTAACACTTGTAACTTCAGCTTGGAACACTCTGCAAACACCTGTTGATTTAGTTGAATAAAATAGACAGAAAACTCCCTTGGATGTAGGCTGTGATTCGGTTGATCACAGTTGAACCACTTTGTGTTCTTGTTTTCGATTCTGTTGCTTGTTTATTCTTGGATTGTTTGTGTACATTTTTGTATGAGTTTTACATCAAATAGAAGTGAGATTTGATCTGCATTCTTAACAAACTGGTGCGGTGAGTGTGGATCGAGTGATCATGGCATCTGCTAAGTTTGATGTTGAGAAGTTCACTGGACATAATGATTTTGGCTTGTGGAGTCTGAAGCTGAGGGCTCTGTTGGTGCAAAAAGTATTGTTGGATGCAATTGATGAAGCATCCATCGACAATGATATGGATGAGAAGGCAAAGAACATGATGCTGGAGAAAGCACATAGTGCTATCATCTTGAGCCTGGGTGACAAACTGCTCCGACAAGTATCAAAGGAACGATTTGCAGTAGGGGTATGGCTCAAACTTGAAATTCTATACATGACTAAGTCTTTTGGTAAATTGACTTTACTTAAAACAAGCTCTGTATTCCTTCAAAATGCATGAAGATAGATCTATAGAGGAACAGATGGAAGAATTCAATAATTTGATCTTAGATTTAGAGAATATTGAAGTTTCTTTTGACGAAGAAGATCAAGCTCTATTATTATTGACTTCCTTACCAAAATCACATAGTCATTTTAAAGAAACACTTCTATATGGTAGAGAATCTCTGACTCTAGATGAGGTGCAATCTACTTTGAACTCTAGAGAGTTAAATGAAAGAAAGGAGAAGAAAGTTTCTGTAAATGGAGAGGGGTTGATTGTTAAGGGTAAAAATAACAAGAAATGATGCAAAGGTGACAAAAAGAAGGATAAGAATCCTCAGAATGATGGCAGTAAGGATAAGAAATGTTATCATTGTCATAAAGAGGGTCATATCAGGAGGTTTTGTCCAGAAAGGGTAGACAAGAAGGGCTCTGAGAAGCAGAAGCCTTCTGATGATGCAGCCTTAGCACAAGAGAGCTATGAATCAGCTGATGTGCTTATGGTTTCACAAAAGGATCTTGAGACATAGTGGGTGATGGATTCAGGATGTTCATACCACATAACACCAAAAAAACACTGGTTTGAACATTTTGAGCTGATAGATGGAGGTATTGTGCTACTGGAAAGCAACAAACCATGCAAAGTAACTGGTATTGTATCCATAAGGTTCAAGTTACATGATGGTTGTGAGAGAATTCTGAATGCAGTCAGATTTGTACCTGATCTTAAGAGGAACTTGATCTCACTTGGTGAGTTTGATAAAAAGGGCCTCAAGTTTGATTGTAAGAATGGTATTCTGAGGGTCTTCAGTGATCAGAAAGAAGTCATGAAGGGTTTGAGAGGAAATGACTTGTATACACTGGTTGGAAGTGTAGTTCAATGAGCAGCATCTCCTGGAGTAGCATCAAAGCTCACAAACACAAAGTTGTGGCACAGAAGATTGGCTCATGTGAGTGAAAAAGGTCTACTGGAATTGAGTAAACAAGGCTTGATAGGTAAAGAGAAACTTGAGAAGCTTGTGTTCTGTGAGAATTGTGTGTTTGGCAAAGCACACAAGACAAGTTTCTCTGCAGCTCAACACAGATCAAAGGGGAGCCTGGATTACATTCATGCTGATTTGTGAGGTCCTTCAAGGACTCCTTCACATTCTGAAGCAAGGTATTTCTTGTGTATAGTTGATGATTACAGTAGAAAGATATGGGTTTACACCCTGAGAAGAAAGGATGAGGTGTTCAAGACCTTTAAGACTTGGTTAACTTTGGTTGAAAACCACACAGAAACAAAAGTGAAAAGGTTAAGAACAGATAATGGTTTGGAGTTTTGCTCTGAAGAATTTAATGAATTCTGTAAAGATCATGGTATTGCAAGGCATGTTGCAGGTACACCACAGCAGAATGGTCTTGCTGAGAGATTCAACAGAACCATCCTTGAACTAGTTAGATGTTTGCTGCTAAGTGCAGCATTGCCTAAGGTGTTTTGGGCAGAAACAGTGGTGACTACTGCTTATTTGATCAACAGGTGTCCTTCATCAGCTATAGGAATGAAAACTCCAGAGGAAATGTGGTCAGATCATGCACCAGACCTGAGTACTCTCAAAGTATTTGGATGTGTGGCTTATGCACACATCAGATAAGATAAACTTGAACCAAAAGCTATAAAATGTATGTTTATAGGTTATCCTGAAGGAGTGAACGGCTATAAACTATGGTGTTTAGAAGCTGGTCACAGAAGGTGTACTGTGAGCAGAGATGTTGTGTTTAAAGAAGATGAGATGGCTCACAAAGCCGGCAACTCAGGTGGAAAAGAGGTGAAGATATCTACAGAATCAGAGAAATCAGGAGGAAATCAGATTGAGGTGGAGTTGTCAAGGAATGAGGCTCAAATTGATGAATGGTTATCTGAGGAAGAGAATGTCATTGAGCAACCAGATAATCCAACACAACAACCAACCAATGATCAAGCTGAATCTGATCAGTACATGCTCACAAGGGACAGAACAAGGAGGCAAACTAAAGCTCCAGTCAGGTATGGTTATGCTGACTTACTTGCATATTCTTTAGTTGCTGCAAGTGAGGTTTTGGATGAAGAACCACAACATTATAAAGATTCCATAGCTAGAAAGGATGAACATAGATGGTTGGAAGCAATGAAGGATGAAATGAAATCCTTGAAAGTAAAAAACACCTGGGAACTTACTCAGAAACCCCCTGGTGCAAAGGTTGTGAGTAGTAGGTGGATTTTCAAAAGAAAACTAGGAATACCAGGTGTAGAAGAAGGGAGATGTAAAGCAAGGTTGGTAGCTAGAGGATTCACACAAAGGGAAGGAATAGATTACAATGATGTATTCTCTCCTGTGGTGAAGTATAGATCTATCAGGCTGTTATTATCTCTAGTTGCTAAGTATGACTTAGAACTTGAACAACTTGATGTCAAAACTGTTTTTTTGTATGGAGAGCTTGAAGAAACCATGTTGATGAAACAACCTGAGGGGTTTGAGGTGAAAGGAAAGGAAGATATGGTTTGCAAGCTGAAGAAATCATTATATGGTTTGAAACAATCTCCAAGGCAATGGAACAAGAGGTTTGATGAGTTTATGAATCGAGTTGGATACTCAAGGAGAAAATATGACAACTGTGTCTATTATAAATTCACAGCTACAGAAGATTTTCTTATTATGCTGTTGTATGTTGATGATATACTTATTGCAAGTAATAGTACAAACGAAGTAGATGGAATGAAGAAAAACTTGAGCAGTGAATTTGAGATGAAAGATCTTGGTCAAGCAACCAAGATACTTGGCATGGAGATCAAAAGAAACAGGTCAAAAAGAGTGTTATATCTGTTACATAAGACTTATTTACAGAAGGTTCTTGAGAAGTTTGGCGTGACAGATGCTAAAGTTGTAAACACACCTTTGTCTCAACACCTGAAATTGAGCAGTGAGCAAGCACCTGTGACTGAAGAGGAAAAGGAATTCATGCAACAAATTCCCTATGCCAATGCAGTAGGATCACTAATGTATGCCATGGTTTGTACCAGGCCTGATCTGACATATTCAGTGAGTATTGTGAGCAGGTATATGTCAAATCCAGGAAAGCAGCATTGGAAGGCTTTGAAGTGGATTCTGAGGTACATAAATGGAAGTATAAACAAGGTTCTGGTTTATGGTAGAGCTGGAAATCAGAGTGCAAAGGTTGAAGGCTTTGTTGACTCTGATTATGCAGGAATTTTGGATACAAGGAAGTCCTTAACTGGTTATGTATTCATATCTTTTGGCACTACAGTAAGTTGGAAGGCAAATTTGCAAAAGGTGGTGGCTTTGTCAACTACTGAAGCAGAGTACATTGCCTTAACTGAAGCAGTGAAAGAAGCCTTATGGCTTGAAGGTATTGGCAGAGAATTGAGGTTTCAAGAGAAAGCAATCACAGTGTTCTGTGACAATCAAAGTGCCATTCACTTGACTAAAAACCAGATGTATCATGAACGCACTGAACATGTAGACATCAAGCTACATTTTGTGAGGGAGATCCTGGCAAAGGAAGCAGTGAAAGTGAAGAAGATTCACATTGATCATAACCCTTCAGACATGATTACTAAGGTTTTGCAAAACAAGAAGTTTAGCTATTGTTTGGAGTTGATCCATTTGATGGATGCATAGCTTGAAGAAGGCTGGTGGAGTGGTGTTGATTGCATGTTCAACTGATGAATCAAAGTGGAGAATTGTGGGGATTGATCCATAATTGAACGAGCTGGAAAACGGTTGAGAGTCGAGCTAAGAAGACAGCAAGCAGGGGAGGTTAAAATCGTTAGTTAGTGAGCTGCTTTGAGAGCTGGTTTTTGCAGCTGATTTGAGCGCGATTATCTCTGTGTATATAAGTCCGTTTCACTTCAGGTTTTTTGCGCTGTAACACTTGTAACTTCAGCGAGAAACACTCTGTAAACACCTCTTGATTTCGTTGAATAAAATCGATAGAAAACTCCCTTGGATGTAGGCTGTGATTCGGTTGATCACAGTTGAACCAAGCAAAATCTTTGTGTTCTTGTTTACGATTCTGTTGCTTGTTGATTCTTGGATTGTTTGTGTGCATTTGTGTGTGAGTTTTACATCAAATAGATGTGAGATTTTATCTGCATTCCTAACAAGTATGCTTGTTACAACCCTGTCTGCATATGATCTTGCCAATCCATTTTCCTAAATGGATACAGATTATCATACCAGCACGCCTCATGTTCTGGGCTACATCAATATCAGTGCAAAAACCTTACACTTGGTTACCAACTTCCCGTCCACATTATATGAGCTAATTATCTCATTCCTCATTTTACGCTGCTGGACAAAAACCACTGAAGAATTTATTCTATAGGTAACGATGTCGGATATATGTTATTTAGAAGAGTAGTTTGTATAAACATGAGTATGTGAAATTTAATCATACAAGGTAGTTTGTATAATTCGTTCCACTATGCACATTTATTGAACATAACCTCCAACAAAGACAAATCATTGATGAAACTAGAACTTTAAGAAGCACCATCAAGTCTCTTTTCGACTCTTTTTTCTGTCAAGGAGACAACAAATTGCAATGTCTTTTCAGTATCGATGGAGTGCCTCTTAGAAGTTTTGTCAGAACTTTTCAGAGTAGCATCAGGATTGGTTACTAGTGAATTTCTCAAACATATTGCAGTTGGTAGAATCCGTTGGCATGCACGAAATCCATGATTTCTGAATGTTGTTAGTTTCAAGAGATAATTTCAACATTAGTCCTCTAACTTGGCGTCGATTCAGAAATCGTCATAAACCTTGGCACTACATAAATTTGGTACCTTAACTTGGCATTAAATTCAATTTCGGTCCTCCGACACCAGAAATTACTTAATTTTCTTGAATTTGCACATTAGACCACTCACATGTCCTCAATTTGGAGATTTTTGATTGCGATTCATTCACAAATAAGATCAAATTTACTCGATTGCTCCGTCCTACCCAATCCCCTACCATCATTTGTGGGTAATGATGGGGTAAAGTTTGTTTTCCTCCCCTAACTGCAATCAAATATCCAAAAATTGGGGCCATATGGGTGTTCACGAGCGCAAATCCGACCAAATTAAGTGATTTCTGGCACTAGAGGACTGAAATTGAATGTTTTGCAAATTTATGAGACTAATTTTATGTGGTGCCAAGTTAGACGACCAACTGCGAATTGGAGCCAAGTTAGTAGATTTCAAGTTGTAAAAGGAACTCTGTTTGATTGCAAACTTAAAATTCCCAAACAAAATTTTAAATTGTACTTGTTTCACAAACAGTCAAAAGGCAATGACAAAATTATTTTGTACAAATTATCCACGTCACATGCTGAAAAAGAAAGAATCAAGAGAGGACTGACTCTATTATCATTGCAACAGGGCGATGGATTTCTTTCGATTCTCAAAACATGGAGGAAGCATCTAAAACTCATGGTTCAGCTAGAACTTCTTCCCATCACTGGAAAACAAAAGAAACAATGAACTATGAGCCAGTTTCCAAGGCTTATCCTATGATGGGAAGAAGTTCCAGCTGAACCATGAATTTTAGATCTATCCTCCACGTTTTGACAACCGGAAGAAATCCATCGCCATGTTGCAATGATAACAGAGTTGGAACCTCTCTTGGTTATTTCTTGCTCAGCATGAGACATGGATAATTTGGACAAAATAATTTTGTCATTGCCTTTTGACAGTTTGTGAAACAAGTACAATTCCGAATTTCGTTTGGGCATTATAAGATTGCAATCAAACAAAGTTCCTTTTACAACTTGAAATATACAGGGCAAGCTGAAACTAACAACATCCAGATATCATGGATTTCGTGTATACCAAGGGATTCTACCAACTGCAATATCTATGAGCAATGCACTACAGTAACATCTATAGATGGTGAAAATAACGAGAGTGAATATAGAAAGAAAAATATGACAAACCTGCTACATTTCCATTGAGACAATGTCATAGAGGATGTTTAGAAGGTCCTCTTCCCTCATTGCTTTGCAAATATCACCCTGTTGTAGGGTTCAGTGCTTATCGTTCTAATTGCTAGGCACTTAGAGTCAACTCCATGATAAACATCTAACAAGTTGTTGCAAATATCACTGGTGTATTAGTGTTGATCTTATGATATATTAACTTCAGTGTAAAGAACGAGCAAAAATACATTTTATTAAAGTCGAATTATAAGAATTAACATATGTTAATTAGTTAAATGATAAGATTCAAGCCTTGCCGTTACTATGATTGATGGATCAGGGAATTCCATCAGCCTCGGCAATTGGAGTTGGGTAAAAAGTTTCGTTGACAAGAACTTTACTCCTTACGATAGTGATTCACGACTAGATGGAAACGAAAATCAGAAATCCCTTGATGGTTCTAAGGATTTCCTTGATTTTCACTATGGTGTTTCATGTTCCTGTAACAATGAAGGTTTATTACAAGATAATATCTGCACTCCCTTAAAAGTTGATATTCACCAGTTTCATCAAAATCTTCTTGTCTTAATTGACATGTTTTCTGAAAGTAATGCCCCAATTGTCTTAATAACACCCATGCTCTTTAGAACCTGATAAAAAATTTAGTTACACATTATACCTGTTGCATATGATTTTTTAAATCACTTTTGTGAAATGGCTGCCATTTACCACACAACACACATCACTTTCTAGACTAAATCAGTTATTCGTGATACACATCACTTTTTAGTTACACATTATACCTATCGCGGCGTACCACATTTTGAAACAAGTTCATATATTCGTGATAGATGCTTGAGTGGGTAAGTGTACTTAAAGGTTTAAGTTTTTGAATGGAGAACTTTGTTCTAAGATTCTGAAAATGGGAAAACAAATGATAAATTTATATTAGATTTATAAATATGTAAGATCGGTTCAGATCCGGATCCTGTACAAGTGGATCCTCTGTTCAAGTTACAAAGAGGTTGGCTGTCCAGCTCGAACACTCAATTGAGATCGAGTCTTCTTCACCTCTACTGGGTATCATGTACTGTTTGTAATTTTATTTGCTCCGCTAAAGGCATGTCACAACTAACATGAGAGGTTTCTTATCGAGAACTAAACTTTTTTCTGTTCTCAATTTCTGCCTCGTAGTTCTCAAATCTAGTTTTTTCTAGGTGAACATTTTAGATCTTAAAAGTTCAATTTATTAGTTTGATCATTTCATTATTTTTCATTGTTTAGTTTTCTCAAAAATCCTAGATCTGAGATTTGTAATATGTTATCTAATATATCTGCATACAACATTCAAAAATCTGAGACTCCCTAATTCTTGTTTTGGAAAACCATACCTTATCAGGATGAGAGAGAGAGAGAGAGAGTGCGAGTGAGAGAGAGACGCGACTGAAGAAGAACAAAGATTAAGAGAAAAGTTGTTACCGCTAATAAGTGACTCGTGTTGTGGCGGCTCGTTGAATGTTTGATATAGGTTCTTGTTTGATAGGAGCCGAATGGTGGTGGTCAAAGGTTAAAGGAGCTAAAACGCCTGCTGAAGATAAAGAGTGACAAGATTTAATTGTGTGTGTGGGAGAGAGAGAGAGAGAGAGAGAGAGAAACCGCAACGATGAGTGTGTATATTAAGTAACTGTGAGAGAAAACCAAACATGAGTGAAACGGAGAAAATCTTAAGCCTTATATAGTAATTATATTTAGGGCTACCGAACGGTTCATGAGCGGGTGGAAAAGGTGTTGAACCCGGTCTAAGCTCTTCAACCCTCGTGTTTAGTAAATTAGGTACATATCAAATATTGTTGTATTGTATTTTAAAATTTAATCTGGACTAATCTAATGAATAAGTCTATGTTTTCTAGAAAGAAAATATATATATATATATATATATATATATATATATATATATATATATATATATATATATATATATACGTATATACATATACTTATTATATTCTTGCCACCTAGAGCTTCAATTATAATCTATTGCAATATATTGACATCACAATAAAAAATGAGTAATACAATGCTGAAGTATAAGAAAATATTCTATGTGTAAAATGAGTAAAAAACAAACTATTATTTAAACACTCACACACACACACACACACACAATTATGGGTAATGTAGGAGACATCTCTCTAAACCGCTAGAGATAGTCACCTACAATAATCAGTCTCCTACGCATTTTCCAGAAAATGATGCGAAACACCAGCGGTGAAGATGTCACCCCTATTGTTGTGTCCAAGAAAGATGGAATCCTTTTGGTCCGCTATCGCGATCATCATTTTCCTGCCCCGAGAGGGAAAGGTAATTCCCTTTTGGGCCGGTTGTGTAACACCCCCTAGGTTTTGATAACATTAGTGACACATGTGTATGTTTTGTGTGACATATCGAGCAACTCAATTTGCTCAGGACATCAATGGTTCTCTGACGAAGTTCCTATTTACTCCTTGGTCAACATGAAAGTTGACCAAGCTAGCCCATCTTACTCTAATTATGATACAGGTATCTTTTAATATATTATACAATAGATGCATATTATAAGAGGTGTTTTTACTATAAAATCAATAATTGAAATCAATTTTTGTTTCGTCAAAAAACAAAATCATTTTCTGTTATTATGATTCATTAAAGTGTTTAATGCCGCTCACTCATACTACACTCATAATTTGATAATTAATGTACTAAATATAAGTGCTATACTTTCAAGTTATTTAGTTTCCATAGATGTACATATTTAATCGTTTTTAAGATAACACAATTTCATAAATAATAGAAAACTAAATATAGTTATAGTAAAGAAATAAAAACATAAATAACTGTTTGATGTTTTTATAAAAAAAACAAGGCATCTATAGAAAGAATTTTTTGTGAACATAAAACAAAAATGCCCAATGTTCAATACTACTAAGGCAAGTTCAATAAAATGTATGATTACTTTTCTTCTTTTACAGGTGTCCAACTGGTTCCTATGCAATATCACCATTTCCATAGTTATAGGCATTTGTTAGAAGCATGTGTTTTTCAAGAAAGCAACAAAAAAACGCTTTTTGTCATTCGAGGTTTGCAAAGGAAATGTGATAATTCTCAATGGCATTTGTGTTGCCCCATTTCTCTAACAAGGGTATTCATGTTTGGTCTTTTTGTAACTCATTATGGGGGATTGGTCGAAACAAAGTCAGCAAAAGTGCCAAAAAGATTAGTCCAGATATCATGGATTTCGAGTATGCCAACGGATTCTACCAACTGCAATATCTATGGGAAATTCACTATAGTAACATCTCTAGATGGTGAACATAACGAGAGTGAAAATAGAAAGAAAAATATGATAAACCTGCTAGATTTCCATTGGGACAATGTCATGGAGGATGTTTAGAAGGTCCTCTTCCCTTATTGCTTTGCAAATATCACCATGTTGTAGGGTTCAATGCTTATCGTTCTAATTGTGAGGCACTTAGAGTCAACTCCATGATAAACATCTCACAAGCTGTTGCAAATATCACTGGCGTATTAGTGTTGATCTTATGATATATTAACTTCAGTGTAAAGAACGAGACAAAAATACATTTTGTTAAAGTCGAATAATAAGAATTAGGGATAATTGCAGCAAACCCCCCCAAACTATGGAGGTCATAGAACTTTACCCCCTGAACTATCGATTGGTGTTAAATACCCCCTGAACTACCCGATTTTGTGCGTTTTACCCCCTGAACCGTTGTCCGACAATTGTTGTGAAAAATGTGCCCGGCACGTGATCGTCGAAAGGGCGATTTCGTATGTTCAATTTTTTTGCATTTTAACACATAATAAATGTCCCCCCTAAACTATCATAGTTTACCCCCTGAACTTTTGAAGTTGACCCCTTGAACTATTATAACCTACTCCCTATCCTATTCGATTGTTAGTAATTTTGCCCCTGAACTTTGTTTAGATACCCCTTGAACTATTCTACACTACCCCCTAAACTATTATTTTGAGCGCTTTTACCCCCTAAACTAAGGTAATTGTTCGGGAGCACCCCCTAAACGAAAATATAAGTGCGCCACTACCCCCTAAACTAATATACTTGTGCACAACTACCCCCTGACTTATACTTTTTGTCATGCTCTTTTTTATTGGATTTTCTTCTTTTGGCCTTACTTGCAACTAACATGTCACTAATTATAACGACAAAGCCAATATTTATCACCAATACATGCAAATCCACACAAGAAGCTATTGTTAGCCATTACAACAATGTGTTTGTCATTACAACACATCGAATGCTGTCAAAATAATTGAGGTGCATGCCATAGCATTTCCATTCTAATATAGGGCTATTGTTCGCCATTACAAAACATGGAATGCTGACAAACTTAACCCGGACAGTTCAAGCCTACCAAAACACCAACATTTGATCCTAAAACTACTACTTCTCCACATCCAATTTTCTTCGAATAGACCTTGTTGCGTACACCGTGTTTGCTTCCATCCAAGCCTTTTCCTTGGCCCATCGTGCATTCATCTCTTTCTCCGTAGCAGCCATCATTGCATCTATTGAGCTAACCTCAATACCAACACTCTCCTTCTTTCCTTTACCCCCTGGATTCTGCTCTTTCTTTTTAGAAACATCATCTTTAAGCTACAAAAACATGAACAAATTAGGGTACTACTTACAAACATTACTTACGCAACCTGCAACTAATAGAGCATTACCTCAACATCAACACTCTTCTCCTTTCCTTTCACAGCTGGATTCTGCTGTTTCTTCTTCGAAATATCATTTTTCATCTACAAAAAGCATGAACAAGTTAGTGTTACTTAGAAACATTACTCATCCATCTAAAAAAAGTGTAACCTCAACATCAACACTCTTCTCCTTTCCTTTCACAACTGGATTTTGCTGTTTCTTCTTTGAAACATCATTTTTCATCTACAAACACCATGAACAAATTAATGTTACTTAGAAATTACCAGCTACAAATAACATGAACCAGTTATGAGACCATATGTATATATAACAAGTTAGTGTAAAACTAACAGTGACTGTGGTCTATTTCAATGACACCACCTCTTTGTTTTTAGTTACTTTCCCTTTAACAACTTGTTCATTTCCTTCCTCAACAAATCTCACCACCCTCTTTCTTGTCCTAATAGGAGGCAGATCCAGTTCACCTCCAGGCTGATGCATGTCCAACACTTCATCATTGTTTTTTGCTTCCTTTTTATCCATATTAGTAGGCATTCCAGATGCTTTATCCTTTTTTTGTGTAGCATTTTCTATTCGAAGAAATTTAACTCCAAGATATTGCTCTTCACCTTGCCTCTTACTCCTTGTAGTCATCAGGGAGGCCACTACTCCTTTCTTTTTCTTGTTAGATTTGGGAATGACTTCAACCACATCAACATTGCCCTGTTGAGCCACATCTCCATCAGCCTGCACCTCACTCATTTGCTCTTCAACAGTTTGTAGAGGCACTTCAGCCTCATCAACCTTGCCCTGCTGAGCTACTTCTGCATCAACTTGTGGCTCACTCATTTGCTCTTCAACAAGTTTAGGAGGCATAACAACATCAACTTTTAGGTTCATTTGTTTATTATATTCATGGTCCTTTTGCTTTTGGGTGCTTCTGCTAGAGCCTCATCAAGTTGTTGCACCCAACTGGTCTGCACGACATATAAAATAATCACTTAAATTGCATAAAAATTTAAATACATTAGTTGCAATACCCGATTTTTACCATGTTATATTACCTCAGATTCTGTTCTTTTTGCTTTAGATGTCACTCCCCCCTTCTTCTTGGTACCAGTGGCATATGGGGCTTGGACCTCAACTTCATGCATCTCAGTAGCTGGAGTCTCATTTTATTGAGACTCAACAACTTGCACCTCATTGGATAGAGGCTCATTCACTTCCAATTTGTCAGCCTCCACACCATTGTTGTTGGTTTGTGTAGTTAACACCTCATCAAGTTGCTGCACCCATGTGGTCTGAATGGCATACAATATAACCAGTTAATTTACATAAAAAATACAAATATACAAAGGGCAATTGGTTGTACTACTTTTCATTCTGTTAAATTACCTCAGCTTCTTTTCCATTGGTTGTACTCATTTCTTTCACTTTCCCTTTTCCTTTCTTCTTCTTACCAGTGGTTTGTGGGGCTTGAACCTCACCAACATGCACCTCACTAGCTGGAGTCTCATTTGTTTGAGTCTCAACAGCTTGCACACCAGTGGACTGAGTCTCATTCACCACCACATGTGCTTCTTTTCCTTTGCCTCTAGTCTGTGCTTCTTTTCCTTTGCCTCTAGTCTCTGAATGTCTTGGTGTCATCAAAGTATAAACAAACAAAGAACTCTGGTTGTGCCATGTCCAGCTTTGGATTGAATACATCATATCCCGAGACTCAAAATAGTTCTTCCTACTGGACACACTTAGTCTCTGGAAACTGATATGTGGCACCATAATTGGTCCGCTTGCCCACTGCTCATGTTTGCTGCGCTCAAACCTTTCATACTCTTTCTCATCATCAGTGACATCACGGTCACTATCAATAATAACATCTGAGTAATCAGAGTCACTACCAACCAAATTCGTATCATCACAGTCATCCACAGTCTCTCTATTAACAATCTGGTCATCAAATGCACCCACACTGAACTCAGCTTCTGCACCCTCATTGTCTCCCCCTCCAACAACCTCTTCACCACCATCTCCCTCTTCACCATGATCTTCATCATCTACCTCTTCACCATAATCTACATATTCACTATCACTGGATTCACCACCATCTCCCTCATCTCCTCTTCTCCCTCTTCACCATCACTATCTATATCACCATCACCATCACCTTCATCTCCCTCTGCCTCATTATCCTCCCTACCCTCATGATCACCCATGTATACCCTCAGCCACTTCAGGCAAATTGTCATTTGTAACACCCTCGCCCACTTCAGGCAAATTGTCATTTGTAGCTCCCTCGCCAACAGCTTCCTCTCTCATTTCTGCCGTTCCAGTGCTACCAAGAACAAACACCCCAACCATTATATCCTTAATGATATAATTTGCAGATGTTCATTGCATCCTGATCAGTTAGGAGTAGTTCTAGACTGGTACATTCATTAGGCCTAGTTGTATTTGCAAACAACTCATAACTTCCCCTTGTTGGGTACCCCACTTCCTCTGCCATGGTATGCAACTCAAGTATGGACATTTTATGTAATAACCCTAAATTTTTTTTTGTCTCTTAAATTAGTATCTTTTCTTATATAAATATATATTACGAACTTTGTTAGATATGTTTGAAATTTTGTATTTAAGATTAGAAAATAAGAACTATTTAGTTTAGATTGTTAATGCCATTTACTTATAATCTTTTTAGTAATACTCTAATTGATTAATCATTTGATAATCTTGGTCTTTAACTTGCATATATACATAGTACCTCAAGAATCTTATAATTATGTATCCATGCCACCTATTTACTAGTTTCATTGCCACTTGTCACTTTTTGTTTAATACACATCATCACTTTTTTCCTTGGCATCCTTCCACATGTCACTTAATACACATCATCACTTTTTTCCTTGTCATCCTTCCACATGTCAATTGTACACCTCACCACCAAATTCCATCATATATATATATATATATATATATATATACAAGGCAAGGGAAATATTAACATTTTTGTAGCTAGCTCATCTTCAAATTATCTATTGTTCCTATTTCTAAACTCCTATCCATACATACAAAACAAGTAAAAGGAAGAAACACTTGCAAGGTATTAATATCTTAGTATATTCTGTTTTTACACTCTTTAATTAACGAAATATTTAACATGCTAAATGACGTATTTTGTGATTGAAACTTTTTCTGTAATAACTTCAAGGTGTTACTAAACCTACTCTACACTTTGGTGAATTTATCACTTGTAATGAATTTTATAAAATTGTTCCAAAATCACTGCCAGAAAATCCTATGGGAAGTGTGTAATCAGTTTAGAAAATTAATAGAGCATGTTAAGACTCTTGTTCTTAACTGATGAGTTTTATATGGTTACGTCATTATGTTGGTAAGATTGTTTTGAGATTTTATGGAATATTGAAAAGTTCGTGATTTTACATAAAATAGTAAACTAAACTGCCATAGTTTAGTTTTGATCTTATAGTTCCAATATGTTGTTCTAAATTAAAATTAGTGGATTAAGTAAGTATTTTATGTTTGTAATTAAATTATTTATTGCGTGCGATTATATTATCTCTCTGTGTCTAATGTGTATCATATGATTTGTATATGTATAGGTATCTAAGATAAGTTAAGATTAGTAATCATCATTTCAGATTTGCTTTCTTTACGTTAGGATTAAGTTTAGAGGTGTTGGAGTTGATCTTTCGCTTAACCAATAGGTAGATGAGCTTAACTTCGGGGTATCTCGACATCCTTGCAATTGGACTTAAGGTGAGTGTTCACAAATGTATTACGTGTTTTTCAAAAATTGGAAGGATGCATGCATATATATCTATAGTTTACTTAAAATCGATTTTCTAAGCAGAGTTCTATTCAAAAGAAATTTCCAAAGTATAGTTTTACTCGAAATTGATTTCCTAAATCATGTGGATCGTGAAATCGTTTGTTCAAAAGCATTTTGTCATTTATGATGATTATGTCCTGTTATGTTCGGATATATCCCTTTCAGTTAGTTGGATCCAACTTGGCTTGGGTGTGCATAGGGTGCCACCGGGCGGCAGAGGGCTTGCCGGTTGGGCCTTATGTCCCCATGGCCCATTCCCTCTTAGCCACATCGGGAGGTCGTTGTGTTTTTGTTGGATCGTAGTTTTCCACATGTACCATGGCATGTGTTTCAGATTGTAAGGTAGCTCCTGACACGGGGAGACAAGGTCAGTTTGTATGAGGCGATAAGGTGGTCTGCATCGACAAAAATACGTGGACCTCGTCATCATAAGTGGCTAATGTTTTAGTTAAAAGTTCATATTAAGTGATCTGTAAGGATCAACGTTTCAGATAAATTGATGGGTTAAAGATCAATGTTTCCGTAAAGTGATATGGCCAAGATTAAAGTTTCAGCTAAAGTTGTTCCTGTCAGAGAACTAACGTTTCAATAAAACTGATTTATGTCAAAAATAAAGTTTTCGTTGAAGCTACTTACTATAAAGTGATTTCTAGTTAAAATAGTTATGATTCTCACAGTCAAAATATTTGCATGTTACATATCGCTTCTCTGTCTCAAATCTTTTGAAAAACAAGTATTATATTAAGAAAATCATGGTCTGCACACACACTATGAACACTCACTGAGATTTTTTATCTAATCAAATGTTTTGTTTTTTCATTCCTTCCGGACTTAGACTTTCAGGAGTAGAGCTCAGAGACCGTGGAGTGCTGACATTTACTCACCTCAAGACCTAGATTAAGTATCATATTGCAACCCTTGTTACTTTAAGTGTACTGTAACATCCTTTGCGGTAGTGAGAATTTAGAATTCTTGTTAACCTGTTCCGCACTCTGATTTTATATATTTTTAGGTTTTAATTATTTTTCGGGCTGTTACATTTTATCTTCACAGCAATAATCAAAGTCAGTGTGTTTCCCTCCAGGATAACACACACTAGGATTATTCACAGAATCACGTGATGCATCCTCAGTGTGAAATAATCATTGTTACTCCCTAAAGAAAGATATAATACAGGATAGGTTATTCACGTGCCTTCACGTGCAACAATATAAACACATGAATGGTTATGTATTGTAAATAATGTTTATATGTGTACTAGGGTTCAGGAATAAAATAATCATTTGCACAAAGACAAGGATTAAACTACAAAAAACGAATACAAAAGGACAAAAGCAGTTCACAGACATAAAAAAACATTAGGGACCACGCATGTGGTCCAAAATCATAAAATATACTAAAGATCAAGTTTTTCAGTGAATAAGCAAAAGCAAACTTCCAAAAAGTACTAGTATTTGGTCCGGTCCCCCTCTACAGAACTAATAAAATACTAGAGTAGCTTAAACAAAAGGTTAAAAAAATTACCATAATCTGGCGTGTAACTCCCTTCTGGTATTTCGTCGCCTTCGCCCCTCACTCTCCAGTCCAAAACCATTTTAGACAATATCAAACGAGTAATGGACTAAAAACCTTCACAAATCTAGCCAATTTCAGAAAGAAATCAGCGAAAATGAGAAATTTGATAAACCCTAATTTTTTCTAAGTGTCGCGATTTTTTCCCCTCTTTTGAACGTTTCATTGTATGTTTAGGGGGGAGATAATTGATGATGATAAGGGGTTCTAAAATGACAAAAAAATCCTCAGCTAAATCACGTGACAAAATCACAAAGGAATATTCCGAAAAAAAGATGTCGGTCAACGGGTCAGGGGGTAAAACGCACAAAATCATGTAGTTCAGGGGGTATTTCGCACCAATCGATAGTTCAGGGGGTAAAGTGCTCTGACCCCCATAGTTTGGGGGTTTGCTGCAATTAGCCTAAAGAATTAATATATGTTAATTAGTTAAATGATAAGATTCAAGCCTTGCAGTTACTATGATTGATGGATCAAGGAATTTCATCAGGCTCGTCATTTGAAGTTGGCTAAAAAGCTTTGTTGACAAGAACTTTACTCCTTACGATAGTGATTCGCGATTAGATGGAAACGAAAAATCAGAAATCCCTTGATGGTTCAAAGGATTTCCGTGAACTTCACTATGGTGTTTCATGTTCTTGCAACAATGAAGGTTTATTCCAAGATAATATCTAAACTTCCTTAAAAGTTGATATGCACCAGTTTCTTCAAAATCTTCTTGTCTTAATTGACATGTTTTCTGAAAATAATGCCCGAATTATCTTAATAACACCGATGCTCTTTAGAGCCTAATCAAAAGTTTAGTTACACATTAAACCTGTTGCATATGATTTTTGAAATCACTTTTTGTGAAATGGCTCCCATTTACCACACAACACACATCACTTTCTAGACTACATCAGTTATTTAGAGCAAAACTTTTGCATAGCATACATTCTGTGCAAAATCTTTGATATACCTATTTCATCGTGGCGTACCACATTTTGAAACAAGTTCATATATTCATGATAGATGCTTGAGTGGGTAAGATTACTTAAAGGTTTAAGTTTTTGAATGGAGAACTTTGTTCTAAGTTTCTGAAAATGGAAAAACAAATGATAAATTTATATTAGATTTATAAATATGTAAGAGTGGTTCAGATCCGGATCCCGTACAAGTGGATCCCCTGTTCAAGTTACAAAGAGGTTGGTTGTCCAACTCGAACACTCAATTGAGATCGAGTCTTCTTCACCTCTACTGGCTATCATGTACTGTTCATAATTTTATTTGCTCTGTTAAAGGCATGCCACAACTTACATGAGAGGTTTCTTATCGAGACTAAACTTTTTTCTTTTCTGAATTTCTGCCTCACAATTCTCAAATCTAGTTTGTTTCTATGTGAGCATTTCAAGTTATTTAGTTTCCATAGATGTACACATTTACTCGTTTTTAAGATAACAAAATTTCGTTAATAATAGAAAACTAAATATAGTGTTAGTAAAGAAATAAAAACATAAATAAATGTTTGATGTTTTTATAAAAAAAACGATACTACTTAGGCAAGTACAATGAAATGTATGATTACTTTTATTCTTTTACAGGTGGTCCAACCGGTTACTCTGCAATACCACCATTTCCGTAGTTAAAGACGTTTGTAAGAAGCGTGTGTTTTTCAAGAAAGCAACAAGAAAATGCTTTCTGTCATTCGAGGTTTGCAAAGGAAATGTGATAATTCTCAATGTCATTTGTGTTTCCCCATTTCACTAACAAGGGTATTCATGTATCGTCTTTCTGTAACTCATTTTGGGGGATTGGTCGAAATAACATCAGCCAAAGTGCCAAAAAGATTTTTATCTCTTCTCAAAGGTTGTGTCATGTTATAGTTGTGCAAATATAAGTGACCTTATAATAAGCTTCTAAGTCTTTGTACATCCACAAGATATTTGATAGTTTCTCAGGCTATAACTATGAGAGAAAATATACCTATTACGTATTAAATCATCTTCAAGCAATTATCGGTATTGCATTATCCAAACCTAGCTCCCCCAATGTCCTCGACTTTTCAATACTCTACTCATACTAATCATTAATGTTAGGGAAGTGTCAAGTGCATCAGATGTGAAAGATGCTAAGCCACATGTGTCACGAGCCCTAGAAGCACTGGAGTAGTCCATTTGTGCAAGAGCTTCTTCAGAGGCTACCTAGAGCTTCCATTAGGGGAACATCATGCTTAAACAACAATTGGAGGCGCTCATATAGCTAGGAAAATACTATTCTGATGCACGAGCTACAAAAGGAGTATAAGGAAATGGGTCAGGAGTTGCATCAGCTCTAACAACTCGTATCTCAATACTAGGAGAAACCGAGAACTATGGAGATGAACAACTATGCTCTTGCAATGCACCTCAAGCAAGCCCAACAGAACAACTCAATCTCTGGGCATTTTAATCCGGGCTCTTTTTAATTATCATGTGTCTGGTTTGATTTCGTATACCTAGTTATCATGAAAACCTTTTTTCTCCTGAAATTTTACACCAAAACAGATAAATCATACTCAAATAATTTACACTCCAAAGTACACAAATGATATTTTAATATCAAATCTCAAGTCACGTGCAAGCATTCATAAATAAAAGATTAGGTGAGAAATCCTATTTAAGACCGAAGATAAGAGATAATATAGATTTAACAGTATTTTGATTCAATTACTACATGTGAAATCATCATTACCCATTATCACAACAAAAACTTACATTCTTCGTCGCTTTCCAGAAGTGAAGAACAAAATAGATCGTGCTCGGCTAACAGTAGTAAAATTAATTCCAAAAATTACAAGCTAAGACACAAAAAAAAAAAAAAAATATCAAAATCAAAAGTAAAGAGGCAAGACGTAATATTGGGCAAAGGAATAATATAAACTCCGAAAAAGAAAAAAATCAACACTAATATGAATCAAAGTCCTCGGTGTGAAAAAAGGGGAAAACAAAATAAAACTACCATAACACGTGGATCAATGAAAAGCTGAAGGTGGCGAAAAGCTAGTTGAGCATGTGGTTGGGCACGGAGGTCATGAATGTTGACCTTGATCTTTTCAAGTGATCAGAGACTCTCAATGTGGCGAGACTCATTGATATCTCCGATCACTCTCATTTTCTCTATGAAGTATGCTTGATATTGACCCTCTAAGCCTCAAAAAGTGCTCGATAAGTGCCCCTCTAGTCCTAAGAAAAACCACAATCGATGGCCCTCCGTTCCTCCATCTACGTGAGTTGTGCCAGCTATTGTGCATGAATAGCAGTAAACTACTCCTAGAAAGTCGTAATTCGTCCTTCAAATGCATCGAACTCGCCTATAAAGGTAGAAAAATTGTTTGACATGGCCTGGGCTCTCCGATCAGCTGGTGGTAGCGGCAAGGCCTGTTGTTATGCCTTAGTAGGATCTAGGTCCCCAGCCTACCATCCATCTCTCTCCCTCACTCTAAGTGCTAAGTTCTACTCAAATCTCGCTAACGAACCGGTGTTGATTGCATTCCTAAATGCTAAGACCGTTGAAAATTAATGTGTTCACCCAAAGCACACTAATTTGACAAAAAATAATTATAAGTCCAAGTTCTTAAGTCCAAGTTCATAGGTCTAAGTTCATTAGTCCAAGTTCATAAATCTAAGTTCATAGTCTAAGTTCAAAGTTTAAGTAGATGAACCTATTTATTGTGTATTAAATTTATGTTGTAGGATGCACTATAAATTAGCATCCAAATTCCCATTTTGAAACTCAAGCCAAAAAAGGCCAAAAAATATAAAGTAAAATATTTGTAGGTGCAACAGCACCACAAATAAAATTTTATTTATATACTTAAATAAATATTTCCAACAAGCGGTATCAAAAGCAAGTTCGATCCAAAATTTGGGCGTCAACACTATTTTCATTCATGGCAAATCAAGGAACTCAATATCTTCCTATGTTTGCGGGTGAAAATTTTGATTATTGGATTATCAAAATGAAGACCTTTTTCTTATCACAAGAACTATGGGATGCGACAGAAGATGGCGTGAAAAGTCCAAAAGAAGAAAGTTCTATTGCTGTTGATAAAAAGGAACAACAAAAAGATGCCAACGCACTTTTTTTCCTTCAACAAGCCGTAAGTGATGCTATCTTTCCTCCGATAATGGGAGCCACCTCCTCCAAGCAGGCATGGGAGATCTTGCAGCAAGAATTCCGAGGGAGTTTAAAGATCAAAGCCATTAAGCTACAAAGCTTGAGAAAAGAGATGGAAAATCTCAAAAAAAAAAGGACTCTGAGAATGTTATGCAATATAGCACCAGAGTAATTGATCTTGTGAATCAAATGAGATCATATGGAGAAACAATTGAAGAATCAAGAATTGTGCAAAAATTCTTGATAAGCCTCACAGAAAAATATGACCATGTAGTCACAACAATTGAAGAATCCAAGGATCTATCAACTCTATCACTCTTAGAGCTTATGGGATCTTTGCAAGCACATGCGCAAAGATTGAGCCGAAGAAGTGGAGATTTGGAGACTGTATTCAAAGCCGTCATGAACAAACACAAGGCTAAGAAAAATGACTATCCTCCATGTCATACATGCAAAAGGACAAATCATTTGGAAAAGGATTGTTATTTCAAAGACAAGCCCCAATGTTCAAATTGTGAAACATTTGGGCATGAAGAAAAAGATTGCAGAAAGCCAATAAAAAGGCACCAAGCAAACATATTCGAAGAAAGCCAAGAATCTTTACTCTTTGCATATCAACCACCAGAAGAAAGAGTCCAGAAGAAAACTCAATTTCAACCAAGTGCAGATGTCCTCAAGAAGAAAGAACACACATTTGCTGGAAAAGAGTGTGAAAATACTTGGCACGAGAATGAGCAACATGATTGCCATTATGATCAAATGAAGACTTTTCAAGTCATAGGGGAGGTCTTCTGAAAACACAATAAGGAGGAGTGTTGAAAATTAATGTGTTTTTCCAAAGCACACTAATTTGACAAAAAATAATTATATGTCCAAGTTCTTAAGTCCAAGTTCATAGGTCTAAGTTCATTAGTCCAAGTTCATAAATCTAAGTTCATAGTCTAAGTTCATAGTCTAAGTTCAAAGTTTAAGTAGATGAATCTATTTATTGTGTATTAAATTTATGTTGTAGGATGCACTATAAATTAGCATCCAAATTCCCATTTTGAAACTCAAGCCAAAAAAGGCCAAAGAATATAAAAGAAAATATTTGTAGGTGCAACAGCACCACAATTAAAATATTATTTATATGCTTACACAAATATTTCCAACAAAGACCTCATCATTATTGAGACATGACATGCCATCTCTATTGTAGAGACTAGAATAAGCCCTCCACAAGCTTGTCCGACAATTGTCCACTGTGAGAAATCACTAGAGATAAACTTACTTAAAATCTCGTCGAGATTTACCGAACGACCATTGACCATCTATTACAGAAGGAATACCATACTCAGTCATTTGTATCGCGTGGGTAGGAAGAATAAGTAGGGAACAAATTAGGTTATACAATGCCTGACTAGAAGATGTTAGTTACCCACAAGTAGAGTGGGGTAACATTGCTTTTCGGTAACTCGATAATGTGTTAGGAGATGGCATCTGCCCTCACTATCTCCTCAATGATGGGCTCGGCTTCCTCTTGCTCATGTAGTGTCATCACATCATATCACAACAAGGTATCTATGGTAGGCGTTTGATGCCCTAGAAGTAAATGGCACACGATCCTCCAAAATGGTCCAATGACAAAGAACGGAAATATGCAATCGACATCCCAACTTGCATTCGATGAAAGATAATTGGATTCCACCAAGAAATTAGAATAAAATCCAAATTTTATTAATAATTGATCAAAAGATGCTGAAAAATAATAAGAACAATGTATTTATAGTACTAAATACAAACCGTAATACGAAAAGGAAATAGAGTTCTAGTAAAAGTCAAATTCCTAAATTAAATCAACGTAACATTGTAATGCTTGGAGGCTACCCTAGACTTACAATTTTGGCCCTAAGCCTTGGGTGCTGAGTAGAAAACTCAAGGGCATTCGATTAGATATCTTATGGGCGCAAGACAGAGCACTAGATCAAAGTTATGACAATTGTTGTGCATGCCTTTTTCTACTACGAAAATATCCAAAATCAAGTGTTTCTTGTCCTAAATCAACCCCTCCTACTTACTTCATTCCGTAGAGCTACTAGGCGAAAAACCACTGCAAATTATATGTACAGGTAATGAGGTATGAAGATTGACTCCACCCAGACATTTATCTTATAGATGTCTTCTTCATGAGTACGCAGGGATGGTGTCAGTGAAGGGCAGTTCTATCAAATGTTGCTTCATGAACTTGAAGCCATATGCAAGGTAAATGTTTTTAAATTTTTGGAGTTTTATATATATATATATATATATATATATATATATATATATATATATATATATATATATATTGTTCTACTATTAATTTTGTTTTCTATTGTATGTTTTCTCAGGCATGCACACTTCTGGAGCCAGACCATCAACCAAAAGTCACTTTTACTGTCATTCATAAACTTCACCACACTAGGATGCTTGACCAACCACCATGACATACATTTCATTGATGGAACTGGTTACATTCTGCCTTGTAGCGAAATTAACTTTCTTGGTTATTCCTTGAGATTTTTTTCGTCGAATTTCTACTGAAAATGTCATACTTGTTTTATAAAGTATCATGAGAACATCCAATTTTACTGTTTTGGATTCAAAGATTTGCCACACAACAGAGTTTGGCTTCTATCTCTGTAGTCAAGCCGGAATACACGAGGGTGGCAACCATCCGGCTTAATACCTTGTTCTTTGGGATGAAAATAATTTTATAGACGATGCTCTTCAGAGCCTAACCAACTACTTAATACTTATGAAATGACATTATAATTGCACAATTTGTAATATTAAAGGTACATTAATACTTATGTGATGACGTTCTATTATATATCTCTTTGACTACATATAATTTTGTGCAGAAGTAGATCTAGAAAAACCAATAGTTTGTGCAATCCCCGAGCATATAAAATAATTTCAATTAGATAACTTAGAAAATGAAACTATACTGCTGAAGAAATCAATATCGGGGGAACACCAAGAGATTGGATTTAGCTCGGTAACATAATGATCAGTGGCAGAACAAAGTCCATAATTTTTATAGAAAGTAAAATTTCTTGAGAAAGGGATAAGCTTATTAAGTGTGAAATATTTGACTTAAATTTTTTCATTATTATTACAGGATTATGAGTATGCTTGTTACAACCCTGTCTGCATATGATCTTGCCAATCTGTTTTCCTAAATGGATACAGATTATCACACCAGCACGCCTCATTTTCTGGGCTACATCAATATTAGTGCAAAAACCTTACTCTTGGTTACCAACTTCCCGTCCACATTATATCCTTGAATAATCCAGGGAGCTAATTATCTCATTCCTCATTTTACGCTGCTGGACAAAAACAACTGAAGAATTTATTCTATAGGTAACGATGTCGGATATATGTTATTTAGAAGAGTAGTTTGTATAAACATGAGTTTGTGAAATTTAACCATACTAGGTAGTTCGTATAATTCGTTCCACTCTGCACATTTATTGAACATAACCTCCAACAAAGAAAATCATGGATGAAACTAGAACTTTTAGAAGCACCATCAAGTCTCTTTTCGACTCTTTTTTATGTCAAGGAGACAACAAATCACAATGTCTTTTCGGTATCGATGGAGTGCCTCTTAGAAGTTTTGTCAGAACTTTTCAGAGTAACATCAGGATTTGTTACTAGTGAGTTTCTCAAAGATATTGCAGTTGGTAGAATCCGTTGGCATGCACGAAATCCATGATTTCTGAATGTTGTTAGTTTCAGCTTGCCCTGTATATTTCAATTTGTAAAAGGAACTCTGTTCGATTGCAAACTTAAAATGCCCAAACAAAATTTTGAATTGTACTTGTTTCACAAACAGTCAAAAGGCAATTAGAAAATTATTTTGTACAAACTATCCATGTCACAATTACAATTCCGAATATAGTTTGGGCATTATAAGATTGCAATCAAACAGAGTTCCTTTTACAACTTGAAATATACAGGGCAAGCTGAAACTAACAACATTCAGATATCATGGATTTCGTGTATGCCAACGTATTCTACCAATTGCAATATCTATGAGCAATTCACTATAGTAACATCTCTAGATGGTGAAAATAACGAGAGTGAAAATAGAAAGAAAAATATGATAAACCTGCTAGATTTCCATTGGGAGAATGTCATAGAGGATGTTTAGAAGGTCCTCTTCCCTCATTGCTTTGCAAATATCACCATGTTGTAGGGTTCAGTGCTTATCGTTATCATTGCCAGGCACTTAGAGTCAACTCCATGATAAACATCTCACAAGCTGTTGCAAATATCACTGGTGTATTAGTGTTGATCTTATGATATATTAACTTCAGTGTAAAGAATGAGACAAAAATACATTTTGTTAAAGTCGAACTATAAGAATTAATCTATGTTAATTAGTTAAATGATATTCAAGCCTCGCAGTTACTATGATTGATGGATCAGGGAATTCCGTCATGCTCGTCATTGGGAGTTGGCTAATAAGTTTTGTTGACAAGAACTTTACTCCTTACGATAGTGATTCACGACTAGATGGAAACGAAAATCAGAAATCCCTTGATGGTTCTAAGGATTTCCGTGAACTTCACTATGGTGTTTCATTTCTTGTAACAATGAAGGTTTTTTTACAAGATAATATCTAAACTTCCTTAAAAGTTGATATGCAACAGTTTCTTCAAAATCTTCTTGTCTTAATTGACATGTTTTCTGAAAATAATGCCCCAATTATCTTTAATAACACCGATGCTCTTTAGAGCCTAATCAAAAGTTTAGTTACACATTAAACCTGTTGCAAATGATTTTTTAAATCACTCACAACAAGAAATTTGGACATAGCCAACGCTTTTGTACCATCGCTTCTGTAGAACGATGGGAAATAATTTGTGTTCACAACGCTTGCGCAGAGATGTTGGTGAATACTCTCATCCTCAACGCTTTTCTTCAAGATGTGGTTGTATACTAACTTTTGTGAAATGGCTGCCATTTACCACACAACACACATCACTTTCTAGACTACATCAGTTATTTAGAGCAAAACTTTTGCATAGCATACATTTGGTGCAAAATCTTTGATATACCTATTTTATCGCGCCGTACCACATTTTGAAACAAGTTCATATATTCGTGATAGATGCTTGAGTGGGTAAGTGTACTTAAAGCTAGGTTTAAGTTTTGAATGGAGAAGTTTGTTCTAAGTTTCTGAAAATGGAAAAACATATGATAAATTTATATCAGATTTATAAATATGTAAGATCGGTTCAGTTCTGGATCCCGTACAAGTGGATCCCCGGTTCAAGTTACAAAGAGGTTGGCTGTCCAACTCGAACACTCAATTGAGATCGAGTCTTCTTCACGTCTACTGGGTATCATGTACTGTTCGTAATTTTATTTGCTCCGTTAAAGGCATATCACAACTTACATGAGAGGTTTCTAATCGAGAACTGAACTTTTTTCTTTTCTCAATTTCTGCGTCACAATTCTCAAATCTAGTTTGTTTCAATGTGAGCATTTCAGATCTTAAAAGTTCAATTTATTAGTTTGGTCATTTTTTTATTTTTCAATGTTTAGTTTCTCAAAAATCTTAGATATATGTTATCTAATATATCGGTATACATCATCAAAAATCTAAGACTCCCTAATTCTTGTTTTGGAAAACCATACCTTATAGGGATGAGAGAGAGAGAGAGAGAGAGAGAATGACGCGACTAAAGAAGAACAAAGATTAAGAGAAAAGTCGTTACCGCTACTAAGTGACTCGTGTTGTGGCGGCTCGTTAGATGTTTGATATAGGTTCTTGTTTGATAGACACCGAATGGTGGTGGTCAATGGTTAAAGGAGATAAAACACCTGCTGAAGATAAAGAGTGACAAGATTTAACTGTGTGTGTGGGAGAGAGTGAGAGAGAGAGAGAGAGAGAGAGAGAGAGAAACCAAAACGATGAGTGTAAAAATTAAGTGACTGTGAGAGAAAAGAAAAATGCGAGTGAAACGGGGAAAATCTTAAGCCTTATATAGTACTTATAATTAGGGCTACCAAACGGTTAATGAGCGGGTGGAAAAGGAGTTGAACCCGGTCTAAGCTCTCTCTCAACCCTCGTGTTTAGTAAATTAGATACATATCAAGTATTGTGGCGTATCTTAAAATTTAATCTGGACTAATCTAATGAATAACTCTATGTTTTCTAGAAAGAAAAAAAAAATTATATATATATACGAAATAACGGATGCGCAAAAAATTTATAAATTTATTCTATTCTTGAAACCTAGAGCTTCAATTATAATCTATTGCAATATATTGACATCACAATAAAAGATGAGTAATACAATGTTGAAGTATAAGCAAATATTCAATGGATAAACATAAAAAAACAAACTATTATTTAAACACTTACACACACACACAATTATATATACATATATATACATATACACACACACATATATATATATATATATATAATAGATATTACGTATATACTTCCACATATTATGTGTACTGTAGGAGACATCTCTCTAAACCGCTAGAGATAGTCACCTACAATAATCAGTCTACCTACGCCTTTTCAAGAAAATGATGCAAAAACCCGCGGTGAAGATGTCACCCCTATTGTCGTGTCCGAGAAAGACGAAATGTATTTCCCCCAAAGGAAAGGTATTTCCCTTTTGGGCCGGTTGTGTAACACCCCCTAGGTTTTGATAACATTAGTGACATATGTGTAAGTTTTGGGTGAAATATTGAGCTACTCAATTTACTTAAGACATCAATGGTTCTCTGACGAAGTTCCTATTTACTCCTTGGTCAACATGAAAGTTGACCAAACTAGCCCATCTTACTTTAATTATGATACAGGTATCTTTTGATATATTATTCAATAGATGCATATTATAAGAGGTGTTTTTACTATAAAGTCAATAATTGAAATCTTTGTTTCGTCAAAAAACAAAATATTTTTTCTTATTATGATTCATTAAAGTTTTTAATGCCGCTCACTCATACTACACTCATAATTTGATAATTAATGTACTAAATATAAGTGCTATAATTTCAAGTTATTTAGTTAATTTCCATAGATGTACACATTTACTCGTTTTTAAGACAACAAAATTTCATTAATAATAGAAAACTAAGTATAGTGATAGTAAAGAAATAAAAACATAAATAAATGTTTGATGTTTTTATAGAAAAACAAGGCATCTACAAAAATAATTTTTCGTGAACATAAAACAAAAATTCCCAATGTTCGGTACTACTTAGGCAAGTTCAATAAAATGTATGATTGCTTTTCTTCTTTTACAAGTGTCCAACCGGTTCCTATGCAATATCACCATTTCCATAGTTATAGGCATTTGTTAGAAGCATGTGTTTTTCAAAAAAGCAACAAGAAAATGCTTTTTGTCATTCGAGGTTTGCAAAGGAAATGTGATAATTCTCAATGTCATTTGTGTTGCCCCATTTCTCTAACAAGGGTATTCATGTTTGGTCTTTTTGTAACTCATTTTGGGGGATTGGTCGAAATAAAATCAGCAAAAGTGCCAAAAAGACTAGTCCAGATATCATTGATTTCGTGTATGCCAACGGATTCTACCAACTGCAATATCTATGAGAAATTCACACTAGTAACATATCTAGATGGTGAAAATAAAGAGAGTGAAAATAGAAAGAAAAATATGATAAACCTGCTAGATTTCCATTGGGACAATGTCATAGAGGATGTTTAGACGGTCCTTTTCCCTCGTTGCTTTGCAAATATCACCATGTTGTAGGGTTCACTGCTTATCGTTCTAATTGCCAGGCACTTAGAGTCAACTCCATGATAAACATCTCACAAGTTGTTACAAATATCACTGGCGTATTAGTGTTGATCTTATGATATATTAACTTCAGTGTAAAGAACGAGACAAAAATACATTTTGTTAAAGTCGAATAACGGATGGGGGTCAGAGCACTTTACCCCCTGAACTATCGATTGGTGCGAAATACCCCCTGAACTACCCAATTTTGTGCGTTTTACCCCATGAACCGTTGTCCGACAACTGTTGCAAAAAATGTGCCCGGCACGTGATCGTCAGAAGAGCAATTTCGTATTCTCAATTTTTTGGGCCGGTTGTGTAACACCCCCTAGGTTTTGATCACATTAGTCACACATGTGTATGTTTTGTGTGACATATCGAGCAACTCAATTTACTTAGGACATCAATGGTTCTCTGACGAAGTTCATATTTACTCCTTGGTCAACATGAAAGTTGACCAAACTAGCCCATCTTACTCTAATTATGATACAGGTATCTTTTGATATATTATACAATAGATGCATATTATAAGAGGTGTTTTTTACTATAAAATCAATAATTGAAATCAATTTTTGTTTCGTCAAAAAACAAAATCATTTTCTGTTATTATGATTCATTAAAGTTTTTAATGCCGCTCACTCATACTACACTCATAATTTGATAATTAATTTACTAAATATAAGTGCTATAATTTCAAGTTATTTAGTTTCCATAGATGTACACATTTACTCATTTTTAAGATAACGAAATTTCATTAATAATAGGAAACTAAGTATAGTGATAGTATAGAAATAAAAACATAAATAAATGTTTGATGTTTTATAAAAATAACAAGGCATCTATATAAAGAATTTTTCGTGAACATAAAACAAAAATTCCCAATGTTCGATACTACTTAGGCAAGTTCAATAAAATCACTACAAGAAAACTGGTCTTTAGAGACCAGTGTTTTACGAACGGGCAAAAGCCCGTTTGTAATGCCGATCATTACAAAGGGAGGACCCATTGTAGTAATCAGACATTATTACAAATGGGTCCCTTGTTTGTAATAATAATACTACAAACGGGCGGTCCGTTTCTAAAAGTTTTCAAACCTTTAGAAACGGCTTTCCCATTTCTAAAGGTTTTAAAAAAAAAATTGAAATCCCGCCAAAACCTTTAGAAACTGCTTTCCCGTTTCTAAAAGATTTCCAAAAATTTTAAAATTCCGCAAAAAGTTTTCGAACAATTTTGAAAAATTGCCACAACCTTTAGAAATGGCTTTGCCGTTTCTAAAAGTGTTTGCAATTTTTAGAAACTTTTAGAAATGGGTAACATTAAATTAAAACCTTTTGCATAAAACACGGACTAATTTCCAATAATTTCACAAAAGCACAGACTAACTTGCAATTAATTCACTAAACAGGGCTAAAGTAACAATTTCACATAACAGTTACCACATTACAATTATATTATTAATTATACACAAAACTGTAAATATCTACAAATTGAGGGCAAATCCATAACTATTTGCATAAATCAAAGAATATTTGCATAAATGAAAGACTAAGCTCGAATCAATTCCCAAACAGGGAATAAACTGCAATTATTTCACAAAATACGAACAACAATGTATATATCTCATAAATGAAAGACTAAGCTATAAGTATCTGTAGATTGAGGGCAAAAGCATAACTATTTGCATAAATCAAAGACTAAACTCGAATCAATTCCAAAAATAGGGATTAAACTGCAACTATTTCACAAAATACGGAGAACATTGCATATATCTCATAAATGAAAGAGTAAGCTATAAGTATATGCAGAATGAGGGCAAAACCATAACTATTTGCATAAATGAAAGACTAAACTCGAATCAATTCCCAAAACAAGGACTAAGCTATATGTATCTGCAGATTGAGGGCAAAAGCATAACTATTTGCATAATTTAAAGACTAAACTCGAATTAATTCCAAAAACAGGAATTAAACTGCAACTATTTCACAAAATACAGACAACATTGCATATATCTCATAAATGAAAGACTAAGCTATAAGTATCTGCAAATCGAGGGCAAAACCATAACTATTTGCATAAATGAAAGACTAAACTTGAATCAATTCCCAAAACGGACTAAACTGCAACTATTTCACAAAATACGAACAACATTGCATATATCTCGTAAATGAAAGACTAAGTTATAAATATTTGCAGATTGAGGGCAAAACCATAACTATTTGCATAAATGAAAGACTAAACTCAAATCAATCCCCAAAATAGGAACTAAACTGCAACTATTTCAAAAAAAATGAACAACATTGCATATATATCGTAAATGAAAAACTAAGCTATAAATATCTGCAGTTTGAGGGCAAAACCATAACTATTTGCATAAATGAAAGGCTAAACTCGAAGCAATTCCCAAAACAGGGACTAAACTACAACTATTTCACAAAATACGGACAACATTGCATGTATCTCATAAGTGAAAGACTAAACTATAAGTATGGTGTTTCATTTTGTAATTATTCGTTTGTTGAACGTTAATTTAACTACTAACCCAAGCTTATTAGAAACGGACAAAATCCTATATAAAATTTAATTTACCATGTTTTTTTGGTATTTTATCATTTATATTGTGTTTTATCTCCTATATATTTGTTGAATTAGTCCTATATAAAACTTATTAGAAAATACTCTTTATTTTTGTTAAATTAATTAAGAATAGACGTAGAACTAATTAAACAAAACTAATCTTAAATTTTAATAAATTAATTGAACTTGTTTGAATGGACAACTCCTAATTAATTACATATATAAGAATCAACTAAATATAACTAATCTTGACTTTTCTCAAATTAGTTTAACTTAATTTAACAAATATTACATATATAAGAACCAAATTACTTAGATTTAATCTTGACTTTTATTATGAATAGATGTTATTTGAAAGCAAAAATCCTAATTATATAAGAATTGAACTACGTACAAGGAAAACTACTCTTTATTTTTGTTGGCTTAATTAAGAATAGAATTAATAACTCAACATTACATTAGAATTGAACTAATTAAACATAACTAATCTTAAATTTTAATAAATTAATTGAACTTGTTTGAATGGACAACTCCTAATTAATTACATATATAAGAATCAACTAAATATAATTACTAATCTTTACTTTTTTCAACTTAGTTTAACTTAATTGAACAAATATTACATAAGAGCTAATTTACTTAGATTTAATCTTGATCTTATTACGAATACATGTTATTTGAATGCATAACTCCTAATTACATAAGAATTGAACTACGTACATCGAAAACTACTCTTTATTTTTGTTGAATTAATTAAGAACAGAATTGATAACTCAATAGTGAAAAACAAAAGTGTGAAAACCATTAGAAACAGGGAAGCCGTTTCTAAAAGGTGCCAAAACCTTTAGAAACGGCTCTCTCATTTCTAAAGGTTCACAAAATTTTGAAAACCCTTTCGAAATGGCTTTGCCGTTTCTAAAGGTTTTGGCAATTTTTCAAAAATGTTCTAAAACTTTTGGCGGAATTTTAATATTTCTGAAAAACTTTTAGAAACGGGGAAGCCGTTTCTAAAGGTTTCGGCGGGATTTCAAAATTTTTAAAATACTTTTAGAAACGGGGATGCAGTTTCTAAAGGTTTCAAAAACATTTAGAAATGGGGGAGCCGTTTCTAATAGTCTCACTTTCATCTATAAATACTCCTCCTCTTCTTTATTTTCTCAAACATCAAACTCATACATATACACATCTCTCTATCAAATTCTCTCCTCTTCCTTCAATCTCTATCCTAATTTATAAGTTTATAATTATCTTTATTTTATAGTATATAGTTTATATTGCATTTAATTTGACAAAAAAATATTTCTATTAAATCTACAATATCATAATTAACACTCATATCTAAATTATACTATGTTATAATTTTCATTAAATAATGTAGGTAATTAAGAGTAATTGACTGAAGAATGGACACTATTAAACACCAATTATTTTCTTAATATTGGCAGATTTTCTGCCGATATTTTTTTTTTATTTTTTTCTAATAGTATTACGGGAAGGCCGTTTCTAATAGTGTCAAAAAAAAAAAAATTGAGAGAATTAGAGACGGGGTGCCCGTCTCTAATACTCTGTCCGTTTTTTTCTCGGTATTTTCTCTTTTTCGAAATGGCAAAGCCGTTTCTAATAGTCTAGAGGTAATTTTGGAATTTTCATTTTTAGAAACGGGTTGCCCGTTTCTATAGGTCACCACTCTTTAGAAACGGGCAAGCCGTTTCTAGTGCTCATCCCTCTTTACAAACGGCTTGCCAGTTTGTAATAATTTTTCTTTTACAAACGGCCTCGCCGTTTCTAAAATTAGAGATGGGAACGGTGTCCTGTCTCTAATAGTCATTAGAAACGGAAGCTTTAGAAACAAGCGGTAGAAACGGGCTGCCCGTTTCTATTGAGCTTTAGAAACGGGCATTAGAGCTTTAGAAACGGCTTCAGCTGTTTCTAAAGCCCTTTTTTTTAGTAGTGAATGTATGGTTACTTTTCTTCTTTTACAGGTGGTCCAACCGGTTCCTCTGCAATACCACCATTTCCATAGTTATATGTGTTTGTAAGAAGCGTGTGTTTTTCAAAAAAGCAACAAGAAAATGCTTTTTGTCATTCGAGGTTTGCAAAGGAAATGTGATAATTCTCAGTGTCATTTGTGTTGCCCCATTTCTCTAACAAGGGTATTCATGTTTGGTCTTTCTGTAACTCATTTTTGGGGGATTGGTCGAAATAAAATCAGCCAAAGTGCCAAAGAGATTTTTATCTCTTCTCAAAGCTTGTGTCATTTTATAGTTGTGCAAATATAAGTGATCTTATAATAAGCTTCTAAGTCTTGGTACATCCACAAGATATTTGATAGTTTCTCAGGCTCTAACTATGAGAGAAAATATACCTATTATGTATTAAATCATCTTCAAGCAATTATCGGTATTGCATTATCCAAACCTCGCTCCCCCATGTGCTCGGCTTTTCAATACTCTACTCATACTAGTCATTAATGTTAGCGAAGTGTCAAGTGCATCATATGTGAATGATGCTAAGCCACATGTGTCACGAGCCCTAGAAGCACTGGAGTAGTCCATTTGTGCAAGAGCTTCTCCAGAGGCTACCTAGAGCTTCCATAAGGGCAACATCATGCTTAACCAACAGGAAATTAGAATAAAATCCAAATTTTATTAATAATTGATCAAAAGATGCTGAAAAATAATAAGAACAATGTATTTATAGTACTAAAAACAAACCGTAATACGAAAGGAAATAGAGTTCTAGTAAAAGTCAAATTCGTAAATTAAAGCAACATAACGCTGTAATGCTTGGAGGCTACCCTAGACGTCCAATTTTGGCCCTAAACCTTGGGTGCTGTGTAGAAAACTCAAGGGAATTCGATTTGATATCTTACGGGCGCAAGACAGAGCACTAGATCAAAAGTTGTGGCATTTTTTTTGTAGGCCTTTTTCTACTACGAAAATATCCAAAATCAAGTGTTTCTTGTCCTAAATCAGTCCCTCCCACTTCAAAAAAAATCAACCTCAAGTTTATATCAGGATATGCATTATCGTTCCTCAGAAAAATCATCCATTGATCTCCTTCTTTGAACAACTTTTAACGTGTCTCCATGTTACCCTTTTTTTCTGTGCTTCCCATTCTTTACCTTAATTCTCTCTTTAACATCAACTGGAGCATCTGGGACTTCTTCAGTTGCCTCAATTTGCATTTCTAATTCACTTTCAAAAGTCATCAAAGATCCCCCGAGCTGATTGGTTGACCCAACTTCTAATTTCTTAGAATTCCATCTAAATCTTCATCTAAGTTACCATTTAAATTTTCATCTGGACTTTAATCACCATAATCATCAAAAGTTTCATCGGGATGCACATCTACATTATCATCCAAACTTTCAATTGGTTTTTCATCGAAACTCTCACCTGAAATTTTATCTAAGTTACCATCAACATTATAATCAAGAATTTCATTGAGAATATCATCTTATTACATTGTTCAGAATTATCCTCATTCTCCACCTCAACCAAGTTAACACATTTTCTTGGGATTTCAGCCTCAATATTGAGATCACATTCAGATTGGTTGTTGTTGGAATAATTCTAGTAGGGCTGAAAAGTATATTCTTCATAGCGTGGCAAAAATTTATTTACCATCATTCGTTTCATCCTTCTCCAGGATTTTATCGGTGTTTTGCCTCTATGTCTCCTCTCGAATTTCAAATTTTCCAACCAAACATTAGCAAACCCCTTAGTTTGTAAGTTGCTAGTTTCACTTTTCGATCTTCAGCAATTTCCGTGTATTCAATATATCATTCAACCTCTAAAATCCAAATCAAAATATTTTCAATCGACAAAGTTTAAAAAAACAATGAGATATCATCATGAATATTGAGATTACCTTGAAGTTTATTATTCTTCATATTGCCAGAAAATAAAGAATTACCTATTCTAGTCGACTCATCTTCCGAATCATCTCTACTGAAATGATGAAATCATGTTGTCATTCTGTCTCTTGTAAAATCATGTCTGAAACCCTATCTCAGATCCTCCACGGTGCTCAAACTTCTTTGACCAACATCATTGCAAAATTCATCATTCATGCCTCTCCTAGAAATTTGAACAAGGCGGATCCTCGCTCTCGGTACCACTTGATGCAGAACGAAAACGTGCAATCGACACACCAACGTGAAATCGATGAAAGATAACTGGAATTCACCAGGAAATTGGAATAAAATCCCAATTTTACTAATAATATCAAAAGATGCTGAAAAATAATAACATTAATGTATTTATAGTACTAAAAACAAACCCTAATACGAAAAGGAAATAGACTTCTAGTAAAAGTAAAGTTCCTAAATTAAAGCGATATAAAACTTTAATGCTTGTCGGCTGCTCTAAACGTCCGATTTTGGGCCTAAACTTTGCATGGTAAAGTAGGAAACCTAATTGTTCGATTGGATATCTTTTGGGCCCAAAATGAACCACTAGATCAAAAGTTATTGCGACTTTTGTATAAGCCTTTTTCTACGAGGAAAATATCCAAAATCAGGGGTTTCTTGTTCTACATTTCAAACTCTTATTTTTTTTAATTCTGGACCGAGTCCTCTGCTAGGATATCCTCACTAGCGTTTGCATAAAACTTGCAAAAAAGTGTGACATTCAGTCGTGATGCATGTTGCGAAGCTAATAATGCCCTACCTTGCTTGTCCAGAATATTACGATAAAGCTGAAATTCTCTCTCCTTTACCGACAGTCTATGTTTGTAGTTCCCCCAATGAACATTTTATCGGTAATTGTTGAAGCATAAATTATCATAAACGCCCTGTGCCGGAGTACAAGCTCATGTTGGTTGTTCTTCTCTTGGAACTCTGGATGCCATAATATATCCTGAAAATCAAGAAGAAAGCAGAGCAAGAGTAGGTTATATCAAATAATGCTCAATTAAACTAACTATGGATTGCAAGATAAATAAAAAGAAGAAATTATGAAATTTTAGCAGAGTTTGCCTTGAGATATCGACTACCAAAAAATTCCAATCACAAAGCACAACATACGCTAAAAACATGTAAATTACTAATTCCATCATGTATTAGCCTTAACAAATCAACATTTAGTGAAAGGAAATAAAAAGATTCTCAAAATATGCCCAATTCAGTAAAAAGATTCTCAAGTATATGGGGTTTAGTTCTTTTATCCCAAAAAACAACCTAAAAGCATTTTCATAATTTCAACAAGAACGCTTGAAATTTCAACTAATAAGCATGTAATAATGTGTATAACAATTTGTCGACGTTAGATGTTACAACCATTAATTAAGCGTCAATTACTCAAAAATAAAAGAACTCAAAACCCTATATTGTACCTTTATCGACAATTTTGTGCGATTTCCCCGACGGAATTCCGTCAAATTACGTTTAAAGTAGGGGATCGAGGTCGCGTAAGAGTTCAATCGGAGATAAAAGTAAAAAATGGATGGTCGAAGCATGGTGACAGAAGGGAAGGCGACCTTCGAGTGTTGGTCCCAGTGTAATAGAGCGAAATATGCCCATTGCTGCCTTTTAATATCGTTGGCGCTGGCAGCGCCAACGCGGTGCTACCAGCACTACGTTCTTGTTTTGGAGTTTTTTTTTTCAAATAACCTAGAGCGCTACCAGCGCCTTTGTCGGTGCTACTAGAGTTGCATGCGCAGCAACATCTAAATTCAGTTCCATGTTGGCGTCATTGACGCTTCATATGCAGCTCACAATTACTAAGCCTATTCATCCAAGCACCCTACAGCATGCCGGTGGCGCTAGTCCAATAGCTTCTTCTTTTCTTTTTTTCCTCAAAGAGGCATTGGCAATTTCCTTTAGGGATATTGACACCAAATCTAATAAAAAGTACCAAAAAATATTGAAAAAGGAGTTTTGAATTTTCCTTTATGTTTTAGTCTTTGCATAACGAATTTTAGCTAAGGCTCCGATTGTTTCCAAGGAAAATAGGGAAAAGGAAAACTTTTTTGGAAAATGAGGATTTTTAGGAAAACTTCCATGGAAAATAAAATTTTCCTCTCTTTTCCATGTGATTGGCATGCAATTAGCTTTCTAGGAAAATTTAATACTTAATTTGCTTACTCATCATATCAAACAATGTAAAAAACTGTTATTATTCTTTAAAAATCATTTTTTTCATTAAAACTCATATTAAGTTTATATTTTTTCTTAAAACTAATTTATGTTTTTATTTTAAAAAATCCTTTTGACTTCTTGAAGCGTAAAGTAAGTTTATTTTAATATAATTAAAATTTGCAAGTACCAATAATATATTTGAAACGAAACAACACAAACAAAACAAATTTAATCAAGAGAACCTTCAAATAATATTATTATTCAATGCAATTGAAGTACAAATAATTAGAAAATATGAAATACATCAAATGCTTGATTTAAGAAACTTGTGAAACTAAATTTATTCATAACTCTCCCACACTAAGTTAGTTTCAGATTGAAACTTTTGCAACCAACGTTGTCTTCCTCCCGGATTTTTGACGAGAAATGACCTTGCAACCTTATAAAATAAATAAAGAAGTATTACCTCAGAATTGAAGAAGATGTGTTGATGGAAAACATTGATCTTACAAGTGTTTATATAGATTCTAAATTGGTGGGAATATGAAATTTTGAGAAACAGAAATTTTTTCAAAGAGGATTGAAATTTCCCACTTTTTGTATCGGAGGCAAATCTGAAAATTTTGAGGATGATATTCTTTAATTACATTTGCTTCCACAATGAAATCCGTATGTGAATTAAAATAAGTTTTAGATAATTTTTGTGGAAATCAAAGTTTGTCAATTGTAAAAATGTTAGATAAAGATTCAAAAAAGATTTTCCCATCTTTTCCTATCTTTTCCAAAATTTTCCTTGGCACCAATCACTTGAAAAATAAAATTTTCTAATTTTTTTTTCTTTTTCCCTCATTTTTCTTGGAAACAATCGGAGCCTAAGAGTATTTAAGAATCTCAAAAACAAAACTAGGATATAGAATCAATATTTTTAAATAAGAATTAATAATTTAATACCCAATTCTTTTAAACAAGGGAGTATTCCTAATTTAACTCAAAGACTCTTTATTTTTTAAAAGTGTAATATTATAAACATAATGAATACAGGTTTATATTTTACTGAGAATTCAAACTAGTTAAAAGAAAACAAAGTATCTACCTAGCTAAACTCTATGTGGTGGGTAAAGAGTTTTCGTATTTAAAAGCCCATAAAAAGAATTACCCCACAAATGGAAACTCAATATTTATTTCATAACTTAGTTTACTAAATAAAATTTGGGGTGTATCTTTTAATCATTAACATAACAAGACCTGTGCTTTACTTTAACATTTCGGCGGCGCGAGGTAGCTCACTCTTTCCATCTATGGAGCTTCTTTTCCTCCATTACTAGAAAAAAATTGCTATTGTCACTCTGAAAAGTGTCACTATTTAGTGACGCTTTTCTGTTAGCGACGCCTACCTATGGCGTCACATAGGTGAGCATAACTATATGTTCTTGTAACGCCTTGGCGTCACTATACGTACATGTAGTAGCACTTTGAAGCATCACTATATGTGCTTATAGTGCTACTTTGAAGCGTCGCTATATGTACATATAGTCACACTTTGCAACGCCACAAAATAGCATCACTATATGTACATGTAGTGACACTTTGCAACAACAAAAGGCATCACTATAAGTGTATATAATAACACTTTGCAACTCTTGTGACACTTTTTGCAACTTGTGAAATTGATTATAGACGCTTTTGTAGCATGTGAAACTGATTTAGTTCAACTTTTTGTAGCATGTGACACTGATTTAGGGACGCTTTTTCTAGCATGGGAAACTGATTTAGTGACGCTTTTTACTTCAAAATTCAATTGAAAAAATTGAATGCGTTACAATTTAGACAGTAAATTGAAACATAACGATAAATTACCTCAATACGAAATATTTCAAATTTAAACATTCACTACAACTAAAGATGTGACCTAGCCGTGCCAATTGGGCCCGACACGACTGCGGACCATTCAAATGCGTGTCTGGGCCGGTCGGCACAGCCCAGACATGCATTTGACCCCCGTAAATGTGGGCCCTGCGGGTAAATGTCTAGCTATATGTAACCCCTCCCGTAAATGTCTAGTTATAAGTATTAATGTATTTAAACATTTCCAGACTAAAAGTTTTTATGATTTAAGTATTAGGTTGAAAAGTCAATTCAATTGTCACGGTTCCAGTGACACCGCTAAAGATATGTTTTAGAGACGTTTTTAGTAGATTGTCTCCTTAAGTGTGTTTAATTAATAAGCATCTTTTTATAGTAGTGCTCATGTATTATATGTATAATCATTTTATTATTTAAATAAAATAATACTTCAAGTCGGGCCGGGTGTACATCTGTATTATATTTACAATTTCCATTTAAGAACATGAAAAAGGAATTCCAATACTTAAAAGTGTAAATCCAGAACATTTTTACCGGTGTTTCCTAATTGGATTACGACCACTTTGTATATTAAACTATTTTCAATTACAGGGTTTGAGATTAATAACATTAATTTATATTTTATATTTTGTGTTAATTATAAGTGGTAATAGTTATTTCATTCGAATCTTTGAGAAATATATTCACTGTTTGACTTTTGACTTAAAACAAAAGGAAAGATACATATGTCTTTCAAAAATTGCAACGAGAACTTTTGAACAATAGATAAGTTATAAGTATTAATATTTTTGTGTTATAGGATTACATCTAATTTAGAAGCGTAAAAAGCTTGTTCAAGACTTGAGAAGATGAGTTTAATTACATGTTTATTTTTATATTAATTGAATAATTCGATCATAAGTGTCATGATAGTTATAATTCTAGACTACGTTATGCCCTCTTTTTTTTTTAAGGAACAAATATATTGCAGATCAACGTAAACAAACAGATTTAGTGCATGAAAACGGGAACGAGTAATGCGTGTGAAAACAAAATACATATCATAGTACAAAAGTTGGCTCAGTCACTCAGGACAAGCGTCCCAAACATAGAAAAAAGTGAGCTATGAGTGCCCTCCTCTGATTGTTGTCCCGGATGTCAAGCTTGCTTTTCTGTGCCAAGTTTTGCCAAAAAGTCTGTCACAGCCACAAAACTAAAAATAAGTGTCCATATCTCCCAAGTGAGTACTGCTAGGTAGGCGAGAGGGTCCTGCAGGAGATATGGACACGTGATTATTATTAAACATACCCAGTTGGGTCCTACTCAAAGAATTTAGAAGGAGTAAGGAATCCATTTTAACACAGATGTGTGATATATAAATGACTAGCTATATGTAACTCCTCCCGTAAACCCCTAAATTCAGCATGATTGTTGGTGGTCCGGCCTAAAGCTCGTCAAACGCTGCTATGAAGGTTCCATCCTCTTTACGTAGAATACCGCCTAATCTTGCAGGTCTTGGGTTCCCTAGTGCAAATCCATCAATATTAATGGCACATATCCTACAGGTGGAAGCGTCCAATAGAGAATATGTGAGTAAAGGGGGGTCTGGTGGGGCGTTTGTTTGCAAGGAAGAGATCCTATTATTCTCCAATTGCGTTTGGAAGGTTTGGTGGATGGCATTTGCAGTAACATCTTGTTTAATTTGTTTCTTGTTTGCCATAATAATCTAAATGAGAGTAATGCATTTTGCACGGGAGTTTGGTTGCAGGTTCTTCAGGTGCATTAGAGGGTTAACGAAGTTGGCCCCTTCTGAAGACAGGCACAGGGCCAGGTAGTACCATGTAAATGTTGAGAATTTTGGTAAACAAGTGGTCTTGGTTTACAGTTCTGAAATGCACATAGCGCATTCATGTTGTTGGATTAAGTTCTGCATGTGTGGGCGCGCCTTGGTTGGGAGAGCGTCGTGGCACAAAAGCCAAGCAAAGAAACAGATTCTTGGCAGGGTACGCAGTTGCCATATAATAGGCCAATGGGGGGGGGGCACTACTTCCTTCGTGCAATTCTGATAGATAATCATAGGCGCTTCCAAGTGTGAACTTTTCTTTCGGGCTCAAGGCCCATGAGAGGGAATCGCTTCTGTCTTGTGGCCCAATTTATGTGCCAAGGATGGTTGCGATCACTTTCGGCGGGAGGTGTTGTTGTATCTCTTGTAGTTGCCATGTTCGCGTGTGGCTATCAATTAGCGTCCCAATAGTGAGATTTTGCATGTTTGGTGGGATATTCATGAGAGTTCTGAAACTTTTTCATGTAGTTTAGTGGAAACCGGAAGAAATGCAGAGATATACTAGTAGTTTAAAAATCTTAGAAGCATGAGTTTTGTGATTAAGTATGAACAACCGATCATGACTACAATGTTGCATGTATTGTAAATAATAGAAATATGGTTCATCATACGGCTTGTTAATGATTGATTAGTCGATTGTTGAATCCTTCGGCTTGGTAGGCATGGAGTACCACCCCTGAGTGCTCATCAGTTGCACTTCGTGCGCTCGTGGCCACTTCCTCTTAGACACAATAGGAGTTTTACTATATGTATTTGTGCAATCATTGAGCATGTACCGTGCCATGCAGATTGGTTGCAACATAGTTCTTTGCACAAGGAATATAAGGATAATTTTTAAGAGGAAATCAAGACGGACGACACTGAAATTGAAATTGAAACTGAAGTTTACATTGGTATATATAAATGAATCGCTCTTTTTGTTTAGTGGAATGTTATGTGGCAGTACGTGTGAATTAATATTGCACCACACACACATCACAAGCACTCACTCAGACTTTTATCTTATAACTTGTGTTCTTTTTCATTCCTTCTAGACTACGGTGTCCATTAGAACGAGACTTTGGGGCTTTGTGAAAGAATTGGTGAAGTTGAGAACCATGGCATTCTTATTATTTTGATATATTTTAACTCAGATTCATTTATTCCACACTTTTATTTGCAATTTCACTTTGTAGCCTGTGCTATTGTACATGCGAGTTTGACAAAATAGTTTATATTCATGCTTTGAAATGGTTAAAGTTAGGCTGTTATAAATAAACTAAAAAATAATTTTTAAATTTAATTTTTATTTATTAATTTAAAATGAGAATATAGTTTAAAAACATTAATAGATTTTAGATTCTTTAATACTTAGGACTAAAATATCAACAAAAGTTTTATTTTAATAATTGAACAATTAAATATAAATATATGTGAGAATCGAACAAAGTTATTTTCATGTTAGTTTAACCTAACTTTTAAAAAAAAAAAATATTTTATCTAGCGATTATAATATTATTGTGTTAACTTTATATGACATGTACTTTACTTGACCCTTATGACTTAATAATACTGTCAAGTATACCTTTGTTGTTATCTAACATTACATATATACAATCTTTTAATTGATTAGGGCAGAACTAGAAGTTCATTATTATAACATGAAGATGATGTCCGAAAATTTCATCCATATTTTTTTAATTGCTACTTGTTTTACATCTAAAAATGGGATAGTAACACTTTAACCCCTCAGAAACACAATTATTGGCACCTTTCTAGGGGCGTATCCAGGAATTCAAGTTGGGGAGGGCTAGCTTAATAAAAGAACTTTAAAACAAAACATTTATCGTCAAATTCAAAAAATAATGATTCATGCTTAAATTAGACCAAGGTTAAATATATACAAGCATTATAAATAAGAAAATTTTAATAAAACAAGTAAAACGTATTGTTTGATATAAAAGTGATCTAACAGAATACAAACTAAATAATGGCATAAAGGTAAGAAGCATGGTGATTGGTATGTTTAACAATAATTACTTAACACTAAATGAATAGAAAAATGATGTAAATTTATAATAATACTTTTCATATATGTTTGAGTACCTTTTATTCCATTGTAAATGAATTATTTCGTGAATCTCAATCTAAAATTTATTATTTGTAGAGAATGTGTGTGTTTTTTTTTTATGGTTTTGAAAATTAATAGGAAATTTTAGTGATTCTTTCGGCAACTTCTATTTAAATATAAGTTTGTAAAGTTTAATAAATTACGTAGGCTCTTTTTAATTCTTTTAATGTGTAATTAATATATAGTAAAGTAGGGTTTCTTCTTATTTATCTGTCTGTACATACTTAATTATAGGACACGTTTGGATGCCACTTGATTCCAATAAGCACACAAAGAGTGAGGGTATTGCATCGGGCCACTTAGTATTATTGTAATGCTTGGATGGACCATTTAATGGGTAGACAAAATTATTAATATGGCATTACTTGTTGTTTGGTTGACTTGAAACCATAAATTACACAAGTGCAATACCGGGTTTACCCTCAACCTATGAACACAGATATATATAGAAAAACAAGCACCAACTAGACATTTTAAATTGGCACATCAGGAATATCAAACATTTGCCTAATTTATTCAAACCAACTGCACTTTTTTATTGACCATTTATTTTAAAAGATCAACTTAAATTTGCAGTCCAGAACAGGCCATGGTCCTTTGCTTTTTAATAGATTAGAGTACTGCTGCAAAATAAACCAGTAAATTGCAGAAACGACATATCTAGTTTTCTTTTAATTAGAGAATACTTTATTCAGTATTTTTTTCCACAATTCAGAGTTAAAGCGCAGTAGCTTTTTATATGAAATTACAACAGTTTCAATTAAAAAATGTGTGATAAGAAACAAAGTTGCGCTACTGATCATTTGTTTAACATTCTTACAGTGTTTCAAGGGAATCCTAGAACTTGCAACTTTTTTTTTCCTTTCTTGAATTTAGCAAGTCAATGATATCCAAAATGAAAATTTCCATAAACATGGTCGTCGTCTATGTTATAAAAAATGAGATTATAACTTACAATGTTGTTTGCATTTCTAGAATATCACAAGAAGCGCCGAGAAGACAAAACCAAGGACTCAAATCCTTTCACTACATAACAATTACCGAGTATACTTTCATTTTGCAAAGTAACCATCACATTGAATAGAATGTCACAACGAAGACTAGATTTTCTAAGGTATCAAAATTATCAACTCAACATATACAAATGCGAAATTCTTTTTTTCGATTCTCTCCCACTTTATGGCATTTTGTCACAGCCTCACAGGTCATTATTCATCGATCAATGGCAATGATGAGGAACCCAAAGATACATACACAAGTAACATAGGATAAAGAGCAAGAGCTTTCCTCCTTGGATTCATAGCGCTAGTCATGAATGGATATGCAGCCGATGAGCTCCATGGCATGGTCACTATCACCACAAATATTTGAAGTAGCTCCATGTCTGTATTTAGCTTCAGATTTTCTTAAAGTATTGGGCTCCATACATGTGCACGACGTGCATGTGTTTGTGTGTGTGTCTGAGTGTGAGAGAGACAGAAAGAGAGGAAACTACCAGCAGCAATACATTCAAAGTCAGAATAATGGCGCTAGCTGCGAGTAGCACAATGCAGTAGCAAAAACCTGCGACTGTAAGACAATTAAACAGCATGAGCAAAGACTACTTCGTCAAATTAGCAGAAACAGACAAGCTAATACGAAAATTGATACCTAACTATAGATGAATCTGTAACAACAAATTTCGAGTCCTTAAAAATAAAAGACAAGAAAAATTAGTACAAATAAACTCTATATAAATTTGAATAAATTCGAATTACAATCTCTATTTTATCCTCTGATTCAATCCTTCATGAAGTTGACTTGTACTTGAAAACTTTAATTCGAGGGCGTGAGAGCTTGATCTCGAATCAAATAGAGAATTTCTTTGATCTTCACGACGAACAATTTGAATCTTTGGATGAACGCCTTTGAAGATGATGAACTTGAGGAGAGGATTTGAAGAACTTTTTTTTTTACACCAAGAATGTTTGAGTTTTTGTTGTGATTTTTGTTCTTGGTGAAGACCACTATTTATAGTGTTAGAAGGAGAATCTTCTGATGAGATGAATGGTTGAAATCGTTTCTCTAATATGGAAGGCATAATTTGAGGAAATCCTTCTTTCCTTGATGAAATATAGTTCCCTTCTTTTGAGATTTGATGACTAGACCTTCCATCCTTTGAGATTTTGATGACTGGACTTTCCATCTTTTGAGATTTGATGACTAAACCTTCTATCCTTTGAGATTTTGATGACTAGACTTTCCATCTTTTGAGATTTTGATGAGTAGACTTTCCATCTTTTGAGATTTGATGAATATATATTTTCATCCATAGAATATTGGAATTTTATGGAATTTTTATTTTTCTCAAATTGCACACATTTAATTATTTAATAAAAATAAATGTGTCTACAAATTGCCCCCTCGAGACTTGTTCACAAAAGTGTTGAAGACGCGACATTGAGTGAATAAGTCTCGATCATTTTTCTTTTATAATTGATCAAGCATGAGCCAATTATTTCGAGCTTGAAACAATAGTTTGTGGGCTCGTCTCAAAATGCATGACATGCGTGCTTCTACTTTCAGTTGTGTCAACTTTTAGGAGACATTTCTTTTTTCAAAGACATGACCGAGAATTGCATTCAGCAGCCATGAGAAATTTGCAGTTTAGACTCATGCATCAAGGAGTATTTGATTTGAGAACTTCAGACCTTTTGGCTCGTGTCTAGGAGACTTGAAGACTTGGAGAATTTGTAGACATTTTTCACTCGTGTCCAGGAGATTTGAAGACTTTGAGAATTTGTAGACATTTTTAACTCGTGTCCAGGAGATTTGAAGACTTGAGAATTTGTAGACATTTTTCACTCGTGTCCAGGAGATTTGAAGACTTTGAGAATTTGTAGACATTTTTGGAATACTTGGAGAATTTGTTGAACAGTTTCAACTCTTGTCAAAGAGCCTTGATTTGGTTTTGAATTTGTAAATAGTTTAAACTCGTGTTAAGGAGTCATTGATTTGATTGTGGATTTGTAAACAGTTTAGACTCGTGTTAAGGAGTTTTGATTTGATTTTGAATTTAGAAACAGTTTATACTCGTGTTAAGGAGTTTTTGACTTGAAATTTATAGACAGTTTTGTCTCATGTCAAGGAGTCTTGATTTGATTTTGGATTTGTAAACAGTTTAGACTCGTGTTAAGGAGTTCTTGATTTGATTTTGAATTTGTGAACAGATTATACTCGTGTTAAGGAGTTTTGATTTGATTTTGAATTTAGAAACAGTTTATACTCGTGTTAAGGAGTTTTTGACTTGAAATTTATAGACAGTTTTGTCTCATGTCAAGGAGTCTTGATTTGATTTTGGATTTGTAAACAGTTTAGACTTGTGTTAAGGAGTTCTTGATTTGATTTTGAATTTGTGAACAGTTTATACTCGTGTTAAGGAGTTCATGATTTGATTTTAGATTTGTAAACAGTTTAGACTCGTGTTAAGGAGTTCATGACTTGAATATTTGTAGACAGTTTTATCTCTTGTCAAGGAGTCTTGATTTGATTTTGAATTTGTAAACAGTTTAGACTGATGTTAAGGAGTACACTGACAGTTTATTCTCTTATCAAGGAGGGTATGAAGAGATCTTAATTTGAAGACTCTAGACAGTTTAAGCTCGTATCCGGGAGCACATCAATTGTGGTGAAATTCGACACTTCATCTTCTTCAAGTTCATCTTTATTTTGATCTTTATTTTCATCTTCATTGTTTTCTTCAGTATCAGAGGTTGAAGAATCACGGGCATGAGACAAATATTCTTCTTCATCAGAGTTTATACTCATCTCAATGGCATGCGCTCGAGTTGCTAATTCTTCAAAAGTTTTTAGCTTGATTGCTTGAAGAATATAGGAAAGGTTCCAATGCATTCCTTGAGTGCAGATTTCGATGGCTGAAGTTTCAGAGAGCCTCTCTTTGCAACTTAGAGATAAATTTCTCCATCTATTGATGTACTCAACAACAGGCTCGCCTTCTTGTTGATATGAGTTAGCAAGTTCAATCATGCTGACGGTGCGACGAGTGCTATAGAAGTGATTGAAGAATTTGATTTGAAAATCTTTCCAGTTGTCAATTAAATTTGGCTCGAGATCAATGTACCAGTCGAAAGCAAAACCTTCTAAGGACCGGACAAATTGTTTGACAAGAAGATCTCCATCAGTTCCAGCACTATTGCACATCTCGATGAAATGAGAGACATGTTGTCTTGGATCTCCGTTACCATCAAATCTTTGAAACTTTAGAGGTTGATAGTTTTCTGGCATTTGTAATTGCTCGATCATTTGCGTGTATGGCTTGATGTAGGATTTGAAGGTTAAAGGTTGAGCTTTATATTCCACTGCAACTGCTTCAATGAAATCTTTCAGCTGATTGGCAGAGATGAGACTTTGAGCAGAGACTTGAGTTTCTTTGCTTGAGGGCTTCGAATATTCTCCAACTTCAAATTTTTGAGTGCATGGATCATAAATTGACGTTGTTCTTAGGAGACTTTGGTGCATGGATCATAAATTGATCGTTGTTTTTCAGGAGTTCTGACTTTTGGGGATGGCATGAGACTTGAACTTCTTGGATTGATGAATGTTCTGCAATCTGAACTTTGCCAATGATTTCTTCAGCGTCTTGATCAGCACTTGTTTTGGCCTCAATCTTTTGGAAAAGATAATTCAGACGTTCTTCACGTTTGTGGACTTGTTTGGTGAAGTTTTCAACGGCTTTGGTCAGTGCATCAATTTGCTTTTGCAATGAAGATGGTTGAGTCTCATGTCTTGCCCCCGTTGACTTCTCCATTGTTGAGCAAAAGTTGGCTTCTTGAAACTTTAAATCTGAGACTTGAAGGAAAGAGATGAGAGGTAGAGATTGTCCCACTCGGCGTGCCAAATTTGTAACAACAAATTTCGAGTCCTTAAAAATAAAAGATAATAAAAATTAGTACAAATAAACTTTATATAAATTTGAATAAATTCGAATTACAATCTCTATTTTATCTCCTGATTCAATCCTTCATGAAGTTGACTTGAACTTGAAAAACTTTAATTCGAGGGCGTGAGAGCTTGATCTCGAATCAAAGAGAGAATTTCTTTGATCTTCGCGACGAACAATTTGAATCTTTGGATGAACGCCTTTGAAGATGATGAACTTGAGGAGAGGATTTGAAGAACTTTTTTTTTTTTACTCCAAGAATGTTTGAGTTTTTGTTGTGATTTTTGGTCTTGGTGAAGACCTCTATTTATAGTGTTAGAAGGAGAATCTTCTGATGAGATGAATGGTTGAAATCGTTTCTCTAATATGGAAGGCATAATTTGAGGAAATCCTTCTTTCCTTGATGAAATATAGTTTCCTTCTTTTGAGATTTGATGACTAGACCTTCCATCCTTTGAGATTTTGATGACTGGACTTTCCATCTTTTAAGATTTGATGACTAGACCTTCCATCCTTTGAGATTTCGATGACTAGACTTTCCATCTTTTGAGATTTTGATGAGTAGACTTTCCATCTTTTGAGATTTGATGAATATATATTTTCATCCATAGAATATTGGAATTTTATGGAATTTTTATTTTTCTCAAATTGCACACATTTAATTATTTAATAAAAATAAATGTGTCTACAGAATCAAGTTTGTTAAGGAGAAACAAAAGATATCGCCTGGTTTCTATGACTAATATTTGGAATTTAACCATCATTTTTGGTTGAACAATAGCAAAATATGGAGAATTTGGGAAGAATGCCATACCGCATGGGAGGTGATGCTGGAGACATCTCCCTCAATTTGCTAGCCTTGCTATAGAGCAATCTGATTCTTCTTCATAGATTGTCATGAAACAAATACGACAAATACTTGACCAAAATCCTATTGTATGCTGATATTATCCTCTAATTTCCCTTTTATTTTATTTTAAATACAATGAAACTGGATAGTGCCTATTCACCACGCATCTTTCCAAATCTATTTAAACAATAAGCCCCACAATCTTTCTGACTAAGTAATGCATATTCCAAGTCTTCACTGGGATAAGGGCAGTACATAAAATTTAATTACCAAAGTTTTGCAGAACATCTATCTGCTTTCATCATTAGCAGTTTGTAATCGGTTTCTTATTTCGTGGTGTCGGTGCACATTTACACAGAATAGTTCTGGGTGCTTGACTAGGACAGTAACAGGCAAAGTGGTAACAAACAATGGCATTTGTTTTTTTTCACATTCTATAAGTTAAGTTGCCTATTGAAAGGGACAGTAGCAGCACGGATACTTTTAACAAACACTCATTCTATAATTTGCAAGTAAAAATTGACAAAACCACCCTCAAATTGAATTGCACGGTATAATAGTTAAGTTCTTAAAGGCACATCAAGGTAGTGAAAATTGATGGAGAACCCTGGAAATGGAGTTTACCGAAAAGAAGAAAGAAGCAACCCTCAAAAACTGAAAAGGTCGATTTCGTGCGTTGTGCGCAAGGAGCAGAAACCCTAGTTCTTCGTGGGAATGAGAAAGTGAATTATAAGCTGTCCAATTTGATATAGACCGCGCTTTTGCGGGATAATTTGGAAGCTTTTAAGGGGTAGACTTGGTATTTCGAGCCCTCCATTATTTGTCGCAGGGGGTGGGGATGAGACTAACAGTGGAGGGTTTAAGCCTTGGTGGCCCACTTATCTCGGGCTCCCAAGACATACAGCAACTGAATCCAAACACATTACAAACCCCCACAATTTTATTAATCTGGCGTTTTGGTGGCGTCCATAGTAATGATGTATATGAATTGTCCAAAAATCTTGGGGGCTATAGGCTATAGCCCCCTAGTCTTTACATACATACGCCCCTGCACCTTTCTTCTTAAATTTAAGATAACCACAGTGCTCCCAATAAGCACAAAAAACGTAGCAATTGGCCCCAGAGTAAATTCTTTTACATATTTGAAATGATTTTTTTAGCAAGGGGGCACCAGTGGTGGAGCAAGGGGGGCATATGCCCCCCCCGCCCCCCCCCCCCCCCCCCCCCAGCTCCACTCCACCCCCTGCTTAGCTATACATACAATAGTATATACAGTACATATTTTATATATTCAGGCACCCCACCATACATATAAGTATAAATTATAGTAATTATATTATATATTATATACAAAATCTCTAGTACTGTATTATGTATGTTATAACGTTTATAGACTTAGTTAATCAAATCTTTTAGTTAAAGTTCAATATATATTTATACGAAGATATTATTGTTTTTGCATTTTTTAACTAATTCAGTTTCCTAATTTCATATTATTTTGTCTATAACTTGTTGTACAAATTTGTAAGTTTTATCTTAAATCACTTGTACTCTTTTTATGGAATAAATAAGATAAGGACAAGGAGTGATTATCTAATATAGCATTTGAGCTAATATTTATTTTTTAGAATTTGCTTTAACTTGTTCTTAGACATCTTAATTGTGAAATGTGTATCTTTTTCTAAAAAGATTTGCCAAACTTGCATATTAGAACTAAATATATTTCTTACTATTACAATATATGATACTTATTTGGCTACAAGTAATATTCTTTCAACATTGTTCTATATAAATATTATAGTGAACATGTGTAACAAAAACTCTCTTATTGAGTATATGATTTTTCTATTTTTTGTATGTTTATGAAGTTTTATTTTACGAATTACGCTAAAATCGTGTCACTTAATTATAACTTTTATAGTTTTTTTTCTATAAATATGTTTCGTAAGGTACTACTATTTCTTTGATGATTTTTTTTTTGAATAAATTAAAATAAATGTCAATAAAAAATTTTATATTTCTCAAAGAAAATCCTTACTGAATTTCGCCCCCTCTAACTGAAATTTATGGCTCCACCCCTGAGGGCACTAAGTCATTTTTGTTCTGATACATTTGGGGAGGGGATGCGAGATGCCTGTCTTTTGACTGTTTATGGGGCAAAGTGCTCATTTGAGTAAAGACGTTATTTTAGGGAGTAAATGGCAATTTAAAAAAAATACTCATTTTCTTTCTAACCAGCATACGCAAAGCAAAGAACGGAAAGGTGCTTTGTACTTCACTTCGCTAAGCAGCGATAATTGTACTGAAGCTCTCTTTCCATCCCTCGCCGAGCTACTACTTCATTCTTAGTGTGCTGACCAGATACCCCATATTATATTTTTTATTGTATATAGAAAAATACCAAAAAGTCTTGTATTTTTAGTAAAGTCATTCGATAAATTTAGTTAAACAAAGGACAAATAGAAAGTGAAGCATAGCTTAGCGGGAAGTTGCTTCACCTGATCACATGTATAGTGGTTTGAGTCATCTTGGGGAAAGTGAGAACCCGGCCCGTACTGATCCTAGCTAATAATAGGAGGGAACAAAAAAAGAAATAGTTAACTAGAGATACTACTCATACTACAATATTCTTAAAGTGAATAAAAGCGTGATCATAAAAATAATTATTTGTTCAACAATAACAATAAAGAAAATGGCATACGCAGTTCTAGTATGTTAATATGAGATATTTCTAAACATATTATTATTATTATTATTATTATTATTATTATTATTATTATTATTATTATTATTATTATTATTATTATTATTATTATTATTATTATTATCTCTAAACACAATTATTCATGTGTTCACTTTTCCGAGAAATAACATCTTCAAATTTAAATGTTTTATCACATGCAAGTGAAAAATAAACACATGTTTCCTATATATTTTGAAAAGTTTAGCACTTTGCTTCCTACAACATCAAACAAAAAAAAAAGTATTTTGACGCCAATAAGAATGTGCACTTTGTCCTTATACATATGTTAAGCCTAAGTTATGTTTTGAAATTTGTGAAGAAATTCATTTTGGAGCAAAGAGATGTTTTTTTTTTTCTTCATCTTTATACAGATAAATTGCTTACTGTTAACTTTTAAGTTCCATGGGCAAAATGCTAAAACTTTTTCTTCTTTAGGCAAAGTGCAACGAGAGGATTCGGCAATTTATCCCCTGTGTTATCTCAAATTGACAAATTACTCCTCTTGTGTAAAGTAAATAGAAATATTACCCTCCATAGTTTTAAAAATTGGAAAATTACCCCTATACAGGAATGTGTATTTCACTTTCTCAAATTTCAGAGTGGAGATAATTTTTCGGGACAAAAAAAAGACAATTATATATTTTTTTCTCAAAAATATGTAGATCTTTGGTTTCATACTTTAACTTGTTACAAAAATGTAAAAATAAAAACTAAATCTTAAAAATGAGTTATGATTTCATAATATATATATACCATTGTTATTTATAGTATATCTTAAAAATGAGTTATGATTTCATAATTTATATTTACCATTGTTATTTATAGTATTTTCTTTTTTAAAATTTTGAATTTGAGTATAACCTATATATGTTTTATAATATTTTTTTATCTTTTACTTATAAGTTTTTAAAGAAAGGTTATACTCAAATTCAAAATTTTAAAAAAGAAAATACTATAAATAACAATGGTAAATATAAATTATGCTAAAAATATCACTGGGATGTAGTGTACACCTTTTTGATATCTCGAAAAGGTGTCTATTAATTCTGTATATAATTGTAATTTGTCAATTTGGCATAAGACATGAGTAAATTGTCAAAAATCCATGCAACTATCTCCCTACAAGCTGATAAAAAGCTTTTATATTTTTCTATGAGCTTTGAAGATTCAAAGCCACTCAACATGATTAGGGCATGCAAATCATTAAACTCCCACTCGCTTTGGTGTCGGTATTGGCGTGCGGTTCTGTGCTTCACCAACACGCATATATTTTAGAGAAAAGTTATATTAGGGGCACCAGTTATTTGCAGGGATTTTTGCCTTAATACTTCTTATGTAACTTTTTATTTTAAGTTCAATTGTATTAATTTTGTGTCATGACTCATCAAAAAATAAATTTTGTGTTTGAATTGCTAGAAAACTTACGCATTATACCGAATTCAGAAAGTTGTTTTTTTTCTTTTTTATGTTCAACATCTCGACCTGATGTTAAATTAATTTATAACATTCATAATTCATAAGTTAATTTTTCTTGCAGATTAGTATTTTTGTTCCTTTCCATGAATAATTGTGAGTTGTGGCGCTTTTGATTGTCCTGGACAGTTTATTCTACAGTTATCATAGGTATGCTTTTTTTTTTTTTTTTTGTGGAGAGACAAAACGAAATATGCATAATTATGGTATTACTTTGCTATCTCAATTTTTTGATAACTTTATTTAACTAGTGCACGTGGTTGAGTCACTTGAGTACCATCAGTGCTCATTTAATTTGCTTGTTCAGGGTTAATTTTGTCTTCACAATCTCAAAAGCAATGATGTCACACAAGCGAAATAATTTGTTTATATATTTGCAGGAGGAAAAGCAAAAAATGCCCAATAAGTTGGCGATTTGGCACTTTTGCCCAATATCTTTTCGGATCGAACTTTTGCTCTGTAGGTATCGACAATCGCCGCAGAATATGCCCAATCGGGCTCTGCATGGGCTTTTTGCCTACGTGGCATGCCAACGGACAAAACATCATCCCACGTGGAAAAACATAATGCCACGTGTAATTTTTATTATATAGCAAAAATTACCCCTGTTTTATCTCTAATTGGCAAAAGCCCCCATGTGTTAGAAGTTTTTGCGAAAAAACCCCTACAACCTTATAAAAGTCCAAATTACATTTACACCCTCAATTCTGATGCCAAAAAATTATTAAATAGTAATTAGTATAATTATAATTATTGTTTTTAGAAGTACTAGTTTGCAATTAGACGAAATTACAATTTTTTTTAAAATGCTGTATTTTTTTAATAAAAAATTATCCCCATGGCTACCGAACCTAATAACCCCCAGTCGAGCAGAGGCGTTAGTGAGGAATGAGGGGCAGCGGTGTGGAGAAGCGAAAGGTTGAAGCGGGGCAGGAGCGGCGATCGCCCCTTGGGCCTGTTCTTCCTGTGGCTAATTTTGGGACGAACAGGCCTAGGAGATGGCGGCTGCTGGTCGCCCCTTTGACAAAGAAGTAGGCGACGATCTCACCACCTTATTCCCGGCGCAGGGGCGGCAGATCGCTGCCTCTGTTTTTTTTTTCTCTCTCTCTTTTTTTCGTATTTTTTCTTGTTATTATTTTTCCTTTTCTCTGGATTTTAATTCAATTACAATTGAAATGAAATTACAAATTGTCAAAAATACAATTTTGTTGGTAGATGCATTAAACTTAATTTAAAAAAAAATTACAAAAGGACTCTATGAATAAGTGAAGTATTTTATACAAAGGAGAAAAAAATGGTATTTTTCCTTAAGTCAAAGGTGAAAATGAGTTTGTGGCAAGTGTGCTAATTAAACAATTACACAGGGGTTTTTAAGCCAATCAAAATTACAAAAGGGGTTTTTTGCCAATTAGTGATTACATAGGGGTAGTTTTTTGCATTTAACTCGGGGTTGTTTGCATTGACTTCTATAACACAGGGGGGTTTCTGCCAATTAAAATAATATAGGGGTTTTTAGTCAATTAGAGATAAAACAGGGGTAATTTTCGCTATATTATAAAAATTACACGTGGCATTGTGTTTTTCCACGTGGGATGATGTTTTGTCCGTTGACATGCCACATAGGAGAAAAGCCCATGCAGAGCCCGATTGGGCATGTTCTGCGGCGATTGTCGATACCTACAGGGCAAAAGTTCGGCCTGAAAAGATATTGGGCAAAAGTGCCAAATCGCCAAACTTATTGGGCATTTTTTGCATTTCCTGCACAGAAAAAGGGAAAGTTGTGCATTGCAATTTTCGTCCAAAGAACCTCGGATGCTAGTTCTTTTTAGGGCAAATTGCGCCAGATTCCCCAATCAATAGGTGTTTTTGCAATGTGCACACTAATCTATGGTTTTGTGCGATATGCACTCTAACCTATTCAATTTTGTGCGATTTACCCCCGGAGCGTTAACCTGCCATTTTGGCCAAAAAATGTTTCAGCCACGTGATTGTCGGAAGGGCAACTTCGTCCATTCAAAAAATAGCATTTTTAAAAATATTATAGGTTAACACCATAATGTATTGATATAAACCCCCCAATATATTCGTGAGTACCCCTCACCTATTAATTTTTTGCCCCCTCATCTATTTAGTTGCCACTTTTTACATGTGCATGTTTTCTCATATCCACTGCCACTGTGTCGTTATGTGTTCCATTTGAAATCCATAAAGTAATATTTTTTGAGTGTAACGCATATTTATTGTAACACATTACCTTTTATATATTCGCACATAGAGGCCCCACCCGTTTTTCTTATGGCGTAAACAATGTTCTAATGTTTTGTTTTTTTACATAATTTATGATATAACTGAAAGTGGAGGATTATCAACGAGTTTAATTTAAATTTGCATTTGATGAAAAGAAATTTTATTTTTAACATGATTTTATTTAACAGCATAAAGAGTAGTTTTTAGACCTATATATCTTACTGGTTCATACATAATTATAACTTTCACCATAATTTCAAATAATCAATTCCAAAAATCACAATATATATACATGAATTAACCAAAATATTGATTGGTACTCCCTTTGATACAATCTTGACATAAGAGTTCAAATAGCAAAAATTAAAGAAATACACGAAAAATCAAATAAGAAAGACTATGCACAATTAATATAATGAAATCAGGTGAACTCTTTTAAAAAGATTGATCTTCCTCTTATCCTCATCAAATATTAATCGTGTATATAAAAACCTTCTCTTACATCTTCTAATATTTTGTAGAGATCCCATCGAGGCATCTTCATGGAATCGATATTCTGTAGAGATCACATGAACACATGACATCTTTATGGATCATGTTCAACAATTAGTGAATATTATGGGAAATAAAATAATAATTGCAAAAAAATACAACTTGGATTCAACTCTAAAAAAAATGATTTGATGTTACACTATTCATTTCATCAATGGAGAACGGTTGAAGGTGTGATAAACTATAAAGCAAGAAAATCGCAAATTTTAAACTTTTAATATTTGACTCTACAAATTCTATCATATGGAAAAGTTATTATGAAGCAATAAATATATGTTTAATGCTCTTGAGTTTGGCTTCTAGGAAGGTCATGCAGTTAAAACAAAACAAAAGCACAAGATCTTTTGTGGTTCTTCCAATATTCATTTATAATCGTGTTAAGTTTTCTTAAACCTTCTCCTTCAATTAAACAATCTCAATTATTTTTGAACTATCTATATCTATCTTTGAAATTACAAAAAAACTGAAAGACATCTCAAAAGAAGTGAAAAAAAACTCTAAAAGGACAAGATTAAGTTGATTATCAAGAATCACTTTCAGGTTCTAAGCAAATTTTGAAATTTCTCAATGAAGAGCTTCAGCGTCAATTCAACCCATTCACACGACATTGAGGACTTTCGAGAACTAGTTGGCTCAGAGTATTTTGCTCCATATTTAATCGAAGAGAGTGGTATTCGCTGGCGAATCTGAGCAAGAACCTTATAGTTTTCTTAGTGCGTGTCAGGTTCCAAGATCATAACTTGGAGAGAAGAAGATAATATAGGGCTTTAGGTCAGATTTTGGATTTGAATACAAGGGCTCAAGTCGCATTAATCAATTGGGAAGTCGCATTTTTATTTTGGTAGTCGCATTTGTATGGACAACTTTAAGTTTACTCTTAGTGTTTTACTATCACATTTAACATTTTCTTTTTCATTAAATTGCACGCCACTATTGTGAATGTTATAAGCGTCTTTTGTCTGGTAATGCATCACCATGATATCTGCCACACGCCTGCGCATGACTACATAACATACTACACATGAATTGTTTGTTACGTTATTCTATGAAAAATATTATGAAACTCCCAAATTGTCTCTTATTTTTTCTCTAATTTTCTCCTTGTCACTTGATTCTTCGTGTAATCCTGAAAACCTAAAGGGCCTATGACAATAATTAGCCTTAGAGCAAATTTCGTAGCAAAACATAATCAAGCAACGGCGTCTGCAAACCATACGGCACGAAATGAGGAGTCATAAACTATTGCTAAAGAACTAATAAATGGAAAATGAATTGAAATTGGATAGGAAAAAGTTGAAGTAGATGATGGCCCACATTCTCAGCAACTAGAACATTGGAAATGTGCATACATGCCAAATGAGTTCGACCCAAACACCATCACCCATGAGGACAACAACTGATCCAGGCATTTTTAGCCCACCCATCATGCAATCTGAAGGTATGATGATGTGAGGACCACATTTTGATTCTTGCATTATGATGGACCAAACCCCACGGGTTGGGATCGTTAATGTCAAATTATTTCATGCTAAACACTATGGCAGAGTTTGAGGAAATACTCTCAATTGGGGTTCATATGGAAGGGATGACTGAAAACTAGTGTATAGATGCTATAGAAGGGTAGGAAAGTATGGGTTAGCCACATTTTGAATTGGTAATTGACTAATTCACTCCAACTAAGGGTAAGAATCTCATAAGGGATTTGAATATGCATAAACGGACTGGGGTTTGATGATTACACTCAACGTTTTGAGGAACTGAAATTGTATATGAGTTAGAGAAATAGGCATCTAAATGAGGATTACTTAGTTAAAAGTTTTAGTAGTGGGTCGAAGGATGATATTAGACTGATGGTTAAAATGTTGAATCCATTGACCCTTGTGCAAGTTATTCACACATCTCGCAAACAATAGGTTATCGTAAAGGCCATTAACAAGCAACATAAGCCAGATGAGAAGAACCACCCTATGCCATTTAGGTGTAGGGTGCTTAACAACAATTTAAGAGATGGTGGAAAACTTGCCAACACGAGTGAAAAATACCCACAGATCAGGAGATTGTTTGTTAAGGAAATGGTCAGTATAAGGAAGCAAGGGCTATGCTTCAACTGTGATGAGGCCTATCACATTGTCCATAGGTGTAGCCTAATATTTTCAAAATCTCAACATATGTATTGGATGGTAGAAAGGTACTTGAGACTATAAAAATGATAGAGAAGGGAAAGAGGGGGGCCTTAATAATCTTGTTGTACAATGGGAGTACATTGACTTTTATGGATGTAGAGGTAGCTAAGAGGTTGAATTTTAAACTGAATTATGTCAATACTCTGAATATGGTTGTTACTAATGGAAAGACACTCAGTTGTAATGCTAAGTGTAATTATCTGAGTTGAAGAGCGGTGTTACCAGTTTATGATGGTGCAATGATCATTACTATTGGGAGGTTTTGACAAGGTTTCATGAGTAGATTGGATAAGTGCATTGGGTTATGTGACCTTTCATTTTAGAGATCAAAAGTTTATGTTTGACAACCAAGGTCAAAGGCACACCTTACAAGGAGTTTCATCCTCAAGTATTTCCCTCATAATGATTCAAACGAAGAAAGTGACTCGGTTTGCTAAAAGAGAGGATCGGCCTTTGTTACGATGTCTATTTATGATGGAGGCTCATAGTTAAGACCACCTACCCATCACTTGTTGCATGAACTTACCTATGTCAGGTTGCTTTCTAAGGTGGATATGAGAGTTGGTTACCACCAGTTCAAAATGAAGAGAAAGGATGTGCAAAATCTTATTTTTGTCACCGTGTTAGATTATTATGACTTCAAAATGATGCCCTTTGGCCCCAAAAATTTCATAACTACATTTCCAAGCACTTTTGAACTATATTTCAAATACTATTTGATAAAAATAGTGTTGGTACTTTATTGAGATATCCTTATCTAAAATAATGATACATGGGCACTTAAAGCACCCCGACAATGGTGTTTGAGAAATTGGAAGACCTATATGCAAAGGCATCTAAGTTTTCATTTAGGTAGGACAAGGTGAGTATCTAGGGAACATCACTGTAGAGAGAGATGTAGAGGCAATGTGTGGTGGAATGGCCTAGACCTAAAATTTAAGGCTTGACGGGGTTTTTTGGGCTTGACGGGGTATCCCAAAAATTTTATCGGGCGTTCTGAGATTATTATTAAGCCATTATCAAAAATGACTAGAAAAGGAGTGTTCGAGTGGTTAGAGTCAGCTCTTGAGGCCCTTAAAAACTTAAACAAAGTTATGGCCACCGACCAGAATTATAGCATCTCGGTTTTCAAAAGCAACTCACTGTGGAAAATGATGAATGTTATTATGCCTTGGGGGCAGTCTTGAGCCAAGAAACACCATGTTTCTTATATCAGTAGAGTTGTATGACCAAAAAACTTGAGACTTTGCTTATGAGAAAGAGTTCCTAACTGGCCTACAAGTTGTGAAGAAGAGGAGACTGTATCTCATAAAACAGTCGTTTTCCATCAGAAGGACAGAATAACTTGAATTACTTTTGGAGGAGAAAAAAAGCTACTGCAATGTAGAAGAAATGCATGACTAAGTTGTTGTGATTCACTTAAAGGGTTGAATATAGAAAGGATGGAGAAAATAGAGTTGTTGATGCTCTATTAGGAGTAAATCGGACGTGGGAAGTTGGTTAGCTGTAAGTATCTTGCAACTTGGTTGAGTTGATTAATTATAGGATAACCATAAAGGAGACGAAGTGGCAACCGAAGCTATTAAACAGTGCCTCATGAGACCTTATGATGTCTCATTCTTTACTTGTGAGGATTTACTACTCAAAAATAATTAGAGGTTCTATTTAGCAATTGTTGCCAATTTAAGGCAATGAAAGGTAAATATGATGCACCAAGGAAGTGCAAGGGGGCGCTTTGGGTCATTACTACTTATCAGATGATAGTTGATATTTATGAATGAAGGAAAGCATTAAAGAATTCGTAGCGGAGTTCTCTATTTGCCAACAACACAAACATGAGAACATGAGGTACCCAGATTTGCTTCAATCTTCACCAATTCCAGAAAAAGCTTGGCAACACGTGAGAATGGACTTCAGAGAGCAACTACCCAAATATAGTTGATATTTATAAAATATAAGTCATTGTAGACAGTTTTATAAAATATACACATTTGATAAACTTGTGACACCCTTTTACTAACTATAGTTTGACTAGGGTGTTCCCACATTCCATCTATAAAATAAACATGTTATCTAACAGCACACCACAGTTAGTGATAAAATATGGGTGCTATTCGGAGGAAATTATTGTCTATTTTGGGGGTTCAACAACATTTTAGCACAACTGACACCCTCAATGGACAATCAAAAAGAGTAAACCAATGCTTGGAAGTATACCTAGGAGGCTAGGATACATGACTAGAATCTTAACAAAGCAATGGAGCATGTAGGTGGCCCTAGTTGAGTCGTGGTACAAAACCAATTACCATTGAGCTACTAACATGACCCGAATTCGAGGCAATGTATGAAGTAATTGGGATGAAGTTGTTGATGGGGAAAAGACAAGTTATTAAATTAAATCTAAAAAGAAATCTAATACAAGCACAACACAGAATGGAACAAGTGGCAGACAAAAATAGAATTGAAAGAAGTTTGAAGGTTGGTGGCTAGTGTACCTCAAATACAAGTCGATAAGAAATTTTGCGCGCGGAGAAGCTCAATATGGAAGTTGTGCCCTTGTTTTGCAAAGATTTTTGAAGTTCCAAAGAAGATTGGCAAGGTGGTGTGGTGTATCTTACTCGTCTTCTAGCAATCTCAAAGCTTCAACCCGTACTCTACGCCTCTGTATTGAAGATGAGATATTGTATCCTTAGAAACTACCATGGACGAGGAAAACAAATTACTGCTAATACTTGATAAATTATTAGTAAAAACAATGGTAGGAAGAACTAACACCACAAGTGCTAAACGACTAATATAATAGAGCCATATGCATCAGAGTGGAGCCTCATTCGAAGAGTAGGAGTGGCTTTGACTTAATTTTTTGGAGTGGGAAGGTTAAAGCTTGAGGAAGCTTTTGGATTTGTAGGGGGTAATACTAGATTTCAAGATCGTAAGAGAGTACAAGGAATTAGGGTTTGAGGTTAGAATTATGGATTTGAATACAAGGTTTTGAGTCACATTCATCAGTTGGGAAGCCTCATTTTTACTCTTGAAGTCGCGTTTGCATTGAAATTTTATGTTATCGCATATTCACATTTCCTTTATTAATTCAAATGATCGTGGCTACTTCGTATGTAACGTCTTTTGTCTTGTAATATGTCACCATGACATTAGCCACGCACCTGCATATGAATTGTAACGGATTGCACACGAATGTTTCATCCTATGAAAAATATTATGAAACTTCTCTAAGCTCTCTCTCTTATTTCTTCTCTGGTCTTCTTTTTTCACGGAATTCTTTCCATCCATTGGGTAGCTTCTCAATGATAGAAGCTTCTTAGAAGATTCACTTGAAATCATTCCCTCAGCATGAGTCTAGTTTAAGATTAATTAAAGTTCTCGGACTTGATTCATCACAGCTTTAGAGATACCACCATCTTGAAATTCAAGAAATTACAGACCACAGTTCTTTTGTCTTTGTTCTTCACGTTGTATATAACATACAAAGCATCGGACAAACCATGGATCAAAATTTCTTTTGTTTTACTCAAAATATAACAAAATGTTTTCATTTTTAACTCTATAAAAATGAAGCATACAAGTATTTTCAATCGCAACAGCAATTTCTTTAAATTTTATGAAACATATCGAAAAGGTCTTGAAACATGAACAGTTTCTAATACTTAGCACACCGGGACATGTAGTGAAACAAAACTTTGATCTATGTGTCAAACTATTCCTAGTATAGTTTTGATAAATGAAGTCATAGTACTTCTTTGCAGCAACCACATTAGAAAATTATGCATCAATTTTATCCTCCGTAGTAAAGGGATCGGCTTTTCAAGAATATCATAAGATTGTTATCGTAAAATAGAACAACATCTTCTGCTACCACGTTTTGAAACTCATACCAATAAACTTTATAGTGTCTCATTATAGCTCATGAGGGTCGGGTGAATTGCTGGAACCGCCATTTCTAAAGGCCCGGTTTCAAGATTGGAGTAGCACTCAGAGTTTTTGGTGTTTGAGGGTATTGAGGATTGGTTTTGATAGTAACCATATCCATGTTTCTAGACATATCTTTGAAATATGTAATATCAGATATTAAAAAAAGACAATTATGCGAAGAATATAAAAAAAAACTCTTTGAATCCAAAAAAAATACATTAATTTCCGTTACGTAACTTGTTCATCTTAATATGGCTAATCTACTTTATGATTGTTAGTCTTATAACACTATAATAAGGAAATAAGATAAACATGTATAATTTTATTAAGATTAAAATAATATATATTACAATAATAAATTGTAATGTATAATTAATCATCCTCAATTGAAGTTACAGAAAGATACATATGTGAATCACAATTTTTTTTAAACAGATTTGTCCTCCCATGGCGCCTGAATTTTATAAGTGCAAAATGGACACATCCGGAGAACTCAAATTATGTCTTTTTTTTATCAACAGAAGACTACAGAGTATGCAGACTACAAAAAAATATGACTAGTGTATATGTTATGTATAAAAACCTATTGAGAGCGATTTCTTTTATAGAACAATGCAAAGGAAATATGAAGTTCAATATCACATTAAATTATTTGATGTCAGTTACGCATGTACCAATCGCGGTCTTTATATTGATAAGTGAAACGTCTTCAGGCAAGATAGAAATTGACATACTCTCTTAAAGTAAATAACTAATGTTGGTTGCAAAATATTGAAAATATATTGATACCTTTCCCATATGTTGATATCATTTTCACGTGCAAAAAGCTACGTTTCATATATGTTCTTAATATTTGACAGTTTCAAAAGTACAATTTCTCATTCATCAATTCGTAATAAACATGTTTCTTCCAACATATTACACACTAGAGTTTTTCTATAGTAATTTATTGATTGTCTCATTAAAAATGACTTTATTAATGGTCGCATTATGTGCTTTGTCTCTTTCTTGTTATTGAAAAATGAAAGTCATAAAAAATGCTAACTTAAGAGATTGATTTATGTTGCTTCTGAGACGGCATTTGCAGATAATAGTATTTTAAAAGTATATTTTACTGTTATAATTTGGTTCAAATCTCTTAAATTTCAGAATTGGCACAATGAATGCATATAAGAGTATTTCAATTCTTAGAGAACGAAAAAGTTTATGACTTTAAGTAACTTTATTTAAAAAAATTAGTTGAACACTTCAAAATGTATAATTATTTAAAGAAAGGTTATTATCATTTTGTTTATAATATTATTTACATTCAAAAGCTACTTGTCGCAAGATCTAGCTAATACTTCATTGTAGGTAGCTTGTTTAGAAGACTTTTGCAACTACTTCAGTCTCAGTCAAAGACAACTTCAAGCGAATTTAAGTGAGAATGAAGTTGATACTATAATGTTATTGTAAACTCGTTTGCTATGTGTTTCTGAGAAAAATTATAGAATAAGTTAAAGCTCAAGTATATTCTATACCTTTTTTATTTTTAATGTCAAACATTATGGATAATTAAACCAAAGTTTTATTATCTACACTAATATATAAAGGAAGTTGTATTTGTGACACCAAACCTTTGATTTTCATGTTTAACCTTATAACTTATGTTTCACTATCACATATTATTATTATATTTCTAATTTAATCCTACAATTTAAGTTAGATGAAATGAATTCTACAATTTACTGAGAATGATGATTTAGTTTCCCTATAATTCATATTCTTTCAATGAAAATTACTTTTCTTTCCATTCTATTCCAATTGTGTTGATTCACTCTCTCATTAATTCAAACTCTTTCCATTTAGGAAAATCTTTTTTCTTGCCTCTTTTTTTTTTTCTTTCAGATTTTACTTTTTTATTCACACTTGAATATGAACATATAGTACTTTACAAAAAATAATAATAATGTGCGCGGAGCTCTGCGTGCTCAGTTTCTAGTAAACAAATATGTCTAACTCCATGACGGTGGAGTAGTTGTGAAGTGTGAACATGGACGAATTCTTATAAGAGTTCAAACTTATATTAGTGGATTTGCATTCATCATAATCAATTTTGTTAGTTAAACTGGGAAGTATTTTACTAGTATTTTCGAGTATTATTCAATGAAATAATTAACTAAATTTGTATGTATCTCCAACTTAGTAATCAAAACATGTTCAGCAAATCAAAATTCCAATTCGATTTATATTACTTAAGACTAGTCTTGATTAATTCTTTAATAAGAAATAGATTAAAATTAAACTTTTAAACTCTAATATTTATAAAAAGATATTATCAAGAGATTTTTAAAACATTTCAGACTTTGAGCACAACTATAATGATGTAACTAAATAAAGCCTAACTAAGTGGGGAATTACCCAAAGTGGAAACTATGGATATTTTGCAAATCATCCAATTGTTTGAGAAATTACACAAACTTCTCTTGTATTATGTTTGTTGTTACCTTTTTCCCCTTTGCACGGTTCAAATCTAACGAGAACTGTCATATTAAGATGTTGATTTTGAAATGTCTAAAAAGAGTCCTTGATTATCTATACTAATATATAAAGGAAGAGGTATTTGTGACACCAAACTTTTGATTTCCATGTTTAAACTTATAACTTATGTTTCACTATGACATCTTACTATTAATTTCCCAATTTAAACCTACAATTCAAGTTAGATAAAATCAACTATATCAAGATTGATTTAGTTTTCCATAATTCATATTGTTTGAATATTCTTTCCATTCTACTCAAATTACGATAATTCACTACTCCACTAGTTCAAACTCTTTCCATTTAAGTAAATCTTTTTTCTTGCATCTTTTTCCTAATTTTTTCTGGAGATGATATATACAGAGCAAAATCCCTAATTACAGAGCAATTTCTTATAATTTACTAGTTTATCCTTTCCAAGTAGACAAATTGATCTCTCTCCTTTTTAATCTCCTTAATTTCTCCTATATTGAATCACCATAAAATAGGAATATTCTCATGTATTAAAGATTGTGTTTCTCTTTTCGTAAAGAAACTCTATTAGTTATTTTTTTCCCATAATAAAAAATAAGATGAATGTTCCTCCAAATGATTCTCGAGCATTATATATTTTTTTTTATTATGAACTTTGGAATTTTCTTCTTTATTGTATTTATTTTTGGTTCTTGTGAACAAAATTAACACACTTCATTTAATCGCTAAAACGAAAACAAACATGAATACTTTATACTTTATAGTTATTTCTTGATTTCCGTATTCAGTATGTTATATTTCCATGCTTTTAATACTTTTTGAAATTGGATACAAAAAGAAGTTGAATTATCTAAATAACAGAAAAGTGCCCCATTGAATACGAATTGAATTTGTTTTTAAGATTAATTTCTTCAAAAAAAGAAATTTGTTGTGAAATAAAGGAAACACCTTTATGAAACAGACAACAACGTAAGTTCTCAGATTTCTTCTTATTAATTTTCTTATTTTTTTTCTTCTAAATAATGAATTGTTATTTTGATTTTTAATCATAACTTATTCAAATAATTTATTGACTATGTTTATAACTTTATATAAGGAAATATGTATCTTCCAAATATGATAAACATGGAAGAAGAATGATTTTATTGAGCTTCTATATTCTATTAATCATTGATTGGTACTAAAAAAGTAAATGAATTGTATAACTAATATAAATAGCGGTAAAGTAATAAACAAAGAAAAGTTGCTCTGTAATTAGGGATTTTGCTCTGTATATATCAATTCCCAATTTTTTCCCCTCAAACTTGAATACGAATATTTCTTTGTTGTGCATTTTGCAACCTGGTCTAAATTGATACAAACTACCCCTATATTATTCATAATTGGTAAATAACCTCATGCTTTATATGTAGAAGCAAAAAACTTCCTGCAAAATTTATAATTAGCGAAAAAAATCCCCTAACACACTTATTGATCTGTACGTATTGGAAATGATACCAACTTTGATTATGATTGTATCTATATGATGCATATAGAACTAATGTTGCTCAAATTGAACTTTATAAATAGTTTTTATCAAAATTTTTGAAAAGAATGTTACTTTCTAGATCTGTAGAAACAAAGTACAATATCGATTATTTTTTTTGTATTTCTAAATTATTATAAAAAACAATGAAATTTTGTAAAAACTTAAAATATTTATTTGAATAATTATACCTTTGATATAAGATTTTAATGCATGAATATGGTTAATTATTGGTATAGCCAAAAAGTATAATGACAGAGTTCGTTTTGCTAATTTTTAAACTCTCTTGGAGTTTTTGCTAATAAAATAACATAGGGGGCCTATTTGCTAATGAGGAATAACTTTGGGGTAATTTCTTCTATTACCATAAAGAAAAAGAACCACGGACAAACTTTTCAGTTTATTGGGCAGAAGAAGTGGGAATAAAAAATGTGCTGTTTTGGAAGGTAAAAGAAAGATATCCAAAAATCAATCTTTTCCATTTGCTAAAAGCACACTTATCAACTTTCACTTTCCAAAAATTTTGCCCTCCCACAAAAATAAGATGTGCTACTTTTAACTTTTCCAATCCAAGTGTAAAAGTTATTCGGAAAAATATCTACTTTGTTTAATGATTGGCTTAATTTTTATTTTATACACTTTCCTTTCTTCGAGTAATTTAGGAAAATCGGTATAATTATTAAGTTTAAGATCTCCTCAATATTCTGTAAGCTATCTAAAATTATAGCTACAAAATTAGACATAAGTTATAAATATGAATTGCGAATTATAGTTTTAATTAATCTAAAAATCTGATTTGATTTCAGAATTACTTTTTTGGTTTCTTTTTTTTCTTCCCAATATTACTACATAAACTCTGAGTAATTTATTAGTGACTATTTGAATTTTTTTCTTAAACCATTGAATTGTATATCTTCGTATAAGAAGTAGGAGTAGACAATATTACTAACTAAAGTCAAGTCTCACATGTTGCATCAGTGATGCACATTAAGGAACAAACTAATTTTGTATTATTATAAATCATGCGGCATGATTATATATAAGTGGAAATAAGCATAATTTGATAATAAAACCCATGTGATATATTTAATGGAAACGCTTCGGCATGTGAAAAAAAAAAAAGACGAAAAGCTAATAAACAAAAATCTGGTGAATGAAACACAAGAACCTTCCCATGGGTCAAAAAATAAGAGGGGAGTTTTTGCATCATTCCTTAAAATCAAATGGTGGTTTAGTGCTTCTCTTTCAATATTTTCATGCTAAGTTATTATTTTTGTAATGAATTAAAAAATGAATGATTATGCGAATTATAAATGTTAATGAAGAAAAAAAAATCCTCAACAAAATTTCGCCCCCTAAACCATATTCCTGGCTCCGCCTGTACAATTAGTCATTCAAAGGTTGTTAACCCATATTCATTTACTTATAATGCAATTTCAACAAATTCACAACATTGCATTTACCAACTTAAGGGACAAAAAACTTAAGCAATCATTAAAGTTTCCTTGATAACATCATCAACAGACACTACTAAAATGTAACTTAAGTATGAAATTATCCTAATCATAAAACAAAGTAATAAACTTTCAGAATGGATTGACCTCTACAGGTAGTCTAATTATTAAAAAAACATACCGACATAAATTTCCCTAATCTTTATTTTTATAATTTAATCATCCGGGAACAATGATTAAACCCAAAGCCATATGCTCTTCTTTTTATAAATGGAAATAATGAGAAAAACCAACTCATGAGTCATGAGAGCACACCGCACACCAGCATCATTGAATTTTTGCCCAACTAAACAGCTCACTCTCACTACTTCATATCTTTGTCATTTATGAACCTCTGACTACTTCACTGCCAATTACATATTTTCTTTCTTTATCACACACACAGACCCAAAATCATCTAACATTTGTTTGTCGCACAAAGCAAAATCTCAAGTTGGATTGTTTTCTCTTGTGGGTTCACTGCACAGGTTCATTCTTTTTGTTCCAATATTCCTTCTTCTGTGTATACCCGCTTTCATAATTATGTAATTGTCATTCTGATGATTTCTTCGGGTTCTGCAAAATTTAAGCAATAATCTTCAATATAGAAGTGAACCCAGAAGTTTAATATTAGTTTAGTTAGTGGTGCTGGTGGTTGTGGATTTATTGTTAGCGCAGGTTAATGGTTACAGAGGCATTAATGGTGCAAAAAAAGTTGTAGTCTTGAAAATTACAAGAGGGTTATTTTTTTTATTGCCTTTTGTTTTCATTCTGAGGGGCTAACTAGAAATGGGCTATGGAATCTTGGTTTCAATTTTGGTGATAGTACTGTTCTTCAAGCCTATGTTTTGTCAAGAACCCAATACAGATGAGTCCTTTGTCTTTGAATTCTTGCAAAAAATGGGCTTAAATCCCTCTCAAGATCATGGCTTTTATGGCTCATTTTGTTCATGGAGAGGAGTGACTTGTGATGACAAAGGTGAAAATGTTGTTAAGTTTGAAGCCTCTGGTTTGGGTTTGTCTGGTGTAGTTCCTGATACAACCATTGGGAAGTTAACAAAGCTTGAGTCTTTAGATCTCAGCAATAACAAAATCACTGCTTTGCCTTCTGATTTTTGGAGTTTGGGTTTGCTCAAGTATCTCAACCTCTCGTTTAACCAGATAGGTGGGAGTCTATTGAGTAACTTGGGCAATTTCGGACAACTTCAAAGCTTAGACCTTTCTTTCAACAAATTTTCTGGAAGTATCCCTGAGGCAATCAGCTCCCTCACTAGTTTGAAAGTTCTTAATCTCAGTTCCAATGGGTTTGAGTCGGCGGTCCCCTCTAGTATTTCTCAATGCCGTTCGTTGGTTTCCCTCGATCTAGCGTTGAATAAGCTCAATGGTTCTCTTCCTAATGGTTTTGGTGATGCATTTCCAGAGCTACAATTTATGAACTTGGCTCAAAATGAGATCTTGGGCCGTGCTCCGGACTTTTCAGGGATGAAATTGTTAAGATATGTCAACATTTCAAGCAATCTGTTTAAGGGTAATGTTCTTGGTGTCCTTGAAGGGCCTTTAGAGGTGGTTGATTTGAGTAAAAACCAATTTGAAGGCCATATTTCTCAGGTAAACTTCAGTTCAACCTTTGATTGGTCGAAATTGCTGTATTTGGATTTGTCAGAGAATCAGTTTAGTGGAGAGTTTTCCACTGAGTTGAGTCATGCTCAGAATCTTAAACACCTTAATCTAGCACACAATAGATTTGCCACACAACAGTTCTTGAATATTGATATGCTTACAAATTTAGAGTATCTGAACTTATCAGGAACTGATATGATCGGTCAAATTCCCAGTGTTATCTCAAACTTACATGGTTTAAGAACCCTTGATCTTTCCGATAACCATCTCATCGACAGCATTCCTCCAATTGTTGCCACGAACATTCAAGTTCTTGACCTTTCCAGCAATAATCTAACTGGAGATATCCCATTAATGTTGATCGAAAAACTCCATGAGATGGATAGGTTTAACTTCTCTTACAACAACCTAAGTTTTTGTGCATCACAATTTCCCCCTGAAATCCTTCAAGAGGCTTTCATTGGATCAGTGAACAGCTGCCCAATTGCTGCAAACCCAGCCTTCTTCAAAAGAAAAGCTCCGAAGCATAGAGGGCTAAAGCTCGCTCTAGCTCTAACGCTCTCGATGATATGTTTGCTCGTGGGATTGCTCTTTTTAGCCTTTGGGTGTCGAAGAAAAACAAAAGCGCAGGTGACAAAACAAGATTCTTCCAAGGAAGAACAAGTTATCTCGGGACCCTTCTCGTTCCAGACCGATTCAACCACTTGGGTGGCTGACGTCAGGCAACCAGTATCTGTTCCAGTAGTAATTTTTGAGAAGCCATTGCTGAATATCACATTTGCTGACCTCTTATCTGCAACTTCTCAATTTGATCGGGGCACCCTGCTGGCAGAAGGGAGATTCGGTCCTGTATATGGTGGATTGTTGCCGGGAGGAATTCATGTCGCGGTCAAAGTTTTGGTAAATGGATCCACATTGACAGATCAGGAAGCTGCAAGGGAACTGGAGTATCTCGGTCGAATCAAACATCCTAATCTTGTTCCTCTAACTGGATATTGCTTGGCTGGAGATCAGAGGATTGTGATTTACGATTACATGGAAAATGGAAACCTTCAAAACTTGCTTTATGATTTGCCACTTGGCATACAGACGACAGAAGACTGGAGCTCTGACACATGGGAGGATGAAAATAATGGAATACGAAATGTTGGGTCGTTGACGACTTGGAGATTCAGGCACAAAATTGCACTCGGCATTGCTCGTGCACTTGCATTTCTTCATCACGGCTGCTCGCCACCTATTATTCATAGAGACGTGAAGGCTAGCAGCGTTTATCTTGATGCTAACCTAGAGCCGAGGTTGGCAGACTTTGGGCTGGTTAAGATTTTCGGAAATGGACTTGAAGAAGATATTACTCGTGGATCACCGGGGTACGTGCCGCCAGAGTTTCTTCACCCTGTAAGTCTCTCCCCCGAGGCCCCAACACCAAAATCTGATGTATATGGATTTGGAGTTATTCTTTTTGAGCTAATAACGGGGAAAAGGCCTGTGGAAGATGATTATGCAGAAGAAAAGGAAGCAACTTTAGTGAGTTGGGTGCGAGGATTAGTGAGGAGAAACCAAGTATCGCGAGCTATTGATCCCAAGATCCGCGAAACAGGATCAGATGAACAAATGGTCGAGGCGTTAAAGATCGGATATCTTTGCACGGCTGATGTGCCTTCAAAGCGGCCAAGTATGCAACAGGTAGTTGGATTGCTTAAAGATCTTGAACCGAATGCACTATAGTAAAGACATTTAACAAGATGGTGTAAGTTAGTTTTTATTTCCCATTTTTTGCTTCTTTAATTTGTGGTCTCTACGGCCATGAGAAGATTGTGTAGCATCCCATATTTGTTTGGGGATTTTTCGTCTCACCTCACATCCCATACTTGTTCTTGTTTTTTTTATCTAATTTATATTCCAAGGTTTGATCCATATATTTGTTATCTGTTGTTAGATCTGTTTCTTGCCATCTTGCCTATACTGTGTACAGAGTATATTGCGAAGATTATGTTAGTACTTAGTACCCCTGGACTTTATAAAAATGTGGCAGTTGAAACTTTATAAAAGTTCTTAGGTTTAACATAAACTAGATCAGATCCCATGTTATACTTGTGATTGTACATGAATAATGCTTCATGTGTCAAATAGATAGGTACTTTTGATGGATTCTGGTTCAACTGTTTTTGGTTGTGGGCAAAAGGACATTTTTGAGAGATTTGCAACTCAATCAATGAAGGATCACTGGGCCCTTGAAGAGCCATTTTTGATTGTGAATCACGGTCATATAATATATCTATTACCACTTGCAAATGAGACAAAAATGCTATACTTAGTATTAGAACATGTATGACAAATAAGTGGATGGTACCTTAAATGTCTCTGCATTCTTTTAGAAGGAAACTTTATCATCTACTGGTACGGCGGGCTTTTATGTTTGCACTAAGATCTCTCATCTTCTTGGTTTAAAGTTAAAATCACTGTATTTAACATCTCTTTTACCTGCCATCACTACTGCTTCCACAAAACCATATTTTAGTTTAGTTTTGAGAACACAAAATAGTGAAAACCTTCTTGACGTTTTCATTTATTTGTTATAACAACTTTTGTAAGACATGCAGAAGGTTTACAAGTGGAATAATGATCACACATCTACATCATCTAAAGTTTAGTCTGATCAAATAATTGTCTCCAATATTTGAGTAATTAATTACAGACAAAGACACTTATTGAAACTTTAAACATGAGGAATGTGTAGCGTTATTCAAACTTCAATGTGCATATTATAATTTAAAATCTTAAAGGAGCCTATTGCTAGTGTTGTCTTGAACTATAAAAAGATTTCCTAGTATAATTAAAGCACTAAATACGATTATGCAAGACTTATAATCCAAGTGGTGGCAAGCACCGACTTTGATTTGTACTATAATGAGCATATAAAATTTGTTGTTACTTTCTAATAATGAGCATAAAAGATTCAATGTATATCATAAACTTTAATCTATTTAAAAAAGCAGTAAGCTTGTGGAAAACTAGGTTGACAGTAGGAAGATGCGACAGCATTATGCCTAGCTTTATTTAATTATATCTCCTTGGATGATTGCATTGCCTATGAAGGTCAAGTTGTGTCCCATATTTAAGTTATTTTATTTGTTTGGTTGTTCTGCATGTTGGATTTCCTTTCGGGTGGAAAATCCCTTTAGGTTGTTAAAGTTTGAAATTAAGGAAGAGCAGCAAATGTGGACAGTGGACTATAAAATTAGATTCAGTGCTAGATACTATTATACATCTTAAATGGTAAACACCCTTAGCTTGTTCATGGTTTAAGTATTTTTCTTATTCCATTCTTTAAAAGCATATGTTTTGCACTAAAGAATACATATTACACATATATTCATAAGTGTAACAATTCAACTTGAACCCCACCCCACCTCACCCCACCCCACCCTACGATAATGAGAGGTTGACCAAAATGACATGAAACTGAAGTTGCTTATGTCTTGGACTACATTCAATTATGCCATTTATTATGCATCAGCAGGTGCATGAAGTGATGGATATAGTCATACATACGCAAACAAAAATATGAGCCCACAGCTATCCGCTTTGTTTCTGTATTTGCTCCTCTCATCTTGTGGTTTCTTTAAATAAACAAAATTAAATCAGGAAAAAATGATTTCTTACTGTTGGTCCTTAGATATCTTATGCATCTATTTTTAGGTCACGCATCTTAAACCACCATATCCTTCTGAGTTAAATCGTTGATGAATTATTAAAATGTCATATTAATATTTGACTATTGAGTCAATCAAGACAATTACATTTACTATATACATAAATACACATGTATGCAAGGGAGATCTGTAACTACTTTAAGAAAACATGGTTGTCATTTTGTTAAAATACTCATCCATGTCCTTGACTTCTGAAAAATTTCAAATTTTAATCGCTTTTATTTTGTTAAACTTTTAAATATCATACACTAATACAGAAGGCCCATTACCCATAAGACATGATCAACCAAAATTATCAAACAACATATATATTACTGCAATATTTATCATTTTAGTTTCTGACTGTTAATAAAAATATGTTTAATGTACTATACTTAAGCACGATACGTGGCTAATTACGTACCGATCCATGTTTAAAGCAAGGAAACCGCCATCGAGAAGAGACAAGCACGATTGAACGATCAATCAACCTACAACCACAGTCAAACCAACGTTTTGATCATATTCAACTCCATCAGTTAACAATCATTCAGATGATCGGGGCATGACTGTCTGACTGTTTGATCGCTGCCCATATCTCAATAAATCCTCAATGACAACACGACATGTCTTGTGTAATTAGGAAGAGTCCTAGACAGGGGCGTAGCCACCCCAAAGGCTGGGTGGGCTACGACCGGGGTAATTTTTTTTAGTTCTTCATTTATAGACACACACACATACATATATATATATATATATATATATATATATATATATATATATATATATATATATATATATATATTAGTCTAGCCCAACACAATTTAATTGAAAAAATATTAAAGGAAAATAAATATTTTGATGCACTTTAACAAATCAATTTTAACCAAACTAAAAACTTATTTCACCATGAATTGAGTATGAACTCAATGACAAGGCTATAAGTAATCTATACTAATATATAAAGGAAGAGGTATTTGTGACACCAAACTTTTGATTTCCGAGTTTAACCTTATAATTTGTGTTCCACTATAGTATCTTATTATTAATTTCCAACTTAACCCTACAATTTAAATTAGACAAAATTAATTATACCAGTTACTAAGAATGATGATTTAGTTTCCCTATAATTCATATTCTTTCAATGGAAATTACTTTTCTTTCCATTCTACTCTAATTATTTTGGTTCACTCTCTCATTAATTCAAACTCTATCTATCTAGGCAAATCTTTTTTCTTGACTTTTTTTTTCTTTCAGATTTTTTTTCTTTACACTTGAATATGAAAATATAGTATTTTATAATATAAAAAAATTAATGTGTGCGGGGCTCCGCGTGCCTCAGTTTCTAGTTCACATAAAAAAGTACACAATTTAAGTGATATATTCTTTCCATTTGTATAAACTCTTCGTGTCTCTACCGCAAAAAAAAAAAAAGCATTTGAAGATATGAACATTATTAGAACTATGTATAGTAATAGAATGGAATAAGATTTTTTAAGCAACGTTATAGATATTATTTAAATTAATTGTTTTATTTCTAAAGAACCGCAAGACTCAACTTCAATGAAATGTACAGAAGAAAACACATAAACTCCCCCATATTTTCAGAAATTAGCACCAAACACGCTCGTGATATTAATTTTCAAAACTACATCATGATATCAATAACTCCACACGGAACCCCCTCTCGGTTTATTATAATTGTTTTAAATTAGACTAGTTTTTGTCTTTTAAACTTGTATAATTATTGAATTGATTATAGTATAGTGATAAAAAATGCATAAAACCCCCTTGCATTTTCTTAAACTTGCACAAAATCACCTCCTTATAAAAACATTGCACCAAACTCACTCATGTTACTAAAAACTTGGACCAAGCAGCCTTCCATCTTGAAAAATCTTGAACCAAACCACTGCCTATAATCAAATATCGTGCACCTAAATTTTATAAGAGAGTAAGTTTTTTAAATAAGGACACTTTTATGCACCTTAACCAACATTGCCATTTGTTTGTAAGATCTATTGTTTGACCTAGAATAATAAAACCACTGCCCAACCTTAACCAAACCACTGCCAACATTGTCATTTGTTTGTAAGATCTATTTGTTTGTAAGATCTAGTAATAAGATCTTTTAAAAAAATCTATTGTTCGACCCAGAATAATAATAGTAGAAAACTGTCCAAAATTAGGGCAAAACGTGATAGTTGATTAATTTATAGGTTTAAGGTGAATTCGGGGGATTATACATGGCCACTTATTGTTTGTTTAAGATTTTCCCTAAAAAATGTGTGGCTAGTTGTTTGTGAGATGTTGTATTTGTGTTATTTTTGGGTAGAAACACCAGTGTTGCGATTGAAATGAACTATATTGCACATGATATGAAATGTGTACTGGAATGCTGATTAGTTTGATGAGTGGAAGATGCTAGATCATTATGGAATGCAACATTTTAGTATATATCTTGATTTTGTAATTTTCATGTTAAAAGTTCGTATAAGTTTTCTTGCTTGAACTAAACTTTGGCATTGATGATTGGCCTCGAATAGTCCACACTCATACGGTTGCTAACAACTATTGAAACTTGATCTGATCCTGTAGATGGTTGCACAATATACACTACAATGTTCATGTGGTCAAGGATCAATGCTTTATTACAAAGCAGGTCCTAACGCCCGATTCGCTGGCCAAAATTATTACATTTGCTCGCTGCACCAGAAACACATTCATTGGTTCATTTGGACCGACAAGTTGCATGAACCAAAATATAATCACCTACAAAAGATACCAACACAACCACCCACAGCCTCATCTTCCGGAGAGGAAAGCTTCCCCACATTGCATTCAAACACTACTAGAGAGAACCCTCAAACAGCTACTTACTCATCTAACTCCACAAACTCTGTTGTCCATCGGGATCGTGCAACACCAACAGAGGCAACCAATGTTAGGGAACCAAAGCCAAATGTAGTTCCCCTATCCCACTGTGTTGGAGCTATTGATGAGAAAGTCGTCGCGAAAGTAGCAATCGCTTGTTGTTGTATCTCGTGGTGTATGTTATTCATTGTGGTTATGTCATTTGTGGGAATGTCTTAGATTTTAGTATCTAAGAAGTAGAATTGTGGTATTTGTAATGTGTGTATGAGACCATAAGACAATAGTATGCACTAAATCTAGTTATTTGCTGCAATTGTTGTTGTAATTAGACCCATGCTACTATGTAGTCGTTGTTATTGTGACGTTTAATTGTTGTATTAGTAATGATTTGTTTCTAATGTAGCAATATGTTGTTGAATGTGATGAATTTGGTTTAATATTGTTTAATATATCATTCTTGGACTGCCCTATTGACATAGGTACTTCATTACTCTTTAGTCTCATTCTCTAACTCTAACCTTAGTTATCTTTTGACATAATCTTTGGTTAAACATACTTGTAATACAAACTTGTAAACTTAGTCTGATTTCATATAACTCTTTTCTTTTATTGTTTGTTCTTCTTATGTTGTAGTTTAAATTGATTTTCTACTAACGTACTTGTACTTTCTTGTCATTTGTCTTTGTTCAGATGCCTTTAACGTTGATGCAGAGGCTGAAGAAACACTTCAATGACCCAGACTTTGGAGAGCAGAGAGACTATTACATTTTGCGATGGATGAGCCACTACGGCGCGCATTATGACATCACCACAGTTCAAGGCATGAACAATGCTGTTGCTTTTGTTCACCAGCAATATTTGGACCGCAATGTTCGCTGCTACTCAGTTGCTTTGACTAAGGAGAAGGTGATAGCTCTTAGGCATCGGTACCGCATGTTCCAGAGGTTCGTACAACTGCCGGGTGTGTACTTCAATGAATATAGCAATGAGAATGTAGGTCTCGGAGAGGAGTACAAAGCTCACATGCCAAGGGTAAACATCATAATCATTAAGTTCACTCAATGTTCCATAATTATAAACTCTTATTATGTTTTGAGGCTAAAATTTGTTAGTTGTGATTATTGTAGGAGAATCCTATGGAAAAATACTTCAGGCTGTTTGGACTTCCATACTACGACATGCACCAGATTCTGTGGGATGTCCGTAATGCAGCGGTTTTTCCTGAGGAGGTGATTGGCACTGTTGAGAACCCTTTGGAACTGATTGAGAGTGACGATGACTCTAGAAACAGTGGAGAAGCTGGTGGGGGGGATGGGTCGGACGACGATGGTACTATCACTCAAGTTTAATGGGTACCTACTGTGGTAATTTCTACTATATTAGTGTTTGGATTATTAGGTTAATCGTGTAATTATTTGGGTAGTATGTATCCCCATTAACACTTTCATTGGTATTTTGTGTTCTATGAGCTATAGCCCAGTACGAGTAGAACTTATGTTATCTATTTTGAAAGGGGGGTTTGCAATTTTGGCCTGTTGGCAGGAGCATACCCTACCTATGGAGAATATATTCTCATAATCTCCTACTTTATTAAATTGTATTCATGCTTTGTCTATTCAACATTGTTTTTGTGACTTAAAGTGTGATGTGGGCTTGTACCATAGCAAAGTGAATCTAAGTACTGCTTGCATTGTCAACTCAAAACTTCTTAATGTGAGTTAAAGTTTGATGTTAGGTTTGTAATTGTATTCCCTCTACAAAACAGTGTTATAAAAAACAGTGTTAGGCTTGTACTTTTCCTGAAAATTCATGACTAAATGAACATATATATACTAGTGTTGAAGCAGCTCCTAGTTCACATAAAAAGCGAAGCAATTACACACTCTGCAGCTCACATTCTATACATTATAATAACACCACGCAAAATGCCTTCTGCCAACGAGACGCAGAAGCTACACTTTTACGGTGCGGCTTGGACCGAAGAACTCGATGATACACTAATCGACGTCTTGAAGGAACCGTGTTGCTCGGACTATGGATGTGTCCCTCTTAACAACTCGAAATTCCTAGACATCATAGTAGACAATGCGGCCGAAGTTATCAACTACATTCACGACCCAACGTTCACAAGCGACCAAATTCTCAAAAGGTTTGAGAACCTTGCGGCAAGGCATCAATTCTTTAGATTGATATTCGACCGATGCATTGTGGAAGTCGTTCATCTCGGTTGGTTTACCCAATTTATATAAAACTTATCACCTATATTATATGTATTTTATGGAGTTATAATTTACAATTGCAACTATTTTAATTAATAGGAAAACTTGTTGGCTTTGGCATACAAAGAGAATGGTCAGTTTGCATGGTGTGACTTGGAGGCACTTTTCGGGAATGTGATTGTGAGAGCACAAGTTTACAAGCCTCGCCCGCCAAGGACCACTGATGAAATTCTTCAATCATCGAGTACGTAACAATTATGTAGTTATTAATTTGTGCGATGGGGGATACAATTACAACTTTTATGTCAAATCAATTTGCTTTTGAATAACAATTAAGCACTACAATTGTGTTAGGGAGGAAGAACAGATCGAAATGCAACCCCCGTAATGGCAACACCGAAATTTGCGATCGATTGTCCGACACGAATGGAGTTAATCGTGTTATTGGTAGCTCAACTTCAAACGAAGTCAAAGTGGCGGAGAACTCGGCTAACAATCCTGCATCAAGTTCCCAGGCTTCATGCTCGGCTAAATCATGGGAATTTTAGACTGTTCGTGTTTTTTATTTGTCGTTGTTAAGTTGTTTCGTGCTATTCCGTCAAGACAATGCTACTTAAGTAATTTATGTCTACTATTACGTGTTGTATGTGGCAGCTTTTGATATTTTTTGACCTTTTGTAATAAACCGAGCCTACGTAATTTGCGGAAAGTAGACATTTTATGATCAAATCACATAAGTACAACTAAACTGTTATGAAATAGCAACAAAATGCACGCCAAAATAAATTGCCTAATTCATGTTCGCATGCCCTACAAATGTTTCACATGCTACCAAAATAAAATGTGCACATATCGAGATCTGCAACGATACCAAGGTGTGCACGACTAAGACTACCAGACAATTCAAGAGTTCCTAAACGGGTATGTACCCATGATCTACGATTGTTTTTAAAGCGTTCAACGACCGACAATGCAACCCAAAATGAATACATAAACAAAGTATTAAACGAACATAGTCACAAAACAGTTCACGTCAACCTCCAACTCCCCACGCCCACGGCTCCGTTCACCTCACTTCACAGTCTTTTTTTGAAGCAACATCCTAAGGTATTTTGGCTTGGAGTCATCTGGCATAGTGAAGAACAAGTCAACAGCTTCAGGTGAGTGTGCAAGTTTGTGGGCCAGAGTCAGCTTCTGCTCTTCGTCGAAATCTGGAATCTCCTGCAGAGCACTGAAGATTTCCCTCCTCTGCTGTGAAGCCGGATCTGGACGGGCGGCTGGATCAACCACAAGCTGCGCGAGACGATCAATGGAATCCTGGGTCTTCTTAATGAACTCGTCCATGTATACAGCGCATTCGGGAGCAACCGGTTCAGGTGGACTTGAGCACTTCCTCTTCTTTGCTCCTTTCTCTTTTTTAATCTTCTTGTAAATCAACTTCGCATCGACCTTGGACAGAACAGGTGCTTGCACGTTGTTGTCTCCCTCGCCTTCGGCATCCAGATTGATTGGCTGATCTTGGGGGTTGAAGCTAAAATTTGGAGTGGAAGTCTGTCCACTAGCACTGCTACCCACGGTATGATTGTTCAGCAATTCCTGGACTGCGGTGGTAATATCCTCTGCTCCAACACCGGTTGCTCTGTCCTTCCCAAACAGCTCTGCCCATTCCTCAAAGTAGGGAAAACGCTTCATTAGATAAGAAGCCACATATGGATGGACCTATTAATCAAAAAAAAACTTAAACATGAGATATTGTAAAGACTGCCAAAATAATCTTCTTCACTACGAGCATCAAACTACGAGCATCAAACTACCAGCATCAAACTACGAGCATCAAATTACGAGCATCAAACTACGAGCATCAAACTACGTTAACAGTTAACAGTTACATTATACGAGCATCAATAAATAATAACGGTTTATACGAAACATACCCGTATTTATTCCTTCCAGAAATGCTCAGTGTCAATGTCTATCATCATGGTGTTCTTGTTAAACGATGCTCTGCCACCGCTACCATCGAACAAAGTGTACAGGTGACCGTAAGTCCTCTTCCACATAGTTAGCTTAGATTTAATTTGAGGCTCGACACGTATGCCAGTGTCTGGTAAAGCCTTAGCCATCGGTCCCTCTAGCTACAACAAATAACCTGGTCGGAAAGCGTTATCCACCTTCCAACCCCTGCCCTTCATTTCTTTTAGTGCATTCAACAGCGCAAGCTCCTCCTCCTTTGTCCATATTCTCCGACATTTCCCGGATTTCCCCGTACCCTTTCCTTTAGCCTTTGGTGGATTAGTGTGACGACCGCGCTCCACGAGTCATAATCCGATCCGAGTTGGTCCGGTGTTCGCCACCTAACAAACCCAACTCAGAACGAACTGTATCTCATAGGAAGGGGTTTTACTAAACAAGATCACATAGCATTATAATAAAATGATTTTACTTCAAATACAGCGGAAGTCTTTGGAATACAAATACATTTTATAAAAATGATATAAATACAAAAATCAAACACTTAACAATTTTTGCAAAGTTTCCAAAAAGCGAACTTGTCGATCATTCGTTCCATCCGTTCTGCTATACCAATCTTACTCTGAGAAAGGGACATATAGAACAAAAGAGGAGTGAGTCTTTAATGACTTAGTGAAATTTTTAGATCATGACAATAATCAAACAGTAATCAGAACAAAACGAACAATAATGACCAGAATAGTTACATCTGCATCATTGAACTTAAATTATCGGTTTTAACGAAAATTCTGAAATATTCAGAAGAACGAGAAAATGAACTTGTGTAATTACATATAACACATCCAACCTTAACTCCCAAAATTCAATGGTATACCTCCCTACGAAGAGCGACCTCGCAACAGAACAAAAGACATGCTCGTGTACATGCGGGTCACAACCAACTTCTGACTGCAAGCGGCGCTTAGACAGAATTGGTATTAAGTTGAAATACTTAAACTAACAGCCCTTTGCTGCCCAGCAGTAAATCTTCTCAATCCCTGGGCCCAACTTCCCAAAGGCGTCCCAATGGGTGAAACAAAATTATGAGATGGGCTAGTAATCCGGACAATATTTGTTGCTCGTTTTTGAGCTACATAGGCCGAACATAGTTCGTTGCTCGTTGCACAATTCAAGAATTGATTGGGTGATCATGCTATCAGGTTAATTATGGTTATGAAGAAAAGTGTGATTATGAATCAAATGATAGGTTTAATTTAACAATAGGTAAGAAAGGTGTTTTTCTAAAGACTTAACGAATATGAATATAAAAGCATTGAAATGGCAATGGAATGTTTCTCGTGATTTGAAACAAAGAATCACAATTGTTATGTCCAAGTTTCTCAGGGCCGAATGCCAAGCGGGGGTTTGAACAAATGAGAAATCAAACCTCACCTTTTACTGTACGGGAAATTCTTCATTAACGTCGATATTTGTAGAACCTTAAATAAATCAAAAAGATATAATCAATTATTTGCTCACAAGTTTACAACAATAAACATATATTTCAGATATTTATCATATTTGAAAAAGTTCAATTAAATATCTAATTCTTGTTAATTTTGGATAAGAGAATATAATTAATGTGACGTAAAAATATAATTAATGAGAATTACCATTTCAAAGTAACAAGTTGAAAACTAAATCAGTTAGGAAATTATTATTAAAATCTCCAATTCTAATTATAATATATATATATATATATATATATATATATATATATATATATATATATATATATATATATATATATATATATATATATATATATATATATATATATATATATATATATATGCATCAATACCTATTTAAACCCGTTTTAAAACAATGCTTCTGAACAAAATTCTTGTAAATTACTTATTACATAATAATCTCAAATCAAAAGTTTTACCATGATCTTAACATTGAACAAACACTCAGTAATTCCTTGAATAAAATCATATCATATATATAACTTTGGTAAAAACTATTTTTTCTTATATTTATTAGTATTAAATAACATAATATTGCATATATCACTAATAACAATTAAAATAAATTGTAAACGTGTAGATCTAATTAAAATTAATGTTTACAGAATTATTATGATGCTAATAAACTATATTAGATGGTTAGATCACAAGATAAACACAATACTTCACTTAAAGTTAAAGAAATTGAAAGATCAACCGTAAAATAATCTACATGTCATCTTAATATTGCAAAATCCATGAAAAATATGAAACAAGATTCTAAATTATGATCAACTGATCTAACGTCATTATTAGTATGTAATAATTCCGTATTAATGATCAACTTCATGATTTGGATAGCTTTTGCAACATAAATTAGTTAAACAAAAGGTTAATGCAAATCTGAGGTTAAGACTGTAGCAGTCTCGGATTCACCTTTAATCAGACTTTCAAACGACATGGTAATCTGAAATTGGTTGAGGGTTTCAATATTCAACATCATAGAGAGTATGTAGTTTCAAAATCAGATTAAAAGGACAAGGTTTGGTATTTTAAATAAATCATGAAAGCTAGGAGCTGTTTTCGGATTTTCTGGACAATGGTACGTATTTCTCATTTTTAGACCCCTCAAACGACTTCTCTTGAAGAAGGTTTCTGAACATGAAAGTTATCTTACACAATAACCAGTATGTGGTAAAAAGTTTAGAGAAATATTCCAAGTTTTGATATGGTTTTCGGACCTCCCAAGTTTCTGTACCAAAACTGGCATTTTTGACAAAACTCGATTTGGACGATTTTTAAGGACTATAAAGAAGGATTAAAGGACTGAAACATTTTTTCTAGAAATATAAACGTCAAGAGGAAGAACTTTTCAGAAGAAAAGAAGAGAAGATTCGGAGAAGAGAGGTGTGTGAAAATTGTTGAAGAGAGCCTCCCTTTTATATGTGAAAATGGGAGACAAAGTATTAATTACCATACCCTACTCATTTTTATTTTAATCCAAGCTAGGCCACCCTAATTATGAGGATATTTCCATAAATCTTATCTCTTATCTTTGACTTGATTTTTATAATATTAAATATAAGAAAAATCTACTATTATTAAATAAATGAAGACAAAATCAAAGTTACTTTTTTCCAAATGTAAATGTAAATATGTGAAGATTTACCATTGTAAATGAATCTTTGGATATTTTGAAATTACAAGGGACCACTTAGGAAGTTTTAATAACTCATTTGGTCCTAAAGAAAATATTTGTTGTCAATCATAAATTTTTCAAAAGGGGAAGGACTAAATTGTAACTTTTCAAATCTTTTAGGGTTAAAATTGTATTTTCAAAAAGTTCAAGGACTAAATTGAAAATTCAAAAATACTTTTATATTCTTCCAATTTCAGGGGCGTTACAATTAGAACTGCAACTAGAAGCCTCCATCACTACAATGTTGAACAACATTAGTCCTAAGTGAATAAAATATAACCATATTTATGCGAACGTGACAAAATATACAGTTTTTATCCAACAAATATAGACAGTGTGCATAAATAGGCTCTAAGAAATTAAGTAATCGCATAATGAACACATAAAAAGACTCAATATCCTCATTGCAACAAACCATAGCAATTACATGCAAGCGTCGGTAGTTCAGCCACGAATTCTAACACAACAAAGATACAATCCAATAAAAAACAACATAATGTAAGGTGTAAAAGTTAAGACACAAGAAAGTTCTAACTCAATTGTGACGGTTGGCGCGCCACTCATTCCACATTTCTATAGCTATTTGATCCCTGAAATTAGTCCATGCTGTCGAATTCTCAAGACTTTCCACATATTCTAGGGGGGGGGGGGGGGGGCAGCGTCATCATCCGAATCAGAATCATCTTATTCCGTATCAAACGGGTCATTTGGCATCTCCTTCTTAATGAAATTGTGCAGAAGAGCACATGCCATTATTATCCTGTTCTTTGTTTTTATAGGGTACTCTGAGGGTCGCTTCAGAATCTTCCAACAGTTTTTAAGCCTACCAAATGCCCTTTCAATAATGCTACGAGCACGACTGTGCTTCATGTTGAAAAATTCCTCGTGATCCTGAGGGGTTGCCCTGCCTTCTTCCCATTCTTTCAAAAGGTATCTCCTACCTCCCTAAGGTGCCAAAAAACCTTCACAGTTAGCGTAGCCAGCATCCACGAGATAATAGTTTCCTGGAAAAAGAATATAATTGTTTTTGTTAGTTTAACTGTGTACAGCGATGAACAAAGTTAATTTATATGTATTCTAAATCTAGTATTAACCTTGAGGCACCCTTAGACCATTTGGCACTGGTCTAAAGACTGCATCTCGCAACATCCTTCCATTCGCAGCCGATCCTTCCCACCTACATAGAACGTAGACAAACCGCATTATAATGTCACAAACACCTAGTACATTCACCGACACCCTTCCTCCGCTAATGGGGTAGTAACATCAATGAGTGTGCCATCCAAAGCACCTAGACGTCCCTGCAAGTTTATCAATTACATTACACATATACGAATTCAATACTGCCGACAAATTTGCAATTGTAGACTCACATAAGCCATTAACACTACCTTGAAACACTTCCAGGGTTCTTCGCCAATTGCCATTCTCTTCTGATACCGCTACAGGTTTGACTAGCATCAAGGGACTAGCTTTCAAAAGAGCATCAAGTGTCTTTTTGAAGTATCTACTAACTGTTTGTTCCGATCTCTGCCAATAGAATCCTATCGTTCTGTTTGTGTCGTGATGAGCCAAAATCTTTAGGAACAATGTCACTTGTTCTCTAAGGCTCACAAACTTCTCATCCCGCAACCCTCCAACCTCTCTCAAAATATAACAAAGTTGACCAAAGCAATGTCTGTCCATTCTTAGTTGACTCAAACAATGTACATCACTCAACTCAGTCAGCTTATCCATGTGAGTGTTGATATCACCCATCTTGGATAGCAGACTGTATCTAATACCCTACGGCGTCGGTTTTGTCTTAACTGTCGCTGGTGATTGTGCATAACCATCATAAACATAACAACTCTAGTGCGCAATAATATTATATGCAGTAGTACTAAAATCAGGGTTTTCCTCCATTACTCCGTCTGGCACACATCAATTATTTTCGTGTATGAGTGTTTGATTATAGAAAAGCTATATGTACATTTCATCTTTTTTACGGTGAACTACCTTCTTGTTCACAGATTTGGTGCACCAAAATCCCAGAAGGTCAAACTAAACTCAATTGCTACTACAATGTGCTTAACACAATCTATGTTCTAGCCTTTCAAGTTCGAGTCTAGTTTACACATTCATGGCCAAAGCTAAAACATAGCATTCCTTTATCTTATATCCTTTTTATTCAGCAAATATCATACATTTTTTTTCTTAACTAAGTATCTAGCGCGAAAAATACACGAGTAGATGTAAAATTTCGATTTTCATACCACAAAAGATATACACCCAACGCCCAAACATACACGCACATTTCACAAATGCTTTCACCACTTTAAAATGCGTAAACATATTCGAAGCACACAGATCGACAAAGAAACTCTGGAGAATAACACAAAAAAAAAATCAAATACTTTGTCGAAACGAAAGGATTTTTACCTTTGCAATCACCCACTCGCTCCAGATGCCAGAGATTTTCTTCACCTACGTATGAATTTTTTGAGAAATCGAGTTATTACAGTGGTTTCATATTCGTAAATGAACGATTTAGACGGAAAAAAAATGAGAAATGAACCTACCTTCTTGCTCGAATCGTGTTGGCTCGTAAACCCTAGAATAGTCCCCAAAATGGTGTTTATAGTTTTGAAGAAAACTGTTAATTCAATTTCAAAAATCGTGTGTAATGAAGTACGTTTTGTGAAAATCGCGTGTTGTTTGAAGGGTAAAATAGTCATTTCACTTCAGGCTGAAAGTGAGTCAAAAACGAAGATAAAATAATCTTAGGAGGGGTGAGATTATCATCCGAGTTTTAAGGTGCTACTGGTTATCTTCAGTTTGGCAAAAAGCCCGAATTTCTTGTCATTCAAAGTGTGCGCGATATTAACTGAGATGAGAGTCGTTATCCAGGTTTATATCTAGAACCAAACACCACCTTAGTATATTTAATCCCTTCACAAACACAGGGCAACTTTAGCTTTCTCCTACAACATATACCCAAGTAAAATAACAAGAGATTTTCATTTGAGCATGGACAAACATTGCCTTTTTATATATGTAATATGTATAATGCGACTCATATTACCATGGTTTGTTACCATATATATATGACACATCATTATATGATAAAATATTGCTAGTCTTCAACAATGGTAAAGGGAATTGATGGAATGAATGATGGTGAATGATATTTTGATAATTTTCAGATGATTTGTGCCTTGTAGGAATGGCCCGACTATAACTTTAAGCAGAACTAGACTAGTTGAAAGAAAAAGCTTGGGAGACATGGATAAGTGGGGGAAGACTACAACTTTCTTCTTCACAAATTTTCCAGATTCTTGGAAGGCGGAGGATCTATGGAGTATGTTTCAGAGATATGGGAGCGTGGGGGAAGTCTGTATCCCGGTTAAGAGAAATAAGTTTGGGCAGAGATTCGGTTTTGTTAGATATAGGAATGTGAAGGATTCAAAAAGTCTTGAACACCAACTTGACTCTATTTGGATTGGGAGCTTAAAATTGTATGCGAATCTCTCTCGGTTCGGTAGGAACGAAAAAAGAACTCAAGTTAGAGTCAACATTCCCAATCAAGGAAAATTCTCAGCCGAAGGAATTAATCGTGGAAGCTTCATGGAGATGGCTAAAAAGTCTGTATCGCCGTGTCAGGAAGCTAAAAAGGAAGTCAGGATCTTGAATGCAGAAAAAGAATCTAACTGGGCAGTCTTGGATTTCTCCTCTGCGGCTGAAGAACGTAATTGGTTGGAAGGTGCTTTTGTGGGACAAGTTAGATCCATTGAAGATATTGAAAAACTTATACAGATGATCAATTTGAAGGGATGGCCGTCAAGTTTGTGGTCGTATATGGGAGGCAAGTGTGTTTTGTTTAAGGTTGGAGGACTTAGAGATGATATTCTTCGAAACAAAAGCGAGTGGGAACGCATCTTGGTCTCAATGACACCATGGTCCATTGACGACGCGGTGCGTGAGAGATTTGTATGGTTGAAATGTTCAGGGATCCCGTTGCATGCTTTGGGGGAAAGATTTTTCAGGGACATTTCCACTATGATCGGTTCTTTCATTAAAGTTGACGAGCCTACAAAACAAAGAGAAAGGTTAGATTTTACTAGAATTCTGGTTTCAGTTGACCAAATTTGCAGAATCAAAATCGATGGACATGAGTTTGATATTCACCTTTTAGAAGAGCATGAATTCTGGGATTCTAATCAAGAACTCGTTGTTGTTACACTGAAGTGTAAAGAATGCGAAAAGAGGGAAAGACTCAATCCTCTTAGTCCACCCGATTCTGAGGAATCCGGCTTCGACGCCGCCGGAGAAGATGATTTTGACTCCAACGAAGTCGATGAAACCTTTTTTGAAGAATTCGAGGTGAACTCCTCGAAAGAGGCAGCAATTATGAACTCTATTTTGGAAAATATCAATTGCAATGGGGAAAGAGCAACTGTCGGATGCAATTATGAAGCAGGTGAGGAAAAAGATACAATTGGGGAAGTCAAAGGGGTGGAGTCAAAAGAAGTTGAAAACGTGGTGACTAATCCAGCTTTAAAAGAAGATTCAGTTGTTAATTTGGGCCTTTTGCAAGATTCAGCTTTGATAGAGCCCAATAATTGTGCAAAAGAAATAGAGAAACCTTATGAGGAGAAACAAGACGAGGCCCTTTCGTCGAATGGGCCAGGCATAGATCAAATATTTCTTCTGAAAAGAGAACGGCCTACACTTCGCCAAACGGGCCTCAACAACTTATTGGACCAGAATTCTCTTGCGAACCATGTAATCTGAATGGGCAAGGTGTCTTAGTTGCTTCAGATTTGGGCCCTTTTACTAAGTCTAAGGAAATCTCAATTGCAGAGGACACAGTCAACTTAAAATAAAATCCATCAACCAGCTCTTATGTGGAAGCAAAGAATATTATACGAGAAATAGCCAGAAAAGCAAAAACAAGGGCAAAACAAACTTGAGCGACGAAGGTAAGAATCATTTGTCAGATCACAATGACCCAACTCCTCTTTGTAATGCCTTCGGAGATATCAACATTCTCTCGTGTAACCAAGCCATCTTGCGCAAAAATTTTGAATGGGAAGCTCAGGAGCTTTGGAATTTTGGAAAAAAGAATCGGAATAGTTGGAAAGAGAAACGACGCAGAAATTTTAAAGGTTTTGATGGATATGGAGGTGAGAGATAAAGAGGTTAAGAATAAGTTAGAACAGGAGGTTAAGAAGGGTAGGGATTGTGAGGGTGATCAATGAAGATTGTCTCATACAATGTTAGAGGCTTGGGAGGGGGCTCAAAAAAGAAGGAAATTAGGGAACTGATAGGTTTCATAACGCGGATATGATGTTAATTCAAGAAACTAAATTGGAAGTTCTAGATAAGAGACTTGGTTATCGCATTTGGGGAGGAAGAGATTGCCAGTGGGTTTCAAAGTGTGCAAACGGAAGAGCGGGTGGGATTGTTACCATATGGAGGGAAGGAGTGTTTAATCTGGAGTCTAGTTTTGAAGGTGACGGCTTTCTGTTGATTAAGGGGCGGTGGTGTCACAATAATATAGTTGTTTGTATTGTGGATGTCTATTCTTCATGTGTGCTTAACGATAAACGGATGTTATGGAATGGTTTGATTGGATTAAAGAATCAGATGGGAGGAGATTATTGGTGCATTGCCGGAGATTTTAATGCTGTGTTGGATTTGGATGAAAGACGAGGAGGATCAGGGTCTGGTAACTTCAGGGAAGTTATCGAGTTCAGAGAATTTGTTGCAAGAATAGATCTCGTTAATCTTCCTATGGCTGGTCGTAAATTTAGATGGTGCAGCGGCGATGGGAGAGCCATGAGTCGCTTGGATAGATTCTTGATTTCACATGAATGGTTGGATAAGTGGCAAAACTTAGTCCAGTGGGGTCTTAAAAGATCTCTTTCGGATCATTGTCCCGTGATACTTAAAGATGTTTTTGTTAATTGGGGATCCAAACCTTTTAGGGTCCTTGACGGATGGATAAATCACAATGAGTACTATTCTTTTGTGGAAAATCAGTGGAATTCTTTTAGTTTTGAAGGCAGAGCATGTTATGTTTTGAAGGAGAAGCTCAAGGCGTTAAAGCCTAAATTAAAGGAGTGGAATTTTCAAGTGTACGGTAATGTCGACTTGAGAATGGATGAGCTCAGGCAACGGATTGAAGTATTAGATAAGAAAGGTGAACAAAATACTTTATGTCCAGATGAAGTCTTGGAAAGAAAGGATAAATTCGGGGAGTTGTGGCAGGTTGCAAAAGCTAAAGAAAGCTTGGCAAGGCAGATATCAAGGATTAAGTGGCTTAGGGAGGGCAATTGTAATTCAAGGTTCTTCTTCAAATGCATATACGAAAGAAGGAAAAGCAATGAGATTGTGGGTCTGCTCATACGTAACAGATGGACCGAGGACCCGGCTGAAGTTAAGGAAGTAGTCAAATCATTTTTTGAAGAAAGATTCAAGGAAGTTCATTGGGCTAGACCGGTGTTAGGTAATTTGGAGTTTAGGAGACTGTCGAAAGAGGATAACTCAATGTTAACAGAGGTCTTTTCCGAGGAAGAAATAAAAAGAGCGATCTGGAAGTGTGACGGTGCTAAGAGCCCTGGACCGGACGGTTTTAATTTCAACTTCATAAAACACTTTTTGGAGGTTTTAAAAAAATATATTATCAATTTTTTGAATGAATTTCATAGAATTGGGAAATTAGTGAGGGGATCGAACCCCTCTTTCGTGGTTCTTATCCCTGACAAATCTAATCCTCTGTCGTTGGAAGAATACAGGCCTATTTCTTTAATAGGATGCTTGTATAAAGTTCCTGCTAAAGTGTTGGCGGAAAGATTAAGAAGGGTTATGGATCTTATTATTTCAATTGAACAATCTGCCTTTGTTGGAAAAAGACAAATCTAAGACTGCGTGGTGATTGTTAACGAAGTTATTGACGAGGCGAAGAGAAGGAAAATTCGAAGTTTAGTGTTTAAAGTCAACTTTGAAAAAGCATTCGATTGCGTGAACTAGAACTTCCTCGATAGAATGATGGAGCTATTGGGATTTTGCGACACTTGGAGAGCTTGGATTTTTGAATGTCTTCACACGGCATCAACTTCAATCTTAGTCAATGGAAGTTCGACAAAGGAATTCAAGCTTGAACGTGGACTAAGACAGGGAGACCCGCTTTCCCCATTCCTTTTTCTTATTGTGGCTGAAGGCTTAAACGGCTTGATGAAAAAAGCGAAAGAGGAAGGACTGTTGAATGGTATTCTTGTCGGTCAAGATAAAGTTGAAGTAACGCACAGTCAGTTTGCTGATGACACCATCTTTTTTGTTGAAAGTAATGAGCGCAATGTGTGGGCGCTTAAAGGAATCCTTCGGATGTTCAAGTTGATCTCCGGCTTAAAGGTCAACTATGCAAAAAGTAAGCTTATGGGAATATCTGTGGAAAATCACATTCTTGATGAGTTTGCAGATTTTTTAAATTGCCAAGTTGGGTCAATTCCTTTTGTTTATCTTGGTGTTCCTGTTGGCGCCAATCTGAGACTCTTATCAACATGGGATCCTCTCATAAAAAAAATACAGGTTGAAACTTCAATGTTGGAACCCTACTGATATCTCTTTAAGCGGTCGTTCGATTCTTCTCAAAGTGGTTTTGGCACCATTACCGAGCTATATGTTTGCTTTTTTTAAAGCCCCAAAAGCTGTTCTTAATAAACTCATCAATCTACAAAGGAAGTTTTTGTGGGGAGGCAGTAAGGAGGTTAGAAAGATTGCTTGGGTTAAATGGGAAAATGTCTGTAGGAGGAAGGAAAATGGTGGTTTGAACATTGGGAATTTAGAGTTGTTTAATCTTGCTCTTTTGGGTAAATGGAAATGGAGATTCCTTACAGAAGAAAATGCTTTATGGCGTCAAGTTGTAAAATCTAAGTATGGTGATTCCATGTTTAGATCCGAATCAGTTTCACGAAGGAGCATTATCAATTCTGAGTCTATCTGGAGAAGAGATTTAAGGAGGTTGAGCTCTGATACAGTTAGTTCTGATTGGCTTTTTAAAGGTTTCAAAAGAAAAGTTGGCAACGGAAGAGATACCTCGTTTTGGAAAGACACTTGGTTGGGGGATACAACTCTCAAAAACAGGTTTTGTAGGCTGTTTTTGATTGACACTAATAAAGATAAGACAGTGGCAGAACAAGGTGAGTGGATCAACGGTAGATGGGTTTGGAGATGGGAATTGAGGAGAAGGCTTTTTCAGTGGGAAGAAAGCCTGCTGACCGAAATGGAACAGCTTCTAAATCACTTCCAGCCGCATGAGCTCCAAGAAGATAAGTGGTGTTGGGCTTTCGATGGCTCGGGAACTTACACTGTGAAATCAGCATATAATTGGCTTAGAAAGGAGGATAGCAATGATGAAGATACTCGATTCTTTTCGTTGTTTTGGAAGATGAAGGCGCCACTAAACATTAAAACATGTGTCTAGAGGATCGTTCTTAATAAGTTTCCTACAAAATCTAACCTGCGGAGGAGGGGAATTTCCGGGTTTGAGTCGAATTTGGAATATGTGTTCTGTTCTACAGGAGTTGAGGATGTTAATCACTTTTTTTACGAATGTTGTTTGGCGTATAAAGTCTGGATGAAAGTCTACTCGTGGATGGGGCTTCAAACATCTGTTAATAAGGGAGTTCGAAACCACTTCTGGCAAAATTTTGAACGTTATACATCAACTAAAGGTAAGGATGAATGGGATTGTGTTTGGTTCATTACTATTTGGTCGATTTGGAATGCTCGGAATAGAATTCTTTATGGCGAAGCGACTTTTGATCTTGAAAAATTATTAGATGGCATCAAAGTGAGATCATGGTGTTGGATTAAGGCTTGTAGGAAGGACTTTTCTTACTCTTTTAGCGATTGGTACCAATTGCCCCTAGTCTGTTTGGGCAATCTCTAAATTTGTTGTTCCATTGAGTACTTCTTGTACTCTCTTGTTTTTGAATAAAATTTTCTATTGCCTATCAAAAAAAAAAAAAAAACATCATTATATCTATTATGAGGATATTATCAATTATGGATTCCATTACCATTGTTCGGAACAATATTTTAACTAATTTATATTTTCCCACTGGCGTTATAAATTCACCAAATGCGCATGGGAAAGAAAATGACAATTACCATAAAAGAAGAAGGTAGATTCTAGTTGTTCCTCTAGAAATCTATTCTGAAATATGAACACTTTATTTTCTTCCCTTCTATATTGCTTTACATAACAGGTTCTTTATGGAAACAATAATGTCCACAATATTGTATCTAATAAATATGGAATCTGATATTCTCTTCATGCTTCTCCATTGAAGCCTGATAAGTAAGATAACAAACTTCACAAATAGGCATGATATATAGTACATGCGTTTTATCTTTATAACATAAATAAAGAGAATCTTTCTATGTCATAAATTTCCCTAAGTAGGAAAGAAGAATCTTGTAAGTTTCCAAATTACACTCAGTTATATGTCATCTCCCTGTAGTTAACAAGAGAAGGCTCTCAGAATTCTTTGGTGAAGAAATCAACTCCATCGAGATGTCGTCGGAAGAGGAGCATGAGTTTGAATGGAAGGCGGACGCAGGTGTTGGCCAACCATTGTTGACCATTCAACATTCAACAAAATTGAATGTGATTGGTTGATGGATTAAATTGGAAGATAAGTAGGGGCTGTTTTTGGCTGAAGAAACGGCGGTCAAAAAGTTGCAATAAAGGGCCTATTGTGTAATTTACATAATAGGACCTTCAAGTTACAAACAATAGCTTTCCCCCCCCCCCCCCCCCCCCCCAAAAAAAATATCCTATAAATAGGTGCATCATTCCACCATTTCAATCATCCCAAAACAAACATTTCTCGCTTAAGCTTTCTTGTATATTTAGAGTGTTTAAGTGAGTGATTAGTGTGAGAGTAAAAAATAGAGAGTTTGAGGATTTTACTACGGTAAAAATCCGAGAGTTGTAATTCCTATATTTACCTCATTGTGAAGTTCTTCTACCTTGCCCGTGGTTTTTTACCTCAAAGTAATTTGGGGTTTTCCACGTAAATCTGTGAGTTATTTATATTCTCGTTTCAAATTATTAGCCGTGCTTACGCTCTAATCCGGGTTTATTTTATAACAAGTGGTATCAGAGCCTCGGTTCACTTCCGGGGCCTGAAATATTATTTTGGAGGTATCATGCTGAAATTATTTGCAGTAACGGTGGTTCGTGATAGAAGCAATGACGGCAAAATTTGAGATAGAGAAATTCAACGGGAGCAATTTCTCGCTTTGAAAATTGAAGATCAAAGCCATCTTGAGAAAAGATGGTTGTCTCGCTGCGATCGGTGAAAGACCGGTGGAACTCACAGATGATGCGAAATGGAATGATATGGACGGGAATGCTATTGCAAATCTCCACCTGGCGTTGGCAGATGGAGTGTTGTCAAGCATAGAGGAAAAGAAGACGGCGAAGGAGATCTGGGATCATCTCAACAAAATGTACGAATCCAAGTCACTCCACAACAAGATTTTCCTTAAAAGGAAACTGTACATGTTGAGGATGTCGGAATCAACCTCGGCAACGGATCATATTAACGTTTTGAATACTTTATTTTCGCAACCCACTTCTATGGGTCATAAAATAGAGTCTGCAGAACGTGCTGAAATCCTCCTACTACAGAGTTTGCCAGATTCATATGATCAACTTGTCATCAACTTAACAAATAATATTCTTATGGATTATTTGGTCTTTGAGGAAATTGTAGCCGCAGTTCTTGAAGAAGAAAATCGGCGCAAGAACAAAGAGGATAGGGAAGCAGGCTCTCGACAAGCAAGTGCCTTGGCTGTGACAAGGGGAAGATCAACAGAACGTGGTGCAAGTGGGAGTCAGAAGAAAGGTAGATCCAAGTCAAGGATCAACGGCGGTTGCTGGCAATGTGGTAAGAAGGGCCATAAAAAGAGGGACTGTTGGGATCTTAAGAAGAAAGATTCTGAACCTCAGGCAAACGCCGCTAGCGCTTCAGATGATGGGAATGCAATGTGCTGTGAAGCTCCAACAGCACTTCGAGGTATGCGAGGCTTTGATGATATATGGCTTATTGATTCAGGAGCTAGCTATCACACTCACAGGAGGGAATGGTTTCACCATTATACACCTGTCTCTGGAGGATCTGTGTATAGCTGCAGTGATCATGCCTTGAAGGTTATTGGCATCGGGACAATCAAACTGAAGATGCATGACGGGATTGTTCGAACCATTGAAGAGGTTCCACACGTGGAGGGCTTGCGGAAAAGTCTGTTGTCTTTTGGACAACTGGCTGATCTTGGCTACAAAATAGAGTCGCAAGGCAAGATCATGGAAATTATCAAAGGCGCGCTTGTACATATGAAAGGCGACAAGACTGCTAGAAATCTGTACGTGCTACAGGGGGAGACTTTGCAAGAAGGAGAAGCCTCTGTGGCTTCGTCTGAGTCAGCTGAGAAATCATCAATGATTTGGCACCAGAGACTCGGACATATGTCAGAACAAGGCATGAGGGTTCTTGCTGAAAAGAAACTACTCCCTGATCTCATGAAGGTATCATTATATTTCTGTGAGCACTGTGTTGTTAGCAAGCAACATCGTTTAAAGTTTAGCAGTTCAAATTCTAGAAGTAAAGCTATTCTAGAATTAATTCACTCTGACGTGTGGCAAGCACCGGTTCGATCCCTGGGAGGTGCACTGTATTTTGTGTCTTTTATAGATGACTATTCCAGGAGATGTTGGGTGTACGCGATCAAGAGGAAGGCAGATGTATTTTCAGAGTTTAAAATTTTCAAAGCGCGAGTCGAACTTGAATCTGGAAAGAAGATCAAGTGTTTAAGGTCAGATAATGGAGGAGAGTATACTGGCACAGAATTCGATGACTTCTGTAAGCAGGCTGGGATCAAGAGACAGTTTACCACGGTGTACACTCCTCAGCAGAATGGAGTTGCAGAGCGGATGAAGAGAACCTTGTTGGATAGAACAAGAGCGATGTTACAAACTGTGGGTCTAGACAAGTCGTTCTGGGCGGAAGCAGTCAGTACTGCATGTTATGTGGTGAATCGATCTCCCTCAACAGCACTGGACTTGAAGACACCGATGGAGATGTGGACAGGTAAACCAGTTGATTATTCTAATCTCCATATATTCGGAAGTCCCGCTTATGTTATGTTTAATACTCAAGAGACAACGAAGCTGGACCCAAAATCCAGAAAGTGTTTGTTCTTAGGGTATGCTGAAGGAGTGAAGGGGTATCGCTTGTGGGACCCCACTGCCCACAAGATTGTGATAAGCAGAGATGTTATCTTCGTAGAAGATAAGAAAGAGGATGATAGCAGTTCAAAGGAAAGTTCAGAAACTACAACAGTACCAGTCAAGAAGGATTCTGAGCAGGGTGGTCCTTCTGAATCAGAGCATGAACCTGAGGAGACAACGGAGTCTGAAGTTCCTGAAACGCGACAATCAATGCGTGTCAGGAGACAACCAGGCTGGCACTCAGACTATATTATGGAGAACAATGTTGCATACTGTCTTCTAACTGAGGATGGAGAGCCATCAACTCTTCAGGAGGCTATAAATAGATCAGATGCGGCTCAGTGGATGGCAGCAATGCAGGAGGAAATGGAAGCTCTTCATAAGAATAAGACATGGGAACTTGTGTCTCTACCAAAAGGCCGGAAACCCATTGGCAACAAATGGGTGTTCAAGATCAAGCAGAACAGTGATGACCAAGTGGAAAGGTATCGTGCAAGATTGGTGGTGAAAGGATATGCTCAAAAGGAAGGTATTGATTTTAATGAAATATTTTCTCCAGTAGTTCGACTGACAACTGTTCGAGTAGTTCTGGCTATGTGTGCTACATTCGATTTACATCTTGAACAATTAGATGTAAAGACAGCATTTCTTCATGGAGAACTTGATGAAGAAATTTATATGCTCCAACCAGAAGGATTCAAAGAAGAAGGAAAAGAGAACTTAGTTTACAGGTTGACCAAATCTCTGTACGGTCTAAAACAGGCGCCAAGGTGTTGGTGCAGGAGATTTGATTCATTCATAATGAGCCTTGGATACAGTAGACTCAATGCAGATCCGTGTGCCTACTACAAGAGATCTGGTGAAGATGACTTTGTCATCTTGTTGCTGTACGTTGACGACATGTTGGTGTCAGGCCCCAACAAAGCTCGCATTCAAGAATTGAAGGCTCAACTGGCTAGGGAATTTGAAATTAAGGACTTGGGACCAGCAAACAAGATTCTAGGGATGTAGATTTACCGAGACAGAAACAACAGGAAGATTTGGCTTTCTCAAAAGAACTACCTGTCAAAGATCTTGCGGCGCTTCAATATGCAAGATTGTAAGCCAATCTCTACCCCTCTTTCTGTTAGTTTCAAATTATCCTCAAGTATGTCTCCTAGCAGTGAAGCAGAGAGGAAGGAAATGTCTCGAGTACCCTACGCATCGGCTGTGGGAAGTTTGATGTTCGCTATGATCTGTACAAGACCAGACATTGCACATGCAGTGGGAGTGGTTAGTCGATACATGGCAAATCCTGGAAAAGAGCATTGGAGTGCAGTGAAGAGGGTTCTCAGATACATCAAGGGAACCTGTGATGTTGCATTATGTTACGAAGGATCAGATTTTACAGTTATTGGATATGTTGATTCAGACTATGCAGGTGATCTTGACAAAAGCAAGTCCACAACAGGATATGTGTTTACTCTTGCTGGAGGAGCAGTAAGCTGGGTTTCAAAGTTACAGTCAGTTGTTGCTACATCAACAACAGAGGCTGAATACGTGGCAGCTACGCAGGCCAGTAAAGAGGCAATTTGGTTGAAAATGGTTCTGGAGGAACTCGGGCACATTCTAGAGTCGATTACTCTATTCTGTGACAATCAGAGTGCGTTGCATCTAGCAAGGAATCCATCGTTTCATTCAAAGTCGAAACATATTCGAGTTCAGTATCACTTTGTTCGAGAAAAGGTCGAAGAAGGTACGGTGGATATGCAGAAGATTCACACTAAGGAAAACATAGCTGATTTCATGACAAAGAGTGTTGATGTTGATAAGTTCATCAAGTGTCGATCCTCGTGTGGCCTCGGAGAAACGTAAGCAACATGAAATGGCGAGTTAGAAGAATGGTGTGAAGATATGATTAATCACTAATCAAATCTTCAAGTGGGAGATTGTTGGCCAACCACTGTTGACCATTCAACATTCAACAAAATTGAATGTGATTGGTTGATGGATTAAATTGGAAGATAAGTAGGGGCTGTTTTTAGCTGAAGAAACGGCGGTCAAAAAGTTGCAATAAAGGGCCTATTGTGTAATTTACATAATAGGCCCTTCAAGTTACAAACAATAGCTTTTGCCCCCCCAAAAATATCCTATAAATAGGTGCATCATTCCACCATTTCAATCATCCCAAAACAAACATTTCTCTCTTAAGCTTTTCTTGTATATTTAGAGTGTTTAAGTGAGTGGTTAGTGTGAGAGTAAAAAATAGAGAGTTTGAGGATTTTACTACGGTAAAAAACCGAGAGTTGTAATTCCTATATTTACCTCATAGTGAAGTTCTTCTACGTTGCCCGTGATTTTTTACCTTGCCGGTTAATGATCCCTTTAGGGGAAATGACTTAACTCGCAGCATTATTACTTAACTAATCATTTATATAACGATTTATATATGGTACTACCTATTCCTGGCTTGTTTCCTTTTTCATTTTCTAAAGTTGACTTTGTTTCTATGTTACACGGATACGGGACTCGGATACGACACGATACAGACACGGGACATGAATTTTTTGAAAGTTACAGGATACGATACGTGCAGGATACGTTGAATATTTTATACTAAGAATTTAATGATATAACAACATAATAATAAAATGACTGTCAATAATAATTTAACTTCACTTACAAACAAATATATCTACATATTCAATTTCAAACACAACAAAATAATGCAAGAAGACATAAAAAATCCATAATCCATATAAACTCAAAGTACCAAAATGTAAATTCAAAAATTACATTCAAACAACCCATAGCCTTTTTTTCCTTTAACTTTTAGTGATATTTACAAAATTAAGTTGTAGTTACTTAATGTTACAAAATGACCCCAATAAATTTTAAAAAACTGACAAATTGCCCAAGGCGTATCCGATACACGTATCTGAATTATTAAAATTAAATAAAAAATCGGATACCCCACGTGGCTTATCGGCATCATAGCTTTGCTTCATGCGCTAGGATTTTCGAGCATCATGAAAGTAAGAACAATTTTTTTTTCTTGTTGTTGATGACTGATAATTAACCCTAATTATGAGTGATTTAATTATCATCTTCGTTCCTTATAATTTGAATCGAAGAACAAAATATGGTGGTTTGACTGATTAAATCATTTGCATCAACCGCGTAGACTGATTAAAATTAATATAGATATATGTTTCCCGAATACCAGTATACCACATGAGTAACTTCTAATCACTTTTACTGTTTAAGAAGAAAATTCTCAAACACCACCCAAGTGATTTTACTAGGATTACCTAATTTGATATAAATTCTTTGCAACATTCATTAGTAGCTGTTGTTATTCACATCTCTACTTGAAAAACTCAAACTAAATAATACTAAATAACTTCAGAAATTCCATCATCGGTGTCAACCATCATTCACATATTCTAATCTCCTTGTTATTTTGGGAATCTTTTTTAACAGTTGAATATTTTCATATTTTTTCCTTAACTCATTATTTTAATTCATGATCAAGTTAAGCCAAAGCATAAGCCAACTTTTTTGTTGATTACCAATGTAAAGAACACAAAAAAGTAGCATAATAGAGTGATCTTGCAAAAAGGCTCATAGCCTCATATTCGAAATGGCCATTTTCAACCATAACATAAAATCTTCATAGCCATGCTCTATTTATCATTCAATACGATCTCATAGTATAAAATGTGTCATAGAACATGAAAATTGATAAGAATTACATAATACAATTGAATCTGATCACCTCTAGATGAAGCAATATATGCAGTATGCATCACTATTTGCCAAGAAACAGAAGTATAGTTATAGCACAAGAACTCACCAAATTTCACTACGACTCTTTATTTTGAGGATAGCTCCCATATATGTAAGAACCAAATCCCCAGAATGTAATAATCAGAGACAATATCTTGAAACCACTCATCGGATCATGCAAAATTATAACAGCTGCCACGCTCGTAACAGGAACCCTTATCGCATTAAGGACGCCAGCAAAAACGGTCGATGCCAAAAACAGCACACCCGTGGCTCCCAAAACCCCCAGCTGAAAAGTAACTACACCCCATATCAGAACAGAGAGATATGAACTTCTACCGCCTATAAAACTTTTTGCCTCAGACCCCATTGTCTTAAAATCATTGTTCACTACAAGACCAATAGTCGTAAAAATGAAACCAAATAAAGAAACCATTACTTGCTGCTCTAAAACTACATGGAAGGATCTTCGTCCCAAGAGTTTTATAAACACCAATTCTGAAAGAGCGAAAATAAGGCCGTGCAATGCGGATCCCAGTATATTCCAAATAAACCCCATGGCATATTGACTATCGGTAACGTTTCCGTATCTATCGGAATCTGAATCAAGCGCAATGATGGCCATGGCACAAGTAATTATTACAATAGCATTTATTGTTGAAGCATTGATTTTATTTTTCACGATCAGATATCCAAAGAGTGCGGAGAATATTAAAGACGTCGATCCCAACAGAGAAGCGGTGGATGCAGGCAAATAGGCGTATCCATATGCGTACAAGAGATTGTCGGCCGCACTTAAGAAACCAAGGGCCGCGTAAGAGAGGATGAGTTTAAAGTTGAGAGGTGTAGGGAATATTCCCAAGATGAAGTATGTAGGAATTAAGATTAGTGCGGGAATAGGCCATCCAGCAACGGCTACCCAAGATATTATCCACTTACTTTTACCACCATTGGCATAGTAAACACGGGACAGAAGGGAGGAAGCGGGGAACGTCACAAGCATTGCTGCACTACTTAGAGTTAGGAGAATCCAATGTGTGATTGGCTTGTCTCTATATGTATTCCAAGCCATGATTCTTAAATCATCGAATTTTCCTCGTAAGGACTTTGACCTCTGATCTTCCACTTCCTCCCCTAATAAGGAACAGAAAGGACAGGAACTTAATGAGATACATACATATGTGTGTATACTTAGAAATAATTATGAAGAATTAGTACATACTGAAAAATGGATAAGAGTAATAGGGTAAGATACAGAGATTTAGATGACATAAGAGGCATCTTTCACATATTAAGCGCGCCAGTTACCTTCACCGAAGCACAGTCCTAAACTGAATCAATAGCCTTCTGTTAACAAATTTTCTAAAGAACAACCACAGATGTACAGACTGAAGAGTCCACCTAATTTGATCGTTTTTAAACAAATATAAAGTTTATATGATCAGGTTATGACCAATAACGAGCATTACGAAAGGACACCCGCACCTTTATGCATGCAAGCCAGGCCACTACCATGTCCACCATAGTCAGAAGTTCAGGTGATTGTCTTAACAGATTTAACCACCAATGAGTACAACAGGTCTAGAAGGCATATTGTTCAAACCTCAATCTGAGGAACCAAACATACACAATTGCAATGCCAATACAAGATCATCGATCCAACAACATCCCTCGTTTACATTGTAATCTCAAAGTTATCTCCAATGCAGTGTATTTCCTGTTCTTTTCTGAATATATATACTGTTCTAGTACTATTCTTTTTAAGAAGATGAATCTATTGGGGTCGTCACAACTTCATGGTTTTCCTTAGAAGCCAATGTCTGTAGACTCTATACATGACATGAAATAGCTATTTGAACAACAGGTGCAAAAACCAAGAAACAATCACTAAAGAGATTATGGCCTTCAACAACACCTCGTCTAAAAGTAGTAATCAACAGAATCAAAAAAAAGAAAAGAAAAAAGGTATACTTTCTGTCTTTAGTTTAATTAAGAACCACTTGAAACATAAATAGATTTCACACACTGAGTCATCTTCTTGACTAATTAGCCCAACGATGGTTCATTAACTCATAACTGATGTAAGAAAACAACTAATACGACGAGTTGAAAGGTTTTCTTGATTTACAGACGACTCCCAAATACGAAACAATAAATTAAACAGAATGAATAAATAACAACAGTCGATTAAACCCAACATATACATGTTCCCTTCCAGTCAACCGACATAACCTCAGCACAGTCAACAAATAATTCGAGTAATTAAACAAGAAATGAAATGCTAATTTTCTATTCAATCGAGGACCTATAATCTAACATTCAGAAGAGTGATTATTATATTAAAAGTATCCAAGATAAGAATTCAATTTGTAGGAGATGGGTAATTAATTAGTGTGATTAGAGCTGACCTGACATGATTAGTGGCTGCTGCAGCATTACCTCCAAACCTCTCTCTCTCTCTTGATTTTTCGGTAGGTGAAGAGTAGTACAAAATACAAATAGCCGCTGGACCATCAAAATTTCATTTAACGACTGTCTCGTTTGTATTTAGTGTCAACCTAACAATTTCAATTTCATACGAGATCATATTATATTTGTTACATTTACCACGGGGCTCACTAACTAGCATAATTGGTTATGTGCGTGCGTGAAGCATTCTCTAATTTGCATTACGTATTTTGTTTTGTGACAATAAGATCACTTAAACATCGTGACAATAAGATCACTTTTAATCTATTTATTTATAATAAAAACTAGGAATATAAACAAATAAGTAAGATTGTAAGTTAAGATATTTTCGAAATAATTAAATAGAAATACTTGTATAAGTATAAAGTTATAAAAAAAACACATAAATTTTATACACTTATTTTACTTTGGCATATTATATAAGCTACATAAAGAAACTCTTACGAACCCTCAGTACATTCCACATATCATAATAGTAATGATAAAAATATTGAAACATAAATAATAATTCAGGAAAAAGAAACTCACAAAATAAGGATAAAAGATTTGAGTTGATTAAAACTAATAAAGAGCAAAATGAATTTTTAATTTAGATAAAATAAAGTAAAAATAAATATTTTTTTATTATAGTTGTTACTTATATCATATTTATATTTTAAATAAGGATGAAAATGTAAAAATTAACATGTAGGTAGGGTCTCCTCATATTTCTCCTTAAAAGGCCTTATTAGAGGAAATAGAAAATGATAACTAAATGAAGCTCAACATCTTTATTAAGACGTAATCTCAGAACTTGAGAACACGACTCTTGTCTTCGAATATGCTTTAAATCACGGGCATAAACCATGTAAAAATTATTCCCAAAGAGTTGTTTCGGGACATTTTGAACTCAACTCAGCTCCCAATAATTCCCAAACAAAACCAGTGTTATCAAACCCGGACCGGCCGGACCGCGACCCGGTGGCCAAGCCGGTCCGGAAACACTAGAAAACCGTTTTTTTCAGCGACCGGCGATTCACCGGTTCACCGGTGATCCGGACCGGTGATTGACCCGGTCGAAAGAAAAAATGAAATTACCTTTTGCCCCCCAAAAATATTTCACCCCAATCGCACATACCATCCAAAATTGGAAAAAACACACATTTGGGGCAGAAGATTTCAGTTGAAGGCAACTGCGCATAACCAAAAGACAGAAAAAATGAAATATGAAAGGGGAGGAATGAGGAATCGATTAAGCTTCAAGTGATGGTGAGTAGTGTTTAAGAAATAAGAAGTGCTCCATGAAAAAGAAGAAGAGATAGTGGAGTTGTATTGGAAATGTAAAAGAAGTTGCACAATCAATAAAAGCAAAGGAATTAATGGCAGCTGCACTATATTAAATAAAAGTTTCAATAGTGAAATGAATAAGTATTACATAGAATACCGCTCCATTAACATGCATTTAAGACTAGCTAGTGTTAAGTGGCAATGAAATAGCATATTATAATGTTGCATATTTAAAAATTTAAAACAAAGCACTAAATAACGTCTACTACTTCGAGTAAGTATGTATATCCTACCTTTTTATTTTTATTGTAAATTAATTAATGAAAATGATTATCTAGTTGTTATTTTTGCATTTTCTATGTGAATTTTGTTTATACTTTTTGTGGTTATTTAAATTTAAAGTGTATATGTTTAACTTTGTTACCTTTTTTAATGTATTCATGCTGGTTGAGTTTGGGGTTTTTATATGTATTTGTTTATTTTTATTTACATATAAATAAAACTGATTTTTGATTTGTTCGTGTATAAGTATAAAAGGTAGTATGTATATATATACATATCCTTGTTGTGTATATTACAAGAAATTTTATATACATGAATAATGTTAGGAATTTAGATTTGTTAATTATGACTTATATTTTGATATTATAGTTTAAAGTTGAACATGTTATGATTTGATATAATTGTTTGAAATTAAACATATTGAGTAGATGTAAGAAAATATATTTACTTTGAAAACATTTAGAAATATTAAAATACATCGTTTACCGGTTCAAACCAACGGTTAAACCGATTGAACCTTGAATCGGTAACGTCACCAGTTCAGTGTCCGGTCCGATTCTGGAAACACTGAACATAACTTAGAGCGATATTTTTAAAAATTCTGAATCAATAGTATTAAAAAAAAAAAAAAACCAAAAAAGAAATTTGCCTATGGTTCTCCGTAGGCAGAGAGATTAGGCGAAGAAAACTGGTGATCTAGCATGTAGACTCCGCGCTCAAATCTTACACAAACTTGTTCAGTCACTATTATTCAATGAGAAAAATTACAATAATTAATACACTAGAAATTGTCAAAGAACAAATAAAGAGGCATGCCCAAGAGTCCAACAGATGTTAGATATTTTCAACACATTCCCCATTATGTAATCTCTCATTAGTGGTTCATTTCCCTTTATCTCAAGGCTTAAAGAAAAAGGGGACCACTGCAAACTAATGATCCACGTTACAACAAAAATGTCAAAACTCCACATGTGGTGTACGATTAATTGATTAGTGGATTTTCGTGGTTTTATTAAAATAAATCACTTCAGTTGTGATCTTGTCAAATGCCCAGAAATAGATTATTACGAAAAAAAAAACTATAAAACCTATTTCCCGTGATTTAGCAAGACTTTGACAAAATAAAAATAGAAAAGTATATATAGCATTTAATACTGTAATGAACTGAAATTCTTAGGTTCACATTAGAAACGGGTCAATAAAATGAAGTTTGCATGGTCCCGACTATGAGGCAATAATTTCCGACAATTAATTAGCTTAGCCTTCTCTTGAAGACAATCAAATTCTTGATCAACTACCCAAACCCAAAAATTAAACCAGAGAGGTGTTGGAATCTCATGCAACAGTGACTCATCATGTCTGCAGGTTATCTCGAATCACTCTTGCTACCTCAACTTAAATTTGACTTCTTGTTTCATCTAACTTTATTTCTCTGTAACTAATGCTCTGATTTGTCTTCGATTATTATGTTTGGTGTTAGTGCAGCTGGTGTTACTTTCCTCAATTGTTTGTTTTGCTGTCTGATTTCAGTTTCGTAAATTTGAAAATCAAGAAGCTCTTTGTCTTTGATCAAGTTGTGTCAATGGTTTTGTAATATCAGTTTAGTCATGATTAATATATAGATCGAGCCAACAAGATGACACACTGTATATGAAGACTAGTTATTTTTTGAAGTGTGTTCTAAAATTAAAACTGAACTCTGCAAAAAGCAATAATACAATTTTGATTTACTTTTTGTGCTGTTGTTGATTACTACTTTTGGATGAGGAACTAAATGAATTCTGGTGCACAATCTTATTAAATTGTCGGAAGTCATAGTCTATTTAGTGGTTTTGTCTCTTTTTCGTTTACACCTGTTGTTCAAAACAGGTTGATAAAAATATCTGAATATCATGTGTTGTATAGAGTAATAGATTCTACTTTTATGGATGACCGTTGATTTTCAATATCTTCTTTGAAAAGAATTCTAAACTCTTATTTTGAGTTGAGATGACCCCAAAAGATTCAGCTTCTTAAAAGGAATACACTGTATTTTTCGGAAAACAGGATGCTCTTTTACTCAGTTTCCAAAATAAGCTGCATTTGAAGTAGCTTTGAGATTACAAAGTAAACAAGGGCATTGTAATATGGCCTTAAGTATTGGCGTTGCAAGATACATGCTTCGCGCTTTTACTTCCTTGAATTTGAGGCTTCCATAACATATCTTTAGACCGATTATAGTCATTGGTGCTTAAGTTTGTTAAGCCGATTACCAGAGCTTTTGACTTTGGTGGACATGGTTGGCTGAACATTTTACATGCATACATAAGGTGTCATTTTTTTTTTTCCCAACATTCAGATTGGAAGATCGAGTCAGGTTTAGATTACTTCAGTTTGTACATCTGTGGTTGCCTTTAAGTATATTTGTAATAGAAAGTTATTGATTCTGTTAGAGGTGTGCTTCAACAAAGGTAAATGGCATGCTTAAGATATGAATTATGTCGCTTCTGTCTTTTAAAGTTATATAACTGAGTCTCTTAGCCGACCTATTGTTTACCGCATAGTGATTCAATTTTTGAACTCTTTGTAATAAAAAATTCCTTCTAACATATGCATAAATCTCTTACTCATGTGTATATTTCCTGTCGTTTCCATTTCTTATCAGGGGAGCAAATGGAAGACCAAAGGTCAAGATCGTTGCAAGGAAAATTCCATGCTTTAAGAACCACGGCTATGAAATCATATACGAGCAAGCCTACTACTCATTGGATTCTTTTAACTCTAAGTAGTGCAGCAATGCTCGTGGCATTCCCCGCTTCCTCCCTTTTGGCTCGCGTTTATTATGCCAATGGTGGTAAGAGTAAGTGGAAAATTTCTTGGGTAGCCATTGCCGGATGGCCTATTCCCGCACTGATCTTAATTCCTACATACTTCATCCTGGGAGTATACCCCACACCTCTAAACTTTAAGCTCACTCTCTCTTACGTGGCCCTTGGTTTCTTAAGCGCAGCCGACAATCTCATGTATGCATATGGATATGCCTATTTGCCGCCATCTACCTCTTCTCTATTGGGATCGACGTCCCTCATATTCTCTGCACTCTTTGGATATCTCCTTGTGAAAAATAAAATAAACGCTTGGACTATAAATGCTATTGTCATAATTACTGGTGCCATGGTGATCATCGCACTTGATTCAGATTCCGATAGGTATGCAAATATTTCTGGCAGTCAGTATGTCATGGGGTTTATCTGGAATATACTTGCATCCGCACTGCACGGCCTTATTTTTGCTTTATCGGAGTTGGTTTTTATTAAGCTATTGGGACGAAGATCGTTTCACGTGGTTTTGGAGCAGCAAGTAATGGTTTCTCTATTTGGTTTTATTTTTACGACTATTGGTCTTATAGTGAATAATGATTTTAAGACGATGGGGTCCGAGGCAAAAAGTTTTGAGGGCGGTAGAAGTTCGTATATCTCAGTTTTGATATGGGGCGTGATTACTTTTCAGCTGGCCATTTTGGGAGGCACGGCTGTGTTGTTTTTGGCGTCAACCGTTCTTGCTGGTGTTCTTAATGCTATAAGGGTTCCTCTTACGAGCATCGCTGCTATACTGATTTTGAATGATCCAATGAGCGGTTTCAAGATCTTGTCGTTGGTCATTACATTCTGGGGCTTTGGTTCTTACATATATGGGAACTATTCTCAAAATAAAGAGTCTTAGGGATGTTTGGGGAGTTTTGTTTCTTGGCAAAATAGTGATGACTCCGTGCCTGTAAGGACTTTTGTATTCTTGATATTGTGTGTAATGCTTTAATTAGAGGTGTAGGCAATTGTAATATGGAATTCATATCAGTTTATCATATTTTGTGGCATATGTTAAGGTACTATATTGAAATGACAATAACTGTTCCTTAACAATATATGACACATAGTAACTTACGGTGGAAAAACCGATTTCTCGCTGTAGATGAGGTGCTCGAGTAAGACTCCTTGATGAGCCCTTTTGCAAGACTACTCTAATTGGCTACTCCTTTTTGTGTTATTTTAACTAATGTTTTGGCTTTAATTATGACATGTACTAAAATAATAATTCTTAAAAAACAAAAAATATAAAAGCTAAATTCCCAAAAATAATAAAAAGGTTCAGAATATTAATTTGCAGTGGCTATCTTTTCAAGCATAAGGTAAATCTTCATACATAACATATGCTCTATGTTTCATTCAATATGATCATGGAGCATAAAATAATTTTCATTAAACAAGATAATTATCAAATTCCATAATACATGAATATGCATTAATATTTTTCCACGAAACAGAAATACAACTGGAGAGAGCAGACCCTCCAAGAAAAAACACTAGGACTGTTTGCTTGAGGACCCATATATGTAAGAACCAAATCCCCAAAATGTAATAACCAAAGACAGTATCTTGACACCACTCATCTGGTCATTCAAAAATATTACAGCCACGACACTCGTGATCGGAACACTAGTCGCTTTAAGTACGCCACCAAGAATGGCCGATGCCAAAAACACCACACCCGTGCCTCCCAAAATCGCCAGATGAAAAGTAATGGCACACCATGTCACAACTGAGATATACGAGCTTCTACCGCCCTTAAAGTTTTCTGCCTCATACTCCATTGCTTCAAAGTCATTGTTCACCACTACACCAATAGTCGTAAAAATAAAACCGAATAAAGAAACCAATGCTTGCTGCTCTAAAACTACGTGGAACGATCTTCGTCCTGAGAGTTTCACGAAAATCAACTCTGTTACAGCGAAAACAAGTCCATGGACCGTGGATGCCAGTATAGTCACAATAAACCCAATGGCATATTGACTGTCCTTTACGCTATCATATCCATCCGAATCTGCATTGAGAGCAATGATAGCCATTGCAGAAGTAATTACTACGATAGCATTTATAATCGAAGCGTTGGTTTTGTTTTTCACGAGGAGGGATCCAAAGAGAGCGGAGAATACTAGTGATGTCGATTCCAATAGAGAAGCAGTGGATGCCGGCAAATATGCGTATCCATATGCATAAAGGAGGTTGTCAGCCACACTTAAGAAACCAAGGGCCGCGTAAGAGAGAATTAGCTTAAAGTTGAGAGGTGTGGGGGATATTCCGAAGATAAAGTATGTTGGAATCAAGATGAGCGCAGAAATAGGCCATCCGGCAATGGCAATCCAAGAAATTATCCACTTACTTTTGCCACCATTAGCGAAATAAACTCGAGACAAAAGCGTTGCAGCGGGGAAATTCACAAGCATTGATGCACTGCACACGGCTAAAAGAATCCAATATGTGATTGGCTTGCTTTTGTATGTACTCCAAGCCGTGGATCTAAAAGCATGGAATTTTCCTCGGAACGACGAAATTGATCTTTGGTCTTCCATTTCCCGCCCTGTTAAGATTCCAGTAACTTGAGTGAGACATGCACATGTAACATATGTATGTATGTGTGGATTTTAAAAAATAAACACAAGGAGAAAAACTAGTGAACAAGAACATGGTAGACTTAAGCACTAAAAATATTAATTTTTTTAAAGGGACATTCTCATACACTAAAATCTGAGAAAGTAAAAGCACCGAATGTATACTCTTTGAAATATCAGAAAGTCCCTTCTTTACATTGTAATCCAACAAATATCTCAGATGTAGGTTATTCTAGAGTGAAATAATTAATGCAGCATCTTGTTTTTTTCCTTTATTTTAGTAAGGCAAACAATATTAGTAATGAGGCACCAATGTGCTAACTGCTAAGTAGTAGAGCAGTGTCAGAATGCTTATAATTAACTCACTTATTGGCACCTACTAATATAATCAATCAGAAGGTTGACAGGAGGGTTGAAGTAAAAAAACACACTCACACAAACACCACTCACAAAGTCACACCATATTTACTTTGTTCAAATTAGAATCAATGTAATTCTAACCTACATACAAGGTGTAACAAAAATATTGATGTAGAACAAGAGACTCTTAGATTTGAACAAAAACCTATGAATTTGGCCCAATTAAAAACAATCCTAAATTTAGGATCCGTGCTCTATTTTGGACCCATATTATATCAAATTTAATGAGTACCAACTATCAAGAGTTAATCGAGAGAGATTAATTAAAAATTTGCATGGTGATGGTTTAGGTGGACATCTTGGCGCAGACAAGACCATAAGCAGGGTGAAGGAACGATTTTATTGACCTCAATTACATGGGAACTTGGGAAGCTTGTTCATAAGTGATATGTGTGCTAAATAGCAAAAGGACAAGCATAGAACACTGGTCTTTATATAGCTTGACCAGTTCCAAATTCTATAGTGGAGGATATGGATATGGATTTTAATTTAGGACTGCCATGTACGGAACTTGGGTCAATTTATGTGTTTGACCATTATTCAATTGAATCCCGATTGTTAAAATGGGTATTTCTTTAGTTTAATGAAATCTACATTTTATGCAGATGAACTTTGTATATTTATGTGTACAAAATTATGTAGTGGTTAATGAAAAGTTTTATGCTAAAGTTAGCTACTTGAAACAAAATCTTGAACATGGACAAGTTGAGCTAAAATTTTTAGTTTATTTATCACTTTCTTTGACAAGAGTATGACTCTTTGGGGGGGGTGGGGGGGGGGGGGGTGGTAGCGGTACCCACATCTTTAAAGGAGGAAGACATAGATACTATGAGTCTTGCTCCAAAACCCACACGCGCGCCGCTATTGCCCAGCATGGACCTAGGTCGCGGTCGTGGACCACGAGCTCGGTCTTGGGGCTGGGTTTGTGCTTTGGGCTTCCCCTCAAAAGAAATTAAATTGTGATGAATAAATAATTAATTCGTGAGTTGTGTCTAGTCAAACGAAGAGTTATGTCCGGTCAACGAAAGGCTTTCCCGCCACTTAGACATCCAATTAGCCCTTCTTCTTTCTTTCTAGAGTTCAAAATTTCTTTGGATTCGTTGTTCTTGATCATTGTAGTGCTGCTTTATTGAGATTTTGTGTCATTGTATCTTGGAAAATGATTGCTTGAAATATTTTATTCTGTTAGCATCATAACAAGGCAATATCGTTTTAAAGAAAAAGAAGTCAACTCTTGCCTCGACACTCTGCCTGATTTTCTGAAATCACGCCACACTGACATCTACAAAAACATGTGTCTATCCAATATCATAAAAGATTGTCAATATTTTTAATCACATAATTGTAGCTTTTATTTGGTAAGATATTTTGTCATGAAAAGGATTTTTGAGCTTCAAGGGAGAAGAATTATAATTAGCAAATGTTTCCTTGGGAAACATTTTTGCGCAATTCTGAATATGTTCGTAGTACCTCTTTGGACAGAAAGATAGTCACGATCATGTATATCTTGCAGACTTGCGTTACATTCGATTAAGTTTAGAAGTTCCCTTGTCAACATAGAAGATCATGCAAAGAAGAGATATGAAAATTAGTTCAGAATGTAGAAGACCAATCAAATTAAGGAAGGGCCAATGTTTGTTGCAGATTTTTCTAAGACGAAAGATATGACTAGAGTTACAACCCAACCCTAACTGTAAGGATCTTGGTGTTACAACAATCACATCCATACAAATTATTCTTCGGAATAAGAAGGTGTATTCTTACGAGAGAACTAAACTATGATAGAAGGTACTTCGACTAGAGGCGGCAAAAGGATATGAAAGTTTGACAATTAAACAATTTTAGAAGAAGATCCACATGTTTCAAGAACGTCAATAGTAACAAGAAGTAGTTTTGATATTGTTTAAGTCTAATAATTATAAGGAAAATGCCATCCTAACAGGGCTGTAAGTTTACAGCCCCAATTTCAACCTTTAGTAAGTTTTAAATATGGGTGGGCAACCGGTAGTACAAGTCAACCTCATTTTTTGGGATATTTAGATTTTGAGCCATATTGTCTTACTTTATAAAATTTAGGCCCAGTTTTGTCATATATTAATGATTAAGCTTATTATTCTTTGTTTAACAATGTATAGGACTAACCTAATGAATTTTTTCAACTTTTGTAAAATAACAATACAATATTTAAACAAAAGCCACATGGTGAGAATATTTTACAAACAATCAAATTTGGTTAACATAAAAATTTGAAGTAATTCTATAGATAAAATAATCATCATTTATTATTGGTAAGTGTAAAATAAGCTAGCAATTTTAAAAGAAAATAATCAACGTCCAAATATAAAAACAAAAAACATATGCAAGTTACATTATATATTGAAAAGAAAAACTTAATTGATTGAGAATAGCTCTTGCGAATTTAGACTGTAAATCTTATATATATATATATATACACATCCAGATGAGTTTAACCATATTTGGTTTCTTTCAGGAGCAAATAAGACTCTAAATATAGTCGACTTATGTGATAATTTGACTTTCAAAGTGGGTCTCTTTATTAATTTTTAAATTTAAAGAGTTTTTGAGTAGAATTGAAACACTATAGAGGCTAGGTAGCAATTAATTTGTAAGAGACTGTATCACAGTCCAAAATCTCGACTGTTAGGATAGCAAATCTGTAATTATAATTGTCTGAGTCTGGGCATGACCCTATGGAGTAGGTCAAAAATATGAACCACTTTAAAATATTTGTCCCTCATTTTTATTGTTACATGCACGGTTTGCTTTTAGTATGCCAAAATTGAATATTCTGTTAAGAACGAGCATTCCAGCGACTGGTTTCTACCATATAGCTTCACGGTATTTCATCGTCAAGATGATTCCAATAAGCTCTAACTAGTACTAGTACAAGCTCTATAAATACTCTGGTGTATATTTGATATGTATTCTGAAACAAGGACTAAACGAAAAATCCTCAACGGGATGTGGTTCTATAAATATTTATAAATCAACACATCCTAATTTTATCTATCAAGCATGACATATAAATCAACACATAAAGCTTTTCGTGCTCTTTTTTGTTTTTTTGAGTCCTAATTTTCTTCAAACTAACCTGGAAAGAGGTGTAATGGCTGCTCCATGTTTTCCAGCAGGCTCGATCGGATAGGAGGGAGATGCTTGGAAGCTTAATCAACGTTTAATTGGACTGTGAATGACTTACTAATTAGGCCATAAATTTTCTTCTTTTTTTTTTTTTTTTTTTGTGGTGGGAATTGAACATGTACGTACCATCACTATATAAAAAATTTGGTGTGACAAATTTGTTGACTCTGGGTCTCCCACATCAATCATTTTCACTCTTACCTTCTGAGAACGTTACAATGTTACCACCCATAATAACAATTAGGATACGATTCACTTGTAATTAGTAACTTACATATAAACTCTACTTTTGTTTATAAATGCTCATGAGTTACATGACAACCGATATCCAGTAAGAAATCACATCACATCACATATATATTTATGTCTTCCAAAATTTTTGAGACAAGAGTAATTATAAATTAAATTATGAGCTAAATATATTTTGCATGGAATCTGTTTCCTGGATTTTATAAACACATGTACAAAATACTTTAATCCTAATTTATTAGAGTTTTTAGCATACTTTACATTTCCTCACCCTGGTCAACGAGAGGAACTAAGTCTACATCAGAATGCAATTATATTATACATGCAGGGAACCACATAGATAGTTCATTTCAATTCTTCAATTTCAATATTCTCCGAATTTTTTAATTACGTGTAAGAAATGAAGATAACTAAATTCCCAGAATATATATATTAGGATTTCTAAAATTCAAAGAAGACAATTATCATGACAAGTTCAGCTTAATATATTACGTACAGGCAGAGAATCTTAAATCTAGACATATTAACCTCTTCTTATCACCATGTATTTGTTCGATCCCATCGTGACTATCACGTCAATTTAAAGCAATTTTGACTGGGTATGATAACATCCCACGCGTCAGTAGTCTTTTATATAATTTCTCGTCAATGTTGAGAAATTATGGATGCCCCGAAAAATGGTTTACTGACTTATGGGGACAAAGGTAGTTGTCGTCCTGTCGATAATAGGGGGTGGAGTTTTAGTGAATGAGAGTCCTTGGGGTAAGATGTGGGTCACAAGGATGATCCCAAGAGTTCTTTTTTCCATTCTATTCTTAGTTAATGCAACCAGAAAAGAAAACGACGCTTTATTTGTTTTAAATAGTAACTAATATCTTATATTTCAACTTCTTTAATTGTAAGAGCAAGATTTAGCTACCGGTATTTTTTTAAGGAAGATTTAGAATCTGTAATTAGGAAAAGACAAGCTTTATAGATAGTTTAAGTAATTGGAAAAGATATAATATCAGCTTTATAAACAGTTTAAATTATTGGAGGTGATACCTTGGAGTAAATTGCCACAAAAATCATTTTGCACACAAATAAATATCAAACCTAACACCTCTCAGTTACAATTCCTATTTGCTCGTTCGGGACGGAAGTGTAAGATTATAATTCTATGTGTATTACAATCACAATCAATAAAGTATATATACAAGAAGAGTCCTCAAAAGGTAAACTACCTAAACTATATACATAAAGGAATATAATCCTAACTTCACAAGGAAGACAATCCTAACTCTAATACACCCCCACAGTCGAAATGGGGGAGCAACAAACTTAGAGACTAAAGCAAAAGTCTTCAAACAGACACGAGGCAATCCTTTAGTGAAAATGTCAGCAATCTGATGACGAGAAGGAACATGAAGAACCCGAACTTGACCCTTGGCAACTTTCTAACGGACAAAATGAATGTCAAGCTCAATATGCTTGGTGCGTTGATGTTGCACCGGATTGTCAGAAAGGTAGATTGCACTAACATTATCACAATAGACCTAGGAAGCTTTGTTCAATGGAACGTGAAGTTCAAGAAGTAAATTGCGAACCCAACAAAGCTCCGAAACAGCATTAGCAACCCCACGATACTCGGCCTCGGCACTGGAACGGGAGAGTATAGGTTGACGCTTGGACGACCACAAAATAAGGTTATCACCAAGAAAAGTGCAATAACCCGAGGTGGAGCAGCGGGTATCCGGGTATCAGGCCCAATCAGCATCCGTTTATGAGATAAGACGATCAACCGAGGAGCGGAAAAGCGAGAGACGGTGATCAACCGAGGAGCGGAAAAGCGAAATTTGTGCCGAAAAATCCACATAGATCTAATAATATTAACATCGGGGGGACGGGGAACCAACTCCCACGTCTCATTCTCAAAAGCACAAAACTCATCAATCATGGTTGATTTCCAATTCGGGTCCGACAAAGCAACCCTTGGATTTTTAGGGACCAGAGAGAGAGGAAGAAGCCGAAAGATTGAAGATGTTTTTAGGGGTGAAGATCTCATTCATGCTACGAGTAGTCATAGAACGGGTGGCCGGGACTATATGGGGTGGAATTTGAGAGGATGGCACAGACGGGGCCGAATCCACTAGTTAGCAGGCGGGAGAGATCGCACGGGCAAGGAGTTGGAGCGGCTGGGGGGCTAGATGGCTGGCCCGCGGGCGGGCGAGAGAAGTGGTACGACGGTGAAGGAATGGCAGCACCCATGGGCTGCTGGAGCGGTGAACGTACGGGTGCTGGAGCTGGCAGGCCCGCGAGTAGGGAAGCCGGCATGCACCCGGGCGGGGCGGGCGTTGCTGGCAGGGCAAGGGGCGCGCCAGGGATGTGGAATACGGGCGACAAAAAAATTTTGGCCAAAGGTGTAGGGGTTTGGTTTTGTGTGGGTTTGTGAGTGGTAAATGAGAAACGAGACTCATCAAAAATCTCATGGCGAGAGATAAATATTTTTCCCGAAGTGAAATCATAACACGTAAATCCTCGATGATTAGTAGGGTATCCCAAGAAAATGCAGAGTGTAGAGCGAGCTTGAAGTTTGTGAATAGTGGAGGAAGGGAAAAGAGGAAAACACTGACTTCCAAACACACGAAGGTTATCATAGGAGGGGACCCGATTATATAGTATGTGCGTGGGAGTGAGGTTATGAAGAAGCTTGGATGGAAGAATATTTAGTAAGTAAGTGGCTATTTGTAGGGCGTGAGACCAGAACGACAAAGGAACGGAGGAATGAGTGAGTAAAGTCCAAATAATATTATTAATGGAACAAATTTTGCGTTTGACTTTACCATTTTGAGAAGATGTGTAGGGACAAGAAAAACAAAACACCAATCCATTGGAAACACAAAAATCATTAAAGTGATGGTTATCGAATTCTTTTCCATTGTCACATTGGAAACTCTTGATTGCACGTTCAAATTGTGTCTTGATAAGCGTAGCAAATGATTTAAATACAGAAAACACATCAGATTTGCGACCAATAGGATATGTCCTCAAAAAATTAGTGTAATCATCCAAAAAAAGAACATAATATTTATAAACAGACGTGCTTAAAACGGGTGATATCCACAAGTCACAATGAACAATATCAAGCGGAATCAAAGAGCGAAAGGAAGAATAACTAAAAGGCAACTAAACATGTTTGCCCAAAATACACGAGCTGCAACCGAATAATCGGTTTTATCGTCACAAAAAATAAATCTATTTTGTCTAAGAAAATCAAAAATTGCGGCGCCCGGATGACCCAAACGTTGATGCCAAAGAGAGGGCGACGAGTGCAGAAAGGATGGCGGGTTGGAAAGGACCGATGGTGGGCAAAGGGTAGAGGTCCTCGGGACTATCACATCACATTAGAAGGGTTTTGGTTCGAAGATCCTTCACACAAAAACCAAAAGGATCAAACTCTATGGAAACACGATTATCATGAGTAAAACGACGAACAGAGATGAGATTTTTGACAAGAGAAGGGGCATGAAGGACGTGTTTGAGTTTGAAAGGGGGAAAGGGGCTAGGGAGAGTCGATGTGTCATCACCACGAATAGGAATTTCAGAACCATTACCAATAAGAATATTTTTATTCATGCTCAAACGAGAATAAAAAGTGAGAGTACTTGAGTTCCCTGTCATTGCGCAGTGACTCCGGTATCAAAGTACCACTGGTCATCCTGAGGTGCAAGGGACATCGATTGCATGGCCCCGTCAATGTCTGTCGTTGTGTAAGCCTGAGGTGACGGGTCCAGAGCATAGTAAGCCTGCTAAGGGCGGCTGTCGAGGATGCCGGCCTGAGACGGTTGTGGAGGCCGTGCCCAAGTGGTGGTGGGATAGGGGCACGACAGTGATGCCCACAGCAGCCACGGCGGATAGGGCCCCACGGCGTGGGTTGGTGCTAGAGGCGATTGGCGGGCAAAGTAGGTTGACCAGTAGAGTTGCCCCCCGCCACGGGATTGGCCGCGACCACGACCCCATTTATTCTGACCCCGTTTCTGCTGATTTGATCACTGAGTCGAGTCATTTCCTGAATCGGTGGTGTTAGAGCGAAAAATACCCGATTGGTCGTTCGAATCTGTGGAGGCGATGAGTGCCGAACCGGTGGAAGAGGCCGACGCTGCGACTTGCTTGGCCTTGCGCGTTTCCTTGAGAATAAGTCGAGAACGTGCCTCATAAAAAGACGGGAGGGAATCATTTTGTTGGATGTACGTTGCAACGTCGTCAAAGTTCTCATTGACTCCGACAATCAACTGGAGAACCAGCCACTGATTGGAAACAGTGGCGCCGACGTTAGACAATGGATCAGCAAGCATCTTAAGTTCCTGATATTATGCAGAAACATTGGGAAAGTCATCCATGAGGACATGGGTGAATTGATTTTCCAGATAAACAACCCTGAAATGTTTGTTGTCCTAGAAAATACTCTGAAGACGTTGCCATGCCTGTTGAGCAGTGGAATCAGGTTCCAGAATAGTATGCACAAGATCGTTAGAGATTGTGTCTTAGATCCCTTGGAGAACGATCGCATCCAAACGGGACCAAAGGGCCGAATCATTTTGTACATGCATGAAACACTGGATTGGAGGTTAAGTAGGTTGCCCCGATATTATCACACCATAGGATTGGAGGCTGTTTAGGAGAGAATCCAATTTCTTGTAGCAAGGATTTGAGCTACTGAATTTCAGCCGCTGCATTTGCAAGAAATTTATACTCGGCTTCAGTACTACTTCGTGCAACAATAGGCTGTTGTTTACAACTCCAAGAAACTAGATTGAACCTACAAAAATAAAATAAGCTCCAACTGATCTTCTATCATCCTTGTCCCCTGCCCCAATCTGAATCTGAGAAGGCTTGAATGGACATATCAACAACTTTTCTCAAGAATAAACCAGTAGACATAGTATGCTTGAGGTAACGAAGGATCCTCTTTACGACTTGCCAATGATGGTCTAATGGATCATGCATAAACTTGCCAACCTTGTGAACAGAAAAGGCGATGTCAGGTCGAGTAAATGAAAGGTATTGCAGGCTGCCAACCACACGCCTGTATAAATGAGGATCATCAAACTTGCGATCATGTGCAGCAGTTAAAGAACAAGGTGTGGCCATAGGACTGGTGCATGGTTTAGCCATATCCATTTTGGTTTTCTTCAGGAGATCAACAATGTATTTTCGTTGAGTGAGGTAAAGAACATCATTTAACCTGAAAGCCTCAACACCAAGGAAGTAGCTCAATGAACCAAGCTCTTTAACAACAAAGTCAGCATGTAAGGATTTAATGACATGAGTAATTGCTTCCGAACTAGACCCCGTAAGAATGATGTCATCCACGTAAATGAGTATAAGAACTAAAGCATTATCTGTATGCCAAACTAAAAGAGAAGGATCAGCTTTGCTAGGTCGAAAACCAATACTCTGTAACTTTCCAGTGAGTCTAGAAAACCATGCACGTGGAGCTTGACGTAAGCCATACAAAAATTTGTGTAATTTGCACAAGTGATTAGGAAACTGAGGGTGTTGATACCCTTGTGGTAGAGTCATGTAAACATCTTCTGTCAAGAACCCATGCAAGAAGGCATTTTGTATATCTAGTTGTTGAATCTCCCAACTGAAGGTTACTGCAATAGATAAAACTAATCGAATCGTAGTATGCTTTACCACAGGACTAAAGGTCTCATTGAAGTTCAAGCCTTCTTGTTGGTGAAAGCCTTTGGCGACTAGGCGAGCTTTGTAACGCTCAACAGATCCATCAGCACGTTGCTTGGTTTTGTAGACCCAACGACACCCAACTATATTCACAACTGAAGAAGCAGGCACCAAAGACCAAGTGTTATTTCGAAGAAGAGCATCAAACTCTTTATCCATTGTTGCACGCCAGGAAGAGGATTTGACAGCGTCCGTATAACAAGAAGGTTCAACCTCCTGATCAACTACAACAACAACCAAAGCCTTTGGAAGGGGATAACAGGTACAACCATATGTTTGCATTTTAGGCTTGAAAATGTTGTTCTTAGACCGTGTTGTCATTTGATATAAATTGGAATTTTGCTGTAGCAAAGTTGAAAGACCAGTGCAGTCAGTAGTAACAGCAGTATTTTCAAAAGGAGAAGAGCTGGTACCTGGCAACTGAGAGTCGGAATTAGAATGCATAACAGGCGTCGATGCTTCCGAATCTGCAAAATGAACAGATTGATGCACATGCAGATCAATATCAGTTAGTAAAGGTTGAGATTGAGATTCTCGCGGAACAGAACAAGTTTGAGCTCGTGAAGATTCATCTGGACATATGTTAAGATTTTAGAGGCAGCAAAGTAGAAGGAGGTGGAGGACCCGAAGGAGAGGCAAGAACACTTTCTTTAGTATAAGAAAAAAGAGACTCATCGAATATAACATGACGAGATATGTAGAGCTTCCCAGTTGATAGATCAAGACACTTATATCCATGATGACTGACACTGTAACCAAGGAACACACACGTTTTACTTCGAAAGTTCAGTTTGTGCTTATTATAAGGACGAAGGTTTGGCCAACAAGCGCAGCCAAATACTCGAAGAAATGAGTACAGAGGTTTTCTTTTATACAAAAATTCATATGGAGAGATGTTCTTAAAGATAGGTGTTGGAAGGCAATTAATGAGATATGTTGCAGTTTGAAATGCATCTTCCCAATATAACAAGGGTAGATTAGAAAGGGATAACATACTTAAACAATCCCAATATAACAAGGATAGATTAGAATGGGATAACATACTTAAACTAACAAATGGGGTCTATTGAGAGACGACACAAACAAATTGTAGAGGTTGGTTTATAAACTTTTAGTGGTGTTTATAAACTTTCGTTGCAATTTTTTTTTTTTTTTTTTTTTATCAAAGTTCGTTGCAATATTTTGTTGTTTATGTACATAGGACTTTTTGATGACTTTCCCAGAAACAGATGATCGGATAAAGCTGCCAAATCATTTTACAAATCGCTCTCTGAGATGCAGAGGAATTGCTTCCTCAATTATAATTTGTAATGTTGGAGTTTCCGGTATATGACTTTTTCTTTATTGTTCTATTATATGTATTGTAGATTTTATTTCTACATATATTTTTTGGATTTGATTTATAGAAGATTTATGATTTATTTTTCAACTTTATATGTATCTCACGTTTTTCCTTTTGTTTTTTTAGTGAAGTATTTTTGGGTTCAGGCCATATGCAGGACTTTCACTCTTTCACTCTTTGACATATGACAAATAACTTATTAATAGCAGGCAGTAAAAGAAAAACGCTCATTAGAGACCAACTATAACAAACGGGCAAAAATTCATTTGTAAAAATTGAGTATTACAAATGGATTTTCCGTTTGTATAAGTAGAAAAACTTACACAAACGGATAGTTCGTTTGTAAAAGTCAGAACACTATTAGAAACGGATTTTCCGTTTCTAATAGTACTTTTACAAACGGAACTCTCGTTTGTAACTATTAGTGACGGAAAATCCGTCACCAATAGTTTGGGCGCCAAAAAAAGAAATTGGCGCCCAGCTGACTGTGGGGCACCAGAAACGGATATTCCGTTTCTAGTAAACCTCGGTTATAAAAATGGAATTTCTCCGTTTCTGGTCATTTCACACACGCGATTTCTCAAAAAAAAAAAAAAAAAAAAAAAAAAAAAAAAAAAAAAACAACTGATTTCTCTCGTCCAAAAAACGCGATTTCTCTCGAAAACTCCTAAGGTACGTAATTTTCACCAATTAAATTGTGTTATTTACGTTTTTTTACCATTCGTATTATGTATTTATCGCGTTTTCGAGCTATTTTCACCGATTAAATTGTGTTATTTATGTTTTTCACCGTATCGCGTTTTCGAGTTATTTTCACAGATTAAATTGTGTTATTTACGTTTTTTACCGTTTGTATTATGTATTTATCGGCAATTTGGAGTTATTTCATGTGATAGATTAAGGTTTTTGTGATTATATTGTTGTAGTATATATAGCCGTTAAATCGTGTTGATATTATCGTGTTGATATTATCGTTCTAATTGTGTGTTATCGGTTGTTTATGTAATTATTCGTTTATGTTGCATGTTACGACATTAATGCTATGCAATTAAATGGATAATACGTCACGTATGTTGTTTGTTTTGGAATTTATCGTTTATATTGAGTTTATGATGTTATTTAATTAGTACGTACATGCAATCGACATTTTATTGTCTAAATATGGTGTTCTGCATTTTGAGTTGGTTTGTTTGGTGTTTTAGGGCGAGTTTTAGTATAATTAAATTGGAGAGACAATTATTGTTGTCGTTCTGATAATTATTGAATCTATTGCTAGCTACTGATATTGATTAACATTGTATGTGAATGTTACAGATGCCAGATCAGCAGTCGTCGCGTGAGTCAGGTTCAACTGGAGCGAAGAGGAAATTTAAGATCTGGTGGGGCAGATGGCCATATACCGAGCGATGCAGCAGGACAGGCTGTCCCCGGAGCAGCACCTTGTAGTCGGTCTTCGCCTAGTGATGACCAGCCAGGTTCTGCGTCATCTGTGGCCACCTCGCGCTACCGGACTCTGACCGGGTCGACACCTCCATTGCGACCGGCTATTGTACCCAGTGCGCCTTCCAGCGTACCTTTTGGGATGGTGTCCGCCCCTCACCCACATCGTTCAGGTGGTCCATCTCCTGGTGGGTCAGCAGGAGGATCCGTTGGGGCACCTGCAGGAGGATCGGTTAGCACACCTCCAAGGTCTCGTATATCTCATGGTCTCCATTGGGCCGATCTGGTAGGATCTTCGACAGCATCACAGGGAGCTGCTCATGTACCACGTCCAGTTGTTCCTACTGCATCAGTAGGCCCACCACCGACTGTCCCTCCTCGGGCGACCCCTAATGCAGCTGGCCCCTCACAGGCACGCCCCGCAGATGCAGCTGGCCCATCTGCTCCCAGACGACCCGTACGGGGTATGGCTGTAGTCGATCAGCCTACCTGTCGTGAAGAGGACAGGATCTGGATCTCCAAGGATCAGTTTGGCATATGGAATGATCGCCAGAGAGTGGTTCGCACGTTAGCAAGACAGTGAAGAGCAAGATGACTGGACCGTGGGCGACTTATTCCGACATTCCTGATCAGGGCGGCATTCTGGGATGGTTTTCGGGTACATATATATGTGTCTAATTAACTTATATATTTATTTTTATGGCTAAAGTGTTTTCCCTATTATTCTAACTGTTTATAATTGTTTTTGCAGTCGATCTATCAGTGGGATCCCAGTCAGACTGATATGATTAACAGAGGTATCACTGCAATTGCACGCAACTGTTTTAAGAGTGAGGTCAACATGGCGAAGACGTGCTATTTTGCAAGACGACACGATCCGCGTTACCAGGATAACCTTTGTTGGATTCTCCCCTCTGTATTCTTGCTTGGTTCATTGTCCATTAGGACAAGGTTGAGACGAAGGAAAAGTCGGAGAAGGCGAGGGCGAATAAGAAGAAGGGGAACGATTACAATTATCGTGGGGGCTCTGTCAGCACGCAGGATCATCACAGGAGACGGGTACGTTTATGTAATTAATTGTCTTAATTAAGCAAATATGAATTAGTGTAGTTATAAGAATACAGTTAAAATTATTATTCTGATAATTATATTATTTTAGTAGTGACTTTAGGATAACTAGTTTATCAATATGATTATGATTTTGACTATGAATATCTCCCTTTGTTTTTCATTATGAACATGATTATGATTTTGATTATGAATATGAATATGATTATGATTATGATTTTGATTATAAATATGATTATGATTGTTACTCGGATTCTGCATTTGGATTTATGATAAAATTAGGGATTTGATTATGGTTGACATTGTGATGCTGATATATGGTGATTATATTGTTTTGAGATCTGAATGAGTCTATTTGTACTGGTTTTGTTATTAACAGCAAGCAGCTACCCCGGACACGCCCGTTTCCTACCTGGACGCGTGGCTGGAGACCACGACCAGGAGAAATGCTGATGGGTCGCTGTATTTCATCAACGATCAGAATTGGGTCATTTACGTGAGTTTCTCATATAAAGTTAGTAGTTAATATGCATATATAATACGTATTACTTACAACAGTTTCCCTTTTTGTTATAGGAGAATTATACCCGACAATGCCTATAGGTGCACGGCACTGACAAGTCGAAGTGGCCCCAGTTCGAGGTGGCGGTTTGGGCGGATGCACAAGGAGGGTTGTATAAGAACAGGCTGAGGGGATTGGGCTATGACTTGGATCCTGAGGCTTTTGGTGTTCCCCTTCGCAAGGAGTCTGCGAAGGAGAAGAGCATTGTGCAGGAGGTTATGCGAGAGAACACTCAGCTGAAGGCGCAGTTTTCTGAGATGCAGAGGCAGTTCACTCAGATGCAGGAGCAGTGGAGCCAGATGCACCAGCAGTGGAGTCAATTTGCATCGGGCCCGGGCCCTTCTGCTCAGCCAGGCCCATCGACTCAGCCTGGTCCATCTACTCAGCCAGGTCCATCGACTACTCCTGGACCTGCGGTTGACTTGGGAGCCACTCAGGGATTGAACGAGTTTCCATCGGAGTTTACCATGGACCAGTTGTTGAACGCATACGATGGTGTAGGTGACCGGGTGGCTGCGCATTTAGGGACTGTGCCAGATGGACCTTTGCCCGCCACTCTCGACCCCAAGGATTTGCTTGCAGACGATGAGGAGGGTTATGATGATGAGGAGGAGGAGGTGGAGTAGATGGTTTAGCGTTTATCGGACAACTTTTTATTTATTTTTATGTATTTTATATTCAGTAGTTAACTTGTATTTGGAACGATTTTAATTGTTTGTTTGCAATCTAATTATTACTGTTTTGTTGTCGTTTATGATTATTAATATCCGACTGTATATATGACACAGTCAATTAAAATTGATCACAATTGCGTCCAAGTTAATGAAATGACCTCATTTCATTTTTTAAAAGTACAATAACAATTACGATCCGATAATAGACAAACAGCAAATTAACACATATGGTGGAAATAGGCAAACAACAAATTAAAAAACAACTGATTATAATCTTAATCATCGTCATCGTCAGATTCCTCGCTATCTACCGGATCTACTACTTGAAGTTCTATATCAGCCAATGCAATAGGTAGATTGTAATCGTTGCTCTCAGGATCAACTTCGATGGCCCGACTTGGTTCTGCATCTTGAAATATCTCGGTCTCCACAGTAGTTTCTTATGTTTCGCTTGCATTCCCTTCGAGTTGTGCAGTAGTGTCAATGATATATCTCGCTCTAGTTGTGCACACTGCCCACCATCCCCTACGAGCTGCAAAATGCCTTGCAGATGGGTATGGTGTGTAGTAGACCTGTTGAGACTGATTGGCGAATATGAATGACTCGTTGGTTTGTAGACGTGATCGAGGATTGATGTCGACTAGTCGATAACGAGAGTTAAACTGAGTCGATCGGGGAATATCATACCAATCGCACTTGAAGTACACAATGGTTTGCTGTCTCCCGGAACCCCAGAAATCAACTTCCAATATATCTTGGATCATGCCGTAGAAATTAGTGTCCTCTTCTGATCCCAGACTTGCCTTCACACACACACCACTGTTCATTGTTGCACTCCCAATACTGTGCGACTCCGTATGAAATCTAAACACATTGACTTTATACCCTTTGTATGTCTTGGCCATAGCCGATGATCCCTGAATCAATGCATTTAGCCGTGTGTCAACTAGGTAGTAACCCGATCGCGCTGTGTTCTTGAACCACTCGACGAACAGAGCATTCCGTCTAGTTTGAGTTTGTTACTCGTTCAGGCCCTGACACATTTGCTGTTGAAACAATCTGTAAAAAATATAATTTTAAAAGAGTTATATTTGGAAACAAGTAGTTACCATGCTTTTCATTAGGAAACATATAAATTTTATTAACTCTTACATGACCCAGCCGTCTACTTCTGGGCAGTTCAAGAGTGTATACAACTCAATTAGACTGAATTCTGATTCTGTTAGGTATCGCCGCTGCTGAACGGACCAATTGATTTGCCTTGCTTATGAAAGATTGAGAGTTGTCCAGCATAGTCATTGATCAGTGCAGTCTCATTTCTATTAAGTCGATTGTATCTAGTTTCAACTCCATCATCAAAATATTGAGAGACAATGTGTGTCATTCCGGACAACAAATATACGTGGCAGATGGAACCTTCCACCTGGATTTTATTACCTGCTGATCTTTTCAACTCAAACATTCGCCTGCAATTAAACAATTTACAGTTAACACTCTATAAAACTCATATAACACAAACAATAATTTTATTCAATTAAAAATAGATATTACCTCTCAAATGGATACATCTGTCGATATTGTACGGGACCTCCCACTTTCGCCTCGTATGAGAGGTGAATGGCTAAGTGCTCCATTGAATCAAAAAAGGCGGGTGGAAATATCTTCTCCAACTCGCACATTATTTCTACAATCGAGCTCTCTAGTCTTTCCATATCTGACCTTCTCATCTCCGACGAACATAGAGTTCTGAAGAATAGACTGATTTCAGCTAGTGGACCCCAAACAACATCAGGGAGAAAATCTCCAAATGCAATTGGTATTAGTCGTTGCATGAACACGTGACAATCGTGACTCTTCATCTGGGTGAGTTTGAGATGCGACATCTGAACACACCTTGAGATGTTGGAAGCATACCCATCTGAAAAACGAAGACCTTTCAACCACTCTAGAACTAGCCTTTTTTTATCTCTGTTGAGACAGTATGTTGCCTTCTGCTTATAGACTTTCCCATCTGTACCTTCCTTCAAAAACAACTCTTTTCGTCTCGTCAGGATTTCTAAGTCTCGTCTTGCATTAAAGTTATCCTTTGACTTATCAGAGTCATCCATCACAGTGTTCTTGATGTTGTCAAAAAAATTCTTCTCACAGTGCATGACATCAAGGTTATGGCGTATTAAGTTAGTTTCCCAATACGGAAGGTCCCAGAAAATGCTTCTACCACACCAATTATGGATACCCTATAACCCGAAATGTGATATCTAGGATCCATGGCCTCTGGAAGATCGTCAACAATAGTTCTCATCTCAATACCTGACCTCTTAGGAGCAGGCTCACTAAACTCATGTCTTCCCTTGATGAAATCTTTTTTGTTTCTCCTCCAAACATGATCTGGAGGTAGAAACCGGCGATGACAGTCAAAAAAACACGTCTTTTGCCCATGCTTCAACTGGAAGGTCTGTGTATTTTCCATGCAATATGGACAAGACAATCGACCTGCAGTGCTCCACTGCGACAACATGGCATATGTTGGATAATCACTGATTGTCTATATTAGCGCGGCAAATAGTCGAAAGTTCTACTTCAGATGCCTGTCATACGTGTCCACACCATTAACCCATAACTCCCTCAAGTCATCAATTAACGGGCGAAGCAACATGTTAATGTTCTTTCCTGGACTTTTTGGTTCTGATATAATCAAACTCAAAAAGATATACTCCTGACGCATGCAAAGATCTGGTGGTAGATTATAAGGAATATCGAACACGGGCCAACAAGAATAGGGGATTGATGAACTATCGAGTGGAGTAAATCCATCGCTACAGAGTCCTAGACGAATGTTTCGAGGTTCAGAAGCAAACATGAACACTGTCAAAGTGTTTCTAGGCTTCTCTGCATGCTGGATGAATCTTTTGTTCATTCGAACCACTACATTTCGTATGCCAAGTCATATGCTGAGCAATAGTTGCAGACATGTATAGACGCTGAAGGCGAGGAATTATAGGGAAGTACCACAACTTTTTACGATTGATTGGTTTCTTCTTACCCATGGAATATCTAGCCTCACCGCATTCGGGACATTCTGTACAGTCGCTATTTTCAAAGTCTCCGTAGTACAAAAAACAATTGTTCACACAAACGTCATATGTTTTGTACCCAAGACCCAAACCGGACATCATCTTTTTCAACCCGTACACATTATCAGACAACCGACTATCATCTACAGGAGGAAGGTTGTCCTTGGCTAGATGTAAAAATTTATTGCACGCAGCAACGGGAATATTATGAACATTATGCACGGCAAGAAATTCTGCCACCCACTGCAACATAGTTTTATCTTTATCGCTTTGCAAGCGCTCCTCTGACTGCCTTAGCAATTCATAGAACTTTCTAGCCTCAGGGTTCGGTTCCTCTTCTACTGAATCTCTATCTACTTGAAATGCATCGTATACCAACTCACTAAAAGGATTTTGGTCTTCATCACCCTCAATATCATCTACTATGGTTTCGTCTGATGTATGTCCTACCCCGGAAGTCGATGGGTGAAAGACAGGACTAGTTTCACCATGTGCTACCCAAGTATAGTACTGAGAGGCAAAACCCCATCTACATAAGTGAATTGAAATCTGATCGGGGTTCAAGAACTTTCTATTGTCGCATTTCCTACAGGGACATCTAGGATAATTTTGCAAATCAAGATAATTTATTTGTCATAAAGCAAACTCCAGAAATTTTTGCACAACATATGTGAAACTATCCTTCAAATCACCATTATCGTATTTCATATCATACATCCAACTTCTATCATCATGCGAATACATTGCTTTATATGCTACAAAACTGGATAAATTTAATAACTGGGTATATATATGATCAAATGTAGGACATGCCGGAAACTGGTGGTGCAGGTATTTCAACTCACAGGCTCCTCATCGCGATGAAATGGTGATTTGGATCTAAGTAATAAACAAGATAATCTAAATAATTAGAACATTTCATATATATAGCAAATATTAGTAAAAAAAAAACGAATAATGACAATTACGGAATAGTATTAATTTGAAACGCACCTGGACAATAAAATGTAAGCGATTGTGAGGGAGGCTGAAGCTGCTATTTATAGATGCAGATGGGATTTTACAAACGGATATTCCGTTTGTAATAATGCAAAAGGTTCACGGGTTGAATAGTAGAAGTTTAAGAGACAAAAATAAAGAAAAAAACGGAATTTCCGTCTTTAATAATTGTTTTAGTAACGGAACATCCATTTGTAGTAAGCGAAAAAGTTTTACAAACGGAATTTCCGTCACTAAAATTCAGAAATAAGGTTTTTACAAACGGAAATTCCATTTGTAAAAACTAAAGAACTATTAGTAACGGAATTTCCGTTTGTAAAAAACACTTCAAATAAAATAAATTTAAATTTTGTTTACAAATAAATGCGGCTTTTTTAAAATAAAAAAAAAACTTTTACAAACGGAAAATTCGTTTGTAAAGGTCAAGGTGGGAGTTTTCAAAATTCCGAAAATTGTTACAAACGGATTATCCGTTTGCAAAAGTCAAGGCGCGAAAAATGAAATTTTTGAAAATTTTTACAAACGAAAAAATCCGTTTGTAAAAGTTGAGGCGAGAGTTTAAATTTTTTGAAATTTTTTAGTAACCAAAACTCCGTTTGTAAAAGTTTATTAGAAACGGAATTTCCATTTATAATAATTTAGATCCGTCTATATATAGTTCCACCCTCTTCATTTTTTCAACATCATCAACACAAATAATTTCTCTCCAAATCTCTCATCTACTCTTCTTGTTTTTTTCAATATAATCTATTTTTCTTGATATATATATATATATATATATATATATATATATATATATATATATATATATATATATATATATATATATATATATATATATATATATATATATATATATCAATACACTATTGTTAATTAAATTAGTTTACATTTATAGTTATATAATCATAATTATATAATTATAGTTGTATAATATATAGTTTATAGATCTTCTAGTTAATTAATATGAATTTGCCGTGATATAATGTTTGGCAAGAGTTATTTAAAGAAATTTGTTATTAATAAACATTAATATTTATAATTGAATATTTAAAAATTGGCAGATTTTTCTGCCAATTTTTTAAAAAAAAATTCGAAACACATTAGTGACCGAATTTTCGTTACTAATAATCCATGAAATATTAGTAACGGATTTTTCGTCACTAATAGTTTTTATTTTTACAAACCACTATTCCGTTTCTAATAGTTTTCGAGTTTTAGTAACGGAATTTCCGTTACTAAAAAGCCTCTTTAATTTTATTTTTTCAAAAATATTTTTCGAAATTTTGATTTTTAAAGACCGATTTTCCGTCTCTATAAGTCTGCAATTTTCCAAAAATGCTTATTACAAACGAAAATTTCGTTTGTATAGATGAAGGGCATTTTCGGTATTTTAGGTTTTACAAACGGATATTCCGTTTGTAATACTCCCTACTTTATAGAAACGGTTTTTCCGTTTCTAATAATGTAGGTGTATTACAAACGGATAATCCGTTTGTAAAGGTTTTGGACCTTTACAAACGGACCATCCGTCACTAAAAGTGGAAATGGATTCCGTTTTCCGTTTCTAAAAGTCATTAGTAACGAGACCGGTGACCACTTTTAGTGACCAAAAATCCGTCTCTTCTGACCTTTATTGACGGATTTTCGGGCTTTACAAACGGATTCGTCCGTTTGTAAAACTCGTTTTTCTTGTATTGAGGTTCATAACTATGGCATTGAATTCTTCGTTTTTACTCCAAAATAATTATTAGGAGACATATTTTTTTTTACTAAACTTAAAAGTTCAGAAAATTAGCTTGTAAGTTACGAATTGGCTCATTCTAATATTGTTTATCTTATTTGCAGATTTAAATGGATAATGAGATTTATCCTGATGTGGTGTACAGAAGTTCAAAAGAACTAAGTTTTGAAGGTGGTGCATATAAAAGCCTTGGCTATGTGTAAATTCATATTTTTTCTTAAAATTACATCTATAATATAAAGACAAAAAAGATATCAAGGTTTGCCCTTTTATTTTATTTCTTTTGTGTTTCAAACCATGGTGGCTTATAATTATGTAATTTCTTCCCTCGATCCTCATATCGTACTGCAACGTCAATTATTATAACTTTTGAGAAATTTGTCATGTTATGCATATATTAAATTTGTAACATAATTTCAAAAAGTCAGTAAGTTTATTTCCTATATATAGTATTTTTCTTTCATTAATTCCCACTTTAACTCTCATTCGCTCTTTAATTTCACTATCATTAGGAGTTGTGTTTCGTTTCTATTACACTAATTGGCAAGTAACTTTCAAACAAAGAGTACCATAAATTCATATTTTGTATACTTCAGTAATTTCCATAACCTTAATTTTCTCTTAAGTATCTTCAGTTTACCTATGTAATTGCTCATTCAATAAAGAATCCATGCGGATAATATTTTAAACTTACTTTAACACCACCAACAAATTTAAAAGATGAGTATTTTAATACAACAAATAAATTTACACGCGGGATCGCGTGTTTAGGCTTGCTAGTATATATATATATATATAAAGTAGTATGATAAAAGGCACAAACCTTCTTACCTTATAGAATGCAAACTTCATTCACACCTTTAAGAAGAGAAATCTACCCATTCATCTTTCTGTTATCATTATAAGTATCCCTAATCAACTTTGTGGCAAAAACTTTTTACTAGAAAATCTGTTTTTGACAGATCCTGAAATGTAAACATAAGGGTTTCCCCCGACTTGAACCAATTTCCACAAGATCCCCCCTTCTCTTCAAATCCTATCTTATAATTAATTTCTCATCAGTAAATCGAGATGACAGTAAAACGAAGAAATTATTTCTCGCATAACTGAGTTGGAAAGAACTGTCCAAAACCAAAGTTGTTCTTTCCTGCGTGCATATGCGCGGAGGGAAAGAGATACTTCGATTTAACCAGTTTAAATGGAAGCTTAAAAGCAAATCTTTCAACATTGAATTGCAACTGCGACAATTAAACATTTATAAGTTTGTGATATGATTTTAAGTCTCTAATAATTTGTTCTAGACAGGGGGCTCGGGATTAGGGACTTCAGACGGCGATGACTTAATACAACCACGATATGAGAAACTTTTTGTGTAAACCTGTTTAAACTCCATAAATTCATATTGTATAACCACATCACCGCATAAGTTTTGAAGTTACATATATTCCCCTTTGAAATCGAGCATATAAAATATAGAACACAAAAAAAAACACCTTTTGATACTGCGAGGACAGTGAGTGAATCACCTTGATTATGTATTCCATAAAGGAAAGCGATCATAACATTCGGAAATGACACCTGCATGTATCACATAACTAGTTAATTTGTTGTTTTTATAATACAACCTACTAAGCAACAGTTACGCAGTAAAATAATATCGAGTTGTCATGCAAAATAAAGCAACGGCTGTGCAAAATTATAATCTCTGATGTTTTATTCAGATTACCATATCGCAAACAGGGCAATTTTCGGATTAATTGAACAGTAAGGCCCAATGTGATAACCTGACATTTATATGAAATGCATCCAGTCTTGGCTCAGTAAGACTAAATACTTATCATACAATATGCAAACATTCTAAATAGTAATAACAGCAGCCCTTTCACTACCACTAAGATTAACGGCCAAAGCTCCAAAACCATAAAAATATATTTACTATCTATGATATGGACTCCATTCAAATTAACGAAGTTTAAAATATTTATCACAATTTTAATATTAAGGACAGGAAGGATGTGACTGCATGAATTCAAAAGAACATTAAGCTAATCATCAGGTTATAAATTTGTTGCATATCAATTCACATTGAAGGGGTCCAGAAAACACTTTATTAAATATGTTTCCTTCAGTCATTTCTCAAGGATTCAGCTGGATTCATATAGACTTGTTCTTTCAAATCCATGTTATACTCATCAACACTGTGTTAAAGAAAGTTGACATCAGTCACAGAATAAACTCTCAACAAATTATATTAAGTTAGGGTGTTTGTTGAACTTGGGAATTGGGTTTGATCATTATTTCAATGTTCCGAAATAACCGACACAAAAAGTTACGGCAACAATTGTATATACTTAAACATAGTGAAGAAACAAGACAGGTATAACGTACCCCAGCAGTCCACGTCCTGACCATGCTCTGGGTGTGACTGTCATGTTAATCAGAGCACCTTGCCTGATTATCACCAAGGAGACTGCTTTGTCTTGGTTCTTTTGTGCTTCAGCAGCTAGCCTCTGCAACAAGTTCTCACCTACTTCAACATCCCCAAATTTCACAATCTGATCTCCGAGCTGTAAACCATCTTCAGCAGCTGGAGATGCCTCACTGATTTCGTCAACCATTGCAAAGGGTTTGCTCATAACTATATCCACATCCATGGAAGCCGAAGAAGTACCCACATTTGCTTCTTCAACATGTGGCGCTGTAACATCAACTTATATGAATGATGATGCCTGGAGTACAAAAACTAAATAGAGTTTCCCTAATTCTCTACAATGGATGAGACCATATACTTTTCCTTAAAATATGGCGAGGCAAACAATAGCTAATCAGTGTCACTTGTTTGTCACAAATTGCAAAAATTAAATAGTAACATGACAGTAATGTATATGGAAAGATAGTAACCTGAATCTTTACCTGCAACAGTGGTTGAAAGCCTGGCAGAGTGCAAAAGTTCAATATTTTGTTCAATTTTGTTTGTAATACCCCTCAGATCATTGCGGAGTTCTGCGAGCACCAAGTACAATGTGAACAAAAGCTCAGCCATTAGTTTTGATAAATATACATTTCATTACGATCAGCAAGAAAACTTAAAAGGGGAATCATCAATCAGAATGAAACAAAAGGAAAAGCTCGTAGATAAAATCCTATCTTATCTATTTTCAGTAATAGTACAATAACTCTGGTGGTGGTTAGTACATGCATTAAATTTTGCTGATAGCAAACAACACTACATAATATAAAGGGATAATATCAGTGACACTGTTGAGGTTTGGGGTAAACACCATTCCTAAGGTTTCAATAATACTAGTGGCAGCCCTTCTTACTTAACACGGTCAACCAAATGGTTAGTTTGAAACAAAAATTAGTGTTCCTCTTACTTTGATTTTGAATATTTTCTTAAGAAGAAGAATTTATATATACTATAAATCACAATATAACCTCTGAAAGTTGACTCAATATTTTGTGAAAGAACCAATGTAACAACGCTTTATTTATCTTTTTATGTAGAAGACAAGCAAACAATACCTCGACCCACAAAATTTATAGACGGGGATGAAGTGCGATTGAATTTAGCTTACTTCTAAAATTGATAAAAACTAAAAGTAGCTCAGATAGTAAGTTTTTGGGTCCATTTGTTTCCAAGGGTACTTCTCTGATCAAATATTTCAATACATCATCCGATTTTTCAAAATATATTTGAAATTAGTATAAGAACAACAATGACTCACCCATTTTTTTAACAGTGTTAACCAAGTGCGGACGAGTGTCACCGATATTATTGAAAACTCGAGGTGAGTTTATGGTATCGCCCTAAATCTAAGGGGGTGTTACCGATATATCTCTACTATTGATATAAAGGTTTACATAATCATAAACCACCTCTTAAACGACTGCATACCATGCAAGAAAGAAAAAGATAACATAGAAAGCTAGAGGTTAATCCACCACCGATAGTAGGAGAACGTACCAAGGATCTGACTACACCAAAAGAAATTTCAGAAGACCCAATGTAGCAAATAGGGCTATTACACAAACTTAAGCTGGGGTTCATCATATTAGGACAATCTCAGTTCAACCCCTATGTGAACGACAAACGATTAAATAGCTACGAGTCCATATAGTCTATTTCAGAAACATCACTAGGACAAGTTGTTCAACTCCAAAAACTATGCCAAATCAGAACTTACTACTTAGAGCATGACAAGGTCAATCAAATCCAACGATCATCATAAATCATAAATAAATAAAATATATGAAAATTGGTTCTTCACCGGAAAGTCTAAGTCGGTCGGCTCGCACACTGGCGACGTCAATATCTGACCTAGGAAAACCCTGCAAAAACAAAACAAAACCCCCAAAATGAAAACCTAATTATTAATAATAATACTTGAAGAACTAATTCATTAATTTTATCTCCAACAGCATAGCATGATTAAAAACTTGCATCGGAGTCGACGAGGTTGCCGGAGAAGCCAGGACCACCGGGAGCGCAGAGGCGGTGAATGATGGCGTTCATCTCTGTCTCTATTCCGCCCCGTTTCTCCATCAGTTTCATTGTCTCCGCCTTTACATCCGTTGCTACCATCTTCTCTCTCTCTCTCTCTCTCTCTAGATTATTCAGATTGATTTTGGGTTTGTGAAATTTGAGAAAACAGAGCTCATCTTAGGGTTTCTTTTTTTTTTGTTGAGCTCATCTTAGGGCTTCTGAAATTGCTGAAAATGCGTGCGTTCACTGGGAAATATTATTAGGTACGGCATATGGCATATGTACACAATAACGTGCTACAGTCAATAGTTGAGACTAGATATATTTTAAAATTATAAGATAATAACTTTTTCACACTTCATCTCAACGGTGAAAGTTGTTAAATTTTACCTACTATTGATTTTATGCACATTTACATATTTTTGTCAATTAATAAATATTAATTTTACTCATCAAACAATTATGTCATATGTTTCTCATTATCAAAAAATGATTACAAATTATTATATATTTGTACACACCTTAACCTATACTTATTTGACTATATACATATTTTTCTCCCTAAAACTCTAACATTCAAATCATATTTTAATTTTTGTTTCTTTGAAGTAAGAAATGATTAATATGAGTCAAATTGCAAGAATTGAGGAGAGCTTCATAAAGTAAGAACGTATAAAAGGCACATATCTACTTTGCATAGATATTTATTAAGAAAGATTAATTGGAGAAATATAAAAATCTACTTTACTAACAACATTTGCTACTACAAGTTAAAAATTGAAATACAATATATTTTGAAAGATGCGTGTTAGTGTTAAAGTCAGTATCTTTAAAACCGGACAGAACATTGTACCCTTGACATTACTGGTAATAGGTTCAACTGGTTTAACCGATTAAACCGTTCGACGAACCGGTGTAGATGTATTTTAAGAAAAATTCAACAACTCATCCTGCATAAAATCTATATTCTCACAATCACATCAAAATATTAAGGTGGTGTCTGCAAACTCTTAAAAAGAGTTAAAATTAGCTTCTAACTTAAATTAAGCAATTTGGATATTTGCAAGTCTAGCTCTATAGTTTGAAAACTTATTTTAGGTCAAACCCTTCACAATCTTGAAGTTGGTAAAGAAGTGCTTCTAGCTTATGGTAGCATTTTTAAAATAAATTAAAATTTACTTATCCAGTTATACCCTTATTTTCTATTATCATATATTTACAACATATTAAATAAACTTAAAATTAACACGAAGGAGCTAGGACTCTTCACTCTATAATAAACAAGAAATTATCACCCTAGATGTGATTTATGAGTTTTTTCCTAATTACTCTAATTTTTTCCTGTCATTTTGACGAGTGTAATTTATTTAATAATTCATGAAATTGAGTTTTGAGATGGATACCTATATAAATTAGTTTGTTCTCACTGATTTTCGATAAAATTGAAACTTAGAGCGTAGTTAAATTACTAATATTATATCACTATTTATTTAAATATAACAATCTACCAAAATATATAAATAGCATGGATATGAAAAGTAAATAGTTCATGTTATCATGTTTATGATTTTTTTTTTATAACTTCGATGTTACTTTAATATTTTAAAGTTGTAACTATTGTATATGGTAATACATTAGATGTCGATAATGTATAACTTATGGGTAGTATAGTCCAATTATAATGAAAATTTGTAGAATCACTTATTTCTTGTGAACACTCTACCCGGAAAAACTCAGCTTTTAGATTATTTTCAAAACACATACAATTTATGAGTTGAAATAGTTTTTTTGAGTTTTAACTTAAATTATGAACTTTGAGTTTGCAAACACCACCTAAATTATGAACGACACAATTAAATCTACGACAACATAACAACATATTCAATTTCAAACATCAAATAAACACAACAAACATTAAACGATTAGTCCAAATACATATTTCAAACTCAAACAAACGTAACAATTAACAAAAATCCAAGTGGGCAATACGAATAAATGAAATATTTATAGAGAATTTTATATCATGCTAGAAATAATTGATCCGATTGTGCAAAAAGTAAAAATAATGTAATATATCCTAGTTCTCATCCATATGATTCCTTAATCAGTTGTGAGTTAATTAAGGTAATGTATTTTATCCATAAAGATAAACAATTGAAGTAAACAAAAGCAACATATATGTGGATGTGGTCTCTTGTGACTTGTGTGTATATGTAAAGTAATTGATATTTTGAAAAGTAAATATTGCAGACGATGAAACATATCTCTCAAATGATTTGTAAAACTAATAAATGGTGCAATAAAATATTATTATTCTTATACATTTTGTCATTACAAGAACTTCATGTTTGCTTTAGAAATCTCAACAAATGCAAATTTTTTTGACCGAAATCTTACAATTTTGAAACTACAGGAGGATATCCCACAAACGTGATTTTGTAACTCAATTACGGAACGTGCGGCTAGGGTTGTTGAGACTGAGGGGGCAAATATGTAGGTTTTTTGTCAAAAAATGTTGGTCGGTTCAACCAACGGACCGGTCCACCGATTTAACCCGATTGAACTTGTGACAGCGCCGGTTTCGTCCGCTCAGAAGAGAGTCCGGTTCTTAGCCTTCCTTCGGACCAGACTAGCGGGCGATCAACGGTTAAACCAGTTGAATAGACGGGTCCCATCCTATTTTCAAAACACTAGTTAAAACGAAGGGAGAATTAGACAAACTACCCATGAACTATGGACAAATTACACAAACTATCCCTCATGTTTGGAAAATTATACAAACTATTCTTATTTTATGTTTGGAATTTACCCATTACGGTGTTAAAACTAATGAAAAATTGTGAGGTCAGCAAAATTTTCACTTGAAATTTTCAAAATAACCCTCCTACAATTTATTATTTAACTTTAAAAAATATATCTCCAAATTAAGATTAAAGGAAAAAGCAAAGTAACAATGTTTTATTAAGTTTCATCACGTATAATTTTTTGAGTTATTACTTCAAGATATTGTAACCTTATTTAATTTTTGAAATTATTTATAAAATATTTTTCTATTTTATATGTTGAATTAAAACGAAAAAAGAAAATCAGGGAAGACTTCCCTGATTTTTCATCGATCAAAATTATGTCGTTGTCGCTTCGTTGCACGATACCACCATCTCCAATTTGACTTGCGTCGGAGTACCCTGTACCACCATCTCCAATTTGACTTGCACCAGCAAATCGGAGATGGTGGTACAGGGTACTCCGACTTCGCAGTGGTCGGACCTCCGTGGCGACCTGTTTGCAGTGGCCTGGTCGAGATGGCGCCAGTCACATATCTAACAAAAGCATGGGCGAGGAGGTGGTGGCGATGCGGTGGAAGTGGCGGAATGACTAGGTTTCATTCTCTTTTTTTTTGTTTTTTTTTCTTATTTTATAATAAATCTATTATTATTTTTGTTTTAATGGCAAAGGCATAGATGAAGTTTCACACATTTTGTTAGGGTTTCTTAATAGTAGATAATTTGTGTAATTGTCTATATAAAATAGGTAATTTGTGTAGTATGACCATAGTTCACATGTAGTTTGTGTAATTGTTATACGATGAAGTGGCGCGACAAGTTGGTTATTGATATAATTACATGGTCGGATGAGATTATAAAACAATTATATCCTTTAATTTAAGAAAAATGTTTTAATTAGGATCGTTGAATAGCTTACATTTATATGGTAGCGGAAAAGATTTTTTCCTTGTTACCAACAACGTTTGACGTAAGCATCCAACTATGTCTATAAATATGAGAGACGGGTACGCATTATAATGGCCGCGATTAGAACTTCCGTCATCACTCTACTCGCTGCTTCTTCTTCTACTTCATCTTCTTGTTGTTTCAATCATTCAGGCCCCTCGATTTTGACGAAATTGAGATTTGGCCCCATCTGGGATATTTCTTTTGCAATCAGGTCCAGGAGAACCATGGCTCACTCCATTGCTCGGGCCACTCTTGGTCTCACCCAACCCAACAAGATCGACCCACCAAAGGTATTCTTTCAATTTCAATATTTTTGCGATCAACCAAATATATGATCTTTCTAAATTATGATCGCGTAGACTGTTTCTGATCAAAATTGCTCAATATTTAATATAAAATTGGACTCACGATGCATATTTTGGATTTATGGGTTTTTGTCTTACGTATATGCTTAGTTGTAGAATTGTTTGTGTTATAAACTCTATCTGTTGATATGATAAAAGTTTGAGACTTTCTGATTCTCATTAAACAAGATTAAGTTTTGTATATTCTGTGACTAGTGGAATATTGTGTTATTAATAAACTAAATTAAGACACTATGTGATTTTTTTTTATCATTTTTGGTTCGTAGTTTGTACCAATAAATGGAGATCAAAAGTTTTGTCGTTGTTTATGATTTTGGTTATTAAGCATTGTCAGCAGGACTGTATGCTTCAACTTGTTTTGCTTCCAAATGATGAATTTTAATTTATAAACGTAGGCTCTTCACAAAATATGTCCTTTTTTTTAATGCACGATTCATGTGTTCTCTTTATCTGCACCTTACTCAAGCGCACATGTTAATTTGTGCATTATGCAACACGCATGCAGCTGAATTAATATGTATGTTTGTGTTTAACTTTTTGGTTCTTTTCCAATATTAGTTCTTGTTAGTTACTAAATCTGATGTGTTTCTTTGATGATGTAAGATCTCATTAGCTGCAAAAGAGATCGATTTGGCAGAATGGAAAGGAGACATACTTGCTGTAGGCGTAAGAGAAAAGGACATGGACAAAGATGATAATTCAAAGTTCAAGAATCCAGTCTTGCAAAAACTAGATTCGCATCTAAATGGATTGTTATCCGAGGCCTCGTCTGAGGAAAGCTTTACTGGAAAGTCTGGACAATCGACAATTCTCAGACTTCCTGGTCTGGGATCGAAAAGGATTGGTTTATTTGGACTTGGATCAGCAGCAGGCGCGACTTTGATCCGCAGTCTTGGCGAGGCTGTTGCTGCAGCAGCCAAGTCAACTCAGGCAAGTAATGTCGCCATCACACTTGCATTTTCAGAAAGTATTCCTGCAGAATCGAAGCTCATCACTGCTTCAGCCATAGCTACTGGTACTTATCCTTTATTTTCTTAACATCTGATTTTGATGTCGGCAGTTGTTTGCTTCTAAATGGATTTATAAAAATGTTACAGGATCTGTGTTGGGGACTTTTGATGATAATAGGTTCAAATCTCAATCAAAAACACCAGCTCTCAAGTCTGTGGATATTCTTGGTCTTGGTTCTGGACCTGAAATCGACAAACGACTTAAATATGCTCTAGATGTTTGTTCAGGAATCATCTTTGGAAAAGAGCTTGTAAATGCTCCGGCAAATGTACTCACCCCAGGTCCGTAAATTCCAGTTTGACTCTGTTCACTTTCTATTCTCAAGTATTACCATCATGATATTTTGAGGAACAATAACTGCAAGATTTTTGTTCTATTTTTAATTGCTAAAAATTCCATTTTCTTAGGCTCTATCTTCTTGGCATGTTATTATTATTCGGTTGTCCTTTTAGTTGAAATTCTTATTGCCTTCTATTTTTGGTATTTGTAATTTTCAGGAGTACTCGCAGCGGAAGCCAAAAGGATTGCTTCAGAGTACAGTGATGTTTTAACGGCAAAAATATTAGACGTAGAGCAGTGCAAAGAATTGAAAATGGGTTCTTATTTAGGTGTTGCTGCAGCGTCTGCCAATCCTCCACATTTCATCCATTTATGTTACAAGCCTCCAAGTGGAGAAGTCAAAACCAAGTTGGCTCTAGTTGGTAAAGGCTTGACTTTTGACAGGTAAAATATATCTCACTGTGAATGAGAATGGTTTCCTTTTTCAATAATTTGTATTTATGAGCTTTTCGTCATTTGAAGTACTGAATAACTTACCTTACGATTCAGTGGTGGCTACAATATCAAGACTGGTCCAGGCTGTTCGATTGAGTTCATGAAATTTGATATGGGTGGCTCAGCAGCGGTACTGGGGGCTGCAAAAGCTCTTGGGCAAATCAAGCCAGCTGGAGTCGAGGTGATTCATTACTCATTCTCGCTAACTTTTTAGCGATATAAGTTTCTTGATTAAAGTTCATTTCCATGTTTAGCAGTTGCCAAAATTCCGTTTAAATTTTATTTTTCTTCAAAGAAGTTGTTGATTGAGTTTAAGAGAATTTGAAGATTAGTGATGTTTATGCAGGTTCACTTCATTGTTGCTGCTTGTGAGAATATGATTAGTGGAACAGGTATGAGACCCGGAGATATCATTACTGCATCGAACGGGAAGACAATTGAGGTAATTTCTCCAATTAAAGGTTATTAACTAGTCCTTTTCTTAAAGGTTATTAGCTAGTCCTTCTGTCACTTCTCTTTCACAGTGCCATAGTACTTTATTATATTTATTTTATTTCCCTCGTTATATTTTGGAAAGACAGCACTTCATTCACGGCACTATAACATACTAAAGGATGTTCACTCTGCTTGTGTTGGTTAATTATATGTGCTCTTTTTTTCCAAGAGAACATTCTTCCTACTTTTGTTTCCCATCTCCTATGCAGTTCTTTCTACTTTTACTTTGTGCATCCTGTATCGTTCTCCATGTTGACAACCTTTCCTTATATGGATGGAATAAGGCGGAAGCCAAAGCTTTATTTATTTGATGTTAGTAGTGAGTTGTGCTGCATTGCTACCTTGTTAGAAAAGTAGGGTAAATCACATGCACGGATTTCCGGACATTTACTGCACTACAGTCGGTATCTGTTTGTCTGTAACTGCTACATTCAATCACTTAAAATTTTATTATGCATTTACTTTGGCTAATGTATATTCTTCTTGCATTCACAATATTATAAAGATGTTAACGACATCATTGAGAAGAGTTCACATATCCTGAAATTTGAAACTGTAGGGGCATTATCTCATATTACCTGGTGTGGTAGGCCTTTCTGGTATACTTATATATATATATATAAGTATATATAAGTTGGGGGCACATTGTGAAACACCCTATAGGTTGGGGGGTTTAAAGTGTTTTACCCTATATATATATATAGTTGGCAAATTTATGACAATCATTTGTTTTTCTGTATGTTTATCATATTTCTTTATCAAGTTCTCCTTCAATAATGCAACATGATAACATCTAAAATTCAGAAGAACGAAAAAAGGCTGTTTCTATATTCCCTGCTTTTCATATGTACCTTGAATAATTTTCTCTTACAATAGTTTTCCAGTAATTTTACCTTTTAAATGTGGTTATTCTCTACTTATTAAGTCAGTGGTACCTAGATGTGATAGTTTCTAAATGGTTGATTATGGATGTACAGTGTCCTGCTATCTTCCATGAGGGAGTATCTTCAAGGATTTGTCTTGTTGATTGTGTTGAACTACCAGGGTCAACATTCTTAAAAATTGTCTTATTTAATATTGTAGGTAAACAATACTGATGCTGAAGGCAGACTTACACTTGCTGATGCTTTGGTGTATGCTTGTAACCAAGGCGTAGAGAAGGTATAATGAGATGCATTTTGTTCGATTTTCTAGCCTTTTGGCGACACTTATTTTGTGATGTTCCTACTCTGAAGTATCTTGGTGGAGCAAATCTTAATTACTCCAGAATGACGGCCTAAAAGATATGAATTTTATAACCTAGTACAGTGTCTTCTTTGAAAGCAATATCTATAAAACTATTTGATGTCTTCAGCATTTGGGGAAATGCTTATTGTTCTTCGAATATTCCCAAGTTATGAAATTGAATTCAGATGCTCGTATGAAATGGAATCAGCTGCTTTTTATTTTCTCATATCCGTGAATCATCAAGTTAAGAAGGTTATGGTTTGGATATCTATAGATCACATCATACGGAATGCTTAACAAGCTCTTTTGGATGTGCAGATCGTGGACCTAGCTACACTAACTGGGGCTTGCGTAGTTGCTCTTGGACCCTCTATTGCTGGTTCGTGTTTCATAATTGTTTAATATTTTTATCGCTTAATTTGTCACCATGGGGACAATTATATGGAACATAAGATATCCATGATACTTATTACAAATAGAAGCAGATTCGGAGAAACTGAGATCAATTGTTCTCTCCCTAATTAAATCCACATAAAGTTGATGGTGCTAAAATGTAATCTAAATTTCTGTGATTGCTTTCTTTAATTGTGAAACAACAGGTGTTTTTACACCGAGCGATGACCTTGCAAAAGAGGTACTTGGAGCCTCAGAGATTAGTGGGGAAAAGCTTTGGAGAATGCCATTGGAAGAAAGTTATTGGGAGTCAATGAAATCTGGAGTGGCGGATATGGTTAACACAGGTAGCCGTCCAGGCGGGTCCATCACAGCAGCCCTTTTCTTGAAACAGGTAATCTTTAGAACTTTCTTTCCATAACGAATCTGTTCTAAATAAGTCACTGCCAGTGGTTCCAAGTCAGAATGAAAGAGTTATTTGACAGCCCACATAAAAGTTTGCCAAATTATGTAACATCTCTTAGTATGAGCCGTAATAAGAATCTCGTTGGTGAGTTGTGCTCAATGCAACATGATTTTCTAAACTGTGTTGTACTCTAAAAATCTTATGATACGTGCCATACTAAGAATCCCGTTGGGGCATTGTATTAAGTTCAATGTAGTTTTTGTCTGGTTGAGACACACGTTGTCGTATGATTCATGGTCTGAATAGTATTAATCATGTTGTTGTTGATGGAAATCTTGAAACTTTCTGTGTGCAGTTTGTTGATGAGAAGGTGCAGTGGATGCACATTGACATGGCTGGCCCTGTTTCTAATGAAAAGAGATTGGCTACAGGATTTGGCATCTCCACCCTCGTCGAATGGGTCGTAAAGAATGCTTCTTAGTTCCAGTAAGAGGGAAGAAGATAATAACCATATATCTGAATCAAAGTTGGCTTAAATATGACTGAAGTTATAGGGGAATAAAAGGTTATTAGGCAAGGCAATGAGGCAATTGATGTGTTTGTGGGTTGCAATGTGAAAAGGATTGATGCAAGTGTTCTTTTTTCTTTTTTTTTTTTTTTCTCTCGTGACCCCTTGGCGGCATATAACCAGCAAGCATGATTTATTGATTATGATCATAGATCAAAGTTTCAGTTTTAGTTTTCGTATAGGCTTTGGTCAGCTAAAGACTTGAATCATCTCGCCATGTTTCAAAATCATTTTGGCATAATTTCAAATTCATAGGTGGTAGATAACACTTTTATGTTTCGTTTGTGCTAAATTAAATATGATTTGGTCAGCTAAAGATTTGAATAATTTCGCCATGTTTCAAAATCATTTTAGCATAATTTCAAAGTTCGTAGATGTTAGAAAACACTTTTATGTTTCGTTTCTACTAATTCAAATATGGAAACATTTCTATACTTTTCGAAGAAACAATTTGAAATTTTGATCAATAATTTTGATATGCTATTTATGCATACAATTACATTCGTGGACTTTATTATACACTCGCATCCCTCGACGGTACTGTGCAGTGTGTGCACGCAACAAATTTAAACAAATCTTCTTTATGTTCTTAAAATGACAAATGAGATAAAATATCATAAACAGCCGGTGGGTGTTTGAATAATTTGTTCACACGTGTCTTGGTCCGTTTTTGTCAAATTCGAACCCCTATTTTTCGTCACGCTAGACTGTAATTAATTTAATTAAATTGAACAAACCAAATATAATATTTTACTTTATGCGAAACAAAGCCATTATTTCCATAAACAAAAAAAAAAAAAAGAAACAAAGCGACTCCCGTGCCCTCTTCTTATTGTAAACATAATTTGGTAGAAGTAACACCCATTTTTAATTTTTTACTGTGTTGGTAACATTAGAGTAAATGAGCATGGATGATTTTTGTGCAAATTTCGGAGTTTCGGAAATATTGTCGTTGTATTTTGTTTTCAATGACGTAATATCCAACGCACTTAGTTTATGTTTGTTTCTTGTAAGTTTTAAATATGAAAGTGTCCACCCCCAAATCTTAGCAATTCCAGGGACCAAGTATCTCTCACATGATAGTGAAAGTCACTTTCTAAATAATTTATATTATTATATTCGTGTGAAGGCATGTTAAACTTGTAAGTTGAAAATTATTTCAGACAAATAATACGTATAACTTTTTCTTCTCTGAGACCTTTAACAAAGAGGATTTTCTAATTTCTTATGTGGTACAGAGCATTTGAGTCTGCTATCTATCACGAAAGAGGATCTAATCTTAGTTCTAGCTGTATTTAACTATTTCTCATCCAACTCTCTTAAGGTTTTATACTTGGCTAAACATCTCTCTTAGGTTTAAAATTTTTCTCATTCATTGATTGTTACTCAACAATTAAATGTAATGGCAAATGTGTAAATACTTGTAAAATTAGTTTATCTTTGTGGCCACACTCAAAATGTAACTATCATTTTTTTCTTCTATAAACTCCAATTATTTTTCTTTCTTTAACTTGTTTGAGAAAATATATATACATCATAAAACCTATAGATTGGTTGCAAATTTTATCTAGGCGTGAGACAGCACAAAGATCTACACTTGAAAAGGTGAGGCGAAAACTCTGTGGTCTAATTTTATATTAAGTCTTAACAGGATTAAAGACTAAGTAAAATTTATGATAAATGACATAGGATGGATCTGGAGGTCACCAAATGTCTTGTGACTGCAGGTACGGAAATATAATTTATGCAGCCACCTTGTTTTCTTTTTTACTAGTTATTACTCTCAATATTTTAAAAGACGCGGCGTGTAAACGAGGCTTTTTATTGCCTCAAAGGCGAGGCATAAGCCTCATAAATTTTGGCATTAATATTTTAAAAATATATATTAATATTAATAATAAAAAGGAAAGATTGAAAATTACCAAATAAAAAAGGGAAGATGGAAGGGCATCAATACAAATTTACAGTTAAGATATTTGGAAATATTAAAAACTATTTGAAATAACACCAATGACAAATAGCATATTGTATAAGTAAGCCTATTTTTTGTAGTTTTGCACACGCTACCTGATTTCATGTGTTCTTACATATATTCCACGTGTTGAGAAATTACTTAAGATTTACAAGAAAAAGCAAGTAAAATAATAATCAACTAATAGAAAAAGATCCACAACAATGGATAATGAATTATATACTTTTTATTAAAATACTCATAAAGAAATTATGAATTTACAAAATAAAACAATATTAAAAATTATAATAAAAATGCAAGTACTTTTTATAAAAATGACTTGTAGTTTTATCGAATAAGAATATTTATAGGCAATATATGTGAATGAACCATCCTAGAAAAATAAAAAAAAATAAACAATTATCTTCTTCTTTTTTTTGCCTTTTACGTCTGAGCCTATGCCCCTCGAGATTACGCCATTCGCACCAGAGACGTAAGCTCCAAATTACGAGACGTATGAACCAGGAAGATTCCGCCTTAATTAACAATATCGCGAGGACATTTTAGCTTAATTTTGTCCTGAGACAGCCCTAAAGCACGTCCAAGATGCTTTTTTTTTTTTTTTTTTTAAGAAACTTATCCCTTAGGAGAATTCTAAAACTTATCACGTTTTAGATAAAGCTGCTTAAAAGAATTTTTTTCGTGCGACGGAAAAAAGAACTAGTAGATCTTGAATTACTAAGATTGGCTAATTTGGAAGAATGCAGCTCTTAAAATTCAATAAGAAATTAAGAACTATACTAGAAAGTTACTTGAAACTTAACCATCTCAATCCTTGTTTAGTACCACTCGAATTGAGATCGGTTGGGTGATATGTTTTTTTCTAAATCACCCTTAACTCCTAAACTAAAAAATGTACATGTTTAACCAAAAAAAAAAAAAAAACACTCAAGATTTACATTAATCAGATATATTCAATACGAAAATAACAAAAATACGTATCCAATTTGACTTAAAATAACTTTCAGCAAGTTACTAAAATCAATATCTTTTTGTTTTGTTGGTGAAAATACTAATAATAAGATCGGTTCATACCCGCGCACGTGCCGGTCTTCAAATAGCACGTGCCGTTCGGACACAGACCCACGGTACCTTAGACCATTTTTCCTCCATTGTTAATTATAGTACTTGAAAATTCATCAGTCTGCAAAAAGGCAAAGAGGAACTCCACTTACAAAGTTTTATTAGTGTCTTTTGTTGAATAAATGCAGAGATAAAAAAAATGAAGTGAAAGTAAAATTGTGATTAATTATTAGATAAAACATTCACAAGAAGATGAGCGTTTCTGTGAGTGTTATGACCTTCAACCTTCTTGAGGATCAGACAGAAGACAGCCCAAATTCATGGGACAAGAGGAAAGATTTATGTGTAACAGTCATCACCAGTTATTCACCAATCATTCTTTGCACGCAGCAAGGTACTTTTTTTATATGCAGTTTTTAAGTATTTTTTTGATTTTTGTAATTGTTGTTTTTTATTTGAAATTGGTGATCTGGGACTTCTTTGATTTACATTATGCATATGGGTTTTGCTTGCTTTTTTCTAAAGTTGCTACATTTTTCTTATCTTGTGATCTTGCTTTGATTCAAGTTTTATTTCTTTTCTTGTTTGTTTTTTTTTTTTTTTTGTCTTGTTTTTGACTTTTTGGGCATGATTAGGTGTAAAGTCACAGTTGGACTATCTTCAGCAATGCTTGCCAGGTAAAGCTCTTGATGATTTGGTGTTACTGTTCAAGAAATAATTATTACTTGGTAGTGTTCTAGATTATTTCAAATTATCTTTTCTTTTTTGTCTCTGGTTGCAAAATAATGGTATTTGATGTTTATGCTTGAATATGTAACTTTGGTACTAATCTCCTTTGATTCAATATAATGTTGATGGTTTCTGAAAGCAATATGTAACTTAAGTTGTTTGTACATATCTGAGTTTTGATGTTATGGGACTTATATTTTCATTTTTCTTTGGGTTAAATTTGGGGTGCCAGCCATTATCCTTATGACGTGAAAAATTACGTTTCGTGTTTGTGAGTAGAAGTTATTTTAAGCATAGAAGGGGATTAAATTGAAAATGACTTGCAAGGGCTATGCTGTCTCTGGGAGCTGTTCATTTACCATTGTGCGTTTTGAGAGGGATAACTTTCTGCCCTTTTCATGAACTTGTGACTTGTGAAAGGATCTCATGTTGATCTAGCTACCATACCTATATGTTATGAGAAGGAATTGTATGCATGCTTTGCCGTTGTAGTTCTTGAAGCATTCTTTTAGATAAAAAAAATTAAGAGTGAGACTATGAGTTGTTAAGTAATTGTCCTTAAGTTTGATTTATGTCGAAGGTGTGCAACCTATAATAAATTTGGCCTCTCTATTAAAGACCGAAGAGATATTTTGTGTTTTGTTGTAGAGTTTCAATATTATAGAGATGAAGTTTTCCTATTTTTCTAAGCTTTAACCAGAGTGTCAATCCACGGTATTGAGTGGTACCTGGACCATATTGGTATGTACTTTTTTGAACACTTGCAGGACCTTAACAACTTACAGAAAATATAATATGTTCGTACTTGCTCTGCTAAAGTTGAAGCTCTGCTGAAGTTGAATTGGTTTTCTCTGTTCTATTGAAACCGGTGAAAAGTGCTTATTCTTTCGTCCTCTATTTTAATTTTTTTCCTCTTTTGAAGCCATAACTTCCCATGATGTGTATTTCATTGTTATCCGTTCAAATATAAGTTGCTTCACGGACCTTCATATGTGTTTTTACTTTTTAATTGGACACATAAGAATATATTAATTCTACACAATTTGATTCCAACATTTCATTTACCAAATCGAAAGCTTTGTGTGATGTGAGGGTTATTCTGGTTGATTCACAAGGTTATGAACAGTTTGGAATCTCAAGAAAAGGATCCGAAGATACTTCAGATCAGCATTGCACAATCTTTTATGACAAGGAAAAGGTGAGATTTCTAATTCTTCTCTAAATTTTCGTCATCCCTCTTTGCCATGTTCTTTTCATTTAAAAAACAGGTAAACCAATTATTTACCAACATTCCTAGCATGTTATAGGTTGAGCTGTTGGAGGGTGGAACTTTTTGGTTGTCAGAGTCTCCTTCTGTGCCTGGAAGCACTTCATGGGGTTCCGCCAATCCATGCATTTCCACGTGGGCTATATCCTTTAGCACTTCCGTATATTTATCTTCTTGTGTTATAATTTTGCACAGTCCTTTATTAAGACATTGATTAGCAGTTCATCACCTAGGTTTACCTTGACAAAATGTGTACACATTCCAGCTAAAAGGAGTTGAGCCACCAGGTTTCTCGTTTCAGATAGTGAATACAAACATGGACGAGTTTAGCCCTCGTGCTCGTAGACGTGGTGCTTTGCTCACTTGGCAGCATATTGCGTCCTTACCTCCGAGCCTGCCCGTCATATATTGTGGAGGATTTAATACTCCAAAAGAATCAACTACAGGGCGTTTCCTTCTAGGGAGATCAAGGTTTATTTAAGTTGCTATACAATTGTATAAACTTGTAGCAATTCTAATCAACTAAAACCTAATATGGGTATATTTACCGTGTTCATGCAGTATGTCATTTCGGTTTTATTAGACTTAATCTTCTATATAACAGTAATAAATAAATTTGGCTCAAGCTGAAGAGTCACAACAGTAACATAATAACCATTGTTTTCTTTTAGATAATGGAATTTGTTACCGATAATTACTGTAGTCTCATCCATGCAGCTGATTCGTACTCTGGCGATGTTTATCTAAAAACTAAAATTATTTAAAATTCGACATGGAGCAATTTTTTTTTTTTTTTTTTTTTTTGTGACTTACCAACTTTTCCTGTATTAATGGTAATGTTTGTCATGAAATCCAATGAATCCTTGCTTGTCTTGAAGATTCCAGCCAGTTTGACTTAGATGTTTACATCAACAAAAGCCTCGACATATATCTCTCTTCTTTTCTAAAGTCCTTATGACATCTGTGACAGGGAGCATGGTGTTGTGGGTGACATGAGGGATGCTTGGCCCAATGCCCGTGTGAGGAAAAACGTTTCTCTGATTCGCACTTATCATGGATTTAAGGGTATACGTCTTTTTGGAGTTTGGTTTAATTCAGAAACGCTACAATATATTTGAATAATTGTGGAGACAAAGGAGCTTTGTACAAACATTATAAATTGATCCAATCTCTAATTGTATCCTGTAAAGTATGTGTAAGTTAAGTAATGCTTTTCTCTTTAGCTGGTAATGTTGTTATTCAAATTCTGAGGGACTTTCTGTAATTAGATCGAATATCAAGAGGTGTAGATGTAATTATTCTTTGTCCGTCTTCATTGCATCACCTTTGAGGGGATCTTGTTTATTAATATCTCGTTGTCGTCATCAGGTGACAAGCAGGGGACTGTTGAATTCTTGAAGTTGATCTTTAGAGCACTTTGCCTTTGCTGGGATCGCCAAACTCAGGATCTGCATGTTGACTGGATTTTGTTCAGAGGCAGATCACTTATCCCTGTCTCGTGTGAAGTGGTGAGTGACAATGTAGATGGCTCCTATCCTTCGTCGCACTATCCCTTATTTGCGGAATTCATGCTTCCACGCTCTGTGCGCATGATTGAGACTCCTACTCAAGATTGAAACAATGACAACTCACAATTTGGTTACCTCTGCTTGGATGCATTTTCGTGACTTCAGAATTTCCTTGTTTTGTGCAAAATTTGTTAATTTATTTAGTTTTAAAAAATCTGCTTTCCCAAAGTGTCTTGTTTATAAATTTGTCCGAATTCCTTGCAAATGAGGTTGTTGTATTGTTACACATGATTGTGTAGCTTTCGTTTACACTCTTTACATTACGATGTGCTGTTTTTGTGCAATTCTTCTTTTAGCTATCGAGAGAGATTCTGCGAATGATCTTGTAGTTCCAACGGCTCTTCAGGAGTGCAATTGTTGACTGCCACACTCCTTATAACATATAAGTAACAGAAGATGCTATGAAAGTGATCCAGAAACCTGCTAGTGTTTAACTGTTGAATGAAGTAATAATATTTGAGAGAAGAAACTAAAATGATTTAACACTTTCAGTCTCAGCTTTTTTTCGAAGGTTAACGTTAACACTTAGAATTTTAGGGTGAATTGACAAAATACGCAAATGATTTACACCCTCACAAGTTTTTGATTATGTGAGGACTAACAAAAGACAATTAATTTGGAATTTTGAAACCTTTTCCAATGCTGGAAATCAAGCAAAAACATTGTCAAAGGTGAGAGGTAAATTTACCTCATTTTCCTTCGATCACGGTATTCATTACTCCAAATTAACATTGTTTCCGTGACATCAATTTTACAGCATAATTCTCCTATGTTCACGATAAATGACTGATAGGTACATTCACGTTCAAGCAAATATCTTCTCTTAGCATGTTGCTGAATTTTACCACATTGGTAACTCAAACTGAAGGCATGAGACTTGAATGCCACATTGGTAATATGGTATACTTGTACAGAACTATAAGCCTGTAAACAGTTACAAATATCTATATAGACCTCAGCTGCAGCCTGCGATGGCAAATGATGAATAAAGATGTATCAGGTTCAGCTCAACGTAAATCTCAAGTTGAACTGTTAGGCGTGAAAAAAGCCAACTCAAGTTCATATCTATAAGTTTGTTAGAATGGAGAAGCGTAAAGTTGTGGCTGGACCAACTCAATCATAAATAGATTCTTCTACTCTAAAGAAGTCCAGAAAGCAGTATGTTTCTCATATTTCAACTCCTCCGTAACAGGGGAAGGCTCGTAATAGTATAGTCATAATAAGATGCGCATATGAAGCTGCTTCCGTTAGAGTACCATTAGTTATCATCCTTAGATACAATATCCATAGGTTCTGTGCTAAAAACAACTGCTGCCTTGTTATAGTTGATGTCTTGCCTCTTTTTCCTTTCTCCTCATCCGTTCTAGCCAAGCCAAAATCATCTCATTATACTCAACTAAATCGTGCTTCCAAGCTATCCCGACTAACAACAAACTCACGGCTATCTCCTCCTCTAAGCACACGTTAGAATATAGAATCACTTGCTTTGGCATCATTGTTATTTCCTCATAAGTTATATGGCTTCATTATAAATTCCAGAATTACAACAAGTTTACACAACTGCGGGTTTAAGACATCGGGATTCTATCTCCTGGCGCAAGTCCATGACCAGTTCCTCTTTACCACATTGGCGGAGCCCATTGCACAAATTAGATAAAGTATCTGAATCAAGGACTATACCTCTCCCCTTCATCTCGTTCAAGACCTCAACTGCTCCATCATAATCTTCATTCTTTATGAAAGCAGATATCAGTGTCTTGAATGTTTGTTCATTGGGATGACAACCACTCCGCACCATGCTTTTATAGATCTGAAAACCACGGTCTGCATTATTTCTAACATACTGCCCAGTAACAAGAGCAGCAAATGTCGAGGAATTAGGTACTAGTTTTTCCTTATCAAGTTCTTTTACCATATATGCAGCCTTCTTGGTCTTCCCCTCCTTGCATAGCCCCATGATCACAGCATTATAAGTTATGATATCGGATTTGACACCAGTTACTGACATTTCCTCGAACAATCGGGTCCCCATCTCACTATTTCCAGCTTCACTATAACCATAGATCAAGGTGTTATAAGTTACAGTAGAAGGAGTTACACCCATGGTTTTCATCTCACTGAACAGCTTGTTTGCCTCGTGTAAATTTCCCTCCTTGCAAAATGCATTAATAAGTGTGTTGTACGTAACATCATTTGGTTGCACTTGGTTTTTCTCCATTACATTCTTAAGCTTCATGGCACTGCTCAAAAGGCCTTTACTACAATATCCCGCAATCAAAGTGTTATACGACACAACATTATGCAATAATCCCATTCCTTCCATTCCCTTGAACACCTCAGCCGCCTTTTCCAAATTCCCCACTTTACAGAAAGCCCAAATAACCATATTAACGGTATAGGCATTCGGTGAAATACGACACCTGAGCATTTCCTTGTAAAATCCCAAGGCGATATCCGGACGATTCAAACCATTCAATGCACTCAAATACGCGTTACACGACTCAACTGTGGGGTAAAATCCGTACTCCCGCATCCAACAGAAAGCATCACTAGCATTTCTGAACTTCTTTACGTGCGCATACGTCTTGAACAACGCATCAAAAACACGCGGCGACGATTCACACATTCTATAGGAGTAGACCAAAGCCTCGAAAACTTTACGCGGAAAATCCAAATCCGACGAACCGACTTGAAGGACTCGCCTCAGGATCGACTCCGCGGACTTAAACTTGCGATTACTGGTCAAAATGTGCAGAATAATGGAACTCACATCGAGGGTGTTCAAGTCGGGATTTTTGAGCTGAACCCAGTTGTAAAATTCAAGGGAAAGCACATAATCTTGATGGGTTTTGAGCAAAACGTGCTTGATTCTGAATGATGTCAAACAAGATGCTAACTTGTTGAGTTTATCCCATTCAGAATGAATTAAATAACTGTGCGCTACGTTTATGAAATCCAAGTCTTGGCCTTTGGGTGGAGGCATAGTTCTATGTGGTAATGAAATGGGTTTTTTCTTGTAATGAGTTGGGAGCTCTTCAATCGGATTTTTGACTTGGGTTTTATTTAGGATGAACGAACAGAATCTACGAGATTGTGAAGGGTTCATGTTTTTTGAACACATATTTGGTTATATCATATGGAATCAGTTCTCAAAAGGAAAAGCAATACTAACCTAGTACAAACATGGAGGGTTGCGGTCGCGGCCACGGTTGTTTCTCCTCCTCGGTAATCAGACAAATTACGGAAGTGGTGAGGTATTGGGGAGTAGGCAAATAATTTCATGAGAAAATTGCAAAAATCATTCTTAATTGTCTAATGAATTTTACGGCCTTGGCCTTGTTTGGATCAATTTTCCCCCATGATTTTCAAAGTTATGTTGAGTTGGGACATTTTTCAAATTTTGGTATAAATTAAGTTTAGCCTAAAAATTGAAAAATGCCTATTACCTATATTCTAGGAAATGTGAGAAGTCATTCCCATCACATCCTGCCTTGACTCTCTCTCTCTCTTTCTCTTTCTCTCACTCTCTCTCCTCGTTAATTATAATTATAACATTAATTAAATAAATGTACTACACCTCTCTATTAATTAAATAAATGTACTACACCTCTCCTATCCTCTTTGTATTATAAAATTAAATGGACCATTTATAATTTATATGCGACAGATAATTTAAATCGTATGTTCTTTGAAAATAATAAAATTTTAAAAGTAATACTTTGAAAATTGTATCATATTAATATCTGTTTGTGCATCTTAATTGGGAATCAAGAGATTTTTATCAAATATCTGTATAAATGGTTAGCTTTCTATCATTTTCATTATTATGGAGACACATAATTGATTTTCTTGTTGAAAGGAAGTAAAAGGGATGAACACTTTCACATATGGTAAGCATTATGCAAGCTTGGAAATTTTTTAGAACATTGGTAAGGCAGAGATCTCGACAAGATCCTCTGATGTTGTTTCGATGACGATTGAGATTGTAGAGAGGAAGCGTGTAGTGGTGAGGGGTTTGAGCAGAGCGGAGCCATTTTGGAATTACTGCCGGAAAGGTGTGTGGGAGGGGGGGGGAGGGGGGATCGGGGAAGAAGAATACGACTCTTGCCTTTTTTTATTTATTTAGTTTTAGATATTAAATCTGAATAGAAATAATTTTAAACTCAAATAAATTTATCTTGAAATTTATTAGTGAAACATAATCATCAAATTTCCTTTAAAACAAGAAAATCAATGACGCAAAAATTTAAATATCATTTCTTCTTCATATTTGTAATTCAAACGAAATGTATAATTTGAAAAATTTAGAAAAAAAGTTTAACGAGACTTGGAAATGAGACTGTCGAGATAAATATCTTTTGATAGTAACTAATAAATAACATAAGGGAAAAATTGTTTTGAGCTTTTATAAACATCTGTCAACTATAATATTACATATACAATCCATGTAATTTATTCAATATATCATGTACAACCCCTGCTATAAAAGGAAAGTTTAGTAAAAAAAAATTTGTCCAAGTCAAAAGTAAATTAGTCCAAGGCAAAGCTGGAAGTCTAACATAATTTTGTGCTAACATCAATAGGTTTCATTTTGGTTGGACCTCATTGTAAGATTTGTGTGAGATTGAGGGGAGCTCATCGCAATTTTCTAAACCTTAGGACAGGTTTTTGTAATTTCACCAAACCTCAGGGGCGTAGATGTAATTATCTCTATATTATTTGTCAAACATATATGATGCATTGATTTGACAATTGACACCTATTATATCTATTTTTCTCCTTAGAATTCCAACACTCAAACTACATCCAAACTATATTTCAAATGTTCCACACATTTTTTCAAAAAAATATTCAAAAATTGAAACCAAAATTTGAACCAACCAAACAAACGAAAATACATCCAAACAGTACATGTTCCCTCTTAAACCTTCGGATTTTTGGCAGAAAGCCTCCCTGTGTTGTGCAGATAGGCAAAAAACCCCCTTATAAAATGAAAAGAGGCAAGAAACCCCCTGTGTATATTAATATGTAGCAATTTACCCCTTTATGTACGTGAGTGGACTACACTCACAGGAGGATGAGAGTTGGCTCTGGTATCTGTTTACAAAATGACTTATTTACCCGCATGTATTATTTAGTAGACAAACAATCCCCATATTTTATGTTTAATAAGTAATAAACCCTTATAAAAAATAAAAGTGTCAAATAATCCCCAATTTTATTTTTGAAATAATACCACAATTACCCCCTTTTCAATTACTCGTGTACTTCTACCTCTATTTGTGTAAATGACACTTTTTTACATATATACTTTAAAATCTACAAAATTACTACAGTAGCACCTATATATATCATTTCTTTTTAGACATTAATGTACAATTAAATAATTAGTTAAAATAACTCTTAAAAATAGATGACATGTTCTTTAAAGGATCCAAATTATTCGTGAGAGATGAAGTTTCTTGAAAGAATGTTAAAAAAGCTTACTATATATTAATATTAAAATGATCCAAAAAAGTGAAAATAATGATAAATGTAGTTGTTGGAACGAAAATAATTCCTGAAAAAGATTCATTCTTACTGTGTCATTTTCAACCTTAGATTTAACAGAATTCCAAAAAAAAGTAACAAAAATATAAAATTTAGACACTAATACACTTTATTAAAATAAATAATTCCATAACAAGCATACCAAATTCCAAGTATTTAACACCCAAGTTGCACTTTAAGTTACCAGTGTAAAATATTTAGTTACAAAAGTATCTACGTGGAGCGCAAGGATAGACAAAAAAGACAAGAGTGCTTAAAAGCAATAATCATAAGTTACAAAAATATAAATATATCCCTGCTTTCAAAGTTTCAAGATCAGTTGGTTGAGGACAATTAATCCCTCGAGCATTCGCAACCAAAACACTTTAAATTGTGTTTTGGCTACATCCCACATGAGCTTCTGCACTTTGAACTACACTAATAACATTGTTTTTTGCTTTTGAACTAACTGTTCCACGTGTGTATCCATGATTTGACAACTTTTGTTGTCTCTTTTCCTCTACGAACTTGCTTTGTCCGTGGTTTAAATATTATAAAGAACATAGGATCATTTTGTGAGAAATCAATTGTATAACAACAAATACAACTTAAAGAAGCAAAGTGTAGCAACAAGAGTAGGAAAGAGGTAACCGACATAACAACAACAAAAGAAGAAGAAAAAAAAAGAATAGCAAAATAATAGCATAAAAGTACCAAAACAAAAAAAATAAAATGTTTCAAATGCCATAAACAACATAAACAACAAATATCAACACAAAAAACAGTAAAAACAACAGCAAAAAACAACAAAAACAGTAGCAGTGAAACAACTAGTCATGCACCATAAAAAGTGAATGCAACAGAACAAAACAACAAATAAATCATCATTCAACGCCTAAAAGTGGTAATTCCAGCACCTATTAACAACATTAAAAGTAAAAAAATCAACAGAAACAACAAACAAGTCAATAGCAATGTAAAATACAACAATTTCACCTTTGGGTTTGCATCTTTAACTCCTTGTGTTTGTACCATTAATCCATCACATTGTGTCTTCTCTTGTGTGGTTTCGACGGCAGTAGCCTAGAAAACAAAGTATATAATGAATTAATATGTTAACATAAAATCACGAATTTACACAACAAAAGGATTTCACCTTATGTAGTTTGGATTGAGGGTGAGTTGGATTTCGACAAATTGTTTTGTTGTGTCCTTCTTTGAGGCAATTTTTGCATACATGAGTGAGCCATTTTCTTGTATATGTGTTCCTTTCTTTTTCTCCCTCTCCTCTCTTTTGTATTTTTTTTAGGTCTTCCAGTTTTAGCTTGGAATTTTGGAGGCCTAAGGGGTTCTATACCAGTAGTAATGTCAAGTTTTTGTCTAGGGACACCATGAATCAAGTACTCATGCACTTTCATATAGGTAGGCTTCTTATAGTAATCATCCACAAAATCTTCAATATTCGCTCTTTTTTTTACCAATGGCAGCAATAACATGGCAACAAGGAATTTCGGTCAATTGAAACATACCACATGTACAAATTTCTCTTTCCAAATCAACCATATAATTGTCCAGGTTTTGCTCAACCTCGACCTCATTTTTTCCGCACCACTTTGCATAACAGAACTTCGCTAACATTTTTTGTTTATTGATCTTCTTCACGATGTTTGGACAAATGATGCCTGAAATCAACAAAAGACTCAATATAAACAACATATCACTACACTAAATATTTATTTAATTTGTGAACAAAATACCTTTATAATTTGCCATTCCATCTCTTTTTATCCGAATCCTTGTCATCAACTTCACTCTAATTCATTCAAACATTGTAATAATTGGTTTGTCTCTTGCTTCAAGAATGTAGCTATTAAATGACTTGCTTATACTATTCACAAGGGTATCAGATTTACAATCTGTGGAGAAAAGGCTCTACACCAATGTTGAGAGGTATTTTGACAAGCCACTCTGCTGTAGTTTCGAGTTTTACACTAATTTTTTGATCAATTTTTGTAATCTCTTTCATGCACTCTTTAAAATCTATTTTATTAGTTGTAGATATAGATATCCAAAAAAGACCTTCCAATTCTGGTTGTTTAAACTTCTTCTTGAAATTTTCATACAAATGTCGACGGCAAAATCTATGTTCACAATCAGGTACTAACTCTCTTAAAGCTTCAACTAGACCTTTCAGTCTATCAGATATAAAAGTCCACCAGTTGCTTCCTATCCCACCAATATCCTCAAGCAATCCTTCTATAAACCAAGTCCAATTCTCTATATTTTCAATTGGAACAACTGCGATAGCAATAGGCCACATATTATCATTCTCATCTCTACCTACAGCTGCTAAAAGTTGTCCACCATAAACGATTGTCAAACAATAGCCATCAAGACCGGTAAATGGCCTACTACCAACTAAAAAACCCTCTGATGATATTCAAAGAAGTTTTTTTTTTTTTTTTTTTTTTTTTTTTTTTTTTTTTTCACTCTAATAGCTTTCCACGCACTCACCTCCAAATTGCATTTCCTTTTGATAGCATCCTGTAGTCCGGAAACGGTAATGCCTCGATTTTCTTTTATAATGTTTACCATTCTCTTACCAAGGTATCGTGCCTTAGCAAAGCTATTAATATTTCTTCTAGTACAAACATGCTCACCCTTTGTCGTCTTCACTTGAAAAATCTGGTCATCCCTATCAGCAGATGTTGTCGTTATGTAGTTAGATTAATTAATTATTTGTATTATACGTGTTAGTAATTTGATAGGAATAGTTATTTAGATAAGATCAGACTTGCTTAGATAGATAAGATCAGACTTGTTTAGATAGATAAGATAAGATCAGACTTGTTGAGATAGATAAGATCTTCTGTAGTTATCTTTTGTAGTTATCTTTTGTATTGTATATCTTTCTGTAATTGTCTTCTATATAATGAAAGGAAAGAACCTTTAAGAGGGACTGACTCAAATCTGACACTCCCATGATTAGTGAAGCATGGATTCTCCATGCACAACCTTCATGCGCACACGTTGCAGTAATACGTGCACTCTCATTCTTTATGTATACAAGCTCATATCCGTTTCTGATGGACCAATCTCTCAAGTCTCTCTGTACTCCTTGGCATGAACAAGTTTTATAACTTTGATCATTTCAAACTTCTTCATATTCTCTCTATCCCTGTAAAAAGAATGCAAAGGTGTTTCATCATCTGAATCAGAGTCAAACAAACTGAGTAACTCATCTTCTTCTCCAGATCACTATACTAACCTTCTGGTTCAGTAACTTGTGCTCGATCAATTGCTCATGCTCTGGCTCTAACCCTTTTTGTTTACATCTAACCAACCCTTTCTGATAAGGCTCAATTATTCCCATCATCCGCGGAAGAAAATCATTTATCGAATGAATAGTGTTCATTACATTAGAATATAATACCTCGCCATTCCCATGAGACTTCAAAATCATTTGCTTCTACTTTTGTATCAATTTGTATCTAATCAGATTTTTGTCCTGAAAGATATCATCATCACTAGATCTCAACATCTTCATTAGAAACGCTTGGTGCATCAAAATCTACCCCATCACCATCGGAAACATCATTAACCACGTCATTTGGTGCATACTCCATATCGGGCTTGTGATCGATTTGATGATGCTACTTTAGCAAGCTTTGATTTGTTGAGGCTAGCGCTTGATGCTCGATTTGAGGCTGACGAATATGTGTGGAAAGTCAAGGAGATGGTGGAAAGAGGGGAGAAAAGTGAATTTATGCCATTGATAAAGAAGACAAGAAGAAAAAGTTTGACTTGCAGATGGAGGATAAGCTCCAGGAGTCGAACCAAATTTCTCAAAATTAGGGCTTGAAAGATTTGAGTCGTATAGTCCAGAGGATAAGCTCTAGGAGTCGAACCAAATTTCTCAAAATTAGGGCTTGAAAGATTTGAGTCGTATAGTCCAGATGATAAAAAAAAATTCTTTACTTAGAGGGTTAAATTAGTCTTTTTGAGTGAAAGTACATGTAAATATTGAAGGAGCGAGTAATGAGCTATAAGTTTCATAACATAGGGGGTATTTTTGCATCTTTTGTTTTCAGAGGGATTTTTGTTTTGCATGTTTTGCATAACACATTGAGTTTTTTTGCTAGTTGCTATAAATCTTCGGGACATGATGGAATCCCTGATGTATTTTACCAACGATTTTGGCACATTGTGCTTTCTTTTCTTAACAATCATAAATTCTTACCTCAGCTCAATTACAGTCACATTGTGTTAACCCCTAAATGCAACGATCCTGAGACAATGAGTCAATTTCTCCCTATTAGTCTTAGTAATGTTATTTATAAAATTACAGCTAAATCTATTACTTGTCTTTTGAAACCTTGGATGGACACAATTATTTTGACTTCTCAATCTTCTTTATCCCTAATCGCCTTACTACTAATAACGTGCTTGCTGCCTTTAAAATCAACCATTTTATAGAATAAACAAAAAGGTAGGAGAGGTTTCATGACTCTGAAATTCGATAGCAAAGCCTATAACACAATTGAATGAGAATTCCTTGAGAGAGCAATGATTTGACTAGGTTTTGCTGTGCATTTGTTTCTCTGATTAATGATGTGTGTGAGAACAATGTCTTATTCAATTGTTTTAATGGCAAGCAAAGTGGTTTTATCTTTTCAGAATGAGGACTTTGTTAGAGAGACCCCCTTTCACCTTTTTTGTTTTTTATTTTTTTTACACTAAGGCTTCGATAGGTTTGCTTCATAAATCCAAAAGTGAATAAGCGATTGAAGGTATCAGATTTGTAGAGGAGCGCCTAGCATCTCTCACTTTCTCTTTGCAGATGATACATTGCTTTGTTGTGAAGCATCGAAAGTGGCGGCTAGGAATATTATGGCAATTTGAAGGTTAACGAGCTTGCATCTGGACAAAAAATTAATATTACAAAGTTGATTGTGGTTTTCAGTATAAATTGTGTGTTGAGCCTCATTTCTGGGATTCAGGGTATTCTTAATTTGGTGGTCGAATCAAAGCACGAGAAGTACCTCGGTCTCCTGACAATTATGGATAAATCTAAGCGTGAGGTTTTTTCTTATCTTCGAGACCATATTGGAGCGTTGCTGTCGGGTCTTAAAGAATGGTCGGCCACGTCGACCATTAAGGAGGTTTTAGTTAAGGTAGTCGTGCAGGCTATTCCGACTTATGCTATGGGATGTTTTTGATTTCCGGATAATCTCATTCCCGATCTTGAAGGTTCCATCCGCAACTTTTGGTGGGATAGTGAAGACAAAAGCAAGATTCACTAGTTAAATTAGAACTCAAAGTGTGCCAACAAAAGGGATGCTGGGATGGTTTTTTGGAACTTATATGCATTCAATTTGGCTTTGCTGGTGAAACAAGCTTGGAAAGCCTTGATGAACCCTCAAAGTTTGATTTCCCAGCTATATAAGGCCAGATATTATAAGCACACGTTGTTTCTTGAAGCAAAAATAACGTTGGCATTGTCGTTCACATGGAAGTGCATTGTTGGAGCAAGATGTGTTATTGAAGAGGGTATTAGATGGCGTGTCAGAAATGGGCAATGTGTCAAGGGGAGACCACTGGTTATTTAGGCCACATACGTTTCACATTATTTCTCCACAACCGCTTAAGGTGCTGATGTGAATGTGTGGCTGACCTAATTGATTCGACGACAGGTTCTTGGAATTTGGTAACACTCTCAATTTCCTGGCCTAAAGATTGCAATGCCATCTTGCAAATTCCTCTCGGTAATACATGCAATGAAGACAAGCTCGTTTGGCATTACATCAGAAATGGTATCTTTACTATTTGCAGCGTATCCTATTTGATTATGAGTCGAGGAATTGGGTTCAAGAGTGTTAGTAATGCAAGTTGTTCTTCTCCTCTTGATTGGTTGTGCTTCTGGAAAGTTGCTGCTCCTAATAAAAGCAAAGCCTTTTGATGGCGATCGTGCCAGGTATCCTACCCACTGATTGTAAGCTTCGGGGGTATTATTCAGTCAATAAATTGTGATTTGGGGTGTGGCTCTCATGAGGATGTTACGCATGTATTTTTCGATTCTAGTTTTGCATGAATGGTTTAGGCATTAGGGTCGTTTCTACATGCTACTATTATGTGCGATGAGGCTGGTCCGATGGATATGATTTGGCCCATTATTCACAAAGTGGGAAAGAATGAAGCGGGCTTGTTTGTGTGTATTTGCTGGGCAATTTTGAGTGCATGAAATGAGTGGATTATTGCGGATAAAGACCGAATGCCTTTGGAGGTGGTGAACTTTGCATGTAACTATCACCAACAATTCTTGAATGCAAACTTAGGAGAAGTGGTGGGGCCTACACCAAGTGTTGTGTCGTGGCTACCTCCTCCTCTAGGATTTATCAAGATCAACTTTGATAAACCGATTTTTAAGCATGAAGGGGAGTTCGGGGTTGGTGTCATTGCGCGAGATACAGATTGCAGAATATTCTTAAAAAGCTACTTAAAATATTAATTAGGTGTTTGCAAAAATTAAAGAGAAGTGACTTTTCCTTTTAAAAACTTTTTAAAAATAACTTATTTTCAAAAGCAGCTGGAGAAGCACCCCTAGGCATGCTTTTGCTGCTTGTGTTTTTTCTGACTTTTTTAGACAGATAGAAGCAAAAGCACCCCTAGGTCTGCTTTTGCTGCTTGTGTTTTTGCGGCTACAAAGGCCAATAAGCTATTTTATAAGCATTTGCAAACACCACCTAAGGCGGCAGCTGGGTTTAGAACTTGGAGTATTGATTAGTTATTTTTCTGCTTCCTTTTCTTTTGCTCTGTTTTGTGGTTTTTTGATTCCTACTGTATTAACTGATCCTTTGGTTTCAATCTATTGCTTTCGCTAAAAAAAAAATACTTATTTATTTTGGATAATTACAGTAACACACCCTAAGGTTTGATGTAATTACAAAGACCATCTCAATAGTTTGAGAATTTATAGAAACTACCCCAGAGGTTTAAAATTTTACAAAAATCTCCCCTCTACAACTTAAGGGATTTTTGTTTGTTATTTATGATAATATTGTGCGTATTATACTCACATCCTTAAAGTTTGTTATAATTATATAATAAATCATTAATTTTAAAAAATTAAAAAATACTCCAAATGATTTTAGAAACTACTATATGATTAACTAAAAATATAAAATAAATCATTTGAAAATAAGGTTTAAAATTTAATCGAGTATATATTTTGAATCAAAACTTTTAACTTTTAGTTAGTTTTTTTTTATCTTTTAGAAAAATCTCTGTCCAAATTCAACTAACTACTCATCTTTATGTCCTTCTTCTTCTTACAAGTGTAACTTAATAGTACAAGAAGTAACACACTGAAAGTAGTATTTTAGAATTTGAAAGAAGAAGAATACTCCAAAAAATCGGAAGCTCCAACAAAGGCAGTGCATTTTAGCTTGGTTACTTTGTTAAAAAATTTAATAAAATTTGCTTTCTAAAAGCAATGACCACGTCTAATCCAAGGATCTCCTATTTTCTGGTAATCTTGTCATCATTCTTCATTTCATAAAATGAGTTGTGAAAATCTTCATTATTTTTGTTGTTTTTGATTATTCTCATTGAGAATGAGAATTCTTGCAATTGAGTTTTCTATTTCTTGTCTTATGTTTTCTGAAGATTGCGTAGAGATGTTATTATTTTATCAAATGCTTATTTTTTTTTATTTTGATAAGCTGAAAATTTCATAGCACGATAGTAATTAGGGGTGTGCGGCTCGGTAAAATCGTACCATCGGTACAAATCAAAGAGAGGGCTCCGGTATCGGTATATCGAACCTTTGTACTGCGCATCATACCACAATGTCGTTATGGTTCGATACAAATTAAGACCGGTGCTATACCATTTGGATTGGTTTTTGGTTTATTTTTTGTTTACATTGAAAGATAAAAATACAATATTATGTCTAAATAGTTGAGTTTAAAATTACAAAAAAAGAAGAAGAATGTAACAAACAATACAAATAAACATGTAAAATATGATCAAACAATTCCATTACACATCAAAAATCATAACCCTCAAACATCATTCATTCAAATTATCAACATCTCATTTAACCGTCTTGGAATCATCCACATACCTGTATATAACCATTCGAAACATGCTAAGTACATTTTCCAATTATTAACATCATTACATTTAAGCGGGTCAATAGAATTTTATACTTCAAACTTTAGAGACATAGAGTTTTTTCTTATTTTTATGTTGACTATACTCGTTCTTTTTGTCTCCCGATCTCTTATTATATATAATATTTCGATATCGGAATGGTACGATTACCTTACTAATTGCTGATCTAAAATGCCTTTAGCTTAACCATTTCGTCACATTTTATTCCTGTACTGAGAATGTTCATTTACAACGTCCATTAGTTATGTTTGATTTATTGTAAGCATTACATTTCCAAGAACTCAAGAAAACTTATAGACATGAAAGTCAATAATTTTATCATTGAATGCGGCAAACGCAAATTATAGGATTCATATGATTTAAACTACATTATGTCCAAAGGAGATTTACGGCAAGTACTAATAAACCGGCCGAGTTGCAGCCTGTTCGGTCGCTCACGAGTACTGCTTGATATTAAATTATAGGCCTTTTGTAGGGGGGCTATTCAAAGTTGAAGATAATGCACGTGAATGCATTATGATGCATTTATTTGCATGTTCTCTGACCAAGATTAGCATGCCATTGTTGAATTGATCTTTAAGGATATTAAAGAAGACATGGATGATGTCTTGGAAATGAGCCTATGAATAGGAAACTCATTTGAAGGTTCAAACCACACCAAGATGGCACTAATCTTGATTCCTTTGTAGTATGGTCAAATACTTGTGTAAGGTGTAGATGAGTGTGCTAATTTAAATGCTCGGTGGGTTTCGTTAAGGATGAAGGTGATGAAAAGCTATGTAGTTGTAACAATCTTCCATATAGTGTGATTTTGCTCGGTTCCTGTGGTTTTTCTCCGGTTTAGGAGTTTTCACGTTAAATCCTTATGTTGTTACTATTATCAGTGTTTATTCGTTTTGCTTCATAATTCCACAATGGGCAAATACTGGGGGCACGTATTTGTGGGATCAAATACCTAACAATATCAGAGCTCAGGGTCCTGCTAAGGTGGAGCTGGTTCTACAAAAAGATATGTGTCAGTACCTGAGATAATGGCAGTGACATTGACATGTGTATCCTAATGGCATGAGTTCCCAAAGTTACCATGATACAAGATGTTAATGCTGGTGGGTTGATTTGCACACGAGCATTGTTTTGGCGTTGATGCAAGGTGTGTGATGAATATTCATATCGATGGCTGATGACTTCCAGGAGAGCCAAAAGTGGGAGTTGCACCTTAATTATCAGCAACGGTATCTTTCGACATGTTCTGAAAAGCTTAGATGGACTTATTGTCTTATTCTGAGTGGTTGTGCTTTTTATGGTGGAGCATGGTAATTTTAAGGAATTATGACTCGTTGCAGTGATAGTAAAAAGCTATGACGATCATCGTCGATGTGGAGTCGTTGTAGAATAGCGAAAGACCAAGACGAAGATAGTGTGAAGATGTGATTATTATTAATCAAATTTTCAAGGTGGAGATTGTTAAAATATAAGCCTTTTGTAGGGAGCCTATTCAAAAAGTTGAGGATAATGCATGTGAATAATTATGATGCATTTATTTGCATGTACCCTAATCTTGACCAAGATTAGCATGCCATTGTTGAATTGATCTTTAAAGATATTAAAGAAGACATGGTGATGTCCTGGAAATGAGCCTATAAATAGGCAACTCGTTTGAAGGTTCAAAACACCAAGAGTGATTAGTACTAATCTTGATTTCTTTGTAGTATGGTCAAAAACTTGTGTAACGTGTAGATTATGAGTGTGCTAATATAAATGCTCGGTGGGTATCATTAGGGATGAGGGTAATGAAAGGATATGTAGTCGTAACAATTTTCTATATAGTGTGATTTCGCTCGATTCCCGTGGTTTTTCTCCGATTTAGGAGTTTCCACGTTAAATCCCTATGTTGTTACTTTTATCGTTTTATCCTTTTGTTTTCCAGTTTTCCACAAAGGGAAAATCCTAGGGGCGAGTATTTGTCGGGTTCAAATACCTAACACTTAAAGCATGCCGGAAGAATTAGAAAGGTGCTGCCGATTTTTTTCTTTGACAAGTGTTGAGCAACTAAGTTTTTGCTTGTGATATTGTTGCCGAGTGCTGCTTTGTACTTCAACTCTTAATTATCAACACCCCCCCCCCCCCCCCCTCCCTTTTTTTTCTCCAAAGTAAAAAGCCGCAACAACCAAAACCCTAATATTGGTTTTAGATTCTGAAATAGTGTAAAAGTAGGTGGTTGAGGAGGATGACGATCGTTAAATGGAAGTATAGAGATTAGTTCTTTGCAATAATTATGCATGGAAAATGCTAATGTTCTCGGTTTGGAATTTTGAAAGAAAAGGATTTGAAAGGAAGAGCTTCAATGGAGACGAATTTGTTTAGAAATAATAATGAAAAACTACAAGCTTAATGATTTGTTTTTCGATACTTTTAATGATATGAAGTATTTTATAAATTAAGTATGATAATTATCAATAATAATGACATAATAATCAACTTTTGAAAATGGCGTTCAAATGCTTCAAAGTTATATATTTATTTTTAAGAATATTACAAATACCTTCTACTTCTACTTCTACTTCCAAGCAACTTAAGTTAACCTAAATAACAAATCAAAAATATGACTTACGTTTTGTAACATTATACTCAAAGATTATATATTTGTCGTCACTTTTTTTTTTTCAACCAGCCATTCGACCGATAATCAGTGAGGCTACCGCTTGAATGTTCATTTTGATTTTAAGAAAACAAGTACTAAGTAATCTCATACACAAGGGTAATGGTTTTGCTTGTGAATCATTACAATCAATTCTGTTCAAGAATGGAAATAAATAATTCCATATTTGACCATCTCAAATCTTATCTACCAAATTAGTGTTTTAACTTTTATAACACCATTAAATTCATGCCAGGTATAATAATTGTAAGGTAAAATGATAAAAACTAGTTTTTCTAATCACTTATACTTGATTCTTCTAAAAAAAAAAATAATCACTTATACTTGCGTGCACTATGATATATTTTACCACACATTTGACACAAGAACCAACACATTTGTTTAGCACAAATAAATTTTGACTGACATTTGTCATATCGTACTTAGAATGTTATGCATTCCAAATCATTTTGAGATATCATAATAAATAAACTTTAGAAGTTTTCTCAAAACATTTAACTATAATATAACGAGTTATTATAATCTTCAACCAGTTTGACCGTGCACATTAATTAGTCAAACATACACGAAACACATATAATCACACAAAAGAGTCAACATTTAGAATATAATAACTATTGCCAACACGATATCACTAAAGCATAATAATTAATATCACCAAAATCGATCCAAATCGTTAATATATATCCTTTCATTACAAAATCTGTGAATAAAATTCTTCTCAAGTACTCAAGAGTCCCGTACGTTCACACAAGAAAGAGACCTCTAAATTAGTTTTTGAAACATCATAGTCGTGCCGGCTCGAAACAAATATTTTGAGAGTCCAGGAGTGGACTTTGATGAGAAAGGCGCACGACAAGGACACTTTAACTGAATCCTATAAATCTCTCTACGAGCATGAATGAGATCTTTACCAACTTTTTCTTTCAATGCGAAAATTTTGTCACCTTTTTGGATACGCCTTCCACATCTCTTGCATGGAAAATCAAATGGAATCATCGTCTTCAATTGCCCGTTCTCATTTGCCTCCACAAATATCTCTTCATCGTTATCCATATTTTTTTTCACCCAAAATTCGAATTTCTTTTTTTTTCTTTCACCAATCTGTTGTTTCGGGATTTTTATGTGATTTGATTAGTGCTAAGTGTGTTATTTATAAAGGGGTTTAAATTAAAGTTGAGAGTCTGGCATCAAAAAGTACTTAATTTGGAAAATATAGCCGCTTTTAAGAATTAGCGGCTCATATAATTAATGAGCCCAACCCAATTGTTTGGCGTTAATGGGCCGAGTCCCGGGTGCATAACGGGTCACGGGACACTAACCCAGTATTTAAAGTGCTATATTGGCACTTTTTCATTGATTATTTATCTTTTTCCAATTAAAAAAAAAAGTGAAATGGTCTCTAAATATTACTTTAGCTGACCTGAGTTGCTTATGTTTCCTGATTACTGAAACTGTAGGATTTATTAGATGTGTCCATCTTATTATTGTTTGAAAAATAAAAAGAAGAGAGATTCAACTCATTCTTACTCGATATTGGAGCAATTCTCGCCTAAATTGTATTTTATAACTTTTTATCATAATTTATTAGTGGAGTCAATGAGTGAGTTGGGTTGTAAATGAGTGGGCCATAAATTGTGATCCAACTATAACAACTCATTTATAATGAATGAATCATAAAATGGTAGGGTAAACTCATTAACCCGTTAACGACCCCGTTTTATTTTAGCCCAATTCAAAAAATAGACATTACATGCGAAACACACTCACACAGACATGTATACTCACATAATAAACTATATTCACTCATATTGTATGTTAAGGTAAAAAGTTTCAAACCCCCAACATATACCTTATTTTGCAACTTGCCAGCTGACTAAAAATCGTAATGTGCAATATTGGAAATTTTATTAAAATTGAGGTGAAACCTGGCCTCATCAATCTATTTAAATATATGCAATGCCCCCCTAGTCAACTTTCCATGTGAAGGAAAAATTGAAGATTTTATTGAAATTGAGGTGAAACCTAGATGAACCACATGTCGGCATTTTAAAATCCAACAAAAAATAAACTTCTCAGCAAAAAGATTCTTCAAAAAGTTGATCAAGGGGCTTTTTGCAACCATTAGAAAAGGTTGGGGTTAAATGCAACAATTTTTAGGTCAGATGGCAAGCTACAAAATGGGATATAGATGTTTATTGCTTCGTGCCCTATATCTTATTTTAAACTCTTAAAAGTTAACTCTTCTCAACAATTGTAGATACTCTGTTAATTTCTTTGGAATACTTCTAAATATTTAAGTATAAGATTTCTAAAGAATTTATAGACTATGCAAGCACTTATTCATTTGTTTTGCTTTTTAGAGGTAAATCTAGGAGAACTAGAATGCACAATATATGTATGGTTGGCCATTTTGAATTAGGCCATATTGTAGTGGGTCCAAGACAAAAATTCGGACAAATTCATAGATTAGGCACCGGATTATGAATCCTTGGGGGGAGGGCTGGGGGGGGGGGGAGTTGGAGGATAAATTCTAGTCACTTAAACCGGGTCACATGGATTCAATCCATTTAACCCTGGATTTAATAAGAGTAACCAAGCATGATGGAATCCATATTAACCCATACAAATACCCATAATAAGGGGTTAATATGGGCAACCATACATGCCCTAAGTAGGCTATGTGTGTGCGCATATAATACGTTAATACTTTAAGTAAAAGCTAAAAGCCGAGGTGAAGACTATTACGTAATAAATTCCTAAGGAAAACTAGTGGTCCCATAGTAAAAAATCTAATATTAGATATATATTCTTTGTATATATTTCCTTGTTATTGTCTTTAGTCTAGGTAGTTTCCTATTACTATTAGAAGACTCTCATTGTATATATACCTTTTCTCATTGTGAATACATCATAGAGAATATTATAGTCCAACATGGTATCACGAGTCTAACCCTACTTATGCAACCTAGCCACCGCCCTCTCCTTCCCTCGTCGGCGTTCTTCCTCTTCTTCTTCTTCTCCATGTCCGAGTCAAAATTTCGCTCCACCCTAGCGGTGTCTAATGTTCAAAATTTTATCCCTATCACACTCGAGATGGAAAAGGGTCAATATTCTTCATGGGCGGAATTGTTTAAGATTCACTGCCGTGCGTATCAAGTAATCCATCACATCCTTCCACCTTCTAAAACCACAGACTCCTCTTCGTCGGCCACCGCCGCCTACGCCCTTGATGAGGCTCTTTGGTCCCGCTTGGATTCTATTGTTCTCCAATGGATTTACGGTATAATCTCGAATGATCTGTTGCACACGATTCTCGAACCTGATTCCACTGCTTAGCAGGCATGGCAACGCCTTCAGAGTATTTTTCAGGATAACAAACACTCCCGGTCTGTCTATTTGGAAAATCAATTCACTCACGTCCACATGGATGATTTTCCGAATGTTTCTGCCTACTACCAGGAACTTAAGATGCTTGCTGATCAACTTTCCAACGTGGGTGCCCCTGTCTTCAATCAACGTCTGGTTCTTCAATTGATTGTCGGAGTCAATGAGAATTTTGATGGAGTTGCCACGTATATTCAGCAGAGCGATCCCTTTCTGCCGTTTTATAAGGCTCGCTACCGGCTCATTCTTAAGGAAACCCGCAAGGCCAAACAAGTGGCGGCGTCCGATACGATCGCCGACACGGCTCTCTTGACAACCACCGACTCCGACGATGGCTCCGCTCACGCCCGTTCCTCTTCTCCAGGGCCTGGGTCGGACTCGTCTAGGGGCCAAAATCAACGAGGTCAGGGCCAAAACAAACATGGTCGGGGCCGTGGCAAGGGCCGCGACCAATCACGTGGCGACGGTAATGCTTCGGGTTCAGCCGCACCGCCCGCCAACCTCCCTTGGCCCCAACAGCCGCAGTATCTGCCGTGGACTCCCTTCCCACCCTGGAAATCGTGGACCGCCCCACCATGCCCGTACCCCACGTCCGCCGCCACTATCTCAGGCAGAAATTCTCAGATCCCGTCCCCCACATGCGTACTATAACCAGGCCCTTCCTCCTCAGACTTGCACTGCTACCGACATCGATGGTGCTATGCAATCCATGTCGTTGGCTCCTCCTGATGATCAATGGTACTTTGACACCGGGGCCACTTGTCACATGACCGGGAACTCAGGTACTCTCTCTTCTTATTCTAATACGAGCATGTGTAAAAATATTCTTGTTGGTAATGGTTCTGAAATCCCTATTCGTGGTCATGGCAAGGTTGTCGTCCCTCGTCCCTTTCCCCCGTTTAAGCTCAATCACGTCCTTCATGCACCCTCTCTCGTCAAGAATTTAATTTCTGTCAGTCGTTTCACTCTTGATAATAGTGTTTTCATAGAGTTTACTCCGTTTGGTTTTTCTGTGAAGGATCTTCGGACTAGAACCCCTCTCATGCGATGTGATAGTCCCAGGGATGTCTACCCATTACCCAGCGTCGGTTCTTTCCACCCTGATGTACCATATTTTGGTATCGCCACGTTATAATATTCAATATAATACCACGAGCGTATTTCGGAATATTATGTCACGACAACACCATTATTTTTAATGCAAAATTACAATTTAAGGCAAAACTCAAAATTAGGCCCATGCAGACCCAATTTCGAGTTATTCAGGGCCCAATTCGGATTGCACAAGCCCAAATTGAGTTACTCAAGGCCCAATTCGAGTTGTTTCAAGGCCATTCGAGCTATTTTCTTGCAGACCATTCAAGCTATTTTGTAAGGTCATTCGAGTTATTCTAAAATAGCTCTAGTTTGACTTATTCAACTCACAGTCCTACTTAGATTGTACTTCTAGCTGAATAAGGACTCTTATGCCTATATAAAGGGGTCCCATTCCTCATTTCAAGGTACATTTACATTATTTCTAAGCCCTAAGTTCGAGTTATATAAGTCGATCTCGATCTATTCATCGAGCTCATTTGAGTTGTTCTCAAATAGCTCGAGTTCGACCTATTTTTGCATTCATTCGAGTTGTTTTGGACTGCCTCATTCGACTTGTTTGGCTTAGTTCATTCGACTTGTTTGTTGCTCACATTTGACTTATTGCTTTACTACTATTTCGACCTATTTTGACCAGCTCATTTGACTTGTTACCTTGAACAACAAGATCTCACATTCCGACCCATCTGACTTGAGCGTCGGAGTGCCTTCGTCGAAGAAGGCACCGACTTAATTTACGTGTGGTGTTGTGTGCAGGTTTTGAACTCAAAAGGTGCTTAAGCATCCAAAAGGAACTGAAGCAGTCTGACGTGGAGTGTTCACAAGTGGACACGTATCCAGACGAAAATACCCCACATAAGTGGCACCGTCTATGGGAACCACTTTACGCACTTAGTTACAAACACTATCACTAAATCAATGGCTCATCGCAGAGCTGCGGAGAAGAACGGAGTAGCCGCAAGAACAAGATCCCAAGGGAGGACGAGAACCAAGTTGCTGATGCGTCTGAACACACATCAGTGGCAGCACCTAACACCCCTCTGGATCCACCACGCATTGCAGCGGATCAACCTGCAATGCCTCCCTCGGAACAACAACTGTTGAATCCTGCTCAACTGGATCAAATCATGACAGCTTTACAACAAACCATGGTACCGATGATTGTGGAACAACTGGCTAACACTGCCTTGCAGCAGAACGCCCCAGCACCATCTGCACAGCAAACGTCGGCACAACCAGCTAGATCTCATCAGACACAACGTTGAGCTGATTCGAGACAACATAATCAGTCGAGACTGACTAGACCCACTCGGAGGGATCCGTCGCCCTCCCCGGAACGCAGGAATCCTCGTTCAGTGAGGACTACAGGGAACAGAGCTCCAAGCCGAGCAACTGTTAGAGGAGGAGAAGTTAACTCAAGACAGAGAGGTCCTGACGTTCGTCTAGCCGCAAGTCATACAGCGGGGAGAAACAGGGATCTGTCTGAAAGTATTGTTCCAAGGCCAGAACCTGTCATTGCTGAACATATTCCACTAATGGAGAAGCCAACTCCATTCTGTGAGGCAATCAGCAAGTTGACACTAAAAGAATGAACTATTCTTCCTGAGATGAAGATGTATGATGGAACGACAGATCCTGCAGCACATTTTGATGACTTGGATGCAGAATTGCAGATTCTAGGCTACAATGAGAACTTAAGGGTGAAGTTAATATCGCTATGTCTGAGGGGAACTGCCAAGGAATGGTTCAAGAACTTGCGTTCGCGCACAATTGAATCATCTGAATAGTTCAAAATCATATTCGTCAGGAAGTTTGCTACTTATCGATTGAAGAAAAAATCTCCAAGTACTCTATTCAATATCCACAGAAAGCCTGAAGAACCATTGGGAAAGTATATAGAACGTCTCAATGTGGAGATTGGACGTGTACAATCACCTACTGTTGATTTAGTAATCTCTGTGTTGGAAAATCGTTGCCAGAGTAAGGATTTGATAGAAGTAATCACTTGGGAAGCACCCGACTCTATTGAGCAAATCATAGATCTTGCTCGAAGAGTGATTGACATTGAAGAAGCCGCTATGAATCAGGGATTGATGGATTCACCGGAACTCCATAGAGGAAAGGAGAATAGAGACTAGAGAAGGGATGTTAGAGGGAAAGATCGTGATCATAATCGACAACCCTTCAAGAAACTCGACAACTACACTCCGTTGAAAAAACAAATTGGTGAAATCTATGCAATTGCGAAAGATAGTGGAAAATTCAAGCCACCTAAACCCTTTAGAGAAACTGATGAGACGAAGCGGTTAAGGAAATATTGCAAGTTTCACAGGCAAAATGGCCATTGTACTAATGAGTACAAAGCCTTGAGGAACGAACTGGAACGACTTATTCAAGATGGGAACTCGTTGAGTACGTCCTTGAGAATAAGGAACTGCTAGAGGAGAAGTCATCAGGTGGACGAAAACGGAGTCGATCTCCACATGAGAAGAAGGATGAACCTAGGCGGAAGAAGGGCAACGGCAACGATGCTGCTGAAAATGGAATTAATGTGATAGCAGGAGGACCGGGTGGCGTTGATTAAGCCAAAAGTAGGAAACGGACTTCACGCGACATACACAATGAGCGTTTGGAACGCCCAGATATTGATCTTGTCTTTTCAGTAGACAAGTTGGATACAAGGATCACATTCGATGATAGTGATTTTGATAGTTTGTCTTCACAAGCTAAGGAGGCGCAATACTTTAATTGCCTTATGGTAGTTTCAGCAGTGATTGCTATTCATGCAGTAAAGAGGATCATGATAGATAATGGTTGCTCGGCCAATATTATCTTTATGGGTGCATTGCAACAAATGAAGTTAGGACATACAAGATCACGGAAGTAAATCCTCCGTTTTTGGGATTTGGTGGAGGTGAAGTTAAACCTGTTGGAAGGATAATGTTACCAACATATTTCGGGGAGAATCCAAAAAGGAGAACTTTGAATGTGGAATATCTCATTGTTGACATTCCATTCGCATACAATGTGTTGGTTGGAAGGTCTGGAATAACTGCATTTGCTATGATCATATCGACGATGCATTAAAAGATCAAATTTCCAACACCAGGGGGAATTTCTGAACTCACTACAAACTATCGCGACTCCTGGAGTTGTTATGTTACATCAACTAAACCAATCAAGGCAAAAACTGATCCCAATGTCGCGATGATCGGGATTCATCCCTCAGAAACATTTGGAACAATTGAACATATGGATACAGAGACGGTGCTTGCGTCACGTGATGATCATACTGAGATGCCGGACAATGTTGTCTTTGTGAACGTGAAACTTGTGCCTGCGAAGACTAATGAGGAGAAGGAAGATAAGACTACCTTGCGTTACAAGAAACAAATGGATATTGAGCGTATGAAACCCTTTGGAGAATTCAAGGAGGTTATTCTGGTAGACAATGAACCTGACAAGGTCATTAAAATCGATAGCGAGTTAACATCTGAGATTGAGAAGGCGTTGTTGGAATGCTTGCGGAGAAATTTTGATGTATTTGCATGGACGGACTCAGATTTGAAGGGAATAGACCCTCGAGTGGCAGTACATCACCTGAATGTCAACCCGAATGCAAAGCCTGTTCGACAGAAAGAGACACTTCAGTGATGAAAAGAACAAGGCTGCAGAATTGGAGGTACAAACAAAACTAGCTGCAGGCCACATATTTGAAGTACGATACTCTGAATGGCTCAACAATGTTGTACTTGTACCAAAGAAACCGACTGTATGGCGAATGTGTGTGGATTACACTGATTTGAACAAACATTTTCCACGAGATCCTTTCCCTTTGCCTAGGATAGATCTTGTGGTTGACTCAACTGTCGAGTGCGCGTTACTAAGTCTCTGCGATGCACAGAGTGGATTTCATGAAATCCTAATGGCTTTCAAAGATTAACAGAAAACGGCTTTTATCAGAGACAAAGGCATATTATATTAGCGAGTGATGCCGTTTGGCTTGAAGAATGCAGGAGTAACCTTTCAGAGGTTAGTGGCAAAGATGTTTTACCATAAAATTGGTAAGGCTATGGAGGTTTACATCGATGACATGCTAATCAAAAGCCTAAAGGCGGAAGATCACGTTAAACATCTTGATGAGTCTTTTGGTATCATGAAATAATACAGAATGAAGTTAAACCCAAAGAAGTGTACGTTTGGAGTCAAGGTTGGAAAATTTCTGGGCTTTATGGTAAACGAGCGAGGCATTGAAGCTAACCTAGATAAGATTAAGGCTATAATGGATCTACCATCTCCCAAGTCCGTTCGCGAGGTGCAACGCTTAGTGGGGAGAATCACGGCACTTAGCCGTTTCATTTCACATTCTGCAGAGAAAAGCTTACCTTTCTTTAAAAAGCTACGCAAGACACCTAAGTTTGTCTGGACTGAAGATTGTGAGGAGGCTTTTCGTTAGTTAAAGGTCTATCTCACGACACCGCCATTATAATCTAAGCCCAAGGATAACGAGATGCTATATATCTACTTGGCCATAATGAAGAATTCATTGAGTACAGTACTTGTGCGCAAAAAAGATAGGAAACATCTGCCAATCTATTACGTGAGCAAAGTGTTGAATGGGGCATAACTAAATTATCTGGAAATCGAAAAACTAGCATATGCACTGGTGATAACTACACGGAAATTGAGGCCATATTTTCAATCACATCTGGTCACTGTCCTAACTAATCAACCGTTGAAGCAAGTTATGGCAAAACCGCAAACATCAGACAGACTAGTGAAGTGGGTAATCAAGCTAGGGGAGTATGGTTTGGAGTATTTACCAAAGACTGCGATTAAAGCACAAAGGTTGGCGGACTTTGTGGCGGAAACTATATCAGAGGCAGAACAAGTGCCCAATGTAGCTATGGTGACGGGGGAAACTAAAAAGGATACAGCTGGGATTGCAAAGGAAACATGGAATTTGCACGTGGACGGATCTTCCACAGTTGATGCTGGTGGCGCTGGAGTCTACTTAAGATCGGCCGATGGAAGAGAATTTGACTATGCTATAAGATTGAATTTTCAAGTTACAAATAATCAGGCTGAGTATGTGGCTATGCTAGCTGGAATTCAAATGGCAAAATCATTGGGGATAACAAAACTTGTGGCATTCACGGATTCACAATTGATTGCGAATCAATTCGAGGGGAGATACGAGGCTAAGGAGGCTGCGATAGTAAAGTATCTTGACAAGCTAAAGGAAGTGACATTAAACTTCGAAACATTTACTATTTCACAAATCCCGCGAGCGAAAAACAAACAGGCCGACTCTCTGTCGCGATTTGCAAGTACTGCAGAAGTCTTTGTTGAAAGGCGGGTTACTTTATTGGCTGCAGAGCAACCTTCGATTGGAAAGGGGAACGAGTTGAAGCCAACACAAGCATTGGACTACGCTCTGCCGGTGGAGGTTGAGGAATGTTGGAAGGATGAAACTATTGACTATTTACAAAACGGAAATCTGCCAACTGATCCACAAGCAATCATAAGGCTTAAGTACAAATCGGCAAGATTCACAATGTTCAATGGAGAACTTTATAAAAGGTCGTTCGAAGAACCACTTCTAAGGTGTCTGTCGCCAACACAGGAAAAACAAGTCTTAAGAGAGATTCACGAGGGAAGCTGTGGAAATCATTCAGGAGGACGATCCTTGGCACAGAAGATACTCCGGCAAGGATATTTTTGGCCGACCATTATGAGAGATGCTATGGATTACACAAGGAAATGCAGAAGTTGTCAGCTACACTCAAAGATTATTCGTACACCTGCACAACCTATGACAACAGTGAGCTATGGATGTCCATTTGATCTATGGGGGATAGATATTGTGGGACCTATGCCAATAGCTTCTGGTGGTAGAAAATGGCTATTGGTACAGTGGAATATTACAGCAAGTGGGTTGAGGCTGAAGCACTTGTGTCAATAACGGGGGCTAATGTGAAGCAATTTATTTGGAAGAATATCGTATGTCGATTTGGGATTCCAAGGGTCTTAATTTCTGACAATGGAAGGCAGTTCCAAGGATTTAAGATTCAAGACTGGTGCAAGGACATGAAGATTGAACAACGGTTCACATCTGTTATGCATCCTGAAGCAAACGGACAAGTTGAGGCTACCAACAATACATTGGTGAAAAGCTTGGAGAAAAGGTTGGAAGGAGAAGGACGAAATTGGGCAGAAGAGCGGCTAGGGATACTATGGGCGTATCGCACAACGCCTCGAACCTCAACTGGAGAGACTCCATATTTGCTAACATATGGTTCTGAAGCTGTAATACCTGCAGAGATTGGGATGCCAACTTATCGTATTGTCACATACGATGAGGAACAAGCAATAAGGGCAAGACAAATAGACCTTGAACTGATAGGAGCAACAAGAGAAAAAGCTTACCAACGCACTCAAGCTTACAAATCTATGATGGCTAAAGCATATGACAACAAGGTTCGTTTTCGGAACTTTCAAGTGGGGGACTTAATATTGAGGAAAGTTGAAGCTACTAAGCATGTTGGGAAGTTGAAGCCGAACTGGGATGGACCGTACAGAGTGGAGAAAGCAAGCGCCAAAGGATATTACTACTTACAAAAGTTGGGTGGAAGGACTTTGTAACGCCCGTGGAACGTCAAGAACTTGAGAAGGTTTTACAGTTAGGACACTAGCATTCTAACAGCCTTGTGGCACGATAGAACAGTAGTTTCAATGTTTTATTTGCTTATTCTTTTACGAATTACGAGTCTCCGCGTGTGGACTCCAATTGTAATACTTAGCAGCGAACTACGGGGACTTGATTCCTAGCCACCTATATACGGCATGATACGTAGGCAACTCGGAAGTTACTCGAGCTCATCCCAAAACTTATAAAATTTCTTATTTTATTCAAGTTTGATAGTTTTCCTACATCCTATTTATATGTTTATCAACACAAGCATAATTAAAATTGAGTTCAAACATTCAAACGTCTAAGTATAAACACTTAGAACAAGCCGAGCACTCGCACTCGCACTCGCACTCGCACTCGCACTCATAAAACTCGCACTAACCTCGTAAAGCCGAGCACAAGCACTCGCACTCATAAAACGAGCACTAATCTCCCAAAGCTGAGCACAAGCACAAGCACTCGCACTCATAAAACGAGCACTAGCCTCGTAAAGCCGAGCACAAGCACTCGCACTCATAAAACGAGCACTAGCCTCGTAAAGCCGAGCACAAGCACTCGCATTCATAAAACAAGCAAGAGTCCTCGTAAAGCCGAGCACAAGTACTCACATTTATAAAACGAGCATAAGCACTCGTGAAGCCGAGCACAAGTACTCGCAAAACAAACACAAGTACTTCAACAAAAAAGTAACATCATTAACGCAACATGCATGAGTTTTCAAGATATATGCGCAAGTACTAAAACCACAAAGCATACAAGTATAGTAAGCAAAAGAAGTTAGAAGATACTAAGCAATGATAACAATGTACTAAAGCATATAGGATAAGCGCAACAATGGCGCGAGGTCAACAAAACATACTAAGTAAGAATATCAACAAAATAATTAACAAATTGTGAAAAATGTGCGATCAAGGATAGCGACCCGCAGGCGAGAGATCACGGCACGCAGGCCGGATTCAAACACATCATCATCTATTTCTTCAATCACAGACCCACCGCCTTCAAGGCGCCTCTGCTCTGCCTGGCAATCTCCTCTATCAAATCACTCAACGAGGATGTGTCATCCTCGGGACGCACATCAGAAGGAGCAGGAACAGGAGTAGGATCGACATCAGGTGCAGCGTCAACTATAGTGTCAGCCACAACAACCGATGTATCAGGAGCAGGTGCTGGCGAAGAAATAGTCACTAGACCGAAAGACGCAAGAGGCACTCCTTCGGGCACGTCGGCAAGTGACAAGGGCGGTGGCATCTCTCCTTCCTCAAGAACTTCAGATGAAGTAACCTTCGATGTGGAAGCGACCGCTGCAGTACCAGATGAGGAAGCTTTCTCCTTAGCTTTTGCCCTAGTCTGAGCCCTCAAGTGATCTCGGAGCCAAACTTCCCTCATCCGCTTTATGCTGAGGAATGAATCCGGACGGTTCTCATCTTCATTATCGGAAACATCGTCGTCGTCGAAATCAGCAATATCCTCATCAAGCAGATCAAGAATGTCAAACTCATCCTTGTCACGACCAGGGGCAAAAGCACCTTTGTGCTCCACATCTTTAAGGGCATAATTGTACCCATTTACCATATCAAAGTCGCCTCGTGCAGTCACGATGCTATTCCAGGTGGAGGAATGAAGGAATTCATTCACGACAACAACCTTATCATCGATAGATAAGTCCTAGAAAGAAACAAATAAAGCAGAATCATTAAAGAGATAAGCTACTACAAAAAACTAAGACAAGGTAACGCGAAAAATGATAAACCTCTGCCTTTGCGCGGTCATAGCCAATCTGCTCAGAAGCAGCCGCCTGTGCTCGAGCCGCATCGCGCTCCTCTTTAACAATCTTCATGCGAGCAGCTAAGGCCGTAAGTTTTCCCTGGGCCCTTATGTCCTTCATGGCCAAGTCATCCTTCGACCGTTGCAGTTTGTCGAAGTCTTTGGACAATGCCTTCAATTTGTTGTCACTAGTAGCACGGGCATCTTGGGACTTCTTTAGCTCCTCCTTCGCCTTCCGCAGCTCCTCCACAACACTAGCCATCGATGCTTCAGTGTCGCAGGCCCTTTTCTTCGCCGCCTCCTCCAAAAGTTTCGCCTGAGCAGCCACATACTTGTGATGCTCCAAATGAGAGTTGTACTCACTTCGAGCATCATTAGTGATGTCGAAGTTTTCCAAAAGGGTCTGCACATTCATCATCGCCTGAAAATCAAATACAACAAAGTCTCAACGCATTCATTAGTGAACTTAAAGCGAGTACAAAGAGGGAAGAACGTAAGAAATGGAAAATAACAACTTACATTTGTCAAAGCCAAAGCAGTACGACTGCATAATCCTTCATGGCTGACCTCCTCATAGTACCTCTTCCTGTCAGACGCAGGAAGGAAACCCTTGCAAAGCCGCAGAGCTGCAGTATCGTCAGCTTGTAGTGACCAAGATCCATAGAGGCAAGGGACACATCCTCCACATTGATGTCCAAATCATTGGGCTCGTACGTATTGGAAGTATCATGAGTCCGACGCTTGCCACGACGGCAATCATCGGAAGAAGAAGGACGCTTTTGCGCATTTGGATCAGAGCCAGCCAGTTTCCTTTCCCTAACAGCTTTTACAACAGCAGGGATCCGCTCGCGGCCACTGGCAGAGGTAGGTGGCGTGGGAGCTCGGTGCGAAGATCCGCCTGTTGTCTTACTCCTCGAGCTCCGAGACGTACCTGTAGTCGAATGAGCACTGGAGAGCGGTGCTGCAGAGGATGGAGTCGAACCTGCAGCAGGAGGATTGGCAGGAGCAGCCTCAATGGAGGATGGAGCAGCAACAGGAGTCTGCTCCAGTGGAACCTCACCTTCAGCGCCAGCACTACCGAAAGCAAGATCCTCATTTGTCTCCCTCATGGCCGCCAACTTCCTCTTGGACTCGCTGACAACCATCTTTTCTGCAAGAATGAAAGGATGAAAGGATTAGAATCATAATAAAAAGATAGTAACAGCAATAAAAGACAAACAAGCAAAGAAAGAAGACAAGTTATACGAAAATCAACCGCGCCATTATAAGGAACGGTGGAATACCCCCAGCACGGAGGATGGCATTCTTAGTCAGTGACGAAGCATCAAACCTATGACTCCTCAACATTTTGATGTCGTCAGAAGACAAAGAAGCAGGAGGACACCGTGGGGCACTAGCGCCATCTATCCAATCTCGCCTGAAGTTGAACTCTCCAGGCGTGGACTCCTTGATGTAGAACCACAGATTTTTCCAAGTGTTCCCAAAGCTAGACTGGAGGCCGGTCAAGAAACTACTATTTTTCCTAGCCGTCAGAAAATAGAAACCCGCGTCCTCCCCGGTTGTCCTAAACTTACTGAGCAACATCTGAAAAAAAGCATCGGCGGTACAAGGAAGCTTGTACACCTTCATCAAGATGATGAAGGCGTGACTGATACATTAGGTATTGGGTGTGAAATGAGAGGAACAAGAAGGAAATCGAACGAGTATTTGACGCACCACGTCATGGAGAGGGAACCTAAGCCCGCAAGAGAGAAAGTTGTGGAAAACGGTCAAACAACAGGCAGGAGGATTGTCCAACCGATCCTCAGGTCCGGGGAAGATAATGGCGTAAGGTTCGGGGACATCGTACATAGTTTTGTAGAACGACTCTCCATGAGTGTTTAAGGGGCGAATACCGGCAAAATTTAAAAGATTGTTAGCAGGTGAGGGAGTGTCTAGTTCTATGCCTTCATCCGCTAACTCCTGAATAGTTTCATCTACAATGGCACTATCAACCTCTTTGGGGGGTGGTGCAGAAGACTCATCAGCAACTATAGGGATTGGTTCAGCAATATTGGTCAAAAATTCTTCGTTATCGGAATGATCTAAGATATTGACCTCCCTATCTAAGCCTTGGACATTGGAGGATGAGGTATCACTATCTGAATCACCGATATCAGAGGAAGACCCAGACCCTGACCCAGAGGACTCTACGACTTCGGGTACATCAACAGGCCTAATGGACTCGACGTCTGACTCAGAAGCCATAAAGTACTATAGGGAGGAAGTTAGTGTTTATCGGTTCTTGGGTTTAGGTCTAGCACTCGTTTGAACTGAGGGTCTCTCGTAAGTTCTCTCCGCTGGCACAAAGATCCTTGGAGCGCCTGGAACACGGATTTTTGCAGGGCGAGACGGTTGTGACAAACGAGGATGGCTAGATCTCCGTGTAGAGCTATGATCCCGATCAGAGCTGGGACGTGAGGATTGTGGATGGCGATCAGAGAGCGCTGGTGGACTGCGACGAGAACGTTGCTTGTTGGAACGAGCCGTTGTGACAAATTTGCATAGAGTTAACAAAAGATGAGTTCGAGAAGATTTTTCTAAAAAAAAAATTCTAAGTGTTATAGCTCAAAATCACGTCCCCCAAGTTATTGCATATAGTCGGAGTTACACCAATGATTCCGAGCTATTCTAACAAAATTTCGAGTTATTTTAAGCATTATCGAGTTGTTAAGTGATAATTCAAGCTATTATATCATATTCGACTTATTATAAGTGTGTTCGAGCTATTGTGGTCTTATTCGAGCTATAAGATGTTCATTCGAGCTATACATATAGGTTTCGAGCTATTTTCAAGTGTTTTTGAGCTATCTGAAGAAATGCAGTGTATTCGAGCTATTCGCTATTCGAGCTATTGGCAAAGTTCGACCTATTTGCGCAAAAATTAAATCTAAAATGAAATCATTTTTGGCGTGTATTTATAGGAGCGGCTGGCGATTAAATTACATAAATGCCCATGTTCGAGTTATAGCACATTTGAGCTATCAGTGTATTCGACTTATTTTTGGGAAAAAATCTTAAAATTTTTTTCGAAGAGTTTGGTTACGTTTCTTCACTGCCGGACTCGTTGCACGATTACCGGGGTTTCTTGTACTATTTTTAGTGTATATGACCAATATTTTCACACATTACTCTTACAAACTGGGGGACTCCATGATGTACCATATTTCGGTATCGTCACGTCATAATATTCGATATAATACCACGAGCGTATTTCGGAATATTATGCCACGACAACACCATTATTTTTTAATGCAAAATTACAATTTATGGCAAAACTCAAAATTAGGCCCATGCAGGCCCAATTTCGAGTTATTCAGGGCCCAATTCGGATTGCACAAGCCCATATCGAGTTGTTCTAGGCCCAATTTGAGTTGTTTCAAGGCCATACGAGCTATTTTCTTGCAGGCCATTCGAGCTATTTTGTAAGGTCATTCGAGTTATTCCAAAATAGCTCTAGTTTGACATATTCAACTCACAGTCCTACTTGGATTGTACTTCTAGCTGAATAAGGACTCTTATGCCTATATAAAAGGGTCCCATTCCTCATTTCAAGGTACGTTTACATTATTTCCAAGCCATAAGTTCGAGTTATATAAGTCGACCTCGATCTATTCATCGAGCTCATTCGAGTTGTTCTCAAATAGCTCGAGTTCGACCTATTTTTGCATTCATTCGAGTTGTTTTGGACTGCCTCATTCGACTTGTTTGGCACAATTCATTTGACTTGTTTGTTGCTCACATTCGACTTATTGCTTTACTACTATTTCGACCTATTTTGACTAGCTCATTCGACTTGTTGCCTTGCACAACAAGATCTCACATTCCGACTCATCTGACTTGAGCATCGGAGTGCCTTCGCTGGAGAAGGCACCGGCTTAGTTTACGTGTGGTGTTGAGTGCAAGTTCCAAACTCAAAAGCTGCTTAAGCGTCCAGAAGAAACTGAAGCAGTCTGGCGTGGAGTGTTGACAAGTGGACACGTTTCCAGACGAAAATACCCCACATCACAACCCACCATCCCTTCCGCACTTGTCGCCATCCCTCAGTCGCTCTGCCATCAACATCTGGGTCATCCCGGCGTCCCTGTTTTTTATTTTCTTAGACATAATAAGTTATTATTTAGTGACAATAGATCAAACGGCTTGGTCTGTAACTCTTGTGTTTGGGCAAACATGTTACTCTGCCTTTTTATCCGTCTTCGTCTCGTTCTTTACTTCCGTTTGACATTATTCATTGTGATTTATGGACCTCCCCGTGTTGAGCACGGCAAGTTATAGATATTATGTTTTATTTTTGGATGATTGCACTAATTTCTTGTGGACTTATCCAATTGGTCGTAAATCTGATGTTTTTTCTGTGTTCAAGTCTTTTACTACATTCATTCGGACACAATTTGAACGTTCCATTAAGAGTTTTCAATGTGTTAATAGCAAAGAATTCGACAACCACCACTTTAAACAATTTTGTCACACAAATGGTCTCGTGTTTCGTCTCTCTTTCCCTTACACGTTGTCACAAAATGGTAAAGCCGAACGCAAAATACGATTGATAAACAATATAGTTCGCACTTTAGTTACCCACTCTTCCACTCCCACTCATTCTGGCCTCAAGCCCTTAAAATGAGTACATGCTTATTAAATATTCTTCACTCGAACCTTCTTAATAACCTCTCTCCAACTCAGCTCCTATATAATCCGGTTCCTTCTTATGATCATCTCCATGTCTTTGGCTGTTTATGTTTTCCTCTCTTCCCGGCGTCCACAATCCATAAACTCCAAGCTCGCTCCACACCCTGTGTCTTTTTGGGTTATCCGTCACATCATCGGGGGTTTATGTGTTATGACCTTGCTTCGGGTAAAATATTTATTTCTCGCAATGTAGTCTTTGATGAGTCCCGTTTTCCGTTTGCTACTCCATCTTTAGCAAATTCACAGCCTTGGCCTTCTCTAGCTGACAGCCCCGCCCCTGTTATTTTGGCCCGGCCCCACGCCCCAATCGCCTACGGGGTCGCCTGTCTTCCTGCCCGCCGACCATCTTCTCGCCCGCCTGCAGGCCCTTCTCGCTCGCCCCGGGGCCATTTTTGCCCGCCCCCAACGCCCGCTCCATACCAACCCGCGAGCGCTGCTTCGGTCGACCTGGCCCCTGTAGCCGTTCCCCATACAAAACCGCCCACTAATGATCTAATCCCCGCCACCTCTCACCCACAACCCCGTTCCATGACTACTCATAGCATGCACGGGATTGTCAAGCCCAAACACATCCTCAATCTTTCGACTATTTCCTCACCTTCTCCTATTCCCGAAAATTCGAGGTTAGCTTTGTCTGACCCGAATTGGAAATCTGCCATGATTGATGAGTTTTGTGCTCTTATCAAGAATGAGACGTGGGAGTTAGTTCCCCACCCCCTGATGTTAATGTTATTAGATCTATGTAGATTTTTCGGCATAAAGTTCATTCTGACAGTTCTTTTGAGCGCTATAAGGCTCGTCTTGTTGGTGATGGTAGGTCTCAGCAGGTGGGCGTGGATTGTTTGGAAACTTTTAGCCCGGTGGTCAAACCATCCACTATTTGGGCTGTTCTCAGTATTGCCGTTTCCCGTTCTTGGTCTATCCATCAGTTGGATGTCAAGAATGCCTTCCTGCAAGGTCATCTTCATGAAACCGTTCACATGCATCAGCCTTTGGGTTTTCGTGACCCCACTTATCCGGATCACATGTGTCTCTTCCCTGTATGGTCTGAAACAGGCTCCCCGGGCCTGGTATCAACGTTTTGATGACTTTGCCACCACTCTTGGATTCTCTCATAGCAAACCTGATCACTCCATTTTCATCCTTTGTCGAGGTACTCAGTTAGCTTATATTCTTCTGTATGTGGATGATATTATTATTATTGCCTCTTCAGATGATCTCCGACAGTCCATCATGCATCTTTTTGCTTCGGAGTTTGCTATGAAAGATTTGGGGCTATTGAGTTATTTCTTGGGAGTAGCGGTTTCTCAGGTTTCCGGGGGTCTTTTCCTGAGTCAGCGCCAGTATGCACTTGACATTATTGAGCGTGCTGGCATGTCATCCTGCAAGCCTGTTGCAACATCGGTTGATACGAATTCCAAGGTCAGCGCCACCGCCGGTTCTCCAGTGGATGATCCCACTCATTTTCACAGTCTTGCCGGTGCTCTTCAGTATCTCACTTTCACTCCTCCGGATATCTCTTATGCTGTGCAACAAATTTGTCTTCATACGCATGATCCACGCACTGATCATTTGGCTGCTCTTAAACGTACCATTTGGTACGTCCAGGGCACTGTGGATCACGGTCTCTCTCTCTCTCTCTCTCTCGTTCCTTGGTTGATCGTCTAGTCTCTTACAGGGATGCTGATTGGGCTGGGTGTCCGGATACCAAAATCTCCACCTCTGGATATTGTACTTTTTTGGGAGATAATCTTATTTCTTGGTCCTCCAAACGCCAACCTACTCTCTCTCGTTCTAGTGCTGAAGCCGAGTATTGTTGGGTTCGCAACCTTCTTCTCGAGTTACATTTTCCATTGACTAATTAAGGCTTCTTTGGTTTATTGTGACAATGTCAGTGCTATCTACCTCTCTGATAACCCTGTTCAACATCAACGAACCAAACATATCGAGCTTGACATTCATTTTGTTCGTGAGAAAGTGGCTAAGGGTCAAGTTCGCGTGTACATGTTCCTTCTCGTTATCAAATTGCCGACATCTTCACTAAAGGCTTGCCTCGAGTTCTTTTCGAGGAATTTCGTTCCAGTCTCAATGTTCATTGTTCTCCCGTTTTGACTGCGGGGGTGTATTAGATATATATTCTTTGTATATATTTCCTTGTTATTATCTTTAGTCTAGGTAGTTTTGTATTACTATTAGAAGACTCTCATTGTATATATACATTTTCTCATTGTGAATACATCATAGAGAATATTATAGTCCAACATGTAATTTATAGCATACGTTAAACCATGAAAGGAATAATGCTTCATAAAGCAGTTTATAACAACCAATATGGGAAAACTTTTCACATATAACCATTTTTTTTTATTTTTTTTTAACTCAACAGAGAGTTTGTAGCTTTTTAGTTTTTAGGAATACCTGGACATCGTTATGCATAGTTGGAAGAAAAAACTAAGGCAAGTGAGATGCAAATCAAGGTGTTCGAACAAGTAATTTGAAACACCACATGCAGATTTGTCCAAGCTTTAAGACACAAAATTATGTGCCTAGAGTAGCTTTGAAGAATCTATGGTTCATGCGAATTTGGTGGCTTTAATGAAACTAAATATATCTTTTCATTTGTTGAGTGTAAATGTGTTAGAGATTTATTTGTGTACTTAAAGTTGATATAACAACAATCTCTATCTCTTAAGACTGGCGTGTTGAAAGTATCCATGAGAGAAAAGTTATGTGGTGAAAGCGGCACCTAAATTCTATTTGGGTAATATATGCTAATGCAAGTTGTGGAGGTCTATAGTTTCAAATAATTAATTATTTGGGTTTAACTGCACATCATGTTGCTGAAGATTAGATTTACATAAACTAATTTTACAACTTCGTCACATTCTTCCACCTCATATTAGACCTATTTAACTAGGTACATCATAGATATATTAAGAGACTTAGATAATGTCTCTTATAGACCGATTAATGTGTTGAAAAATTAAAGGCATTCCAGGTTGAATATTAGTTCCATTTATAGTAGAGAGCTTTTTCATGTGCGTTGTGGGAACACATGTGCTGAACTTTGTTGTTCAAGTGAGCAACATAAGATAATATGTCAAACAAGTTAAGGAAATGAATCTAGAAAAGTGAGGTTTGAGGTGCATTGCCAAAGTTTCAGTGCTATGTAACAAGAAAGTGTGTCAAGATCATATCCTTAAAAGGTGGCTATCTAATGTTAAATAGTGCATTTGCACTTCGGTTTATAATTTGACCAAATGAAAAATGTTGACATAACTTTTAATTATGTCCATCTATTGTTTTAAAAAGCGAGTTTGAGGGGCGCCCAAAGACGCGCCTCGGAGCAAAACAGCCAAAAAATGCCTTGAGGCGTTGGTGTTGGGCGTTTTCTTCCGAAAGCGTACGCCTCCTTATTTAAGGCGTACGCCCAAGGCGCAATTTTTGCGCCCCACTACGCCTTGCCCCGCCCCCTGGACGTCACCGTGTCTTGAAAAAAAGAGGAAAAACTTTTGGGTTTTGAGTTTTGACGGATTTCAGGCAGTTCCCGACAATTCCACTTCCTTTTCTAGGCTTTCTTTTTTCTATTTGCAATTTCTCTCTAAAGCTTACTCCATACTCGTTTAATTTCTTTCAGTTTTGTCAAGATTGGAGCTTGACTGCGTAGTGTGTGAGAATGGAGGTGTAGTGCGTGTGATTCTGTGGATTGTGGGTAATTAGGGTTTGTGGTTGTATTTGCACGAGTTGAGGACCGACATCGTTTGAAGGGTTTTCTGCCACGTCGGATAAGTCGTTAGCACTTTTGTCTTTCACGTTTTAGTCATGCGTTTTTAGTTGTTAGTACAGGTGTGTGAAGTGTGCGTTGTAAACAGCTATAAATAGCCCTGTACTTCATTTGAATAAGACAATTCGAATTTTATGCCAAAACATAACAGAACTTTCCCTCTCTTCTCTCAAATCTCAACCCTATCTTCTACAATTGATACTCCAGTCGTAACAGTGGTATCAAAGCCAACTCTTGCTGATTCTGCTAACTCTGAATCAATGGCGCAACCAACACATGCGATGCAAATTGAGAATCTCGAACAAAATCAACGCGATCTGAAAGACGATCAGGATGAACTCCGATCGGAGATGCGTGAGCTGAAGGCGATGATGACTCAAATGATGCGCAGTCAAATCGCAGCGATGAATAGAGAAATGCCGCCATCACCGAGCAAAAATTCGCCGGAGATCACACAAGCTACGGGAAACCACGGCGGACCTGATATATTGAATTCACCAACAGCTAGAGGCGAAGGACCGCATTACAGAGGACCGCGCATTCAATTTCCGCGATTTTTTGGTGAGAATCCTCGCGGATGGGCGCGGTGTTGCCAATGGTATTTCCTGTTAAATCAAATGTCAGATTATGATAAAATAATCATTGCTGGTATGCATATGGATGGAGTAGCAGAATACTGGTACATTGATAATGTTGAAGGTAAGGAGAGTATGAGCTGGATCAAGTTTGTAGAATTGTTGTCGGAGAGGTTCACACTAGCAAAATCTGACAATGCAATTGGTGAATTTAATAAGTTGAAACAGAGTTCATCTGTAGATGATTATACTCAGGAACTTAAATCATATATGACACAACGAGATAGACATTTGGATGAGGATTACTTCATCAAAAGTTACTTGAGTGGCCTTAAGGATGAAGTGAGGTTAATGGTGGAGATGTTTGATCCTGTAACCCTTAGCCAGACTGTGCATATGGCTAGGAAACAGGAAGCTATGCTGGAGACTATGAGTAGACAACAGAGAAGTGTGATGAAGGCTGGAGGATCTCAGTTTAAACCTAGATCTAATACTTGGGGAAGTCAGGAGGTTCAAAAACCTACTGGTGACAAGTATCCCCCTATTAAGAGACTCAATGCAGAAGAGATGGAAGAAAGGAGAAAGAGAGGCCTATGTTTTAACTATGATGAGCCATTTGTGTTGGGGCACAAGTGCAGGAAATTGTTTGTAATCCTAGGAGGTGAAGAAGGAGATGAAGGAGAAGGTGTAATAGAGGAAGATGATCTGGAAGAGATCATTTCTAAGATTTCCATACATGCCTTAGCTGGCTATTCAACTCCTGAGACTATCAAACTCTTGGGCAAGGTTAAGGGAGACACACTTACTATTCTCATTGACTCAGGAAGCACCTATACCTTCCTAGATCAACAGGCTGCTAAGAGGTTGAAGTGTTCTTTAGAGTACACTAATCCTCTTAAGGTTACTATTGCAGATGGAGGTAAGATGGAGAGTACTGCCAGGTGTAATGAGTTTAAGTGGGAAGTAGAGGGGATGAGATTCTCTGCTAGTCCAAGGATACTTAAACTAGGAGGATGTGACATGGTTATAGGGGTAGACTGGTTGAGGAGATTGGGGCCAGTGACCTTTGATTTTGACAATAGGAAGTTGTCATTCTGTAAGGAGGGCATACAATATGAGTTGCAGGAACTGAAACAACAGATGAGTTTGAAATTAATCTCTGGAGAAAAGGTGGAGAAATTACTGCAAAAGTCTGGGGATCAGGTAGTAGGGTGTTTATTCATGATTGGTGGAGAACAGGGTGCAGAGGAGAAGGAAGGTAATCCTGAGATTGATCATCTTCTGAAGGGATATGATGATATTTTTCAGACACCAGATCAATTACCACCTCACACCTCACAGAGATCTGGATCATGGTATCACCTTGGTACCAGGATCTCAGCCTTTTAAAGCACACCCTTACAGGTATCCTTACTTACAAAGAGCTGAAATAGAGAGATTGGTACAAGAGATGCTACAGAGTGGGCTAGTACAGCCTAGTGATAGTCCATTTTCTTCACCTATTCTCTTAGTGAAGAAAAAAGATGACACATGGAGGTTCTGTGTTGATTACAGGAGACTCAACTCTATTACTATCAGAAATAATTTTCCCATTCCACTATAGAGGACTTGATGGATGAATTGGCTCATGCTACAGTCTTCTCTAAGATTGATCTTAGAGCTAGTTATCACCAGATTAGGATGAAGGAGAGTGACATTCCTAAGACTGCTTTTGTGACAATTTCAGGCTTGTATGAGTTTAAGGTGATGCCCTTTGGGTTAACTAATGCTCCAGCTACCTTCCAGGCTTTAATGAATAAGGTGTTTAAGGAAGATCTGAGGAAGATGGTGGTTATCTTCTTTGCTGATATCCTGGGGTACAGTACTGGGATGGAGGAGCATTTAATTCATTTGAGGATGGTTTTTGACAAGCTAAGAGGGGCTACCCTATTTGCTAAAGCATCTAAGTGCACATTTGGGCAGAAGGAAGTTGAGTACCTAGGCCATATCATTGGGAATGGACAGGTTACTGCTGATCCAGGAAAATTAAAGGGATGGTGGAATGGCCCACTCCAAAGAATGTCAAGGCATTGAGAGGTTTCCTGGGGTTAACTGGTTATTACAGGAAGTTTGTAAGACATTTTTGGGATTATTGCTAAGCCCTTAACTGATCTCACAAGAAAGGGGAAGTTTGCTTGGTCTGAACAGGCCAATACAGCCTTTGAAGCTTTGAAACAGGCTATGGTAACTGCACCAGTGTTACAGTTACCTGACTTTACTAAACAATTTGTGGTTGAGACAGATGCATGTTATTCAGGATTAGGGGCAGTGTTGATTCAGGGGAATCATCCTTTGGCTTATCTTAGTAAAGCTTTGGGGCCTAGGAACTTGGGTTTGTCTGTGTATGAAAAGGAGTTCCTAGCTATTTTGATGGCCATTGATAAGTGGAGGCCATATTTGTTACATGGTGAGTTCTTGATCAGAACTGACCAGCAAAGTTTGAAACATCTTCTTGAGCAGAAGATTTCAACTCCCCTACAACAGAAATACATGACTAAACTTATGGGTTATACCTATAGAATTGAATATAAGAAGGGAAGGGAGAACAAGGTAGTTGATGCACTCTCTAGGAGAGATGTAGAAGAAGGGAGGTGTGTTGCTATTACTGTGGTTCAACCTGAGTGGATGAAGGAAGTATATTTGAGCTATGAGGGTGACACTTTTGCTCAGGATGCTGTTGGACAGTGTATGTTCTCTCCTATGGAGGTATCTTATTTCTCCTATACTGATCAGTTACTAAGGTACAAGGGAAGGATTTATGTGGGTACAGGAGGGGATCTCAGGAAGCAAGTCATCTCTTTGATGCATGGAAGTAGTGTAGGGGGCCATTCTAGAGTTATGGCTACAAATCAGTGGATACTAACTATTTTTCTATGGCCTGGATTGAAAGATCAAGTGAAGGAGTGGGTGTTGCAGTGTCATGTTTGCCAGCAATGCAAACATGAAACTGTTAAGTATCCTGGTTTGCTGCAGCCCCTACCTATTCCTAGCCAAGCTTGGCAGCATTTATCTATGGACTTTATTGATCAGTTGCCTAAGTCCATGGGAAAGGATACCATTTGGGTTATAGTGGACAGATTTTCCAAATATGCCCACTTTATCCCTTTGACTCATCCTTTCACTGCTTCTAGTTTAGCAGATGTATTCTTGGAGACCATTTTCAAACTTCATGGTCTCCCTCAGAGTATTGTTACAGACAGGGACAGGATTTTTGTGAGTTCTTTTTGGAAAGAACTCCTATCTGCTTTGGGTATCAGCCAACACCTCAGCACTGCTTACCACCCTCAATCTGATGGACAGACAGAGAGAGTAAATCAATGCTTGGAGACTTATTTTTGGTGTATGGGGGGAGCTAATCCTAAGTTGTGGGCTAAATGGTTGCCTTTGGCTGAGTGGTGGTACAACACCAATTACCACTCAGCTGCAAAGTTAACACCATTTGAAATTTTATATGGTTACAAGGTCTCACAGTTGGGCCTTGATTCTTACACCTCTACTGTTATAGGAGTGGAGCAACTCATGAAGAGTAGGCAACAGTGTGTACATGACTTAAAAATTCAACTACAGCATGCGATCGAATGAAAATGTATGCAGACAAGGGGCGCATTGACAGACAGTTTCAAGTGGGAGATTGGGTATATGTTAAGCTAAAGCCCTATAGGCAGTGCACGATGAGGAAAGATAAATGTTGGAAATTAGGGCCTAAATTTGCAGGGCCTTTTGCGATAATTGAAAAGGTGGGTTTGGTAGCTTACCGGTTGCAGTTACCCAGCACGGCGCGTGTTCATCCGGTTTTCCACGTTTCCATTCTCAAGCAGCGTGTGGGCTCCGATGTTAGTGTGGTGGCGTCTTTCCCTGCAATTGACGAAGACGGAAAGTTAGTACTACAGCCTACTGAAGTTCTTGCTAAACGAATCGTGAAAAAAGGAAATGTGGCGGGGGCGCAGTGGTTGCTGCATTGGGGCGATTTGCCGGCGTCGGAGGCGACGTGGGTGGACTACGAGTGGGTGGCACAACACCATCCCCATCTTCTTGCTTGAGGACTGGCTGCGTGTCGGGGGGGCAATGTCAAGATTGGAGCTTGACTGCGTAGTGTGTGAGAACGGAGGTGTAGTGCGTGTGATTCTGTGGATTGTGGGTAATTAGGGTTTGTGGTTGTATTTGCACGAGTTGAGGAGCGACGTCGTTTGAAGGGTTTTCTGCCACGTCGGATAAGTCGTTAGCACTTTTGTCTTTCACGTTTTAGTCATGCGTTTTTAGTTGTTAGTACAGGTGTGTGAAGTGTGCGTTGTAAACAGCTATAAATAGCCATGTACTTCATTTGAATAAGACAATTCGAATTTTATGCCAAAACATAACAGAACTTTCCCTCTCTTCTCTCAAATCTCAACCCTATCTTCTACAATTGATACTCCAGTCGTAACAAGTTTTTGATTTTCGTTGAACTGACAATCGCATGCTTCATCTTCTTTCTCAGATCTGGTGTGTGTGCGTGAGAGAGAGAGAGGAGTAAGAGAGATAGAGAAATAAGTGACGTAGCTAGTGTGATTGTGTTAAATTATGTATTTATCCCTACTAAATGTGGCTCTATCAATTAAGTCCCTCAATTTATAATAATATAGATTATATACTGAGTTGGTTTTAAAAAGAAATAAAATAACCATGATTCATAAATTCAATTAAGTCCTTTATTTCACAGAAAATTGTTAACTAACCATCTATTTTCCAAAATATTATTCAATTAAACTCAATGAATTTTCCAAGTTTTTATTTTTATTATATTAAGTATTAAATAAATATATAAAAAAAAATTTGTGGGGCTTACGCCTCGCCCCGACAAGCATAAAACGTCTCGCCCAACGCCTTCGCCTTTTTAAACACTGTGTCCATCAGAAAGTGGGTGAAATAAAGTAAAACAAAAGAGGAACTTTTTGAAAACGTTCTTTGACTTATTGCTCTACTTTCTGGAACTACGAGAGAATTGCATTTTTGATAGCCTAACGTGGCAATATTTCTTTTCTCATACATTAACTTGACACCTCACGTTTTTTTTTACTCTAATTTGGCAATTTCTTTTAATTTCGGTACTCCGCCGGCAGTGATTTCAAAATGTCGCCGGAATTTTCACGTGGAGCTAAATTTGGGGATTTTGACCCCAGTCGAACTCCCAACTCACCCACTTGACACCTTAGAAGCCACGTGGAAAAAAAATAATAAAATACAATATTTTAACAATAAAATAAAATTCAAGGTGGCAAGTGGGTGAGTCAGAGTGTGCGCGGGGTCAAAATCACCAAATTTTGAAATCGTCACCACCAGAGTACCAAAATTGAAAAGGTTGTCAAATTACGGTATCAAAAACGTGAGGTGTAAAATTAATGTATGAAAAAAGAAATGGTGCCAAGTTAAAGTATGAGAAATGTAATTTTCCCCTGTGACTGCTTATCCTACTATAAATTTGTACATTCATGGAGTGTGGAACATTGAGGTCCTTATAAAGAGAGATATTGTTGGATAACGGCCCCAAATGGCATATTAATATGCAAGAGAAGTTTGATAATTTTGGAAATGCTATAACTTAATCTTGAGCTTAGCTCTCATAATTTGATCATTATTTTAAATTGAGATTTGTATAATATTATTCGATGCCACTACTTATCCTCACATAATTGGTGGTTTGCAACACCTCATTCTCATACGCCCAGATGTGTCTTTCCTTTTGAATCGGCTGCTCAACGCTTGACTCGTCCAATTGGACTGCTCTTAAGCAGATCCTTTGATATCTTAAGGGTACTCTTGCTCATGGTATTTTTCTTCGACTTAATGTCTCCTTGTCTCTTATGGCTTTTTCGGATTCTGATTCGAAGGGTGATACTTTCCGTGGTACTTCTACTTAGGGGTGGGCGCAGGTAGGGTACCCGCTCCGTTCGGGAAATAATTTTGGGTATCTACATGTTCGGGAATGCAAAAAAGAAACCCGTTCCTTAACTCGATTTTGTCGGATACCAACAATCGGGTACCCGATGTGGATGGGTATCCGATGTTGCGGGTTTAGGGTACCCGATTTCCTATGTATTTTATTTTTTGAGAGGTTTTGCTAGACTTTAAACGTATTTTCCCCTTAATTTTTAAACCAAAGTCTAATCCATTTTCAAAAAGTGAGTGAAAGAGATTGAGTTCTAACTTGGTATTTTGTTTCAAATTGAAAAAGTGGGTCTATATTCTTTTTTTGCAAAATCATTGCCAAAATTTTCATTTATCATATCAATTGTCATCCCTTCTAAATCATTATAATAAGTTATATACTTGCACCCCTTCAAATTAATCCTCACTAAAAATATCCTCCTATATAAATTATAAATCAAACATAATAGTAATTATGATTAAATGTGTGTATGGTGAATTATTTAAACTAAATTTGGAAAAAAATTTAATGATATAAGGCCGGGTACCCTATCGGATTCGGGAAATGAGAAGTAACTACCCAAACCAGTACCCGATCCCGCCCTAAAACCTGCGGGTAAGGAAAGTTTGGGTACCTGTACCCGAATTTTCCCGACCCGATCGGGAAATTCTATAGGGTCGGGATCGGGAATGGGTACCCGCACCCGTTGCCCACCCCTACTTTCTACTTCTGTGTATATGGTCTTTCTTGAGTCCAATCCTATCTCCTAGTCATCTCAGAAACAATTGAGGTTTCTCAATCTTCCACCGAAGCGGAATACCGGGCACTTGCTTTGGCTTCGACGAAGGTGCATCGGCTTCAACGCCTCTTCGGGGAAAAATGGATTTCCTCTCTCTTCTCCCCCTCTCATTCGTTGTGAGAATATGGGCGCTCTTTGTTTATCCTTGCATCCGATGTGACATTCTCGCATGAAGGATATTGCAGTAGATTTGCATTTTGCTAGTGACCTTGTCGCCAAAGGTCTCATTCGCGTTTCGTATGTTGACACCCTTGATCAGATGGTTAATATTTGACGAAACCTCTTTCTCGCTCTCGCTACTTTTAACTTCACTCCAAAAAAATTGTTGTTGATGGAACGTCTATTATCTGGGGGCTTATTAGTTAGAGTATGTATGTATTTATTCTTTATTTATTTGTATTTTCGTAGATATCCTTATACCTATTAGTTATATACTCTTTGTGATTAAGGAGAGTTATTTATTCACTCAAAATTACTGAAACCCTCTAACTCTTATATATTCCAATTTCCATGTATGTTTGAAATTAAGAAGCTGAAGCAATGGGTTTACGTGAGGCAATCTGGTGGATTCCAAAATTCAACATGCATAATGTTATTTTTGAATTAGATGCTAAGGTAGTTGTTGATGCCGTGTATTCAAAAAGTTCAAATTTACATGATTTTGGGTCTATTGTACAAAAGTGAATTTGCTTGCTAAGGTAAGGGTCAAATTATTGTGTTAGTTTTGTTTGAAGACAAGCAAATGGTGTTGCTCATACTGTAGCTAGAGCATCTCATTTTCATGCTAGTCCTTGTATTTGGTAGGAGGCCCCGCTTGTATTGGAATTCGCCAATGGCTGATGTAAAACTCTTAATATATCTTCTCTAAAGAAACAAAAGAAATATTGTTGTCATTCGATCATACGTTATAACTTAAAAAGTACCGTTACTACTATAGATTATTGTGAACATGAATTATTTTATTCATTTACACAAACGCAATGATATTTCTTTACCTAGTTTGTGGATAAGTTCACGTGACAAATTCTAATAACTTGACTTCGTAGAGAAACAAACAAGAACATAGTTTCTGCAGAAAAAAAAAAATATCCCACACTTGGAGTAGGCGGAATTTTGTTATTTTTTAGTCACCAACTCATGTTTTAACATAACATACACTCATCTTTAGTTTAATAAGAGCACAGAAGATAACACCATTAGACAAAAGCCTGATCTGCTCCGTTGGTGATTTGACTGATTTACCATTGACTTATGGGAAGCGGGAACCTTTGAGCACAAGTGCACTACTCATCAGATATTACTTTGATGTATCAAGTTTCTTAAATATAAAAGGATTAAATGCATCAAACTCCCAACCGATTGCTCATGTACAATTTGTTTCCCAACATATGAAGAATTGTAACAAACCCTCTAACCTGTTGAAGATGTGCGAAGTGCCCTCTGAGACCAAATCTGACGGCTGAAAATGTAAAAACTTGTTCACTTTCTGAAAGATTGGGGGATATGTTGTAACTTTTCACAGGTTGAGGGGTAAACTGCACAAGGCCCAATGGTTGGGGGTTTTGATACATTTTACCCAATATAATAATAACACTGCAAATCTTCACTCATACACTACTGAGGGCCAAGTGAAATGCAGAAGCAACATAGGACTTGTGTGTCTTGGCTCGCGCCTGTTCGATAAATTTACTTCAGAAATCTGTTTATAAATCATCCATAGTCCACACTTACATAACAACGCAATAAACAGGGAGAGGCTGATCTTTACAAATAACTTATAGAAAGGAAGAGAATTCAAACCAGTCATATTAGCTACAGAATACCATCCATGATCCTCACAACTACTACAATCAGACATTGTGTATTATACAACTTTAGGACCTCGAACATAATTTACCAGTCTATGAAAGTAAGAACAAATCAATCTGCATCGGCAGTAAAATCGGGCTCCGGAGGCTTTTGTAGCTTGACCAACTCCCTCGCACTCTTAAGATTCCGATTTCTGTGGACACCTCTAAGAGCATTCGCAGCAAATCTCGAGGCCAAGAAAGTTGCACCAATACTGTACGAACTGCCCCCCGAATTGATATTACCCGCAGCTAACTCTTCAGCTTCTTCTTCCTTCCTCCTGATTTCCAGTAGTTTTCTTTTAGTATAACGACGCCAAGCTGCTTGAATGAAGCAAGCCGCCCAAGTACGCCACTGCTGTGAGTAGAAACGGAAGGTGTGTTGAACTTGTCTGCTGTGCAGCCGCCTAAACTGACTCGCGACAAATTTTAACTCGTCCGCAGTCAGAGCAAAAGCCTCCACTTCGGTCATGGCCTTCACTGTCCGAGTAGAAGACGGGAGGTTTGAACCCGATCTTGGATCGAGGGCCCAGGTCAGGAGCTCCTCACCACAAAAATCGCCTTCTTTTAGTAAACTGCGATTGAAGAAACCACTTCTTCCTCCGTCGGTTGTCACACTTTCAAGACGACCGCGAATGAGAAATATCATCTCGTCGACCGGATCTCCTTCTCGAACAATGTATGTATTTTCTGTGTACAAACAGGGTTTCAGCCTTTCACAAATGGCATCAAGCAACCTCTCATCCATATTCTCAAACAGTGGGACCTACAAACATTGGCAATTATGAACAAAATATTGGATATTAAATTACATGCAATGTTGGAGGAACAAATGAGATTGTATTTGCATTTCTTTAGTATGACTTACAATAACAGATATCAGACGGTTACTGTAATATATATATATAATAAGAGAGTGATCTATGATGATGCCCCCAATGTTTCGAGAAATCACAATACCACGTTTCAATAAATTAAAAATAGAAAGAACCCATGTTTATCAATAGCACTAAGAAATAACAAATAAACCATTCATATCCTGTCGTTCGAGCTTCTTCCATGAAAATAATATAACAGAGAAAAACAATTTTGAGGGGAAGTGATTCAGAACATACTTTTGTCATTAATTTTTGGGATAAAAGCGTTAAACCCCCTATACTATAGGGGGTGTAGCGATTTGCCCCCTGAACTATTTTTTTTGGCAACAAGCCCCCTGTACTATGGATAAATAAGCAATTTGCCTCCTTAACTATTGACTTAAAAAAATAATTTGCTCCCTGATCCAATTTCCGGCCAATTTTCGCCAGAATTTGAAACGTGAACATGATGGTTCATCACTATTTAACCTCAGATTCAATAAAATGCCCCTTTTTCACTTCGATTTTTGTTATATTTTCTGAATTTTCAAAGCTTAAATTTGGATAATTTAAACTAAGGTTTGAAAATTAAGAAAATATAACAAAAATCGAAGTGAAAAAAGGGCATTTTATTGAATTTGAGGTTAAATAGTAATGAACCCTCATGTTCACGTTTCAAATTCTGGCAAAAATTGGCCGGAAATTTGATCAGGGGGCAAAAAGTCTTATTTATCCATAGTACAGGGGGCTTGTTGCCAAAAAAAATAGTTCAGGGGGCAAATCGCTACACCCCCTATAGTATAGGGGGTTTGATGCTTTTATCCCTTAATTTTTTTAGGAACAGTTCCATTTACTAAACTTTTCTACAACTATAAAATCACAAGCAAATTTGAAGCTTTATTTCTCCGATGGTTTTAGCAAACCTTCAAAAGAAGGGTGATCTTTAATAATATTCATTACTATTATTGAAATTTGACCAAAAGCCAAATAATGTTAGCCTTAATGCATAAAAGCAATCCTTTAACAAAAAACTTACCCTCTTAACTAAAGCCAAACAAAGATGGCGTTTTATGTCTCTTCTGAGATCCTTGGGTAGAGTCTGCACCAAACTCTGTTCATCCACTCCACGTGTTTCCAACCACTTGTATTGATCATAGCGTCTAACCCGCTCCCTGAGATCTGGCGGGAGCAAGCGATGATGCATCCATTGCTCTGAGTCACGCCTTTTAACTCTCATCTCTTCAAGTCGGATAGTAAGTGACTGAAGATATGTCTGTGGCAACAGCAAAAAGATTCAAGAAATTAAATATAGTAACACAATGGATTATTCAGAGATATGAACTCATAAAATTTTCCGCTCAACGAAAGTGATACAACCGCTCTGTATTCCATGCTTGCACACCCAAGATACACAAAATTCAGCACACATGAAAGGAAAACAGAAAAGTGAAATCAAGATGTTTTGATTTAGGCAACAAATGCATTAAATTAAACAACAAGAGGATTCACCATGCAAGGGCCTGAAAAATCTATTTATATCCCCCAAGTATGAATAATGTTTTCATTTAGGAGTAAATGCGTCAAACGCCCCAAACTATGGGGCATGTTGCAAAGTGCCCCAAAACCTATCAAACAGAGCAACATGCCTCCTAACCTGTTGAAAAATCTGGGAATTACCCCCTGAGGCCTGAGCCCAATCTAACGGACGAAAATGCATAAACCTGCCCATAATGAATGGTTGATCAAGGACTCAGGGTACAAATTGCTCTTTTAAATGGGTTTTGGGGGCACTTTGCTATAGACCCCACAGTTTGAGGGGTTTGACGCATTCTACCCATTCATTAATTCTGCTTTCTCAAGTAATACAAGTGTCTAAAACAGCCAGACACCCAGTTTCTGTTTCCCACACTTCTGTCATATTTTTCAAGTGATCCTACATGTCTGACATTGCGTCAGCTCTTTTTAATGAGTGGTGTCAATATATATTTTATTACTAGCAATAAAGAACAAGATGAAAGAGAGGAGGAAGCAACAGGACCGCAGCGCATAATAACGCAAAAGCAAAAGCCGAAAATGAAGACAAATAAATTGAAAAGAATTTAGCGTATAGACACAACGCAAGTGTATGTACTACCTGCATGTTTCCAATCAATAACGCAAAGAGTATGAGTCCGAAAATTGCAAGTGCGATGCTGAAAATAGACTCTCCAGGGTAAGTGCTGGTTTGAAGTCCCTGTCCAAGCGTACTGCAGAGCGAAAGATTAAAAATGCTGTAATTGCAGGCGGTGGCAAGTACCCCTAGAGAAGCAACTTTTCGCATCGGGCATAATCCATGAAATTTACTAGACATGCGCATAAGTTTCACAAGCATAAAGCTTCAAAGATCCAGAAGAAAATACTTTTTTGATTTTAAGTTTACATTCAGCAAAGTTCTATCACCACAACGTCACTATATCATCATATTTCCTTGTCCAAAATAATGGAGATGGTACAGCAAAGAGACGTTCAAGTCATTGTCTTCACCTAACTTGAATAAAATCAAAGACTACACAAGATGGGAAAAAAGAGAGAAGAAAATGCTATTCAAATGAGGAAGCATAAAGTGAATTGCAAAAAGGGTAAGAAGAAAGGTATTAAAGGTACACAGGAAGTTTTTGAAAGTGCTGTATTGACTAAAAAAAAATAAGGTTTTAAATAATAGAATTCCAAAATGATCCAGCTACATATATTCTAAGTTGATCCATATAATATTACCTCAGGTTCTGCAGCCCCCACCACAGACAGTAACAGTATTTGGACAGAAACTTTCTGGATGAAACTATGTTCGACGACAAAGCCTGACGGAAGATTCCAAAATCAAATGGCGGATTTTCACCATCCACAGGGCAAGCAGTGTTTAAGACTGAATCACTAATGGTGCTCCAGCTATCATAATTCCTCATATTTTGATTGCCACAATAGAGGAAATCGGTGGTACATGTTCCGTTGTTTTTGCAAGCTTTCTGCCAGCATGTATCATTACGTTCCACAGATAACAAGTACCAAAAAGCCCCAACTATCTGCAAGGATAGCATGCAGAAAATATCTCTTTCAGAAGAATATCATAACTACACTTACTACGTTATATACAGAGAGCATTCATTGACTATGTGTCATGGTATCCAAGTACATCCGCTGCGAGAACAAAAGAGTCAGCCGCTGACACCATGGATGTGATATAGACAATGGTTCTATAACAGCAAACTGGAAATATAAGAGACAAATATGGAAAGTGGGACAAGATCTAGGGATCCCACGTTGAAGGATAAAACTGACATTGATCATCTAAGACTGAACATATTATAAATCCCAAGTTGTGCTTTTTATGGCTAATATCTGAAAAGAAATAACAAACAAGTTCTTGAATTTGTTGAATTCACATTTCTGTTGCTGGCTACCACAGATAGCACCATATAGAAAAGTTAGAATGGTACAGGGAGTCGTGAAAAAACAGGAAGCCAAAAGAAGTTTATATATCTTTAAGTAAGAAATAAACCACATAGACCATTTTCATCTCCATACACAAACTGATCTCCAACAGTGCAAAAGAGAAAGAAAAACTCAAATCTCCATTTCCTTTCCTCAGGTCTCCACATTCTAAAGGGGTAGAAAGAGTTTCCAGCATGGCATTATTTAGCAGCCTTATGTTGACTGGGACGTGAAAACCTTAAAGCACTAGGGCCAATAGTTGATTTACAAATCCTAAACTGCAGAAATGTGAGGAAGAAGTGCAGTTAATATGCCAATTAGCTCTAATTAGCTGTTAGTAATTCACCTATAGTGGCTTCGTTCAACTCTTGGGAGCTTAAATAAAAGCTGGACATGGAAAGAAGGGAAATAAATCTGGAATTAAAAAATGTTACTTCTCACAGAAATGAATAGCTGAGCCACAATTCATGGTATGCAGAAGAATTGATATTAAATTCAAAACGCTTCTTCCCTAAGATTGGAAACATAAGGAGTCATAAGGACAGGATAATGTGATCTGAAGCATGAAAGGAACAAAAGAAAAAGTCGTCCTTTTGAAAATAATATACGATCAAGTTGGCAGACAGGTTCAACAGACCCCCCCACCCCCACCCCCACCACACACACACACAAACAACCCCCAAATAAAAGAATAACACAAATATTTTTTATACTGGGATTGTAAGTGTTAGTTTCCAAGTCAAGCAACCATAAAGCCTACAGGCAAAACACAGTTTTATGGCTGACATGACTATAATTACATAATGCAGAAATCAACCAACGGGGCAAATGATTGAATGAAAGGAATTAGAAGTAGATTAGATTAGAAAAGGAATTAGAGTAGATTGTGAAATGGATTTTTGTATTGGCTGAGTAAGAATTCTGGTAAGATTGATTAAGAAAGATGACTTGACAATTTTGCCCTTAGATAAGTACTTAACTTTTCTAATCAATACATGTCAATGTTTTAGAAACAGAAAGAAGACATATTTTTCCTAACCTTCACATATTATTAATTTATTATTTTTCTACTTTAAAATCATTAAAGGTTATGTACTTTATTTTATTTCTTAGAAAAACTAAAACAACATAAATTACTTTTCTACTTTACTTCAATTTTAATAAGCAAAAGTAAAACAGGACGAGTTAAATTTCAAAAAAAAGGAACAGCATTTCTTCTTCCAGATTTAATCCTAATTCAATTGGCATTTCAATTTTTCCCTTGGATAAAAATAACATTTAACCCCTCATCCAGGGTACTGTATAATCTCCTCGTTTGGGCTGATATAATACGGGCTTACAGACCGGATCATTAGGATTAAATCTGGCGTACAGCGTATTTATGAAGCCCAACCAAACAAGAACCCCTCCAAAATTAGGCCAGATTATGGGCCGGATGTCTGGCGCAATCAGGCCAACCATTCGGTCCCCAAGGAGATATTGGTAGCACGGTCATGATAACCAGCCTAGAGTATAATTCTGGAGGACAAACTACAGATAATCTCTAGTAGATCCCAAAAGTTCATCGTCATGTTAGTAAGGGAATGCGGAAAGCAATGACATCCCAAATTTCTGGTCTTTTGATTCCTTCCTATACTGATATCTGCAGTTATACTTATTTCTTTTCTTTCGCGGTGAGAGTGAGAAAGGGGTGGAAGCTGCTGGTGAGCCTGTCATGGTCTTGGCTGAAAGGTGGCAGTTTACTTTTGTGGGAGAGTGTGGCTGAGAAGGTGGGGGTGGGATGTTGGGGCCTAGTGAATCAGTTGCCAAATCATGGCGGAAAAATCTTATCATTGAAGTTCCTCAGTTTCAATTTAGCTCAAACTACCGGAAACTAACTGTGATAGCTAAAACTACTGAAAAAGCTAAGACATTGCAGACCCATTATATATCTATATACACATGACTAGGATTTCATCAGTCTGGCATTCATGAGGCAGCATAAACCAACCTGACAAACTGTGCTATTAGATATAAAGATTTAAATGGTAGCGTACATGACTAGCGAGCATGTATAGCAGTAGATATGACACTGCACCAGCCCAAGCAGTTTCAGCAAAGACACCAGAAGTCCTTTTCAATTCCGAAGTCAAAGGCAAAATTCGGGCAAATCTGGGAATGTACTGAAACAAAATGATAAACAGCAGAGCTTGTTTTGTAGCAAGTACATCTGAGCCTTTTGACCTCTGCAGAAATCTCCAGACAATAATCTGCATTAATTTAAACACACAGCGTTGATTAAACAACAAACAGAGTTCTCAGATATGAAGTAAATTCTGCCACTAATCAGTGAAGAGTTTCAGAGGGTGGTGACAAATGAAATATGGTGCTTAATAGCAAGAGCGACGTCCCTACTTCGGACTTTATTGAAGGCAATTATAAAAACGGACCAACTTATCTAAGAGGGTAGCTGGAGAAACACTGCCTATGACATGGGAAAGACTAAAAGTGCATGAACATTAGCAAAGAGACACACACAATTGCACCAGAAATTTATAATCATGTCCAGGAAAGGGGAAAACAAAAGTAATTTAGAACACAACGAAACTCGAGACTGAATTTTCCGCACCTGGGGTAGGGGAAGCACTGCAAGGAAATCAATGATAAAATAGCACTTCAAATAGCGCTTCGCAATTTTTGCAGGATCTATGACAAGTTCTCCTCGCCCAAAAACCCGAGATGAAGGTGCGATATATGCTGTTCGGAATTGGAGAGCCATATGAATAAGATAGAAAGCATCAACAACAGTACGCAGTGTTGTAGCTGTGATGGCTAACTTTCGATCTATATCTAGACAATTTGATGATTTGTTAAAAACAGGTAGATAGAAGAATAGTGGATCCACAGATACACCCAGAATACATGACATGACAAAAAGCTTGTTCCAAAGTGTAAGGAATTTGTCTTGAGGGTCAAATATCTTCTTCTCAGACACTTTCAAGTCCTCTGGAAACACAGCCAGAGAGGCACCAAATCCAAGGGACCGACCAATGGATTTTAGTCCTTCAGACCCTTTTCTCATTCCTCTCTTAAAGGACTTTGTTGGAGCAGGAGTTGCATGAGTACCGCGCCCCAAACCATCAATGCTGAAGCCACATTTGTTTGTTGCAATTGCAGAAGATGGGGATGACAGCCTGGAATCGAGGTCATCCAACCTTTTACATGAAGATCCATCAAATGTCATTAGAGGCCAAGAAATAAAATCTATTATCTAGATACTAGACCAGCAAACAATCTAACTTTCAATTCATCATGTGCATAATCAAAGAATATGACACCTCACAAACCTCAATTTCACACTATGCATAAGCAAGAGATTGAATACCTTACAAACTTGTCTCGCTGGCCACCAATATATGGAGTCTTGGGACCACAATCAAACATAGTGTATGATCAATGGAAATTCACCTGCAGGAAAAATGAAAATCTTAAGATAATATGTTTCACATATTACATGCCAAACAACTTCTAGCAGTGGTCCAATGGCAAGTCACTAGACTACAGAAGAAATGTTCTGAAAACCCCCCCAAAATATTTCCCTCCATCATAACACCATATATTCTACACTTTTTTAAAGAAATATATAATCTATGGCTCGGAAACATCATGCAAACATAGCTAAAACCAACACTAAGCAGTTGTATGTGATCCCAAAATAACTTGGTGGTTCAAATAGGTCTTTCCTATTATGTACTTTAACAGTCAACCTCTTTGTTTCACTGACATCTATATACAGAATAAGACAATTCACATTTCCCGCAAAGATACTCCACCAGAAGATCTATATTTTCACCGAACAATTGCCACATAATTCACTTTTTACGTTTCAATTCCCAATATGTTTTACTGCTCACAATATGGAGAAAACCTATAATTTACCCACGTAAAAAGCAGCCTAAACCCCCAATGTCCCAACAAACTAAGACTCTCCTACATCACAATCACAACGATTCTTCCCAATTACGTTTTTCGGAAGAGATCAACTATGACTACTAGCTCATTCTAGACTTTGTAATATCAACAACAACATCTCATCAACACCATACCAAATAAACAGCAGATTCCTTTAACATATCTTCACCTTATCCTCACTACCCCATCAATATTCACGATCACCGCTAAAAATGTATAAACTCAATCAATTTCTCACACTAAAAGATGAACTCAGCTTTTCATCAAACACCTCAAGAACATCCTTGAAAACAATTCACTGCACTGAGTAAAGAGTAAAACAGGGACAAATACACACATACACAGTCAAGTAAAAAACCGGCATCACACCAACACTTGAGATGAATATTAGATAAGTGCACAACAAAAGCCCCAAATGATAATTCTTCGCAATTTAGTCCTAGTTTTTCACAGGTAAAAAAAGTCAAAACCGTGCGTTGACATCGCAATTCTCAAAATTACAGATCACAAGAACAAACTTACAGAATGATTCTTGAGATTAAGTCATGGATTGAAGCACAAATTGAAAGAGAGAGAGAGGATTCGATGTAAGAATTTGCAGAATGAAGTCAAAGCTAATCAAATGGAGTATATTGTATTGTATGTATTATTACTGCTGTCTTTATAATAGAGTGGGGGAGCACAAATAAATGTGGAAAATGACTGTAACGCCCTTTGTTTGTTTGGTGTTTCATTTTTCAGTGGGTGAGGAAGAATTTCATTCACCCCCTCGAGGTATCCGTTTACTCAATCTGACTCCTCTTTAGTATGGAAGAATTTTCATTTTACCTCCTTTGGACTTACCTTATGAGTTAGTTAATAGTCAATTTGAGGATAAATTTGTCAATTTGAGCAAATGGAATCTAGCAAACATGTTCCCAAATCCCAATAACCTAAGAAATGCATGAAAATTAGCTATACTATATTCTATATGCTTATTTCGTTCAAGGACATTTTTCCTATATGCTTCATTCAGTAAAAGTGAAGTTTTAACTTTATCAAATTTTCAAAGTTTGAATCATCATCAAAAAAGGAGTCCTCAAATCTCAATTGATGCTTCTCTTTTAGCAAAATTGACACTATCCTGTAGGAAAATGCATAAAATCTACATATGATTCGAAAAAACTTGCACGAAACCTCCTCACATTATATATATATATATATATATATATATATATATATATATATATATATATATATATATATATATATATTGATAATGGTCGAGAATATTACGACCGTAAAACCCAGAGTTACGATGGTCAGCAAACTCGAACCAGGCATGGATCGAACATAAGAAGTCATCTTCGAGAGTTAGGGTCGTATGGCTAAAATGCTATGATCAAATAACCACGTGAATGCAGAGTATTGATAAGTGTCAGAGCTGCCGGCGGCAGTCAGTCAGGCATTAATTACGACCTTGGAGTCTGACAGGTCTGACGGAACTTCAATAATCACTAACTTCCATGGTCACGATCTTCAATGATCACTAACTTCTATGACTACGATCTTCAATGATCACGCTCTTCAATGGGCGCAATTGAATACGACCCACGTGGTGTGTAAGTCTTAAATGACGTCCCTCGTGGGTCGCATTAATACGGACCGTGTCCGACGGCCAATCATAAGACGCTACGCGTCAAGCTCGGCAGCCTATATATACTACGGCTGTACGGATCATTTCACCAAGGAAAACACAACACAATTCTACATTTTCTAGAGAGAGAATTTCTGCAATACTTCGCCTAGTTCTATTCGAGGTACGCTTCGTATGAACACTTAGTTCGAGAACAGTGCGTTCTTACCCTTCGTTTATACGACCCAATTTCACCTTATACACGTCACTTTTATCCCATTTACCACACTAATTGATATAACCCTTATCAATTTGGCGCCGTCTGTGGGAACACACTTACGTTCCTTGAGATAGCTGAGATAGAGGCGAATATTGTGAGAAATCTGTTAAACCTTTCAATGAAAAGAGAGATAAGAAAAATGGCTTCAACTATGAAACAAGCGCTAATGGTGTCAAAAATGTGCCGGAGGATAGCAGCGAATCCTTCGTGCCAAGGCGCCAAAACACGGTGGATCTCGTGTTTCTTTCACGAGACGACTTAAGGATAATGTTGCGAGAGGCGGCCGAGGACGGGGCTCGTAGGGTGATGAGAGAAACATCAAGGGGGCACGGACATCCCTCCCCTGATCAGGTGTCATCTCAGCCACAATCGCCCGCTTTTCGCTCGATCCGGGAAATTTCTGACCATATGACAGATGAGCCGATCCCGTCAAACCACCAGGGCCATCAGGGTCGTGATGGTAATTGGCAGGAATCTCGGGGGAGAACTCGCTCTCGATACCATGATGTACCGACCCCGAATCCTCAACCTACGGTGGTGAACAATGCGCAAACACCGACACCAGCCCAAGGGGAAAATAGGAATGAGGATAGGTCCAGCCAAGGTCTGAGAGAGAGCAGTTCCTCGAGCCAATCGAACAGGCGATTGTGCAGATGCAAAGGCAGCTCGAGGAGTTGCAGAGATCTGCGGGGTCACATTACGACCCGATAATCCAACGAAGCCCGTTCATCGACGCGATTGCAAATCTCAGAATCACACATGATCAACGACCGGGGGACTCCCCATATACACCGGAGAAAAATCATCTGGGGACCCCAAGAACCATGTAGATGCGTTCTTGAACGATATGGATTTTATCGTCGCTTCCGACACGGCGTTATGTCGAGTTTTCCGAAGCACGCTGGTGGGGCGAGCGGCCACTTGGTTCCTCAATCTGCAACCCGCCTCCATCTCATCTTTCGCACAACTCACGGCGGAGTTCGTGTCGCATTTTGCCTGCAATCGAAAAATCTCACACTCGATGGGGTATCTCTACTCCATGACACAAGGGGATCAGGAATCGCTCTGGGATTTCATGCAGCGATTCTCCGATGCAGTCCTCGAAGTTTCCGACCCCAATCCCGACGGCCTGGTGGACGTACTGACCCACGGGTTAAAAGACTGTCCTTTCGCGGACTCCTTGTACGGGACAAGGGTCAGAAGCATGAACGAGTTGATGGAGCGAGCAACTCCATTCATAGTGACGGAGGAGGCCAAGAAGGCCAAAAGGATGGCCCGACAAAGGCAGAGAGCCGAGTCGTCCAGGCCGAATAACAGATAGGAAGGACGGTCGTCGGGTCGGAGGGATGACGATAATAGAGTTCACATGAACTTAAAATTCACTCCCCTCACGACCGGCCCCCAAAATGTGATGCCCGTGATGTCAGTGGGAGAGTTGGGTTGAATCACCACATGGCCAACAAATCCAGCCAATCCGGAGAAGTACAAATCTTCGAATAAGTACTGTCGGTATCATAAAGTGTGGGGGCACAAAACCAACAGTTGCACGACGCTTCGATCCGAGATCGAACGTCTGATCAATATGGGATATCTTCGCGAATTCGTCGTAAGTCCGACCTCAACGGTCAAAGAGAAAAGAAGAAGAGAAAACCCGGAGGAAGCGTCGGGGTCACGACCGCGAAGCACGGCTTCGGAAGCGACAGCCGTGGTACCCGACCCCGAGCCAGTCGGCAGGCCCTTCATGGAGAACACGTATGGAGGACATACCATCGGGATGATCGAGGGAAGTGCGATGGCGTCATCGTCTTCCAACAAATGGAAAAGGTTCATCCGGCAAGTGAGGGCAATGGAGCAGAGGCCGGCGGAAATGTTCTCAGTGCACGTGCAACGCCCCCAGGCCATTTCATTCGGACCCGATGACTTGGCAGGAATCGTGTCCCTCCATGACGACCCTATCGTCGTATCAGCCACAATCATGCGAGTCTAGGTTCAGAGGATCCTGGTCGATACGGGGGCTTCAACCGACATCATGTTCCTGTCGACCTTTAAGAAAATGGGGATCGACCCCATGCGCCTGCAGAATACCAACATCAGGCTGGTAGGGTTCGGAGGTGAAAGGCATATCACGATCGGAACTATCGAGCTTCCGATGTCGTGGGGAGAGGCGCCCAGGAGAAGGACCGAGATTGTAAAATTTTACGTGGTCAATATCCCGGGCAACATATATAATGTCAACATCGGGAGACCAGCATTGAGACAGTTCGAGGCGATCGCATCTACGATTCACTTGAAAGTGAAGTTTCCGACCCCAGCAAGAATTGGAGAAGAACGAGGCGGTCAGGCTCGGGCCCGAGAATGCTGCATGAGTGTAGCGGAGTTATCAGAGTTAACTCCGGAAGATGAGGCAGGCTTCGCCAAGAAGCTAAAGATGACAGAAAATAAAATCACCGCGGCAGGTGGTACCAAGACGATGGAGCTGGGAGAACCATCGAAGGCAGTACAAGTGGGGGCTGAAATGAGCCCGGAGGTTGAGTCAGGAGTGATGGTGGTCTTGAAGGATCACATCAACCGCTTTGCGTGGGAAGGGGATGCGCCGGGTCGGATAAATCCTAACATTTGTTGTCATCGTCTGAATGTCCAACCCGGTTCCCGACCAGTAAAGCAGAAGAAGAGAAAGATGGGCGAGGAAAGGCGCCGCATCGTTCAGAGCGAAGTACAGAGGCTGCTGCGCCTCAAGCAAATTAAGAAGGTTCGATACCCAGATTGGCTATCGAACGTGGTACTGGTGCCAAAGAAAGAAGGGAAGTGGAGGATGTGCATCGATTTCACGGACCTGAACGAAGCATGTCCTAAAGACTTCTATCCACTCCCGAGCATAGACCTCATGGTGGATTCGACAGCGGGCTGCGAGTTGCTGTCAATGATGGATGGAGATCAGGGATACAATCAGATCCTGATGTCCCACGATGATATGGAGAAGACCAGCTTCATCACTGATGTAGGAGTATTCTGCTACATGGTGATGCCATTCGGTCTTAAGAATGCGGGGGCCACCTATCAGAGGTTGGTCAATAAGATGTTCGCCGGAATGATCGGCGATACGATGGAAGTTTACGTGGATGATATGATCGTGAAAAGCCAGAAGGCGGAGGATCATCCACGGGATCTGAGAAGGGCCATGGAGACCATGAAAAAGTTCGGAATGAAGGTCAACCTGAAGAAGTGTACCTTCGGGGTGAAGGGAGGAAAGTTCCTAGGTTTCATGGTGACCCAGAAAGGGATCGAAGTGAATCCGGAAAAGGTGAAGGCCATATTAGATATGAAGCCATCGACGAAGCCGGGCGAAGTTCAATAACTGAACGGTCGACTGGCCGCCTTGAATCGATTCATCTCACGGTCCTCAGAGAAAGAACTACCATTCTTCAAAGTCTTGAGGAATGTGAAAGAGTTCAAGTGGACAGACGCATGCCAAACGGCATTCGAAGAAATGAAGAAGTACTTGCTAAGTCCACCGCTGCTCGTAAAACCAATCCCCGACGAAACACTCTACGTTTATCTCGCTGCGGGGAAGGAGTCGGTCAGCGCGGCCTTAGTTAGGGCCGAGGGCAGAAATCATCAACCAGTGTACTACACCGGAAAGACGTTGAGAGACGCGGAGCTTCGATACCCGCAGATCGAGAAGTTGGCGTATGCCTTGGTCATAGCGTCAAGAAAACTGAAGCCATACTTCTTGGCTCATCCGATCGTAGTTCTTACGAAGCATCCACTCCATCCATTTTGCAGCAACCAGAAGTTTCGGGAAGAATGGTTAAGTGGTCGGTCGAACTGGGAGAATTCGACATCACTTACAAGCCTCAACCAGCGATAAAAGCCCAGGTGCTGGCCGATTTCATTGTTGAAATGAGCGATGGATCGGAGGAAGAGAAGAAGGAACTTCAATGGTGGGACCTGTTTGTGGATGGGTCGGTGAGTAACGGAAATGGGGGCTTGGGGATTGTCCTGAAAAATCCCGAGGGCGAAAATTTACACTTTGCCGTCAAAGTAGAGTTCCCAGTCTCGAACAACGAGACCGAGTACGAAGCGTTGCTGGTCGGAATGAGGCGTGCGCTCGAAGGCCACATAACTAGACTTCGAGCCCACAGCGATTTGCAGTTGGTCGTGCAGCAAGTGAGTGAATCGTACGAGGCAAGGGAAGAAAGGATGAAGGACTATCTCCAGCGGGTCCAGGAGTTGAAGGAGGAGTTCGACACATTCGAATTGCTTCAGATCCCAAGGTTGGAGAATTGTAAAGCCGATGCCCTTGCCCGAATGGCGGGATCAATGACACCAATCCGCAGGCGAAAAATCACATTCTTTACGATCAGTAAGGCAGCAAACTCGGAGGAGGCCATGACGGCCGCCATCGAAGAAGATGAGGAGGATTGGAGATCGGAGATAACGAAATATCTCTCAGATCCAGACCAATATACTTCGAAGCCTGAGGAAAAGACATTGGCAAAGAAGGCGGCCCGATTCTTCCTCAAAGACAGAGTGCTATTCAAGAGAGCTTTCTCCCAACCTTACCTACGATGCTTGGGGAAAACCGAGTCGAATCTAGTGATGAAAGAAATACACGAAGGAAGTTGCGGCAATCACGCAGGTGGGAACAGTCTGGCCCAGAAAATCCTAAGGCAAGGATACTTTTGGCCAACATTGGCCAAGGACACGGAGAACTTCGCCAAACGCTGCATGTCCTGTCAGCAATTTGCACGAACGATCCGACAACCGGCAGCAGCCTGGGAACCGAATCGTATCCCTTGTCCGTTTGATCGGTGGGGGATCGATATCGTAGGGCTGATGGTCAAGGATAAAGGCCAGAAGCGATTCCTACTAGTGGCGGTGGATTACTTCACGAAGTGGGTTGAAGCCGAACCAATGGCTCAACTGCTGGGGCCGTTATCAACTTCCTTTGGCGAAACATTTTGTGCCGATTCGGGATTCCACGGAACCTGGTTAGCGACAATGGCTTGCAATTCCGAAGCCAACAACTTGAAGACGGGTGTCTCAAATGGGGGATCAGGCAAAGCTTCACCTCGGTCGAATATCCCCAAGCAAACGGGCAAGTCGAGGTAACTAATCGGACCTTGGTTAAATCTATCGAAGCTCGACTGGGCCAATACAAAAGAAAATTGGTAGAAGAGGTACCGGGCGTGCTATGGGCGTATCGAACAACACCGAGAAGCGCGACCGGAGAAACACCCTTCAGCCTTGCATACGGTCACAAAGCAGTGACCCCAGACGAGATCGTAGCTGAGAGTTGGAGGATCAGAGAATACGAAGAGGGGAGCAACTCCACAAACTTGGCTCTCCAGTTAGATATACTTGAAGAAAGGCGCGCAAAGGCTAGCCTACGGTCAGAGAAGTACAAGGCTCAAATGGCCGGATATTACAACAAGAAAGTCAAGGATAGAAGATTCCAGGTAGGCGACCTAGTCTTGAAAAGGGTCGAAGCGTCCAAGGTGATTGGCAAGCTCGATCCAAAATGGGAGGGTCCGTACAAAATAACGCAAATCCTGGGACCGTCGACGTACATCCTTCAAGATATGGAGGGAAGAGATTATCCGCGATCGTGGAATTCCAGCAACTTGAGAAATTCTATCCTTGATCGCAAAACAAATGTATTACTCCGCTTTCCTTCAATGGAATAAAGTATATTTCTCCAAATTTCTTCTTTTGATGCTTCTTATTATTACTTAGCTAAATTTGTAAAACAAAAACGTGAGTGGTCAACACGATCCAGTGCATATAGCTAAAGTATAAGAAGCACAAGGAGATCCGTAAACGGAAATACACACGATCCATGCATCTGAAAATCATAAGTCCACTCAAGGTGAACTTCGTTTTTGGGGGAGGAGTACATCATATGAATAAAGGAAGATTAAATTCTTCAAGGAGAAAGATTAAATTCTTCAAGGTAACAGATCGATTCAATTCGACTCCAGGCCTAAATAAAGGAAGATTAAATTCTTCAGGGTAAGAGATCGATTCAATTAGACTCTAGGCCCGAATAAAGGAAGATTAAATTCTTCAAGGTAAGAGATCGATTCGATTCGACTCTAGACCTAATATGATCAAAAAGAAAGATTAAATTCTTAAAAGTTAGAAGGTGAATCAATTCATTTCTAATACGATTCGATCGTCGAAAATTAAATTCTTAAAAGTTCGAAGGTGATTCAATTCATACGATTCGGTTGTCGAAGATTAAATTCTTAAAGGTTAGAATATGATTAAATTCATTTCTAATAAGCTCGATCGTTAAATCCTTAAAAGTTAGAGGTCGATTCAATTCTGTCCTAATTCGTTCGGTCACTGAGAGATTAAATTCTTAAGAGTTAGAATATGATTCAATTCATATCTAATACGTTCGATGGTTAAAAGATTAAATTCTACGATCAAGCTGAAACAAAAATGAAGCAAAAAAGAAGATGTTAGGCATGAAGCCAAATTTTCATTCATTCAAAGGAAAGGTACAAAGGTGCTTGCAAAAAAAGTACATGGAAGGACAAAACAAAAAAAACTAAGTGTTTGGAGGAGGACCGGAGGTCGAAGCCACAAGGTCGGGAAGTGCGCTCACATCCAAGAAACCTAGATCAGCGTTGGGAGAGAGAAGGCCCGATCGGAGGAATTGGGAAGTGCTGAGATCGAACCCCTACTGGAAGATATCAGCACCATATCGAGCAATCGTGTCCCGATACTTCGAAGAGTTATTGAACTCCTCGACTGCTTGGCGCTTAATCTCGACCAAGTCCTCAGAATGTTTCGATCCCGATTTTTTGCGGGTCGCCACCAACTCCATCAGCTTCTTCTCAAGCTCTTGACTAGCTTTCAGAGCAAGGGTCGTAGAAGCGTCAGCATCGGCTTTGGCCCGGTTCAGATTTGCGATCTGTTCATTCGCATCGGCCAATTGACCAACCGACTTAGCCAGTTCAGTCAACAGCTTCTCCTTTTCCTTGGTCAAAGCTTCTCGCTCGGCTTCCAAGGTTCGGACTTGGGCATGTTGACGGTCCAGTTCTGCCCGAGCGTCGGTTAGGTCAGACCGTAGGATCTCGACCTCCTGGTACCCTTGCCGCAGCTGTTCGACCTCGGCATCCACATTCGACAGATCATCGCGCATCGATTGGATTTGAGCCTCGTATTGTGCATTGTTGCGAAGGAGGGTCGCCCGATCAGCCCTCAACTCCCTTTCAGTCACGACCGACTCGTGAAGGATACGACCCAGCTGGAGAGAAAAAAAAGTAAGTTAGAAAAATTTCTAAGTATGGGGAAAGGATACTTAGCCCAAAAAAAAAAAAATGGTTACCTGAGCACTAAGTTGATAGCGCCAGTCAAAGATATCATCCCGATGCACGGAGCGCAAGAAGTCGGAGTTTCGATCATTAACAATACGACCGATAACTTGCTCCGCATAGCCGGGCGGATAATCTTCGAAGACCGAAGGCGATCTAGGTGCAGGAGCTGGCTCCAAACCACCGATGATTGGAGACAACGAATCAGTCTCCCCCGACTCTGAATGATCCATCGAGGGAGACTCGGGGTCGGGGGTCGGAGCAGCTTCGTCAGCACTGGAAGGCGGAATCGAGGTTGGCGCAGGCTCGGGATCGGAAGTGTTTGGCAAGTCCTGGATCGTCCCCCCACTAGGCATCGTAGTTACCACCGTTGAGTCGGTTCCAAAAGGCAAAGTATTCGTACCAGAAGCCACGACCGAAGAAGTCGCAGCTTTCCGACCACGAAGCATTTGACCGATCAGACCCATCAAATCGGAAGGGGTCGAAGCGGGAACAGGCGAGACAGCGAAGCTGGCCGACAGAGCCGACGATGCTCTGGTCAAAGGATTGCCTGTTAGGGTCGGTGTTGGCCGCATCGCAGGGTTGCCCGAAGGAGAGTCGGAGTCGCTAAGAAGAACGACAGACGGGGGGTCGGAAGTTGTCGCGTCGTCTTGAGAAGGCTCCGAAGCATCTTTCCGAGCCTTGGACTTCTTCGCGGGCCTCGTTGCGATTTGCTTCCTTTTCCTCCCCTTCGGCCTCGACGGAGTAGGTTCGGAAGCCAAACTCGTCAAAGCCTCGTCCAAATATACGACCGCATCCGCCTCGCCAATCGTGGGAAGACCGTACGGAGCAAGGGTGTGAGGACCGCGCCCCACGAGTCACAATCCGATCCGAGTTGGTCCGGTGTTGGTCACTTAACAAACTCAACTTAGACAGAACTGTAGCTCATAGGAAGGGGTCTCACTGACGAGGATCAAAACCAGAGCATGATAATAAAATAATCTTACTTTAAATACAGCGGAAGTCTTTGGAATACAAATACATTTTACAATTTTAAAATGATGTAAATACAAAATCAAACACTTAACAATTTTTGCAAAGTTTCCAAAAGCGGACTTGTCGATCATTCGTTCCATCCGTGCTGCTATACCAATCTTACTCTGAGAAAGGGACGTATAGAACAAAAGAGGAGTAAGTCTTTAATAACTCAGTGAGATTCTTAGAACATGACAATAATCAAACAGTAAATCAGAACAAAACGAACAAGAATGACCAGAATAGGTACATCTGCATCACTGAACTGAAATTATCGGTTTTAACGATAATACTGGAGTATTCAGAAGAATGAGAAAATGAACTTGTGCAATTACATATAACAGATCCAACCTTAGCTCCGAAATTCAACCGTATACCTCCCTACGAGGAGCTACCTCGCAACAGAACAGAAGACATGCTCGAGTACATGCCAGTCTAACACGCGGGTCACAGCCAACTCCTGACTGCAAGCGGCGCTTAGACAGAATGGGTATTAATCAGAATTACTTAAACCGACAGCCCTTTGCTGCCCAGCAGTAAATCCATTCAATCCCTGGGCCCAACTTCCCAAAGGCGTCCCAATGGGTGAAACAGAATTATCAGATGAGCTAGTAATCCGGACAATATCCGTTGCTCGTTTTTGAGCTACATAGGCCGAACATAGTTCGTTGCTCGTTGCACAATTCAAGAATTGATTGGGTGATCATGATATCAGGTTAATTATGATTATGAAGAAAATTCCCGATTATGATTTAAATGAGATTTGATTTAACAATAGGCAAGAAAACTGATTATGTAAAGAATTAACAATTTTAAATAAAAGCATTAAAATGGTGATAGAATGTTGCTCGTGATTCGAAACAAAGAATCACAATTGTTATGTCCAAGTTTCTCAGGGCCGGATGCCAAACGGGGTTTTGAACAAATCAGAAATCAAACCTCAGCTTTTACCGTATGGGAAATTCTTGATTAACGTCGATATTTGCAGAACCTTAAAATAAATCAAAAAGATATAATCAATTGTTTGCTCACAAGTTTACAACAATAAACATATATTTCCAGTATTTATCATATTTAAAGAAGTTTAGTTAAATATCTAATTATTGTTAATTTGGGACAAATTCCACATTTACCTATTTTAACATTAACTATGACGTAAAAATATAAATAATGGGATTTACCATTTCAAAGTAACAAGTTGAAGACTAAATCAATTTACAAAATTATTATTAAAGTCTCCATTTCTAATTTATTAATAACATATTTGATATTAATATATACATATGCATCAATGCATATTTAAACCCTTTTTGAAACAATATTTCTTAACAAAATTCTTGTAAATTACTTATTAAATAATAATCTCAATCCAAAGATTTTACCATGATCTTAACATTGAACAAATACTTCAGTAAGCCCTTGAATAAAATCATATCATATATATAACTTTGGTAAAAACTATTTTTCTTATAGTTATTAGTATAAAATTACATAATATTGCATATATCACTAATGACAATTAAAATAAATTATAAACATTTAGATCTAAATAAAATTAATGTTTTCAGAATACTTATCATGCTAATAAACTACATTAGATGATTAGATCACAAGATAAATACAATACTTCAATTAAAGTTAAAGAAATTGAAAGATCAACCGTAAAACAATCTACATGTCTTCTAAATGTTGCAAAATCCATGAAAAATTATTAAACATGATTATAAATTATGATCAACTAATCCAACATCATTATTATTATGTAATGAGTCCATATTAATGATCAATTTCATGATTTGTGTAGCTTTTGCAACATATATTGGTTAATCAAAATGTTTATGCAAATATAAGGTAGAAAACTGTAGCAATCTTAGATTCACCTTCAATCGGACTTTCAAACGATATGATAATCTAAAATTGGTTGAGGGGTTAAATCTTAAACATCCTGAAGAGTATGTAGTTTCAAAATCAGATCAATAGGACAAGGTTTGGTATTTTAAATAAATCATGAAAGATAAGAGCTGTTTTCGGATTTTCTGGACAGTGGTACGTATTTCTAATTTTTAGACCCCTCAAACGACTTTGGTTGAAGAAAGTTTCTGAACATGAAAGTTAGCTTACACAATAACCAGTATGTGGTAAAAATTTCAGAGAAATACTCGAAGTTTTGATATGGTGTTCGGACTTCCAAAATTTTTGTAACAAAACTGGCAGTTTTGACCAAACTCGGTTTTGAGGATTTTTAAGGACTATAAAGAAGGCTTAAAGGATTGAAACAATTTTTTTAGAAATCTAAACATCAAGAGGAAGAACTTTGCATAAGGAAATAAGAGAAGATTGGGAGAAGAGAGGTGTGTGAAAAATGTTGAAGAGAGCCTCCCTTTTATAAGTGAAAATGGGAGACAAAGAATTAATTACCATACCCTACCCATTTTTATTTTAATCCAAGCTAGGCCACCCTAATTATGATGAATTTTCCAGACAATCTGATAGGATTTTATAAGAATAAAATAATAGAAATATCTAGCATAAAAGACAAAGCAAAAATTACCTTTTTACAAATGTAAATGTAAATATGTGAAGATTTACCATTGTAAATGAATGCTTGGATATTTTGAAACTACAAGGGACCACTTTGAAAGTTTTATGACTCATTTGGTCTTAAAGAAAATATTTGTGGTCAATCATAATTTTTTTCAAAAGAGGAAGGACTAAATTGTAACTTTTCAAATCTTTTGGGGTCAAAATCATATTTTCAAAAAATTCAAGGACTAAAATAAAAATTCGAAAATACTTTTATTTTCTTCCAAATTTCAAGGGCATTACAAAGGGATACCTTTTCGACAGCCTTCCCTGCGAAACGAATCATAGAGAAGAGTTAACAAAAAAAAAAAACAAGTTAAAAAAAAAAACAGGAAAATACTTACGGAAGAAAGGGTTCTTCACCAACTCAGTTGGGGAGTAGATCTGGGGCAACGAAGAGGATTGCAGTCCGGCTCAACGATCCTCCAAAGAAACCTTCGGTACCGAACTGCGAACGGATCACTTCGGCATTAGCGATCTGGGGATCGACCACCCCGTTCGAATCAGTTGTCCACAAGGTAGGAACGCCCCAGGCCGCATCAGTATGATTCCTCGGCTTGACGAAGAAGAACTTGTCCTTCCACACTCCATGCGACGATGGGTTGTTCAGAAGGATGGCGCTCTTCGTGTCCCGAGCGGTGAAGTAATAGAAGGGGGGAGCCTTGGAGTTCAGCTGCACTCGGTAGATCGAGAAGAAACGATCCACGGTGCACGCGACCCCCAGCAAGAGGTGGCACAGTACGAACCCCACCAGAACGAGGTAGGCGTTCGGGTTCAGTTGACTGGGGCAGAGATTGCAAGCATTCAGGACATCGGCAAAGAACGGATGAAAGAACATCCGAAGCCCGCAGATCATCTGGATCTTATACACAGTGATGAACCCACGAGAAGGCAGGTTGGCATGATCCAATGGCCCCGGAGCACGGAACTCGACCGTAGTCAGGTCGACCCCATATTTGACAAGTACCGGACCGATATCTCCGGCTTTGAGGGAGCTGGTGGTCGTAGACAGACCGCCAGGATCTGACGAACCTCCCCCAGCAGCAGAAGTCGGGGCTGCCATGGTGACAGGTGGTGGAGCCACGGTGGTGGTGGCGGCAGGAGAAACGGTGACGGGGGCCGGATTGGCCGAGGAAGACGAATCGCCCAGGTGGACGCCGTCCTTCATGAGACGGCGCCGTTTGTGCACCAGAGGCTGGGGAGGAGAGCTCGGCTCCTCCTCCCTATCGGCGCCGCGCACCGGCACCACCGGACTGAGAAGAGCGGCAGAAGAAACGACAACAGTTGGAAGATCTTCGGAAGATGAAGAAGAAGACATTTTCAGAGTGTATGAACGGTGAAATTGAAGAGAGTAGAGTGAAGAAGGCAAAGAACCGAAGAAAAACTTTAAAGGACTTAGGAAAAATCGCCGAAAATTGCAGAAATTGCAGAGGATTCTTAACGTCGCCTGAAAGTTTGAAGGTAATGTGAAGAAGAAGACAGATGTCGTACGGTATTTATATGATGGGGAGTCGTGTGCGCGAAAACCTAGGGAGCCGTCGAAACTGTCGACTTAATGATGGGCCGTTCGAAAGCCCCTATCACAATGTGACACGTGACGCGTGTCTCACAATCGCCCGGGAAAATCGCGCCCAGTCGCGCACGATCTCCCCTACTCGCCTCGAGTAAATCGTGCCCTATCACACACGATCAGACGTAACCGTTGTAATTATGACGAGCTGTTCGGGCTAACTGATCGGGAGGAGCCATGTGGCGCGTGTCGTATACGCGCCTGGGAATCTCGAGCCCACGCGCACTCAATCTGCACCACGCGCCCGGCATTTACGCCCCCGTTACGATAAAGCTGCCTCACGATGTCATTAAGACTTAGCGTATTGAAAACGCAAACGGTTGGAATTCGCACGATGCACAGTCGTTACAAAAGTAACAGATGACGTCATCGAAGTCAGGCAACGATGCAAATAGATATTCGATGCATCATGCACAGAATTTCGACCCCGACTCGTCGGCATCGAAACTGGGGGGACTATTGATAATGGTCGAGAATATTACGACCGTAAAACCCAGAGTTACGATGGTCAGCAAACTCGAACCAGGCATGGATCGAACATAAGAAGTCATCTTCGAGAGTTAGGGTCGTATGGCTAAAACGCTACGATCGAATAACCACGTGAATGGCAGAGTATTGATAAGTGTCAGAGCTGCCGGCGGCGGTCAGTCAGGCATTAATTATGACCCTGGAGTCTGACAGGTCTGACGGAACTTCAATAATCACTAACTTCCATGGTCACGATCTTCAATGATCACTAACTTCCATGACTACGATCTTCAATGATCACGCTCTTCAATGGGCGCAATTGAATACGACCCACGTGGTGTGTAAGTCTTAAATGACGTCCCTCGTGGGGCACATTAATACGGACCGTGTCCGACGGCCAATCATAAGACGCTACGCGTCAAGCTCGACAACCTATATATACTACGGCTGTACGGATCATTTCACCAAGGAAAACACAACACAATTCTACATTTTCTAGAGAGAGGATTTCTACAATACTTCGCCTAGTTCTATTCGAGGTACGCTTCGTATGAACACTTAGTTCGGGAACAGTGCGTTCTTACCATTCGTTTATACGACCCAATTTCACCTTATACACGTCACTTTTATCCCATTTACCACACTAATTGATATAACCCTTATCATATATATATTAAGCCTTCATTGAGAACATGAGTCCAGATAGGGAATCCATAACCGGATATGCCCCGTCACCACAAAATTATTCATAGGCAAAAGACAAGATGGAGTAGGTCAACATTAGGCTTTGGCACTCGCCGAAGTAGCTAAGTTATAGGCTACCGAGTTACAAATTCTAGGAACAAATTAGAATTTCAATTTGGATCGTAGTGCACGACACAAACGGATCTCGAAGACGTTTTAAGAGAGGTTGTGAGTTATTGATCAAATTGGTATCTTTAGGGGATTCGAATAAAAAAGATTAGCACACGCTGCTATAATTAGTCAATTAGAGCTTCTACATATCACATTTGGTGTGGCTTGGTTAGGTTTGGGTTAAAAGTTACATATGTATTTATTCTTTATCATCCTTCACAGTGTTTCAACCACTTATCTAGAGTGGACTTGAGAACATTGGTTATTTTTTTGTCAGATTGACTTTCGATGTTGTGAGCTTTGGTGTCTCATTCAATGCAGTGAAAAGTAATGCTTGAATTGAAAATTGTTACATCACTAATCACTTTCTTTTGATCTTTTCAAAATAGTGTGCATAAAATACTAAAAAGAAGAGAGCTTGCCCTATCTTGCATCGGCCAACGCTCATCAAGCTTGTCATCAAGGATCAGTTCAATCCAATCAGAAAAATGATAAATGCCTTAAAAATGAAAGAGTGGATGATCGGGATTTTATAGATGGTCACCACCGTATTTGGAGGGAATATTTAACTCACAATCGAAACATTCCTCAAAATCGATCCACGATCTACAACTCGGGTTGGAATACATTTATCAATTGATGGGATCCATAGTTTGTACCAAATACTAATGTCATTATTTGTTTGAGCTAAGGAGCAAACTAAGTTGAAAAGAGTTCCCGATATATGATGATTGAGATCCCTCACAATACAGGAAATGTTTTTGGTCTTGGCATGCTGGAAACTTCTTGTTTTTGTCGTACTTACCTCGAATAAGCTGAATACATTGTTCGTACCGTGGTTTGTTAATTTTCTAAACCCCTCTTGTGGTTTTAAATATTTTGTAAAGAATTCGTCTCGTGCATAAACTTTCTCTTTGTCCATTGATTAAACCTATTAAAATGAACAAATCCAATTTGTCAAGGGTGTTCATTACTTTTGTCATTCTTATTTTTTTATAATTTTCAAAGTACTTCTATAATTAATCTCGCAGAAAGTAAAATTGTTTTTTTATTAGTAATTCTGTCATTTATGTTTCACTGATGTTAATTTGAAGGGGTGTACCTATAATTTTTTAAACCATAGGGAAGGTTTATGTAATTGCACCAAATTTCAGAGGGTGTAGCTGTAATTATCACTTGAATTTATGCGAGAGAGATCAACCACAAAGGCCATCCATTTGCTTTTTCAACTCGTAAAACTTCAGCGAAAGAAGAGTAAGATTTGCATATGATCTTTGTTGACTTAGAAAAAACTTATGATAAAGTACCAAGAGAAGTATTATGATCGACTTTGGTGAACAAAGGGATCCCCATTAAGTATATAAATATAATCAAGATATCTATGAAAATGCAGTGACAGATTCGAACACGTGGTTGTTTGACAAACGTCTTTCCTATCATGATTGATTTACATCAAGGATCAGCCTTGAACCCTTTCCTGTTCATGTAATGCATGTTGTTTGTAGATAATATTGTATTCACTGATGAGAAGTGAACGTGCACCAATGCCAAATTAGAGCTGCGAAGACAACTCTAAGATCTCGAGGTTTTAGATTACGTCGAATCAAGACAGAAGTATCTTGGATAATATTTAGTAAACAGAAGATCTCCAATGATAGTACTATAAAACTAAACGGAGAGGAGATACTTAGAAGCACCCAAACTTCTGTATTTAGCCTCTACACTCCAGAGGATGAAGAACTAGATAGCAATGTCATTTGATAAAATGGAAGAGCGTTACAAGGCTTTTGTGAGGCCGTATCTTTCCTATAAAATTAAAGAAAAAGTTTTATCAGACTGCTATAAGGCATGCTTTATTTTGAATGTTGGCCCATTAATCAACATCATGCACATAAGATGAGTGTTGAAATGCCAATGTTACGTTGTATGTACGGTAACATAAAAAGAGATAAAGTAAGATGTAATTAGGTGTGACACCCATTGACGAGAAAATCGTATATGATGGTCTCATCATGTGCAAAGAAGACTCATACGAGCACAATACGACGTATTGAGACCCGCAATCTGCGACAAACAAATAGAGCACCAGGACGACAAGTGGATAAAAATCATACGAAACAATATAAAACTTAGAAGAGTAAATGAAGATACCTAATTTTTGTTTGGTTCATACGTCCTACCAGAATTAATTAAGAGTTCATGATTTTTATTGATAGGAAGTTCGGGAGGTTTAGAAGACATTATTTATGCATAAAAACTAGTGTTTAACGTGTTCTTTGCGGAGGAATTTTTAAACATTAAACCAAAAAGATTTAGAAAATTGTCATTTTTTGCAAGTTGCCCATAACTTATACAGTTATACTAATTATTTACATGTACTACTTGTAAATTACAATTATTAATAATTGTTCGGAACAAGACGAGAAGACTTCCGGAACAAGACAAGAAGACCACTTCTTCGACCAAGAATGGCAAAAGTCAGCTCTTTCTAAAGATGTCATCTAGCAATTCCATATGATTATATATTACAATATGCTGCAAATCGAACCTTAAAGAAACAAATTTATTAGAATATTTTTGTAGTTCAGTTATAACGTGCACCCGGTTGAGTTAGAAACCTCTTGGATTAGCAAAATTTGATACATCCTACCCGATTGTTGCCTTGTTCTCCAGAATTCTCAATTCCTGAACGACAAACACAAAATTCTATGCTCTTAGCCCTCTATCCTTGACGAATAAGCTCGTCGGAAATTACAGACCTAGCCTCACGGCAAAGAGCGTCTGAATTATCCCCAATTATTGGCTGGTGAACAACAACTTTTACCGATCCTGGATATAGTCTACTTTCCATCCCTGCAGGCATAATGCCACCAGTTCCAATGAGACAAATCGGAACAACGGGAACTCCAGTCTTTGCAGCAACACTGAACGCACCTTTCTGCAAGTTAATCAGCCAAAAGAAAAGACTACTACTTATCAGAGGAACCAAAAAACGAAAATGCAAATGCCAATGACGATTCAAGCTAAGAACATTTCAAGAATTAGGAGTTGGTATTATATTCACTATCTAGAAACTTCGCATAGGCCAAGTTGTAGAAGTGCTTAGTTGTTCCTGCCTATTTGTGGTTACTTTTTTCCATTAGCCAAGAATAATCACAAAATATTATGAGAATAACTTGGTTGCGTGGGGCGGAAAGAAATGTTATAGGATGAAGTTAACTGCTTGAAGAGAATGAAATTCAATAACTTCTGATATCAGGACCTTTAGTTCAATGGATGGAGTTTGAAAGTAGAATGGTTTTTCTTCCACCTCGTATCATCATGCTAGGTATACAAGCATTAATTATTTACAAAGGTTATTAGATAATACTTCCTACAACTTCAGCAATTCCCTTTAAATTAATTTGGGAAAAGGGCCTTTACAGATTTACGAAATCCTCCACTGTTTAGTAATAATCATGCAACAACCGTGGTTGCTGATTAAGATAAAGAATATTCTTAATATGAGCAACAGTAGATGATTGCTTAGACAGGAAGTGGTTAGGAAATAATCTCACCTTAAAGGGACCTAGTTTTCCATCTTTACTTCGGGTGCCTTCTGGGAAGAAAAAAACTGATGCCCCCTTCTTGACCAGAGTCATGCATTGCTTAAGGCAGTCCTACATTTGATGTTGGCAAATATTAGTACCATGAAAGAAAATTCCTAAATGAGATGGATGAATCAAATACTATTTTTATTTGATGCTTTAAAATGGGATTTTGAAGCCGATCAAAAAACTCGCTTTAATGTGAAATAAACATGATATACCAACTGACTTCTGCTGTCCATGCGCTTCAAAGGAATGACTCCGAGCAGGAACATGGCCCACCCAATAATTGGATAAAGAAAAATTGAAGTCTTGCTGATGAATTTGAAGCTTCTTCCGAGAGTCAAAAGGGTATATATGTCTAAAAAGCTCTGGTGGTTGGACACATACACAGCTGGGACATCTGATGAAGGCAGATTCTCAAGTCCCTCATACTCAATCTTGACAAAGGGGGCAACCGTCAGAACCGCCCAGGTTTTGGCAATGAGATAATGGGCCTTTCTTCGGTAGCGGTCAAACATGAGCACAAGAGGATGCTCTAGAAACATGGGGACGAACAAAATGATGGCAGCAAAAGCAGTGGTAACATAAAAGCAAATCCCCCTGACCTTTGCATTCAACCAAATTTCTGAGTTCAGGGTAAGAAAAATTGTTGGTGAGGATACATGGCAATGAGAATTAGTAAGAAAACATACTATTTGCAAACCTGATAATGGATGGGAAGCTTCAGAGGATCCAGTACTCGCAAGTTCAGATCTTACAGTTACGTCTCTTGAAGATTTTCCCCATCTACGAAAATTACTATGGTTGCCCATGCTAATGCTGAACACTGGTTCATGGTAGCAACAGCTTTGAGCTGAACAACAATGTCTTCTTGAACCATAAATTGTTTGATGTGGAAGAGTATCTACATTATAAAGAAAGAAAATATATATTAACAAAAAAATAAAAGGAAACACATACAGTTTCTTCATTAATGGCATTATGACAAACATATGAAGCATACAACTTACTTATATACTGATAAAACCTTGTCATTAACTGTTAAAACCAAGAATAAATTAATCGAGAAAGCTAAAAACATTAATGTATTTATGAGAAAGCTAGCAGTTGGGCAGTCTGAAATTAATTTGGCTGAATAGGCCTGTGTGGATTGAGAAATATTTTCGCGTTTTTTTGGATAACTTTAATTTACGGGTTTTGATCCCTCATTGACAATGCATTAATTGATAAAAGGAATAAGTATATCTAACAGGCCAGAGATACATCAGTTTCTTCATTCTAGTCGTCATAACCACACACTGCGAATTAGTAGGTTCAGAATGGGTATTCTTGTTCTGCTGCCCTATGTATATTTGTGGGGGCAATAAATAGCATTGCTATTCGTGAAAAGACCTGAAAGTTACGGCAACTAAGATCCAGTCGCAAAGCATTCATAACATACAAAATAGCATAATCAAGGGAACCGTGTATTTATTGGCTTCTCCCACTCTGCATAAACTCTAACCAGTCAACTAGTGAAACTTCATTGCAACATCATTGGAATTTGTTATTTACCAACTATTATATTCTGGATATTATTGAAATAAGAACAGCTGAAATTCAACTAAAGGTGATTGAATAACTAATCTTCCATTTCCAACCTAAGACGAATAACCTTTACAGACTTGTTCACTTCTTTTCCCTTCTGATAGCTGCTGAACACTATTTATAACTAAACTGCAACCTCAACTACTCCTACAATCTGCCATATATTAAGCCCCTTAATTCCCTTCCTAGATCCTTGCTTTCCTCGTGTATATTTTCCAAATAAGAGCCTGTTCATATGCCTAAAATGACTGCAAGTGTATCAAAATTCATGCAAAGAGCTCCACATATGCTATTCAAGAGGAACTGGTTCTAGTAAGAACTGTGAGCACAGGCCAAAGAACCAAACACAAACTTTCGCATCTGAAGGGATATAGAAGTATGATTTACATATCAGCAGAATTTTGTGTAAGCTTTGATATGAACTGGTCATTGCCAATTGTCATTGTGTCTATGCAGTCTGTACTTCTTAGTGATAGATGCTTTCTAAAATATAACCAAGAAGAAACTATCAAAAGTTCCTAGCAATATACGAGTTATACTCTATGCATAACATATATTATGCGTGATGCTCATAAAGCGGAAAATTCCGAATAGCTGAAAAATGCCTTGACAAGCACAATACACATTCAAACTATATTCCTTTCCCTAAAAATGTCACATTTTCAAAATATAATTTACAAGATTGAATACAACCTGAGCGAGTACTACATAGTTAAGCTAGGGTAGAATCCATTACATCATACATATCTTGCTCCATATCCTTCTCAAACCTTCACATTTCACCTACTTTTCCAACTTCTTAAAATCTAGATAAACAAACAAGCATAGAATATTTTACTCATCGCGTTCTACAAAACATGATGCATATCCCTGCTGCTAAAGCCTAAATGAGACATTCCTAGTACGTCTGAAGAAGAAAAAGCCTCAGGCATGCTTATAACTAATCACACAACCTTTATTTTCATCCAAAAAGTTTCCCACTGACAAGATTTGGTCAAACACTACTGGCTTCATTTTATTACTCACATGCGACTGGGTAAGTATCAAATAGCAGTCACCCTGTTTTTCCACAATCACTGCTACCAGTTTAACATTATCATCTCATAATATTTTATATTAAATGTTTTTTAAAATCAAATACCAGCTATAGAATATACTGGTATAAAGAGAACAAGGGTTTGGCAAAAAGAATCTTAATCATGAACCTATAAAATTTATGAACTTAAGGCCCAAATATTGTAACATACTTAGCCTGGCAAGTATTGCAGTACTTCAATACGGTAGATCTTTTTATGCAAGAAACAGCTGAGTGCTAGATTTGGTTTTTCTGATTGATGGTTTCCATCTCAAATAAGATATGTGGGATAACTAAAGATGAGAAACAAGAGAAATGAAAACACATACACCCATAGACACACAGAGGATGTTTGGTGGAAAGTGAATAGCATCTTGCGAGTTTATATATACTAGATTTCTGCACTTTGGACTTAAAATCTGTTGAGCAAACAGTTCATGTAAGTAAACCTCATTTGTAAACAGCACCACTACACTCTGAACAATTGAAAACCATATTAGCACGTAAGAACCTTTAAGCAGATAAAAGTTGGCCAGTCTGAGAGGAATTTTACTCACAAATTTTCGAATATCTTCGAATTGCTAGTTTAAGAGGTAAGCACCCAATGCGAAATCCATGCCGAGAGTTCAACTGTTGAAATCAATACAGTGACAAAAATGTTAGGAAAATAAGAGCCATTCAAGTGCTTGCAATTATATGATTGTATATGTAGGAAAACTCTTAGCAAGTCCAATAACAAACCAGTCCCGCACAATTTGAACAGTAGAACTTGTAAACCCTACATATGCGCCCATCAATACACGGTTGGGATTGTCCGAAACAAACACAAAACACGCGTGCAAGAGAGTTACTAGCAGCTACATGAGGAATACCTTATAGGGCCAATATAAACATGGCGGGGTCGTTTGATAGCCGAAAAAAGGTTAGATATGAATTCCAATAGCTACATATATAAGTACCCCATTTGCATTATAACATGGTAGCCTGGTAAAATAGTTTATCTCCTACTATGATTCTTTTTTTTTTTTTTTCTTACTGTAACACGTATACGAATCTCGAATACAATCTTGGATAATTTCGGATTAACTATTAGGCATCGACTTTCAAGTAAGGTTAGATTATAATCCACCAACGAGAGGCGGATAACATCAGTCTGTAATACGGTCTCCGTCGAATGTACTATACTAAGTAGGCTGACCTAGAACAATTTTAGCATGTCTACACACCTCATCACAATAAGTGTGCTACCAAAACTATGAAAATGCATCTTTTATTTGCAATCAAAATTTAATTCAATATATACCAAAACTATGAAAATGCATCTTTTATTTGTAATCAAAATTTAATTCAATATATACCAAGTAAAATAATCTCCAAATCAAAATGAAAAAGACGAGAATAAAGAGAGTTTACTAACTCACCAATGGACGATTAGTTGGCGTCCCTCCTCTTTCGCCTGCAGGATTAAAGAATAATTAGCTATAAAACTGTAAACAGCAAAAAAAGGAAAAAGGTTTTTTATTCATACAACAACATAGAGCTGACCGTGATGATGATGATGAAGTGAAGAAGAAAGAGGACAAGGGCCCAAAGAGAAATCGCGTAATCGAGATGATAATTCCATTCGATTGATTATCTTCTCTAACTCTGTTTTCGAGTAGGGTTTTTCTTTACTTTTTTCTTTTTAAATTCTCATTTTGGCCTATTCTGATTCTGACACACAAATGAATATTCAAATGAACTTGGGACTTGCGACTTGGGGTCCTTCATGTTCGAATCCAATAATTTGGTATTCCATTTGTGCGTCGAATTCAATGGCCCACATTGTAATAAGTTGTTATCATGTTAAATATTGGGTCAATTGCGATCACCGGGGTTTGCGATGTTCCTATATGACCTTTTAAAAAGAACACTTTGTTTCTAACGTTTTGTAAAATGTGCAGTTTGCCCCCTCAAGTGTTGACCAACAAAATATTCCGCCAAACATTTCAAAACATGCGAATCATGTGTCTGCCAAAAGGGTATATTCGTCTGACCACTTTTGAATTTACCCGCAAACCTTTTGTAGCAACCTTACCCCCTGAACTTTCTTACCCTCCCCTTAACGTATTTAAATTTATGCACTATACCCCATAAAGTATTGTATAGATACAAAACTAAATTTAACTTTTTACTTCTTGATAAATCGTTCTATTCTTCGTGTTACTGACATGATTAATATCACTTATAGATATTTATCTGTGAGTTATTATACCAACTTCCTAAGTAATACGACAATTTACACTTATAGATGTTTCGTTGTGACTTATTATATCATTCTCTCTCTCTCTCTCTCTCTCTCTCTCTCTCTCTCTCTCTCTCTCTCTCTCTCTCTCTCTCTCTCTCTCTCTCTCTCTCTCTCTTGAAATTCATATATATGTATTATTTTTACTTGTAAGAGAATAATAAAACTAAGACCTAATGGCAAATTGCACCCTTAAATTATCGCATTTTGTCATATTGCATCTGTAGATTATCTCATTTTGGAGGATTGCACCCCTAGATTACAACAATAGGCAACTTGCACCCTTACATTGTAATTTCTTGTTAAATTGCACCCCTATATGTCTCTGTAGGTTGTTTTAGTGAGTGTGCCGATATGAAACTGTCTTGCAGGGCCCAAAACTCCTGCCTGGTTGTTTGTTGTATGTCTTGATATCGTGAATGCTGTTATAAATAAACCTTCTAAGTCTCTGATAATTCCTCTGATACCTGTAGGACCTGGATTACCAGAGGCCGATTCGTCTACATTAAGCTTAGCATGTAACGCCCCTGAAATTTGGAAGAAAATAAAAGTATTTTCGAATTTTCATTTTAGTCCTTGAACTTTTTGAAAATATGATTTTGACCACAAAAGTTTTGAAAAAGTTACAATTTAGTCCTAGGCTATTTTGAATAAGCCATAAACGTTTTGTAGACACTATATTTGTTTCAAATTGATTATGATATGTTTTAATTTGTATAATTATTCTATGTTTGATTTTTAAATGAACTTATCGCTTTTATTTTACGATATAGTCATCCATTGGTTCTTGACCGGTTATAAATTAAATAAAGGTTAAAGATTTTAATCATAAGGTTTTCTTGGTCTTAGAACATTGATTTCAAATCTCTTTTGCATTGAAATTTTTTTGAATTTATCGACCATGTGGTAAAAGTTTGATTTAAACCTACATTACCTCAAGTTTTTACGTAAAGTGATATATGCATAAAGTAATATTAAAAATTTATTTTTTATATTTCATTTACAGCTATATAACATCCCATACAGCTGGAGAGAGCTAATACATCTGATTAGAGATAAAATAAAATATTCAAGTTAGACAAAAATGGGGTATACCTATTTACTCCATGTCTCCAATTTTTGTCCATATAATGTTCACCATCTTCAGCAATTTTTCTACACTTATCCTTTCCGACTTTCTTCTCGTTTCCTTCTGCACAATTTCTGTACTTGATGTCTAGTTTACCATAAAAATTGTTTCAGTCCTTTAAGCCTTCTTTATAGTCCTTGAAAATCCTCAAAACCGAGTTTGGTCAAAACTGCCAGTTTTGGTACAGAAACTTTAGAAGTCCAAAAACCATATCAAAACTTCGAGTCTTTCTCTGAAAATTTTACCACATACTGGTTATTGTGTAAGCTAACTTTTATGTTCAGAAACCTTTTTCAACCAAAGTCGTTTGAGGGGTCTAAAAATTAGAAATACGTACCACTGTCCAGAAAATCCGAAAACAGCTCCCATCTTTCATGATTTATTTAAAATACCAAACCTTGTCCTATTGATCTGATTTTGAATCTACATACTCTTCATGATGTTGAAGATTGAACCCCTCAACCAATTTCAGATTACCATGTCGTTTGAAAGTCCGATTAAAGGTGAATCCGAGACTGCTACAGTTTTAACCTCAGATTTGCATTAACCTTTTGTTTAACTAAATTATGTTGCTAAAGCTATCTAAACCATGAAGTTGATCATTAATACGGACTCATTACACACTAATAATGATGTTGGATCAGTTGATCTTAATTTAGAATCGTGTTTAATATTTTTCATGGATTTTGCAACATTTAGAATGACATGTAGTTTGTTTTACGGTTGATCTTTCACTTTCTTTAACTTTAAGTAAAGTATTGTATTTATTTTATGATCTAACCATCTAATCTAGTTTATTAGAATAATAAGTATTCTGGAAATGTTAATTCTAATTAGATCTACATGTTTACAATTTATTTTAATTGTTAATATTGATATATGCAATATTATGTTATTTAATACTAATAATTATAAGAAAAATAGTTTTTACCAAAGTTATATATGTGATGTAATTTTATTCAAGGGCATACTGAGATATTTGTTCAATGTTAATATCATGGTAAAACTTTTGATTTAATATTATTATGTAATAAGTAATTTACATGAATTTTGTTAAGAATAATTGTTTTAAAAAGGGTTAAATACGCATTGAAAATATATATGTTTGTTAATATGAAATATGTTATTAATAAATTAGAAATTGAGACTCTAATAATAATTTTGTAAATTGATTTAATCTTCAACTTGTTACTTTGAAATGGTAAATCTCATTATTTATAATTTTACGTCATGGTCAAAATTAAAATAGGTAAATGTTGGATTTATCCAAAATTAACAAGAATTAGATATTTAATTGAACTTCTTTAAATATGATAAATATTGAAAGTATATATTATTGTTGTAAATTTATGAGCAAACAATTGATTATATCTTTTTGATTTATTTAAGGTTCTGCAATTATCGACGTTAATCAAGAATTTCCCGTACGGTAAAAGGTGAGGTTTGATTTTTGATTTGTTCAAAACCCTGTTTGGCATCCGGCCCTGAGAAACTTGGACATAACAATTGTGATTCTTTGTTTCGAATCACGAGCAACATTCTATCACCATTTTAATGCTTTTATTTAAAATTGTTAATTCTTTACATAATCAGTTTTCTTGCCTATTGTTAAATCAAATCTCATTTAAATCATAATCGAGAATTTCTTCATAATCATAATTAACCTTATATCATGATCACCCAATCAATTCTTGAATTGTGCAACGAGCAACGAACTATGTTCGGCCTATGTAGCTCAAAAACGAGCAACGGATATTGTCCGGATTACTAGCTCATCTGATATTTCTGTTTCACCCATTGGGACGCCTTTGGGAAGTTGGGCCCAGGGATTGAAAGGATTTACTGCTGGGCAGCAAAGGGCTGTCGGTTTAACTAATTCTGATTAATACCCATTCTGTCTAAGCGCCGCTTGCAGTCAGGAGTTGGCTGTGACCCGCGTGTTAGACTGGCATGTACTCGAGCATGTCTTCTGTTCTGTTGCGAGGTAGCTCCTCGTAGGGAGGTATACGGTTGAATTTCGGAGCTAAGGTTGGATCTGTTATATGTAATTGCACAAGTTCATTTTCTCGTTCTTCTGAATACTCCGGTATTATCGTTAAAACCGATAATTTCAGTTCAGTGATGCAGATGTAACTATTCTGGTCATTCTTGTTCGTTTTGTTCTGATCACTGTTTGATTATTGCCATGTTCTAAGAATCTCACTAAGTCATTAAAGACTTACTCTTCTTTTGTTCTATATGTCCATTTCTCAGAGTAAGATTGGTATAGCAGCACGGATGGAACGAATGATCGACAAGTCCGCTTTTGGAAACTTTGCAAAAATTGTTAAGTGTTTGATTTTGTATTTACATCATTTTAAAATTGTAAAATGTATTTGTATTCCAAAGACTTCCGCTGTATTTAAAGTAAAGATATTTTATAGTGCTATGGTTTTGATCCTGGTCAGTGAGACCCCTTCCTATGAGCTACAGTTCGGTTTGAGTTGAGTTTGTTAGGTGGCCAACACCGGACCAACTCGGATCGGATTGTGACTCGTGGGGCGCGGTCCTCACATAGCATAACCTATTGGGGTGGTAGCCATTTTAGAGGGACGAGATTACACTAAGTGGGTTGGTTCACTTCCAGTTCAGATAGATTGCACGGTGAGGGGTGGAGGTGATATAGGTACTTGGCTCGGATACTGGTTAGTTGAAAGGGGGAGGAGTTGAAAATTAGCTCATTTGAGCTCCAGATGGTCCGTGCTAGGATAGGTCATTTCTGCCTAAGAGGTAAAGGTATCGACGAGAATTAGATTAGAAGATGGTTTTGATACCGAGATCGTCAGGTATTTATTGAGCAAAAACCATGGACCTCCTACTAGAGCCACGAGGTAGTCATCGGAATTTTGAAAGCGTGCAATATAGTGTCCGCTTCCCAGATCCGTCACTTTTGTGAGCTCAGTAGCTTCCATAACCTTTTGAAGTTGTTGACTATACCAATAATGGGTCGTTGAGCCAGATGGTTTGGATGATGAGTGTTTTGCGCCATACTATCGAATTGTTTTGAGTTCTAAGGTAGAAAATAGTGATGAGATTCATTGGGGCTAGGCTTGGCAATGGGTAGGGTAAAACCCTACCCTTACTCTAAAATCAAGTCGAGGGTCTAAACCCTTACCCTGTCTATGGGGTAAGGGTCTGGACCTTACCCTTACCCTAAGACATTAAATATTAGGGTCAGGGTAGGGTAAGGGTCTGACCCGGCCCTTACCCTATCAAATTTTATTTTTTTAAAGTTTTTATATGTGTGTTTGTTTTTCTTAAATTAAGATGCCTAAATACAAATAATAAACTTTAAGGTATTAAACTGGAATTCCCTTCCTACCCAACCCCCCCCCCCTCCCCCGCGCCGCCACACACAAAAAAAAAACATCACGATTGAAAATTTTAGATTTTAGAAATCAGATTTTAAATTTTTTAGATATTTTAGATTTTCTTCGACGACGTTCTTGGGTTTGGATTTGAATTCATCGTCTATTGTTGAGAGCCCTAGCTGCTCGATTATAGATCCAGGTAAATTGTTGAGATTTTAGGTTATGTGTGACTTTGTTGTTGATTAGAAGTTTATAAGTTGAAATATGAGTTTTTATTCTGTTGTGCGCTGAATTTTTGATTTATTTGTGATTTTTGGAGAAAATTGGATCAGTAAACATTCATTTTTGGTGAATTGAAGCTTTTCCAAAAACAATTTAAAAAGTGGTTTCAATTGAGAAAGAACAGAGTAAACAAATGGTGGATTTCTACTTTAAAAAAAAAAAAAAAAACACAATCGGGTAGGGTAGGGGTGGGGTTGGACCCTACCCTTTCTGACCTGGTAGGATAAGGGTCCACATATCCGGTCTCAACTGGGTTTAGGTATGGTAACGGCAAGTGTCCTGCCACAAAAAAATTGATAGGGTATTGACAGGGTCTGGGTAAGAGTAGGGTAAAACACTACCCATTGCCGGTCCTAATTGGGGCGATGGTGGTGAATGACTGTTAGTTGTTTGATGAATTAGTTATCTATTTCACTTTTCGACTTCCACTAAAGGAAGAGAGGAACATTATATGTATGGACAATTATTGATTATTATGCATTAAGAAGAACATTATTTTGTTGTTTTGCATTTAAGGGGTTGATTCTACACTAGAAAGAGGAATCATTGTTAACAAATTTGAACACAATACATCCTAGGCTACTTCTACAAACGACTTGGGCGATCAACCGCTACATCGGATTAGTCTGGTGATGTCTGGTAATTATTGAGAGAGGATTCTCTGTCCCACGTTTGTGTTCCACTGCATGTTGCACTAGTTGTGGTGATGACATGTGTCCTTAATATTAATTCATGGTGGGTTTAGTGGATAACATGTGTCCTTGATCTTAAAACATGGAGGGTGAAGATTAAATGAGACATGGAGTGAAACACAAAAATGGGATAGAAGATCCATTGCTCGAGATCTTGTGTTTCGGGCTATTGGCAACACGGTCTCGCATAACAAATTATTATATAACCATATGACTAATTTCTTTGTGAAAAAAAGAAACAATTGCTTTTATTAAAAATTATTGATTCTTTTTAAAGTTGTAACAACTTCACCTGCTACATATGCATTGGCAAAAGATCAATTGTCCCTCTATATTAATAATAAAAAATAAAAACTATCCCTCTTTATGTGTCACTTTCTGTTCAATATAACCATCTACATTCCATGTATTAAAATAAAAAAAACACTTGTTATCATTACAATTACGTGGAGTAAATACGGTTAAGATCATCTCCTACATAATATCCTATGTCTTCTCCTACATTATCCGGATAATTGCCATCTTTTAGCATATACAAAAAGCACACTATTAAACTTTCATCTCTCTTCCTTGTAAAAAGTTACGGTTCCTTTCCATTACCATTTATTTTCTTTTTACCCTTCTTAAGGTATGTATGTTTTCACGATTATTTGTCGTGCTTAAAATATAATATAAAAAATAATAAAATAACTCTAAAGTAACACATTAATAGCTAAAATTTATAACGTATTTCAAATATAAAAGGAATATTTATACAAAAATTTGTAAATATACTTTTTGTACAAAACTTTTTTTATGATATATTTATTGTGTATATAAATTTGAAATACTTTATAAATTCTAGCTATAATTGTGTTAATTTTTGAGTTATTTTATTTAATTTTTATATTATATTTCAAACATAATAAATAATCGTAAAAACATACGTACCTTAAGAAGCATATATATAATTTATTTAACTTATGATATACATTAGGAAATAAGTTAGATAACAACGTATAACATACAGAGTTTTATTTTTAGCTGTAAACTTATTCAAATTTTAGTCAACATAGGGAACATCTTTCATTTTAAAGCATATTAAATAAAAAGTAAATATTAGATGATTTCTTTTTATTTATTAGATGAAGTTTAGGAATCAGATTTGGTAGATACACCAGAAAAAGGGGAATGGAAAGGAGCCGAAATCTTGGAGAGAGAAGGGAGATGAATTTGATTGTATACATTTTTATATGCTAAAAGGGACATGTGGCAATCATCCGGATTGTGTAGGAGAAGATGTAGAACATTATGTGGAGCACAAAAATGGAATAGAAGATCCATTGCTCGAGATCTTGTGTCACGGCCTATTGGCAACAAGATCTCGCATAACAAATTATTATATTAACCATATGACTAATTTCTTTGTGAAAAAAGAAACAATTGCTTTGCTTAAAAATTATTGATTTTTTTAATGTTATAACAACTTCTCATGCTACATATGCACTGGAAAAAGATCAACTGTCCTTCGTTATGTGTCGTTTTTGTGTTTTATATAACCACCTACGTTCCATGTATTAAAAAAAAAAAAAACACTTGTTATCATTACAATTATGTGGAGTAAATAGTTACAAACCGGGACAGAAAATCCTTGCCAGATTTGATTCTTACCAGCATTACGATGTTCCCTTATAACTTATTCATGCGTGCTGAAATTCTAGATCCACTCTTATTCGCGTAACATTCCACTCTTACGCATCACAGATTTTATAGAACAAAACTTGAAGTGCATAACATAAAATCATGCCTTTATTTTCCGTGCTCCATAAAGCGCAACATTTTTAAAAGCAGGAAACTACAACAATAACAATAAAAAACCTACATATGAAACTCAAAGGTCGCACATAAAATCTAAAATTGAAGATTAAATTCTAGTCGCGGGGGCGAGTGTTCTCGGGGCTAGCAGTTCCCGTGGCGACCTTTGCAGCGTCCAATGCAGAAGCCTCTGGTTTCTTCTTTGTGTACAAAGTCATATAACCAATGGCCATCACCACCGCAAACCCGCCAATGGCCAATCTCGCTGGGGGAAAGGGCAGCTTGCTTCGCTGATGAAGCACTTCCGTGCTGTGCTGCGTTCCTGAAGCCGTACGTGGTGTTCCCTGGTACGCCCCCTGCTGTCCCATTGCTGGTGCCGCCACTCCAGCCGCCTTAACTGCGTGCTTCCCTTGCCCCGGTGGTGGCGGTGCGCGCACACCGGTTGGATTCACATTTCCTGGTGCCACCATATCTGGTTATTTAGTGATTGTGTGCGTGTATTCCTTTAGTGAAGTGATCGAGTATGTATGAGAAAAACTAGGGAGTGTTGGAGGGATTTGGAAGATATAAGAGAGTTTGGTTAGTTTGATTTTCAACAAGTGGAATGCAAGCAGTGAATGAAGGGAGTTATGACAATTGGCGTATTGTTTTGGTTCTCGCGCACAAAATTCTGTTTATGTTCAGCAGATGAATCGGATCTGTCTTGTTTTTTGGACAAGGCTTAGGCACCATTCTAGCTACTCTTTTCTTGGTTTCTTGAATTGTTGGATGTCGAAAAAAGAAAAAGAAAAGGTGAATATTTTTATGTTACATGTTTCCATCAAATATTCATCCATAAGAAAATAACTGGATTTTCGGCACAACACCCCTTATGCTATGATAAATTGGCAACTTATAATAAATAAATTACCCACATATTTTGATAAAATGACAATTTACCCCTTTATTTATCTTTTATACATTGCATAATACCCACTTATATATGCAAGTGTTACAAGTTGTGCAACTTTCTAAAATCAATGTGGAAATTAAATGACCTTTTTTTGTTCTTCCTTAAATAGGGTTTATATGCTTAATTAACATAAAAGATGAGATTAGTTTGCGTACTTTTATAAGGATAATGTGCCTATTTAACATAACATTAGAGTGTAAAATGCCATCACAATAATCATTCTGTTGTAAATGTTATTGGTTAATTGGTTTTTCTTTTCTTGTTTCTATATTATAACAAGAATAAATATTAAATTCAAAAATGAAAGAAATTATTTAATCTTCGTCTTTTGTATTTCATTACATATCGTTTGGTTTCTTTTGTTAATTAATTATCTCTGCCACTAATATTGTCTTATAATCTCAAATTTGTCTTTATAAATCACTTAGTTAAACATGTTTAGCCTTCTTACGAGGGATGCGATAAAAAAAGGGACAATTGTACGTGGTATATGAAAAATAATTTATATACCCTCTCCTAGAGTCAACTATAAAATATTCTTTGTAGAAAAAGTATACATGTAAAATTATAGGAAAGTAAACAAAACAAATCTAAATATATTTATTTTTCGGGTGTCAGCCCAATAGCTTGGAGCGAAAAAGGCGTGTTTTTTTTACCTATGGGTCTATGCCTTAAATCACGATATGTAAGCTCCATGAAATATAAGCCCCAAAGTACCGCCTGGAGGTGTTTTGCATTCAAAAAAGCCTCGGGCGAGTGTTCAACAACATTTCGGATATACTTCATGAATTCTTAGTAACTTATTTATTTTTATAGCAAAGCTTCCTTGTTGTTTATTTTAAATTTTATATTTAGATTTTTAAATCTTGGCAGCACCATGCTTCTTTAAATGGGAGAGAATTTCTTCACTAAAATCCCATTTCTAACTAATTTAACAAAATTAGTTTTAATGTGATGAATTTTTCAATGAACTTTATGTTGGAATTGAACATCACTAATTTTATAATTCGTTCATTAACAAATATTGATCTCAATAAACTTTACAGAAACTCAAACTTAGGATAACCTAGTTTAAACAATTTTTTTAAGTTGAGCCATGAAGAAATTCAATAGAGAAAGTCTTTCTTGATGGAGAATGATATATTAAAAAATTTAGACACGTATTTTTTTTTTTAATTATTATCTCAATTAATTGTTTTTCATGGCAAAAATTTGGATAAACATGATGCATCACAATTCTCACAAAGACATTAATTAACTTCTTTTTTTGAAAAATCTTAATTAAGAACTTGATTAACTTCTTAAGAATTATTTGACAACGAGCTAGTGCATGTGCAACATTTTTTCACGACATTAAACGTTCTGAATTTTATGAGCTCGCTCCTATAATTTTATGAAGATGAATTTTGAACAAGAAATCCCTTTCATTGATTGGAACATGGTGCCGGATTAAAAATGGAAAAGTAAATCTTTTGGTTTGCATATTTTATTTGGTAAGAAATGTAAAGAAGTAACTGAATTAAGGATGTGAACCTAAAGAAATCGGTTATTATGAATTCCTTAAGCAATGAGTTCCACATGTCTTCCATGGATGATATAGTAGAGGATGTTCCACTAATTTGTAAGAGATACGAAGCGGGTACTGAGTGCAGCATGAACGATATCATGGCATGAAAGTTCAAAAATGTTGATAAGAGAAGAAACAAATTAAGGGATATAATTTGTTATCGGTTTAAACACAAAGAATCAAGCAAAAGTAGACAAACAACAACATATATATTGAAATAGAATTACAAATCGAAATAAAAGCTCTCGTAGAACAACAATATATAACTGCAACAAGTAACTCAAAAACAAGAAGACAAATAGAAAACCTCAACCATAATCAAGAATCGACTACGCTAGCTAGAACAAACTGAAACTTCACTCTATATTTTTTTTTCATCCAATTGACATGTTCCCCGGTGTACAAATCAAGGGTATTTTGGCACTTGTGGCAAAGCAGGTTTGGGCAATTCTGGAACTTTTGGAAGTTCTGGCAATGCAGGTTTAGGCAATTCCGGGATTTTCGGGAGTTCTGGCAATTCGGGCTTGGAGAGAGCTGGAATCTCGGGTTTTGGCACGACTGGAATATTCTCAGGCTTTGGAACTGCTGGAATCTCGGGCTTTGGCACTGTTGGAATCTCGGGTTTTGGCAGTGCGGGGATCTCGGGTTTTGGCACTACTGGAATCGCGGGTTTTGGCAATTCTGGGATCTCAGGCTTAGGTACTGCTGGAATTTCGGGTTTTGGCAGTGTCGGAACTTCAGCCTTTACCGATGTTGGCAGTTCTGACTTCGGCAAAGCTGGAAGCTCGGGTTTAGGCAAGTTTGGAAGCTCGGGCTTAGGCAAGGTTGGCAGCTCCGGTTTTTCGGGTAATTTTGGAAGCTCAGGCTTAGGCAAGGATGGGAGCTCGGGTTTTGGCAGCATTGGGAGCTCGGGTTTTGGGAGCGTTGGCACCTCGGCCTTTGGTAAAGTTGGGATTTCAGGCTTTGGAATCTCAGGCAAGGAAGACTCCAAGAGGTGGCGTGCCTCAACTTGAATCGTGTTGCCAGTTATTGAAGCTAAAGCAATCAACAATAGCAAGTTAAAACAGCGGTGGCTATTATATGCCATGTTTATGGTTATATCAATGACTCTTGGGAATTTTATTTGATCTCAGTGTTCAAACTCGATCTCAATTAATTGTGATATGCATGGAATTTGGTTGCTATGGTTTATATAGACGTTGAGCGTGGAGAAACAACAATATTTTGGGTTTGGTTGGTGGGCAAGATTGTGAGTTAGTTGAACGTCCAAATGGTTTTGCTTCCCATTTCATAATATTATAAGCCACACAGTAGGGATGTGTACCAATTTTTTGTCCTAAGATTCGTCCTAAAATTTCATAGACCGACAAGCCATAGTCGGAAAAAACTGATAAACCCATGACTTTTAAGTAACTTTCCTTTTAGGTAATTCAAGTTCCAGCTCATGTTTATTCTTGAATAAACAAGTCTAATTTGGAAGAGAGAGAATAAATAAGGTTAAGGTTGACTTTTAACAACTTTTTATCCTGTTTATGTCATAATTAAACTAATAACGTCGGGAGCCTGACCAGTTACTTAAGATAAATTGACCAAATGATCAGTTAATAGTAAATTATTCCAATGTGTGAAAAAAATAGTTCAGTATCTATTTTGGAGAAAGAAGAGCTAACTGCATTGGGCCTGTTGCCCTTTATCATAACCTGCAAAAATGTGCAATGCCTCTCAACTTATTGATATTTGTGTCATTTGCCCCTGATTCCTAATCGAACGAACAAAAATGCTGAAGCGCGTCACAAAAATGAACAGTTGATCTAGAACGCAGGAGGCAAATTGCACAAAAATCAATATGTTGGAACTCATATAGTACATTTTCATAGGTTAGTAAGTTAAGTGTAATTGATCTCATATGTTCACTACAAGAAATGTGGCCTATAGCAAGGTCCAAAAACCTTGCTATAGGTTCAAAATCCCTTGCTATTGATCTATTGCAAGGGATGTGGACGTTGGTAGCATCCCTTGCTATAGGTGGCGTGGGTGCAGGTATTTTGCATGCTGCAAGAGAAATGGACCTTGCTATTGCTGTTCTGACACACACCTGTAGCAAGGTCCATTTCCCTTGCTGTAGTGTGCTGACACACACAATTAACAGCAACGTCCATAGACGTTGCTATTTGTTCTGACACAAAAGTCAATTGCAACGTCTGAGGACGTTGCTATGCATTCTGACACAAGACTCAATTGCAACGTCTTTTGACGTTGCAATTGATTTACGCACGTTTTTTTTTTAAATTTCATTTTTGTTCATTTTTTTTTCGATGAAACACAGCAACGTCTACGGACGTTGCTATAGTGTCCGGACACTTTTTATTTTTCAAATTTGGCAGCAACGTCCACGGACGTTGCTATAGTGTCCGGACAATTTTTTTTTTAAATTTGGCAGCAACGTCCGGGGACGTTGCTATAGTGTCCTGAATTTTTTTTTTTTCAAATTTGACAGCAACGTCCACGGACGTTGCTGTACATAAATATTTTTTTATAAAAAAAAGTGGCGGTAAAAACCGCCCCTTTATAATAAAATGTTTTTTAATATATATATATATATACATATATATATATATACACACACACTCACATTATACATTAATTGAAACCTCAATATTATATATGTATAGTATGTGTTAAAAAATATAATACTAATAACTAAATTATAAGATACACACACACACACACAAACACACGCACATATATATATATATATATATATATATATATATATATATATATATATATATATATATAATATTAAGAAATGTTAGATAACATTTTAAAAATATAATGATATATATATACATACACACACTAAACTTTACAATGTATAATTATAAAATATTCTCACTAATTATAATTATACAATATATATGTATATATATATAGTATAAGATGCATGCATATATAATATATATATAAGTTGAAGATGATGCAAAATAAATTAAGGAAAAAAATAAAGTGAAGGAGAGAAGGGGAGAGAAGAAGATGATAATAATATGAGAGGGAGAAGTGGGATGGATGAGTGATATAGTGTGGTATTTATAGTTGTATAGTGGGAGGGGTGGGGGGGAATGAAATTTTTTGGGAAATTTGAAATTTCCGCCAAAAATTTCATTCTAAAATTTTGTAGCAAGGTCCAAATCCCTTGCAACAGGTTATTGTCAGAAAGCTGTTGCAAGGGAAATTGGGATCCCTTGCTACTGTGTCAGAAAAGTAGCAATAGCAAGGGATTTGGACCTTGCAATAGCTTTATTAGAAAAATGTTTTAATTATATATATTCCCTCATTCACTCATTTAATTACATCCATATATAATAATGACTTGTAAATCATAATTACATGAGACTTGAACTAAATATATAGAACTAATCTTAATCTTGGTTTAATTAATTAATTAATAAAACTTATTTGATTGAATAATTATTAATTACATAAGAAAATAGAACTAATCTTGATATTTATAGCTATATATATATATGAACTTATTTGAATGAATTAGATCATTATAACATATGAGAACTGAACTAATTAGAATTAATCTTGTATTGTAAAATTAATTAAAGTTATTAGAATCAATAACTTCTCATTAAATAATAATAATCAAACTAAACATACGATTCTTGATTTTCATTAAATAAACTGAAATTATATGAATGAATAATATTTATACTACATAAGAATTGATCAACTACGTACATGAAAACTTACTGTTTATTTTTGTTGAATTAATTAAGAATATAATTGATAACTCAACATTACATTAGAATTGAACGAATATTACAAAACTAATCTTAATTAAATTTTAATAAATGAATTGAACTTGTTTGAAGGGACAACTCCTAATTAACTACAAATATATAAGCATCAACTAAATATAACTAACATTGACTTTTGTCAAATTAGTTTAACTCAATTGAACAAATATTAAATAAGAACTAAATTAATTAGATTTAATAGCATTGATATTATTATGAATAGTGTTATTACATAAGAATTGAACTACGTACAAGGAATACAACTCTTTTTGAAAATATGATTTTGACCCCAAAAGATTTGAAAAGTTACAATTTAGTCCTTTCCCTTTTGAAAAATTTATGATTGACCGCAAATACGATTCTTGATTTTCATTAAATAAACTGAAATTATATGAATGAATAATATTTATACTACATAAGAATTGATCAACTACGTACAGGAAAACTTACTGTTTATTTTTGTTGAATTAATTAAGAATATAATTGATAACTCAACATTACATTAGAATTGAACGAATTAAACATAAGAACTAAATTACTTAGATTTAATCTTGATTTTTGTTATGAATAGATGTTATTTGAATGCACAACTCCTAATTACATACGAATTAAACTACGTACAAGGAAAACTACTCTTTATTTTTGTTAAATAAATATATATATATATATATTTATATATATATATATATATATGCATATATATGTAAAGAATGAAGAATGCAGCTTTATTATATTAAAAAATAAGTAAAACAAAACCTGCAAGGGAAGAGGAGGTTGCTGAAGCTGAAAGGCTACTGCAAGGGTCTTTTATCCCATGCAACTGTGTCAGAAAAGCTGTTTTTACAGCAGCAAGGGATTTGGACCTTGCAATAGATTTATCAGCTTCATATCCTCTCCTCCACACATTTCATTATCCATAACCTGCATTTCACAACCCCAAAATCTACTGCATAACCTGCATTTCATTATCCAAAATCTACTGCATTTCTTCCCCCTCTCTTCTCTATTTTTCAGCAAAATTTCATTTCTTGCCTGTGATTTTTTTGCAAAGCGTACGTAATTCTCAGCAAAGCTCACTCCACGAGAGGTATCAATTTCAGTATTATCGTAATTCGTTGATTAATTTTATATATATATTGTTGATGTTGTTGCTTAATTTAGTGATTTTTGTAATATTAATACCTGTTATTCATCATATTTAGAATAACTGAGATCTAAGCGTGATTTGATTAGTAGTATGCTATATATATGCATGTGTGTAATTAGTTGCTTACACTGTTAGTATTTGATGATAAGTTTTAATTAGCCTTACTTTCGTGATTAAATAGTCAGTTCTCGTGCTGATGCATTGTTAATTTGATTTTAATTAGATAAAAAATGTATAACAACGAAGATCGGAGTTGGATGTACAATCGAGGCAACGTTGATGAGGGGTATATCAATCCATATTTCATAGATGGCGTCAACAGATTCCTAGAATTTGCATTTTCTCAAGGTCATCGAAGAGTTAAGTGTCCGTGCACTCGGTGTGGTTTTAGCAAAAGCAAAAAGAGGGATGTGATTCAGGGACACCTATTGACGTACGGTTTTGTTCCTCATTATTACGTATGGGAGGCACACGGAGAAAGGAACAACTTTTCTGGCAATTACACATACGCAGGAGAGTCATCTACTCATAATGATAATGTCGAAAGTGGTTACGTAGATATGGTCAATGATGCATACGGAGGTCAGTATGAAGGCACACACTATAATCAAAATACAGAAGAAGAGCCAAACCGTGAGGCACGAGACTTTTTTGAAATGCTACGGGAAGCCGAGGTGCCAATACGCGTAGATGTGGAAACAACACCATTGCAGTGGTTAACATCATTTATTGCCGACAAGGTTCGTCATGGCACAACAAACGCCTCTGCTGACAATCAAGCGGCCCGCAGATTAATGAGTCCTGCAGATCGTCATAGATTGCCTGAAAATTGGTACGGAGTCAAGAAATTCATCAAAGGTTTAGGGCTTGGGTACAGAACATACGATGTGTGTGTTAATATTTGTATCCTTTATTACGGGGAGTATGAAAGTAAGAGCTGGACCGAGTGCCCCCATTGTGGCGAAGCTAGGTACGAGGAATGCACCAATAAGAAGAAGCTCGTTCCACGTAAGAAGCTGTGGTACTTGCCAGTGACGGATCGATTGCAGAGGCTATACACATCACGCAAAATATCGGAGCACATGACATGGCACTTGAAGTGTCAGGCAGATACCGATCAAATGATTCACCCTGCTTCAAGTCTGGCCTGGAAATCTTTCGACAGGCTATATCCCGATTTTGCTGCCGAACCAAGAAACGTTAGACTTGGACTTTGCACCGACGGTTTTAATCCTTTCGGGAGCTCCTCAGCTCCTTACTCGTGTTGGCCAGTATTTGTGACCCCTTATAACCTCCCTCCTGACCTATGCATGCGGCAAGAATATATTTTCCTAAGTTTAATGATATCTGGCCCGAAGAGTCCTGGCAAGAACATTGACGTATTACTCAGACCCCTAATTGATGAACTTAAGTCACTGTGGGATTCGGGTGTGCCAACATACGATAGTTTTCGGAAACAAAATTTCCAAATGCGAGCTTCATTGCTATGGACGATTAGTGACTATCCAGGGTATGGCATGCTATCACAGTGGAGCACACATGGTCGTTTATCTTGCCCGTACTGTATGGAAGAAACCAAGAGTTTCCAACTTAAGCACGGTCGAAAGACTTCTTTCTTTGACTGTCATCGTCGATTCTTGCCTCCGGACCATCCATGGAGACTAAACACAACTGACTTCACGAAAGGTAGAATAGAGACTGATCAACCTCTACCAAGAAGATCAGGGATGGACATGTGGAGACACGTTGAACGTCTTCCACCGGTCGGATTTGGTATATGCGGAGAATTTGTTCAGGGCTTTGGTTTGGATCACAATTGGTGTCGTAGAAGTATATTTTGGGAACTTCCGTATTGGAAGCATAATCTGATCCGCCACAACCTAGATGTCATGCATTGTGAAAAGAACTTCTTCGACAATATCAAGAACACTGTGATGGATGACCCTGAGAAAACCAAGGACAATATGAACTCTTGCAAAGATTTACAATTACTGACGGGCAGAAGATCTTTGTTTCTACAGACTGGACCGGGAGGGAGGTTATACAAACGTAGAGCATCGTACTGTCTCAGTATGGACGAAAAGGTTAAAGTGTGTGAGTGGTTGTGCAATCTCAAATTTCCAGATGGATACGCGTCAAACATTTCGCGTTGTGTTCAAATGCCACAGCTGCGTCTAGTGGGAATGAAAAGTCACGATTGTCACGTTTTTTTGCAAAGGTTGGTTCCGATTGCATTTCGTGACTTCTTGCCAGAGAATGTCTGGGGGCCGCTCGTGGAGATCAATAATTTTTTCAGAGCTTTGACAGCTCCTGACATCCGATATAGTGACATGGATTTATTAGAACGTTCGATTGTGGTGACTATGTGCAAGCTGGAGAAATTCTTTCCTCCATCGTTCTTTGATTCCATGGAGCATTTAGCGATACACCTTCCCTGGGAGGCAAAGGTTGGTGGGCCCGTACAATACAGGTGGATGTACCCATTTGAGAGGTAAATACCAGTTACTGTTATATTGATAACTATACGATGTTCAAAATATGACTAGTTAATCTTTTTTTGTCTTTGTTAGACGGATGTTTGATTTTAAGAGACCAAGGGGTAACAAGGCACACATAGAAGGGTCGATTGTTGAGGCGTACATTTACGCAGAAATTGCAAATTTCTCCTCACTCTACTTTGACAGCAATATTGAAACTAGAGCAACCCGTTTGAACAGGAACGAAGTTCCAATATCTATTGACCCCAACGACCAATTATCAGTATTCCAGAGTAAAGGGAAAACAATGGGGCGTTGTGTCAATTACAGAAATTTGTCTCTCGCAGAGTGCAAAGCGGCTCATCTATATGTCTTGTTGAATTGCCCAGAGGTCGAGTGTTGGTTAAGGTAAGATTACTAATTGCCATACAATGTATTCTTGCTAATATATCAATTGATGTTTTAAACGGCTTCTTTCTGTGACAGTATGTTTGATGAACAGATGTGCGCAGGATATCCGCAAGCTAATAAAGATCAGATACGTAAAACTTATTTTATCGACTGGTTCAAACAAGTTGTTGTGTCTGGTAGTTACAGTGTGGATCCTAGATTACGCGGTCTTGCTCGGGGTCCTATTTTGAAAGCAAAAACTTATAATGGTTATACGGTTAACGGATTCAAGTTTCATACAGAAGCATATGGGGCTGGTGGGCAAACAATGAACAGTGGCGTTTATGTGAAGGGCGACACTGGCGACCCAGACGCACGTAATTTCTATGGAATGCTTCAAGAGATTATACAGCTTGATTAATGGGGCAGTGGAAACTTGGAACAAATTGTTATGTTCAAATGTGATTGGTACGACGTGTATAATGGAATAACAACTCATCCGACTTATGGCCTTGTTGACATTAATCCAACAATGCGACTGGGGACAGGAGCGTCTGAACCGTTTATCTTAGCAAGTCAGGCGCAACAAGTCTATTACAGTCTGTATCCTTCACAAAAAAATACCAGTAGGAGAGGATGGTGGGCGGTTTGCACGACAAGAGCGAGGTACCTCGTTGACACAACTGCAGTGGCTAATCTCGACATTTACCAAGATAGCACCGCACCTCAGCTAAGATTGGATGACATCAACAATATCGACAATACACCTATCAGGCTTGCAGACGATGATATTGTGGAAGTCGATGATAACGACACGTTCGCCGACGATGACGTGGATGAAGATCATGATGATGGTGACGACGACGACCCTGATTATGCGTAATGTATGTTCTAAGCAATATGTTTGCCTATGTAGTAAGAATTCGTGAACTTAAACAGTGGTTTATTTGCAATATGTAAGCTTGCGTTGTAATATTTGAGTTATTTGAATTGTAACGTTTATATATATATATATATATATATATATATATATATATATATATATATAAAACTAGTGTAAATTATAAATATAAATAAAAACATAAATAAAAACATAAATATATATATAAGGTGCAAACATAAATAAAAACAAACTAAAACAAACTACGTTTGTTCATAATTATACAAATACAAATAAAAGCAGCAAATAACAGTCTAAATTTCAGTATCTTCTTCAAATTACATATCACCCAAGCCAGTAGTGTCGTTATCACCGCCACCCGAACTTCTTTCCTGGTCTCCTTCGTCCTCCTGACCGATAGAATGTGACCGTGGTCGATAGAGTGAACCCCCTGATACCCGCCCGCTGCCGACACTCGTGTTCGTCGGTTGCAATGGTTGGTGGAAAACTGCCGGGAAGTTGTTAAACTGTTGTGGTTGCCCCTGTTGTTGTTGACCCTGTTGTTGTTGCGCTGACCCCCACAACTCCTCTGGCACCGGCATATTAAACTGTGACATAAAGTATTTGAGCACATTCTTTAAACCGGCGATTTCCTCATGTTGAGTAGCTGTTACGGCCTCCAGTTCCTCACATTTTGAGCGAAGCGGCTCCAAGCTACTAGAGCCAGTCTCAACGAATCTAGAATGTCTTCGAGCCTTGAATCCTACGCGCTCAGGCTCACCGTAACTCGCTAGACCCACCACCCTATTCTTCTTTACCCGTCCGGCTGCGGCAATTTCCACCCACGGTCTCACGTCCCAGACCGGCCACTGGCTCATATCTGGCCCATGTTCTCGTAGACAGTGTTCCACATAGGCATCCTACATATGACATATTATGATTCAAAATATTTTTTGTAACAAACATAAGTATAATTACGACAACAACAATTATTGACGATTACACCACTTTAATGAAAGAAAATATTATACTCACGTAATTAGCCTTGTCCTCAGGGTTTGGCCACTCAACCGTTCCGTCGTCATGTTTCTTTGCACGAGTCTTTACAAAGACATCCTGAAACGGCACCTTGTTGGGCGTTGTATTCATTTCCTTTGCCTGTCATAATATGAAAATTCATTAAAGCAAATATAGATCACATTATTAAATCAATGATGATATTTGAAAAATAACCAATCATATTTTTCTACTTACCAGATCTATCCTATGCTTGTTCGTGCTGCGAGACCCACCCCTATAGTTTACCGTTTTCCCCTTATCTCGATTTTTGGCGTTCTGCTCCGAACGACCCTTCGTGGGCTCAAGCTCCCAGTAATCATAAAATGCCTGCCAAAAATCTTCGTGAATCCAATAGCTGTGAGTCAAACTATAGGTGGGGTCAACTTTGCAGCGCAACCACCATTTCTTGGCGTGGTTTACCGAACCTGCAAATCTCGCAGTAGCGACCCTATCGTACCATTCCCTGACTGCATTTTCAATGGCAGGATCCCACTGGTAAGTGTGCTGCATTTAATACAGACATAAAGAAAAGTTGGTCACATAAATGAATAAAAATGAACAAATATTTATAAATATTTAATAAATATAGAAGTCAAGCTAATTTCTTACCTTAAATCTGTTCCAACACATTTCCTTCTCCTCTTCTGGCCACATGCCGTACGTGAAGTATGGCACTTGCATCATGTTCCTCAAATTTGTACCAATCGTGGTCACGGCGGAAGGGTTCTCTATTGAGCCATCAAAGAATAATTCCAGTACCTCCCTGTCATCCGGATTTGCCGGGGGCTCGCGAGGTTTAGATTGTCCTCGCACTGCAACCCTAGCAATACCACCATCGTCTCCTGAATCGTTGTTACCCCCCCTCATCCTCGGCTAACTCCTCAGAAACGCCATGAGCACGTGAGCCTGAAGCTCGTGTGCCCGAAGCATGTGTGCCTGAACCACGTGAGCCTGAACCCCGTGAGCCCGATGATGATGGCCCAACAGTACTTCCCGTCCCCTGAACCTATAGCTGTGGCCTCGTTAGCGGTGTTTGTGGCACACCAAATCCAGATCCACTCCCAAACCCAGGCCCACAAAATCCAGGCCCACCAAACCCAGGCCCACCAAATCCAGGCCCACCAAATCCAGGCCCACCATAACCAACCCCGCCGTAACCAGCCCCACCAAATCCACCACCCCCAACATATACACCCCCCATTGTCGATCCTACACCCATCAATTGATTGGTAAACGGCCCACTAGCGCGGGCTCCTGCCTCATTTGATCCTCCGGGAAACATCGGCATCATCGCTGAAAGTGATCCCATCGAACCAAGATCAGGCTGCGAAGAGAATGATCCTCGAGGTACCCCTTCCGGGTATGGCACCTGGTTCTTCGACACCTTCTTTTTTCCTTTCCCCCTACCCTGATCTGACGAGCCGGCCATCTGATAAATAAATATTTAGAATGGTCAAATTAATAATTTCTCAATGCTACTAACCTTTTTAGCATATCTAATTAACATAAATACGTTCTAACATAAACACAATTATATATGTTATATAATACAAAGTTAATCGATTAAATTCTACAAAAATCATAAGAAAATACGTAGCTATATTGTCATAATCACAAATCTAATATTAATTAATTAAGCATACATACATATATATATATATATATATATATATATATATATATATATATATATATATATATATATATATATATATATATATATATATATATATATATATATATATATATATATATATATATATATATAATTAACAGTACTAATACACTCGAATCAACAAATGCATCACTATTATGCGATAATATTACACAAATCTAACCGATTAATTAAATTAAACCTTAATATACATATATAGATCGTCACATAATTAATTACCTCTACTACCTTAATTAAGTATAAATAATTAACATATATAAATACACTATCTAATCAACAATTACATCACAAATACTAATTACACAAATCTAACCATTAATTTAAAAAAAATTAATAATACACATAGATCGTTCAAAATTACTTCTAATATCTTAATTAATCATACATAATTACACAAATCTAACAAATACAACACTATGATGCTATAATATTACACAAATCTAACAAATTAATTAAAAATAAACATTAATATACGTAGATCGTCACATAATTACCTCTAATTAATTAATACCTTAATTAAGCATAAATAATTAACACAAATATGCCTAAAATCAACAATTATATCACAAATAATCTAATTACACAAATCTAACCTTTAATTTAAAAAAACAAACATAATACACATAGATCGTCACATAATTACCTCTAATTAATTAATACCTTAATTAAGAATAATTAATTAACACTAATATGCGTAAAATCAACAATTATATCACAAATAATCTAATTACACAAATCTAACCTTTAATTTAAAAAAACAAACATAATACACATAGATCGTCACATAATTACCTCTAATACCTTAATTAAGAATAATTAATTAACACTAATATGCCTAAAATCAACAATTACATCACAAATAATCTAATTACACAAATCTAACCATTAATTTAAAAAAAAAACATAATACACATAGATCGTCAAAATTACTTCATCAAATCGACTAATATCTTAATTAATCATACATAATTAACACAAATACATCAAATCAACTAAAAAATCATATTTATGCAAAATAATAAAAATCTAACCGATTAAACTAAAAAAAAAAATATGTATAATCGTAATTTTGAAGACATTGAACACATACCTTAAAGAAAGAAGAGATTTTGAGCTGAAATTGTGTGAATTCGAATTAAAACGAGCAAAAAATGGAATTTTTTTTTTTTTTTACGAATGAAGCAGCAATGGCAAATTCGCAGCAGAAAACTGCTGCGAATTTGCCATATCGGCCAGCTGCTGCTGCAGCTTTGTGTCTGCAGCAGACACAAAGCTGCAGCAGCAGCTGGCATGCGCTGCATGGCACCAACGTCTGGAGGACGTTGGTGCCTTTCTTTCAGCTGGCAGCAACGTCTACATAGATGTTGCTGCAGTCAAACAAAAGTATTTTAAAAAAAAAATACGAAAACAGTTACCAACGTCCTTTTCAGACGTTGGTAACATTTAAAAAATAAAAAAAAAAAACAAAAAAACTAGCAGCAGCAACGTTCGTAGGACGTTGCTGCTCTGCACAGGACCTGCCAACGTCCACTGACGTTGGCAGGTCTTGTTTTTTTTTTTAAAATTTTGCTGTACCAACGTCAGTAGACGTTGGTACATTAAAATACTGCAACGGATTATAAATCCGTTGCAGTATTGGCGTTGCATTAGGCCATTTTCTTGTAGTGGTTGGAAGGTTTGCTTCAATTAATCCAAGAAAGAATAGTTCACTACCTATTTTATGATTTTAAATTAGTTTTATTTTCTCATATATATCGTTTTATGTCTTGATATCCTCTTAATATGAACTTTCTGGTGGCGGAATATATATCATTCACCACTTTAATCTTTTAAGTTGTATGCTTTGCATAATATAGAAGAGGCAGGTTTCAGTTAGCTTTTACAAGATTTCCTTAATTCCTTATTGCATGCACACAAGAAAATTAGCACATTCAAATACTTGCAAGTCCATTGGTTCTTGTATGAGTACTTTTTCGTTTTTTTTTTTTTAATAGGAGTATGAGTATTTTCCCGCTTGCGTAAAGAGCCAATAATTAACCAATGTTTTTTCATATGATTAGTTGGACTTCTCACTATATCGTATAATATCAGCTACAATAATATCTTATACCATAATTCATTAGTCTGACAATTTATAGATACGCGACATCACCAATTTCTAATGGTCTAGAGGGGTAGCTATGAATTTCTACATGACAACGCGATACCGTGCATACTGATGAGGGGGGAGAGAAATACAGAATTAATTAATTTAAATCTACTTGCATTATGCATTTCTTTGATACGAAATCAAACATGTCGTCCACCTAACTCCATAAATCAAATTATACTGGATCCTGATGATAATCCATTAAAACAAATTATTTCGTTTTAATACATGAGTTTGATTTAGTACCAAACCCACGTAATCTTTGGGTCAAAAGACTTTTGAAGAGAAATTTACCTTCAATTTTAGAAGAAAAACAGTAAATAATGTGCATAATTAGTGAAAGAGAACGTGACTCGTTTAATTTAGGATATCTATGTCTTCAAATATTTGAATAATTATGGAGACAACTTCTAGAGCTTTAAGAATATGGAAGAAAAGAGGTTTATCTCTAATATTTTCTTAACTGTGCTGTATAACAACTCAAACTTAAGGAAAATCGATCTCTTTAATATATTTCTTTTTAAATTTCAACAATTCCTTTTGTAACTGTTCAAATGGCAAGAGAAGTTTTCGTAATTAACTCAAACTTAGGCGTAATTGATATTATCCTTTAATCTTGTGTCTATTGAGGTCTCAACATCATTAGAAGTTAATATTGACATGAGTTTAATTAATCCTGAACCATGTAGCAGATACTGTAACACACATTTACTCGGTATTTCTATCTTTTTTTTGATCGGAAAACCATGTAGCTTTTTAGCCCTTACTAGATGAAGAGTTATTCATGATCGTTTTTATCAGTATCTTACTAATATATAAAGGAAGAGGTACTTGTGACAACAAACTTTTGATTTCTAAATTTAACCTTATAATTTATGTTCCACTATAGCATCTTATTATCAATTTCCCAATTTAACTCTACAATTTAAGTTAGATAAAATTAATTATACTATTTACTAAGAATGAAGATTTAGTTTCCTTATAATTCATATTATTTTAATGGAAATTACTTTTCTTTCCAATCTACTTTAATTATGTTGATTCATTTTTCCATGAACTCAAACTTCTTCCATCTAAGCAAATATTTTTTTTTGCATTAGATTTTTTTTTTACACTTGAATATGATCATCTAATACTTTACATTATAAAAAATTAATTTGCATCCGCGTGCCCAGTTTCTAGTATATTATTAATTGAATCTAGTTCCCTCTTCGTCTTTTACTCATTTAGAAATAACCGAACATTCTTTTTTAATAAAAGGCGTCAATATCTTATGTTGTTTGTCATATATTAAATGTAACCGTAATTGCTTAAAATCCACACTCCATTAATATAGTAACACCATTATAGCTAAAAGTTGATTTATTTTTTCTAAAATTACATAAATAATATACAAATATTTCGTTACAATAAAGTCTGAGATGTTACACGTACATATTTCTCTAGGAGCTCACGATAATTAAATTATAGTCTAACTAATATTAAAGTCATGAGCAATATAATTTTTTCTTAATGAAGTAGCAATGTGATACTTAGAAAATTATCATTAGTCGATGACATTTTCTTCAATAACTTGTTTATCCTATAAGATACACGTTTTAAATTCTTTTAAACAAATAGTTACATCATTTTATTAATATATAAATTATACAGCCAAATGTTATATTAAATGATCATGTTTTTTAGTTGAGGTACATAAAAGAGTAATAGAAGATAAAAATAAAATATATAAAGCATAGAAACACAAGCTAATAAATTATTAAGAATTTAAACAATTAAACAAGTCAAAAAACAATTGTAACGGGGTACGAAATAAGGTTAAATTCATAAAATGTATAAAATATTTAGCAATATCTATATATGGGCGAGGGGGTGAGGCTAGGTGGACCCTAAGTCACATAGTTTGGATGTGCGAGCGGTTGATGTGCAAGAGCTTGTGTGCCACTGTGTCAGATTTAAATTTTAATGAATGTGAGTCCGCCTTAGTTTATTTATAAGAAATAATTAAATATATATATATTTGTATAAATATAAATAATAAAATTAACTAATAAATAACTATAAATTATTTAAATTAAAGATGATGTCTAGTTATATATTCATAGATATGAGTGACTTTGATTTATTGTATCTTTCATTTCCTTATTTTCTTTTCTTGTGAAAACAATGAATTTATTACCAATTTCTCAACTTTTCAGGTTTTTGCCCTTTTTCTAGCTTTAGTATTACTGGCTAAATGCCTAACAACATAGCCCAATGATATTATGTTTCCTCTTTCAATTCATATATCTCCCTATTTTGTTTCTGCATTTTCCTTCAATTTTCTGTAATTATTCTTTTTACAATTTGATTTTGTTTAACTCTTATTTGAGTTCTCAGTTTTTCGCAATTATATCTTTATCTAATTTATGTTGTCCAATTAATTTCAACCTAGTTAAAGAGAAGGCACCAGACACATGACGCATGTGAGAGGTGGACCAAAGTTAATTTCAATGTGTACAAAGTAGGAATCCTGAGAGCAAGAACTAAGAACTAAGAATTCTTAGTGCGAGAATTATGAATTTTTAAAGCATTTTAGGGCGGAGTCACGTGCAATCAATTAGGGGAAGCGAGACCGGTGCGTTGGTGAAGTGGCCAGCGATGGAAGATTATGTGACTTAGGGTGGACCACCCCACATGCTTCCTTTCGTCTTCGCCACTGTATTAATGTATGATGAAATTTTAACGTATAAGATGCTGAGTAATTATATGAGTAAGTATATATTTTAACTAATGATCATCACACCTAATGTAAATCCGACAAAGTAAGTAGAACAAGAAGGCATCATTTGACACCAAGATTTGAAATGGTCTTTGCACAAATAAGGGCTATTATACAAGAAACACATTGCTTAAAAAAGGTGAGCGGATCACAAACACAAACGACTCAAGCAAAAAAGTCCGCACATAGAGTTTGAAAACCAAAACTAAGGTTGCCTAAATAATTTGCCCGACGTGTTTTACAGAACTGGAATAACTGTAAATGTATGTGGCATAATATGGAACTTACCACTCATCAATAAGCTCTCCGCATAGGATTAATATTATACTAGTAACTCGTTATAACATCTATAAATTTATGCAGGTCAAACTTTGTTTAGTTGGCCAGGCTCAACTTATTAACTTATGACATAAAAACGCTAAAAGTTTTTGAAATTCAACTTTTCTTCGTCCTATTATGAACTCGGACATGCTTATATTAACAACTTGGAATTTGGATTAAGTCCTAACTATCAAGTTTATAATAAAAAAACAAATAGTTCTTTCCAACTATGGACGCTTGTCTTTGTTTGACGAATTTGGAGGAGTTTTAAAAGCAAAAAATTCCACATACACAACTACACAAGTATAACTATTGCATGGAGAAAATTTTAAACTTCATATATATAATATCCAAAAAATGCAGATATGGAATTGGAAACAAGACCTTATGGAAGTTGAACTAACTCACGATCTATATATCCCACCAACCAAAGCAAATCTTTTGCAATTTTGATCTTTCTCCACGTCCAACGTCTATATAAACCATAGCAATCAAATGCCATGCATCACAGAATTTATTGAATCAAAGAGTTTGAACAGTAAGATCATAGAAAAAATCCCAAGAGTCATTGATAAACTATAAACATGGCATCTAATAGCCACCCTTGTTTTTACTTGCTATTGTTGATTGCTTTAGCTTCAATAAGTGGCAACATGTTTCAAGTTGAGGCGCGCCACCTCTTGGAATCTTCCTTGCCTGCTCTTCCAAAGCCTGAAATCCCAACTATACCAAAGCCCGAGTTGCCAACGCTGCCAAAACCCGAGCTTCCGTCCTTGCCTAAGCCCGAGCTTCCAAAATTACCTGAAAAACCAGAGCTGCCAACCTTGCCTAAGCCCGAGCTTCCAGGTCTGCCTAAACCCGAGCTTCCAGCATTGCCGAAGTCAGAGCTGCCAACATCCGTTAAGGCTGAAGTTCCAACACTGCCGAAACCCGAAATCCCAGCAGTACCTAAGCCTGAGATCCCGGAATTACCAAAACCCACGATTCCAGCAGTGCCAAAACCCGAGATCCCCGCACTGCCAAAGCCCGAGATTCCAGCAGTTCCAAAGCCTGAGATCCCTACATTGCCAAAGCCAGATATTCCAGCAGTGCCAAAACCCGAGATTCCCACACTGGCAAAGCCTGAGTTGCCAGCTCTCTCCAAGCCTGAATCTCCCAAGGTTCCAGAACTCCCAAAAGTCCCGGAATCGCCTAAACTTGCTTCGCCAGAAGTGCCAAAATACCCTTGATTTGTACACCCATGGAATAACTCAACTGATTGTCAATGGATAAAAATATTGGACACCGAAGCCAGGCTTCCTTTCAGTTTATTATAGCATAGTCGAATAATGTTTATGGTGATTTTCATTGTCTTCTTGTTTTTGAGTTACTTGCGGCTGTTGTTCTTGTTGTTGTACTAAGTAAGCTTATTAATTATTGGGATTGCATTTATATTCAATAACATATTGTGGTTTTTCTAGCTTTGCTTGGTACCTTACGTTTAATGTGATTACAAAACTTGTAGTGAATAACAACACACTTTACCAACAAGATCAACCGTGATCTTGATCCAATTCACTTGATCAACAATGCAAAAACGATCTCGCACAAACAGTTAACAAAACCAACAAATTTGTTTGATAAACCAACAAGTAGAAGATGAATGTTAAAGCAATCAAACACACACAACACAACGAGTTTTACTTGGTTCGAATAAGAGTTCAATGTGAACTCTATTCTACATCCAAGGGAGTGATCTTATTCCTTTCAAAGTGAGAGAGTTTATGAAAATTTACAAAGATAGTGAATGTTGTTACTTGCTCTGTTACCTGCTGATTCTAAGCTATATATACACCTCTGTATATCGCCTATACATACACTATACACACGCATACAAATAAGCTGAAACACAACTCCTCTAACTAACTTAACCGCTCCAAGTTGCAAGCTGAAAGCCAACAACTTTTCCCGCCAACTTCATTCTGTTTTATTAGTTATTTTCAGTTGTTAAACCACAAATTCCAACAAAACTAATAATATCCCTTTTGTTTCTGTTCTTAGCAGCATTTTGAAACATTCAAAGCCATGATATCTTTCATTCTGAACTCAATACTATTGTACCTAACGCAAAAGCAGCGATCAGCTTCTTGTAAACAAACCATAAAGGGTGCGTTTTGTAACCTTTAAAAGGTCTTAGAAGAATTAATTATTATTATTATAGTTGTAAGCACTGTAACTTGTTTTATAGTATCTTGACGAGCTATAAATAATTCCCAAGCTTGCTAGAAAGCGCATAAATATGCTTGAAATAACAGGAGGTATTTGCAGTGTTTTTAAAACCGGACCGGACCGGCCGGTCGAACCGGTCGGACCGTGACCCGGTCCCTTGTCTGTTCACTGGTTTTGACCGGTTCAACCACCGGTTGACCCGGTTTAACCGGTAAAACCAGTGAACCGGTGCCTTACCGGTTCAAAGCCCCGGTTTGATTTTAAAAACACTGGGTATTTGTGTTATGATAACAAACATTTTATATCGTTTTTTACCATGTTTATTAAAACAACTAAAACTTTTGAATACCTTTTTGCTATTTGATATAAGTACCAAGCCTGATTAAGAGCAGAAAAGCAGAAAATATTAAGCTCGTATCTCGATACATCTGAAGAGGCATGATTAGTAGACTAAAGATTAATTAAAATTGGATCAATTGCATTAAACATTCAAAACTATGAGGTCTGTAGCAAATTGCCCTTTAACCTATTGAAAATGTGTGAAACCCTATGAAATTCTTTATCCACCTTTTATTTTGAACACGAATAAATTAGTGTGCAATTCGTACATTTTAATGAGTTTGGAAGCACTTTGCTACAGACTCCATAATTTCTGAGGTTTAATGTAATAGACCCATTAAATTTTGTACACTCTGCCGAAAGTTCTCATCAAATTATGTCTTCCCAGGATATTAAAGAGTCATTTTTATGTAAATAGCTGTCACAAAGCGATGAAAAGTTCATTTTAGCGTCTATAAATTACTGTTTAGTACACACTACAACATTATTAGCATTTATGAAGTTTGTGACTGTTCTCAAAGATTGTTTATGTCAAGTTATACAATTCTTTATTCAATTCTGCGACTTCAAAAACCCCTCGTAAAAGAACACATGTCATTGTTATTAGCGATCACCCCTTAACGTTTGGGGGTTTTGCAATGTCCCCTTGACCTTTCAAAATGAGCGATTTGCCGCTTAATGTTTCATAAAATGTGCGGCTTACCCCTTCGAGTGTTGACTGAAGGAATATTCTGTCAAAAATTCCAAAACATGCCAATCACGTGCATGACGAAAGGGCATATTCGTCCGACCTATTTTTATAGTTACCCCTAACCTTTTGTACCCCAACGTTTCCATCCTAGACTTTTTACCCCCCCACCCCTTAACGTATTGAAATTTATGCACTATATCCCTTAACATAATGGAATTTATGCACTATACCCCGTAAGGTATTATATAGATTCAAAACTGAATTTAACTATGTACTTCCTGATAAATCGTTCTATTCTTCATTTTACTATGTGATTAGTTTCACTTATAGATATTTATTTGTAACTCATTATATCGGTTTGTCACTATTTCTTAAATAATTTGACTATTTACACTTATAGATATTTATTTGTGACTTGTTATACCATTTCCCCCTCTTTCTTGAAATTTATATTTTTGTATTCCTTTTAGTTGTAAAAGAATAATAAAACTAAGAGCTAATGTCAAATTGTACTGTTAGATTGTCTCATTTTGGCAGATTGCATCCGTAGATTGTCTCATTTTTGGCGCATCGTACCCCTAGATTACAACAACCTTACATTGTAATTTCTGGTCAAATTTTACCGCAATGTGTGTTTGTAGGTTTCTTGAGGGCTAAATCAACCACGACAAATGTTTTCAATGAACGATTCTGGCGAATTTTGTAAGGGTTTTGATAAAGTGTCGTGGGCTTCTTTTTGTTTTTATTCTTGAACTCCCGTTTCTTTTTCTTTTGATGAATCTTTCATCATTTTTTTTCTTTTAAAAATGTTTGTTTGATAACAGAAAAAAGTTGAATTGTGAGGTTTAAGTTGGGTGGACCCTTAAAAAACCTATAAATACATTGAGATGCAATTATTAGTTAGTTTATATATTGTCTTGTATATATATTTACTTTACGTTTGTAAGTAGAGTTTAGTATTTATTCTTTTGTAGTTTACTCTTGTACCCTTGTATTAGTTAGTACTTATGTAATTCTCATCACTTATGAAATCACTTTTCACTCTTCAATTTAGTGTAAGTCTTATATGGTATCACGAGGTCAAATCTCTCACGAGTTTCAAAAAGATCCTATGGCCAACCCTAACTTTGATACAGCCGTCGCAGCCGCCGCCACTGCCGCTGCTGCAGCCACTTCGGATGCTATGTCTGCTACGTTTAGCACTGCTCCATTGTCTGGCTCGAGTCCTCTCGGCCCTGTTGGTCCATTGATTCCCATCAATGCGCATCAACAACTTCCGCTGCAACTCACAGGTGCAAATTATGCATCTTGGCGCTCTCAAGTTTGCCATCTCTTCTTCGGGTATGGCTTGTTTGGTTTTTTGGACGGCTCAAACGCCTGCCCTAGTCCGGGTTCTTCAGTCGAATCCGTTGCTGCTCATACCCTCTGGAAACGTCAGGATTCTCTCATCTTATCCGCACTTTTTGGATCGGTATCGGTAGATATTGTTCCTTTGATTGCGTCTGCTGATATGTTGGCCGATGCATGGGTAACTTTGCAACATCTCTATGCGAACAGGCCACGTTCGCGTGTCATGCAACTCAAGGATGAACTCAATTCGATGAAGTTGGGTTCTCGATCCGTCTCGGAGTTTCTTCAGTCATTGAAATCCAAGGCGGACGAATTGGCGGTCATTGACACACCGCTTAAGGATGACGATATCACGCTCTACATTCTAAATGGTCTAGGGACTTATCGTGATATTGCTGGTCCTATTCGCGCCCGAGAACTTCCGATCACTTTCACCGAACTCCATGACTTGTTGGTTAGTCAAGAGTCTTACTTGCGCCGCTTGGAATCGGATGCCTCTCACTTGGTTGCCCCGGCTAATGCGGCTTCTTCAAACCCTCGTCACAATAACAACCATGGCCATAATTCCAACTCTGGCCGTGGCAATAATCGAGGTCGTGGACACCATCAAAACCAGTCGCGAGGTTCGCCCAACAACGCTCGCGGTGGTTTTACCAATTCCCAGTCGCGCCCGCCGGGTTCCAATCCGCCTCGCCACTCTATTGTTTGTCAATACTGTGGTATTCCGGGTCATGGTGCACGCACTTGCCGCTGCACCCCTCAGCCGAGTGCCAACTTTGCCGCTTCTCCTCCGCCTCAGGAAAATAATCGTACAGATTGGCTTGTGGATTCGGGTGCGTCTCACACCCTAACTTCTGACCTTCAAAATCTTTCGATCCACTCTGAGTACGAAGGTCCCGATGAGGTTGCCACTGCCGATGGCTCAGGTTTGCCTATTACTCATACTGGTTCTTCTCGTATTATTTGTCCCGCTCGCACCTTTACTCTTGACAATATTTTATGTGTTCCAAACTCACGGCGCAACCTTCTTTCGGTTCATCAATTTACAAAAGGCGAACACTATTTTTATTGAATTTTACCCATCTCATTTTACTGTCACGGATCGCTGTTCAGGGGCTAAATTAATTCAGGGTGCTTGCGTGGATGGAGTCTATCGTGTGCGGCTTCCACCGGTTGTGTCGTCCAATTCCCAGGCGTTTGTTGGTGAGCGGGTGCGCAAGGAGTGTTGGCATGATCGACTCAGACACCCTTGCACGCAGATTAGCTCCTTTATTTTTAATAAGTTTAATTTACTGTGTGTGCCGTCGCAAGTTTCCGATTTTGAACATTGTAATTCTTGTTTTTTGAACAAAAGCCAACAGTTAGTTTTTCACAAAACGTCTCTTGTATCGGATCATGTTTTGCAATTTATTTATGGCGATGTTTGGGGTCCGTCGTCAGTTGCTTCTATGAATGGTCATCGATTTTACTTAATTCTTGTTGATCATTTTACCAAGTATTGTTGGTTGTTTCCTTTGTCGGCTAAATCCAAGGTTCACAATGTGTTTGTTCAATTTCGGTTAATGGTGGAAAAACAATTTGGTACATCTATTAAGAATTTATACTCTGACAAATGGTGGTGAGTTTGTATCTCTTAGGACGTATCTCTCGGCGAATGGCATTAGTTGGCTTACTACCGCCCCTCATACACCTCAACAAAATGGCACTAGTGAGCGCCGACATCGTCATGTTGTTACTATTGGGCGCACTTTGCTCACTCGTGCTCGCCTTCCTCTGGAGTATTGGGAATTTGCTTTTCAAACAGCGGTGTTTCTTTATAATCGGCTCCCTACTCCAGTCTTGCAAAATAAGTCTCCGTTTGAGGCTCTTTGGGGTCGTTCGCCCAACTATTTGCGCCTTCGGGTATTTGGGTGTTTATGCTACCCGCATCTTCGTCCATACTTTCCGGGTAAATTAACTCCTCCCTCCCCTCCGTGTCTCTTTGTTGGTTACTCCACTACTCAAGCGGCATATAAGTGTCTTGACACTTCTTTGGGACGTCTTTATATTTCTCGTCATGTGCGCTTTGTTGAGACGAATTTTCCGGGGCATTCTTTCACATCTTCGGCCGGTTCTTTGGTGCCTGTTCCGAGTGATTGCTGTTCCGTTCTGCTGCCACCTCCCTTGCCGTTATTGCCTGCCTCCGTCACTCCACAGGCTGCTCTCTCCCGACCGTCCGAACCCGCGGGTCCCTCGGCTGATGATTCTGCCATTTTACCGTCACCCGCAGCTTCCCCTCCCGAGCAGCCGCCTTTGCCTTCTTCCTCTACCGGTCGGCATCCTATGGTTACTCGTTCGCGCAATAACATATTTAAACCAAAGAAGGCTCATTTGGCTACAAAACATCCGATAGAAGGCCCGATTGAACCTACGTGTGCCACTCAAGCTCTCTCGGATCCTAAGTGGCGTGCGGCAACGGATAAGGAGTTTACTGCCCTTGCTAAGCATGGTACGTGGTCTCTTGTGCCACCTCCTGCTGATCGCTCGATTATTGGTTCTAAGTGGGTTTTTCGAATTAAGCGGCGTCCGGATGGTTCTATAGACAAGTACAAGGCTCGCCTTGTTGCAAAGGGATTTCATCAGCGTCCGGAAGTGGATTACAAGGAGACTTTTAGTCCGGTTGTCAAACCGGTAACTATTCGTACCATTCATTCCTTGTCTACCATGCATAATTGGTCGCCTAGGCAACTTGATATAAGTAACGCCTTTTTGCATGGTGATCTCACTGAAACTGGGTATATGCGTCAACCTTCGGGTTTTGTGGACAAGTGTTTTCCTAATCATGTTTGTCTTCTTCGTAAATCGCTCTATGGTCTCAAACAAGCGCCACGTGCTTGGTATCTTGCTTTGAGTTTGGCTCTTATTTCCTTTGGTTTTGTGCAAACAAAATCCGACACGTCTTTATTTGTCTATCTTCGAGACTCGGTGCATTTATATGTTCTTGTTTATGTGGACGACATTATTGTCACTGGCTCTTCGGATGATTTAATTTCTTCTCTTGTTGCTCAACTTGCGTCGAAATTTGCTGTCAAGGATATGGGTTCCTTGTCTTATTTCTTGGGAGTTGAAGTTATTCGGTGTCGTGAAGGTTTATTTTTATCTCAGCATAAGTATATTCTCGACCTTCTTGCTCGGAACAAAATGGATGGTGCAAAACCAATCACAACTCCCATGGCGTCAAATCCAGCAGCCCCATCTTCGTCTTCTCCAGCCGATGCAACCGTGTTTCGGCAGATTATTGGCGGCCTCCAATATTTAACTCTCATGCGTCCGGACATTGCTTTTTGTGTCAACCGCTTAGCTCAAAGGATGGTTGCTCCGGATGAGTCGAACTGGGTGGCGTTAAAGCGAGTTCTTCGCTATCTCAAAGGCACTATTTTCATGGTGTTCTTCTTCGCAAATCTTTGTCTCTTTCTCTCACGGCTTTCTCGGACTCAGACTGGGCTGGGAATACTTTGCATGGCACTTCTACGTTTGCTTATATTGTGTTTCTTGGTAGCAATCCTATCTCTTGGTCGTCAAGGAAACAAAAAGTAGTTTCGCGCTCTTCTACTGAAGCGGAATATCGCTCTCTTGCCTCCACTGCTGCTGAAGTTCGTTGGCTTCAACATTTATTTGGCGAGATTGAATTCTCGTTTCCGTCGTCTCCGGTTATTAAATGTTACAATATGGGGGCTCTCCGGCTTTCTCTGCATCCTGTTCAACATTCTAGGATGAAGCATATTTCGATGACTTGCATTTTGTACGAGACTTGGTTGCCAAGGGTCTCATTTGTGTTCTTTATGTAAATACGCTTGATCAGCTTGCGGATGCTCTCACAAAACCGCTTCCACGTTCGCGTTTTCTTCTTCTACTGTCCAAAATTTTCGTTGCTGACGGAACGTCTATTTTGAGGGGTCGTATTAGTTAGTGTATATATTGTCTTGTATATATATTTACTTTACATTTGTAATTAGAGTTTAGTATTTATTCTTTTGTAGTTTACTCTTGTACCCTTGTATTAGTTAGTACTTATGTAATTCTCTTCACTTATGAAATCACTTTTCACTCTTCAATTTAGTGTAAGTCTTATAGCAATTTGACAAGAAATTACAATGTAAGGGTGCAAGTTGCCTATTTTGTAATCTAGGAGTGCAACCCGCCAAAATGGGATAATCTACGGATGCAATCTACCAAAATGACACAATCTAATGATGCAATTTGTCATTAGCTCTTAGTTTTGTTATTCTTTTACCACTAAAAAGAAAACAAAAATATGAGTTTCAAGAAAGAAGGAAAATGGCATAATAAGGCACAAAGAAATATTTGTAAGTGTAAATAGTCGTATTATATATTTAAGAAATAGTGGGAAAGTGGTATAATAAGTCAAAAAAACATCTATAAGTGAAATTAATCATATAGTAAAACGAAGAATAGAATGATTTATCAAGAAGTACAAAGTTAAATTCAATTTTATATCTATTTAATACGTTAGGGGGTATAGTGCATAAATTTCAATATGTTAGGGGGTATATTGCACAAATTTCAATATGTTAAGGGGGAGGGTAAGAAAGTTTAGGGGGGAACGTTGGTACAAGAGGTTAGGGGGTAGCTACCAAAATGGATGGGACGAATATGCCCTTCCCTCAGGCACGTGATTGGCACATTTTGGAATCTTCGGCGGAATATCCCGTCAGTCAACGCTCGAAGGGACAAATCACACATTTTATGAAACACTAAGGGGAAAATTGCTCATTTTGAAAAGTCATGGGGACATTGCGAAACCCCCACACGTGAAGGGGTGATCGGAATCGACCCTTGTTATTAAGAATCTTTATACTAGACATAGGCATGCCATTCAGAGTTCGAACTCAAACAAAACGAACCTTTTGTTTTATTATTTTCAGAATAATTTTCTTATCTCAATTTCTCATTTTATTCTCTCTCTCTCTCTCTCTCTCTCTCTCTCTCTCTCTCTCTCTCTCTCACACACACACACACACACACACACAAAACTCTCTCTATAAAATCCTCAAGCACAAACCTTTCAACTAAATTCTTTGTATCAAAAGATCTCCAAAAATTGAACATGACTTTGCCGGAAATTTTGAATTATTTTCTTTCATTCACTCATTTCTATTCGTAAGTTTCTAATTTTGTAAGTTTCATTTTATTATCTAATGTTTGATTGTTGTATGATTTTTTATTGAGTTCTTATGAAAAACTTAAGATTCAGATTTTAAAAAATATTTAGGAAAAAGCACCAAACTTTCATTTGATATATTCGGGGTCAATTGCGTGAAACCTCCTAAACTATATATGTCCTCTATTGCAATGTCTCCTCTAACCTATTAGGATGTGCAACTTGCCCCCTGACTTATGCTAAAGCTTGTGAATTTTTCCATGATGCCAAATATGACGGACGATAATATAGACACGTGTGTAAAGTGAATGGATCAAGGACTTAAGGGGTGTAAAGTCTTAAAAAAAATCAGTGAAAGAAGAATTTGTATTTCACTTCTCTGTTGTATGCTTACACTTGAGGTTCTATATATAATACACAAACTAAAACACATTACAAAGATTTGCAGAGATTACAAAAGATCATTCAAATTCAAATACTGCTCTTATCCCAGGATTCTCGCTCCTTCACACTTCAACAGACTCAACAGATTTTGGTTGCCCGTGAGACTCGGTTTCTTTAATAACTGTTGCTCCAATATGCCCCCGCAAGCGAATGGGCAACTCCTACACATGAAGATTGTCTCGTAACAACATAAACCGAACATATGCAAGAGGCTTTGTAAGTGCGTCTGCCAATTGATCTTTTGAAGACAAGAATGCGACTTGAATCTTCTTTTGTAAGTTGGTCACGCACATAGTGGAAGTCTATTTGAATGTGCTTTGTCCGAGCATGGAAAACAGGATTGGAGGATAAGTACGTAGCACCAATATTATCGCACCATAGTCTTGGACACGTAGGCAATCGTAAATTAAGATCATGAAGAACAGATTGTAACCATTGAATTTTCGCTGCTGTATTTGATAAAGACTTGTACTCTGACTCGGTACTGCTACGAGCAACAGTTTGTTGCTGTTTGCAACTCCAAGAGATGAGGTTTTGGCCATGAAAAATGCAATAAGCTCCAACACTCCTGCGATCATCGCTATCTCCTCCTCAATCTGCATCACTAAACCCATTCAAAGAGTGATCAGATTTATGAGTAATTCGAAGGCCAAAAGAAATAGTACTCTTAAGATAGCGAAGAATTCGCTTCACAGCCTGCCAGTGGGAGTCTTTAGGTTGATGCATGAATTTGCTAACGCGATGTACGGAGAATGCAATGTCTGGCCTTGTAAAACCAAGATAGTGCAAGGCTCCTGCGGTGCTCCTGTAGAGTTGAGGGTCATCAAAATCACAACCATCAAATTTAGACAAATGATAGGTTGTAGACATAGGTGTTGTGCATGGCTTGACCTTGTCCAATTTCACTTTTTCTAGAGATCTGCTATATACTTCTGTTGAGTGAGAAATATATCCATACCATCATATAAGGTTTCAACTCCAAGAAAATATGACAGCTTTCCCAAATCTTTTACAGGAAAAACAGTAGCTAATTTCATAATTAAACTATCAATAGCTAAAGAATCGGAGCATGTGACAATTATATCATCCACATAGATAAGAATGAGCAATTGAAGGTTACCCTGTTGAAGTGAATAAAGTGATGTATTTGCTTTAGAACCTTGAAAACCAAACTCCTGTAATTTTTCTGTAAGCCTTGAAAACCATGCTCTTGGTGCTTGACGAAGACCATAGAGACTCTTTCGCAGGCGACACACATGAGATGGATAATCAGGATGAATAAAACCCTGTGGTTGTTGCATGTATACCTCATTTGAAGAGTTCCATAGAGAAAGGCGTTTTGAATGTCTAGTTGACGTAGGGACCAACCTTTGGTTACTGCAATAGAGAGAATAAGTCGTATGGTGTTGGGTTTCACTACTGGACTGAATGTATCAGATGATATCCCTTAGCAACAAGTCGCGCCTTGAAACGTTCAATGCTACCATCATCATTAGTTTTAATACGATATACCCATTTATTCCCAACAAGGTTGATATTGGGTTTTGGTGGAACTAATTCCCATGTCTCATTTTGCAGCAGTACATTAAATTCAACATTCATAGCTTCTCGCCAACACGCATGCTTGGATGCTTTAGTGAACGATGTTGGTTCGGTGTGGTTCGAATCATATGCAGCAAAGAACAATTGTGGAAGTGGATACTTCACCAGGCCAACAAAATGAGTCTTAGGCTTTAATGTATTAGTCTGTGAGTGTAATATCCCACATCGGTTGGGAAAGAGAACAAAGTCCTCCTTATAAGGGGGATGGAAACCTTTGCTTGTGGACGCGTTTTGTGTGGGCGGGCACCTGTTTCAGGTTTAAAATCCGTCGCACAAGAACAAAAACCCTGAGGCTTTGGTCAAAGGGGACAATATCCACTTACTGGGTCGGTCTTGGGCTGTTACAGATGGTATCAGAGCCGGTGCCAGGAAGCTGGTGTGCCAGCGAGGACGCTGGTCCCTCTTAGGAGGGTGGATTGTAATATCCCACATCGGTTGGGAAGGAGAACGAAGTCCTCCTTATAAGGGGGATGGAAACATTTGCTTGTGGACGCGTTTTGTGTGGGCGGGCACCTGTTTCAGGTTTAAAATCCGTCGCACAAGAACAAAAACCCTGAGGCTTCGGTCAAAGGGGACAATATCCACTTACTGGGTCGGTCTTGGGCTGTTACAGTGAGCGAGTGATCTCGGTGGTGCAGAAATATCAGAAGGAACATGGTCGGGAGGGGCAATTACTTGATTCACAAGCATGAGCTTCAACTGGAACAGCTTCATTTGGAACCTCATTGTCCATGCGTTGATTACAAATAGCCTGATCAAATTCAGTTGGTGGTGAATTGGTTGGAAGAACATCATCACCTGCAGAAAATGTTAAGGAACATGGCTGTGTAGGAGTTAAGTTTAGAGGTAGTGGCATAGTGTGTGGTAAGGTGTTGACTCTCTCGGGTTCAGGCATAGTATACGGAAAGTAAGACTCATCAAAAACAACATGCCGAGACACAAATATTCTCCCTGTAGATAAATCGAGACACTTGTAGCGTTGATGTGAAAGACTATAACCAATAAAAATGCAAGTTTTTGAACAAAAATCAATTTTATGTCGATTATACAAGCGCAAATTTGGCCAACAAGCACACCCAAAGACCTTCACAAAATTATAGTTTGGTTTTTTGTTGTAGGCCTTTTTCAAATGGAGATTTATTATTCAAAATCTTGGTTGGGAGACGATTTATAATATAAGTCGCTTATTGAAAAGCATCTTCCCAGTAGGCTTTTGGAAAGAGAGAGTGTGCTAGTACGACCAGTCTCATTTCAACAATTTGGCGATGCCGCCTCTCAACAGATCCCATTTGTTCATGTGTATGAGGACATGAAATTCTATGTTGTATTCCACATGTTTTGAAATGAGTGTTTAAACGTCTATATTCACCTCCCCAATCAGTTTGTATAGCTTTTATTTGAGTATCAAAATGACGTTCAACATATTTTTGAAATTGTAAGAAAAAGACTTCAACATCAGATTTTCGCTATAAAGGAAAGAGCCATATAAATTTTGTAAAATCATCCACAAAGGAAATGTAATTACGAGACCCATAAGTAGAATTAACTGAACTTGGTCTCCATACATCAGAAAAAATAAACTCTAAAGTTTGAGAAGTTTGATTAACAGAACTAAAAAATGGCAGATTATGGCTTTTAGCCATTTCACATTCAGGACAAACAGAGTGTCTTTTATTCGATCCAACATGGAGTTTATTTGCATTCAGCACATGGTTGACGGTGCGAAAAGAGGCATGTCCCAAACGACGATGCCAATCTGAAACAGAGGCACGAACAACAGTGAATGCAGAAGAAATAGTGTGTTGTAGAGGTTGAGAAAAGCAGTAAAGTCCGTCCTTGTTATGGCCTTTATAGAGGATGTTCCCCGAGTAGTCCTTAATAAGAAAAAACAAATCACGAAACTCAAAATAAACATTATTATCTTGAGTAAATTTTTGGACAGACAAAAGTGTAGAAATTAGGGCCCCCTCATATTTCCCCCTAAAAGGCCTTGTTAAGTGGAGATGAAACTTCTCTTTATAAACACAAATCCAGGCTCTATCTCAAGCGATGTGGGACACCTCTTAATACGCCCCCTCACGTATGGGCCGGTATTAACTTCGGTCCCATCACATGGGTAGGTCGCAAGCCCATCATACGTCTTGAGTAGGCTCTGATACCATGATAGAATTCGAAGCCCATTTGTTTCTCCCCTTAAAAGGCCTTATTAGAGGGAGAGGGGGAAATCCTTTATAAACAGAAGCCCAAGTTCATTCCCAAGCAATGTGGGATAAATCCCAACACGCCCCCTCACGTGTAGGCCGGACTGGACATCGGTTCGTACTACGTGGGTTAGGTCGCAGGCCCAACGTTGTCTTGGGTAGGCTCTGATACCATGTAGAAATTAGGGCCCCCTCATATTTCCCCCTAAAAGGCCTTGTTAAGTGGAGATGAAACTTCTCTTTATAAACACAAATCCAGGCTTTATCTCAAGCGATGTGGGACACCTCTTAATACGCCCCCTCACGTATGGGCCGGTATTAACTACGGTCCCATCACATGGGTAGGTCGCAAGCCCTGTTGGGATTTATCCCACATTGCTTGGGAATGAACTTGGGCTTCTGTTTATAAAGGATTTCCCCCTCTCCCTCTAATAAGGCCTTTTAGGGGGAAGTATGAGGGGGCCCTAATTTCTACATGGTATCAGAGCCTACCCAAGACAATGTTGGGCCTGCGACCTAACCCACGTAGTAGGAACCGATGTTCAGTCCGGCCTACACGTGAGGGGGCGTGTTGGGATTTATCCCACATTGCTTGGGAATGAACTTGGGCTTCTGTTTATAAAGGATTTCCCCCTCTCCCTCTAATAAGGCCTTTTAGGGGGAAATATGAGGGGGCCATAATTTCTATCATGGTATCAGAGCCTACTCAAGACGTATGATGGGCTTGCGACCTAACCCACGTAGTAGGAACCGATGTCCAGTCCGGCCTACACGTGATGGGGCGTGTTGGGATTTATCCCACATTGCTTGGGAATGAACTTGGGCTTCTGTTTATAAAGGATTTCCCCCTCTCCCTCTAATAAGGCCTTTTAGGGGGAAATATGAGGGGGCCCTAATTTCTACAAAAAGGTTTTTGTGTCTTTTTGGTACAAGAAGAATTTGGTCAAGCACAAAAGATTTTGAGGGTGTAGATAAAGAAGCAGTTCCAGTGTGAGATATATTCAAACCTGAGCCATCACCAATTTGAATTTGATCAGTACCAGCGTAATCGTCGCTACGGATGTTGAGGTTGTTCAAATTTTTTGTTAGGTGGTGTGTTGCTCCAGTATCAGCGTGCCACTCATTATCAGTGGATTGTTGGGTTTGAGCACTGGACATATTTGCTTGAGCATTTGGGCGTGGTGGCGGTGGGAGAAAATGCGGGTCATAACGTTTGAAGCATCTTGAAGCAGTATGACCTGCTTTCTCACATAATTGACACCAAAGATTAGTATTAGAGACATTGGGAGAATTGTAATTACCTCGTCCAGAACCACGATATGTGCTTGAAGAAGCACGTCCCTGCCTCATGAATTAGAGGAGTGTCCACGACCTTGATTGCCAAAGGAAAGAGAGGGCTTTGTGGCAATATTTGCTGAAGCACCGGGCAAGGGAACTGACTGTGAGTGATGTTGGATACGTGCTTCACAAGTGAGCAGCAAGGAGTAAACGTCCTCTAACGTAAGAGAGTCGTCACGCACAGAGATGGTGGTGACCAATGAATCATATTCTGGTCCTAAACCGGCAAGGAGGTATGCAATGAAATCCTCACACTTCATGGCTTGTCCGGCAATAGCAAGATCATGAGTTAAACGCTTGATATGCATGAAATACTCACTAGCCGTTCGAGTTGTTTTTCGAGCATTTGCTAACTGAGATCTTAATTGAATTGTATGAGTTCTCGAATGAGAAGCAAAGGCAGCAGTGAGAGCACTCCAAACAGAATGAGAGGTATTATAGTGAGCAACTTGTGCAAGTACCTCGTCAGTCAGAGATGAGTTTATGCAGCTGAGAATTAAATTGTCTTGAGTTTCCCATGTGTCAAACAAGGGATTACGGGATTTGGTTCCATCTTCGGCGACGAGGTCTGTAGGTGGTGGTTTAATCGTGCTGTCGACATAGCCAAAAACCTTCTGACCTTTTAAATATGGAACCATGGTTGCCTTCCAGGTAGGGAAATTTTGTCTGCTCAATTTTGTAACATTGATGGAAGATGTAGGTGTGAAAAGAGGTAGTTGATTCCCACTACCAGTGGAATTGGAAGAGTTGGGTGTTCCTGACATTTTGGAAGGAGCTTTTGGGACGTTGGTCAGTCAGGCTGATACCATGTAAAGTCTTAAAAAATCAGTGAAAGAAGAATTTGTATTTCACTTCTATGTTGTATGCTTCCACTTGAGGTTCTATATATAATACACAAACTAAAACAGATTACAAAGATTTGCAGAGATTACAAAGATCTTTCAAATTCAAATATTGCTCTTATCCCAGGATTCTCGCTCCTTCACACTTCAACAGACTCAACACATTTTGGTTGCCCGTGAGACTCGGTTTCTTTAATAACTGTTGCTCCAATAAGGGGCAATTCACATATTTTTCAATAGGTTATGAGACAATTCTCACATTTGAATAGGTTAGGAACTAATGAAAACATTGCAACTGCAGGCGGCATAAGTTAGGGGATTTAACACAATTGACCTTATACGGCAATTCACAAATGTTTTATATCTTTCAAGAAGTAGAGAAACTTGTCCCAACCTACGTAAGAATGTATTGTTTGCCTCCCTTCAGGTTTTTCAGCATAATATTCCCACCAAAAAGTCTTTTTTGACGGGATACGAATCGAAACATGGGGAGTTTATAATTTGAAGGGAATTTTGTATCTTTAGTTCTTTGATGTGTATGTTTTCCAACTTTAGTCCTTTAATGTGCACTTTTCCTAATTGGATCTTCAAATGTGCAACAATTCCTAAAATGGTCTTTTTTTGGCTTAATCTTCAAATACTTAAGATAGAATTATACAAAGTACCCCTGAACTATGGGTAAATTACACAAACCACCCCTCATGTTTAAGAAAGAAAAAAAAAACTAAACACTTATCGTATTAAAACTAATGGAAAAATATGAGGTCAACAAAGATTTTACTTTAAATTCCGGAATTATCCCCACATAAACTATTGTTTAGTTTCAAATATTATATTTCCAAATCAAAGTTAAATAGAAAAAGAAAAAAAATATTTGTTTAACGAAATATCACAAGTTACGATTTTTATTATCTCATATTATTGAAAGCTTATTTTAGTTTATGAGATTATTGTAAAACTATTTTTTTTTTCATTTTAACAACAAAAGGAAACAAAATCGGGGTCGTCTTCCATGATTACTCCATTCGACTATCACCACTTCGCAAATTCGGATTTGCGTCGTGGTGTCGTACTCTGGGGGTGAAGTCGCTGGAGCTTTGTCACGTGATCGTTGTGACTTGGTAGCGACGGCACAAATCATAATTATAAAGCATGGGCGAGGGTTGTAGTGGCAATGGTGGTTGAGATGGAAGACGGGTTTCTTTTTTGCTTTTTTAATTTAGTTATCAAGAATATTTTCTAAAATTTTTAATGGCAAGGGCATGCATATATGGAATTTTAACTCTTCTGTTAGTTTTTTTTTAACAAAACTTAACCGGCTACTTTGTGTAATTTCTCAAATATGAGAAACGGTGTGTGTAATTTGCCTATCTTCCAAGGGTAGTTTGTGTAACTCTCCCTTTTTATTTCTTTTTTTTTTTTAAACATGAGGGGTGGTTTGTATGATTTACCCATAGTTTATGGGTACTTTATGTAATTCTCCCTTGATTATTTGAAGATTAAGCAAAAAATAACCATTATAGGAATTGTTGCACATTAGAGGATCAAATTAGGAAAAATGCACATTAAACGACAAAAGTTGGAAAAATTAAAGTTGGGAAATTCCCCTAATTTAAATAACGAACCCTAATGACTTAGGACATAAACACCACTACAATATATTTAATTAAATTCATCGAATTCCTCATATCACTGTAGACTTCAACAACTTTTTTCATGGAAGAAAAAAGTTGTAATATCTCTGATGACTTGGGTTACCTACCTTAACAGATTACAATACAAACTAACTTGGGTGATTTATTACTTCTTCCAACTAATTGTAACTGATTCTCTTCGATATTGTATTCGTATGAGATTTAAACAAGTCAAGTTTAAGTAACTCTGTCAACTTTCAGGGTATGAGGCTCATTTACAACTTAACTCTTGCGGGCAAAAAATCTGAAAACCTTATGATATGAAGAAAAAAAAAGGCAAGTTTAGGAATGGAAGCAATATATACAATAGTGTCTGGAAGTTGAACTAAGATACAATCTTCCTCACCAACCAAAGCAAAACATTTGACGATTCTCCACGTCTAAAGCTATATAAACCCGACGAATCAAGTTTCATGCATAACATAATTCTTTGATTCAACACTCAAAGAAAATTCTGATAAAGAGTCACTCGTTATAACAATGGCAGACTATGGTCACCCCTCCTTTTTCTTGCTATTGCTGATGGCATTAGCTTCAATAACTTCCTACACAATTCAAGCTGATGCACGTCGCCTCTTGGAATATACATTCCCTGAACTTCCCAAGTTTGAAATCCCAAAATTTCCCAAGCCCGAGCTTTCGAAGTTACCTGAGTTCCCCATGATGCCTAAATACGAGCTTCCTAAGTTACCTCAACACCCGATGTTTTATAAACATGAGTTTGCGAAGCATGAGATTCTGGAGAAGCCAAAGCTTGAGTTTTACGGAGAACCAAAGCATGAGAATCTGGAAGAGATTAAATGTGAAACTGCTGAAGAACCGAAGCATGAGATTTATGAAGAACCAAAGCATGAGATTCATGAGGAGCCGAAGCATGAGATTTGCGACCAGCCGAGGCATGAGATTTACGAAGAGCCAAAGCATGAGATTTATGAAGAGCCGAAGAATGAGATCTGTGAACAGCCGAAGCATGAGATTTATGAGGAGCCAAAGGATGAGATTCATGAAAAGCCGAACCATGAAATGTATGAAAAACCGAAGCATGAAATTTATGAAAAGCCCAAGCATGATGAGATTTATGAGGAGCCAAAGGATGCGATTCATGAAGAGCCGAAGCATGAGATTTATGAAAAACCGAAGCATGAAATTTATGAGGAACCAAAGCAGGAGATTTATGAGGAACCAAAGCATGAGATTCATAAAGAGCCGAAGCATGAGATTTGCCAACAGCCGAGGCATGAGATTTACGAAGAGCCAAAGCATGAGATTTATGAAGAGCCAAAATACCCTTGATTTCTACACCTGAAGCATGTCAATTTGATGGTTATATATACACAATGAAGCATTACTCTTATAGTTTCTTGATTGATGTATGTGCTTGTTGTGGTTTTTTTTATGCTTATCAGTGAATTGCAGCTCTGATTGTCGTATCAGCAGAGGTTATATATATTTCAATCCTTTTCAATATTGTACTGCAGTTTTCTATATTTATATATTGGTTTTTCTAAAGTTATTTGGTTCCTATATCTTTTTAATATATTCCAACTTTCAGAGCCGGATTAACATTTGCTCTGAATTCAGTACTTGTTCGCGTTCTGTAGCTAAAGAAGAAAGATGAGTTCTGCTCCTTGTAAAAAATATCCGAAAAGATTATGACAGTATAGCTATCTGATAAAGGTATAGAATAATAATGAAAGTGACAGATATTATTAATGAACTAATAAGAGTATTTATACTTACAGAGAAACTAATAAAAGTGCTACTCCTATACAGCAACTATATATAAAAGAATATAACCTAAAATACAAATATTTACTTAATGGGACTCTCTCTAATACGCCCCCGCAAAATTGACGTCCCATCAGCGACAGAAATTTTGGAACGAAGAAGCTCAAACCGGGCACGAGGCAACGCCTTGGTAAGAACATCAGCAAGCTGATCCAATGTATTTACATAAGAAACCGAAAGAAGATGCTTCCCTGTTAAATCACGAAGAAAATGAATATCATTGGCAATGTGTTTCATGCGAGAGTGCATGACTGGATGAAGAGCAAGACGAGTAGCACCAATGTTATCACAAAGAAGACGAGGAGTGGACGGCAGAGTGATGCCCAGATCACGAAAAAGGTGCCGAAGCCAACATAGTTCGGCAGCAGCCGAAGCAAGAGACCGATACTCGGCCTCTGTGGAAGATCGAGCAACACCCGTTTGTTTACGCGAACGCCAGGAAATAGGATTAGGACCAAGAAAGACCACATAAGCAGACGTGGACTTACCATCCTGAAGACTACCGCCAAAGTCGGAATCCGAAAAGGCACGAAGAGTTAAGTCCCGGGGTTTGCGCAACAAAAGACCATGATGAAGAGTACCCTTGAGATATCGAAAAACACGTTTGACAGCATGCCAATCATTGGCAGTGGGAGCACTCATGTGTTGAGCCAGGCGACTCACAGTGAAGGCAATATCCGGACGAGTCAAGGCAAGATACTGTAGGCCACCAATAGCACTCCAGAATTCAGTGGCATCGACCGGGGCAGAAACCGAGAGATTCGGTGGCTTGGCACTGATTGGCGTAGTGAGGGGTTTAACGCCATCCATGTTGTGGCGACACAACAAGTCCACAATGTACTTGTGCTGAGAAAGAAACAAACCCTCACGACAACGGGCAACCTCAATACCAAGAAAGTAAGAAAGAGTGCCAAGATCCTTGACTGCAAACCGAGAACTCAGATGACGAGTAAGAGCAAGAAGACGAGAGTCATCGGAGCCAGTGACAATCAAGTCATCCACGTAGACCAGAACAAGTAGGTGAACCGAACCCTGAAGAAACGTGAAGAGTGAAGTGTCAGCCTGAGATTGCCGAAAACCAAACTCCAATAATGCCGAACTGAGAGCTTGGTACCAAGCACGGGGTGCCTGCTTGAGGCCATAAAGAGACTTTCGCAAACGACAAACATGAGACGGATGAGAAGTATCAACAAAATCTGGAGGTTGAGACATATAAACAGGCTCAAGTAGCGTACCATGCAGAAAAGCACTACTAATATCAAGCTGACGAAGACTCCAACCATGCATAAGCGCCAAAGAGAGTACAGAACGAATAGTTACCGGTTTCACCACAGGGCTAAAGGTCTCATTGTAGTCAATACCCGGACGCTGATGAAAACCCTTAGCCACAAGTCTCGCCTTGTAACGATCGAGAGAACCATCAGGTTTGCGTTTGATTCTGTAAACCCACTTACACCCAATAATGTTAGCCCGAGAAGGAGGAGGAACCAAATCCCAAGTGCCATGCTGAATCAGGGAGGTGAACTCATCAGACATTGCCTGACGCCAGGAAGAGCTAGACAGTGCCTGAGAGAGAGACAAGTAGGTTCAACATCATCAGGGAGTGGGTGCTTAGTAGCACTGAAGATCCGTTTCGGGCGAAAAATGTCGTTCATGCTGCGAGTGACCACTCCACGCGGGGCCGTGTCCGGGGTCGACAGGACGGGCGACGTGATGGGTGCGGGTGAAGGCGCGCGCGAGCCCCGGGGCGAGGGGCTCGGCGGAACAGGCGCCCCCGCAGGCAGAACACTCGGCCCGGGGGCCTGGCGGGCGCGCGAGCGGGCGAACCCGGGCGCGCGAGGCAGCGCTGGGCCGGGCGACACGCGTGCCGCAGGCAGCGCGGGGCCTGGAGACTCGCGGGCCGCGGGCGGCGCGAGCAAGGGAACGGGCCCGGGGTCAGAATCGGATGGTGGGGCCGCTGGAGAGCGAAACGAAAGACTCGGAAGTACATCAGGCGTACGAAACGGAAAGATGTGCTCACAAAAACGTACATGGCGAGAGATAAACACACGATTAGTAGCCAAGTCAAAACACCGATAAGCACTTTGAGCGGTGCAGTAACCAATAAACAGACATGGCCGAGAAGCAAATTCAAGCTTACCACGCGTGTAGGGCTTTAGCCACGGGTAACAGACACACCCAAAAACCCGGAGCTTGAGATAATTCGGGGTTTTACCAAACAATTTGTGAAAAGGACTAGACCCCTGTAAAACCGGAGTAGGCATGCGATTGATCAAATAAGCAGCAGTCAAAAACGCATGAGACCAAAACTCCGGAGGGAGACCAGCAGCATGAAGGAGGGAACGGCCAGTTACTACCACATGCCTGTGACGGCGTTCGGCAGTGCCGTTCTGCTGGGGCGTGTGTGGCGCAGCGGTGAACCAACTGATACCAACAGAGGCAAAGAATGAGCGAAGTGCAACAAATTCACCACCATTATCAATCATGATAGTCTTAACCGAATGACCAAACTGTTTTTCAGCAACAAGGCGAAACTGCTGAAAAATAGAAGCAACCTGCGATTTTGCTTGCAGAGGAAACCACCACATATACTTTGAATAATGATCAATAATCAACAGGTAAAAGCGAAAACCATCAACAGAGACAGTAGTAGGACCTCACACGTCCATATAAACATGATGCAACGGATGTAAAGAAACTACTGAACTCTCATTAAAAGGTAAACGATGCGTCTTTGAAACTAAACAAGAATCACAAAAATTGTCTTTCAACACAGATTTGTTCGACAAAGGTAAATTAAAATTTGAAATAACTTATCGACTAGTGCTGAACGCCGGATGGCCAAGCCGAGCATGCCACGTGGAGGATGAAGCACTGACGCCTAGCGACGCAAAGTGAGCTTTAGACTTTAAGTAAAAATCTGGAACGCGAAGATGATAAACCCCATTGATGCAATGACCTTTAGTTAGCGCCTTCCCCGAAACCTGATCCTTAACAACAAAATAGGTGGGATAGAATTCAACAGAAACGGCATTAGCTTTCGTAAACTGATGAACAGAAAGGAGATTCTGTTTAGCATCCGGAACACACAGAACATTAGACAACGTGAAAGTCTTAAGAGGAAACCGGAGAATAGAGGTACCAGTATGAGTGATGGGTAGCTCAGAACCATCAGCCAAGTGAACCTCGTCAGTGCCGTCATACTCAGAGTGAATAGTCAAATTCCCAAGATCAGCAGTAAGATTATGAGAAGCCCCAGAATCCAGGAGCCAATTGTTGGAACCCTGCGCCTGATTGTTTCCGGAAGGTGAGACAGCCGCATTGGCAGACGGTTGAAACTGCTGAAACAGATAGCAACCCCGTGCGACATGGCCCGGGTTTCCACAGAGTTGACAAGTGGCCGTGGATTGGGGAGCATATCCACGGCCGGATCCGCCGTTACGGCCGCCTTTGCTGTGGCAGCCTCCACGAGAATAACCGCCCCGCCCGCGGTTATTGTTTGAGTTGCCTCGATTGTTGTTGTTGTGGCGACCATTGCCCCGATTGCGCGAGTTCTGCTGGGTATAGTTGGCGTTGACAACCAACGAGGAGGAGGCGGCCTCCTGACGTTTGAGATACAACTCATGAGATACCAGGATGTCATGAAGTTCAGCAAACTGAAGAGAGTTCTCGCGCGCACGGATGGAAGAGGCAATGTCACGGTACTCTGGACCTAGCCCGTTGAGGACATAGAGGGTGAGGTCATCATCGGAAAGGGGGGAGTCGATGATAGCAAGTTCATCAGCCCGACTTTTGACAAACTGCAGGAAATCCGTTACAGAACGAGTACCAATGGAACAACGAGAGAGATCATCCTTTAACTGCATAACCCGAGAACGAGAACGACTAGCAAAAAGACGATCCAGAGTGGCTCAAGCAGCCGCAACTGTGGGTGACGATGAGATCATGGGAAGGATTTCGGGTAACATGGAACCAAAAATTGCTGCCAGTAGCAATTGATCTTGCTTGAACCAGGGAGAGAACACCAACGGGTTGGTGCGTGGCAGGGCTGCCTCCGGAAGCAGGTGGTGAGCAAGATCGAGACCGTTTAATAGGGCGGTCAGATGGGCGCGCCAACTAGGGTAGTTGGCGGCGGTCAACTTGATAGGGATGTGTTGGTGCGTCGTTAACGGAATCACCGGTGGGGTAGGTGGGTCCGTGGGTGGCTCAACAGCGGGTGTAGTGCCGGCGGACGATGTGGCAGAGCCATCGGGCGAGCTCATGGTGGGCGGCGGCTAGGGTTAGCGGAAGATTTTGCTCGTGGGAGACTTAGGTCTGGCGTGATACCATATAGAATAATAATGAAAGTGACAAATATTATTAATGAACTAATAAGAGTATTTATACTTACAGAGAAACTAATAAAAGTGCTACTCCTATACAGCAACTATATATAAAAGAATATAATCTAAAATACAAATATTTACTTAATGGGACTCTCTCTAATAAAAGGTACCAAGTCTAGTTAACAGCTATCAAGCGTAACAAGAGGTGGAAATATTCACAAGATCATACAACATTACAACGCACATTATCGTCCATTTCAGATACATTTCCTCCGCTTCTTCTATAAAGGCTGGTGGTATGATCGGATACTTTCGTCATCCGCATCAGTATATTCTCTTTTACTAATGCTTATGATTGGCTTTATTCTCCCTTTGATAAGATATATGGCAATGTCAACTCCAGCTTAACTGCAGAGCTCGTAATTATCTGTTGAGATTTTTGCCTGCCTAAGATGATCATACAAGTGGTAAGCCTCCAACTATGCCAATATGTTCTTGGTAACTGATTTTCTCATTCATGAACTCATTCTTGGATTGAAGCATGTGGTATTCCATGAGAATGAAAGACTACAGCACCTGCACGAATTGTTGTCAGTTAGGAATCATCACAAAAAAATATCAGAATCTATACCCTAATAAACCTTAGCACGACTTTTACTATAACGAGATCCTAACTACTACTGAGAGCTTATTACTTGCAGATATTTGCAAAGGATGCAGGTGTTTGCATTTTGATTACTTGCTAATGTCCTTAGTGTTACTCCAAACATATGTCTTTTCAAGGAGTACTTGGAAGTTAAAGTTCTTTTGACCTATGTATGTGCATGGTTTACGAACGTATACGGTGAAGAATTACTTGTGGGCACCCTACCTATAAGCACTTGCGATGTTTACACCTTTGTGATCTTACATTACGGACACAATCACTTGCTTGTTGCTGTCATAACCTTCAGGAGTTTAGGTTAGATGTCACTTAACAAATATGCTTCGTAGTCGTGCGTCTTGTACTTCAAGTATTGAGAAAAGTTATCTTATGGAAAATCCAGCCATGGTGTAGTTTGCGCATAGTGTTTTAGTTATCACGCGATCTTCCTCTTCCGTAGATTAAGTTTTGTCCATATCTCTTTTGATTTGGTTAATATATTTTCCATGTATATGCTTATCCAATTTTGGTAGTTTCCTATTCATTTGGAATTCTTTTGTACATATACAGACGATTGTCATTCAATAAAGATTAACACCTAAAAATATATTCTTTCATCTCTACTCTTCTTCTTCATTGTACAAACCAGAATTACCTGCGTATATACGCAGTACTATCAGCGTACATACGCTGTATTATATGGTATCACGAGTCCTTCGTCTAACAACTCCGACGATCCGCCTATGGCTCCACCAAACGACTCCACTTCACCGTCTAACTCTGACTCCCAGACCACGGTCAATAAGTCTCCTGGCGATTCCCTCATCGCCATCAATGCTCACTCTCAGTTGCCACTTCTTCTCACGACGACTAATTTTCCGTCATGAAATCTTCTCCTCACCTCTCTTTTAAGCGGCTATGACCTTCTCGGATATCTTGATGGCACCACCAAGGCACCTTCTCCTCTCCCTGACGGTACACCAGCGTCGAATTACTCTCATTGGTTTCGCCAAGACAAACTAATTCTTTCGGCGCTCCTTGGCTTGCTTTCTCCCGATGTCATTCCTCTTGTGGCATCGGCCCGTACGACTCATGATGCGTACATGTGCCTTTGTCGCCGCTTTGCGAGCTCTTCCCGCACTCGCGTCATGACTATCAAGGAATCTCTATCCACCGCGACTCTCGGCTCCCAATCTGTCGCGGCCTTCCTTCAAGATGTGAAATCGCAAGCTGATGAACTTGCTAAAATTGACAAGCCCTTATCTGATGATGACATTGCTCTTTATGTCTTCAACAGGCTTGGTCCAAATTATCGGGACATAGCCGCTGCCGTCCGGGCTCGGGAAACGGCTGTTCCGTTTCACACTCTCTATGACATGCTTGTGGCTCATGAGGCTTACATTAAGCGTCATGAAGCGGCCGCCGCCACTCTTGTTGCTACTGCTAATGCTGTTTCTCACCAAAAATCCCAACTGTCGCAAACAAGTCATTCTTGTGGTGGTCACAAGGATCTGGCTGTTCTCCTTATCGTGGTGGTCAGAATAATGGTCGTAACCGGGGCAGGGGGCGTTGGCGTGGTTCACCCCAACCTCAACAATGGCCAGTAGACAATCAACCAGGCGTTCTCGGCCGACCTCCCGTGGTTTGTCAGTTTTGCAACATCCCTAGTCATACGGCCCGATCGTGCAATCGCATCCAAAGTCAGGCTTATGCTGCCTCACCACCACCAACCTATTCGGCTGATGGTACTCCTTGGCTAATGGATTCCGGGGCCTCTCATTCCTTGACCTCGGATCTCTCCAACCTTTCCATCCACTCGGAATACGGCAGCCCCGACACTGTTCGCATAGCAGATGGTACAGGTTTATCTATTTCACACTTTGGTTCCTCCATTGTTTCTCACACGTCTCGTCCCTTGCATCTTACTAATGTGCTTTGTGTTCCGAAAAGTTCTCATAACTTACTCTCGGTCCATCAGTTTGCTAAAGCAAACCGTGTCGTTGTTGAATTTCACCCGTTTCACTTTAATGTTAAGGATCAGGTAACGGGGGCGACCCTTCTCCGGGGCAAGTGTGAGAATGGAATTTATGTGTTGCGGCTTCCCCCTGATTGGTGTCTCCTTCCTACCGCCAACTTAGGGCTTCGGACTTCTCGTGATTGTTGGCATCACCGCCTAGGTCATCCTAGATTTGATTTATGTAACTCTTTAATTTCAAAGTTTCATTTGCCGACTACTTCGGCGCGCACTTGTTTTAAACAATATTGTATTCCATGCGACTTAAATAAAAGCCAGCAACTTCCTTTTGTTGAGACGTCTTTACATAGTTCTTATGCGTTGGAATATTTATATGCTGATGTTTGGGGGCCTACCCGTTTTTCCTCACTTGATGGTCATCGCTATTATTTGCTTTTTGTGGATCATTTCACAGAATATGTGTGGTTATATCCGTTACAGGCCAAGTTTCAAGTTTCTACTATATTTCCCGTGTTCAAAGCCTTAGTGGAAAATCAATTTCAATGCAAAATTCGAAACTTTTATTCGGATAAAGGGGGCGAATTTATAGCACTCTGGCAGTTTCTTGCTACAAATGGTATCTCATGGCTCACAACAGCGGCGCACACGCCGCAACAAAATGGCACGGCCGAGCGACGCCATCGCCACCTTGTCTCTCTTGGTCGTGTCTTGCTCTCTCATGCCAATCTCTCCACGGAATTTTGGTCCTTTGCACTCGAAACAGCTGCCTATCTTTACAATAGGCTGCCCTCAACTTCAGTCAATGGTCGTTGTCCGTTTGAAGCTTTATTTGGCCGCGAACCAAACTATGCAAAGCTCCGTGTGTTTGGCTGTCTTTGTTTCCCGTGGCTCCGCCCGTACTCTAGCCACAAACTTGAGCCTCCCTCACGGCGATGCATCTTCTTGGGCTACTCACTTTCTCAAAGCGCTTATAAATGCTTTGATCCGGTCTCCCGGCGCTTATTCATTTCCCGGCATGTCAAATTTCATGAGGATACATTTCCTGGCTCCTCCTTCTCACCGTCTACATCCGATGATTCATACCATCGGTGCTCTTCGCCTATTATGCAGGCACCTCCATTGCCGCATGTTGCTCCGCCTGCCGTGCTCCCGCCTATCGTCCCGCTGCCATTGGCCGAGCCTTCCTCTCCATTGCCTGCTTCGCAGCCACCTCCGGTTCGTACTATGACGACACGCGCTATGAATAACATTCATAAGCCTAAACGTGTTTTTTCAGCAACTAAACATCCACTTCCCGCGTCTCTTGAACCCACGTGTGTGAGCTCGGCCCTTAAAGATCCAAATTGGCGAGCCGCTATGTCCGACGAATTTACAGCTCTATCTCGCCATGGAACTTGGGAGTTGGTCCCCTTTTCACCTTCTTTCAATATTGTGGGATGTAAATGGGTGTTTCGTTTGAAACGCAAAGCGGACGGCAGCATCGACAAGTATAAGGCGCGGTTAGTCGCCAAAGGGTTTCACCAACGTCCCGGGCTTGATTATTCTGAGACGTTTAGCCCCGTGGTTAAGCCCGTCACAATCCGAAGTGTTCTCACTATTGCTGTCACGCATGGTTGGCCCATTCGTCAACTTGATGTGTCAAACGCCTTTCTCCATGGTTCATTATCCGAGGTGGTTTATATGCAACAACCGCCGGGCTTCGTTGATTCCTCTTTTCCAACCCACGTCTGTCGACTGAAAAAGTCACTTTACGGGCTCAAACAGGCGCCACGAGAATGGTTTCGTGCCCTTAGCCGTGCACTCACTGATCTTGGTTTCAAACCTTCTCTCTCGGATACTTCGCTCTTCCTTTTTCACCATGGTATGACTCACATATATATATTTTAGTTTACGTTGACGACATTGTTATCACCGGCAGTGATAACTCCCGGATTACTTCTATTATTCGCCACCTAAGTTCCATTTTTGTTCTTCAGGATCTTGGCCCTTTATCATTTTTTCTTGGCATAGAAGTTATTCGGTGTAAGGAGGGTCTCTTTCTCTCACAGCATAAATATATTCGAGACATTCTTGTTCGTCATTCCATGGATGGTGCTAAGCCTTTGACGACTCCCATGGCTACCACTGATTCTGCCGCCTCTTCGTCGTCTTCTTGTGATGCCTCACTCTATCGTCAAGCTATTGGTGAACTCCAATATCTTGCTCTTACCCGTCCGGACCTCGCTTTTGCTGTCAATCGGCTTGCACAATGTGTTTGTAGCCCCACGGATTCGGATTGGCTTCGAGTTAAATGAGTGTTGCGCTATTTAAAAGGCACCGTCACCCATGGCCTTCTTCTTCGTCGCACCGATCTCTCGACCTTGCGGGCATTCTCGGATGCCGATTGGGGAGGTCATCCTATGGATCGTTCCTCCACTTCCGCCTTTATAATTTTTCTTGGTGCAAATCCTATATCTTGGAGCAGTCGTAAACAGCGAGTCGTTGCTCGTTCATCCACGGAAGCCGAATATCGCGCCCTTGCTACAACAACAGCCGAAGTTCGTTGGATTCAAAACTTGTTTAGTGAGCTACTTCTTCCTCTCCGTCACAAGCCGGTTTTATTTTGTGATAATATTGGTGCCACGCATCTTTCTCTTCACCCGGTCCTCCATTCGCGCATGAAACACATATCTCTTGACATCCACTTTGTTCGGGACATTGTGGTGAAAGGCTTGATTGACGTCTCTCACATTAGTACTCATGATCAGCTTGCGGACTTGCTCACTAAACCACTTCATCGCTCTCGGTTTCAACTATTGAGGTCCAAAATTGCCATTGCCGATGGCACGACACTTTTGAGGGGGCGTATCACGCGATCTTCCTCTTCCGTAGATTAAGTTTTGTCCATATCTCTTTTGATTTGGTTAATATATTTTCCATGTATATGTTTATCCAATTTTGGTCTTCTTCATTGTACAAACCAGAATTACCTGCGTATATACGCAGTACTATCAGCGTCCATACACTGTATTATATTAGTTACCTAATTTTTAGGAGGCGTTGTTTAGTCCAAAATTTTAGGAACAGTTATTTAAATTGTTCCATAAAGTCCGTCTCTGTTACATGCTTTCTTGTAATGTTAAAATATATATTTAAGCGACATTCTTTAGTTTGTGTGTCCAATTTTAATTATAACAATAACCTATATTTTTTCCGAAGATTAAGCATGTTTATTTATTTATTTATGGCATAAACATCTCTAGAACTATTTAAATTCTTCCAGTTCCCTATATCGTTTAGACTTGGATATATTTTTTCATGGAAGATAACAGTTTTAATACTAACAGATTACATTAGAAACTCATGGTTTATTAGTTTCCTTTTGGCTAGTACGTTATTTGTCTCCGATATTGGATCCTCATGAGATTGAAACGAGTTGAGTTTAAGTAAGTCCCAGAGTAGTGAAGCTTATTTACATCTTATGACTATAACATGCAGAGAATCTCAAAACCGTATATGATGGAAAAGGACAAATTTAGGATTAGAAGCAATAACGTCTGGAAGTTGAACTAAGATACAATCTTTTTCACCAACCAAATTTGATGTTTCTCAACGTCTATATTATATAAACTATCGGAATCAAATTTCATGCACCATACACAGTTTCTTCAATTGAACACTGAGATCAAAGCAAAGAAATTCTTAAAAGTCGTTAGTTAGTCGTTACTATGGCAGACCATACCCATGCACCCCTCTTTTTACCTGCTATTCCCTGGTGGCTTTAGCTTCAATAACTTGCATCACGATTCACGATTCAGCTGAGGTGCGTTGCCTCTTGGAGACTACTTACCCTTCCCGAGCTTCTCAAGCTTGAAACCCCAACTTTACCTTCCAAGTTAACCAAATTCCCATCGTTGCATAAACATGAACTGCCTAAGCATGAGTTTCACGAAGAACCTGTTGGGTGTTTTGGAATACATATAAATCAAATAGAAAGAAAATTTTTGTGGATAAGAAGAAAATTTGCAATAACTTAGGAAGACTTTTGCAATATATGAATGCAATGTATTTTACAAGACTTTGCACAGTGTTACAGAGAACTCTCTTTATGCACACACAGCTGCTATTTATTTTTCTGCACTTGACTCTCTTTATTTTCTTAACTCTCGGCTGTTTCCTACACCCTTTACAACAATACAATCAGCTCATATTGCCTGTATGAACCGTCTCAATCATGCAAACATATCTAAATTCTTCTTATTTGTGTGGCTAATATTAGAACACTACAAGAAAACATCACAATGGGGAGTAATCCATGGCAACAAATTAAAATCTGTTGCCATGTAGGAACAAAATTTAAATCAATGGGAACAAAATAATTTGTAGCAAAGTATGGTGACAAAAAAAACACTTACCATGCGTGGAGAAAAAATAATTTGTCACCATTGCACAAAATGGTGACAAAATACGTTTTGGCCATATAAAAAAGCATGTCGTAAAAATCATTTGTTCCCATTGATGATACCCGCGGCAAAAACATATTTTGTTGCCACGTTTAACGGCCCAGATCTTGCATTCGGAACGATCTGGGCCGCTGATCATGGCAACAAAATATTTGTTTGCCACGTGATGCGGTCAGAATAATGACCGCATTAATTGTGGCAAACAAATCTTTTGTTGCCATCATCAGCGGCCCAGATCGTTCCTAGGGCATGATCTTGGCCGCTGATCATGGCAACAAAATATTTGTTTGCCACGTGATGCGGTCAGAATAATGACCGCATTAATTGTGGCAAACAAATATTTTGTTGCCATGATCAGCGGCCCAGATCATGTCCTAGGAACGATCAGGGCCGCTGATCATGGCAACAAAAAAATTGTTTGCCATAGTTAATTATAGACGCGTTTTATATTTGTTTATGCAATAGTGTTAGTTAGAATATTTAGCATGCATGTCTTAATTATTTGTTATTAGAGAATGTATAATTAGGACCATTATGTGTACTAGTTTTATAATTAGGAGATAAATTAGGAAAAGTGAAGAAAATTTAGGAAAATTAGGAGAAAAAAATTGGAAAAATTAGGACCATTATGTTTTTAATTAGGAGAAAATTAAAATTAATTAGCATAAAATAGCAAAATTAAATTTGTAGTTAAATTGAATATCATGATTATATTAGTAATTAACACTTTTATGATAATTATTACATACTTAGTAATAAAGTTATCAATTTCAAAGTAATTTAATTAAAATTAATTAGTTAATTAAGTTTAGGTAGATAAATCATGATTATATCTATGTGTACTCATTTTATTTGTAGTGATTAGGAGAATATAATTTTAATTAGGCTAGTTTTAGTAAAAACTATGGAATATCCTTATAAAAATTATAAAAAGTTAAAATTAGAAATATCTACTAGAAGATTAACATTTAACAAAAAATAGCTAGAATGGATGTGTAGTACAACTTAAAATCATAATTATATTAGTAATTAACACTTTTAAGAAAATTTGATTAGAAATAAATTAGTCAAGTTTAATAAGGTAGATCATGATTATATATATGTGTACTCATTTTATTGGTAGTAATTAGGAGAATTTAATCTTAAGTAGGATAGTTTTAGTAAAAATAAGGAAATATTGTTTTAATAATTAGAAGAAATTAAGAAAGTGATGAAAATTGCATAATTAAATGTCATGATTATATTAGTAATTAATAATGAGAATTATTGCATAATTAGTTATAAAGTTATAAATTTCAAAGTAATTAGATTACTACAACCGCCAAAAAACTACCATCAATAAACAATCACATGTGGGGTTGTTGATTATTAGAAAAGAAATAATAAATATATCACTACAACATTTATTTACATGGTGCAAAAATATTCAACACTTAATTGTAACAGTTAACATTCACTAAAAAACTATTGCATTAAAGATTTTTTTGTTCCTAGGCGTGGAGAAAGAAATTTCTGTTACCATTGCATTAAAGATTGTGGGAACAAAATATTCTGTAACCATGTCTGAATATGATAAAAGAATATTCTGTCTCCACAAAAGCACAATCCGTGTGATGCAATGGCAACAAAAATTTTGGATGCCAATGAGGGCACAATCCATGTGATGCAATGGCAACAAATTTTTTTTTCCCCACAATTTCATATCTATAAAATCACCCCATTTTTTCACAAACTTCATCTCTTCATCTCCTCTCTCCCCCTCTAAAATCCGAAAATCCTATCCGTCTTTCTCTCTTTTTTTTTTGTATTATATTACTTATATAATTTTTTGGGTGATTTTATAATGTATATATATATTGATTTGTGTGTTTATACACACTACATATAACATATATATATATATATATATATATATATATATATATATATATATATATATATATATATATATATATATATATAAATAATGCATGTTATACACATCTATATATTATATATATGCTAATACATATAAAATGATTTTTACTAAACATGAGTTATATATATAATATAGAAAATATATTTTATTTCTTTACAAAATGTTAAAGAGAATTAGACATAAAATTATATATATGTATGTATGTATATATGTATATATATAAGTGGAGGGAAAAATCCCTACAAAATTTAACAAAATCAATTTTTTTACCAAAAGTGGCGGTAAAACTGCCACCATTTTTTTAAAAAAATTTCGGAATCGTGGTGACAAATTAATCCGTCACCACGGTTTTTACAAAAAACAAAATTTCAAGTATGTGGAAACAAAAAAAAATTAAAATAGTTTGGGAACAAAATAATTTGTCATCACGGTTGGCCCCACGTGTTTTTTTTTATTTTTAGATTTCTTTTATACTCTGACAATATTAATGCATGGCTACAAATTAATCTTACCCCACGTCATGGTTACAGATAGTTTTGTTCCCATGTGGTGACATATTTTCTCTTTCTCACTGTGGGGTGAAATTAATTTGTTGCCATGTGGTAACAATATATTTTGTTCCCATGCGTGGTTAAGAATTGTTTTGTCACCATTGCTGACATAACTTTTTGCCAACAAGCCCTATAGTCAGAAAACTTTGTTACAAAATATTTTGTTCCCATTGATCTATACTTACAAATTTCACATCAATCGCAAATAAATTTTTTGTGGCCAATGCTCCATATTCTTGTAGTGGAAGCCATATCATGATCTAATTAAACCTCGTACTTAGAATTATTTATGAATCATTATGTAGAACTTTCTTGCAACAGTATTTCACCAACCGACTAATCTGTGGAAGCTTCACGTGTTTTCTTGAACCATTTGAATATTGTAATGTGAGGTATGTCTTCATTTTTTATAATTTTTAATTGCAAATTATCTTCAGAACCAAAGCATGGGATTTTGAAAGAGCCAAAATCTAATATTTTGGAAGAGCCCAAGCATGAGAATGAGATTCATGAAGAACCAAAGCATGAGGTTAAGGAAGAGCCGTATAAGATTCCAGAAGAGCCATATTGGACATGATTTATACACCAGGGAACATGCTAATCCGATGGTTATGGATTAAAGATTTATACAGTAAAGCAGGGCTCTTATATAGTTTCTTAATTGATATATGTAGTATTGGTGGTTGTCTTCTTGTTTTTATGTGACTTGCATATATAATTGTCGTGTTTCCGGAACTTATACCTCCATATTATTGTACTTCTAGCTTTCATATGTGCATTGTTGTTGTGTTCCTCTATTATTCCCTTTCTTTCTGTTCTATCAAAAAACGTCTGTTTCAAGGCTTAAACGAATGAATTTGCACAAAATACGACACAGCTCATGGTGAATCAATGGCCAATATTTACATTCTTCTAAGGGGGTGATATATTTGCTCTTAAATCACTACTTGTTTCCACGCCCAACTTAGTATGTACCACAAAGTCTGCATCTCATAAAAGATATTAGGTCAATAGCAATTCGCCCCTTAATGTTTGACATGTTTTGCAATGCCCCCTAACGTTCAAAAGAGAGGAATTCGCCTCCTAACGTTTGTAAAAATGTACGATTTCCCTCCTGAGTCCTTGATCTACTATACATTTTTTCACATGTGTATCTTTTCTTCTATTAGATTTGGCATCAGGGGCAAATCGGTCATTTTCAAGAGCTAGGGGGACATTGCAAAATAGGTCAAACATTAAGGAAGATATTATAATAGAGAGTGGACCCGAATAGATGAAAGTACTGTTAGAAGTTGGAGACCATTTAAATATAAAACATAAAAATTTGATAAAATATAAAAGGGTTAAAAACATCAAACCCCTAGAGTACTATATTTAACTTTGTTTTGTCTTCTTCTTGTGCCAAGATATGAATGTAATCACCCAAACAATGATTAGTAATTCAGTAGGGATATTCAACATACTAGGAGTTTACAACTTGCTTGTAATAATCCGTCAACACCTTGTTGATCTCATTGTTAAAATGTCGCCGATACCATTTCTCAAAGGCTTGGTAAGTTCCATCTGTCTGAGCCAAGTCACACACATATAACTTCTAGAAAAGAGTCAAAAGTTAGTGATATATAAATAAAAAAATAAAATCAAAATGTTAAAACAATACATGCTAAACATCTGAAAATAACATGAAAACTGCTCATTATGTTCGGATATAACCTTTGTCCACATCTTCTAGGGCCCATGTTGTAAATTCTTCATGTTCTTGTTGACGGTATGTATTACCCTAGTCTGATCAGACCATCTACCTTGCTCGTCCAGCCATATGACTATCTTCATATCGAGGTTTTGGGAGGGCATATCTCCAATGGTCATACCGTATAAAGGTTGTTTGGTCTCTCTAGAAGGTCCTGCTTCATCATGTGGCCATAGTTGTGAGGTATATGAGATGTCATCAGTATGCAAACAAGTGATTGAGTGGGTATGCATGTTGATGCGGCATACGACCTTGGTGAGGGTGTGGTCATCGCGCTGTATTACATAAATGACGGAGCGCCTAATGTATGTTCTTGTGCTGGTCACGAGCCAGGGTGGAGAATGAGCAAGCCGGCATAAAGTTGTAACATGATGGGGCAATGGTGTAAACCCTCATGTGATGTGGTACCACGAGGTTGTTCATGATGATGATCCACCCCCTTGAAGTGGGGGAGATCAAATGGGCATGACCTAAGGAGTGGTTGACGCATACAAATGGGAGTGGTTGACTGAGTTGGAGAAGTCAATCGAGCCAAAACAATCAATCTATGACATCATGCTGCAAATGCAACTGAGAGTGGCTGTAACGCCCCTAAAATTTGGAAGCAAATAAAAGTATTTTCGAATTTTTATTTTAGTCCTTGAACTTTTTGAAAATATGATTTTGGCCCCAAAAGATTTGAAAAGTTACAATTTAGTCCTACTCCTTTTGAAAAAAATTATGATTGACCACAAATATTTTCTTTAAGACCAAATGAGTCATAAAACTTTCAAAGTGGTCCTCGTAGTTTCAAAATATCCAAGCATTCATTTACAATGGTAAATCTTCACATATTTACATTTACATTTGTAAAAAGGTAATTTTGCTTTGTCTTTTATGCTAGATATTTCTAATATTTTATTCTTATAAAATCCTATCAGATAAGGCCTGGAAACATCTTCATAATTAGGGTGGCCTAGCTTGGATTAAAATAAAAATGAGTAGGGTATGGTAATTAATCCTTGTCTCCCAATTTTCACCTATAAAAGGAAGGCTATCTTCAACAATTTTCTCACACCTCTCTTCTCCGAATCTTCTCTTCTTTTCTTCTTCAAAGTTCTTCCTCTTGATTTTTAGATTCTTAGAAAAATTGTTTTAGTCCTTTAATCCTTCTTTATAGTCCTTGAAAATCCTCAAAACCGAGTTTGGTCAAAACTGCCAGTTTTGGTACAGAAACTTTAGAAGTCCAAAAACCATATCAATACTTTGAGTCTTTCTATGAAATTTTTAACAAATACTGGTTATTGTGTAAGATAGCTTTTATGTTCAGAAACCTTCTTCAACCAAAGTCGTTTGAGGGTCTAAAAATTAGAAATACGTACCACTGTCCAGAAAATCCAAAAACAGCTCATATCTTTCATGATTTATTTAAAATACCAAACCTTGTCATATTGATCTGATTTTGAAACTACATACTCTCCAGGATGTTTAAGATTAAACCCCTCAATCAATTGCAGATTATCATATCGTTTGAAAGTCCGATTGAAGGTGAATCTAAGATTGCTACAGTTTTCTGCCTTATATTTGCATAAACATTTTGATTAACCAATATATGTTGCAAAAGCTACACAAATCATGAAATTGATCATTAATATGGACTCATTACATAATAATAATGATATTGGATCAGTTGATCATAATTTATAATCATGTTTAATAATTTTTCATGGATTTTGCAACATTTAGAAGACATGTAGTTTGTTTTACGGTTGATCTTTCAATTTCTTTAACTTTAATTGAAGTATTGTGTTTATCTTGTGATCTAATCATCTAATGTAGTTTATTAGCATGATAAGTATTCTAAAAACATTAATTTTAATTAGATCTAAATGTTTACAATTTATTTTAATTGTTATTAGTGATATATGCAATATTATGTAATTTTATACTAATAACTATAAGAAAATTAGTTTTTACCAAAGTTATATATGTGATGTAATTTTATTCAAGGGCTTACTGAGATATTTGTTCAATGTTAAGATCATGGTAAAACTTTTGATTTGAGATCATTATGTAATAAGTAATTTACAAGAATTTTGTTAAGAATAATTGTTTTAAAAAGGTTTAAATATGCATTGAAAATATATATGTTTGTTAATATGAAATATGTTATTAATAAATTAGAAATGGAGACTTTAATAATAATTTTGTAAATTGATTTAGTCTTCAATTTGTTACATTGAAATGGTAAATCCCATTATTTATATTTTTACGTCATAGCTAATGTTAAAATAGGTAAATGTGGAATTTGTTCCAAATTAACAATAATTAGATATTTAACTAAACTTCTTTAAATATGATAAATATTGGAAATATATGTTTATTGTTGTAAACTTGTGAGCAAACAATTGATTATATCTTTTTTAATTATTTTAAGGTTCTGCAATTATCGACGTTAATCAAGAATTTCCCGTACGGTAAAAAGTGAGGTTTGATTTCTGATTTATTCAAAACCCTGTTTGGCATCCGGCCCTGAGAAACTTGGATATAACAATTGTGATTCTTTGTTTTGAATCACGAGCAATATTCTATCACCATTTTAATGCTTTTATGTTGGTAATCGTTAATTCTTTACATAATTAGTTTCTTGCCTATTGTTAAATCAAATCTCATTCAACTCATAATTTGAAATTTTCTTCATAATCATAATTATCCTGGTACCATGATCACCCTATCGATTCTTGAATTGTGCAACGAGCAACGAACTATGTTCGGCCTATGTAGCTCAAAAACGAGCAACGGATATTGTCCGGCCTACTAGCTCATCTGATAATTCTGTTTCACCCATTGGGACGCCTTTGGGAAGTTGGGCCCAGGGATTGAGAAGATTTACTGCTGGGCAGCAAAGGGCTGTCAGTTTAAGTATTTCAACTTAATACCCATTCTGTCTAAGCGCCGCTTGCAGCCAGGAGTTGGTTGTGACCCGCGTGTTAGATTGACATGTAGTCGAGCATGTCTTCTATTCTGTTGCGAGGTAGCTCCTCGTAGGGAGGTATACGGTTGAATTTTGGGAGTTAAGGTTGGATCTGTTATATGTAATTGCACAAGTTCATTTTCTCGTTCTTCTGAATACTCCAGTATTATCGTTAAAATCGATAATTTCAGTTCAGTGATGCAGATGTAACTATTCTGGTCATTCTTGTTCGTTTTGTTCTGATTTACTGTTTGATTATTGTCATGTTCTAAGAATCTCACTGAGTCATTAAAGACTTACTCCTCTATTGTTCTATATGTCCCTTTCTCAGAGTAAGATTGGTATAGCAGCACGGATGGAACGAATGATCGACAATTCCGCTGGAAACTTTGCAAAAATTGTTAAGTGTTTGATTTTGTATTTACATCATTTTAAAATTGTAAAATGTATTTGTATTCCAAAAACTTCCGCTGTATTTAAAGTAAAGATATTTTATAGTGCTATGGTTTTGATCCTGGTCAGTGAGACCCCTTCCTATGAGCTACAGTTCGGTCTGAGTTGAGTTTGTTAGGTGGCCAACACCGGACCAACTCGGATCGGATTGTGACTCGTGGGGCGCGGTCCTCACAGTGTCTATACTTTCTTGTTTGCCCACTACTAGAAGGACGAGGATAGTATGTCACTCAACAATAAATGAAAGTTATATATCAACAACCCAAACAAATACTATAGTTCAGTCGATTACTACATAATCACAAATCCTCAAATGGATCACATGTTTAAATTATGTCATTTTTATGGTATAACAAAAATATAAGTTAATCCACACACGTCATATTTATCAAATTCTATGTACTACATTGTTACTATTTCTAATATATTCATTAAGTACTACAAATGTTACGCCACTACGACTAAAATAACATAAGTTCGACATAATAATGCTAATCTATCAGGCATCACATATAATGACATCACATATATCGTACAGTACTACCACGACAACATATTATTTAAAACGACAACATATTGAATAATTTATGTTCCAACAGTAAAAAATTAAATAATTCAGTACAAGATATAGTTTAAACGGGATAAAATGTTTGCACATCTATGTGCTACAAAGGGGACAGAATATAGTGGGAGGGTGGAATCACTAGCTAATGGCGTGAACAAATGAGAAGGGAAGAGGCGTTGTAATTTTGTCAATTCTTTTACAGACACATAACCCTTCGCGTACCATCGAGATTCTTCTCCTTAGCGGGGGACAGTTGGTTTGTAAAGGCCGAGACAGTTCAGTTGTAGCCATGGAGTTTCCATCCCTAGACAAAGGGAAATTCATCGTTGTTGGTAGAGACGCATTTAATGCAACTTTACCATCTTATTTTTACTAACAGATAATTCCTTCAAAATCTTTAGAGAAGAAAATCTACTGCTAGCGATTCTAGCTACATTTAATGTGACTTGACTGTAACAATTTAGCGATGAAAAGTCTCTTTGTAAAAATCTTCGGCGGGGTGTTGCTTTGACACCAAATTATTTTTTATTTTACTTTTCAGTGAATGTAATTAAGATTATCGGGCTCTAATCTTTACCCTCCCTAATACTTAATTTGGAGAAAAGTTTATATTTGACTTTAAATTTTGCTTCCTAATGAGTGAGCTTTTTGCGGTAATATCAAGAAATTCATATAATCACTTGCCTAACTATACATCGTCAGTAACTTAATGCAACATCATTGTTTAGTAGGGTCCACCGTCTCGATTCATTACGATATTCCGGCGTGATTTCAAAAAGTTGCAAACAACCCCCATCCCCATGTTGTTTTGTAGTGTATTAGTTATGTGAAATGACCAAAATACCCTTATTATCTCTAATATTTTTCTTTTTATAATTTTAAATTTCAGGGAAAGCCGAGGCATGTGAATTGAAAGCGACGGATCATGTGTGCTCCCACCGTTCAGTCTCGTTTCTGCTTCCATGCACTGCACGTATGCTTTCATTACGATGTGGAACATCGTGCTCCACGAAGAAAACGGCAAGCAAACCCCATGTACTATGGATAAACAAGACTTTTTGCCTCCTGGTCGAATTTTCGGTCAATTCTTGCTGGAATTTGAAACGTGAACATGAGGGTTCATTCCTATTTAACCTCAAATTCAATAAAATGCCATTTTTTTCACTTTGACTCTTGTTATATTTTCTTAATTTTCAAAGCTTAGTTTAAATTATCCAAATTTAAGGTTTGGAAATTCAGAAAATATAACAAACACCGAAGTGAAAAAGGGGCATTTTATTGAATTTGAGGTTAAATAGTGATGAACCATCATGTTCACGTTTCAAATTTTGACGAAAATTTGCCAAAAATTCAATCAGGGGGCAAATTATTTTTTCAAGTCAATAGTTGAGAGAGCAAAGTGCTTATTTATTCATAGTACAAGGGGCTTGTTGCCAAAAAAAATAGTTTAGGGGGCAAATCGCTTCACCCCTATAGTATAGGGGGTTTAACGCTTTTATCCATTTTTTAAAAATTTGAAGTATTAGACCAAAAGATAACTGAAATATTCCTTTCATAGAATGGGGTATAATTATCTTTTTCTTGCCTAAAGAATTACCCACGCTCTCATATTTAGGCTACTGAACTACACCTTCCTGTATAGGCGGTAAAATCAGCTACTTTTTTAAAATAATATGGAGATAATTGCCTATTTATTTTTCGCATGAAGGTAATTTCCCAATTTGATAGAAAAACAGGGGGTAAATTCCTAAACCTCCTCTCGAATCAAGGATTATGCTTTCGAAGAAAATATGACATACAATATGCAATATGAAGTATGAACAAAGAAATTCAGTCATGTTTATGAAGTATGTTACATTGAACTTATCTTGCAAATTCACAAAAACAAAAAAAAAAAAAGAAAAAAAAAAAACATCAAAGAAATATCAAATATGTTTGCTTTAAATTATTCCGAAAAGTAAACATATTTTTATTCATTTATGACATAAACACGATTACAAGTTTAAATTCGTCCAATTCCGTACATTGTAAACTTCGATAAGTTTTTCCTAGAAACAAATAGTTCAAAAGCTTGGAAGACTCGGATTACCTAACTTAACAAATTATGGGGCGTTAGCTTTTCCAACTTTGACTTGATTCCCTTCAAAATCGATTGATTTGCAAGATTTTTTAACAAGTTGAGTTTAAGTAAATCTGGACTCTCAGGTAGTGAAGCCTATTTACAGCACTATCACTGTGGCATGCAGAGAATCTCAAAATCTTATGATATTCATATGAAGAGAAAAGGCAAATTTTGAATTGGAAATTTGTACCGCTTGGAACGTAGAACTAACTTACAATCTTTCCCACCAAACAAAGCAAAACATTTGGTGTTTCTTCACGTCCAATGTCTATATAAACCCGAACAATCAAATTTCATGCGACAAACAATTCTGTCATTGAACACTTGAGATCAAAGCAAAGAAAATTCCCGAGAGTCGTTCATAAGAATGGCTGACAATGGCCACCCCTCCTTTTTCTTGCTATTGCTGATGGCATTAGCTTCAATAACTTCCAACACAATTCAAACTGATGCACGTCACCTCTTGGAAAATACATTCCCGGAGCTTCCCAAGCTTGAAATCCCAAAGCTACCAAAGCTCGAGCTTCCAAAGTTACCTGAATTCCCGATAATGCCTAAACACGAGCTTCCAAAATTTCCGGAACCTAAAATCCCAGAATTGCCGAAGCATGAGATTCATGAAGAACCTAAGTATGAGATTCATGAAAAGCCAAAGTATGAGATTCATGAACAGCCGAAGCATGAGATTCATGAAAAGCCGAAGTATGAGATCTACGAAGAGCCTAAGCATGAGATTCACGAAGAACCAAAGCATGAGATTCATGAGAAGCCAAAGCATGACTTCCACGAAGAACCAAAGCATGAGATTTACGAGAAGCCAAAGCATGACTTCCACGAAGAGCCAAAGCATGAGATTTCAAAAGAGCCGAAGTATGAGATTCCAGAAGAACCAAAGTATGAGATCCCAACATTCCCAAAACCCGAGTGGCCAGCTCTCTACAAGCCGGAAGTACCCAAGTTGCCAGAATACTCTAAGCCTGCATATCTAGAAGTGAAAAAGTACCCTTGATTGTACACCAGGGAACATGTCGATCGGATGGTTTGGTGAACAATTTACACAGTGAAGCAGACTCCGTTATAGTTTCTTCCACCATAGTTGATACATGTTGTGGAGGTTGTCTTTTGTTTGTCTGTGACTTGTAGCTGTTATAGTCGTATTACCTGAGCTTATATTTCGATCCCTTTTCTATATTGTACTTCTGTTTTCGATATATATACTGGTTGTTCTATTATTGCTCGGTTGCTTGTGTGTTTAACGTGACAATTAACTCTCTTTCTTTTGTTTTTATCATTATTTACAGACTTTAAAAGCCATGAAATGCATCAATGTGAACTCAATACCAGTATGCTTATCAAAGCATGTTTAAAAAGCCTCCCTTTTCTAAAAAGATCGTAAAGAGTACCGAAATACGGCTATCTAACAAAATTACCAAGTCTAATTAACAGCAAGCAAAGAGAGGAAACAAGCTTGAAGCAGCGTTAAAACTAAAAAGGGGCATGATTAAACAATAGAGCAATTAAAATCTAAAATTCATCCCAACTTGACAAAAAATTACCATATCACTCAAACTATTCTGAAGATGCTAAGATGATTCGACGTGTACTACTGCTGAGCTCAAGACAGAAATAAATATTATTTTCTTGTCCCACATGACTTACCACTTACTCCACATGAAATATAACAGAGTTCTTTTACATTTTCTGTGACTGACCTGTGGATGCGTAATAGATCAGTCTTTTATCCGATCAGATATCCCATACTTATAGAACTTTATAGACCTTAACTGATGTGTACAAACTAACGAACTGTTAAAGAAACATGCTATCAGGATGCTGCTTGAAGATCATTCAATTATCAGGAATAACAGATAAATTCTGTTTACAAGAGACTTTAATATGGATTCAAAATTCTCTTTGCTAAAGACTAATGGAGAGCAAACTTACTTTACACCAGCTGTTGAAGAGGGAATGAACAATGAAATAGACACTCAAACAACCATCTCTGCTTCTCTAACATTTTTGGGGATTCCCACGTCCAACCTCATGGTCGGTTTGTACTGCTCGGGCACATCTGCACCGGCTTGTACACATAACTCTACCACCGCAGGGGCTTGGCCATAGAAGTTCCTGAGCTCCCTTTCGAGTGGTCTATTAACATCAGGCACATGCCAGACATATTTGGGAGGAATTAAGTCATCAAGAATTGCAGCCTGCCATCCGTGCTGCCCATTACGCTGCTGGTGCTTATGAGCTCCACAGTTCTGAGCTTTGTGTCCACTTGGCCCCACATGAACTTCAGGACAATAACCACAAGCTCTTACAGGATACATCTTCATTAACCTCTTGGCTCCTTGCCTCATTTCTTCCCATGCCTGAAGTGTTTCCTCAGCGAGCAATACGGTATCTTCTTTGCTGGCTGGCGGTACAACTTCATAATATGGTGTTTCGGATAGTATTTCTGGCTTTTTAGCTTCTACGTCTAGGTCTGGCAATTCACTTTCATCTGCATCAATAAACTCGCTTTTACTAATGCGAATGATTGGTTTTCTTCTCCTTTTGGTAGGATATTCGGCAATGTCCACTCCCGCTTGAATGCAGAGCTCCACAACTGCTGGAATTCTTGGGACAGAAAATCTTTCGTCATGTGGAATACGCTTTCCAAGGCGATCATACAAGTGATAAGCCTCAACTGGCACCAATATGTCTTCGACAACTGCTTTTCCCCATTCGTGAGCTCCTTTGCGGATTGAAGCTTGTGGTCCTCTACAAGACTTGAAGGGATGCCCAGTAGGACCAACATGAATTTCACTGCACCACCTGCGAAAATTGTTGTCAGACATAAAATTGTCACTAGAAAAAATCAGGAGTAACATATGCTCATACACGTTACAACAATATCCATGTTACATTTCAAATGACGCGATCTTAACTAATTTGGAGAGCTCATAATTTACAAATTATGCAGAAAGGGAAAATTGGAGGTTCTCGATATTCTTGATCATATACTTTAGTTTTAGTTATAAAAGATGACTATGGCAAGATGAGAAGAAAGTCTTTGTTTGTTCTATATGCAGTTTCTAAGTAATACAGAATCCAGGAGAGTTACTTGCAGGCATTGACAGGCGTCACCAGCAAGAGCTTCTTGAGATTGTTAATCAATTCTATTCTCGCATTCAAAACCCTGTAAGCAGTGGGAATCAGCCTTTCTACCACCAACCCCCTTTTGGGAGGAGGGACGGGGCCCCTTGGATGGTTTTTGCTATTCTTAAGCCTCTGCCTTGCAGCTCGACGTAACTCAACTACAGGTATAGGAAACGGTTTCTTCTCCTTTTTAGAGTAGTAACGAGGAAAATCTGCATTTTGAGGTTGATCACATCTTACGACCAGTGCTTGGAAACGAGTCGAGTGCCGAGATGAAACACTGAAGTGTGGTTGAAGAGTGAGTTTACTGCATCTGCTCTGCAAGCAAAAACTACCCAATCATTAGATACTGATGCCAAAGATTCAATGACCAGTTAAAAACTAAAAACTAGTAAGATGGGTCCGAGATGCAATTCCCTAGCTAAAAAAGGAAAGCCAAAGTCAAAAATCGACAAATCACATACATACAATGCAAAATTTTATAGATACTAAAACATAGTCCTGATCCATGTTCAAGCTCTCACTTTTGTGCAGATATTATTTTTGTAACTGAGAGATGCTTATGGTTTGTCCAACATGAGAATGACCGAATAATTAATGCGAAACATGCGTGAAGTGCCTGAAATTCAGAGCAAAGCATCAACTGCAACTGCACTTATAAAAAGCGCTATGTGATTCGCTTATCTCAGTTGTTATGAATAGGTTTAGCCGTTTAGATGAGCAAACTTGGAACAGCGTAAATAAAAGCCAAATATAAGCTGCTTCCAAATACTGTCAAGAACATACACTACTAATTGCAAAATTGGACAGACCCTTGGTAACATTTCTATCGTAATGCACGGAAAATGTTCAACTAGAATCACTTAGAAAATTGTGCCGAATCGAGAAAACAGTATAATTTTGGGTGGTGTAAGCAAGCATCTAAGGTGTAGAAGATGTACCGTGAGAGAGTCAAGTAAAGCGAGACCTTGTTTTTGTTTATTAAAATCAGACTTTAACGGAGATTGCATCACACATCCACAATTCATTCCTGAAACAAAATATAAAAGCAATTCATTTTGTAATTGGGCGTATGTGTGTGTTTAATTAGATAGTGTAGAAATTCTCACCGGACACGAGTGAAGTATGCGGCAGAGACAGATTAGGGAGGGAACAAGTTTTGGATAACAGAGGAAATCCAATTATATTTTACGGAGAATTACACCTAAACTATGGCTAAATTACATAAATTATACCTTATCTTTAAAAAAATTACACAAACTACCCTTAATTTATATTCGGTATTGCAGTTACCCCTTACGGGGTTAAAATTAACGAAAAAAGATGACATCATCAAAAAAAATTACAGAAAATTCTAAAACTACCCTTGAATAACATATTATTTAGTTTCAAAAATTATATATATACAATTCTAGTTTGAAAAAGAAAACAAAAAGACACTTTTTTTATATACGTAATAATAATATTTTGTTAACTATTCATAGAGTATTGTTACCTTATTTAATTTGTTTAACATATTTTTGAAATATTTCATTTTTGAAATTTAAATTAACATTAAAAAAAACCAAAATCTGCGAAGACGGGGAAGACGTGTTCCCCAATTCACGCGCGCCTCACCGGAAAATTGATCTCACAACGGCCGCTTGCTACCTGAACTAGTCGTGTCGCGGCCGGATCTTGTTCCGACCAGGTCGCACTTGATCAGGCGGCACATAAGAAGAGCTGCAGGAGCATGTGTTGTGGCGATGGAGCTGGTGGTGTGCTGAGTTTTGATTTTTTTTTTTTAATTTTTTTTTTCTTTCTTTATAATTTAAAAATAATTTTCTACCTTTTTTATTGCAAGGGTATTGGTGGGATTTCACAACTTCTATTAGGATTTTTTATTAGAAGTATTGTAGAGGTAGTTTTTGTAGTTTCTCGAAGATAAGGGATTGTTTGTATACTTTGCTTATAGTTCAGAGTTAGTTTGTGTAATTCTTCATATGTCTTAATAAAATGTGCAAGTAGGGGTGGCAATTTGGATCTGGGTCCACAGATCTACTCAAATTGGACCCAGATCCATTGGATTGAACCTGCCATGGAACCAAGGCAGATCAGATCCGATCGGATCTGATGGTTCCATGGCAGATTCGGATCTGCCATGGATCTATCCAATTCAACCATTTTAAAATTAAAAAAAATGATGTGGGAAGGGGGATTTGAACCTGGACATATGGAACCATTGTCTTTCAAATATTTCCCACAACCACTTGGCCAAACCCACTTTTAGTTGTTATTATAATTATTTTATTATATGTAATATATATTGTATTTGGCAAATATTCACAAAAAAATACAAAATCTGATATTCAAATCCCCAATCTGATACGAAATCACAAACATCGAGCCCTAAAAAGAATCCCTAAAAAATTGCCCCAAATCATACCGCCGAATCTCCGCCGTCCTCGCCGCCGAATCTCCCCCGTCCTTGCCGTCGCTGTGGCCAAAATCAACCACGATTCATCATCACTCACGATTCAGCGTTAACAAGGTAATTTTCTGTTGCTATAAATGTTTGTTGTGTAGCCAAAATCAGAACTAATGTGTGCTTATAATGTTGTTAATGTGTTGGATTTATTAATGTTGTTGATGTTGTTAATATGTTCGATTTGATTTAATTAGTTTTACTTTTACAGATTTGAGTTTGAGTTCATACTATGACACTGTATTTTCGTCGGTGAGTCATTTTGTTGTTTAATTTGCTTAATTGAGTTTTAAATTGGAGTTAATCGAGCTTGTAATGTTTACGCAGCTACGCACATCGAGACTTTTGAGATTGTTGCTGTGAAGATTGTAAGTTCGGTGTGTAATTAGGACTATTTTAAGCTCAATTCGTTTTCTGTTGTGCAATAGTTAGATACTTAGATAGTTTTGTCTTCTCATGATTAGTTGAATTGGAGTTGGAACTTGCATGCAGCTGATTGAACTAGGCAATTTATCTAGTAATTTTGGGATCACTTGTCTAAATAGTGAGGTTTGTTTTGTTGGTTTAACTTTTAAGGATGAAAAAGGGGCTGTTTTGTTTGATTTACAATTTTAAATGGTGAAGTTCGTAAGATCTGTAATAATATAATAATGGGGTTCAAAGATTGAAGCTCTTGTGTGTTTGCCTATTTGGGTTTGTTTTGTATTGTTATTATTTCGCTTCATTGTGAAAATAATTTAATTTTCTGATTATTTCAGATATTCGTGTTCTCTTCTTGCTTCGTCATGGATACTATAGATTTAGCTCCAGAACCCAGGTATTATGCACTCACTTATGATTTCTTGAAATTGTTTGAAAACTTCAACTTGATAATTGATAACAATAAGCTGAACTTTGCTGCTTTTGTTCTAAATAATTAATAACTTGATAATTTAATATATGTTCTGTATTTATTTTTTTTCAGTGATATGATGATTGTTGATGAAACCATGGAATCTAGTTCGGCTGCGTTATTGAGTTCTAGGAAAACTACTTCTAAAGTTTGGAATTTTTTTGATAAAGTTATGGTAAATGGAAAAGAAAGAGCCAAGTGTAAAAGGTGTGGGTCGTCATATGCGCCTGTTGGAACATCAAATATGTGGCGTCATACCGAGAAGTATTGTGTTGGGCGTTATTCTATTGATCGTGAGGTAGAGTTTGATCCAGACATCTTTAGGGAAAAGATAACTAGAGCAATGGTCATGCATAATCAACCATTTAAATTTGTTGAGTACAAAGGATTTAGAGATGCTTTCACTTCCGCAAATCCTAAGATTAAGCATATATGTAGGAACACGGCAAAAGCAGACATTCTTAAAATTTACCATGTAGAAAAGGAAAAATTGAAAAAAGTCTTGGAATCTATAAGCGGTAGGATATGTTTAACATCAGATTTATGGACTTCATGTGCATCCAATGGCTATATGACTGTTACAGCACATTACGTTGATAATGATTGGGTGTTACGGTGTAAGGTGTTAATCTTTCGGAACATTCCCCCTCGACACGATGGTCAAACTGTTGGTGAAAAATTGATTAGCTTTTTACAGGAGTGGGGGATTGAGAGGAAAGTATTTACCTTAACTTTAGATAATGCTAAATACAACGACGGAGTGGTTGATTTGTTGAAGAATCACCTTCTTATGACAAATTCTTTATTTTATAATGGTGAGTATTTACATATTCGATGTGGTGCTCATGTTTTAAACTTGATTGTTCAAATGGGTTTGGAAACTATTGCTGAAGTTGTTGATAAGATACGAGAGAGTGTTAAGTATGTACGAGGGTCAAAGATGAGAAGTTTGAAATTTGGTGAGTGTGTTAAGCATTTGAAGCTTCCGGTGAACAAAAAGTTGACACAAGATTTGCACTACAGGTGGAACTCAACATATTTGATGTTAGATAGCGCCCTTTTGTATAGACGTGCATTTATGCACTTGAGTCTTTTTGATAGCAATTATAAGACGTGTCCTTCAACGGAAGAATGGGTAAAGGTAGAAAAAATAGCTGTGTTTTTGGCGTCTTTCTTTGACATGACTGAGCTTTTTTCTGGAACTCAATGCCCAATGGCAAGTCTTTACTTTCCAAGTGTTTTGGAAATACAATTGATGATACAAGCGGAGATGGAAAGTACAGATTTGGTTATCAAGGCAATGGCAAATAAAATGAAGCCGAAATTTGATAAGTATTGGCAGGAGTATAGCACAGTGTTGTTATTTGCTGTAGTACTAGACCCTCGGTACAAACTTAGGTTTGTTAAGTTTGCTTTTAACAAACTTGATGCTGGAACGACCATCTCTAAACTTAGGGAGTTAAAGATTGTATGCAAGAGTTTTTAGAGGAATATCTGGAGGAAACACCTTCGAGGTCATCACGTGCTTCTCGTTCTAACGAAGGCCGTCGAACTGGTGGGAGAATAGTTAACGTAAGGAAAATTTTCTTCTTCAATTACTAATATTTATTTTTCTGACTTCTTAATGTTTTTTAACTTGAAAAAAAATATTATTTGTAGGAATTTGAAGCAAGTTTAAGCCAAGAAGATGTTGCAACAAGTTGATCTCAATTGGGATTGTACCTAGCAGAGCCTTTAATTGATTCACAAACCAACTTGAATGTATTTGAGTATTGGAGAGCAAACGTCTCAAAGTATCCCGAGTTAAGTTTGATGGCGCGTGACGTTCTCAGCATTCCAATCACTACCGTTGCCTCGGAATCCACATTCAGTCGTGGTGGTAGAATACTTGGGAAATATCGAAGTACATTGTTGCCAAAGAATGCAGAAGCACTCGTATGTGGAAATGATTGGCTTGAAGGTTCTATTAATAATTCAATTTTTAATAACTCGCTTCTTAATTTTTTACTTCTTAACTTTTGGCATAATTTGTATGTTTTACATTCTTTAGTTTCCGACGATGAAGATGAAGAAGATGCTGCAAATCTTTCCTTAGATGTTGAGAAGTTGGTTGGACAAGTTGGAAGCATAACACTTGATTCACAACCTTAGAAGTTGAGAATTTTAATTTTAAAGTTGAATTGTGGTTTAGAATGAAGAAACGTGGTTATTGCCAAATTTTTTTCTGTTGTATCCTTGAAGCTGTAACTCTTGTTTAGTCCTTGGCTTTTCTATTGACTGTGTATGGATGGCTTCAGAGTTGTGGTAACATAGGTGGTGTTAATATGATGATATTCTCCAGAAGTATATTTCGGTAATGTTTAGTCTTTGGTTTCCTTTGACATTATATTTTTGTGCTTATATTCTATGTTTGCTGAATGTATTTTACTGAATGGAGTGTATATGGTGCTGGAGTTCCAATTATTTCAGTCTGAAATAATTATTTCAGCCTGTTGTTGTGGCGGATTGTGGTCAGCTGTGAGTGGATCTACTTTGGTGATGATCTGTTAACACATCTGTTGGTGTTATTGATCTGTAAGTGTTGGAATTTGTGTACTGAAATCAGTGATTTGAATTTCCAGCAAAGTTTTGGAAACTATATGTTGAATTCAAATGGATCAGAAAGAAACTTAGGGGTGTTAAGAACTGATAACTTATTCTTGCCGGTTTGTATGTCCCTAATTAGAATAGCATAAGTACTGTATGTCCCTTCAATTAAATAAACCTCTCATTTGATCTTAATATAGACATTCCATTGTCTGCCCAACCCCATTTATCTTTATGTTAGTTGTGACAATCTTACTTGGCAGTATGTGTTGTTATATATCTTTATGTGAGTTGTGAAAACTTTTCAGTATTAGCTAGTCTCTTCAATTTTATTGTTTGATGCTTTTGACAGATCTTGTTTGTATAATGTATCTAGTTTCACCATTGAGCATTATCAGTCGTGTCCATTATTGGTGATCTGTATACAGAAGATACTCTTTCTATTGTAATCTGCATTAACTCTTATACTAGAATATATTCTTGCTTTCTGTGTTGATAGTTTGGGGGTAAAAGTATAATTAATAAGAAATATAGGGGTTTGAATGCAATTATTTATAATTTAGGGGTGAAAATGTGAATACTTAGAAATATAGATGTTCACAAGTTATTATTTGGTAGTTGGGTGTTAAAGTATGATTAATAAGAAATAAAGGGATTTGAATGTAATAATTTATAATTTAGGGGTGAAAACGTAAATACTTAGAAGTAGAAATGCGTAAAAGTAATTATTTGATAGTTTAGGGATAAAAATATAATTTATAAAAAAAATAGGGGTGTGAATATAATTATTTATAATTTAGGGGTAAAAACGTAAATACTTAGAAATATAGATGTTCACAAGTTATTATTTGGTAGTTGGGTGTTAAAGTATGATTAATAAGAAATAAAGGGGTTTGAATGTAATAATTTATAATTTAGGGGTGAAAACGTAAATACTTAGAAGTAGAAATGCGTAAAAGTAATTATTTGATAGTTTAGGGGTAAAAATATAATTTATAAAAAAACATAGGGGTGTGAATGTAATTATTCATAATTTAGGGGTGAAAACGTAAATACTTAGAAATATAGATGTTCACAAGTTATTATTTGGTAGTTGGAGGTAAAAGTATAATTAATAAGAAATATAGGGGTGTGAATGTAATTATTTATTATTTAGGGGTAAAAGCATAAATACCTAAAATCAAGGTATGCGTATACAATTATTTAATAGTTTGAGAGTGAAAATTAATTATTCAAAAATATAGTAATTTAAAATTTAAATACAAAGCTGATTATTTAAAAGATATTAGAACAGGTAGGAAAAATTTAAAGGTAATAGGGTGGGGAAGTAAAATGAATTGGGTTGATTTGGATTGATTTGGGTGGATGAAATCATTTGTTCAATGGATCCATAGATTGAATCACTCAAATCCAACATGAGTTGAATTTGTAGTAGATTCAAGGTTTCAAATCCATCTTCAACTTAGATTTAGTAAAACCAAAACCATTGAAGTTGGATTTAGATTCAACTTCAATGACTTATTTGCCACCCCTATGTGCAAGTATACCGTATATATTATTCCAACTGTGTGAGAGAGAGAGTGAGAGAGAAAAAGAGAGATTTAATATTATATTTACTCCTATATTTGTTTTATGTATAAATTTTTCTATATTGAGTCTTAAATGTTAACTTTAGTGACATTTCCTATTCTCATATTGTATTTTTAATTTTATATAATTATCTTTTTCTACTTTTAAACATATAAAATTAATTACCAAAATATTAATTCGGGACAACCATTACTTTTCTAAATTTTTTCGCCCTCTCTATTTCATTTGATTTGTGGAGACGAAGTTTTCACAAGTATTATTACTCCCTCTCTATGTCTTATTGTTCAGAGGAAAAGTTTTTCTGTGGCATTCTATTTGTATAGAGAGAATTTTTATTTTTATTTTTATATGTCTTCATTTTAAAATGGAAGATTCGTCTCTGATGTGTGGAGGATTAGAGACGAATAATGTGCACTCTATAGTTTTCTATTAGTACTAGCTAAATCTTTGGTTTTAGAGAGGGGTCATCCGGCATTCATCCAAACATTAGAGTCAAACTATTTGAATGTCTATGAAAGTGTATTTTCCTAATCAACGACACATAATAACAAATTTGTACAACTATTTAAGCAATAAATAAGTACAATGAAATAAAATTTGCTACTAGTCTCAGTACGTACATATTATAGAGAGAGAGATATGGGCTACTTTCTAAACTCTACGTGGAGTATTAGAAATTACATGAAGGATTATTAGTAAATTTATCAATAACACATGATCACTAGTTTTTATATGCGATTTACAACAATCATATTCGTACCCCTAAAATAAAGCCAGTATTATTCCCACCACTATAGCCGAGCCCACATAACCTGCCTCCCAGAGAGTACCACCGTTAGTCGGTGCCGGAGCCGGGGAATGGTAGCGGTGGATCTCTGACGGAGAAGGCGTAGGAGCCACCGGCAAGTGGCGGTGCCTGAGTGACAAAACCTTGATCTCCAGCTTTTCGCCCTTCGTGCAGTGATCATCAGTCCCACTGATGAAGAAGAATGTGCCTGATCTGTACAATTTAATCTTTGTATTCCCATCATCATATGATTTTATGGGACTAGATTTATTGCAATATCTGTAATCTTTTTCAGTCACTTGCAGTACGGAATCAGTTTTTGCATCATACTTCAGCACTGTACACAAATTAAACCAACAATGATATATGTACGCATATGCATCAAAGAAAAATTATAATTAGAACATCAAACCTTAATTCTCTCGTGCGATTTCATGAAAAAGTGATAATTAACCTTTATATATTGTTTAGCCGTGGTAAATATACCTACATACCCAAGTGTGGTTTAAATTTTTATTACTTCCGTAGACAATATTTACATATTTGTTCCGATGCTTTAAATTACATAGAAAATAAAAAAACTATATAGAATTCTAATATATTATCACAATGGTTTTACTAGGGGTGGCAAAATGGATCCGGATCCGTTGTGGATCCATCGGATCCGATCCACCCAGGATCCACTATGGATTCGAAACCAAGTTGATCTGGTGGATCCAAGGTGGACCTGGATCCATTGTGGACCCGTGCGGATCCAAACGTGGATCCAGGTGGATTTGGGTGGATCCGTGAGTGGATCCGGCTGGATCCAATCATGGATCTGGGTGGATCCGTGAGTGGATCCGGATGGATCAACATTTGGATCCATCCAAGTCCATGTCTAGATCTAACTCAATTTAAAGCAATTTTTGGCATTTACCTTTTTATTCGCGCCACTATCTCATTGTCTTTATGCATTTGTATACTTTTAAAATATAACTTCAGTTTACTATGATTTTAATTTTTTAATTACGTAAAATAATTTGACAACGTAACTATTCATTATGAGAAGAAGATCTCGTGCTTTAATTTGGTAACTATCAATTAAAGTTAAAGATATGTACAATATATGGTTGATTGGCATTTTTATTCTCATTATTAAGTTTTATAATTTTGTAATCTTTAACCTCAATTTGTAAAGAGGCAAAAATTATTCTCAATCATATATAAAAAGAATCTAAATAATATTTCTAATCCTTAATCAAAAGCTCGAGAAAGTCTTCCAAATTCCAAAACTCAACTTCATTAAAAACATTACAAAAAATAATATTACTTTTGTTATAGAAGTATTCATGATTTCTATATTTTTCTCAAATACATATACATATATATATATATATATAAATGTTTTATGTGTATGCATATATATTTTTAGTAAATACATCTCAAAAGAGCATTGCATATTTTAAAATTAAAAGAAAAAGTTAAATTATGTGAAACACTAGCTTGCACATTTATATCGTGATGTAGTTGAGTGTTAAATTACAATTTTTTTTTTCTTTCTAAGTATCCAATATCTTGTTAATTAAGAACTAAGAATAATGATATATATTATTAAATTTAAGGTGGTAGGATAGATTGGTGGATGGAAAAATTGGGTTGAGTAGAAGTTGATTTGGTGGATTATATGGATCTACCAAGATGGATCCACTTGGATCCGACAATGAATCCGCGGTGGATCCACAAATGGATCCGTTCGGATCCATGATTGGATCCAAAAATAGTACTACTTGGATCTGGACCCGGATCCGATCCAAGTTGAATCCATTTGAGATCCACCCCTATGGATCCAGTTGGATCCAAATCCTAATGGATCGGATCCACATGGATTTAGACTTGGATCCGGTCCGGTTGATCCATTTGCCACCCCTAGGTTTTACCTTTAAATTTCGACAACATAAAATAGTATATCATGCTAAAATACAAAGAAGAGAATATTCGAAAAACACAATACTTTTTGGGTCTTTTCACATAACATATACATGAAAAAAAAAGAGTAGGAGGTAGTGTGCTACTTTTGAAATTACATAATTTAGCTCTACTTTTTTACCTGGGGTAATCTGTCTATTCTACTACTATTAGCTATAAAATATAATAGGAAAAAAAACTTTGCATCCAACTCCTATGATGCAATAAGATACAATTACTTTGTTTTAAATGATTATTTAATTTAGCTCTTGCATATATTATGATATGTAGCAAGATAAATCTTTTATATGTTTTTAATGTACTTAACTTGAACTTTACTATTTCTTTAAAGTATGAAAAAAGCACACCCGTTTGCTTTAATAAATGAACTAATAAATTAATCCATATTTGCCTTTATATAGATATATATATTGTGCTCATGACATAAAGATCGCTCCGATCTATTTAAGGATCAGAATAAAAATATTTTTTTTCATAGAAAATGAATGTGCATAATTGGATAATATATGAAGAATTGATATTAGCTCTATACATAACTTAAACTGAAAATTGAGGTAGTACTCAGAAGGTATACAGTTGCAGGTGACAAAGAAATGAAATAAGCAATACAAACTAAATGAAGGTATAGCAACAACGGCCTTACGAATTGTATCTCCAATTTCGAAGCGAATTTTTTCAGCCCAGTTGTTGAACTCATCAGGTGAAGATGGCAATGCCCATGAAAAATTATTACCAGTACCAAGCACGAACTCTTTTGCTTCAGAGAAACTACTGAAAAGCAAAAGTGCAAGAGCCAAACAATGCATAAGGGCTTTTGATAACTCCATTTGAATACAGAGAAAAATGGAAATATATGTTTTGAGTATATATGGTCTTAGGCTGGTGCTCGCCCATATGCAATTATTTAGTTTTATACTTAATATATAACACCAGTTTGGTTACGTTGCCTTTCACTTTTTTCTTTAATTACACGAGTTTAAATAATTTTAAATTTAATTTTGACTCTATGATTACTTCGCAATTAGTACTTATTTAACCTCACCAGTTGGCTTATTTAAGGGCGAGCTTAATGCAAAGTTTTGCATCACTTTTTATATGTCATTGTTTGATATGCAAAATGTGATAGTGTGTTATGAAAAAAAAAATTATTCTTCTTCGAATTTTTAGCCAAATATGTTTCGATTGCCTCTAAATCTAATTTATCTACTCCAGTTTACATGTAACATAATCTCAACAATGAAGCATAAATATGCAACCATTTGGTTCAGAGATTTTGATTTGAAAGTTAATTATTGGTCGCAGCAAGTGAGGTGTGTGTGCTTAAAAAGGAAATACATTGTGTGGATATTAATTAAGAACATTTAAGCTTAGAGATTAATTATTTTCTTTTTAAGTAGCGAAAGTGAGCAGTTTCACATCACTGTTGTTATCATTATACCGATAATGAAAGCGGAGGAAGTAGACTAGTTGTTCCTTAAATGCAGAAATAAAAGAAAATTGACCACAAGTACGTGTCTTGTTCAAAAATTGAAACCCGGCCAGGTTCTACTCACCAGTCACAACTGCATATTGATTCGGGAGGTCCTGTAGTGTACTTGGGGCATCTTGTCTACCCAAAATGGTAGAACCACATTGTGTGGACGTGGTTTTATCATTATGGGTAGCCAAGATGCCCCGTGTACTCCTATCTCACCCGTCAGTCTCGATTTTTTAACCACGGTTACATAAATGATGGTTAAAAATTGTGATGAGATTACCCGGCAACTTAAGATGGATGGTAGTAGCACTGAACAAAAAATTTGTAAGAAGATCATGGTTTAGTCTATTCGGTTTTTGGCCAAAGATCTTATGTTCTACCTTTTCTATATATCGGGAATGGATCTTGATCTATATATAACCCATAATAATTAACTTCAGTTTTCTTTATGAATCCCATAATTAACAATGCATGAGAAAGATTCAGTATTGATATTTTTACATTAAATTATATATGATATACGTTGAGTTAGGTATAACATATATATAAGTCACACTTGAGGTTTCAACGATAATGACATCCATTCTTGACGAACGGTTTTAATAAAAGCTTTACTTTCGTGCAAAAACCTAATTTCGCCTCTTTTTTTTTGTTTTGTCTTTAATACTATGCTAAAAAATTACTTTTCTTTTTACAAATTAAGTTACACCAACAACCTTGAATAAGCTCTATCGAATTTCATAATTGGTTAACTCTTTTCAATCGATTTTTTCTTTTCAAGCGAAAAACCCCCACCGAAAAATATGGCAACTCTCTGCGCTGTTGAAGATGCCAAGACTCTGCCTATAGTTGCCAATTCCACGAGATTGAATCAAATCAGCAAGAATGCTGCCCCTTTTTATTCGTTGTACATGAATGCGTTTCATTAACTTTTTTCAAACTAGAGTTTTTTAAATTTCAAAAAAATTTATACTTCACTAACCTCTGCTAATTTAATTAGAAGTTATTAAGAGTTGAACCTATATGTCAACCCATATAATGTGTAACTAAAAACTTTGGTGTTATTAAAACCTTAGAGACCTAGAGGATGTTATCTCAAATATCAATTAAAGTAAATGATTTAACTTCATTGGCAAAGTAGTGAGATCACAGATGGGAAAGTATAACACATCAAAGATGCACGATACTAATAGTAAACTTGATGCATCCACACTCAACTATTAAGAGTTGTGTACCAGCCTATCTGATCTCTACTTAAGGAGAGTCTTGACAATGGACTTGACATTGAGCTTCTTCAAGTCTGTATAGGACTGCCCACATCCAACAAACATCACAGGCGATCCGGATATGTAAACCATGGATAATGCAGCTCCCACCTACATCATTTATCAAGAATAAATCATAAATTCTTATACAATCATAAAGATATGCCAAACAACGGAAAGTGATCATGAAAAGCTAGATATACTAGAAGCTGAGAGCGAACGTGACGAAGGACATAATTAACGTTATGTCATTACCTTATCATCGATGGTATCGAACTTAGTAAGCAGGATTCCATCAATCAATCTGGGATTAGGTGAGGGTGAGAGGTCGCCTAGTTTCTGCAATACATTCAAGAAAAGCCATCATAAGAGGAAAGGGGTAATATAAAATACAGTATGAGAAATAGAGTTGGCACAAAATCCGCCAGACCTGATTAAACTTTGATAACTGATCCACAGCATCATTCCCAACAAGTGCCTCACCAACAAATAATACGAGATCTGGACTGTTAACGTAGATAAGCTTTGACAATGCTCGCATCAGTGGTTCATTATCCTGCACAATGTTGATAAATACTTTAAACAGACCGTTAAGGGGAAAACTCATGCCACAAGAAAGAAAATTAGTTTCCACAAATTTTCAAGATAATATCCAATGAAACAGTGGGCTGAGATTTCAGAATAGGGGCAATGGAGTAAAAGATTCTGCCGATAAATACGCTTAGATTACTCCATATAAAAATAATACCATCACAAAACAGAAGACGACATCAACGAGCATGTAAGAGAATATGAAATATGCCAATAACCTGCATTCTCCCAGCTGTATCGACCAGAACAACATCTGAACCATTTCGACTGGCCTCCTGAATTGCTTCTTTTGCCACAACTGCTGGATCTTTCTCGTAACCCTTCTCAAAGATTGGGATCTAGTAGTAGCAGATTATTCACCCCATCATGTTAGTGCTATTTCAGCAAGATTAATCTCTTAATAGTTTCAAAGTCTGCAACACAAAACCTACCTGGAGTCTACGTGCATGGGTGCGCAGCTGCTCAACAGCACCTGATCTGAACGTGTCACAAGCAGCCATCATGACACTGACCTTATGCTGCAAGAGCCAGTAAGCGACCTGCATGGTGGGAAATAATGAGAAAATGAAGCTCGCCAAGCATAGATTAGATCCATTCTAATCAAGACTACCTTAGCAAGATTGGTAGATTTCCCAACTCCATTAACTCCAACGAAAACCACAACATATGGTTTTCCTTGGTCCTTGGCAGCATGAACATCCCTCAAAATGTCAATGGAGCGCCTTGGAGTTAATATACGAACAAGAGCATCTTCCATAGCAGCCTGTTGAATCAAGTTTGAAATAGTAATATCAATTGAAATACCTAGTTGTAGATGAGAAAAATAGAAAATTGCTGCTATGGAGAATCTTTTCCCCATGGAGGGTCTCATTTCATTTCTTATTTTTTGTCTGTCCTGCATTTTCCTAGAAGATCAAGCATGCACAAGTACCTGAACCGTTGAAGAAATTCTTGTAAAAGAAGCTAGCCTTTTACCCTCAAGGCTTGCAGCTACTGATTCACAAAGCTTTTCAGCTATTTCCTCGGCCTGGTCAAGCAATCATCAGAAAGTACATAACTAATTAGCATAGGAGATTCAGCCATAAATAATGCTAATTATTCATGGTGGTAACACTAGAACGAGTTTTGAGTAGTACTGATTCTGTCTTGAAGAACTACGGCAAAAACAACAGGAAAGGTGTCATATTACAACATACCACATTCTTGGTCATAAGCCTGTCCTTGAGAGCTTTGAGAGCTGGTTCGAGGTCAGATGTGTCCAAATTTGATTTTCCAGCAATACTGAACCCAGAAAAATAATTTCAGAAGAGAGAAACATGTGTACCATTGCATTTAAATGGTAAAGAGTATCCAAATCATAAAGTCTTCAATGAAATTACCATTACAACAATGTGGAGCAACCATTTGTATATGTTTGCATACAGAAAAAGCAGTAAAACTAAGAAATTCAGATAAGTTCAACAGAAACATATTCATGGGTATGCGAACAACCAGCAGCATGGGGTCTTAGATTCAAAGGCATTGCTTTCGAGATAACGACCAAAGACAAAGAGTTCACATCTTGAACTTATGCAAGCACACAATGGCATAATAATACTGGCAGGAAATCCAAAAAAAATAAAAAACCAGGCCTTCAGCTCAATAAAATGTCTTCAGATATTTATTTAATACTCTAATGCATCAACGTATAAATACTCTAATGCATCAATGGCATAGCCACAAACAATATACGAAACAAGATTTCGTAAAAACAAAAAAGAAGCTCATTTTATTCGAAAAAGGTCAAACAATGAAACAGATGTAACATAAGTTAATTAGCAATCCACTTTCAAGTTTGACACTGCACTTGCTTAAGGTTTACATACACAAAGAAGCACATGAATTTAAAACAGAAGTCATAAAACATTCACAGATGTGAAAGATACTAGTATGCAGCAAACATAGGTTGCAAGACATAAATTAAATAGGAGAAAGAGTCCCCCCAGACATCATGTACCAAACAGAATACATACCTCTGGAACATGGATGAGAACCAGCCCTTCTTCTTTAAATCAACCTTATTATCCTTTCCTGCATCCTCGCCTTCGTCCTCACTTTCACTATCACTGCTGACGATCTCCTCTTTGTCCATCATACTCTCACCTTGATCAGCGGCTATTACTGATATATTCTCTTCCCCATTCTCACTCACTGGATCAGTAAAATCCAACTTTGCCTTCACAGGTGAATCATCCCAAACTCTATTCTTTTTACTTATCTTTTTCTTTGGTTCCACTGCTGAAACTTTGTTAACAACAGTTTCGGGTTTTTTCCCACCTTTAGACCTAAGCTTCTGTAACTTATTTACATCAAAAGCACCTGCATTGGAAGTTCCATTTTCTTTACCATTAACCTTATTTATCGTGGCCACTTCCCCTTTTCCGAAATGATTATTTTTAATATTTCCATTTTCTAATGTGTGACCTTTGAACTTGTCGCTATCTCCACCATCATTTCCAGATTCACTTCCATTATTTTTTTTATTGCCTCCATCTATTTGACCACTTTTCACATGTCCTTGCTTCCTGCCGAGATTGTTACTCACAGGCTTGCCCACTTGCTTTCCTTTCTTCATTTCCTCTGCACGCGCAATAGCTTCCTTCTTAAGCTGCTGAAATATGTCATCAAAGTCATTGTACGCGGTTCTCTTTGGATCATAAATCTCCGAAAACTCTTGCTTAACCATAGAAAGCAAATCATCCACGTATAAGAGATGGAGAATCCGCTGATACACGGCAACAAATACAAGCCCAAGATCATTGTGAAATGTCCACTTAAGAGTGTATGATGCACCTGGAGCATCATAATTATATGACGCAGCACCAGATCGTTCTTCCAGAAGGCAGGACCTAATCAGTGTATCGATGGGTGAACCCCTGAGAGCATTTCCAAGCTCCTTGCATGTCCAGAGGATTAGACCACCTCTAGTGAATATCAGTAATTGCTCTAACATTTCACAACTTATATTTATACCCTGCTTGAGGAATCGTAAAATAAACATCGAATGAGAATTTTCGAAGAACTTGATCTGATTTTGGTATTCATAGTAAACAATAAAAATGAACCCACAGTGATTCATGTTACCCAAATAAATACCACATGAATCTATCATAAACTATAAGCTATTCAACTCATTAACGAGAGATACTGGCGCTGTAACTCCTATTATCCTAATAAAATTCTATTTCAGAAACTTCTGCATATATTAAGGCTGACAAACAGAACTGGTCATCTAATTTTCAGGCGACTGAAAATAAATTCCCTCTAACATTTGCACAACATCACTAATTTCATTATACTGGGAAACCCAAAAAAAAAAAAGAAAAACGAAAAAACATTTTGTTTGTACAAGTCGTTGGTAAGTCATTCAATCCAAATGATCAGAGAAATGAGAGAGAGAGAGAAAAAAATAGCATCAGCCACATCACGTGATTCATAACGCAACACTTAACCATATGTCGCATAATCCATAAAAGTGAAGAAAGCATAGAAGTTCTTAGCATATTTTGACCTATACAAAAAGGAACCTCATTCACTAAGTGTCCTCCTGGGAATATCGTACAGTTTCCGTGTCTCCAGAATCATGCTGGACATATTTGACTATCTCAAATATACTTTAGTCCCACATCGTCTACACTAACTAAGCCCCTATTTTTTCAGCTATTTAAAAATTGATAAGAATTAGCGTCATTATTTCTAGCTTACAAAACATTCATATCAGTTTCAAAATGATTTTATCTTTTCCATGATTTTCGACATTATACGTCACATTCAACACATCTTAACTCTCTATATCAAATAATAGATACATTTTCGACCAGTACCTGCTTCCTAAAATACTCAGATGATTTGTTCTATCCTGGCGATCACTCGATAAATCCCTAAGGACAATGCTTATATTGTTTTAATCAATTTTCTAACAATTAATAGACATCAAGAAATTCATTCGATAGTCATATGTTCTAATGCCTCGACTCATGCCAACAAAGTGTGCACACATACAATCATTAGTAAGCTATCTGAGGAACTGTTTTGAAGTCCCTTTATTATTGGAAAATTGATGAAACATTAGCAAGAAAAGATACGAAAAATTTGCCACACAAGTAGAACAAAAGAAAAAGGTTTCTTTGAGTAAACCCCACAAATTTAATCTCACATATTAAAAAACTACAGCTACATCAGCAAAATTTCTATTGAGATTAATAGATTTTCATCAGAAACCATCCTAAAAAGATATTTGCAAACTTAGAAGATACATAAAATAATCAAATAAAAACTCCAATACAAATTTTAACAACTTTGAGAGAGATCGGAAACTAAATCAAAAGGGAATAAGTTGATCACCTGTTTATGTTTTGACTTGTGTCCTTCTTTCTCAAGAAAAAAAGAAAAGAACAAACTGAAAAACGTCAATTTTTATTCTGTTTCTGTTCTGTTCTGTTATATGGCACTGTGATGGATTTGGACGGCCAAGATTCGATGTTTGTTTGGTTCGAGAGAAACAGAAATTGGGACATTAATTTAGTGTTCATTTAATTTTTTTTTATGATTTCCTTTATGGGTTTTTACTAAAATTGAATTTATCATATTGCGTCAACATGTAATTTATTCATTCATAATCTTTGCATGTTTTGGGTTAGATTATATTTTGTTTTTTAAGAATTTTGGATCGTTTAAGCTTTGGGAAAGTTAGTTTAGGGATTGGAGGACTTTTAGATGTTCTTCCAAAACTCTATTTAAAATTCTAATTGTGTTTTACTTAGGTTTTAAAATAAAATGTCATAAAAATTTAATATAGTTATGGACTCATGAAATATTAGTGATTTTCTTATCTGGCTCATGTGTTGACATAAAATAGTGTTTCTAACAATGAGTTGATTTAGTAGGGCAAATCTCATATTTCCGCCCAAAAAGTGAAAATTAAACCAAAGGAGATATAAAGTGGGATAACTTGAGATATCTCGCTTTATCTAATCAACTCTAATATGGACTGTAACTGTAAGGACGGAGTATACCCTTGTACTCAAATTTCATTTTAATATGTATAGTTTTGTCTTATAACCAAAAAATCTTAATAAAGTAAACTAATTCATTTAATTCACCAATTATCTTGTCACAGTGTCTTTGTCCACGTGAGAAGCAGAGCAGTGGTTCCTCACTCCTCCCTTCTACTACAAGTCTGGTGTAACAATTTCACTAAGTATTTCTTCTCATGAGAAATTTCTTGTTCGAATTTTTTCAGTTTACAAATTTTAAAAATAATATCATTTTTAATATATTTGTTTCATTTCTTGTAAATATAGCATCTCAATAGTCAATATAAATATCTATAAAGGCCTCCTTGTTACTCTATTATTATTATCTATAATAAATAATTTAGAAAAAGAGATAAATATCTCATAGATATTTTACTTCTAATAAATCAAATTAAATTAACATCATTTTAAAATATTGTGAATATGTTTTGACATTTGTAAACTACTATATTTTTCTGTAATGTCGGTCAAAATATACAAATGGTAAGATAGATTTTTCTGATTAAACAAATCTTATAATCTTGGAGTACTTAGCTTGCTTAATAATATTAAAGATGTTATTAGTATTTAAGAAATTTTCGTAATATATATTGAGCCAAGTCTAGGTGTCAATGTGTCAGAAAAAATTTATCCAATAATATTTTGAGTACACTTTTTTTAAAATATTTTTAATGGGATAGCAAGGGTAAAATGGACATTTTTTGTAGGGCGAATCTCATTTGCGCTAGAAAACCAAACCGGATGAGATATAAGGTGATAGATAACTTGAAATATCTCACTTTATCTAATCAAATTTAAACGAATTAAATTGATTCATTTAATTCATTCAGCTTTCTGTCGTGATCAGGGTGTTATCATCGTTGTTTGTGTGATGTAGTATTAGAGGAAGCAGATTAGTTGCTAGTTACTCCTGCTCGCGACTGGTGCGGCAATTTCACTATACCTTCTTTTCATAAGTATATTCTTATCCATTTTCTTTTCATGTGTACAATATCTTAAACTAATAGAAAGTTCATCAACTTATTTTTCGTAAACATATAACATCTCAAAAATAAGTATTGGTAAACTCACTTTTTTATCAGTCTACCTTTTTTTATAAAAAAATATTTAATATATATATATATATATATATATATATATATATGTATGTCGCAAACCTATTTTAGTTTTAATAAACAATTTAAGATTTTTTCAATTTAAAATATTATAAATATATTTTCATATTATTAGCTATCATACTCTCTACCTTCTCCTTATTGTATACAACTCTAACTTTAACTTTGGTAAGATACATTTTTCTATTTAAGGAAAATCATAATCTTAGAGACCTAAACTTGTGTAAGAATATTAGTGGTGTTATTACTTTTTTAAAACTTTTTTGAGTACACTCTTTTGAATTGTTTTTTTAATGGGATATGTATATATCAATAGGGGATATCTCATTTCCGCTAGAAAACCTAAACCGAATGACATATAAGGTGAAATATCTAGCTTTATCTAATCAACTCTAAGTGAAAGTTGACTCATGAATTCACTGTCGCGATCAGGGGGTTGTCATTGTTCGTGTGATGGTATTAGGGGAAGCAATCTCTTGCTCACGATTGGTCCGACAATCTCACTCTACCACCTTCTCATGAGTATTTATTTTCTAATTAACTTCTTTTCATGTGTACAATTTTTTAAAACTAATATTCAGTTCATCAACTTATTTTTTTTCCTAAAAATATAACATCTCAAAAATAATTATTGGTAAATTTCACTTTGTTTATTAGTCTACTTTTTTATAGATAAATAATTTTAAATATATATAATGCAAGCATATTTTAGTTGTAATAATCAAATTGAGATTTTATCAATTTAAAATATTATAAATACATTTTCATATTATCAGTCATCCTCTACATTCTCCTTATCGTATATAACTAACTTTCTTTTGTAATGTTGGTAAAAGTTAACTAAGGTAAGATAGATTTTTCTAAATAAAGAAAATCACAATCTTGGAGAGCTAAACATTGTAAGAATATCAATGGTGTTATTACCATTTTAAGAGATTTTTGTAATATTAAGCCATATCTAGGTGTCAATGTGTTATCAAAAAATTTCCAATAATATTTTTATTACATTTTATTGAAGTATCTTTTTATCGGGATAACAAGGGTATCATGGACATTTCAGTAAGGAAAGTCTCATTTCGGCCAGAAAACCTAAACTGGAGGAGATATAAGGTGGGATAACATGAGCGCTTTATCTAGTCAACTCTAATTAAATGAAGTAAATTGACTTAAGTAATTCACTCAACTTCTCTCGCGATTAGGGCGCTAACTTTGTTCTTGTGATGATATCAGGGGAAGCCGGTGAGGATCCTCTGTCTCATTTTTGTGTCCATTTTATATCCCACTGTGTAGGATCATGACACGTATTCTTAATCTCATTACATATGAGGTCGGTGGATGACAAATGTCAATAAAAGTGGGTAGATGGCTAAATGGGACATGGAATGGAATACAAAGTGGGATAGATTCATTGCCATGGGGAACAGATCAATTGCTCATACTCCTGCTAATGATTGGTGGGGCAATTTCACTATACCTTCTTCTCATGAGTATCTTATTTTCCAATTTCTTTTCATGTGTACACCTTTTTGAAACTAATATACACTTCATCAACTTAGTTTTGGCAAAAACATAACATCAAAAGTAAGGGGAATTTTGTATTTTTGGTCCCATAAGTTGGCACATCTTCAAAATTGGTCCCCTAACTTTTTTTAACTGCAATTATAGTCCCCTAAGTTGACACATGTTTCAATTTTGGTCCTCCGGGCTTAATTCCGGCAATTTTTGCCGGAAAACTCGATTTTTTATTTTATTTTTCGTTTTAATTTATTTTTCTAAAAAAATTATGATTGAATTATGACTAATAAAACATCAAACGCAGTTTGGGGTTTTCTCGAGTTGCTGAAATGGAACGGTCAAGAACAAAAATAAAAAGAAAAAATGTCACCAACTCCACAACGCGGGTCTCTTCTTCTTCTTCTTGTTATTTTATTTTTGTTTTTTGTTTTTTATTTTTTTTATTAACACAAATAGGGCACTGCATGATATTTTTTCTTTCTTAAAATATTATATCGAAAAATACTTTCAAAATTCTATTGGGAGCATTGAGTCACCACGTGGAGAAATATACATAAGTGAGAACAAAAGAATTGACCCTTTTTTTCGTTTGGTAATTAAAGAATTGAACCTTAACAGTTAACACAAGGCATAAGTCTCAAGTTTATTTAAGATAGTTGATTAATTAGTTTCGTTCGATTGCCAAAATTTGATGGATTTTGAAGATTTAGGGTTAGGGTTCTTGATTTGGGGAAAGAGGGAGAAAGAGAGAGTTACGGGCAGAGAGAGAGTTGCGTTTAGAAGAGAGAGAAAAAGTTTATTTTGTTTTAATTCGTTTTTGTATTTTTTATTTATTTAGAAAACACGTTTTTTTTTTTAGGAAAATAAATTAAAACGAAAAATAAAATAAAAAATCGAGTTTTCCGGCAAAAATTGCCGGAATTAAGCCCGGAGGACCAAAATTGAAACAGGTGTCAACTTAGGGGACTATAATTGTAGTTAAAAAAGTTAGGGGACCAATTTTGAAGATGTGCCAACTTATAGGGCCAAAAATGCATAATTCCCCAAAAGTAAGTATATGCTAATTTCACTTTTTAAAAAAATAAAATAAATTGTGTACTTTATTGATGAATAAATGATATTTAAAGAAATATATAAATATCACGAATATATTTTAGTTTTAATTATCAAATTAACATTTTATCAATTTGAAATATAATAAATATACTTTAATATTCTCAGTCATACTCTTCATCTCCTCACTGTATACAAACTTTCTTCTAAGATGTTGGTAAGAGCTAACTAACGGTAAGCTAGATTTTTCAATCTAAAGAAAATCATAGTCTTAGGCAGCTAAACACGTAAGAATGTTAATCCTATAGTTACTATTTTAAGAGACCTTTGTAATATCGAGCCACATGTTCTAGGTGTCAATGTGTCAACGAAATTTATCCAATAGATTTTTCTACACTTTTGAAGTAGTTTTTTTAATGGGATAGCTAGCGGAGGGTATAATGGACTTTTCAGTAGGCCAAATCTCATTTCCGCCCAAAAATCTAACCGAATGAGATATAATGTGAGATAACTTGAGATATCTCGCTCTATCTTATCAACTCTAAACGAAGTAAATTGACTCATTTAATTCACTAAATTGTCTTTCGTGATGAGGCTTTTGTTGTTATTCCCGTGATGGTATTAGGGGAACAGATCAGTGCTTATTGGTCCTGCTCACGATCAATGCGACAATTCCACTACCTTCTTCTCACGAGGATTTACTTACCAATTTCTTTTCTTGCGTACAATTTTTTAAAACTAATTTCATTATTAATACATCTCCTCAACATATAACACCCCAAAAATAAATACATGTAAATTTCACATTTTTTTATTATTAGTGTAGTCTTTCATATATAAATAATTTACGAATAAATTCATAAATCGCACATATTTTTCTTCCAATAATCAAATTTAATTTATATCATTTTGAAATATTATAAACATACTTTCTTATTATTTTTGTTTTTCTTATTGTGTACAAGTAACTTTCTTCTTTTAATGTTGGTGAAAATTAACTAACGGTAAGAAAGATTTTTCTGTTTAAGAAAAAATTTAGGTGGAAGAATATTTATGATGGTATTAATACTTGTATGAGATTTTTGTAATATTAAGAAAAAATTAGGTATCGCTGTGTCAGCAAAATTTATCCAATTGCTTTTTGAGGGTTCATAAATATTATAAATAGGAGGAAAAGGAACGCCTTCAACACAGAAAAAGTTCTTGTTAATACTTGAATATATATACATTTCAAATATAGCAAGAAAAATGTTTTAGCCAGTTCCACTAGAGATCTCACTCCAAGAAACCCTTTCAAATGCTTTTCTTCAAACAGAGCCACAACTTGTAGAAACTTCAAGCAATAGAGTATTTTTTTTTTTTCATTCCTCTCTTAAAAAATTGCATCTTGATAGTCTTTGTGTAGACGAAAGGTGAAGGTGGAGTTGAGAATGAATTCCATGGCTTGATAACCTTTTCAATGGCCTTCCAGCCATTGTGGCCGATTCTCAAAGTGAACATTTATTTTTCCACTTCAACACCAAAATGCACACACTATATTTTTTATGTTGTAACTTGTAAGTAAAGTCCTTTTTTCTGCCGGATGCTTATAAGTATTTCATCGGTGGAGTGCCAAAACTAGAGGCAGGGTTGCCTCTGAATCGCAGAGTATCAAGCACATGATCTAGGACAACTGCGCCGATACCTGTATCCTGTTGCCCAACGTCACCTCGGAGATTCTAGCTAAGGCAATTGAGTATTGCTAGCGATTTGATTGCCTTTGATGCTGATTTCGTGATTCTAGCTAAGGAAATCTTCACGAACTCAGCATCAAAGGCACTCAAATCGCTAGCAATACTCAATTGCCTTAGCTAGAATCTCCGAGGTGACGTTGGGCAACAGGATACACGTATCGGCGCAGTTGTCCTAGATCATGTGCTTGATACTCTGCGATTCAGTGGCAACCTGCCTCTACTTTTGGCACTCCTCCGGTGAAATACTTGTCAGCTTCCAGAAGAAAAAAAAAGGACTTCACTTACAAAATATAGCGTGCGCATTTTGGTGGTTGGAACCGAAGAACAAATGCTAATTTTGGTGTTGTTCTTTTTATGTCGTTCTTTTTGTACTGCGACAAAATGTTACTTTTGTCTATGTTGTAATATATTTTTACTGAACTAATTTGTCTATGGTTATTTCTGTTGTTTGATTTAAGCTTTATCATTAGGGGTGTTCATGACCCGTCCGACCCGCCAAACCCGCAACCCGCATGGTTTAGTTTTTAATTTAACCTGCTCGGGTTGATAAATTGGTAACCCGCAAATTTTGGGTATGGTCACATTTTAAATGACAACCCGCCAAAACCCGCACGCATACACCCTTAGTTTGTATATTTATAGAGGAATGAAGGGAGCAAGGAGAATTTTCGAAAGTCATATAGTTGTATGTTCATATTAATGCTATAATATTTTTTTTGTTCATATTAATGCTATAATATTTTTTTTGTTAGTTTATGTTGTTTGATAGTTGTATTTTGGGTTGTGAATCAATTTAAATTATTTTTTTATAACGTACGTGGATAAAATGTCCGTTTACATCCTTATATTATTATTTTAATTAAGTTAATTTGTGGTTTAAATATTTTTATTAAGTTATGGTATTGTTTTTGTTTGTTTTAGAACGCAAAATAGATTAGTTTTTGTTTTTATATCGAAATATTAACATATTTTTTTCTCGCAATTTAAACCCGCCGCCCGCCCGCAACCCGTATGGTTTAGTTTTTAACTTAACCCGCACGGATTGACAAATTGGTAACCCGCAAATTTTGGGTATGGTCACATTTTTCACGACAACCCGCCCAAACCCACCCGCGAACACCCCTATTTATCATTTATGATGTTCCGGAACCATCTGCTCAACAAGGAAAAAATGAGCAGTAGCTTGATTGAAAATATGTCTCAAGTGAAGATCGAAAAACATAACAGAGTGCATCATGCAAAAAATAGTTGTACTTTAAGAGTGTAAATTATCTTTGTTTTCGTCGAGGTGGAAATTGCCAAATGAACGAATTTTAAGGTTCTTTAACGCGAAATACTTAATTACAAAGTATGCAATACCGTTTTGAAATTAAGAAAACTTCATTATTTGATTGATTTGCTATGTTAAAACATTTCGAATGACTGGAATTGTTTTATTATAATACTAGCAATCCTACACAGGCAGGACCACGTGTAACTCAGATATTTAGTGTAAAGCATAATTTAATTTATTGCTAGGTGTGGTGTCAAGGAAATCTGTCACCATTGCTTTAAAGTTTGTGGGGTCCAAAAAATCAGTCACCAAGTTCACACATGGTGACAGATTTTTTTAACACCACAAAAGCACAATCAATGTGATATCAATGGTGTCAGAGTTTTTTGATCCCATTGGTGGCACAATCCATGTGATAGCAATGGGTCGAAAAAATATCTAACCACAATTTCATATATCTATAAAAATACCCCATTTTTTACAAACTTCATCTCCTCTACCTCTAAAATCCGAAAATCATCCCCTCTCCCTCAAAAAATCCGAAAATCATCTCCTCTCCCTCAAAAAAATCTGAATATCCTCTCCTCTCCCTAAAAGAATCCGAAAATCTCACTCTAAAATCCAAAAATCCTCTCATCTATCACTCTTTTTTTTGGGTGTTATATTAGTTATTTGTTTTGGTGTTTATATTATATATGTATATATTGATTTGTGTGTTTATATATATATATATATATATATATATATATATATATATATATATATATATATATATATATATATATATATATATATATATATATATATATATATATATATATATATATATATATTTGTGTGTGTTGGTATATTATTAACTATATATGTATATGTAATAAAGTGGAGGGAAAAAGCCCACCAAATTGAAAAAAATGAAATTTTGGCAAAAAGAGTGGCGGTAAATCCGCCACCAATTTTTTTTTAAATTTTTTGAAATTGTGGTGTCAACATAATCAGTCACCACAGTTTTTAAAAAATAAAAAAATAAAAAACCGTGGTGTCAAAATAATCAGTCACTATGGTACAATAGTGGTGTCAGATTATTCTGACACTACAGTTTAAAAAAAAAAAAAAAAAAAAAAAAAAAAAAAAAAAACTGTGGCGTCAAAAAATTTAGACGCCACGCTTTGAAAACAAAACGAAAAAAGGCGTGGTGTCAGATTTTTCTGACGCCACGCCTTTTTTTTTTAGAAAAAAAAAAACGGTGGCGTCAAAATAATCGAACGCCACCCCTTTTTTTATATTTTTGATTTTCTTTTAATATTATTGCATGGCTTCAAATTCATCTGACCCCACGTGATGGTTACAGATTATTTTGACCCTACATGGTGGCTGATTTTTTCTTGACACCATTGTTGGTGAATAATTAATCTGTAGCCATTGCTGACATAACTTTATGCCTACAAGGCCTATAGTAACAAAAGCTTGTTACAAAATTTTCTGTAGCTATTGATCAATACTCACAAAAAACATAACAATGGTGAGTAATTGTTTTTGACCCAATTGCTACATTTTCTTGTAGTGCTAGCTTTATCTAATTAACTTTAAATGAAAGTTGACTCTTGAATTCACTGTCGCGATCAGGGGGTTGTCATTGTTCGTGAGATGGTATCAGGGGAAGCAATCTCTAGCTTACGATTGGTCCGACAATCTCACTGTACCATCTTCTCATGAGTATTTCTTTTCTAATTAACTTATTTTCTTGTGTACAATTTTTTAAAACTAATATTCAGTTCATCAACTTATTTTTTCGTAGAAATATAACATCTCAAAAATAATTATTGGTAAATCCCACTCTCTTTATTAGTCTACTTTTTTATAGATAAATAATTTTAAATATATATATATATATATATATATATATATATATATATATATATATATATATATATATATATATATATATATATATATATATTACAAGCATATTTTAGTTGTAATAATCAAATTGAGATTTTATCAATTTAAAATATTATAAATACATTTTCATAATGTTGGTAAAAATTAACTAAGGTAAGATAGATTTTTCTAAATTTAAAAAAATCATAATCTTGGAGAGCTAAACATTGTAAGAATATCAATGTTGTTATAACCATTTTTAGAGATTTTTGTAAAATCAAGCTAAATCTAGGTGTCAATGTGTTATAAAAGAAATTCCAATAATTTTTTTAATACACTTCTTTGAAGTATCTTTTTATTGGGATAACAAGGGTATCATGGACATTTCAGTAAGGGAATTCTCATTTCGGCCAGAAAACCTAAACCGGAGGAGATATGAGGTGGGATAACATGAGATATCTCACTTTATCTAGTTAACTCTATGTGAAGTAAATTAACTTAAGTAATTCACTCAACTTCTATCGCGATTAGGGTGTTATCGTTGTTCTTGTGATGATATCAAGGGAAGTAGATCAATTGCTCATTACTCCTGCTAATGATTGGTGCGGGAATTTCACTGTACCTTCTTCTCATGAGTATTTTATTTTTCAATTTCTTTTCATGTGTACACCTTTTTGAAACTAGTATACAATTCATCAACTTATTTTTGGCAAAAACCTAACATCAAAACTAAACATATGCTAATTTCACTTTTTTTTAAAGAGAAAAATTGTGTACTTTACTGATGAATAAAGAATATTAAAAAATATATAAATATCGCGAATATATTTTAATTTTAATTATCATTAACATTTTATCAATTTGAAATATAATAAATATACTTTAATATTATCAGTCATACTCTTCATCTCCTTACTGTATACAAACTTTCTTCTAAAATGTTGGTAAGACTTAACTAACGGTAAGCTAGATTTTTCAATTTAAAGAAAATCATAATCTTAGGCAGCTAAACATGTAAGAATGTTAATGCTGTTATTACTATTTTAAGAGATCTTTGTAATATTGAGCCACACGATCTAGGTGTCAATGTGTCAAATTTATCCAATACATTTTTGTACACTTTTGAAGTACTTTTTTTAATGGGATAGCGGAGGGTATAATGGACTACTCAGTAGGCCAAATCTCATTTCCGCCCAAAAATCTAACTGAATGAGATATAATGTGAGATAACTTGAGATATCTCGCTTAATCTTATCAACTCTAAACGAAGTAAATTGACTCGTTTAATTTTCTAAATTGTCTTTCGTGATCGGGCTTTTGTCGTTATTCCCGTGATCGTACTAGGGGAACAGATCAGTGCTCGTTGGTCCTGCTCACGATCAATGCGACAATTCCACTACCTTCTTCTCATGAGGATTTACTTACCAATTTCTTTTCTTGCGTACAATTTTTTAAAACTAATTTTATTATTAATACATCTCCTCAACATATAACACCCCAAAAATAAATACATGTAAATTTCACATATTTTATTATTAGTGTAGTCTTTCATATATAAATAATTTACGAATAAATTTATAAATCGCACATATTTTTGTTCCAATAATCAAATTATTTATATTATTTTGAAATATTATAAACATAGTTTCTTATTATTTTTGTTTATCTTATTGTCAAGTAACTTTCTTCTTTTAATGTTGGTGGATATTAACTAACGGTAAGATAGATTTTTCTGTTTAAGAAAAAAATTAGGTGGAAGAATATTTATGATGGTATTTTTAGTTGTATGAGATTTTTGTAATATTAAGCAAAAATTAGGTATCGCTGTGTCAGCAAAATTTATCCAATTGCTTTTTGAGGGTTCATAAATACTATAAATAGGAGGAAAAGGAACGCCTTCAACACAGAAAAAGTTCTTGTTAATACTTGAATATATATACATTTCAAGTATAGCAAGAAAAATGTTTTAGCCAGTTCCACTAGAGATCTCACTCCAAGAAACCCTTTCAAATGCTTTTCTTCAAACAGAGCCACAACTTGTAGAAACTTCATACCTGAATACACACTTCAAGCAATAGAGTGTTTTTTTTTTTTTTCATTCCTCTCTTGAAAATTACATCAATTGTGGCCGATTCTCAAAGTGAACATTTATTCTTTCACTTCAACACCAAAATGCGCACACTATATGTTGTAACTTGTAATTGAAGTCCTCTTTTTTCTGCCGGATGATGACAAGTATTTCATCGGTGGAGTGCCAAGAGTAGAGGCAGGGTTGCCTCTGAATCGTTGACTATCGAGCACATAATTCAGGACAATTGCGTCGATACTTGTATCCCGTTGCCCAACGTCATGACCTCGAAGAGTCTTGCAAAGGTAATCGAGTACTGCGAGTGCCACGTGGAAGCAGCTGCTGAAGCCGCATCCGACGAACTTGCAGATGTTATCGATTTGTTTGTCTTTGATGCTGAGTTCGTGAAGTTGACAAGAGCATCAAAGGCAATGGCAATCAAATCGCTTACGTCTGCAAATTTGTCGGTTGCGGCCTCCACATCTGCTTCCACGTGGCGCTCGCAATACTTGATCACCTTAGTATAAATCTTTGAGGTGACGTTAGGCAACGGGATACAGGTATCGATGCAGTTGTCCTAGATCATGTGCTTGATAGTCTGCGATTCAGTGGCAACCCGGCCTCTACTTTTGGCACTCCTCCGGTGAAATACTTGTCAGCATCCAGAAGAAAAAACAGGACTTGACTTACAACATATAGCGTGCGCATTTTGGTGGTTGAAATGGAAGAACAAATGCTAATTTTGGTGTTGTTCTTTTTATTTAGTTCTTTTTTGTACTGTGACAAAATGTTACTTTTGTCTATGTTGTAATATATTTTTACTGAACTAATTTGGCTATGGTTATTTTCTGTTGTTTGATCAACGCTTTATTATTTATGTTGTCCGGAACCATCTGCTCAACAAGGAAAAAATGGGCAGTAGTTTGATTGAAAATATATGTCTCAAGTGAAGATCAAAAAACATAAAAGAATGCATCATGCAAAAAATAGTTGTACTTTAAAAGTGTAAATTATCTTTGTTTTCTTTCGAGGTGGAAATTGCCAAATGAACTAATTTTAAGGTTCTTTAATGTGAAATACTTAATTACAAAGTATGCACTACTGTTTTGAAATTAAGAAAACTTCAAATAATGATTGGTTTGCTATCTTAGAACATTTCGAATGACTGGAATAATTTTATTATAATATGAGTAACATACCACGAGTTCTAACTAGGTATTAGGGACACTTTCAAGATTTATGTAATATCAACAATATATTCTTTATTTTTATTGTGGGGTTACGCCATTAATTATCTCATTTTTTTAGATATAACCTCGATATCTGGAAAAATCCCATTTCACCATGAAAAAACCAATCATGGAAACCGAATGAGATAACTTGAGATATCTCGTTTTATCTAATTAATCCTAAATGAAGTAGATTGATGCATTAGTTTCATTTGACTGTTTGTCGTAATGGTGGCGTCGTCGTTGTTCCCATGATGGCATTAAGGGGAGCAGATCAGATGCCCGTTCCTCCTACTTAAAAATTCTTTGACAATTTTACTAAATACTTCGAGAATTTTCTTTTTCAGCTTTTTTTCCTGTGTACAAGTTTTATAAATAATTTCATTCTTTGTTTTTTTTTTCTTTTTCTGTAAACATATAACATATCAAAATAAATATCTATAAAATTCACTTTTCTATTAGTACTCTGTTTATTATTTTTACTATGAAAATTATTTTTTAAAAAATTATATAAATCAAAAATGTATTTTACTTTTAATAATCAAATTTTAAATTTATATAATTTAATATATGAAAAATATACTTCATATCACCAGTCACACTGATATTGTCCAATTGTATACAACTAATATTTTTCTGTAAAGTTGGTAAAACTGAAATAATAAGATATATCTGTCTATTTAAAGAAAACCTGATAATCTTGGGTATCTAAACCTGCATACGAATATTAATAATGTATTGATATTTTGGAAGATTTTTGTAATTGGGAGCCAAATCTAAGTGTCAATGTGCAAAATTTATCCAAAATATTTTTTAAATAATTTTTTTTGAAGAAATTTTTAATGGGATAGCGGATAAATATACAAATTTGTAGGAAGATACAATGGACATTCAAGATACATTAATATGGTGCATGTTTTATAATAACATCATTATTGTTGTGATTTTTTAGTTGAAGACGTTTTTGGAATTATTTTAACTTTTTTAACAAATAACGTTCTTAATATCTTCCATAAAATTCTAAAAGTGAATCAAGCAAAGAAACACCGCACTGATATTCTATTACGTAATGGTTTTGGACGTTCACGTAAAATACAAAAAAAATCCCTTGTGGTTTAAAAAAGTACTTGCATTGAACTTTTAATTATATTTTATGCACGAAATCTTCTTGTGTTTTAAAAAAATCATTCACGGTAACCTCTTGTGTTTTATTTACTCCCTTATTTTCTAAAATTCGGAACAAAAAACTCTCATCTAGTTATCAAAAACTATGCATCAAACCTCCTTTCTTTTTAGGGGGTTCGATGCAGATTTTAATAACACATAAGGGGGTATGATGCATAACTTTTGATATGATATAGATTTTATGCATACATCTTATAACATAAAGGGATTTGGTGCATAGAAAAAATAATCTTAAAAATTGCCTTTAAATAAAGTATTTTGGACAACAAGTTGATGATAATTAACAAATGCTACATCACAATTTCGAATTCAAGAACATAATTCACAAAAAAGTAAATACTAACTAGAGACCTCATTATTAGTGAGCTTCAACACCAACATTTCCCAGCCAAAACAGCAAGGGAATCTGAGATGCAGCCATGAAAAGCAAAACATAATTTCGTTTAGTTGAATTCTTCTCAAAACTTTGAACTTCTGATATCAAAATCCTCTTCATCGTCTTCACCAACAACACTCCCATGCAGAAGCTCTCCCATAATGTGGTTGCAACAAATAAATAATCCCCAAACAACCTTAAGGCCACGATCACACCCGCCCCGACAAAGATGTATCCTGCGTATGCGACCATGTCGAGCAGTGGTATGTCACCGCCTCCCAAGGAGTGCAGTGTCGCCTCCAGTAGGAGCACTTGTAGTAGCCAGCAGAGCAATCCTGTGCTGAACTGCACACCTAATGATTCTGGACTGAACCTGAAATAGAGTTGCAGAAATAAATTATTATTTTGAGCTAATAGCATTTTAGCCCTATGTGTTATATTATGAAATAAGTGCATTATCCACGTGTAAAATAAATAGACAAATTACTCCATGTGTTATATGAAATAAAATGCAATACTGTGAGATAAAAAATAGACAAATTACTGTTACGGTTTTAAAAAAGTTGTGCATCATCTCTTTAACACTTATTTATAAAAGATGGCATTTCACAACGTATTAAAATACACAAGGAGGTAATAAGTAACGTGACTATTAGGGGTGTTGTACCAAAAATCCAATTATTTTTAACTTGTCAAAAGAACTTTAGAAGACGCTAATTTACGTAAAATTAATAAATTTCTTTTTGTCTTACTTGTCATTTATGCCCAAAAAGAAGCCCGCAAGAACTAGATAAGTTCCAAATGCCATCATGGGGATGTACAAATCAGGAGCATTTATATCATGAATTGGAGGCTTGTATGAGAATTTGCCCCCGGCAGGCTCTACTGCTCTCATCCAGTGTCCCTATATCAATTAATTAATGCACCCAAATTAGAATCATAAAAAAACAAACAAATTAAAAAACTAATAAACAGTTGTATAAATTGATAAAAAAGAATCCAGGTATGTACGTACCTTGTGCATAAATGGAAACAAAACCACCTTCAGTTTATTTTTCACATAGTCATCGTTCACTTGAAAATAGTAACGCGGATCAGAAATGTATCTGCTAATCTGTTATGCAATATACTTATGTCAAACGAATATGTATATAATTGGAGAAATAACATTAGTACTTGAAATTAAACGAAAAATAGTTTTGTGTGTGTTCAAGAAATTTTCATACATTGGTCTGAAAATATTCGGACCCGGAACCTAAAATCTTGTCACCATAAGCACCAAGTTCATTTCTGATAAGATCTGAACTAGCTAAAGAGAGTACAGTACCAAATGGATCAGTTTGGTTGAAAGAAGAAGATTGCATGACCACTAAATGCGGGAGAAGATATATCACTTAAAACTGGAGAAATATTTATCTAATCACAGAGCAAATGTACTTCAAAAACTGATGAAGCTGTTTTTGTATCGGATATTTTTTGTGTTCCCTTTGATTTTTTGTGATGGGTTTTTGATAGGTGATGTAACAAAGAGGCTGATGGAACTTTGGAATGACAAAAAAGATTTGAATTAGGAGTCGAAAAGTTTAGGGATTTGTCGAGCTTTAAGACAGAATTGGTCAGGTTATAATCAAGTGGGCGGCACCAGTATGGAGCATTTACAGTCCAATGTTTACGTTTCCCAATGATGAGGATATTATCACAAGAAACTAGGTACTGTATGTTTAAAAAACTAAATGCAAACTCTTTACTTGTTAAAAAAAAAAAAAAAAAAATTGCAAACTCTTTAATGTTTAATGGTTATAGTTGCATTCATTTAAAGTCGAGATTGAAGGAAAATATATTTTAGGGTAAAACGTTTAAAATCTCCAATCTATGGAGTGTTTTACAATGTACCTCCTGAACTACAAAAAAGAGCAGTCTATCCAAGGACGGAGGCATGATTTAGAAAGAGGGGACGAAATTATGCTAATTTTTTTTACCTGAAAGTGACTCACGTAAAATAACAATAATAGACTCATGTAAATAAAAAAAATGTCTAACATTAAAATCTCAATAATACAATGAATAAATAAAGTCAAACATTTACATAACAAGACGAATCGTCTGTAACCTAACTTTACTTAGACTCTTTAAACTGCGATCTACGATTTTTCATATCATCAAACTCATCAATTATTGAATCAACATTAAAACTTTGAGCAACTTCTTTCTCAATATGCATAATCAAACTACTAGCTAAGAAATCATCCTCCATTTTATTCCGCAATCTTGTCTTCACAATCTTCATTGCTGAAAATGCACGTTCAGATGTAGCTGTAGAAACAGGAAGAACTAAAACAAGTCGAATCAACCTATCTATGAGAGAGTAGATCTTTGACTTCCCGGTTTTTGACAATACCTGACACAACTCTGAAATCGTTGAAACATTCTGAAGACTCGTATTCTTTCGAACATCAACTTTAAAAAGCTCCAATTGGTACTTCAAAAAGCTCCAGTGAAAATGTCAATCCGATAGTAGTGATCGAGTGTAACTGGATTACCTTTCCTAGCACGTCCTCTACTTGATAGACGAGGACCATTCATGTCAGGTATATCTATATCACGTTTCTCATAAAAAGTCTTGACCGTTTCACATAATTGATCCCATCCAACTTCTCTGAATTTCTGAATAACTTCTTTTGTGTTTGCTACTGCATCCATTGCATTCATTATATCTTGAGATTTACACTGCAACGGCATACAAAGATCATTTGTCCTTCCCAATAATTCTATCAGAAAATGCAAGATAAACACGAATTCAAATGACATCATTACATCATAAGCTCCATCAGCTGCAGCTCTAGAGGATAAGGCACTTCTATCATTTATGATCTCACGCAATACTAGAAGAGTTGAATCAAACAATTCAAGTAAATTATGGAGGGATTTCAAATGAGAACGTCATCTAGTATCACATGCACGTTGTATGGTGCCAATTTGATTTTTTCCTCTTCCTGTTTCAAGCTCATTACTTGAAATCAATTATTCTATTCGGATAGACTCTGCAAGATGCAATTGATCATGGCGCTTTGTAGAAGAATCAACCACATTTAGTTATAATAAGATTTAAATGTGAAAAGAAATGCTCAACAGGGATTACACTTTGAGTTGTTGCCACTAATATCAATTGCAACCGGTGAGCAAAACAATGGATATAGTATGCATATGGACACTCATTCAAAAATAAAGCTTGTAGCCCATTCCACTCTCCTCGCATGTTACTAGCCCCATCGTAACCTTGTCCTCGAATATTTTGTATGCTAAGTTGATGATGACAAAGAACGCCACATATTTTTTTCTTCAAAGTAGATGCTTTAGTGTCCTCAACATGAACTATGTCAAAGAATCTTTCTCGAACAAATCCATCTTTATCAACAAACCTCAAAATAATTGCCATTTGTTCTCTTTTTTATTCATCTCGAGATTCATCAACTATAATACAAAACTTTTCAACACCAATTTCTTCTCGGATAAATCTCTGAATTCTGCTAGCATAAAGTGATAAGATCTCCTTTTGAATCGTGGGAGAAGTATAAGAAGCATTTTGAGGAGCATTTTTCAAAACAGTTGAAGCTACTTCATCATTATAAGAAGCAGTATGCTTTACAAGCTCCAGAAAATTACCACGGTTCTGTGAGTCAAACCGTTCATCGTGACCCCTAAAATAGCCTGAAACACACAAAATTTTACAACGTCCACTGAAACTCTAAGTCTTAACCGATTCTTTGCCACCAACTCTGCAGATTGTTTCTCCAAAATCTTGTCAATATGTTGCAATGAGTTCATCATATCCTGACCTTTTTTCACCGCAACTTTATGTGAAGAATTAGGAGCATAACCTTCATGTGTCAAAAAAGCACAATTTTTACCCTCCTTTTTTCCATGATGGAAACCCACCAACAACAAAAGCATTTGACCCAAAAACTGTTGATGGCTTTGCAAACAGAAAACACGGAAGACAAAATGCTGCATCCTTTGAAGGAGAATATTCTAACCAATCAGGAAATAGCTTGTACCAATAACTAAGGAACTTTCTTCCATGTCTATCAATAAGCTCACTAGATTTTAGTGGATTAACTTGATATGGGCCAAATCTTAAATAAGCTCGTCGAATTTTGATCTCTCTTATCGACAGCATAATCCCATATCATTTGACGTTTACCCGGATCTCGTTCAATATCGATGTTTGCATCTTATCAGTCCGTGAAATTTTCCGTTGAGGAGAATCCGGATGCACAACTTGATCAAGAACATTTTCATTTTCAAAAGAAGCATGAGCATCACCATCATTAGGAATTAAACTCTCGGGATTATGAGAATCTTCTTGAACACAACTTTTTTTAAAATAAGAATCAATTCGTTTTTTGCCCATTGATTAAAGACCTGTGCAAAATAGAATTCATGATTTAATCAATTGTTATATTGCTTCCTCATTGTCATAAAATTGAAAATCACATGTCTCAAAAGTCAAAAAATGTAATGGTTAGGACTAGAATACCCTAAGTGTAACATAAATACCTAAATAATGTTCAAGACTACAAAACACTAAGGGTAACATAAATACCTAAAAATACATAAATAATATTCTAGACTACAAAACCCTAAGTTTAACATAGATACCTAAATAGCCAAAATTGATCATATACCATAAATGCATAATCAATAGGAACACATACTCAAACAATGAACACAAAATCATATTTTATTCATAGTATATTATAATAGCAAGATGAATTTTAAAAGGAAAAGATGCTTACAATATGCAGAACAGCAGAAGCTCGTCGCCCAGCTTTTTTCGTTTGTTTGCTGTGTACTATTTTGTTTTGATTCATGTGTTCTGCCTCTTTTTTCTCATTGTGCACCGTAAGTCAATTGGGCTTAATTTACTATTGTGTCTCATTATTTTGGTGGGCCACAAGAATAATAGTATTTTAGTTAAAGATGTGGGCCACATAAATACTAAATTAGAGAGGTGGCCAATTACATAGATATTTAGTATTTTATTTGAGCTGTACTAATATAATATTTAATTGTATTATAAAAAAAAGTGGGCTTCAGATTTGGTTGGGGGGGGGGGGGGGGGGCAAAAATTAAGACAAAGGAAAATAATAACTGCATGTATTAATACCTAAGACTAATATAATATTGATTTCTAAAAGGCTGGGGGGTGCAACAGCCCCCACATGCACCCCCTGCCTCCGCCACTGAGTCTACCCCCAACTTTTAGAATTTGTGCGAAATGCCTCCTGGTCAACTTTCCGGTCAAATATTACCGGAAGCGTGACTTGCACGTGATCACCGTGAGGGCAATTTTATCCTTTCATATTTGACAAGAATCTTAAAAAAAAATAATCACCCCTTAACCTTTACTATATGTGCGAAATACCCCCTGAATTTTATGAGTATGTTTATGTTGTACTAAACTAAAGATTTGGCCTTCTAACTTTTCAAGTTAAATAAAAGTATTTTGTGTTGGATTCGACAAATCTTTATTTATATATCACAATTTAATTTCAATCAATATTGATTTGCATGCATCACAAAATTGGTGGATTAGGATATCACTCCCTTTGTATTGCTTTGAGCCATAAGATGGGATTAATTGGAATCAAAAGCTAAATATCGAGTTGTAGACTTCATGCTACTCTGGTGTGTATATATCTGTGATTCAGTCTGTAGTTTGATATACAACTTATGCATTGTGCACTATAGCTGCAATATTATTTCATATCCCTTGCTAGTTATCAGCACTACATGCATCATTTTTTGGTCCATCACAGGCTAAATTGTCGTTTTTTTGCCTCTGAAGGATTATAGAAACGATAATAGTAGGTAAACATTCAGAAAGTATGAGAGTTCGTCTCATAAGTCGATTGCCTAAGTTCACCCAAAAGAGGAGATAAACATGATGAGGGGTTTTTTCAATTTCATAGGATTCAACTACTATAATGCCATATATGCATTAAGTGCCATATATGCATTAAGTAAGTTAACTCGTCTAGTTTCAGATACACGACACATGCTGAGGTTGTAAACATTGGTAAATGACTCATTTCCTTACATAATATATATTATATGTACTAGGAAGTGATACTTCAAGGCTGGTTGAAATTTATCTCATGCATTCTTATAGGAGATGAAATGGACACCAATTGATAAATGAGCAAGAAATTCATGTAGGTGTTTTATACTCTAATGGACTCAGAGAAATCTTGAAAGACATAAAACAAAAATATAATGATCTACCGGTTTACATTATAAAGAATGATAGAGTACATTATTCAATTTCACAATCTTTTTACTTTCACAAACTTTAGAAGATTGATCGATAAGTTTAAGGAAATGATGAAGTTGCAAACGACACTTTGGAAGTTGTTGAAACAATAAAAGATGACATGAGGAAAGATTACATCATGATCACCTATGTTGTTTGCATGAAGAAATTAAGTACCATCCCTTATTTTTCGTACTATTTCATTTAACAGGAATAACTTGTCTTGAGTTTTCACAATGCGATAAAATTTACTTCGTTATGAATGACTTAAGATCTGGCAAGAATGATGGTGTTAATGTGAGGTGCTATTTCATGTGGTCGTTGATGGACAATTTCAAGTTATAATCTGAATTTTTAATTCACTTTGACCTTAATTATTTGGAATTCAAAAATAAATTGAAGTTATATCATAAACACTCAGCTCTCTGGTTTAAAAAATTCTTATCCAGAGAAATTCAAAACATCTTCCACAAGTATCGGATCAACGAGTTTTAATGTTTTAGACTAGAAGTGCTTAATTACTTCACATGAATCACCATTGTGCCAATTAAAAAGCTAGGTCATTAAGAGGTCTCGCCATTAAAATGATCCCACTCTCAGGCAATCACCTAGAACTTGAACTTTTCCAGCCTACTCGTAACAAATTTCAGAACATATGTTGATGAATTCATTTGACTAAGACAGAAAACATTACACAAATCCAGGGGGTACAACACACATATTGGAAAGGTTAAGAGGCATGCTCATAAAGTTCAGGGGGTATTTCACACATATTGAAAAGGTTAGGGTGGGACAATAGGTTAGGGGATGATTATTAATTTTTTTAAGTTTTTGTCAAATATTGATGGACAAAAATGCCCTTCTGATGATCATGTGCAAGGCACGCTTCTATTAATTTTTTGCCGGGAAGTTGACCAGGGGGCATATCACACAAATTTTAAAAGGTTAGCGAGTAGATTGCTCTTTTTTATAGTTTAGGGGGCACATTGTGAAACACCCAATAGGTTAGGGGGTTTTAAGCGTTTTACCCTATATTTTTTATATTTCTTTGGGAGAATTACACAGATTATCCTACGAGCAAATTACACAAATCACCTCTCTTGTTTAAGAAATTACACAAATCACCCATGTAGTTAACTTCTTAAAAAAAAACACTAGCAGAATTGATGAAATTCCATCTATTCCCTTGAAATAATTTCTTCTTATTTTTACAAGTAAATTAAAATTGAAAACACAAAAGACAAAAAAAAAAATACATACTGAAAATTACAAATTCCAGCCTGCCACCTCCACAGCTCAACCCATGCCGTTCTTCGGTGTCCCTGCGACCAGATCCTGCCATCTCCAATCGCTGCGCGACGAAGCTTCGACGAAATTGAGACCGGTGCTAATTTTTCGACCAAGCTTCGGCGAAAATAAAATTGATAAAGCTCCTGCCCACCACCGTCTCTGGGACGACCTTCCGTGGGTCGAGCTGTTACGCGACGAATAAGCTCCGACGATGATTGTATCAAGAAAAATGACTTCTCTGATTTGGTTCTTGTTTTTGCATTTACTATTAAAAATACAAAATTATAAGACCTCTTAAAAGTTATTTTAAAGTTTTTTATAATGTTGCATTAATTTGAATTAATGAATAACAAAATAGCAATAAGTTTTGTTGGGAAGATTAGCATCAAGAAACGATTTGTTGCCCAATTGCTTAAGCATGCATATCCGCCTTATGTAGATAGATATATGTTGAAAACTGTTAGGACCGCAAGTCCGACACCTTTCAAACTCGGTTGAACAGTCAGGACTGCCAGGTCCAACTAGATTTTATTTCCTTGTTTGCAAAATTATTTTAAAGGAAAATTCGGTTTTATTTACTTTGATTTATTTACTTAATTATCCACTCGGTTTTATATGGTATTTATCTTGTTATTAGACGCGTGAATATTTAGGTGAGTTTGGAAAGATTTAACTTGATCTTATAATATCTTATCTTATGGAAAGTTAATCTTTATCAAACTCTTTATTATATCCTTTAGTAATCTTTTCCTTGTGGAGTTCTTCTTTGTCTTTGGTGTGCAGAATATACGAAGATCATGAAGATCTTATCAAACGGAAACAAAGACTTATCAAAAGGAAGAATCGCCTTATCATGGAAAGATTCGGATATATTTGGAAAGATCCTGTCTCGACTGGATATGGAGACTAGCCGAGATTCAAGGATATCTTTCAGGAGAGCTATCCTATAAATAGTAGAAATCCTAGGAATCAATGTAGAACACTCGTGTAACAAAGTATACATCTTTAGGTGTTCTCTTTTATTTTGATTTCTTAGTTTTTGCCCTCTTGAGTTACATCAAGAACGTGAGAAGCCGACAACAGTTGAAGGGAGTTCAACGGGAAAGGATTGCGCCAGTTAGAGGGATCTATACGTACGTGCAGTTCGCTTGGAAGCATTCTCATAAGAAGATCACTACGGGAGTTTTGGTCTTACGGGTCAAAAGGAGTAGACGCGAAAAAGGTTCCGGTGGTATCGACATTAGAGGGATTCGGTGTTAGAGTAAAACCAGTTGGTGTAATAACTTTTGTCCGTTGAAAGAAGTTTGATTCAGGCGAAAGCCTCGTGGATGTAGGACATAGTCCGAACCACGTTAAAATTTGCTGTCTTACTTTACTGTCCTGTCTTACTTATCTATCTAGACTAGGTACTGCAACTACTGCTTATAACGTAAAGTATTAGACCTAAAGATCTATCAAAAACTATATACGTGTATCTCTCTCTCTATCTATTACTAAGAGGTGGGGTAGGGGCAGGGGACGAGGCCTACATGCCCCCCTCATGTCTTTGCCTCTGCTCCTCTTTATATACAAGTATTAAGCACTATAAACGAGGAATTAAAATATATCTCAACAAAGTGGATTATCATAATAGTTAAATTTCATAGTTAGATATAATCAATAAGAGGTTATTGCATATGATGAGGATTGTCCTTTGATACAACCCCACAAAATAATTGTGCCATTGGATCAGACAATTTTGGATTAAAGAAGAGCGAAGCGAGTGCGAGGAAGAGCTTTTGCAAGGACGTCGGTGAAATTGGTTATGAGTACTAATGTGCGAGAATAAAACTAGTCCTTTGACAAAAATATCACGAACAAAGTTAATGTCAACTATTATATGCTTCATGCGCTAGCGCATGGAGAGAGAGAGAGAGAGAGAGAGAGAGAGAGAGAGAGAGAGAGAGAGAGAGAGAGAGAGAGAGAGAGAGAGAGATATGTGGCACCAATGTTATCAAAGAAAATCGTCAATTTGGAGTGGGGAACAAAGTCGATCTTTGTAACTAAATCTTCTATCCATCGAACCTCCAAAGTCTTCGTTGATAAGTCTCAATACTACAATGGATGACCGTGCAACAACTCGTTGTTTGTGAGAGCTCTAGGAGAGTGGACTTTGGCCAAGAAAGACGATGAAAGCCCAATTAGATGTCCGACCGGTTAGACTTTGGCTAGTCAACATTGGAGTAATCTTGGAGAACGCATAGCGAATGGAAAAACAAGATAATATTGTGAGAGATAGTGCACTTTAAGTAGCGTAGGATGCATTGACACCACCCTAATGTTGTTAGGTAGGTGAAGCAAAAAATAGAGCAAGTTTTGTTAACTGAAAGGCAATATCGGGATGCATGAATGCAAGCTATTGAAGTTCACCCAGTTTGATGATATATATGAGGATCACATGATAAACATGAGAGTCTGGATTAAAGGGAATCCAAGGTGGCCATACGGGTTTTGATAGATTTTACTCCATGCATGTGATGACATTCAAGAATGTCCATAATATATTTGTGGGGACAGAAGTAATAAATCTTCTTGGCAAAGAAGAGCTTTGATACTAGGTAAGTATGATAATGAGCCAAAGTTTTATGGCAAAAGAGGAGTTTGCTTTTAAGGTAAATGGCAACAATGAGTGAACGTTGAGTATTTGTGGGGAAAAATGCACGTCGTGTTGTAGTGATAAAAGAACAAAGTGCAATGATTTGAACTGTGAAACCCAAATGAGTTTAAAGTGGTGAAAAATATCAGACGACATAGTGAGGTGTTTGCAAAAGAGATTTGAGAGAAGAGAACGACAGTTTGAAGGTTGCAAAAAGAATGAGTCAAAGTTTGTTCACCGAAAAACTTAGAGTGCGTGGAATGCAAAGTGTGGAAGATGATGAATAGTTGGAGCCAATTTATAGTTGAAGTGTGGGGGATCGTGCGCACGATAATCAAGAAGGCCAATGAAGTAGCGTAATGATTATTGAGCTGTAAGCATTAGCGAATGGCAAATCGACACGTGTCGAGACTAACAACCATACACCCGTAGTTTCTGTTCTATTCGCGCACGATGTGCACCACTGGCTGATCTCAAATCGCGCAGACATTACCACCTAAATTGAAGCACGACATCTCCAATATGTAACGTCCCGAAAATCCAAAGGTCACATTATTGAATTGATCCCCCTTTCATACCAGTAAGTCGACAACGATAGCTTAAGCATTAAAGTCTTACCTCTAGTTTCAACCATAATCTCTTACTCTGACCAAAATGAGGGGGGGTTTGTGATAACCATATTCATATCATAGGACTCATGATCCCCTCTACGAAGGTCAGACATAGCATGAGGAAGGTTAAAGCTAAGAAGGGTATTAACAACCCTCACTAAGCAACAAGGCGTGTCATAGGCGGAGTTCACTAACGGTCGGACATTAACCCTCACTGACAGTCGACCCTCGAGGTAGACAACTTATAATTAAGCCATAACCACCTATGACTGGCAAAACATTTACGAAGCCCGTAAATTACCGCTTAATTAATGAGTGCCGGCCAAGACACTTGGCATTGTAAGCTAATAAGCGTACAAATTCGACAACCTATAAATACCAAAGTCACTCGAACTGAATCACCTGGAAACACGCACCACAACAACGCCTAGAGAGAGACAATATACACGCTCACTTAGTCCCCACCTAGGTACACTTTGTATGGACACTTGAGCTCGAGAAAAAAAAAACGTTCAGACCATCTTAAAACCTAGTTAATCATCGTACACATCAGACTGTTATCATCCTGAATAGTAATAAAATTTTAATGAAACAAAAATATGTTGATATGCTTTTATTTTTATTTTGAATGTGTGAATTCTAAAATTGTAGTTTTTGAGCGCATGACTCTATTTAGATGGAGTAAAATATTAATCATAAATTTTAAAATTTGAGCGTGGAATTCAAAGTCAATGACAATTTCCAAAATTTGAGACCATTTCTTATTTTAATTTTTTATGAGACTAGAAATAATTTAAGAGTAATCACCTGAGATGAAAGCGATCTTTTGTCGTTCATAAATGATGTCAAGTTAAAATTCATCTAACAATAATTATCTATACTAATATATTAATGAAGCAATATCGCGAGCATATTGGTACACAAAATTTTTGATTTCCAACTCCAGTAATTTAAGTTATATTAACATAATAACCACATTACTTATCCCACTTAAGTTTGCCATACTATCTCGTCCGATAAGCTCTTCCATATTTGTGATTTATTTAGTTATTATACATAAAATCTATCTTTTATACGGCAAGTTTTTTTTTGTACTTTTTTGAGTATTATTAAACAATATTTAAATTTTCCATAGAAGAAAATATATTTGGTACTTTTTCAGTTCAAAATTCCTATAAAATGCATGTTTTCCATTAAACCTAGGATTTATTCAACTCAAAAAAGTTTATTCTATAATATTATACTCTAAGACATGGAAAATAAGTTTTTATGTTCGTATGCATCCTAAAGAAGAACTATTAATTATCTCAATTCTAATTTAAGTAATTTTATATATAATATTGAATACTTCGAGTTTGTGCAAAAAATTATTTAAATGACTGATTCATAGTTTATAGTTTACATATTCAAATCATTTGGTTCAACAGGTAAACAATTGCGTTACACCAAAAAAACTGCAAATGCGTGGGTACTACATGCTACCGTTTCTAGTAAAAGAAAGAAAAAAGAAAACTAAAAGAATGGGAGGAAGAACCGCCTCCTCCTCCTTTAGTCTAAGGGGTAGTGAAAATCTTCCATTGAAGAAAATATATTTGGCACTTCTTTCAGTTCAAAATTCCTGTAAAATGCATGTTTTCCATTAAACTTAGGATTTATTCAATTCAAAAAAATTATTCTATAATATTATATTATAAGACATGGAAAATAAGTTTTTATTTTCCAAAGAAAAAGGAAAACTAAAAGAATTGGAGATTTTTCTTTTTTTTGAAAAACTTATCTTGATATGAATCCAATATTTTAGAATTAAAAAGCCCAGCATTTTCGAAAACATCTCAAATTGGGCCAAGACGATTCCCAGGACCGAGTGGACCTATTTCCCCTTTTATCTTCATGCAAAATCTTAAAAGGAGATCTTCTACTGAGGGCCCAAACCAAAACAAGAAGCCCAAATCTATTTCCGAATCAGAAAGCTCGGCCCTTTCAGACAATCTGAATTCCCTCCAGCTCGTTCTAACTGAAGGCAACGGGGAAACTCAAATAACAGAAGAAGAAGTCGAACTATTGGAGGAATTAGAGAATCAAGTGGTGGAAGAAGTTGAAGAAACTGTAATCACCAGAAGATACAGGAAATTTTCAAATCACTTGAAGACATAGGAACACAGGATTCGTATTGAAGAAGTGATCGAAAATGATGAAGAAATCTCCCAAAATCCAAAATTCGAGGCCCTAGAGGGGTAACATCAATGAAAACACCAAAGATATTGGCGTGGAACTGCCAAGGGGCGGCCAAACCCTCGACAGTCAGGGCGTTAAATTCCCTGATCAGGGTCAATCGGCCAGATTTACTGTTTTTAAGTGAAACCAAAACTAATGATTATATTGCTTTGTCTAGATTATTTTCTGCTTCTGCTCTTTCTAATGTTCATTTTGTTGATCCTATGGGTTTATCAGGAGGATTATGCCTAGCCTGGAATAATATTTTTATATCCAGTTTATAGATTCTAATCGGTGGATTATTCATGCCTCACTGACTACATCTTTTGACTCGTGGTTTGTGACAGGTGTCTATAGCCCGTGTAAAACCAACAAGAAAGTGTTGTTCTGGAACCTGTTGAGATCCATGGCTCCCAAGAATAACGAACCGTGGGTTATAATTGGAGATTTCAATGATATCCTCCATCAAGGAGAAAAATAAGGAGGTGTCCCATTTGCGTCCTCTTCTACGCACCAGTTTGAGTATGAAATTAACAGACTTGAGCTCATTGATCTTGGATTCTCTGGTAAAAGGTTTACCTGGAATAACAAAAGAGACGGAATTGCAAACATCAAGATGAGATTGGATAGGAGCCTGGCAAATTCTTCATGGTTTACAAATTTCCCGAATGCTGAGTTGTCACATCTTCCTGCTCTGAAATCCGACCATAAACCAATACTATTGAACCTGGACAAGGTAACTGATGACGCCCCCTGCTCGCCGTGCTCGTCACCGGAGCCGTTCGCACGCCGGTCCCGACTCAAGATGCCCCTGGATTCGGTGAGCTCCCTGCCGCTCCGTCGCCGCTGCAACTATCCACGACCCTTGGGGGTTCGGGCTCCGTTCGCACGATCTCCCTTCAACCGCAGCTCCTCGGGCCCTCCTTGCTCCTTCCTCGCTCTATCTTCTCCCCGGATGGGGCTCTCACAAGTGTGTGCTTCGTGTGCCTGGCTCTGTTTGTGTTGTGATCTCGTGGTGTTGTCTCATTTTTTCCTTTTTTTTTCTTATGACTAACCTGCTTTCCTATTTATAGGGCGAGAGAGAGGTTATAAGTGTAATTTTGCCCTGGGCACGTGTCACCGTGCATGCTCGTTCGAGGGTAATAGGGTATTTGAGTACCCTTGTAGAGTAGGATACGTGGTGCCTGCATGTTATCCTCAGTGCATGGCGTGCTCCGATTACACCTTATAACTTCCGAACCCTCGCTCTTTATTGGGGAAGTGGGGCGGTCGAGCCCTGTGAGGGTGACAACGCATCCGAGCGAGTGGAGTGTGACGTCGACGCTGACGTCCGACCCTCCCAGGTACGTGGTGCCTGCATGTTACCCTCGGTGCATGGCGTGCTCCGATTACACCTTATAACTTCCGAACCCTCGCTCTTTATTGGGGAAGCGGGGCGGTCGAGCCCTGTGAGGGTGACAACGCATCCGAGCGAGTGGAGTGTGACGTCGATGCTGACGTCCGACACCCCCCCCCCCCTCTGGTTGGGGAAGAGGGACGGTTGCCACTGGTTGATGAATAGGTGATGTACACCTGTATGTGATGAATACGACCCCCCTCGGGGAGTATGTGCAGCATAGGATATGATATAATAAATATTTAACGAGGGTTCGGGGGATAAAGGGGGTCGATATACCTGGGGTCGAGTATTGTGCGAGAAAGGGGGTTGTGAGGCGAGATGAGGTCAGAAGATTAGGCCACGTGGACGGGTACGATCCCAAGAGGGAGAGTATGCGTCATCAGTAACCAAAAGAAGAAAAAGGCGATTTAGATTCGCAAATCTATGGACAAAAAGAGAGGATTGTGCACAGATTGTTAACCAGAGCTGGAATGGTTGTTCCAGGGCACTGCTTTGATAAAATTCATGAGCAGAGAAGGTGAAACGAGAAGAGCATTGACAAAATGGAATCAACAGATTGTAGGGAAAATAAAAATTAAAAAGGATCTGATCATAAGCAATATTGCTGCTCTACAAGATCAAGCGCAATCTCGAGAAGCTCTCGAAGAGGAAGGAACTCTCCAACTTGAACTCGATTGCCTGCTGAAACAGGAGGAAACTTTGGAAACAAAAGGCAAAAGAACACTGGATCAAAGATGGAGATGCAAATGCGAAATTTTTCCATCTATCTACCATCATCAGAGCTAAGGAGAATCATATTCAATTCTTTAAAAATGAATCAGGAGACAAGGTGTTCTAGTGGCAGGAGATTGGACAGACATTTGTAAGACACTTCACAAATGTGTTCAAATCTGAAATTGATCAAGTAAGCCAACCTTTTCCTGATAATCTCAATTCTCTGTTTCCATGTGTTATCACTGATGAAGATAATAGCAGAGTATGTAATATTCCTTCTCCGACTGAGATTAAGAAAACTGTCTTTAGCTTCAATTCTAACAAAAGCCCAGCCCTGATGGGTATTCAGCTCACTTCTTTAAAACATACTGGAGTTATATGGGTGGAGACTTTATTAAAGCTGTGCAGGCCTTTTTCTTAAACCAATCCATTCCTCATGATTTCAATCATAGTACTTTCATTGTGTTCATTCCAAAAGTTAAAAAGGCCTTGCTTAGTAGATAACTTCCGACCCATTAGTCTTTGTAGTGTTGTTTATAAGGTGGTGTCTAAATTGCTCGCTGAAAGACTGAAAACTTGCCTTGATAAGATCATTTCTCCTCTTCAATTTGCTTTCACAGAAGGAAGACAAATCTATGAAAATAACATCATTAATCATGAAATGATGCACTGTCTTAATACTAAGAATGGTTCTAAACAGTTTTTTGCTTTTAAATTTGACCTCACCAAGGCCTATGACCATGTTGAATGGAAACTGCTCATGACTATTCTTAGGAATCTTGGTTTTTGTGAATTATTCTGCAATTGGATCATTAACTGTTTGGAGACTTGTAGCTTTTTTGTGCTGGTGGATGGTGCCCCTTGTGGTTTCTTCAAGCCATCTAGAGGCATTAGACAAGGGGACCCTATATCCCCTTATCTTTTCATAATACTGTCCAGACTTTTCTTCAAAGAGGAAAGAGATAAACAGTTAAGTGGCATCAAGATTTCCAAGAATAGCAAACCTATTAGTCACCTTTTCTATGCAGATGATCTAACTTTGTTTTGCAGGAACTGTAGTAATGATATTGCTGCTATTAAAAGATGCTTGAATACTTTTGAACTTTGGGGCAGCCAATGTGTGAACAAAGAGAAATCTTTTGTTCATTTCAGTAATAATACAGATAGAAGCTCCAAACTCTCCACTCTTTCTGCCTTGGTACTCATGAGTGCAATCACAAAGCCCTTCATCTTGGCATACACTTCTGTAAGCCAAGAAGGAAAAAGATTGCTTTTGATCTGATGTTGTCTAACCTCAACTCTAGATTATCTGGGTGGAAAAGTAAAGTTTTGCCACAAGCTGGAAGATCTGTGCTTTTGGAAGCCGTGATTCAAGCCATGCCATCCTATCAAATGGCAAATTTCATCATTCCAGCTGTTATTACCAAGAAAATGGACAGCTTAATGCTGAGGTTCTGGTGGGGGGAGAATCAAAATAAAAACATTCTTCCCCTAAGATGTTGGGATGTTATTTGCCTTCCTAGGGAGGAAGGAGGTCTTGAATTCAGGAAAATGAAGGAGCATAACAGAGCTCTTGTCTCAAAGCTTTCTTGGAAAATTGCTACTAAAGATAAGAGGCTTTGGATCAATCTTCTCAGGGATAAGTATATCAAGGAGAAAGACTTTCTCACTATGAAAATGCCCTCATCTCTCCTATGTCCTGGATAGCAAATGATATCTTCAAGTGCAGAGATGTCATTACCCAAGGAGCAAAGTTCAAGATCCATGTTAATTCGGAGGTGGAGACATGGAAGGAACATTGGATTCCTTTGATGGATTGCTCTATTCCTAAGCACAAAGACCAGCAAGCAGATACTCTTATGATCTGTCCTAAGGTCAAATATCTGATCAATTCTGAAGATGCATCATGGAATCTGAGCCTGCTTGATTTTCTATTCCCACAAGAAACTGCTAAGGTCATTGCTAAGATACCTATAAGTAGTTCCTGGGAACCAAATGAACTGTTCTGGTTTCCTCCAGTCAGGGAAATTCACTGTCAAGAGTTCCTACCTCACCCAAATTCAAGCTAGAAGATCAGCCTGTCCTGAACCTATTTGGAAAGTTAACTGGAAAGTGAAAATCCACAATCGCCACAAGCTTCTTTGGTGGAAATGTGTTGTAAATGCCCTTCCTACTAGAGCCAAACTTAATTCTATTTTTAAAATTGTTGACTTGTCTTGTCCTTTTTGCAGAATGGAACCTGAAACTATAGAACATCTGTTCCTCAGGTGTCATGTAGCAGAAGTGATTTGGTTTACCTCCAAATGGGCTATCAGATTATGCCATCTTAATTTCTGCTCATTTGCTGACTTCTTGTTGTTTTTGGCAGGGGATAACCAGATTGCGGATTGGAATCAGGAGGATAAGATGGAACTCATGTCTTTTGCTGCATACACAATTAGTTGCATATGGAAGGAGAGGAATGAAAGAACACATGGTGAACCAGCACAAGACATTCGATTGCTCATCAAAGATATCCATAGCCAAGCAAAAGAGCATTTCAATGGACAGAAAACAAAAATTCTTAAGATGCCAGCCAAGAAATCTCAAGCTAACTCGAAAGCCCTTAGGAAGAATTGGATCAAAATCAACCTGGATGCTACATTCACTAACCAAGAGGCGTTTGCTGCAGATGTCTGGCGTAATGCTAATGGTTCTATTATTTTTGCCCACTCTCATAGATGCCAATGTTTTGATGCTGAGACAGCATAAGCATTAGCTATCCTCCGTGGAGTTTTGTTAGCTAACCAGTTCAAGATGAGGAAGGTTGTTTTTCAATCGGATAATCAGAATGTGATTTCAAACATTTTGTCTCCCATGAAACAGCAAAACTGGAGAAATCATCATATCATTCAGAACATTTGCAAAATCTGGGGAAAATGGCCGCGATGGAAATTCTGTTTTGTGAATAGGAATTGTAATGTGGCTGCTCATAATTTAGCAGCTTGGGCGAGAGATAGCAATTTCACAAGCTTTGTGCCTTTAAATTGTATCCCAAACAATGTTTTTTGTGATGGTGGCTACCCTGTTGTAGCACCCTTGTTTTAATATAATAGTAGTTCAACAAAAAAAAAAATCGAACAATAGTCCCCCAGTCTTGCTAGGCTCCAGCAATAGACTGCTCGAATCTGCAACATGGTCCGATTTATTATGTTTGCTTAATTTAGTTTGCTCCATACTAGATTTATATCGATCTCCTTGTAGTGAACTGGGATACAAGGCCAAAAATATGTATATTATGTTCTTCTAAGGGGCATTGTTTCTTTTCCTTTTTAAAATGTTTATTTTGAAGAATAATTTTTTTATTTCCAATAAATTCAATATTTGAAAATAATAAAAACGCAGAAATAAGATCTAGTTAATTATTTTAAATTAACTCAACATACTATAATAATAAAAGTTGAATATTATAATGAAGAGTTAATGCAAAAACTACCGCTAAGTAATCTCTAACTGACAGAAAAACCCCTGTGTAATTTTAATTAGCAAAAAGGCCTTTGTGTTAAAAAGTCCATGGAAAAAAAAAACCATACCAGCCATATGTGTATGACACGCTCCCGATGTGCAACTGGGGTTGAAATTTTGAACGTGAAAATTACCAATAAAAACAGAAGTAAAAAAGAAGCACAACGATTGATAGCACCACTCTGCCACCGCCTCCTCCCCCAGCAGGCTTTGTGGCCACCCCCTTTCAATGGAGCCATCAGATGTTGTCGTCTTTGGCAATTATAATTGAAACCAGAATGTTGCAGCTGATATTGGAGAGGTTTTGTGAAGGTGGGTTATTGAATAACGACGATTCGCCGGGGTTGGTGTCGTCAAATAGGTGCTCGAAGACAGAGGGGGTGCTCCACAGTACAAAAGAAACGGAGATAGAGAGGGTGCTCGACGGTGAGTTGGGGCGGGGAGGAGGAAGAAGATGACCAGATTTTATTTTATTTTACATTTAATTGGACATAAAATTTAAGAACATGGTTTCAGAGTTTGAAACTCAAATTAAATATTTGTATGTTCAACTAATAAAAGTAAAAAATATCTTAAAGTGTTTATAAATTATTCTGTTTCTTTTATATCATTTAAAAACAGAATACATATCGTAAAATAGGGATAATTACAGTTACACCCCCTGAGGTTTGGTGTGATTCTCAGATACCTCCCATGTGGTTTGAGAAATTACAATGACCTCTCGTGAGATTTGAAACCTTACACATACCTCCCTCTACAATTTAAGGGTTGTTTGGGTGTAAGTCATGATAAAATTGTGCTTAATATACTTACACCCCTAAAGTTTGGTATATTTATAAAAGTAATCATTGATGTTAGAAAAATTAAAATTAAATACTCCAAATAATTTTAGAAACTACTATATGACTAACTAAAAATATAAAAAGTATTTAAATTATTTTTAAAAATTTAATCTAATTTTAATATTTTTTATTATTTTGTAAAATTATTTAATTTCTTGTTTTTGTTTGTTTATTTTTTTTTTCATTTTGTTTTAATTTTAATAATCTCATAAATTTCATTATAGTTCCATATTAAATACTATTACTCGTGCCCACGGAATTTTCAGTTTATCACAACAAAAAAAGAAACATTTGGTAAAAGAATAACATATCTATGCAATCTCCGAAAAAAGAAAGACAAGAAATAGAAAACTCAGTTGTTAAAACTCTCATTCTCAATGAAAAATAACAAATATAACAGAAATAATCAAGATTTTCACAACCGATTTTAAAAAATGAAGAATGATGACAAAATTACCAGCAATAGTGACAATAGAATTATCATCCTTGGATTAGACATGGTCATTGGTTTCAGGTATCAAGTTTTGTTGAACTTTTTGACAAAATAAACAACCTAAATGCACTATATTTACTGAAACCAATTTTCGGTGTGTTATCTTCTTCTATTACTAAATAAATGTTAGTTTAAAATTGCAACGAGTATAAAGGCGTAAAGAGGAGTAGTTAGTTAAGTTTTGTCTGAGATTTACAGGAATTGTTTTTAAGAAAAAACTAAAAGTTAAGTGTTTTGATTCAAAAATATATTTTTGATTAGATTAACTTATTTTTAAATTTTAATTTAAAAACTTTTTATATATTTAGCTAATAAATGTCGTTTTTAAAACCATTTAGAGTATTTAATTTTAATTTTTCTAACATCAAAGATTAATTTTAAAAATATACCAAACTTTAGGGGTGTAAGTATAATAATCATACTTTTATTATGACTTACACACAAACAACCATTAAATTGTAGAGGGAGGTATGTGTAAGGTTTCAAACCTCACGAGAGGTCATTGTAATTTCTCAAACCACATGAAAGGTATCTGAGAATCACACCAAACCTCAGGGGGTGTAGCTGTAATTATCCCTATAAACTAAGGGGTTTACATTTAAAAAGCTACTTCGATGCAAAAAAAAAACAGAAAAAATTAAAAAGCTATTGATTAAAATATAAAAATAATTGAACACTTTACAAAAATGTCATTTCGCATCAAGCCAAAGCTAAAACTCAAGTTGGGGTAGCTAAAACTCAAGTTGGGGGTAGTGTGCTAACTGCTAACTACTTTGGAATTACACACGAGTTTTTCTTGCCAATTATAGATTAAGGTAGTTTTTGCATCTAATTCGTATAACAAATGTGTAAATATTATTTTATAAGAGTTAAATGTCAATTATATAATATTAAAAATAGATCGTTGGACAAATTAAAAAAGGTTAGAAATATCTTTGGTCTAGTATTTCCACAAACTAAATGCAATTTCTGCGAGAACACGTGTATTAAAAGTAGATAAATATTTACCGACATCTCAATAAAATCGTAAGGGGCAATTACGCGATTCAACCACAGCCACGTTTCAGCAGAAGGTATTGCCTGTTTTATTACCAAAATTTTCAACGCCAAGAGATCTCAATTCTCACCCACACACTACACACACTCTCTCTCTAATAAGAGAAGCCAACGAACGGTAAAGGAGAGAGAAAAATATCAATGGAGTTGACATGTGCAATTGTGTGCGAGATCCTGCTGGCGATATTGCTTCCACCTCTGGGCGTTTGCCTCCGCCACGGATGCTGCACAGTTGAATTCTTCATCTGCCTTGTGTTGACCATTCTCGGTTACATTCCTGGGATTATTTACGCGCTCTACGCTATTCTCTCTGTGGATCGCGATAGGGATTACGATCAGCTTGCTTAATTAATCATTAATCATCAATCATCATATGTTTTTTGTTCTTCTACTTTTTGTACGCTTTGTGATGCTATTTATGTTCTGTATTGTTGTCTTGACATATGGTTTTGTAAGAGAATTTGGGATTTACTTTGTTCTGGTTGGGTTCATCAAGTGCTTTATTAATGTTATGACATAAGTTTTGATGAAATTCTGCTGTGTTTTATATAAAGATACTGTTCTTTTCTCGAGTTGTTAAGTTGGATGTGGATTATGTCGATATTTTGTTGATTTATTTGTAAAGTAAATAATTATGTGAACTTTTTGTTTCCTCCGGTTTGGGGTTGTGTCGCTTGGATAGTTTTGAATCGATTGAACTTTTTGGAGATTTGTTGGAACATTTGTTTAAATATTATGAATTTGTAAACCGAAAAAGAAAAATAGAAAAAGAAAAGAAGCTATTTCCTTATTATCGACTTCAACTCTTTTCATATTTTGGCCAGATTTGTAGGCCTACTCGTTTCATATTTGAGAATGCATATGCTCTCAACTCAACCTGAATTTGAGTTAGTCCACAAAATATTGAACTATGCGAAACGCTCAAATAAAAAAAAAATCCTTAGAACCAAAGGACAAACTCACTTGAATTCAACAAAAAAACTCGAGCAGAAATTATCAATTATGTTACACGGGCATACAAAGCAATTTCTCAAAATGACGAAATTTGTGGCTCAAGTTATTAATCTTATCAAACTGTTGCAAAGCACTCCCCTAGGAAATAAGGAAAAATGTGTCTATTACGACGGCCTTAAACTTGTTAGAAGATAGCCGTAATTATAAATTATCCACTCTAAAGTTCGCTACTGTGCCAAGCAAAAGGGAGTAAGTACAAGTTACGAAATTGCTATTACAGCTGAAAAAAAAAAGAAGCTAAAAAGTTATTATTCCAAGTTAGAGTAAGTTGAAACAAAATAAAAATAAGATATGCAGAGAGGCAAAATGAAGACTCAAATTAGGAGATGCAACATCCGTTCAGGCAAAAAAAAAAAAAGAGAACGTAATGCCATGGCTTCCAAAATTTTGGATTTACTCTAGCTTCAGGAGGATTTTCAACTATTTATTCGAAGTTGCAGTACATTTATCTTCCAGAAATTTACTATGAATTGGGAAACTTATGACATGCGATATTTTAGTTAATACATTTGGCAACGACTAATCAAACCACATCGTATTTATGGAGTTAGAGTTTAGACAGTACCTTAACAACTTTTCGACACCTCAATTTAAGTAATGGTTTACTAAGATCGAATGGTTTAGGCCATGACCAAAGCCCACCACTAGCTCGGATCTTCTATAATACCACCTCAGGATTTATTTAAAAGAAGTTAATTTTTGTATTTTCCTTAATTGTTGTAAGTGTGATTGTAATCTGACTCTTTGATAATTTGTATTGAACCTCCACTTAGCCTTGGCTCTCAATGTTCATTCTTTAAATAACTTAGATATTTGAGAGCCTACGACCTAAGTCACATAATCCTCCTACACTTGTTAATGCACTGCGCACTAGTCGCGCTCTCGCGACTTGAATGCTTGTGTTTCGAACTAAGACGATTTAAGAATCCTTAGTTCTCGCACTAAGAATCCTTAATTCCCGCACTAAGAAATCTTAGTTATTTTAATGAGAATTCTTATTTTACACTCATTCAATTCTATAATTTGTTCCACATCTAATCTACTCCATGCGTCTAGTGCCTTATCTTTCGACTAGATTGAAGGAATAATTAGACAAAATAAAACTAGAGAACAAAATAATTGCAAAAAGTCGAGAACTGGAATCAGAGTGAACAAAACCAAGTTTGCAAAATGATTAATTGCTCAAAATCAAAGAAAATTATAGAAACAAAAGATTGAACTATTAGTCGTTTAAACACTCACAATGTTGGTAGTGACAATGATGAATTATATATGTTTAATTTAATTCATTATAATTACTTATTAACTACTTTTATAATTTATATTCATAAAAACATATATTTTTAATTATTTTTAATAAACGCGTTAAGACGCACTCAAATTTACGAAATTTTAAATTTGGCGCACTGCCGCACACGCTCTCGCTCCCGCCCTCGCACCCGCATCCGCTCTAACTTAGCCTACGACACGTCAAACCCAAACTTGGTTCACAATATATTTGTGAGCTATCATATGCGTGTAGAAAATAACGTCTTTATAGTACATATATTTTATTAAAATTAAGAAAAAGGTAATTAATTGAACCACGACAATCGTGTTATAAAGTTAGCCATCTAAAAAACAAAATTCAGATTTCAATCGAAATGGAAGAAGGCAACAAGGAAAGTGAAAGCACCGCTCCCGACTGGGCCGAATTAACCCACGAGTGCCTCATCAACATCCTCGCCCGAATCTCCTTCGAGGATCGATGGCGACGCGCCATGCGCGTGTGCAAGGCGTGGCGCCAAGCGTGCGCTGATCCGTGCCTGAACTCGGTGTTGGACCTCGAACCTCACTTCGAATCCGCCGCTGAATTGCCGACCTACTGGACTCCCGAGTTCGAGCGACGAATCGACAACATTCTCCGATCCGTCGTCGTTTGGAGCGCCGGATCCCTAACCCTGATCCGCGTCAGGCACTGCTCTGATCGCTCTCTCTCAATGGTTGCTCAAAGGTGCTGTACTACGCTCCTCTCTCTCTAATTATTATTATTATTATTATTACGATGTGTGTTTGTTTTGGTTTTCGCTCTGTGAAATTGATTTGATCAATTTGGGCGTGTGGATGAATGAGAATTAATCCACATGCCATTATGATTTTCTTCATATGCAGGGATCATTTGTTTTCAAAATTTATATTAATGGCCTTTGTTATGATGGCGTTATTCTCACATGAATTTGCCTTCTATTGTGTTTGTGAAGGGCTCAAGTGGAAGTTCATTTTACATTTTTCATAATTGGTTGGTGTTGGAGTATTCTGTTGTAGAATTTTTTTAAGATGCTGTTTCCAAGACTATGTTTTGGCTATTCAGTTTTGGTAGTAATCTGATATTCTATTGCTGACAACAGAACAAATTGATTGGGAACTTGGAAGTATAGTGTGTATGTTTATGCAATTAATTGATAATATTTCCAGGCAAAAATGTATTTTGTGTGTGAGACAAAACTTAAGTGTCATTTCTTCTGCGATATTTTTGTTCTCAAATCTTTTGATGTTGGACTGGTTTTAGGGGTGCAGTTTTGATTCTTGGTTTACTCGCCATCCGAATTGGATTCGGGATAGATGGATATGGGTTTTTTCTTTCAATGACGCAATATAGTTTAATATTGCGTCAAAATAATTGCTTTTGTGGTGTTCCAAACATTATGATGAGATAATTGGTGGGAGCTTGCTTGTTCTCGCCTTGTTTTATTATTTGAGAACGGTATTGCACCAGTTTCCTGATATTGAATGTCTTGAGATTACTGTTTCATGTTGGGATAAAACTGCTCAAGTATTATTTCTCTTGCAAGTACTTGTGTGGTGGTGCACTATGTTATAATTTACTCCATGTGGCTTGTGTCTATAGATTCACTAGTCGATTACGTATAAAATTAAGATCAAATGTCTCTTGTTCAATCAAACTGTAGTTCTCTTTGCTGTCATTGTAACAATGTCCCATCCTTGCGATATTTCTTCTACTTGTTTCTATACCAGGTGCCCGAATCTTAAAGTTCTCTCTATCAAGAGCTGCCCTCATGTCACTGATGAAGTTATGGCTGAAGTAGCTTCCGGCTGCCCCAAGATTGAGGAGCTTGATGTCAGCTATTGCTATGAAGTTTCTCATAAATCTTTGGCTACCATAGGATCCAGATGTTCTAATATGCGTATTTTGAGGAGGAATTTAATGAATTGGTTGGATCCTTCGCAATACAGCAAAGTTGTCCCCAGTGCGTATCTGGATGCTTGTCCCCAGGATGGGGATTCAGAAGCTGCTGCCATCTCAAAATTTATGCCTCTTCTTCTACATCTGGAACTTCGGTTCTCGAAGATGACGGCCAAAGGCCTTGCTCTGATTTCTGAAGGGTGTCTGAACCTGGAGTACCTTGATTTATCTGGATGTGCAAATGTGACTAGCCGAGATATTGCTACGGCTACAAATAATTTAAAAAATTTGAAGAATATCAAGAAGCCCAATTTCTATATTCCAAGGTCTGTCTATCACACTGAAAGGTATGGTCACTGGAATTTGTATGATGATCGGTTTCAAACAGATGTATTTAGAATTTGACTGGGAGTGGAAAAATATGAAAAGGGATCAGTAAGTGAATATTATCAAGCTGTTGTCCAGTTGACCAGGACAACAGAAGCTCCTGTACTTGTTAAGGTCTTGAAAAGCTGGTAGGTTCTTGATTCTCAGTGTGCATATTGTCTATCGTGCTACGTTTGCCCTGGCATCTCCTAAGCATTACTACTTATTGTTGTTGTTGCTTTGTTTGTTCTTTTCTTAAGAACCTTGTAGCTACAGTTTTATGAACCTGTAAATCATTATTATATGCATTATGAAATGATTACTCTATTAATGAACGGTTCCTTTGCTTATCCATTAATTATTAGTCAGTTGGTCATTGCACATCTTTACAATGAATGTCCTTAAGCATCTGGATTTTTTGTGTTTTTTTTTTCATTTTTGTTTCCTAGTGCTTTCTCCATAACTCAATTGCTGGTTTCCTTTTGTTTGTTTGTTTTTTTCCTTATCTTGAGGTTTATTTAATTCTTAATCGGCGTGAATGGTAAACCTCAACAATGTCAACAATAGATGCAAATTAGACTTCAGGATGAACTTGAATATATGATTTTACAACATGATGTAATGCATCATACTGCAATTGATTAGTTCACCTAATACAAATTACTTAATGAAATGTGCCTTGAGAAGTCCAATAGCTGAACGTAAGGACCACACGATAGCATCCGCCGCCTCTTTTGCCGGCCGTGCCTCCTCCACATTGGTAAATTTTAAGTCCATTGCAATTGGCTCGACGCTTGAGAAACATTTTTCTGCTGCACTGAGCGCAGTATTAGTAGAGACAAGCGCGTCAGAATGTGCATTCATCAGCAAATTGTTCATTGCATAGTCGACCTCAGTCTCAATGATGGGATAGAAATTCTCAACGCAATCTTTAAGTGCCGTTGTGAAGGTTGCCGGAAGTTGTTTGTCAGTTTTGTGATGCGAGATCAACAAATTCCATTCGGCAGAAATGTTGAGTGCATACTTCTCAGCATACCTCAGGGCATATATGGTGAAGCCCAATGCACTGGTCTTCAGTTTGGGTGGGGCGTCTTGCAAGAACAAATCGCATAGCTGACTAGCTTCGGTATCAGGATTCTTGCATGCAGGTTGGATGTATTCGAAGCCTGTGTCGTCGAGCCTTATGTGGGTCCGAATAGATCGGTAGGCGGACGAGGTGGCGTTTGCCGTTGGGTTAAAGGTAAGACAGAAGAGAAGAACCGAAAGGAAAAAGAATTTGGCGGACGACGACATTGCCTTGCTTATTCTTTTTCTCTTTCGTTTCTTCTCTTCTCAATTAATGTTGCGGGTGAAAATGATAAGTATGTTGCATGAGTTTTATAGGGACAACAGGGTCGAAAGACTGAATGGCCTGAATCGATAAGTGAATTAGGACCCTCCATTTACGGAATTTTTATAACATATATGGTGGTAAAGCAGACATTTCTTGTGTAGGACAAGCATTTCAATACTTAATGATTTTATAAAAACCGTGTATTTTAAAAAGGGGAGATGATATATATAGAGAGCAAAATCGTTCGATACAGAGCAATTTGTTGATGTTTACTACTATACCCTTCTTTATATTAGTTATTCATTCATTTTTCCTTTGATACATTTCATTGATTGACAGAATATTTGGAAACATAATTAAAACATTTATCTTTCTAAATTATAAATAGAAAGATTATCTTTCTTTGTTTAATAATAGTTAATAACTCATGTAAATAAATTGCATAATTAAAATTTAATTAAGTATATTCATATTCATTCATGTTTAAAAATTTTGTATATTACATTTTAAGAACAAGACAAAGTTTAATATTATAATTTTTAATATGTCTAGTTTATTCATTAATTATACAAAAATAGTGGAAATATTTTTAAGTTCATGTTTATGTACAGAGTCTTACACCCGATGAAAATATTCTTAACAGCAATACTTATGACTATTTAGTTAGAAAGAAGACCAGACATAACTTTTATTCATCAAAGCCATAATTTTGCATATCAAAAATAAATAAACAAATAAATAAATTAGAGCTCACCTGTTTTGTAACAAATTTTGCCAAAAAAAAAAATTAAATAATTAGGTCATAATAGCAGCAAAAACAAAAGTTTGGAGTAATATATTAAAAAATAGAGTAATTAAGTATATTAGTTTTGGTAATTTATTTACATGATTTATTAACTATTGTTAAACAAAGAAAGACAATCTTTCCATTTTATAATCTTATAAGATACTTTTTTTATTATATTTCCAAAGATTGTGCTAATCATTGACATGTTTAAAAGGAAAATGAATGAATGACTAATATAAAGAGGGTATAATAGTAAACATTATAAGATTGCTCTGTATAGAGGGATTTTGCTCTGTATATATCATCTCCCTTTAAAAAGGGATAAAAGCATTAAAACTCCTATACTTTACCCCCTGTTGCACTTTACCCCCTATCCTTTTATTTTGGCGACTTGCCCCCTGTACTATGGATAAATAAGCACTTTGCCCCCTAAGTCGTTTTTTCACTATTGGATTTGAACACGTGTCAGGATATTTTGTCGTTGAATTTGGGCTCAGGGGCAAAGTGCTTATTTATCCATAGTTCAGGGGGCAGGTTGCCAAAATTAAAAGAATAGGAGACAAAGTGCAATGGAAGATTATAGTACAGGGGGTTTAACGCTTTTATCCCTTTTAAAATATAGTAATAGGGGATGCACTTTGTTACATGCAAGACTGCATGACACCATTCCTCAATCAATGTGTGTATGTAGAATTAGAAGTGGCGTTAATCCATTCAATAATTTGAGGAGTACAATAATTAAGTCCAAATCTCTCGCGCCCAAGGCTGTGCCAATTTCAACTGGGACACATGTATAATGCTTGGTAGAACTTTAGTGTACCCGGCGGTGAATGATTAAATAATACAATTATTTGTTATTGTAAGATGGTGAATGATTAAGGAATACATATTTGTTTATTTTATCCTACAATAATTACATAAAGTTAAAATCAAATTCTGGCATTAGAGAGCTATATATCGCTTTGACACAAAAGATTTGAGATGATAAAACTAAAATCAGAAAAAACAACCATTATTAACACGAAGAACTAGTATATCCATCCGAAATCTGCGTGCTTGTCAAATTTGAATAACATCTCATATGCCACAATTGTTGTCTGATTTATTTGGATGTGCATACTGCATATTAAAGGGACAAATTTCATCCACCTCTCCTGAGGTTTTGTCTCTCTCCATCCACCTCCCCTCTAGTTTCAAATTTCCCATCAACCTCCCCTCCTTTAGTTTGACCAATAATTAATTGGTGACTTTAGGGGTAGTCTTGTCAATTCATTTGTAAAAAGTTATTTAACTTATAAACAATTTACCCTAAGCCTAATTAAAAAAATAATAATTAACATGACTGGTGTAATGAAGATTTTTATGCTGAGAAAATCTTAAGTAATTAATTAAGCATTATAATAAAAAGGAAATTTGATTTAATTAATTACATGAGTATAATTCACTCATTTTATACCCCTGAAAAATTATCTTTTGAGTTAATACTTCAGCATTCTTTTATTTCTTTCCTATATATTTCTTATATATACATACACATATTATCTAAAATCAATACATAAAGCACAAAATTATAATAAACGTTATCTAAAAAATTGAGCAAAAAAAGTTTCCCCACGAACAATATGTGAAAAATGGAATTATTTAGTTTAGAAATATTTTGTAATCTTTTTTTTAAAACATTTCTAGATACCATATATTTGATGTTTTCCTTTTGGTGTTGAAGGGACAATTTTCTTAGTTATTTTTTAGTGTTTTGTTGTAATTGGTTGCTCTATGCATAATGATACAAGCTAATGTATACAAGAAAACAAAAGATTTCGGAAATAGATCATGAAATATTTTTAAAATTATTCTTCCTTTTTAAAAAAGGGTGAGTTTAAAATGAAATTAATTATATTAAATTTCATGTTATTAACAAATTTGCATTATTTTTTCAACAACTCTCTTTCTACATAAACTATGTAATTACTTCCTTTTGTTGAGTATGATATATATATATATATATATATATATATATATATATATATATATATATATATATATATATATATATATATATATATATATATATATATTATATTATTTGGGATATTAATAACACTTAACACATAAATTGACAAGACTACCCCTAAAGTCACCTATTAATTGTTGGTCAAACTAAAGGAGGGGAGGTTGATGGGAAATTTGAAACTAGAGGGGAGGTGGATGGAGAGAGACAAAACCTCAGGGGAGGTGAATGGAATTTGCCCATATTAAAGTGACTAATCGTGACACTGGTAATGTTGAAAATAAGGAGAAAAATAACACTGTTTACTTATGCAAAAAATAACAGTATGGGGTTTTTGGTCTTTTAACACGTAGCTTTGTTCGATTTTAGTCCAGTACCATGTAAATTATGTCAATTTGAAATTCTGACGTTGAGTTGCACTTATAGATCTCGCCAGACTCTGGTCAAATTTGTGGATTCTTAAATTATCCTGTTCAAAATAATTTTAAAAGAGCAAAATATATAAGGCTACATTTGTCTTGTCATTCACTATAGTTTCTTCAAACTTCAAGTTAAATTTATAAAAGAATTAACAATTTTAACTTTTGACATGCGATGACTTTTATTGCTCATTAATTAAATAGAAAATACAAATTTTTGAGACTCCAATTTCAAAACTAAAATCTCATTTTGTATCAGTTAATTTTCTTTTTATATTTTCTTAGTTATTTTTAAAATCATAAAATGAGAATATGACAACACTATAGATTTCCTTTTACTCATGATTTCTTTGTTAAATATAATTTTCTTATAAAGATGAAAAAATATCTTACAATTTCCCCCACCGCACCATTACGCTTATTCTCCCAGACACACTTCGTCCCTACATAGTCTGATTACTTCCACCCAAAACTCATATCATTATGTTTATGTTATGTGTCATAATTGTAAAATAAAGATGTAAATTTTTAATTCTTTCAACAATATATACACTAAACTTAAAATATGGACAGAGTTTTGTATCAAAAGGATTAAAATGAATCTAGTACTACATACCCTCATTGATTGGAAAAGATTTATCCCATTAACTCTTGTATGTAACAAATTGTCATGTTACTAATTCTTAAAATACAAGGTTTATATGAGATTACTAAGCATTAACGAAAGGCTTGTGCTACGTACACAAGATTTTCTGCCGTGGCTCCATTGGATATTAAAATTCTCTACATGAAGGGTCTTAATTCAACAATCGACTTAAGCCATCAATCTTTATACCCTTTTGGCCCTATAAAAACTCATGCAGCATATTTCTCATTTTCACCCACAACATTAATCAAGAACAAGAAAAGGAACGAGAGGGCAAAAGAATAAGCAAAGCAACCATGTCGTCGTATGCCAAGTTCTTTTTCCTCTCGGCTCTTCTCTTGTGTCTTACATTTAAAACCGACGCCACTCGCCTCCGCCCTATTCATGTCCACATAAGGCTCGACGACACAGGCTTCGAATACATCCAACCTGCATGCAAGAATCCTGATTCCGAAGCTAGTCAGCGATGCGATTTGTTCTTGCAAGATGCGCCACCAAAACTAAAGACGAGTGCTGCTGGCCTCACGATATACGCATTGAGATACGCTGAGAAATGGGCTGTCAACGTGTCCGCCGAATGGAATTTGTTGATCTCCCACCAGAAAACTCTTCCGACAAACTTCACAAACGCGCTTAAGGATTGCACCGAGAAGTTATACCCGATAGTTAAGACAGAGGTCGACAATGCCATGAACAATTTATTGTTGAATGCGCATTCTGAGGCGCTTTTGTCTACCAATGCGGCGCTCCGTGCGGCAAGAAAGTGTCACTCGAACATTAAGCCAATCGCAGAGGACATAAAGTTTATCAAGGTGGTGGAGGCGCGGCCGGCAGAAGAAGCGGCGGATGCTATTGTGTGGTCCTTGCGTTCAGCTGTTGGACTTCTCAAGGCACATTTCGTTAAGTAATTCGTATGGGGTCAATCAAAAATTAGTTACAATATGATGCATTACATCATATTGTAATTTCATCATTAATTCATGTTTAGCCTGAGATCAAATTACATTTGAACAATTCATGTTGATGTTGTTAATACCATTAATGAGAGATTTCAGGTTACTATTCTGTTTATTAATCTCTCAAAGACTTCATTATAAGGGATTATCTACATTAATGATTCTAAATGCACGATTCCACATAATAATAATAATAATAATAATAATAATAATAATAATATATAATAATAATAATAGAAATAATAATAATAACAACAATAGTAATAATAATATATAGATAAAAATGCTCTCATTTCCTAAGTTTTTTCGCTAATTTAATAAACCTCTCTTGAGGGTATAATAATATCAACATGTCCTACTCCTACTACCTCATCATTATAAAACCCATTTTATGAGACATTTTTATTTATTTTTAAATAATATATTTTCTTAAAAGGTTACTTGAATTTTGCAGAAAAATGGAAAGATGTAATTGAAGGACATAATATATCACAAATAAGACATTTCTAATTCCACACTAGTAATTAAACTACGTCTAACATCTAAATATATATAGGTACCCAACAAGCATACATTATTTAATATACGATACAACATCGTAAAATGCAATATAAACGGTAAACTAATACAAGTAATTGTAAAAGCATTATCAAAATGATAAATAACTTGAAATACATAATTTAAACGGTAAAAAACTTATTGTTAATGACAAAAACATCGTAAAACACAATATAAATGGTAGAAAAACGAAAAAACACCGTAAAGGCATTATAGACGTTAGATAACTAAAAAACATAATTTAAACGATAAAAAAACTTACCATGGGTTGAGACAAATAAAACACGCAGGGGAGAGGGGTATCGCTTTCTAAAAGAGGAGCAAAAATGATGAAATTGATTTGTGTCTAATGCTTGACATTTGTCATTTTTACAACAGATTGTCTGTCTCTAAAAGTTTTATTACAAACGGACTGTACGTTTATAAAAGTTATTGAAAACAGACAGTCCGTTTGTAATATTATTAGTAATATTTGGTGCCTTTTCATATCCCTTTATTAGAGACGGCGTTGTAGTTTGTAAAAATTCTCAGCTTTTACAAACTACTACTTCGTTTCTAGTAGTTGTAAGTCAAGAGGCACGAAGGCCGATAAAAAGGTGCCAAAATTATAAGTGACTGGTTGTCCGTCACTAGTAACTTAGCATAACTACGTACAAGGAGTCAGTTTGTAGTAATATTATGAAAAACAAACACGCCGTGTGTAAAAGTCAAAAGGCGTTTACAAACAGGCCACTACAAAAAAAAGTGTATTTTCCAACAATTTTTTTCAACGATCTGCACCCAAGTTGGGAAAGAAAGGAAAGCGGCAATTTTAACCAACGACTATAAAAAAACGTTCTGTTTTGAGTGCGAGGGATATTAGTAACTTAAAAATGGTATAATTAAATCTATTAAAAAATTGGTAAACACACCCTAATTTTTTTTTACACGCTCTCCACACAAAGAAAAATCCCTAATCATTCACCATTATCGCCTCTCTCCTCTCGCTCGTCGTTCACCTCTCGCCGATTGCCGTTCGCCATTCGCCGTTTGCCTCTCGCCGATCACTGTTCGCCGCTCTACATCGACCGTTCTCACCAATTTTAACCTAGCTGCATAGATCCGCCGAAACCTAGGTCGATCCGCCGCTCGCAGGTAGTGAATAATCCTTAATTTCCAAATGAGTTCTATTACAAATTGTGTTGTATAGTTGTTGCTAAGCTTAATCATTCTATTACATGAAATTTTCGTTTGAATTCCTGAATTTTTGGACCTACAACAGTTATTGTTAGTATAGGTTATTGAATCTTCAATAGCATCTCGTATGGTTTCCTATTAGAAAAAAGTGATTGATGATTGTTTTGGTCTTGCTTAAGTACTGTGAATTAAGACAAGATTACAGAAAAAAACATTAACATTTGATATATAGTAGGAAAAAGTGCGTAAACTCTCTTATGCTTTTCAAAATCTGCAGCAATGCCTGCGTGTAACAAATCCCCTGTTTTATAGAAAAACTTGATAAACTTTACGATGTTTTGAAATTTCGAGTAACAAGAAAGAGTTTGGTGCAGATTTTTAGTAAATAAGGGAAATTGGTGTAGGTACTAAGTAGCATGAAAAGACTTGATGCAGGTACTAATCACAGGGTTCTTCACATCTTCTCAGTAATGGTATTTAGTGATTATAGTATGGCTCAGTTATTTTTTGAATCTTCAAGGAACAAAAACACTTACCTTACTCCAGCGAATAAAGTGATTCTTACGTTTCTCTACTGTTGTCTTAGAGAAATAGAGTGACATTCAATGTTAGGTACAACTTCTGGTTGCTGATTTAACATTTGAATATAAAGATTTTGTACCAGTACTAACAATTTCAACTGGTTTCCTATTTTCTGGATCATTCTAATACTCACCAAGTTGGGAAAGAAAATTTACATTTTGATCGCTGGTAATGTGATAAGTGCTGCATTTATAGACTGCATTAATTGAAGGACTGTTTTAGTTGTAAAATGCTCATTTTGACTTCCTTGGAGTGGTTCACATACTTGGTACCTGAAGTCCGTATCATGTGATGCCAAGTAACCTGTTAACGTTGCTTAATAACATTTACATAGACTTTTAGGTGCTAATTATAACTCAGAACTGATGTCAAATCCTTCCACTTAGTTGATTTAGCATTGTCATTGCAGACTATAGTATCTGGTCTCGTAATTTATATCTGACGGCTGACGCTGCTAGTTTAAAAGCTCTTTTGGATGTAAAATTTAGTGAAGGATACACGAAAGTAGTGAGAGTTAATTATCCTCACATATCCATAAAAAGAATAATTCGAAGTAAAGCTTCAAGAAAATGAATACTATGAAATTGTTTTCCATAAGATTAATGATCTAACTTTTGGTGTGGACATGGACCAGATTAGGTGGATGGGTATATTGCAGGTCTGTTATGTTTGTCCCAAGTTGTTAAAGGAGTTGCCGTGGATTATGTTGATAATGCCAAAAATGGTCGTTATAGTTTGTGATTTATTCTGCTTTGAAGTTCACAAACCATCTTTAAATTTTGTCCATTTTTCTCCTTCAGAGAATTGCAGCAGCATATTTGCTTGCAACTATATGCGAGATTTGGCTTCGGAACGATGAAAAAGTTCGTACAAGCTATTGTTTGTTGAGGAAGTACAAACGCCATTGGTAAGTCCTACCACATGCTTCAAGTTTGTGCACTTTGATAATGCAATGAAGCTTCATTAGAATTGATTTATCTAGCTGTATTCTTGCGTAAAATGACCAAATAGTCAACTGGAAAAGTTAATGACATTAAGATCAATTCCTTCTTTGGATTAATTGATCCCTTAGGTATGTGGAGTCTATAGCTTAAAACAGAGTCAACTTGTTCCGTGATCCAAGGATATGCATATATCTCAACTTTTCTCTAGTGTCAATGATATCTAGTGAATTAAAATGTTGAAGAAATTGCATGTACTGTAATTTCGCTTATATGTCAATCACGTGGTAAGGATAAGAGCTCCAGAACGCAGATTCTCAAGCTTTGGATCCTGTTGCATCTTTTGATATTAAGCAGCTGTTATGATGTTTGTACCATTGTGACATGCATTTTAAGGACAAGAAAAATGTGGTGACCTAGAAAATGATGTCATATGGCTCATACTGTCGTTAATTCATTTGGTACTAAACAACATCTTCACTTCTAATTTGTATTCCGGAAAATTTGTTGGCCTGAAACTCTTCATGGGTGTTGCATGCTTTAGGGGATGCATGCATTTCCTTTTGGATATCTGCATTGGAAGGGAACCTATAGGAAATTGATTTTTCTTGTGTCATCCCTTTCTAAGAAGTACAGTAAGGACTTGCAACGACTATAACATGGCTATTAAGAAAATGAAGCACCTGCTAAATCAGTTAGTAGTTTGATAGTAAAGTTCAAATTATGCGTAAAAATTAGTAAGATGGCTTGAGTTTGTGGGCCTGAGGTTTCTTGGATCTTGCAATATTTGGAAGTTACTTTTCTGGAATAGAGGTGCTTCTCAATTTGTCTTGTGAGATAGACACCTCTTGATGGATATAAGGAACTAAATTAAGCGATTAATATTTTGCATTAGTGAAATTTGTTATTGAGGAGACTTTCGTCTTCCTCTTCATTATTATAGCCTATAATTTCTTCTTTGAAGTGATTAAGAGAAATAGAATGACATGCTCTCTAGTTATTATTCGGATCCAACTGTAGCAGTTTTTCTATGCATCTTAGGAAAGATGGCTTTGTTGGAAGTGTTGGTATATAGATGGTGTTATTGTAAGTGTTGGTACATAGTTGGTTCAAATGCTTGAATAGGTTCCCTTCCAGTTAGATGCATTATGTCTAACTACTGATTTGTAATGGCATAATCTGCAGGTGGGAAGAGTGTAACAATTGGAGGCCAAGCTTATACCATATCAACTTTTAAACATCCTAATCAGCTAAGAGAAGGCAAGTACAAATAGATATTAATGATCAAAGCTGTAACTCGTAGTGTCTTAAAACTTTACCATTTCTCATTCAGCAACATTTTGTCTTAAAACTTTACCATTTCTATTGTAGTGTTGAATTTTTCATCAGGTGTTTCTGTTGCATATTATGTTTGTGGCAAAGTTAAATGTCTTAATATTAGTCTTAGTTTTACTGAAGAAATCTTCTGTTTTCAGGACAAAATCAAATACTAATTTCTACTCGAGTCAACTTATTAGAACCTTACTATTGCTTTTTATGTTTGTGTTTATGATTTCTCATTGAGCTTATATTGATTATGTTGCACCTCTTAGTATGATTACTAATTATTGTTTTACTTCTTTAAATATGCGAACATAATTACTAATTGCTGTACTACTTTAGATATGTCAACATATCATGGTTCTTTGATTCTGCTAATTATGTTCTATTTAACGTATTACAGATGGCAAGAAGAAAAAAACTCAATCGTGTTATAGTTAATCCCAATCAGTCATCTGAAGAGGAAATAAGTGCATCTTCATCACATACTGGTGCAGAAAGTGTGGCTCCCTCTGTGAGTGACGGTCATTCTAGTACTAAGAAAAAGGTAAGGGTCCCACGAAGATGACAAGCATATGGAGACAAGCACCTAATGAGAGGATCATCATAGAGGTTAATGAGTTTGACCAGCCCATTGATGACAATGCTTCGACTTTTGGTAATGTTTGTGGAGTCATAGCAAGAAACTATAATCTCTGCCCACTTGAATTAGTTACTTATTTTAACCTCTTAAGTAATTTTTGTGTGATTTAATGTTTTTCTGTTCATTCCGCAACAATATTTTTCTTTCACTGATTGTGCTGAAAAATGGGTAGACTTGTCCATTAGTACAAAATGGAGATATTATAAGTCCCAATTGAAGGGAAAGTATTATTATCCGGAGAAGTCTGAAAGTGAAAATGCTGTGAATGTTCCTCCTCGTGTTAATGCTCGGGACTGGGAGTATCTGGTTCGTTTTTGGAAGTCAGAGAAAGGGCAGATGATTATAATTTATACAAGTTTCTCTCACACTGATCTTTTGTTTTTTTATGGTTTTTTATGATTGCTCCATTTTAGACCTGTTACCTCTTCAATAGTTAATCTCTTTTGTTCCTATTTCATGTGCATTTAGCGTAGTAGTTATCCTTCTTGACTTTTTCCGTTTAAGACGGTTTCTTTTGCTGAATAGGTGACATAACATTCAAAGTTTGTAAGGTATGTTCTGTCATGTGAGTACTACTTTAGTTTCATAAAGTTCCAAATTTCATTTAAACATACAGGCTATTCCAGTAAGTCAGAGTAAATGACAGTTAAACAAATAATTTATCTTGGAGTTAGTTGATGATTCCGTGTTTAAAGGTGACATAGTCTCTCGTGCCTTGTGCATACGAACTCTTCATTTTGCGAGCATACTTATCTCAATTATGATGTGACCATATGAAAAAATGGCCATACTCAGATAACTGGAAAGAGGTTAATTAACAATATACGTGAAAAACTTATCCTGTTAATTTGCCTTGCTGAATATAGATTTAGTTGGACAGTCAGAGTGAAAGTTAGCTAAATATAGGGATGACTATTGGGAGGTGATCGAAGTTGTGTTCATTGAGATAGTAAAGCGACAGAGACAACAAACTAAGTTCATAAGGCTGTTTTGATTTTTCAGGAAGTAGGGATTCAGTTCAAGGTTCCTCAATGTTGCTAATGCCAAGTTTAACTGAAATGTTGCCTATTGCTACTATAGTCTTTTCAACATGATAAATTATTCACAAGAATGAAAAATTCCAGCTTACTCTATGTGATCTTGTTTTAAATGTATGGCCAACTTGTTGCTAGTTTCACGTCTTTGAGTATATCGAGTAAGTACATCGAATTTCACGTTACATTGAGGCCTCATTGGTTTGCAGAAAAAGGGAGAACTCTAATTTGTTTCACATGTTTATCTAATTCTAATCTTTTCTTTATGAGAGAAAAATGTGTTATTCATGAAAAATTACATCTTTTTCAGCTACATAAAAAGAAAAAGGGCAGAAATATTGGGGACGTTGAGTTTTATAGAGCAAGCCACGTAACTAGCAAGGGCACTTTTGTAGATGATGAGGCGGCTAATATTGTGGTACATCTTGAGGTTTTGTTGCATTTGAATATTATGTGATTAAACTTTAAAATTAACACTCATTTATCCTTAACGTGATGTTGGTGTATTTGCAGCATTCAGCGGAACAACTACTTGCTTTGAGATCTGAAGCAGGATTGACAAACCCAGTGGCAATCGAAGAAGAAATAATGCTGGAAGTGCAGGGTAAAAACCGCCCGGTCGTGTTCGTGGACGTGGATTAGGAGCTAAACCAACAAAAGCTTATGACCAATATGCTTCTTCTTCAATTAAGAATGAGATGGCTGAGTTGAGAAACGAGGTGCGCGAGCTTAAAGATTTGGTTGCAAATTTAGTGAAGATGAATCAAGCTCAAAATCAAACTCAGGTGGTATTCTAATTTCATGTATTAATGGATTGTTTGAGTATTATGTATTCTGAAAATTTGTACAAATAATTATTGAAGTGGTTGTTGGTAATTGTAGGCTAACAATCATTGAAAGTTTTTGGATGGGGAGATGAAAGTTTCTGGATGGGGACAACTTGCTTCAAGTGAGTAATTATAATCTATTCTACATTTATTACCTAGTCCCTATCTAATAGAGTCCACTTTATAATCTGTATATAAGAAGAAATTTGCATGATTTTAGTTCATTTTCATACTTTATGTTTATTTGTTGATTTATGAAGTTGCACATTCATGTTCTGTTTTGTGCAAGTTTAATTTTCTTATGAGAATGGACAAATGATCAGATTTATGCTTGAACAGTTATATGGTTATGCTTCTATATATTTATGTTATCGTAATGAGTTGTGGAAGGTTTGATTAGTTTCTGAGTTATTTATGTTGAATTAACATAACTCCTTACTTGTTGCATGAACATGCTCGTGAATTCCTGACGTAGTATGGAGTAGCATGGTACGAAGTTGCTGGCATTGTACGGAGTAGCCAAAAGAGCTGGTGAAGACTTTTATCTAGTTATTTTTTGTACTAATTTGTGGAAGTTCAAAAAAAAATTACTTCTTTAAGGTTTACCATTCTGGCAGCAAATATTACTTTTGGGTTTGTGGTAGTAAATAATGTACTTTGCTGCTTGGGTTTGTTGTTCCCCAAACATGTTACATGTTGTTGATTGAGTATTATGAATAAGTTGTGGAAAAATATTTTTTTGTTATAGTAATAGTTAGATGTGAAGGATTTCATTTATTTCTGGGGTAGGATATCAAAATAAGGGAAAAGGTGTGTTTATGCTAGCTTTGGAAAATCATGCAGCAGCAGGCACAAAGATGTGATCTCAACTTTTTTTAATTGCTTTGCCTACGTTGAGCATGTTAGAAAATGTGCAGCAAACAGGACCAAAGTATGTGATACACCAATGACTATTTCATAGCTTTGCCAACGTTTTGTGGTGTTAGGAAAACATGTTGTAACAATTTAAGAAAATGTGATTTACCAACGAGTTACATAGCTTTGCCAACGTTTTTTAGGCGTTAGTAAAAGGGTCCAACATATACCAACAGTCCTTAAATTCGTTGGCTTAGTTTTTGCCCACGCCGGTTCTCCCAACGCCCTGCCAATCATGGATCAAAATTTCCATACGTTTCCTCGAAAACCACCGAAACATTTCCTTTTTTTCACTTAGCCGAAACGAAATCTAGAAGTAGTTTCTAATTTCATTACAACTATAACTTTTACGAAATTTTCGAAACACGTCGAAAAGCTTCCAAAAAACTACGAAATGTTTCTAATATTTAGGAGACCGAAACACACATCGAAACCGAAACTTTGATCCATGCTGCCAATGTTTTGAAAATTGTTGGTACCCTATTCGCCAATGTTAACGCTGGCAAATGACAAAAAAAAAAAACGTTGGTAAAACTGATAATGTTTGTAGTGGGCTGTAAAAGTCCAAAGACTTTTACACGCAGCTTTCTTGTCTCTAATGAACGAATTTTTGCTGAAAGAAAACTTTCTTTGTAATACTTCGTCTCTAATGAGTGAATTTATAGTAGTGTCTACTATCGGAACAAATTTACTTGCTCCCACTACCCGTCCACGCGTCCGACACAATGTTATGATTATTTTTTGGAATAGATTTAGTTTGTTTCCATGCTAAGTTTTTTACTTTTTGATACTTTTATGTCTGACAACAAAATTGATGGCAACAATATTATCTGTTCCTAGGGGAATTAATTTTTCTTCTTATATGGAAACAAACTACTTTTTCCTATATTTGTGAACAACATTATTTGTTTGCATGTAAAAACAAATTTCTCTCTCCATTAGAAATTACTTCTGAAAATAAATTTGTCTCTTCTCGTAGCTCAATGTCAACTGATTTAACGCCAAACAATGAGTGATATTTGTTGCTATTATTTTGTTTTGTTGTAGTGAGTAGTCTACGTGTGCAATTCCCAGCCATATTCCAAATTAATTTTGGAGAGAATAATTAACTACCACCCGTCATTTTTGTGCATAATAAAGAGGAATTTTGATGAGTGTATTTTCATGCTTTTGCCAGCTTTTCACCACCAGATTGGCTTTTATGTTGTAACAACAATTTTCTATTATTTGTGGTTGAACTCGAACCATCATGAAACCAAGAAAAGAACATAGTCAACATATATACAAAAATATAATAGAAACTAAGCGGCCTGAGATGATCAATGTCTATTGAGCATCCATGATACTAAAATAACAATTCTTATATAATTTTCTAAATCTTAATAAGCTCTCATTAAATCTTTTCGAAACTAAAATATGTTGCAAATTTAATTTTTTCCGTTTCATTTCTTCAATGTTAAATAGTATTTTTCGAACAATAAAAAATAAAAAAGTTATAATTTAGTTATAATAACTTTTAGGCAACCAAAGCACCACTATTTACAAACGCCAATAGAGCCGTAAATTTCTGGGCATTCCAAAGAATCCAAACAACTGATCATTGCGAAAAACTATTACACCTAACCAACTTCACATCAAAATCAAAACTTCTCAACACACAAACTTTTTCAAATTTATGTCCACGCAGACGACAACAATAATAATTATAACCAAACTGGAAAATTAAAACCTTACTTTTGAAATTTTGACAAACAGCTAGGAGGGTGATGGAGCAACCTAGCCTTGGCAGTTCTAGTACCGTAACAAGAGAGCAAAGAAAATGGAAACACTGAGATTAATATAACATGTTCGAACCCGCGCTTCCGACGACTTTGGTCTTGAACTAGCAGCGCCGCCACCGCCGATGGCCCCTTTGCGAAGCCTCCTGTCCAAGATAAACGGCTGCCTTCTGTCTGAATCATGTTGATGATCAGCTGATGACATAGTTAAGAAGAGAGCTATGAGTGACATAGTTATAATTACACTCCTCATTGCGCTCATGTTTGATAAAGTACTAACGGGAAATATAATATGGGATATAGATAATTGCATGCATTGGTGGTGCATTTATAAAGATTTTAAAAATAAGTTTTTTATTTTTTTATTTCTCACTTTAAAGGGACCGTTCCGAAGATATTTTCAAACATTTTAGCAACAGAAATATTTATTGTTTATTGAAAAGTTGCGAAAGATACCAATATTATTTGAGTGATTGAAACATGTACAGCAACTTTAATACACTGTCCTACAGATTACTTTTTTTCTCTGTGTTACACACGTGATTAAAAGTGTGAAAGTCACACAACGTCAACGAGAAGTATAAATAAAAAGATTCAACATTTGAGGTGCTAATTTCTCAAAAGAAAATGAAGGTAATCCGAACAAATAAAGCTAAGTAACTGGATGCTCATCTCTAATAAAGTAGTAGGACCACGCACATAAGAGTTGTCATGAGGCTGCTATACATAATTAGGTCTTGCTTTACTTCTCAAATCCGCTATGGGCCAAGGCATCTTTTTCCACAGATCATAAGAATTGCATTTGAAGTCATTTTATGACAACAATTGAGCTGGACGTCTCGACTCTAGAAATAACAAAACAGGTTATGCTATTTTCCATGTAGACACGATTAATTTTTGACTCGACTTCATTTGAAATAATGTACATATGTTGGTTTGCGAATATTAATATAACTTTTTGACTCATTTTTCAAGATAGTTTCGTAAGGAGAAAATTACAAGTTTGGTGCCTGAATTTGACAATCTTTAAACAATTTCTTTGTCTCAGTGTTTATAATAAATGTTTGCTGTATTTATTGGGGTGAATATGTAGTAGTGATTTAGATAAGTTTGCTAATTAGGGCTTTACTATTTTGTTGATTATATCAAATTACATTGTGCGTCCAAAGTCAGCACTTTACTCAAATTAGAAATTTAATGATTTTCTGAAAATGGTTGCTATATCAAATTTAGTGATTTATTAAGTTGTTATGTGATTATATGGATTTGGATGTATTGTTTATGATTTAATATTGTGATGTGATTGTAAAAATATAGAAGGATGAGGATGAGTTTTTTGAATTTTTCTTGAAATATAGCTTTACCACTTCGAACCAGCGGTTAAATCGGTTGAAACTTTAACTAATAATGTCACCGATTCAGTGTACGTCCGGTTCCGAAAACACAGCTCCATGTATCACTAGTTAAATACAACATGGAGTGGTATTTATTTTAGGGATAATTACAGCTACACCCCCTGAGGTTTGGTGTCATTACACATACCTCCCCTGTGGTTTGAGAAATTACAATGACCTCCCATGAGGTTCTCAGCCTTACACATACCTCCCCTCTACAATTTAAGGCTTGTTTGGGGGTGTAAGTCATGATAAAATTATACTAATTATACTTACACTCCTAAAGTTTGGTATATTTATAAAAATAATCCTTGATGTTAGAAAAATTAAAATTAAATACTCCAAATAGTATTAGAAACTACTATATTATTAGCTAAAATATAAAAAGTATTTAAATTTAAAAATAAGTTAATCTAATCCAAAATATATTTTTGAATCAAAACACTTAACTTTTAGTTTTTTTCTTTAAAACAATTCCCGTAAATCTCAGTCAAAACTTAACTAATTACTCATCTTTATGCCTTTATTCTCGTTGCAATTTTAAACTAACAATTATTTTATTAATAGAAGAAGATAACACACCGAAAATTGGTTTCAGTAAATATAGTGCATTTAGGTTGTTTATTTTGTCAAAAGTTCAACAAAACTTGCTACCTAAACAAGTGACTATGTCTAATCCAAGGATGTTAATTCTTTTGTTACTGTTGCTAGTAATTTTGTTATCGTTCTTCATTTTTTAAAATGGGTTGTGAAATCTTGATTATTTCTGTCATATTTGTTAATTTTCATTGCAAATGAGAGCTTTTACAATTGAGTTTTCTATTTCTTGACTCTTTTTTTTCGGAAATTGCAAAGATATGTATTCTTTTACCAATGCTTCTTTTTTTTTGTTGTGATAAACTGTAAATTATGTGGGCACGAGTAAGGGTGGGACGGGTCGGGTACCCGCGGGTTCGGGTATTTCCCGACGGGTACCTAATCCCGCGGGTATTTTTTCCTCGGGTACCCGAAATCCTTAATGTTTCGGGTACCCGAAATTCGGGTACCCGATTTGTCGGGTACCCGAATCGGGTATTTCAGGTACCCGTTTCTCCTCTTTATTTTGTTTTTTTTTGTTTAATCAACATTACAACCAATGAACCAATAGACTTGCACCTAAAACCTGAACAAAACCAATATGGCTAGTTGACAAATTTCACGTTCCAAACATTAAAGGATTCTTGTTTCTCTTCTTTTTTTTTTTTTAACAAAGTTACAGAAAGTTTCTGTAACTTCTGCGTTTTTTTTTAACAAAGTTTCAGCCTGGGCAAAGCTAAAAAACGTTTTTTTAAAAATAAACTGTTTAAAAAACGCTTTAAAATCCTGTTTTTTTAATAAAAAAAAAAATAAAAAAATTAAAGCCCTCGGGTACCCGAGCATTTTCGGGTACCCGAAATTAGAAACTCTCGAGTACCCGAAATTGAGTTTCGGGTATCGGGTACCCTTACTACCCGAAAATTGCAGAATCGGGTTACCCGATCGGGTAAAATACCCGCGGGTCGGGACGGGTACCCGATATCCGAACCCGATTTTGCAGCCCTAGGCACGGGTAATAGTATTTGATATGGAACTATAATGAAATTTATGATATTATTCAAAGTAAAACAAAAATGAAAAAAAAAAACAAAAACAAGAAATTAAATATTTTTACAAAATAATTAACATATTAAGATTAGATTAAATTATTAAATAATTTAAATACTTTTTATATTTTTAGTTAGTCATATAGTAGTTTCTAAAATTATTTGGAGTATTTAGTTTTATTTTTTCTAACATTAAGAATTACTTTTATAAATATACCAAACTTTAGGGGTGTAAGTATAATAAGCATAATTTTATCATGACTTACACCCAAACAACCCTCAAATTGTAGAGGGGGTGTATGTGTAAGGTTCCAAACCTCAGGGGAGGTCATTGTAATTTCTCAAACCACAAGGGAGGTATTTGTAATTACACCAAACCTCAGGGGTGTAGCTGTAATTATCCCTATATATAGATATATATATATATATATATATATATATATACACTATTGCTAATTAAATTAGTTTACATTTATAGTTATATAATTATAATTATATAATTATAGTTGTATAATATATAGTTTATAGATCTTATAATTATTTAATATAAATTTGCCATGATGTAATGTTTGGTAAGAGTTATTTAAAGAAATTTGTTATTAATAAACATTAATATTTATAATCAAATATTTAAAAATTGGCAGATTTTTCAGCCAAATTTTTTTTAAAAAATTTCGAAAAACATTAGTGAGGGAATTTCCGTTACTAATAATCCATGAACTATTAGTAACGGATTTTTCGTCACTAATAGTTTTTATTTTTACAAACCACCATTTCGTTTCTAATAGTTTTCGAGTTTTAGTAACGGAATTTCCGTTACTAAATAGCCTCTTTAATTTTATTGTTTCAAATATATTTTTCGAAATTTTGATTTTCAAAAACCGATTTTCCGTCTCTATAAGTCTGCAATTTTCCGAAAATTTTGCTTATTACAAACGGAAATTTCGTTTGTATAGATGAAGGGCATTTTCGGTATTTTAGGTTTTACAAACAGACTTTCCGTTTGTAATACTCCCTACTTTATAGAAACGGAAAATAATGTAGGTGTATTACAAACGGGAAATCCGTTTGTAAAGGTTTCCGTCACTAAAAGTAGAAACGGATTCGGTTTTCCGTTTCTAAAAGTCATTAGTGATGAGACCAGTACTGACCACTTTTAGTGACCGAAAATCCGTTTCTTCTGACCTTTAGTGACGGATTGTCGGGCTTTACAAACGGATTTGTCCGTTTGTAAAACTCGATTTTCTTGTAGTATGATAGTGTTGTACGACTTAAGAAAATATATTATGTGCAACAAATATACAAAAATAAATGTGATAAATAGTATATGGTTAATGAGATATGATAAACTAATTAACGTCATATAGTCTACGAAATTAGAAATGTCAAATTTTCAAACTCATGAAAAATGAAAATTATACATTGAAGTTGTGATGAAACAAAGGTTTTTTTTTTTTTTTTTAACTTTGCAAAATCAAGACAAATTAGTTAGAAGCCTACGATAAGTTCTTTAATATAAAGATGCCATAATTGATTACCACTATATCAAATGTGGTTATATCCAGCTTTTGTTAACAATTTCCATTTTTACCAGAAATTTCTTTAACTATGCTAAGTCTACATAGACGTTACACAGTAACAATATATATATATATATATATATATATATATATATATATATATATATATATATTAATATATTATAAAATGCATTTCATATCATTTTTTGAATACTTTAAACATAATCGTCATAATTGTTTTTTTAAAATAAATGTGTTGCTTTAACGTAATAGTATATTATCCGTGTATATTGCTTGAAAAACCTGATTAGGATATTTTCTATGAGCTGAATAATACAGGTTTCATACTTGAAATTTGTTATAATTTAAGAAACATGAGTTCAAACAATTTTCTAAATGATCGTTTAATAATCCTACTCGTTTCACACGCAGATGTAGAAGCATCAAGTATGTAAGTACTATGATATTGCAAGATTAAGCGACGTGCAAAACATGAAAACTATTTTAACCATGTATTTTATTCCATATGAAAAACATATCTTATTACTAACTTAATACAGGGCAATTAACATATCAGCCATCATAACTTCAACAGTGCCCTTTATTTATTTAGTAATTATATATATAACCAATAACTCAAAGTAAAGCCACTTCATTAAGATAAGCATCCAAATCCTGGAAATTCTTGACAGCAAAATCCTTCATGAAGTCAGGATTTGGGACTTGTTCACTTGCCTTGTCGAACGCACACGACCATTTCACCAAACTCCCATCGGCCTTTGGGCTCACGGTGAGACTGGCCTTGAAGTTTTTGTAATATTTCAACACATCTCCATCTATCACACTGTAACTTGCTGTTTTGTTCTCTTCGTCCACTGCTTCGATCTTCTCTTTTTGGGATGAAATCGGAGACTGTCCTGCATTAATAAAATTAACCAAATTATTACTAGTATACTAAGTCCATGGAAAAAATTATAGAGGTTGCTCAACAAAAAATTACTATTACAATTTAACTTATATTATTATTTGTTCATTCACTATACTGATTTGGCTGTACACTCGCGTTTTTCTGTCTAATATGGCCCATGATTTTCATAAGTCATATCAAGCCTATAGAGAAAAGCAATTTGTTGGCTTGTCTGATATGTCAAAACAATTCTCATCTTTGGACACTATTTATATTTACTATATGATGTCTAATGGAATAATGAAATGAAAACTCAAAGAAACAAGAAGAAGAATTTTATATCTTCATTTTATAAACCAAAAGAGCATAGCTTAGCAAAGCTTAACAAGTACAGAGCATGATCGGTCAAATGATGATATCACAACTCGTAATGATCACTGATCAGTACCTCCAAATCTCAAATGCTCGTCATAAAAGTATCATAATTCTAAATACTTTTAAAATTATCGTCATAAAACTTTTGAAACAAAATGTGGAGCCTTAATATAATTTATCAACTACGAGCTGAAATTTACAGGTCATAAAACAATATAAAAGTTTTTAGACTTTAAATCTGTTATAATTTATGACACACTATGCCTCATATGAAGAGACTCTCTGAAACATAGTCAGTTGTAGTAAAAATTAAACAAACAAAATCATTACATATGCTTATTAAATTAGACAGCCGCGTATAGAGTAATACTATTGACACAAAAATGTGTTGTGCTAATTCCAATCATTTTGACTCAGAAAAAATTGATAGCGCTCGATTATTTTGCACATATATGGTGGTGTTTGAAAACTAAAAATAAAAAAAGAAAACTACAATGTGCTTTCGGTCTCATTTAAGCACTTTTAAGGTGTTTGGTTTCCTAGATTCTAGCTTGTGGTAGTCAATTTTAATAAATAATTAAAACATAATTTTTTGTGAACTTCTAGATTTTTTTCCAAAAACCCCCAACTTATGGTGAGCTTTTAGATTTTTTCAAAACACCCCTTAACTTACGACTAAAAAATAATTTCAACTTTTATATAAATTATGAGGTTCTACTTTTTTAAAAGAGTTTACAAATTAACACCACCATAGATATGCATTGGCAACCCAAAAAAAAAAACAAAAAAAGACGTCAAAATGACATGCATGCTCGAATGTTGCGCGCCTTAATCTGTCCAAATTATTGCATATGATCAATTTGTTTTTATTTTCGAAAAAACTTAAACAGAATTTTTCATTGGAAAAATCAACATAGACTCCTGCCTTAACTTCAATATCTAACTCCGGTCCTAAAACTTATTTAAGTAAATACATTAATTTATATGATTAAACTATTGCATATATATAAAGATACCTGGTGGGTACTTGACCAAACGAACAGAGCCCACAGATTTTCCATCGCCTTCGAGCACCTCAATGCTTTGGTACTGATCAGGGAAAACTTTGGGAAAAAGTGTAGTGGATTCTCTAATACTCTCCCAAACTTTTCCTGCGTCAGATTTAATCTCAACTTCCACTTCAAGCTTCGATGCCATTATTGCTAATTGTATATAAAACCTATGAATTCACTTCGTTTGTTTTAATATGAAAAATTGATGGTTTGTGAGCATGTATATATTTATAGGCGCATTTTGTTCTGCCCTTTTTGACATTTGCTACCTTCTTTTGACATGTATTGCATATGTGTCAATGAGTCGGGACGTGCAACATTTAATGACCTCCATTTATGCTTTACGAGAGAATCCAAAGTTTCTTGTTGGGGGTTAGTGTTTGAATTCAACAAAACTTAGCGAAAAGGAAAAATTTCTCAAAAAAAAAAAAAAAACTTAGAAAAAAAGAAACTAAAGAATGTTATAATAGAATATGTAGCATGAATACAGACAAGCCTACACGAATTTTGAAAATGCGATGATACAATGCGGCATATTAAATATGTGTATATATTTATAAGATACTAATTAAAGTAATAAATTTAAATTTAAGTGTACCATGTAGAGTTACAAGATGGGCTATATTTAAAACCTTTAATGAAAATAAATCTTAAGTGTTCTTTCGAATTAATGTAAAGGAACATTGAAGAAGAAAAATAAAGTGGGAAAGTTGTCTCAACTCAAATTAAGAGAATTATATGTAGTATACAAATATTGTGATTCGTCATTGTTTATAGTTTTTTTTTTATTCTAATCTTTTACTATTAAATCCAAAACTACAATATGGATCTACAATCTGTCGGAAATTATTGGACAGTCATCTCGACAGAGTTTCGACATGGGTATGCGTGATTTTATTTTAATAATAATATACGTTATGTGGCACATTAGACACGTATTCCATGAGTGTTCAAAAAGTGTTGAATTCAATATGTATCAAACATTATTTCATTTTTTTAATTTATAAATGAAAATACATATAGCATTACGACGTGTAAAGATGAAATAAAAAAAAACAAAAAAAAAAAATCTTACGCAACCGATTTTATTACTGTTTGAACGATTTTTTTTTTAAATTTATGAAACTTTATGAATCAAGATATTCTAGTATTCAAGAAGAAGATAAGAAAGGTGGACTTATTACTACACTAATGCTTTTTTTTTCTCGTGACGGTCCATAATTACTGAGGCAAGAAATTAGGTAACCTCATGAAGTCAAAAGGTTGTTGTGTGGAAGAAGGTGCAATTTATTGCATATGTTGGCATGCAATAAACTGAAACAATCCACAAATGAAAAGCCCGCGGGGAGCGTAGTTGGACTAGTGAAGGCCCTTTTAATTTGCACATGGTCAGTCCAATAAAACTCTTGAACAAATTCGAGTAAATTGTTACATCCTTCCATTATATTCATTGACTAATACACATTTATATACCACTAAAATAATATACAATTTATAAAAAAAATATATCATTTACTATTAGTTCACTAAATTATAAATCTTTATTCATTTCTTATATAGTTATGTTATTTATGAAATCTAAAACTTAGCAAATAATGCTATATTGGACATTTTTTATTTGAATGATTATGCCGATAATGACATATTTAAATTTTATTTTGAAATGTCTGCTTGGCCCGATGAATATCGCAAAGTATCTTTATAATTTTCTTTAATCATTTATTAAAATGACTAGTACACTAGTAACAATATTTTTCTAATACGATTCTTTTTGTTATAATATGCATACTTATCTTGATCTAAGCGCTTAGTTCATAATATGATTATGGATTTATAACTAAAGTCAATGCTATAAGATATAATTAATAGACTAACATATGTTACGTGTAAGACCACGGATCCATTATGAGGATCAATAAACTAATTAGAAATGACTATATCACTAGACATGGTTTTGCGTTACTTTTATATGTATGAGTTTGAGAGTGCAATGTTCAATATTTAGCAGAATTATGCTACTTTTCATGAGAAATTATATAACAATAGTTGCGAAACTAATTCGAGATATTAGAGATCTGAGTTATAGGTGTATATGCTCCCTCAAGTTTCAATCAACTACGCGAATTGTATGTACAAATGAAAAATAATTTAGTCCATGTACAAATAATTGTTATTTTGTAGTTTAAATAAGTAGATTGATTGATAAAATCAAATGATAAGATTTTTGATTAATGCAAGCAATTAATTATTTATTGAATAATGTGATTAATCAATAGCTTCATTTAATTATGAATTTATGAATTTTCTAAATGGAGTTTCACTTGAATTAACAAGTGATCCAAAGATTTCAAGAGGAAAGAGTTTTCACTTGATTCCAAGAAGTTGATACACGTGAGGCTTGGAGGCTCTTAGCTGCCAAGTTCGTTGGAGTTAGAGGTGGGTGTGGGTAGGGTACCTGTCCGGTTCGAGAAATAATTGCGGGTACCCGCATGTTCGGAAATGGAAAAAAGATTCCCGTTTCCGAACTCGATTTTGTTTAGGGTACCCGATTAGAGACGGGTACCCGACGTTGCGGGTTTAGGGTACCCGATTAGAGACGGGTACCCGACGTTGCGGGTTTAGGGTACTCGGTTCTTTTTTTATTTAATTTTTTAAAAGAGTTTTTAGATTTTTAACATTTTTTTTTCTCAATTTTGAAACTCAAACTCCCATTCCTTTTCAAATAGTAAGCGGGAGACAATGAGTTCTTTTATTTTAAAATAGAAAAAGTGGGCAATGAGCTCACTATACTCCATATTTCTTTCCTTTTTAAAAAAAATTATTGTCATATTTTTTGTTTATCATATCAATAGTCATCCTTTGCAAACCATTATAATTACACATTTGCACATCTTTAATTAATTGGGATCAAAATATCCTCCTATACATATCATAAATCAAACATTACAATATTTATGATTGACTGCGTAAGTTGTGAATTGTTTAACTAAAATTGAAAAGAAAATAATTACTTCATGAACATAATAAGTTGGGGTATTGATTAAATAACAAAAATAAAAGTTCAACGTTATTAGGGCGGATAGCTATCGGGTTCGAGAAATGAGTGGTAACTACCCGAACCCGAACCCGTTCCCGATCCCACCTTCTAACCCGCGGATAATGAGAATTTGGGTATCCGTACCTGATTTTTTCTAACCCTATCGGGAATTTCCTATAAGGTCGGGATCGAGAATGGGTACCCGCACCCGTTGCCCACCCCTAGTTGGAGTTGATAAATTGGGATAGAATAGTAACAAGCAACTTTACCTCCTTGAAGTTTTGCCTAATTACAAAAACATATGTCACTGCTTCAACAAATACAAAAATAAACCCAAAGTTTGTAAAATATAAGTTAGAAAATATGTCGGTAATATTTTCTAACTTGAGTAATATCTACATAATCAGCAGACATCATAGGTATCTATTAGTAATATTTTTCTGGATTTTAATGTGGATAGGTGTAATAATTGAAGGCTGGCGATATTGTCAGAGCGAAAACTGTTGGAGCCAGAGCAAACTTTAGAAGATCTCTAATACACCCTCCTTAATTAAGGAATATCAAAATCAAATTTTCTATCTTTTACAATCATCTCACTTTTACTTAATTAGACACATTAATTACAGCAATTAGCAACACACATTTTTTCCTAATTAAATTATTTATAGGGGACAATAGAATTAATAATTAGCACATTATTATTTGGTGAATTTGAATTTTTTGTACAACTTTAAGCGTGTTATTTCTTCTATTTTTCTTCATTGAATTATAGAAATTAACACTGAGCCCAATATTTATTACTCATTTCGAATAGTAAATCAAGTTTTCAACAAAAATACATATACTTCTAAAATCTTAATTTTCTGGTAATGATCAAGATTCAAACTTCATAATATATGAAGAGATAAATATGTAATTGGGGCTTGGATATTATGTAAAAATATCTGGGCAAGCTTTTATATATGTTAAAAAAATTATATTATAAATTCATTAAAAATGTTATAAACTATTAGGGATAATTACAGCTACACCTCCTGAGGTTTGGTGTGATTACAGATACCTCCCCTGTGGTTTGAGAAATTACAATGACCTCCCCTGAGGTTTTACACCTTACACATACCTCCCCTCTATAACTTAAAGGTTGTTTGGGGAGTAATTTAGGATATCAATAGGCTTATTATATTTAGACCCCTAAAGTTTAGGATAATTATAAAAATAATTTTAGAAACTATTATAATATTAACTAAAAATATAAAAAATGATTAAATTAAAACTTTAAATTTGAGAAATGTTCAAATATAATCCAAAATATATTTTTGAATCAAACCATTTAACTTTTAAAAAATAAAAGAAAAACAATTCACACAAACTTCGTTCAAACACAACTAAATATCTTTATGCCTGCCCTCCTTCTCATTGCAATTGTAACATAACAATTATTTTTGCAATAGAAGAAGACAACGCAACGAAAATAGGTTTCAAGAAATTGAAAGAAAAAGAATACTCCAAAAAATAGAAATTGCAGAAAAGGTAGTGCATTTAGGTTGTTGTTTTGTCAAAAAATTCAACAAAACTTGCTATCTAGAACTAGTGACTATGTCCATTCCAAGGATGATAATTTCCGTGTATATGTTGCCGGTAATTTTGTCATCATTCTTCATTTCTTAAAATAGGTTGTGAAAATCTTGATTATTTATATATTTTTGTTTATTTTCATTGAGTGATAGTTTCTACATTTGAGTTTTCTATTTCTTGTCTTTTCTTTTCTCTCTGAAGATTGCATAGAGATGTTATTCTTTTTGAACGAAGTTTCCGTGAATTGATTTTTGATTATTAAAAGCTAAATGTTTTGATTCAAAATATATTTTGGATTATATTTTAACTTATTCTCTAATTTAAAATTTTAATTTAACCATGTTTTATATTTCTAGTTAATAATATAGTAGTTTCTAAAATAATATGCATTATTTTCCTTTATTTTTTCAAACATCAAAGATTATTTTTATAATTATCCTAAACTTTAGGGGTCTAAATATAACAAGCATATTGATATCCTAAATTACACCCCAAACAACTCTTAAGTTGTAGAGGGGAGGTGTGTGTAAGGTTTCAAACCTCAGGGGAGGTCATTGTAATTTCTCAAACCACAGGGGAGGTATCTGTAATTACACCAAACCTCATGGAGTGTAGCTGTAATTATCCCAAATTATTAAGATGAGATTTTTGTTTATGTAGGCAATAATCATGGTAATTAAGATATGTATGATATGCTTGTGATATATCATACAACATGAAAAACCCTAGATCATTTAAGTTAAAAAATAAAAATAGTAAATATTATGATAGCTTAAAGGGATAATATCAGTGACACCCCCTGAGGTTTGAATAATAGCAGTGACACCCCCTAAGGTTTGATTTCTAGGGGTGTCACTTTTAAAAGGACACTTGTACCTTTTAATTTAATATTACCAAATACTCTTCAATAATTAAAAGACACAAGTACCCTTTATTGTTCAAATAATAAAATCAAATTAAAATATAATAAATTAAAATAATTCATATATATAACTATAAGGAAAAAAAGGTCCCACCCACCCTTGGGGGCCTATTGTGAGAACCGCGCCCCACGAGTCACAATCCGATCCAAGTTAGTCCGGTGTTGGTCACCTAACAAACTCAACTCAGACCGAACTGTAGCTCATAGGAAAGGGTCTCACTGACCAGGATCAAAACAATAGCATTATAAAATATATTTACTTTAAATACAGCGGAAGTCTTTGAAATACAAATAAATTTTACAATTTCAAAATGGCTTGTATAAAATAAAACACTTAACAATTTTGCAAAGTTTTCAAAACGCGGACTTGTCAATCTTTCGTTCCATCCATGCTGCTATACCAATCTTGTTCTGAGGAAGGGACATATAGGACAAAAGAGGAGTAAGCCTTTAATGACTTAGTGAGATTCTTAGAACATGACAATAATCAAACAGTAAATCAGAACAAAACGAACAAGAATGACCAGAATAATTACATCTGCATCATTGAATTGAAATTATCGGTTTAACGATAATACTGGAATATTCAGAACAACCAGAAAATGAACTTGTGCAATTACATATAACAGATCCAACCTTAACTCCCAGAATTCAACCGTATACCTCCCTACGAGGAGCTACCTCGCAACAAAACAGAAGACATGCTCGAGTACGTGCCAATCTAACACGCGGGTCACAGGCAACTTCTGACTGCAAGCGGCGCTTAGATAGAATGGGTATTAATCAGAATTACTTAAACCGACAACCCTTTGCTGCCCAGCAGTAAATCCTTTCAATCCCTGGGCCCAACTTCCCAAAGGCGTCCCAATGGGTGAAACATAATTATCAGATGAGCTAGTAATCCGGACAATATCCGTTGCTCGTTTTGAGCTATATAGGCCGAACATAGTTCGTTGCTCGTTGCACAATTCAAGAATTAATTCGGTGATCATGATATCAGGTTAATTATGGTTATGAAGAAAAGTGTGATTGCGCATCAAATGATAGGTTTAATTTAACAATAGGTAAGAAAGTTGATTATGTAGAGAATTAACAATTTTAAATAAAAGCATTAAAATGGTGATAGAATGTTGCTCGTGATTCGAAACAAAGAATTACAATTGTATGTCCAAGTTTCTCGGGGTCGGATGCCAAACGGGGGTTTGAACAAATCAGAAATCAAACCTCACCTTTTACCGTACGGAAAATTCTTGATTAACGTCGATAATTGCATAACCTTAAATAAATCAAAAAGATATAATCAATTGTTTGCTCACGAGTTTACAACAATAAACATATATTTCCAAAATTTATCATATTTAAATAAGTTCAATTAAATATCTAATTATTATTAATCTTAGATAAATCCCTTATTTCTATTTTAACTTTAACCATGACGTAAAATTATAAATAATGAGATTTACCATTTCAAAGTAACAACTTGAAGACTAGATCAGTTACAAAATAATAATTAAAGTCTCCATTTCTAATTTATTAACAACATATTTGATATTAATATATACATATGCATCAATGCATATTTAAACCCTTTTTAAAACAATATTTCTTAACAAAATTCTTGTAAATTACTTATTAAATAATAATCTCAATCCAAAGATTTTACCATGATCTTAACATTGAACAAATACTTCAGTAAGCCCTTGAATAAAACCATATCATATATATAACTTTGGTAAAAACTATTTTTCTTTTAGTTATTAGTATAAAGTTACACAATATTGCATATATCACTAATAACAATTAAAATAAATTGTAAACATGTAGATCTAATAAAAATTAAAATCTTCAGAATACTTATCATGCTAATAAACTATATTAGATGGTTAGATCATAAGATAGACACAATACTTCAATTAAAGTTAAAGAAATTGAGAGATCAACCGTAAAACAAACTACATGTCTTCTAAATGTTGCAAAATCCATGAAAATTATTAAACATGATTTTAAATTATGATCAACTGATCCAACATCATTATTAGTATGTAATGAGTCCATATTAATGATCAATTTCATGATTTGTGTAGCTTTCGCAACATATATTGGTTAATCAAAATGTTTATGCAAATATAAGGCAGAAAACTGTAGCAATCTTAGATTCACCTTTGATCGGACTTTCAAACGATATGATAATCTGAATTGGTTGAGGGGTTCAATCTTAAACATTATGGAGAGTATGTAGTTTCAAAATCAGATCAATAGGACAATTTTTGGTATTTTAAATAAATCATGAAAGATAGGAGCTGTTTTCGGATTTTCTGGACAGTGGTACGTTTTTCTCATTTTTAGACCCCTCAAACGACTTTGGTTGAAGAAGGTTTCTGAACATGATAGTTAGCATACACAATGAACAGTATGTGGTAAAAATTTCAGAGAAAGAATCGAAGTTTTGATATGGTTTTCGGACTTCCAAAATGTCTGCACTAAAACTGGCAGTTTTGACCAAACTAAGTTTTGAGGATTTTTAAGGACTGTAAAGAAGGCTTAAAGGACTGAAACAATTTTTCTAGAAATATAAACATCAAGAGGGAGAACTTTTCAGAAGAAAAGAAGAGAAGATTCGGAGTAGAGAGGTGTGTGAAAGATGTTGAAGAGAGCCTCCCTTTTATAGGTGAAAATGGGAGACAAGGGATTAATTACCATACCCTACTCACTTTTATTTTAATTCAAGCTAGGCCACCCTCATTATGAAGATGTTTCCAGGCCTTATCTTATAGGATTTTATAAGAATAAAATATTAGAAATATCTAGCATAAAAGACAAAGCAAAATTACCTTTTTACAAATGTAAATGTAAATATGTGAAGATTTACCATTGTAAATGAATGCTTGGATATTTCGAAACTACAAGGGACCACTTTGAAAGTTTTGATAACTCATTTGGTCTTAAAGAAAGTATTTGTGGTCAATCATAAATTTTTCAAAAGGGGAAGGACTAAATTGTAACTTTTCAAATCTTTTGGGTCAAAATCATATTTTCAAAAAGTTCAAGTACTAAAGTGAAAATTCGAAATTACTTTTATTTTCTTCCAATTTTCAGGGGCGTTACACCTATTAGGTCTATAGCCCTTACAAGATATTTCTGCCTTTTTATTGCTATATATATATATACCCTCAATATATCTAAAGATATATGTTAAGTACGGACAGAAAGATAAAAACAAATCTAACTAAAACTTTTGAGGCTTATTTTAAATAAAATCCAGCAATAAATCTCAACTGATGAAAAGTCTTATTCTCTTCAAAATTCAATACAAAATCCTTTCTCTTAGATAAAAGGTTAAAAAAAAAGGAGTAAGTATTTCACTCTCTTTAGAAAAGAAAAAAGGTAAGTAATCAAAAGTTTTCATGTAGTTTATAGTCCCAAAAATATCTTCAATCAAGAGGTATTTAAATAGTATAGCGTACAAAAAAAATTATTTATACAAATCCATATAAATCGTTTTAATTATGCAACATGACCAACTATATTCTTATTTGATTTTATTATTTGAACAATAAAGGGTACTTGTGTCTTTTATTTTTGAGGAGTTTTAGCTAATATTAAACTAAAAGGGTACAAGTGTCATTTTAAAAGTGACACCCCCTTAAAAGCAAACCTCAACGGGTGTCACTGATATTATTCAAACCTCAGGGGGTGTGAGTGATATTACACCAAACCTCAGGGGGTGTCACTGATATTATCCCTAGCTTAAAAGTATATATCTATAAATAGAACACTTTTTCTGCTAATTGGGTTTGTACAATTAATTGTGTTTCAAGATTTATTCCTCAAATCGTTTTTTGTTGCCTTAGAAAGTTAGCCCACAATATATGAAAAAAAATTGGGTAAAAAATAATTTAATTATCTATAGTGATTAATTAATCATGGACTTCCATTCTAGTGATTGTGATTGCAATAATTAAGGAGTGTGTTTAAGTATGAAGATATAGTGAAATTTAGGAGCTTGATTAATTATATTCTTTAATCAATAGGGGCAAATTAGAGATTTTAAAAGAGTTGCTTTGGCAGCAACACTTTTCGCCCTGGCAATATCGCCGCCCATAATTGAAACAGTAGAGTATGTTTCTATGAAACTTTAGGGAGTGTGATGTAAGTTTCCCTAATATATAATTGCATGAACATGGGAAATAGATTAACATTTTTCTAAGACTTCATAAATGTGAAAAGGTTAGCGATATTGTTAGACCAAATAATGTTTTGCCAAAGTAATATCATCAAATTGTCAAAATTGCCCCTACCAAAAATCTATAAGAGATCTAATTATATAAGACTGATTAATTAATTCATTGATTGCCTCATCAAATTCCTTAAATTATAGTAAATGATTTTATTTTTTTTTATGGTACGACAGTAAAACTTGGAATCTAATTACAAAATATTGCTTTCTAAAGAAAAACGCAAGTCGCTCAAAGTTGTTCTTTCCAGAATCAATATCATAAACTTTACTGAATACGCTTGTGATTAGTCAAAAGTTTATTTGTTTAGTTATGAAATTAGTGGCATTGTATTTTTTACATTTATCTTATGTGCACGTTTAGACTTTTAAAGTTGAAATTTCCTCATAATATTTTCTTATATTTATAGCATCATAATTACTTAGTGATTTCAATATTTTTAACAAAAGAAAAAAGGGATACATTTTTATGTTAATGGCCCGATTTTTAATAAATTTCAATAAAAATATTTGTTTACATCATCAGCAAGTCATGTTTGTTACTATTAAAACTTGAAATAGTAACTGGAACTAAAGCTAACCAAATCTTTGTTTTTAAATAACAATATAGTAAAAATATGTGATTACTAGTTAACAACAATATTCTTCATTAAACCAAGTCAATATTTTCACAAACAAACACTCGTAATATTCAAAAGGTCATTAAAATTATAATATTAAGTTCTTAATTATCATATTATTTAGATTTTGCACTTTTTATTTGTTTATATATTTTAGGTAGCTATATATATAATATTCAATACTATAGGGAACAAAAGCAGCTTTAAATTCTGAAAATACACGAAATAAAGCTGTAGAACAGCCTTTTTTTTTATCGAAGAAACATTTATATACAAATATAATTAATAAAATAAATTTTATGCTTATTCTATTGACGCTTTCCGTTTTTTCTTTGAAAGCAATATTTTAAGATTGGTTTCCATGTTCTGTAGCTGCTACTTGGAAAAAATAATATATCAAGCAAAATTTAGGGAGATGTTTTGGTTACAATTAATGAACCTAACAGAATCCATATTTAAAACCTTGACAGAATTTTAAGTGAAGGCAAATTAGTCAACTTTAACATATTGCTCTATAAGCAACATTATTTACTCCGATAATATCGTCAGCCATGTGAAAATCAGCGTAGATACCAAAATCACCAAACAAGATGAAAGGATTTAAAACACCCAACGAAAATCCCCTCAACATTTGGTCCAAATTCAAATATTTCAAATGGGAAAACGTTGTGGCAGCTTGTATTTCCATTTTAGACATAATCCCATATAGCATACGAGGAACAGTTGCCACCATAGATCAAAGATTATTTCTATTCTTAGATATTATGAACTTTTTCAAAATGGTAGATAGAATATTTTCTGATATCAATTGTTACTATTGGATCAAAATGATCACAATCATTTGTTAGAATAGAGGACTTATATAAAAAAGAGTAGTCTTCATTTGTAAAATAATCATGCACGAGTTTTTTTTCTTTCAAAACATCATGCAAGAGTTGAGTATTCTAGCTTTAAGTTTTTCCACATCTTTGCCTTCCATATTCAAAGGAACAAATAAATAAATTTCAAGGAGTGTAATGTAATTTTTCCTTACAAGAAATAATAGCATATATTAATTGATAGAATGAAACAATTGTAAATGGTTGAATCACCTACAGAAACTTGATCCGTGTTATTTTATTACATCTAATTCATAGTATTTATGAATTTTTCCATCTATCATCCAATATACACACTAATAAACACTAACTGAGTCAGCGTCAGTTCTTTGTGTTTCTAGGGACAGCCAAGCTAAAGACATATCCGATTCGGAGTTTCTCTAACATAGGGGAACCATCTAACTTACGGACCAATTCCCACGAATGGACCCGACGGGAGTGGAAATAAATATGTTTCACGTTGTGCCTTACAGAGTCCCCAACCCAACTCTCAATTTTAGCAGAACCGTGATCAAACGCCAAACAAAACATTACCATTTCGAGTGAAGACAAGTCGCATGCATCTCCACTTAGCAACGAAGTTCCTAAAGTTTATACGTCTGGTTAGGGTTCGAAGCTCATCGTAAAAAATATCTAGTCGTACGAACAATGTTCCTCCACTCCTTGGACAGAACCGACGCCCTAAAGACCTCTTTTATGGGCAAGTGGTTCACTATTTTACCACGAATCAAGCTCCTGTAGAAGAACCATCTGTTGTAAATGGAGAGGCAACGAGTGTAGTGTAACGAATGGGGAATGATTACAATTGGAGGTTTAGGTTTTGCAGATGAAAGGGTTTTTGAAATTTGACTACAAGTTGAAATTAAAGCCCTAAGAATAACAGAACATTGACTTATCCATTCGTATCTTTTCTTTGGTTGTTGGGTAATTAATATAGTATGTGTTAAACTCTAATTTGAAAAGTATCATGCATTTTGTCAAAGTTCCTTCCTAGTTTTGCACTCTTTCGCTATCTTATTTTAGAAATATCACAATTACGATATACTTGTTTATGAAAAACACTAAGGCTCTGGCCGTCATTGTTTCGAACAAATCTCATCATGAAATCACACTTTGAACATAGCACGTCGACACAAACTTGCATTTTGTTCGAGATATCATAGCAAAAGGAGAGGTGTTTCTGTAGAAGATATCAACATAGCACGATATGATCATCACAAGTGGGAAATTCAGCTACTGCTTGGATTTTATTGGATTCAAAGGCTCGAAGCATGCTTGGATTTGGTTTCAAGTGTCAGAACCAATGTGGAGAAATGTTGAAGATTGTTCCGTAACTCTTAGTTGCAACTATGATTAGTTATCTCCGCTTTGATAGTTAGAATTTGTTATTTTATGATCTTATAAAGTTTTTGCAGCAGCCTTATAATAAGGGTGTTTTTTCGGCACTTTTCATTTATCCATACGGGGCCTCAGTAGAAAGGCCATCGGGGGTCATCGCATTCTTCAAAACTTTTCTAACAAGAAGATACAAGAAGCAATTGCACAAAACAAAGAACCACAAGCAAAGACAGGTGCATATTCAAAACACTTGCTCAAAATTTTCAAACTTCTGACAAACCATTAGTAAAGCGATTTAATCCCAATCCTCCGAAAAATGGCAACCACACTCACCATGCTATGTAAAGAGACAGTGTACACTAAACACACATATCTTGGTACGGTAACACTTTTGACAGACAAACTCTATAGAAAGCTACAAGTAGCTGATGTAGCACGAGTGCTAAGTGCTAACGACCTTCAACAAATTTATTACTATACATCTGGATGAAAACGTCCAGGGAAGGAGTTGTTCTGCTGAGTCACCGCAACTTCATAAACAAGGGCATAGTTGTTCACCTGAAATGAGAAATTTAGCCAGGGCGTCATGTTAGTTAGCTATAATATTTATTCCTTACAAAGATTCTTGTCAAATCTTCTACTGTGGAATAGTAGTTTTATTGCTTTTTCGGGTATTTCCGGGTCACCTTGCAGGCACACAAGATATCTCCTAGCCTACTCACTCCTTTTTTATAACGGTAAGAAATTTACCTCCAGGGTTCGCAACTGCTCCTGATATTGAGCCGCCAACTGCTTCAACTGTTGTGTTGTACCTCTTGGTTATTCTCATCATACTCCCTTAGACGTTCATGCTAAATAACCACATCACATTTGGGGATAACACTGTCCCGCATAAGCACTTCTATTTGTTCCTTCAGCACCACATTTTCATGGAAGCACACAAATACAACCAAACACACAAGATATAACAGAGTTGACATATTAACAAGAATAACTTTGAGCTGCTGAAATTGCTTTAGCACACCCACAAGGATAAGCACCATAGATTCAAGAGTATTTTCCCATGAAAAGAGAATCGATATGTATACCAGTAATTCATGAAGTCAGAACAATAATGCACCATAAATATAATCAAGATAACATGTCAAGAGATTATGCATGATAAGACTGATAAAAGCTTGAACCATTTCCTACAAGATTAATTGTAATAAAACATCTAACTTATCAAATCTATTTCTTTAAATGACTTTCTATATGACATCAAAATGGACATGAAAAAAAAAACGTGAAAACTACCTTTTGCAGACAGATGGATATCTCCAAATTCTCTAATATACTCGTTGCGAGAGATCTAGCATCATCTATGCTAGTTGCTCTCATCGTCTCCTCACATAAAGAAGTCTATTCATTCTGCACCATCTGCTAGAAAGTTGTTTTGCACTAGAAGATTCTTCAAAGCAATGGCCCAGTTGGTTCAGCTCATGCCGGTCACTGATTGAAGTAAAATTGTAAAAATCAAAGATATCGAGCAAAAATGGAAACTTTTCTAAAATAGCTCATCTAGTGAAATTTAAAGGAATATTCCGCCTGATATTCCATCCCGTGACACTCACGTGCGCATAATGAGGTTAAGATCTTCAACTATCCTTGGCATGCTCCAAATTCGGCTAGAAACCCCATTTTGCCTCTCAAAAAAAAATTGTGTGCCATATGTTAATTCCTATCCTTATTACTTATTAGGTCCTCGATTAATTTGCCTTTCCTTCTTCATCACTTGTTGTAGCATGGACAGACAAGAGCGTATGACCAAATTACACCTTCAATCCTTACACCACTGAGAAGGTTATTCTCTAATGGTATCATCACATTTTCCAATTTGTTCTTGTGCTAATCATGTGAATGTTGGTGCCAAAAGTGAAAGTCAACCCTAATATCTCCCCCCAATTTTGCCTCGATTTTGAAGCGGACAACAGGTGGAGTAAGTCGAGGGTCACCCAAATGGACTGACAATTTTACCCTTGCCATGCGCACATGAGAGTCACAGGAAGGAATCTCTGGCCAGATATTGACAAAGTGGGCTAGTCAAGTTGTTTAAGCAAGGTCCAGGGTATAGTGCTCAGTTTAAAAAATGAGCGGGTAACCTCAGAAGAAACAAGGTAAAGGTTAGGTTAGAAAAAATAAAAAAGGTACCCGTTAACTTTAACCTAAAGGTAGTCACGTGGCGCAGTCGTGCCTCTCAGTACTTATTGAGATGACTGTACTTACCTAATACAACTTTCCACGCGAATTTATCCCATGTCCAATTCATTTCTTTTGCAATTTACTCAAAGATGTAAGTAAAGCGAATCAATCCATGTGATCAAAAAACGAATATATAAATACGAATAATTAAATGAAAGTATGGGAATATCTAGTGTGAATAATGATCCCAACGATAAAATGACCTTTACTGAAACAGCCAAGAACATACGGAAATCCAATTAAGATAACATCTTCCCTTGCTTTGTCCATGCAATGCAATACATACATTTTTCTATTTGTAAATTTTCTTTGGAGGTGGAGCCTGTGTTTGTTGCATTGGCTATGTCCAAGACGAAGCTTGTGAAGGCTGTTGGTAGCAGATTCTAGGTCATTGCCAGGAGAAATTATTTCGTGCAACCGTTGCACGGTGAGGTGGCACAACAAGTCGGTTATTTGTGTAGATGCACAGTTGGGATGGGATTATGGAAAAGTTATTTCCTATAATTTAGAAAAATATTTTAATCACAATTGTTGATTGCACCACGTCAGCAATGCAACGGTTGCATAAAATAATTTTTCCATTGCCAGACTATTCCAAAGCTTTCTCAAGTAATGGGAACAATGTAAGAAAATGTTCACATGCATTATCTTCTGTATAGATGTGAAATCACAGAAAGTGGTGATATTAGTAAATGGTGAAAAGAAAAAATCAATAATTCATAACCAATAGGTAACAAATTAACAAGAGGAAATAATATTACTACAATAAAGTTGTTGATTGTCTAATCTTCCTAAGCCTAATGAGGTAGTTACAATACTCGTCGGAGTAACTGAATACATCAATAAATAGTCCTTAATGATCACCGATACTAAATTTTAGATCCCTCATCGAGTATACCAGGTACCAATCTAAATTGCACTCAAGCAAAATCTCTTCTTTTTCAAGTGAATTCAAAAAATGTTCTGATACATTCAGAAATCCTAGTTCTAGTAACCATTATGAAAAGGCAATCATTTCTTGATAGACAAAAAAAAAAAATTAAACCATGCCAAAGAAATCATTTGAGGATTACTGATTGAATCCGGAGTTAGGATTAGGGTTTTGAGGGTGCATTAGAGATTCCAATCTTAGCTTCGGGGTAGAGAAGTACTTTGCTTGTCTTCCTGCTTTTCTGAAGAAGTGGTTTCTCAAGTCAGGCTTGAAAAACATATAGAATAGTCCATTTCAGACATGTGCAACAAAATCTTCTTCTTTCAAAATATATAGATGAGTGTCTGTAAGTGTGTTTTGAATTCTCCAGTGGCAATATAGACGAGTCCTCTACTTGAATATCATACTTTCATTAAGATATCAAGTTATACACTCTTCCAGAACAAGCATAGGGCGAGTAAAGAAAATGATACAAAACTTAAGATTTAGAGTTGCTTTCTAACAAAACATATTCAAACATCACTCTAGGGTATGCAGAGCCCTGGGTTAGACTCTTTAATTATAAATACATAAACAAGATTGCGAGTATGGAGGATTATATGGCTGACCAGGAACAATATTGTTTTCAAGGGGGGGCACTGATGTAGGACAAGAACCCCCTGATTTTTGGTATTTCCGCAGAAGAAAAAGGCCCGCACGAAAACCGCCATATCTTTTGATCCAATGCTCCGTTTGAGGCCCATAAGATATTAAATCGAACGTCTTTGAGTTTTCTACAACCCAACGCGAGAGTCAGGCCCAAAATCGAACGTTTAGGGCAGATGAGAAGACTTACAGTTTTATGTCGTTTTTGTCTAGGAATTTTCCTGAATTTCCTATTTTGTTTAGGACTCTTTTATTTATTTCCTTATTTTAAATTAGGGTTTCTTAGAGACTATAAATACATTGTTTAATGTTATTTTTCAGCATCTTTTGATCATTATTAATAAAAAGGGATTTTATTCCAATTTCCGGTGGATTCCAGTTTATTCCCGGTGGATTCCGGTGTTTTTTCATCGATTACACGTTGGTGTGTCGATTGCACGCTTCCGTTCTGCGTCAAGTGGTATCTAGAGCAAGGATTTTGCATTGTTCAGATGGCTGGGAGAGGCATGAATGATGGAGTCTCCAATGACGTTGGTCAAAGGAGTTTGGACGCCGAAGATCTGAGACGGGAGTTTCAAACGGATCTAACGCGGATCACAGAAAGGTTTGATAGGTTTGAGGCAAGGTTTGAGGCGAGGTTTGAGCAGTTAAATAACACCCTGCAAAACTTGTCCTTGAACCAAAACCCTAACATGGATCAAAACATCGTTAGGAACAACAACCAAATCACCAACCGATTTTATGGCGATATGGAGAATAATAAAGTTCGAGCCATCCCATCGTTCTATGGAAGGTCGCAAACTGAAGATTTTCTGGATTGGATTTCCGATGTTGAACAATTTTTTGAATTCACCGAATATTCTGAAGATCGAAAAGTAAAATTGGTGGTTCATAAACTAAGAGGTGTTGCTGCTGTTTGGTGGGAGAAAAAGAATATCGATAGAAGACGTAAAGGCAAAACACCAATACAATCTTGGAGGAGAATGAAAAGGATGATGATGGATCGATTTTCACCACCCGGTTATGAGCCATATGCTTGTCAGAACTACAAAAATTGTTTCCAATACAATCAATCCGGAGGTGATTTGAAAATTAATGTTGAGATCCCAGGAAAAGTTATTAGCTTGGTGGAGAAAGAGAACGAGGATCACTATGAGCAAGGTAATGAAGACATTAATTCCAATGAAGCTTTTGATGATAATTTTGTTGCTAATTCAGGTGAGAATTCGGATAAAATTTTAAGTGACAAAGTAGATGATAATTCAGATGAAATTTCATATGATATATTATATGATATTGTTGAAGAAAAGTCCAAGGAATTAGATAATGAAGCACTAAATCATCCATTAGTATCTTTGGTGACTTTTGAAAGTGAGTTAGAGAAACATATTGAGGCATCCAAATAAGTCCTCGAGGTTCGAGGTGATGGCGAAAAAAGGGTTGAGGTAAAGAATAAGAAGCACAAAGAAAAGGAAAAAATGGCAAGACATAAAGATTGGTTCAAAGGAAGAGACCAAGTGATGACTTTTCTGAGTAACGAGAGTTCATATCCAAATATAAACTCGAGGTCGAGTTTTTTTGAAGTGGGAGGGACTGATGTAGGACAAGAACCTCCTGATTTTTGGTATTTCCGCAGAAGAAAAAGGCCCGCACGAAAATCGCCATATCTTTTGATCCAATGCTCCGTTTGAGGCCCATAAGATATTAAATCGAACGTCTTTGAGTTTTCTACAACTCTACGTGAGAGTCAGGCCCAAAATCGAACGTTTAGGGCAGCTGAGAAGACTTACAGTTTTATGTCGTTTTTGTCTAGGAATTTTCCTGAATTTCCTATTTTGTTTAGGACTCTTTTATTTATTTCCTTATTTTAAATTAGGGTTTCTTAGAGACTATAAATACATTGTTTATTGTTATTTTTCAGCATCTTTTGATCATTATTAATAAAAAGGGATTTTATTCCAATTTCTGGTGGATTCCAGTTTATTCCCGGTGGATTCCGGTGTTTTTTCATCGATTACACGTTGGTGTGTCGATTGCACG